>CM075066.1:16282500-17532500 GCA_037428765.1 Rubia yunnanensis
ACATGCACCGTACAATATTGTTGGCACCAGTATTAAGAACCGGCGGTGAATATCATTATTCAGCACCGGTTTTGGATATTGGTGCCTTTGTAACTATGTTTCAGCACCCCCATATATAGGTACTGGAAGTTTGGGGGGACCAAAATACTGGTGCCTATGTACTCAAATACCTGTGCCATAGGGGGGGTGTGTGCAGTAGTAAGTGATCCTAGTATGACCCCTTAATCTTGACAAACTATTCATCTTGTTTGTTAGATCTCATCCTTCAATCTTCTAATCGAACATACAATTTATGTCAACTTAAATATAAAATTGAAATTAATTACTAAAACTTTTGTTCATATTTAATTTTAATTTCCAAAATTAAAATTATTCCCACTAAAAATAAGTATTCAAAAAAATAAATGAAAGAAAAATAGCTTATTTAAGCCCTGCTCAATTCAGTTTTTTTTAAATAATTATTTCACTGGACCGGTCTGGTCAAACTAGACCTAGACCGGCCATCCGGTCTGGCCAGAACCCGGCCCAACCGAATTCTTTTGGCCCAGACCAAACTCTAATATGTTACTGGGCTGAAACACCCATATAAATATGGTATGGGCTAAAATAAATTTTTCAGCCCACCTCAAGAAATTAGGCCATAAAAAATGTGGCCAAGACGCTCATGCCCCTAGTTTACAATTTCCAGCCGGCCGATGATATGTTGCCTCTAGTGGTACTGTTCCAGCCCAGATTTACACTAATTCCAACGTGAATAGTGCTGTCGGTGAATAGTTTTTATTTTTTGAAAAAATGTATTGAGTTTATATCATATTAAATCATCCAATAATTAATTTGATTAAAACATGAACATGAATCTAAACACCATAATATGTAAATCTAATGCACATGTCTAGATCAAACTAAACTTGCAAGAGGCCTTGATACATTGTTGGGATTGATTAAATCTAATTTAGCACAAAATCAATTATCTAATCCTAAATCTCATGCATGATATTAATTCAAATCTATCTAAGAGTTTCGATTACCTTTGAAGCGTGTTTTACCGTCGGATTCGATCAATCACAGAGATGATAATTCCTTATGTGATTCCTCTATACGTATCCACACAGTACGATCGGATCGCCTACATCGTCGTCAGCTTAGAACATTGATCGGTCTATCATCTTCTATTTATAGTGAGGTTTTTTTTAGAATGGTTGGATCATTTTTTGGTTTCTGCCACCTGGAACGGACGTGTTCTAATAGTTTTGTCGTAGTGTTTATCCATGTGAAGTATCTACTTCTACAGAATAAACATACTTCACTAAACCCCAACCCAAGTCAATTTGGGCTTAGCCTGATTGGACTTAATAGTTCTAAACTCATTTCTCATATAATACTATCTAGGCTCCTATCCCAAAAGTTATTTCTTTTATTCAATTACATGCTTTGAGCGTGACCCTAGAGGATCAGTTATAATAAGCTGCAAGCCCAATATAATTGATGCTAGCTGATTGAAAGCAATTTCCAGCTAAACATTATGATCACTCAAAATAAATGAATTAATTATCTCCTTAATTAATCCTCAAACTATATTATGGAAAATACACATTAATGAAGGCACTATTCCAACAGTTATTAAATTAAATACAGGTGCTAGCAATTAGCTATTTCGATCGTTGCTGGTACTTGCTTCATGCCACTGCTCAAAATTAATGAGCACTAGGTATTAATAAACATATTGGTGTATAAAATTTTTGGGTTTGAGGTGTACACACATCAATACCAATCACGGTACCGTTATTGAAGACTAATTCAAACTTCCAACACCGGTATAGTTCTGTACTGGCGCTCAATTAATATCTGGCACCGGTACCATATTTCTGGCACTGATAAAATATGATGGTGTTTTAGCACTAGTACAGGTTGTCATTGCAGGAAACCACGTTTCATCATGGTGCCAATGAAACTATATTCCAGCACAACCTTACTTAGGTACCAGTATTCTAAGGGGCCGAATAACCAGTTCCTGTGTGGCGAATTACCGGTGCCTAAGTACCCCCTGTCATTTTGAGAAATGGTCTCCCCGATAGGATTAGGGGTGCACTTCAATTATGCACTACGTCAAGGACATAGAAGTCTACCAAAAACACTAACTTGCCCACTTAAACTATTACGTCATTCCCTAACCCCCGAGGGCTAGCTTGGGAGGGATCGACGAGTTAGACAATAACCCTAGTATCCCTTAGTTCACCTATATCTAGGCTTTCATAAAGACTATATGGAATCACATTTATTGATGATCCTAGGTCGATCATGGCATATTCCACTAACTTCCAACCTAAGGAGATAGGAATCAAAAATATTCCAGGGTTGTTGAATTTCTTAGGCATATTCTTATGATTCAAAGTGGTAACTCCCCATATTTTCAAATGCCCTACCTTGCAAATTGGTTTGTTCCTCTTTTTAGTTCTTGCAACTTTCAAGAATTCAGCATAGGATGGGACATGCTCAATAAACTCTAAGATAGGAATGGTTACGTTAACTTTTTTGAAGATTTTCCTTATGTTTCAATCATTTGTCGCCACCTTTGGATTTCCCCTGAGTGCACTTGGAAATGGTGGTGGAAGGTTCACTCTTGCCTCGGTGGGTGGAAGCTCTTTGGAAGGCTCCTTCTCAACAATGATCTCCAGCAACGAAATTGGTCTTATTGGCTTCCACAATCAGATCATCTTCTTGCAAGAATTCCTTCTCGGGTTCACGAACTTCCCTCCCGCACCATAGTTTTAGTGCACTCATATTCCTTGGACTGATCTCAAGTTTGGGAAGGATGTTTGTTGGACTCCTTAGCCTCAAGTCGACTCACCGAGGTGGCGAGTTTCCCGACATAGATAACGAGATTTTTTATACCCGAAAAGGCCCTAGTCCCAAGATCTTCAATCTCATGCCTTGTTTGCTCCATGAAAACATTGGGTTTCTTTGCCAATCGGCCAATAACATCCAAGATCTCTTCCCAATCTGATTTGTAGAGTGAGGTATTGTCGTTGGAAGACCCTTTGCTCTTTGGATAGGGTTGAGGTGGAGCTTTTCCACCTCGGTTGTACCCTTGATAGGGTTGAAGTTGTGGTGATTGCAATACCTAGGGTTGAAGGTATTCGAGTAGGATTCTTCCCTTGCATCTCTTAGTTTCCCCTGAACTTGTTGTTGTTGCCCCCTACGAAATTTTTTTCCTATTTCCTCCATTTAAATCGAATGCTTTCACCTCTTCTAAGTCTTGGACCACTTATGGCCACATGTCAGTGGGATGGTCTAGACTACATAGGCTGCACACTTTGGCCTGTTGGATCCTCCCCTTCATGAATTCCTTCATCATAGAGTCAAGTGCTTGTACTTGCTCTTCCAAATTTGGAGTTTGAGTTGACTTATCCAACATTTTCACTTTTGATCTTGTGCCAAATTGCCTTGTTCCATTTACCATCTCCTTGAACAAAGCCATCACATCTTTTGGACTGTTGTTGCCAATTAAACCATTGCAAGTTGCGTTCACTATCATCATGTTATCATTACAGAGCCCTTCAAAGAAATAATAGACCATTCACCTTCCTTGAATGGGTGATAAGGACAACTAGGCAACATTCTTTTGAATCTTTCCCAGTACTCGTACAAGGACACATTTGCATTCTGAAAAATGTTGGACAATTGCTACTTCAACCCTCGCGGACTTTGAAGCTAGGAAATACTTTCCAAGGAAGCGCCTTTTCATGTCTATCCATGATGTGATATATCCTGGTGGGAGATAATAAAACTAGTCTTTTGTATTGTCTCGAAGTGAAAAAGGACATGGCCGCAAGTTGTAGACATTCTCTGAGACCCCATGTGGTTTCATATTTGTGCACACAAGGTGAAATTCCAAAAGGTGCTTGTTCGGATCCTCCCCGGTCATTCCATGGAAAGTTGGGAGGCATTGAATCATCCAACTCTTCAGCTCACAGTTAACATTGGGTGGCAATGGGGGAAAAGTGATGCAAATGGGTTGATTCTTCGAATTTGGAGCCATCAACTCCCTCAAAGTGCGGTTATCCTCCGCCGTGACTAATGGTTCTTCTATTGCTAAAGCCGGCTCTTGTGGAACCCCAACTCTAGTTCTTCTCTTCTCCGACTACGTGCATACTCCCTTAGATAGAATAAAGTCCTTAAGTTCGTGGCACGGGTGTGTACCACAAACTAACAGCCAAACAATATCCAACTAAAAGAAACACTAGAAAAATGATTAATAGTACAAAGATCACTATCAAAATGATTAGAAGTACAAATATCACTATCAAAAAGGTTTAATAGCAAAAACAAACAAAAAATAAACAACACTAACTACTCAATTAACATGCTATGCAAGTTAACAATCAAACTTTTCGACTAGCATCCCCGGCAGTGGCGCTAAAATTTTAACCCGCCTTCCCTCGGGGTTGTTAATACGATGAGTAGCTAACCCGGTCAAAGGGAGTTCAAAAGAGTCAAATTTAAATTTATATTATGCTCCCAAACTTACTACTAAGCTACCTATAGGGTAGATAGTGGTAAGACTAGGTTTGTCCACAAAGATGCTAGATGTCTAAGAGTCAACTATACACAACCACGTATAGGTCTTCAATATGTCTGTGTGTTAGGAATAGCTAAATATTGCAAAAATGATTTTTGGGGGGTTTTCAACTAAAAACTACAAGCATATGAGATCACACGAGATTAAACTATTTAGACTAGCACTTGGGGGTCTTTGCGTAACATGATTGATAAATGGCTACCCTCAATTCATTCACATACAAACATATAAACCTATCTTATGTCTACGTCACATAGTGTGAAGATAGCCAGGTATTTACCTAGGTCTATCACATGAGGTACTTACCATTAATACATGCATAGCTCAGCATCTTTGTAATTAGGGATACACTCTAGTCGATGGATGCTGCAGACCATACCCGTCATCTCATACCCAATGCTAATGTGCCTCTACTTAGAGGAATACAAAGCTCTCCTATAAGGGAAATGCCTTGCGTAGGTCACAACAGTCAGATATGAAAGTGAGGGAATTACATCTTGGATACTCCACTATGGATCACAATCCCTAGGGCGAAAAAGGAAAAAGGATATGACACCTTGTAATGACTCTATTGTCAGCAAAACTCTAGTTGCTATAAACAATCATCCTAATATATCGGGGTAAGCCAAAGGTTTTCCCTTGTCAGGATTTTTCGAATCGACCGCCCACCATGTGACTTCTCATACAACTAACCAATTATAATTATAGTTTGACAAATAAAAGGATATTCTCTCGAGGTAACATTAATGCACTCATCTTCCCGGTGTTCTTTAACATACTCCATATTCTAACACTCCAAAGATAGCAATGAAGCCTAGCACGATATTACACCACCATACATGTATGGATGCATCATAAAAATTTCATAGCATAAATTTCACAAGAGTGGAAAGCATAAATCAAGCACAAATATTCATAGGTCATAAAGATAGGAGAATCTATAAATCTCAAAAAGCCAAAATTAATACATACAAATACTACCCCAAGCAAATTAACTACTCCCTAAGCATTGAACCCAAGTATTTCATTGGGCAAAGGGAAAATAAAGAGAATAAAAGAAAAGATTCTAGAGAGAAGAAAGAGCTCATTTCTCTCTCTACCCCACTCTTGAAGTATAAAGATGAGCATAAACTTTAAACCCTAGTAGACATAAGTCCATATATATAGTGGTAGAGAACTAGCAACTGCAATAGACACGAATCAATCACGCATAAGCATGAAAATAATGATGCTCTTGAAGGTGCAGGTGATGCGCTTGGTAGAGGGCAGCGCCAAAAAATCCCCAACACTCATTTTTTGAACTTTGTCACACATACAACTCATATTGTTCCTACATCTCCGTCAGTTTTCTCAGGTGTGCTCTATCCCATCTCTAGTTATGTAAATTGTGATATTTTCTCTCCTATACACCGGTGTTTTCTTACTGCAATTACAGTTGGTAATGAACCTTTGAGCTATTCGAAGGCGGTACAAAGTGAGCATTGGCGAGATGCTATGAAAAAGAAGATTGCAACTTTGGAAGAAAATGGTATGTGGTAAATTACTCATTTTCCAAAGGGAAAGAAACACTGGGGAGTAAGTGAACGTTTAAGCTGAAATATAATGCCGATGGTTCGATCGAAAAGCATAGAGCATGGCTGATAGTCCACACTCTTCTAGCCATGGAAGGGCTGGACTATTCTGAAACATTTGCACCAACGCTAAAGATGGTGATAGTCCACACTCTTCTAGGCGTGGAGGCAATTAAAATCTAGGAATTGCATCAAATGGACATGTATAACACATTCCTTCATGGTGATCTCGAGGAAGAAGTCTACATGAAGCTGCCCACTGGATTTCATGCTCTTGATGCACTGTTCGTATGTCGCCTTCTTAAACCTCTTTATGGCTTGCAACAAGCTCCTTGATGTTAGTTTGCCAAGCTTGAAGCTGATCTTGTTCGATATGGTTTTCTTAAGTCTGGGTATGACAACTCTCTTTTTACTTGTATACGAGGGAATGTTCATCTTACTTTGCTGGTGTATGTTGATGACTTGGTACTTATAGGTGATGACCCTCATGCCATTTCTACCTTCAAGAAGTATCTTTGTACATGCTTTCATATGAAGGACTTAGGTAAGCTCAAGTATTTTCTCGGCATCGAAGTTAGTCTGGATTCTTTAGGGCTATTTTCTAGCCAAAGAAAGTATGCCCTTGACATTATTCTTCTTTCTTATGTTCTGACTACTCATCAGTTCGCTGATATTCTCACCACGACGTTGAGTGTCCGTGTGTTCATTTTGTATATACCCAAGAACCAAAGAATGAAAACGCAGAAAATCAGTTTCTAAAATCTTATTTCTTTGACATCTCATAAATATTTGATGACAAACTAACGAGCAAGAGTTCAAAAAAACACGACCACTACTGCAGAGGGGGTACTTAGGCACCGGTAATTCGTCACATAGGAACTGGTTATTTAGCCCCTTAGAATACTGGTACCTAAGTAGGGTGGTGCAGGAATGTAGTTTCGTTGGCACCGTGCTGAAATGTGGTTTCCAGCAATGACAACCTGTACCATTGCTAAAACACCATCATATTTTATCAGTGGCTAAAATATGGTACCGTGCCAGATATTAATTGAGCGCCAGTACAGAACTGTGCCGGTGCAGGAAGTTTGAATCAGTCTTCAATAACGGTACTGTGATAGGTATTGATGTGTGTGCCTAAAACCCAAAAATTTTATACACTGGTATGTTTATTCATACCCAGTGCTCATTAATTTCGAGCACTAGTATGAAGCAAGTACCAGCAATGATCGAAATAGCTAATTGCTAGCACCTGTATTAAATTGACTACCTGTTAGAATAGTGCCTTCATTAATGTGCATTTTCCATAATATATTTTGAGGATTAATTAAGGAGATAATCAATTCAGTTATTTTGAGTGATTAGAATGTTTAGTTGGAAATCACTTTCGATCAGCTAGTATCAATTATATTGGGCTTGCAGCTTATTATAGCTGATCCTCTAGGGTCCACTCAAAGCATGTAATTGGATAAAAGAAAAAACTTTTGGGCTAGGAGCCTAGATAGTAATATATGAGAAATATAATAGGTGTAGTCCAGTGAAGTGCATGTGGTTGACACTTGTTATGTTTAAGGTACACTGATAATGTAGGGGAAATAGTATGGGTAGTAGATGTTTCAGCTGTGGAGATGTTAATTTCCACGGCCCTCCGGAATGTTTGACATGGTTTGTTTAAACATTCTTTACTTCAGTTGCCCTAGAACTGCTTAATTTTGACATTTTAAATTACTAGGCATTAGTTAAAGGGCACTGCATAGGTTGCCTTCGATTCATTTATTTGCCTCTTATAGTGTAGTGCTTATAGCATTTATAGAATTCTTCCATTTCAAATGTGGAGATTTTGTAGTCTTCCATTCCATTTGTAGAACTTGTTTGTTTGTAGCTTAGTTTGTGACTGCAAGGTGTGTTTGACATGGTTATGTTTAAACTGTGGAGATGTTACAGTCTACGGCCATCCGGAGCAAGGAGTGTTTGACATGGTTGGTTTAAAAACTCCTTGCTTAAGTTTCCTGAGAACTGCTTCATTTCGACATTTTAAATGACTAATCATTAGTTAAATGGCACTACATAGGTTGCGTACAATTAATGTATTGCCCTCTAACTGTATAATGCTTATAGCATTTATAAAACAAGCTTAATAGAGGAAGAATTAGTTTAATGGCACTGCAATTGCTTACCATTCATGTAGTGCCCTCTAACTAAGCTATGATTCTTCCATTCTGCAAAGGAGCTATGACTTTAGTAGAACTCCTGTATTTCAAATTTGGAACTTTTGTAGTGTGTAAGCCACAAAAAGACATGGTGTGTTCATTGATAAGACATATGTAAACACATCATGCCTCTTTCAGTGTGATTAAATGCTGCATCATTATGACATTTGAAATTGTTTTGTTCAATAACAATTAATTATTTTGTGTAGGATAGATATTTCCCCTGAAGCAAGAATAGATGCTGTTTTTTTGTACAACTCTGTAATTTAAATTGTGCGGAATTTATCAGTGTTTTGTTTATTTGTAGTTGATGTTTAAACTGTGGAGATGTTACAGTCTACGGGTCTCCAGAGCAAGGATTGTTTGGGTTTGTTTAAACACTCTTTGCTCCGGTTGCTTGAAAACTTCTTCATTTCGACATTTTAAATTACTAAGCATTAGTTAAAGGGCACTGCATAGGTTGCCTTTGATTCATGTGTTTCCCTCTAACTATGTAATGATTCTGTTATGAAAGTATTGTAAAATGCATCAGAATTAGTAGCATGTTGATCATTTTGACTGAATGATGAACTATATTAAGGCTAAAAGGTCTTTTTCCAGCCAGTGAGTATAAAATCACTTCTTGTTAATTTTTTTTTTATTTGTTGCCCAAATTCTAGCACCGTTTTTTTAAACATTTCCAAACCGGAGCGTATGGATGGGAGGGATTAAAACTTTGGCACCGGGAAGTGAAATCCAATGCTGGATTAAATTTCTAGCACTGGTAACACAACAGGTGCTGTCATAAATTTCTAGCACTAGTAACACATACCGGTGCCTATGTACCACATTACTAGCACCGCTCACATACGCACCGGTATGAAAATTCATAAAATACGGGTGCCTATGGTAGGAAATTACTGGTGCCTATGGGGCCATTCTCCACTAGTGATAATCTAATCATAAAGTTCTAAAATTCATATTTTTCATGATTGGTCTCACCGTTAGAAAATGTAACAAAAGATGCTCTCAATACATTTTTTTATTATTTAGATATATATATATATATATATTTTATAAATTGGGTTTATAGGGTTCCCGACCCTTTTCTATTAAGAATCATTTGTTTCCCGAAGGCTTACATCAAGCGGTTTCCGTAGATTTACATCAGATATGGGATAATTCCATTTATATTGAGGAACTAGCTAAATATTACAATTCTAATCTAAGGCCTCAATAACTAATAGAGAAAGGTACACAAAGGTACTAATCAATATTTCAATACTAATCAAACACCAATGTGGCAATGCGATGAGAAGGGTACATCAAGGATAAGTGGCTTTCACTATGCAGTCTTAGTATAGCCTCAATATAAATTGACCCAAGACTATCATCAGAGCCAAACACAGTGAAGTATCAAATAAAATGCACCCAAAATGTTTTGTCAACACCTCTGATCAAACATTTAAAGCAATCAAAACAAAATAAATGAAGCTCCACAACTAAAGATTTACCATTTGACCAGTAATACCATTTCCCTAAACTAGGAGACTCAAACCAGTCATTTTAATTGCCAAAAATATTTTCCTTTAGTGTATAGAAATTATTTTATAATGCGTTGAATTATCTCTAACTTTAACCCCAAAAGGTCTTCACAACAAATTTAATT
Source organism: Rubia yunnanensis (assembly GCA_037428765.1). NCBI lineage: Eukaryota > Viridiplantae > Streptophyta > Magnoliopsida > Gentianales > Rubiaceae > Rubia > Rubia yunnanensis. The sequence continues at coordinate 16,292,506 of CM075066.1, forward strand.
GAATTAACAATATAATTGGTCAGAAAATACTAATAATCCAAAGTCTACAAATTTGATTTAAATCCGTTGTAGAACATTATCGCCAAACGTCCATTTTTTCAATGACCTTGACTTGGATTTCTCCTTTATGTCGGTTTGGATATCAAATTTGAAGTCAATCAAATTTTACTAACTCAGGCTGTCAGAAAAATAAGTATTGACAGATATAATTCTTACGTGATGCTGGAATCAAACAACCCTTTTAACTACAACCTTTTTTCTAAAATAAAGATGAACAAAAAATCAGAAGAAAGAAATTAAGTGAAGGAAAAGAGAAAAAATGATAAAAGTGCAAAATTAATAACCTCCCACCCCGAAAAGGAGAAAAAAATAAAGTAAAATAATAAATGAAAAAATGAGAAATACCCCCCATATCCGTGAGTTCACCGGAGAAGGTCTCGCTAGCCACTGGAAATGACGGATACCATGATAAACGTCTGACTTCTCCTTACTGAGTTGACCCTTATTAACCCATTTTTTATTCCATTTGAACCGAGTTGACACGACTCGGATCGTTGTTGACCCAGCACGAGCTAGCTCGGTCGTGTGCTGAGTCAATAACTGAATCCAATTGTGACTCGATTTGGACTCGGAAACCCCTATACTGAGTCTTGACTCGCAACCCCAGAGCAGATCTGGACCTACTGCCAGAGCTGAGTCTTGACTCGAAAGTCCGGAGCATACGCCGAGCATACACCAACCCTTACCGCAAATCTGAACAGCCATACTTACCGCTGAGATGACTTGAAACCACCATGAATCGCTGTTTGCAATCGGCGATGGCCTCATGGTAAGTCCGACGATAGACACTGCGACGAACAACATCCACTGTAGAGTCCGGTGTGGGTAAGCTGCTTCAAGAACTGCGTTTGCCATTTGGATCAGTGGTATTCGGTGGATGCCGGAGGCAACCGGTGTAGACTCGGGTTTCTACGAGTTTATATATAGCAAAAACTGAGGTTGGCTTTTTTTGGTGGAGGCCAGTTTCCGAGAAGGCTAGTATGGGGGTTAGGATGTTGGGGGTGGGAATAGGGGTAGGGGGAGCCGCCTGAGGTGGTGGTCAGCGGCAGCGGCCCCCTCTGTTGATAGAATTAGGGTTGAACGATGGGAAGGGGGAGAGTTCGGGTCCAGAGAGAGAAAAGTTCGTTGGGGAAGTGTGATATAATGTTATAAATCAAGGAAAGTTTATTTAGATATTTAATACATAAAAAATAAAAGAAAAACTAAGCATAATTTTTGAGTTTGAAACTTTTACAACCGGGTTCATGTGGTGCAACTCATAAAATAAAGGTGAAAATGGAACTCGTGTAATAAATAAAAGAAAGGACAAATTTAACATGTACAACACATAAGGGAAAGGGGAAATTTTTTTTTTAAAAAAAAATATATATATATATATATATATATATATGTATAAAGCTTCTAAAATTTTGGGCCCTCCTCAATTTTGGACCCAGGACGGTTTGCCTGCCCGCAGTGGGCTCGGGCTGGCTATGAATATACATGTAGGGTTGTTAAGTTTTCATTAAAAATGTTATTTTTTTCAAGTGTATATGGTTTACAACATGTGTAAGCGGGATAGTAGATGTTATTTTATATGGAGATGACATCGAATGTTTCATTTTGATCATTTCCTTATATTGAAGAAACACTTCATGAAGTACGTATTTTGTATAATGCAAGGGAGTGACATGTTTGTGGTGGTGTGGTGACTACATCTTGTATTATCTCCCTAGTGAATGTTACCTCCTATGTTAAAATGCTTATAGTGGATTTCATGTCCTTATAAAAGGTTTCATATGAAATATTATATTGCATTCATCATTTAAGTTTGTGTTTATTAAACTCTACTTTTAGGTCTTATAGTCAGTAACCACGATAAGAGGAAACAACCCCAAGAAGGGGGAGATGTGAATCGATCGAAAAGACATAGGCAAGGCCGGGGTAAGGAAATTTGCAAGAAATTGATAGACATGATGGATAAGGGTACAAAATGTCCTATGAAGTTCGATCACATCGAGAATGTCGTAGGGAAGGAAAGTAATTAGTGGTCTAGTTACATCAGTTTGATTGCTAGGACAATGGTAGAAATCTTCTTGTACATGGCCTCCTGTTGATGATGCTTACAAGGATAAACTATGGATGGTTATGCAATATGCCTTTGAAATAGAGTGTAATGATATGGAAAATTGAAAAAGAGAACCAATACAATGCTTTGGTGAAAGATAAAATGGTTTCAAAACCAAACTAACTAGGGATTACGTGTTCGGTAAGAAGAAGAATTGCAACCATAGAATTAAGCATTCATTCATAAGTGAATCGAGTTGAAAGGGTTTTGTTGCAAGAAAACTAGCGGACAAACAATCTGTAAGGAATTTACATTGACATGCATTATATTATTGGAAAAACATGATTACGCTTGAGTATAGATTTGTTGGTAACGTCAAATGTGTATGTTGTGCATGATTGTTAGGGTTTTAGAATCGTAAAGGTCCATTCTTTGCCTAGAAAAGAGTAGCACTATCTAAACATGTGACATCGCAAATTACTAATTGTGATGTAGATCATTATAGTCGACTAGTTTTCAATGTAACGAGAACATTTAGTTTAGGCACTGCGAAGTTGCATACTTTCCCATCGGTAAATGCGATGTCCTTATCGACTTCTATTCGATGTCGGTTAATGCGGGGGAAGTGTGTTACAGAGTTAATTCACATTGTTGATTTGTATTATGAACTATTTGATCTAATGATTTTACAGGGTATAAGGGAAAGAGTGATCTTGCAAGAGGAAACAAGATGCGCCACACAATGAGTCATGGAGGATTAGCACTAGCTACAATAATAATCATGAAGGAAATGTTTGAGGCTAGAGTGTCCAACAAGGTGGAGCTTGGAATGACAGATGAGGAAGTGAGGACTTCAACGGAATATCCCACACCCGATGAGGTTCCCCAATTGGAGAAATGGCTAAAAGGCTACAAAGGGCATGGGAAGATGGAGTGTAAGTTCCACACCAATGATGCGGAGGTTGTTGTCAAATAAATTGTAAGTTTTGCATGTGGTTTAGATGATATGATATGAATATATTTTTTCAAGTAAAATTTAGATGATATTGCTTATTGGTAATCTATAGGACTTAAAAAGGAAACAAGAGTCCGGCGAGTTCATTGGGGTTGGAAAGAAGGACATACTAGGGGTTGCGCTTAACAAGAAAGAATCCGAGGTGTCGGCATGCTCGCTACACATAGGGGCATCTTTGTCAAACCCCAAATTCCTAAGGTTAATATTGCGTCAAGTAGTCAACAAAGAGAGATTGATGCATTGAAATACACATTGAGCCAACTAGTGGCTTATGTCTCGCAAGAATATAATGGGAGGAAAATGCCACTTGACTTGGAGAGAATTCTTGCATGTTCTAAACCAACAACCTCATCTCCACCTCATGCTTCTTCTCTGAAAACCTCAACACATGATATACCAGAGTGTCATAGTAGGCTCGTACCACCATCTCCGACCTCGACAACACCTCTTGCATTTGATTGACTAAGAACGAAGTTAGTAGAGGCCACCCAACACAACATGAAGGTATAAGTAAATATATTACACTAATTATGTCCAAATTAATTTACACTAATTAGTGAGTCTTCATTTGTAGGATAAATAATTGTGCATACTACTTGCCGAACGTGTTGAGGAAGAGATCCACATCGTGGCGGAAGGTAAAGTGTACACATCAATATGAGTGCATCATCACAAGCTAGTCGTGAATGCTAACAGGGTTGTCAATGTCACAAAGAGTCTCGTAGATGGTATTGTTCTTACAATCCCTGAACCCAAGGCAAATACAGTGGATGCGGTGTTATGAATATTTGTTGAATGACCCCTTTGTTTGGTTGATATTTTGAAGAACAGGCCTAAGAAGAAGCTATAACATCGATAATTTATATGCTATTTCTTATGAGTTGAGACAAAATTTTAAAAAATAACTTTTACAATTGATTTCATGTAGATCGAGAAAAGGATTAGTAGCCCGGCAAAATTGCCCAGTACATGTGGGGATCCAAAATTAACAAAGTCTCATGTCTCTAGAATGAAGCAACCAACATTCAATTCCTCAAAAGATAGTTCCCTAAAGAACATCCATATAATTGTGACAACACATCCTCCCTCATGTTCGTACAAAATCCCCGTGGAAGAAGTGAGTATTTTTGGGAATAAGGTAGATGCAATTATCCGGAAGGAGAATTTGGAAGCATTGTTCCATTTTTATAATGTGCCCCCTCCTATAATGAAACTACATTACATGTAAGTATTAATGCATCACCCTAACTTGATTCATTGACATACTTAATGTGTTTTTCTTCAATCTAGCAAGACTAACCATGCATGTTTATAGGCTCTTGCATGTACAATCCATTTGAAAATTGAAAGGGTATATAGGGGTTCTTTGTCCAATGAAGATCCATCATGACCATGTTGCGATAGAAGAGCGTTTGGCCTACTTCAGCTCCCAGTTGATGCAAAAGGACAAATTGATATATATCGCACCTTATTACGAGTGGAGTCTACTATACTTACTGCATTACAATTTTTAGGATTCTATTGAAGAATAAGATATTGTATTGAGTTAATGACGATTTCATTTTTGTAGCAAACATTGGATGGTGGCCATCATCGTTCTTCCTTCTAACACGGTGTTCTAGTTGGATCCATTACATCAAATGCCCCCTGAAACAATTTCATTCGCAATTACAAGGGTGATGACAAATCACATAATTAACAAGCACAAAGGATTCACGTGGAAGTCCCTTAAGGTTAGAATTAAATTCAAAATTTTATTATGAAATAATTATTTCCATAAGTACTTATCAATGTGTTTGTGAGTAATTTTCCCGATCAAATAGTATAAAAAACAAATGGCCGCGTAGGAAAGCAGTTACTATTGCATGCGTTTGATGAAGGATTTAGTCCTCCTTGTGAGGGAGAATCAATTAGATCTACAAAAGGTATCTATTATTATCACCTATTGAATCTAATAATTAACACCACGACTTTGTACAACCTATGTATTAATTATGACATTACTTTTTGTTGAGGTATTTTTATGAGGACAAAGAACCGTACCCCATCAAGCAATTCGAGGAAGTAAGTGATAGTTGGCCGTTCTTTATGATGGTAAGGAATTTGAAGCATTTACTTAACCCAACTATGATATAAGGAACTTGGGTTAGGTTTATTTTTTGTGAAAAGATCATTCTCTAAAATGCCACCTGATACTTTCCAAGTTATTTTTTGACACCTTGATATAGATCTTTAGCTAGCTATGGAGTATCAATGGTATAGTTCATTTTGTGAGAATTTTGATAACATACTTTGTGTATGGTGTAGCTCTTATTGTTCTTGTCTATATGATTTATGCATGGTGTAGTAACATTCAATTTGAAAGGGCATTCGATGTCGGGTATTCTTTTTTTGAAAGTTTCTATTTCTGATATGCCCATTTTATACGGTTATATTAGGACTTTTAGGATTCACTTTTGTATACTTTTGGGCTCTAAATGGGAAATTTTGCATTGAAGTTCTCTAAGGAGGATTAAAAGCGAGTTTTACGCTTTTATTACTTTTCTAGAGGATTTTGTGTAACAAGGAAATTTGTTTGAAGACTCTGAAGACTTTGAAGAATAACTTTGAAGATTTGAAGACTTGTAATTGAGCTTTTGAAGATTTAAAGAATTGAAGAAGTTAAGAGAATGAGAGGATATGAAACAAAAAGGAGAAAGAAGAAATGGTCTTGGACTTGGAGTCCATCGCAAGGTTGTCGCGAGCACGTCGCAACTCGCGACGGAAGAGGGTCAGAAACCCTTCTTTCTTTTTGCATTATAAATGCTCACCTTATCCTCTCCTCTTCAGTAGCTTTAGAAACTTTCTTCTTCCTTCATTTTTGTGGGTTCAAATCCTAGTTTTTCTTTCTTTCTTTTCTTGGTTTTTGTGGGTTAATCATGTCTTTGTATTATCTAGCTTAGTTTTATCTTGGGAGCAAAGGATTGAAGATTTCATTTCTATACAGTAAGAACCATACATATATATACATATATATATATCTATTTGGAACATTTTCTATTGTGCATTTATTGAACTTTGAATGTGAATTGTTAATGGCATCGATCTTGTTGGAAGCTTGATTATATGAATTGCTTGTATGATTACTTGTTAGGGTTGGGAGAAAGTAGCTAATTCTCCCCTCTTTTAATGTGGAATCCAAGAGCATGAGTTAGAGCTTCTTAAATGATGTTGGTGGGTTGATAATTGCTAGATGAATGTGGATGTCGAACTCGTTGTCATGTTTGTTTTAGGTAGAAAATGAGAGAGGTCTATGAATGTCGATCGTTCTTGACTAATCTTGTGTAAATGCATGAATTGGTTAAGTGCTTAGACACGGTATAGTGTTTATAAGTGTTTCCAAGCTTATTGATTCTTCATGCTAAATGCCATCAATGGGATACTCTTAGCACTAAGGGAGTCATTGGTGAGGTTTGACAAGGGATGTCGAATTCACTCTTGCAAACTACTACCTAAGGATAGAAGATTTATCTTCACAACAAGTAGTCGAAGTAGTGAATAGATTGTTTTGCTCATTCTTTAAGCCTTTGTTATTTAGCATTCATGTGTTCTTAATGCTATGTTTCACTTCATTTATGTCATGGGTTGTTTGAGAATAGGAAGTGTTTGTATGATTGCTGTGTGAGGGAGTTAGGAAAGTGACGAATTCTTTAGCTCATTTACATGAAAATCTAAGAACATGAACTTAGAACTTCTTGTGCATAATGTGTTATGGTTCTTGCTAGATAAGTATGTTAATGTGGATTGTTCTCATATTTATCCTATAGATGCAATGAAAGGTTGAACCTTGAATGTGGTTTGTTCTAGGTTTAGCCTAATGAATGTTATGTTCGGTGGTAGGATGAGTGAATGGTTTAATGATCTACAATTAGTTTGGAAGTGGATATCAATTGCCCCCAAGGCTTTATCTTTAGTAGTTTTAAAACCCTTTTTTTCTCAGTTTTGTTTGATGATTTAGCATAGTTACTTAACTTTGCTAATTGTCTTGTATTTTAACTTTCATAACTTAGGACCACAACCAACCACCCCCCCCCCCATTTACATGCTTTTATATGTATGTATATATATCTACTCCTAGCCTAATAGCAACCTTTTGTGCTTAAACGCTTGAGAAAATTCCCTTTCTTCAAGGACGACCTCGACTTACCGATATCTACTTAGTTGTAGATAGTAAGCAAAAAGGGCTCATAAATATTAATTTTGAGTGGTACAGAGACGGCCTCCCAAATTTTGGCACCGTTGCCGGGGAGGATGCGTTTATTTTTAAGTGTTTAGGTGTATTTGGTTGCATATTAGCTAGTTTTTTTTATTTTTCACTCCTTGGTGGTTGTTTTTTGTTCAGAGTAGGTATTGCTTGAGTCCCTGGTGAATTTTTATCGATAATCCTTGCAATATGATTTCGAACTTTTAAAAATTTTAAAAAATAAAATAAAATAGTGGAGCGTCTCACCTTGAGGGAACTTATGATGAGAAGAGAGTCTCAACAAGCAATGTTTTGTAGGATGTGTCATTCTGACCATCCTACCGAGTCTTGCTATGTGTTGTGGGAGGAGCACTATAAGGGGGAAAGAACCCTTGGTTTCCAAAACCAAGGGTATTATGAAGAGTGCTACCAAGAGGTAGGAGATGTTGGTTTTCAAGGGCAAGAAGCTCAAGAATGGTATCCATACCACAATCCTTACAATCCGGAATGGAGTGGTAATTCGGATTGGTGGTATGAGAATGAGCCGGAAAACCAACAATATGAGCGAAATATTTGGCCATCACCACCTTATACCATACCCCAAAACCAAGCCCAACAAGGAAGTTCAAGTTTGACACGTGAGGAAGTTATGAATACAATAGCAAACTTGAACAACTTTACTAGTGAAGAACCGGACACCCGGCTTTCCTATAGTGTTGAGGCTATTGAGAGGCATGCAAGGAGTATATTAGAAGCATTGGCCCAAATGGAAGCTCGTGATTCCAAAAATACATCATCCCAAATCGAACTCGAGGATTCGGTGAGTGAGGTCACCATGAGAAATGATCTTGAGTTCGAAAGGGATGAGGAGTTGGTTGTTGAGGATGATAAAAAGGAGGAAGAGGTGATTGTGCTACATTTATTAGCATCGTCACACCTACCCCTGCCTATTTAACCAACTCCCCCATTTTTGGAAGTTTTGAGGAAGATATAAGAGGAGCCAAAAGACTACCCAAAAACTTTTGACCACCCAACTCCCTTTAAACCATCTCCACCTCAACAAGACTGTCCTCTTGAAAGTTTTGTAACCCCACCTCTCTACTTTTGGACACTCATGGTGAAGGGGTTCAAGCATTCACCATATGGGTAACATTTGGGTTGTGCCAATGACCTTAAAAATATGGAGCTTTGTCGTGCTAATGACGTAAATAAACTCGGCCTTCTATTTTGGTTCTTGTTGTTTAGTTTTTGTTATTTTTTCTTGTTCTTTTTACGGTGTGTTTTTCTGCAATTTTGTAGCAAAGTGAAGTGCATTGCATTGGAGGAGATGAAGGAATGAAATCTGTGAGAAAGGGAAAAAATCCTGGAATGTTGGTGAGAAAAGATCAAATTTTTTTCTAAGTGCTGGAAGGGCTTGTGATCGCAATTTGTGATAACCTCGTGATAGACCATCGCGGGTCGCGATGTGATCAGAGGTTTCATGCTAAAAATCAGCCCCCAGCCACCACTTTCTGCGAGTCACGACATGGCGTCGCAAGTCGCGACCAACAGGTCCTCGAGACAGCATCCACTCGAGACCTCGAGTTGAGCCTAACGCAAAAAGCCATCAGTCCTCAAGGCCACAAGCCCATGAGGCCAGTGAAGTCCTCGAGTCCTCAAAGCCACAAGCCCTCGAGGGCAGTGAAGTCCTCGAGACCTCAAGGCCATAAGCCCTCGAGTCCAGCTAAACTCAAACTTGAAAGCCCTCGATGACCTCAGGTTCTCGAGGCCAAAAGCCTTCGACTCGAGTCGAAGGCCTCGAGGCCAATGAAGTCCTCGAGACCTAGGATCCTCGAGCCCACAAGGCCTCGAGTCGAGCTGAGCCCAACAGTGCAAGACCTTGGGGCCTTGGGTCCTCGAGGCCACATGCCCTCGATTCGAACTGAGGCCCTCGAGACCTTGGGTCGTCGAGGCCGCAAGCCTCAACTTAAACTAAAGCTCTCTGGACCTCATCCTCTTGAGATGTTAGATCCTTGATGCTGAGGGCCCTCGAGACCTAGAGTCATCCAAGCCACAATCCCTCTAAAGCCCTCGAGATAGAAGCTCTCAACTCGAGCAGAACTTAAAAGCCCATCAGCCCTCGAGACCTCAGGTCCTCGAGACCAGCCCTCGAGACATCATCCCCTCGAGACCTCGAGGCAGCATGCCTCAACTCGAGCTGAACTTGAATGTTCATCACCTTCTCGAGGCCAGTTCTCAAGACCAGCCCTCAAGACATCACCCCCTCGAGACCTCAAGGCCACAAATTCCTTGGCTCGAGCTGAACCTGAAAGGCTATCATTCCTCGAGACCATCATTTCTCGAGGCCACAAGCACTCGATTCGATCAGAAGTCCTCGAGACCTTGGGTCCTTGAGGCTGCAATCCGACTCATGCCGAAACCCTCGAGACTTCAGGTCCTTGAGGTCGTACGCACTCGATTCGAGCAGAACCCAAAAGTGCATCATACCCTCGAATCCTCAGGTCCTCGAGGCCAAAATTGTCAACTCGAGATGATGCATTGCGAGTCGCGACGAGTGCTGTCGCGAGTCATGATGAGAAATCCAATTTTCCAACTGAGCTTAAAAACTGCATAATCCTTCCTTATTCTTCAAATACACCCAAGAACCACCATATATTCACTCATTCCTCTACTATCTCACATATATTGACATATGAAAATTCTTACATCTTTACAGTATCTTTGTTGATCGTAGTATGCCGACTACATCATTGAGTCTTTTATTGCTATGTTCTATGATGAAGCTTGGATATGTGTCGATATATGTTGGATATTTTTATTGGACAATCTTATAGTGGTGGTTGCATGATGGATTGGTTGTTCTTTAATAATACTATGGTTATATACTCTTGATTCTAAACCTAGTATTACAAATCCTTGTGTACTTGTAAGTTCGATGTTGTTCTTTGTGGTGTTAGTCTTGATCAAACGGCGCCAAGGAGACAATGTTTTGCTCGAGGGGTGAGTTCTTCTACGGCACTTTTGCTCCCCCTTCCGGCTCCGAAGCCAATTTCGAGACTGAGTCTATACATGTACATTGGATTGCGCCAGATCACTGGTGACTATGCGGAGAAACGGGTGTCACTCTACCTCTTACCTTGAGTTTTATTATTCTTGCCTTACATGTTTACATAGAGGGCAATGTAATGTTTTAAGTGCAGGGGGGGTTAGAGAAATCACATGCATGCTAGCTTCATTTGGAATACTTTTTGCTACTTTTGATTAGAAAAACATGAAAAAAAGAAAAAAAAATTGAAATTTTTTATAAAAAAATAGAAAATTTTTACAAAAAAATAGAAAATGAAAAAATAGAAAATGAAAAAAATAGAAAGAAAAGAAAACCACTAAGTGGAAAAATCCGAGAGGGAAACTTAGGCAACATTGGGGGGCCGGATAGGTTGAAAACCCAAAAGGACGGCCTAGGCAAAAATGAGAGGCCAAAATGTGTGGGAAAAGGTGAGATGTGAGCCAAAGAAACATGATGTGTGGCTAGGATGAAAACCCAAAAGGGCTCCTAGGCAAAATGAGAGGAAAAGAGAAAATAAAAATGCTATGATTTCACTCATTTCCCAGCGTTGGAGTCATAAGGTTGCGATTGTCATATGGATGGATCGGGTAGCTCAACATCTAGAGACCGCTTGGGATTGGGTAACTTAGTGGGTTTTTTTTTAAATAAGACACCCGAAGGTGAGGGAGTTATGTATTGGGTTCCCCATGCCCTATAACAAAATTAAACAGTTGGTACATGAGTATGTCTAGATCAGTAGACTTGAGGCAACGTTGTTGCCTCCAAAAGTGCTAACCTATCAATCTCCACTTAGTGGGTTGAAAAATGAAGTAGGGTTATAAAACTTTTGATCCTTCTATACTTCGTTTTGGTTGATATATTGGCATTAGGTGAAGTATGTGTTTAAACCTCCTCTATGGTTTTAACTTCATGTTGTGTCATTGGATTTTGGTTGATATATTGGTATGAAGTGAAGAATGTGCTTGAACCTTTCTTATGGTTTTAACTTCATTTTATATCATTGGACTTTGGGATTATCAATTCGGGACTTTGAAACATTTTTATGGGTAGCGAATTGATAAGTGGTAGGTTTGGTTAGATTTAGGAATTGGGGTTGTGTGTATGAAAAAATTCTCTATTGAGCTATGATTTTGGGATTTATGATATTGATAGTTTTTGTGAGATGTTGATTGTGGGAATATTAGTTAGGATGTGGATATATGAATTCCTTCGTGTGCTTAAACATTTTCTTACTTGATGGCGAGTAAGGTTTAAATGCGAGGAGGTTTGATGTGCCCATTTTTATACGGTCATATTAGGACTTTTAGGATTCACTTTTGTATACTTTTGGGCTCTAAATAGGACATTTTTCCTTGAAGTTCTCTAAGGAGGATTAAAAGCGACTTTTACACTTTTATTACTTTTCTAGAGGATTTTGTGTGACAGGGTAATTTGTTTGAAGACTTTGAAGAATACCTTTGAAGATTTGAAGAGTTGTAATTGAGCTTTTGAAGATTTAAAGAATTGAAGAAGTGAAGAGAAGAAGAGGATATGAAACAAAAAGGAGAAAGAAGAAATGGTGCTGGACTTGGAGTCCGTCGCGAGGTTGTCGCGAGCACGTCGTGACTCGCGATGGACGAGGGGTCGGAAACCCTTCTTGTTTTTTGCACTATAAATAATCACCTTATCCTCTCCTCTTCGGCAGTTTTTGACACTTTCTTCTTCCTGCGTTTTTGTGGGTTCAAACCCTAGTTTTTCTTTCTTTCTTTTCTTAGTCTTTGTAGGTTAATCACGTCTTTGTATTAAATAGCTTAGTTTTATCTTAGAAGCAAAGGATTGAAGCTTCAATTTCTATGTAGTAAGAACAATATATATATATATATATATTTGGTGTTTTTCTATTGTGCATTTATTAAACTTTGAATGTGAATTATTACTGGCATTGATGTTGTTGGAAGCTTGAGTATATAAATTGCTTGTATGATTACTTGTTAGGGTTGGGAGAAAGTAGCTAATTCTCCCCTCTTTTAATGTGGAATCTAAGAGCATGAGTTAGAGCTTCTTAAATGATGTTGGTGTATTGATAATTGCTAGATGAATATGATGGTGTCAAACTCATTGTCATGTTTGTTTTAGGTAGCAAATGAGAGAGGTCTATGAATGTCGACCGCTCTTGACTAATCTTGTGTAAATGCATGAATTGGTTAAGTGCTTAGGCACGGTATAGTGTTTATAAGTGTTGCCAAGCTTGTTGATTTTTCGTGCTAAATGCCATCAATGGGATACTCTTAGTACTAAGGGAGTCATTGGTGAGGTTTAACAAGGGATGTCGAATTCACTCTTGCAAACTACTACCTAAGGATAGAAGATTTATCTTCACAACAAGTAGTCGAAGTAGTGAATAGATTATTTTGCTCATTCTTTAAGCCTTTGTTATTTAGCATTCATGTGTTCTTAATGCTATGTTTCACTTCATTTATGCCATGGGTTGTTTGAGAATAGGAAGTGTTTGTATGATTGATGTGTTAGGGAGTTAGGAAAGTGATGAATTCTTTAGCTCCTTTACATGAAAATCTAAGAACATGAACTTAGAACTTCTTGTGCATAATGTGTTGTGATTCTTGCTAGATAAGTATGTTAATGTGGATTGTTCTCATATTTATCCTATAGATGCAATGAGAGGTTGAACCTTGAATGTGGTTTGTTCTAGGTTTAGCCTAATGAATATTATGTTTGGTGATAGGATGAGTGAATGGTTCAATGATCTACAATCGGTTTGGAAGTGGATATCAATTGCCCCCAAGGCTTTATCTTTAGTAGTTTTAAAACCTTTTTTTTTCTCAGTTTTGTTTGATGATTTAGCATTGTTACTTAACATTGCTAGTTGTCTTGTCTTTTAACTTTCATAACTTAAGACAACAACCAACCAAACCCCCCCCCCCCCCGATTTACATGTTTTTATATGTATATAGATATATCTACTCCTAAACTAATAGCAACCTTTTGTGCTTAAACGCTTGAGAAAATCCTCCTTTTTCATCGATGACCCCGACTTGCCGCTATCTACTTAGTTGTAGATAGTAAACAAAAAGGACTTATAAATATTAACTTTGAGAGGTACGGCGACGGCCTCCCAATTTTTGTAATTTACATGAGGATCGATGTTTCAGAGTATAATAATCAATTCAGTACACCCGATCAAAATTAAGCAACGTCGCACAGAGTTCTTATTGGGTTATTGACGATACATTGAATACAGCGACATCACCCCATAAACCACGACATAGTCCCCGACATTGTAGTCTCATTATTTAACACAGGAAATTACCCTAAATTGGACATGTACGTGTTAGAGCATGCCGAATACTCGGTACCACCCTCTAACCTTTACCACCAAGGTTAGTCTACGAGGAAACCAATCAAACAGACTAACTCCGGAAATAACATTACACACCTGGGCCCAATGTGATACCCATTCTAGTTGAAACTTCTACTTTCAAGAATATTACTGTCCCAATTGTGCTCACTAAGACCTCGTAGCCACCCTAATTGCCCTAGTGGCTACAAGACTAAAGAAATGACCTTCGAAACTAATCTTTGATCTCGATGTAATTCTGTCCTAAATATAATCATGACGTAGTTGTCAATCCTAACCGCAATCTCACACCGGTATTCAATACTCATTCAATTTCATCACCAAGACTAATATAATAAATTAATCAACAATCATTCTTAGTTGTCACTCCTAAACACAATCTTAACATCAATTAGTGAGAAAAATGACAAAAAGACAAAATCTTTCTGGGTTCATTCTTGAGCCTAGCACTAAATCATAGCATAATTGCAATTTGTTGTCATCTTAACCTTAATCATCCAATAAACATAAGCATTAAGCACAAGCATCCATGATAATAATTGTAAATGAGTAGAAGGAAACCAAAATCTTACAATCTTAAGCTAAACATGTTTTACCCTTCTTCCAACCTCTAATTTAGCCTAATCTAGAAAAATCCATAATAGGCCTTGATCCTATTGGATATCTGCTGTGGGATTAGTTAACACGGGGGGTGGAGACCAATCAACAGGAATTATATCCAAATGGACCACTAAGCTAACATCAAATTATAGTACTATCACTCAGATGAACAATACTGTAATTTATTTCCAATTTTCAATGCGTAGGGAGCCTAATGAATATCTTCCATCTACCTTCAGTGGATGGTTTGATTAAAAAAAAACTAAATCAATAACAAAGCATACATTAAACATGATTAAAAAAAGAAATGAAAACATTCAATGTGGAAACTATGCTTTTTACCCATAAGTTTGACTTTTTGTCTAATGGAAAAAGAGAGGCTTTTATAGGTAGGGGAGAGAGATAATTGTTAAGGGTTGTAGTCAACCCCCAATCAACAAGGCCATCACATACCATTCACTATTAACCGTTCACAATTGCACGTTCACTATTACTACCTGGGTGTCTTCTTGGAACCCGAGTTTTGGGCTGAGCATCGTTCACTACCGTGGAGCACGATCCACAACCTGAAAGTTTGTATTCTGAACCGTGCAGCTCTTTTGCGCACCGTAGACCATGCTATACTGCGACTTGGGATTCATATCTATTATGGTAAATACCGCATAGAAATTATATAATGGAGATTGGCTTATGATTACAGACCAGTAATCGATAATGTTGTAGTAGTTTGTATTACTAGTTTGCAATATGTTAGTGAACGGTTGTGTGATAGGCTTCCAATTCGTTTAAGTTGAACATTAATTTATTTAAGGGAAAAATACAAATCTAACCGAATTATTTTCTGAAAGTGCTAATCTAACCCTGTAAAATCTAAAAGTGTGATTCTAACCCTAAGTTTCTAAGCAAATGTACCGATATAACCTTTTTGCACTATTCCAGCATTGACTTGGCATTTTCCATCATTAACCAAACCTAAGAAGTTTAAAACACCTCTGCTCTGCCGCTCTACCACAACCAAGCCGGCGTTCCGCCGGCGGTGGTGGTTGCCAGAATCAGGAAAAACACCACCAGAAAAAACATCCCGATGGCCTCACTAGAGAAAACACCACCATGATTCGTCCCTATCACTAACACAACTAAGCCCACAAAAATCAAATCTTTAAACATATAGATTTGATCCAATAAAAATTAACACCAACCCAAATCACTAAAACATCCGTTGAACAACATACAATCACAAAAAAATCAAACAAAATCTAAAAAAAAGAAGGGAAAAAGGGAATCTGAAAAAAAAAACACCATTGCTCCACTGCCGAAATCTGGAAAAAACACCATTGCTTTGCCCTTATACCACCACCAACCACTATCACCCCCTGCCACGATGCCATCCCAACCCAGCTAGCCCCGCCCGAAGTCACTCAGCCTCGGCGCCACCACGACACCACCTTAGCCAATCCCACCCCATCTCAGCGTCATTCTAAAACCTTAGCTTACCTACTCCACCCCGCCCGATGCTACCCAGCCCCAATGCCACCGTGATGCCACCTTAGCCAATTCTATCCCGACATAACCCCATCTCATCGCCACTAGATAACCCTAGCCCACCAATTCAACCTCACCTAACTCCACCCTAGCCAAACCCACCACGATGCCACCTCATATCGGCTCCACCGCAAAACCCTAGCTCGTCGACTCCACTTCGCCTGACGCCACCCAGCCCCAACACCATCGTGACACCACCCTAGCCAGTCTCACCCATATGATACCCCGCTCGACGCCACAGAACCCCATCGCCACCCACTCGCCGCTGTAATAAGAAGAAGAATGTGGGATCTAGTGTGAGAGAAGGTGCAAACTAAGGTGAATTCTGTGGAAGTGGGCGAACGAAGGTGGGATGGGATCTGGTGTGAGAAGAGAGGGTTTTCATGGGCAAAATAGTATTTTTATGTTTTTGAATTTTTTATTTTTTTTAAAATAGGGGTATAATAGTCTATTCACAAAATTTCGACCAAATTTATGTTCTTAGGGTTAGATTGACACTTTCGACCAAATATTAGGGTTAGAATTGTATTTTCAAATTTTACTGGATTAAATTAGCATTTTCAACCAAAACATTGAGTTATTTTAGCACTTAACTCTTTATATTATTAGTCGTTTTTGCTCGTGCTTGGATTCACCACCAGTTGACAAGCACTAGAGTGAGAGACGTCGACCGTCCCATAGGATGTGAAAAAACAAAACATGTCAAGCCTTAAAAACATTATCGACGTCAACCGTTCATTTGCCAAAACCGACGTTGCATTGTTGTTGGTCAAATCAACTAATAATTGACGTCGGCCATGCACTTGGTTAAGAGTGACGTCGGGTTAGGCCTCGTTAGCTACCAAAATTGATCTACTCCCTCCGGTCCATTAATAATGGCTCACTTTCTTTTTTTGATAGTTTTTTTATATTGGCTCATTCCCATTTTAGTAAATCCTATATTGTTTTTATCCACACATTTTACTTTTTATACTTTCAATACAATCTCTACCATTCATTTTTTTTTAAAAAAAATTTTGTGCCCAAAAGTTAGAACCATAATTAAAGAACCACAGAGGAAGTAGCATACAATTTTTGTGACATCGGGAACTACGGTTGCAATCACTCATATGCTTAATTACGTGAATGAAGTCGATCCCCGTCTGTCAAACAACTTCTTACCTAGAATTTTTCTTTAAAAATAAGGTAAAAAATGCTTTCTATTGTAATTGTATTTACCTCATTATTTTTCGGAAAAAAAAATCGAAGGTGAAAAATAAACCTTATTACCTCAGCTGTATTCAACACAATTATTTTCAGGGAAAAAGTCTAGATAAAAATCCCTCTATAATTGAGGTAAAAATTCCTCTTTCTTGTAGTGTAATGAGATCATTGAGATTCATGCTATATATATTTTTGAGGTAAATTGTTTAAATAAAAAATATGTCATGATAATAGAAAATATATTACAGATAAAGTGATAGGAAATTTTTTTTATACAGAAGAAATAAGATAAAAATTCACTATTTTACATCAAATTTATCTTTTATTTGATTATTTTTCTCTCTTTCAACAAACACCAACACACCAAAGCATAAAGCCTAAGCATTCACAACCGTGACAACAAACATCAAAAACACAACTCTGATTGGTAATGGCACAATTCCTCACGTGATTATCGTCCAGCCCAAATATTTTGTAATAGGCCAATTTCCAAGATGATTTTGAGCCTGATGTAGTTTGATCTGCAGCATCAATGATTTCTGATGGTTAAGTTGTATCATATATCGTAATATTTACATTAAAAAAAAAGTTAAGTGCCTTTACGAATCTATGTTTTGGTCGAAAGTGTCAATATGACTATGTAAAGTTCGAAAGTACAATTATAACCCTATTATTTAGTTGAAAGGGTCAATCTAACCCTGACAACCTAAAATTGGTCGGAATTAAATAAAATGACCATTATACCCATAATTTAAAAAATAAATAAATAAATAGAAAAGGTCCATTTTTCCCTTCCCTCCTCTTCATCTTCCTCATTTTCTTTTATTCTCTTCTGCAGCCCAAGAGTCTAAAACCTAGCATCTCTCTCTAACGGGCTTTCACATAAAATACGTCGGGCTCCGGTGCTACGATGGGAGGGCTCCGGTGCTACGGTTTTACGGTGGGGGGCTTCGGTTCTACGGCGATGCAGACCCGCCCATACGCAATAGCTGCATTGGAATCGGGTCTTCTAGTGTAAACAAAAATCACGTTGATTAAGCATTTATTCCGGGTCTTCCGGAATCAGCATTGGAATCGGGTCTTCGCTGGCGGTGGTGGTACGATCTCTAGCTTCAGCAGAGGTCTTTTTGTTCAAGCCGGCGACTGGTGAGAGGTAGCGCTGCTTGTGGAGCTTTCGTCGGTACTGAACTCGGCCTTGGGTTTGCTTCTCGTCGACGCCGAACACATCTGGACAGTGGTGTGCACAGCCTGAGCAAGGTGGCGCACGGTGAAGCTTCTTCTCGGTCGGGTGGAACTGAACTGCGGCGTAGCATTCGAGGGCAAACAAATCATTTTTCCCCCAATGGGATGTTTGTGTTTTAATCTCCCCTCTTTTTTTTAATCAACTCTGTCACTTGTCAACTCTCTGACTATGTCATTCTCCCTCACATCGGTTTCTAGGGCACCTCTCCCGATTCCGATGTCGGCGATCTCCTCAACTCAAGTTACTCATCTCATCCAGGAGTTGGCGACACACCGATGGAGTTGGAGTTGGCGACACACCGATGGAGTTGGAGTTGGCGACACACCGATGGAGTTGGAGTTAGCGACACACCGATGGAGTTGGAGTTGGCGGCGTCCTTCCATTAGTGGAGGTCAACGGGGAGCAGAGGAGGCTGAGGATGGCAATTGGAAAGGGAGCAGGGGATGTCACTCTTTTGTTATTGAATCTCATTCTGACCGCTCTCTCAATCGGAATCCATCAAAGGTCAGTAAAAATCTTTTCTATTCATCGTATTTGGATAGATTTGGGATGAATTTCCATTGTATTTGGTATGATTTTTCGTTCTAATGGTGGCAGTGAGGCTAGGTCTAGAGAGGAGATGGTGGCCGGTGAATCCCGACGAACTCCAGCAAATTCCCAGATTCTGGCTGCTGCAGGCCAGAAGAGTGGCGGCGGGATGACGGCAACGGTGGAAGTGGCAGAGCAGGGAGAAGCAATGGCTATTGAGATGAAGAACAAGAACCTAGGGGTAGTTTTGCATTACATTTTTTGTCTTAACACTGGGGGTATTTTAGTCTTTTTTTATTTGGTCAATGCTGGAATTTACCAAGTCAACGCGGGATAGTGCCAAAAGATTATATCGACACTTCTGATGCAAAAGATAGGGATATAATCGCACTTTCAAACTTTACATAATTATATTGACACTTTTAACCAAAATAGGGTCGTATATGTATTTTACCCTTAAAAAATCATACTACATTACAAAACCGGCCCAATAAACATTTTCATGATAGGCAAAGTAATTTGGTCACATTAGCAATAGATTTCTCACACAAAATGTTATATATTTTCTTCGTTTCACTGTGATGCTGTGATTGACACAATATGTTTAGGTGTTATTTTCGTTTTCTTTGCATGTTGAAATTCGTTGAAAGAATTGAGTGAAAATGATAAAAAGTTTAATGAGCGCTTCAGAATTACTCAAATTTTACCATAAAAGGAAGATTAAAAACTTAGAAATACATAAGGAAATGGAATGTGTATATACTATATATGTGTATATACCATATAAAACTCAGTTTAGGCTTTCATTTGTTTAAAACGAGTCCTTTTTTACAAAATGACGAATAAACTAATAAGTAGAAACACGCCATAAGATCACGAGGCAATAGCAGAAATAAATTAAATACAAAATTACAACAAACCTTGTGTGGGTTCTGTGGAATTTTCTCTGAGCTTTAAGTAAGGAAGCAACTTTCTGGAGGATACTGCCTCCTCTTCAGAATGGTCACCTTCCAACGCTAAAGCTGCATTATTACATGCAATTACACAATATGGCCAAAAGAATGTAGCTAAATTTGTGTCTCAAACCAATTTTAGTTGGACGCAATAAATATAAATTTTTGTAGTACTATTTTTTAGCTACAAAAACTACACCATAAGTTGAATAAAAAAGAAGGAAAGAAGAAAGATCAACATACCCGTTGTGGTAGAAAGAATTAGAATAGAAAAGGTAACGAAGCAAGAGAGTCTCGCCATAAATATTGGCGGGTCTTGTCTTGTTATTTTGAAAAAAAGAATGAAGTTGCAGTGCTGAAATCTGCACAGCGTATGGTTACTTAAATCCAATCACAATTTGCAGGGCAACAAAAATCCAAAATTCGAAATTTCCTTCCGATCACGAAGAAGCATCGTTATATGAATGATGACTGTGTACTACCCCAACAGTCCAAGTGGTGGCTTAATGTATGACAAAAGAATGCTACGCGTATAATACAAACAAGCCACCACTTGAAAAACAATCGGTTTTAAGGTACTTATATTTGTTAGTAGGTTCTTCTGTTTACACTCTTGTTTGTACTTGTTTATGTAATTATCAAACTTCTCTTATTAGAGTTAGTATCTATCCTTTAATCTTATAGATGCGATAAGTATTAATTGACTCGCCTCCACTCGGCGTCATTAATATAATGAGTAGCTAATCCGAACTGAGGGGTTCAAAAGAGTTAAATTTAAAATTGAGAAACTCTCAGGAAAGGCGATATGTCCATAAGCTTATGGATATGCTAGGGATATGATTGAAATTAACAAAAATTTGATTAATTTTTGCAGGCCAAGCCCATTTAGTTCAGAATTCAAATCCAAAAACTTATATGTGAATTTAGAACCCAGGGTGCTACCTTCTTCCTCCTCCTCCCAACGTCACCTCCTTCCTCCTCCTCCTCCTCCTCCTCCTCGACGCCACCTTCTCCTCCTCCTCCTCCTCCTCCTCCTCCTCCTCCTCGGTTCCATCGTCTTCTCTCTCTGACGATAACTGCAGTTTAAAGATCTGAGCAGCAGTAGGTAATTTCTCCAATGCTTTCTCGGGCGATTTTTCCTGACCATTTCTTTATCCAAATTGTTCACGATTGTTTGTTGAGTAGAAAAGTGAGGGAGTAGAAAAGTGAGGGTAGCTTATTTTATTCCGAGGCAATCATTTTATTTCCCCCCTTAATTTAGAACTATCGCAGAGTAGTGCTGGATTTGAAGGCTCTCCGTCCTTTTTTTTATGCAATTTGACAAACCTGCTCTAACCTTTGGGTGATAAAGAGAGTAATAAACTAAAAAATTTTGCATAGGACATATGGTGGTGGGATCAAAAGGTAGAGTAGAAAACATAATGCTTCATGCCATGGGCAGTGGTAAAGACCATTATCGGTCTCTTACCAATCAAATATATTATTTTTCTTCCTCTCTCTTCCACCTCAGCTTAAGAGACCACTTAAGAGACAACTATTTTTTTCTCCACAATGGTTAGAGACCACTATATACTATTCATGGAACCCACTTGATTTTCTCTATCCTACTCATTAATTTGACCATTACATATTATTTTAAATAAATTTGTCCACCAAAAATAAGTTAAATGCAAAATTTAATATAATGTTTAAATATTTAAATATAAATTCGTTTTTTAAAAATATGTTAAATAATTTATTTTTCTCGTTCTTGTCAATACCATGCTTTAGTGTAAAAAAATAAAATGAATTTCAATTTTTTTGAAGAAACTATTAAAACGAAATTAAATAAATAAATACTATGAGAAATCATTTTTTCTATAAAATAATATGGAAAACATAAAAAGTGCGCAAAACCAAATATAACAATAATAAATTTGGATATTACGTATTATTTTAAATAAATTTGTCCACAAAAAATAAGATGATGTAAAATTTAATATAATTATTAAAATGAAATTAAAAATTAAATAATAAGAGAATTCCATGTTTTTCAAATCATATAAAAACCATTAAAATTGCAAAAAATAATTATAACAACTATAAAAATTACAGAAAATACTAAATAAAATATTGATCTAGTCCGACCAATTATTACAATTTACAAATCAAAATTATATTAAAATTAGAATTCTTAAAAAATTTAAAAAAATTCCAAAAAAAATACGATTGGGACACGTGTTGCCACCAGAATGGGACACGTGTCCCATTATAAAAAAGAAGCAGCGTCCAGACAAGATAAACTGTTGCGGACACGTGGCCCAATCCTTGGGTGACACGTGTCCGCAACAAAAATCTTTAAAAAACTGGAGGCTGAGTGGGACACGTGGCCCACTTTGGTCAAAAAACAAAACACTGAAAATGCCCACGTGCATGTACAGGCGAGCGGCCTCTTAATTGGGCTCTTGCTAAGAGACTCTTGAGTGGTCTCTTAACAAGAGACCACTCAAGAGTCCACCACTGTGGTGGTTTTCGGTCTCTTAAGCGGTCTTTTAATTTTAAGAGACCACCACTGCCCATGCCCTTATCCTACAAGTATAATGTGACATATAATCTACTGTACTTAAAAGCAGAAGGCATAATCTGACTTTCTTCTAATTGTTGCTCAGCTCACCGGATATATTTTTTTACTGTGCAAATTGATGCTATTTTACTTCTTTTTGAAATGGTAGTCTTCATGCTTAAACTGTATTAAAGTGTACGCTTTATGAAATTACGAGGTGCATTCGTTTGCTTATATGTTGCAGCTGTTATTATCCAACGTGTACCCATTAGTTGTACTGTGAATAATATTTTTTTTCTCCTCTTTTTTGCTGATTATTCGTTTTGAATTCGAGCTACATCTGTTTACTTATATGTTGCACCTATTAGTATTCAATGTGTACTTGTTAGTTGTACTGTCTATGACCTTTTGTTTGCATTTGTGTTAGTTGTATGTTTGAATAAAGAGTTGCATATGTTTACTTATATGTTGCATCTGTTAGTATCTCGTGTGTACTTGTTCCTTGTGTTGTGTATTACTATTTTTTTAAAAAAAATGTTGGTTGTTCATTTTGAATTAAGAACTGCATTTGTTTACCTATATATTGCAACTATTATCATCCAACGTGTACTCGTTAGTTGTACCGTGAATGACCTTTTTTTTCTTCCCTTTTTTGCTGATTGTTCATTTTGAATTCTGAGCTGCATATGTTTACTTATATGTTGCACCTGTTAGTATTCACTGTCTATGACCTTTTGTTTTTATTTGTTGTTAGTTGTACATTTTGAATAACTAGTTGCATCTGTTTACTTAAATGTTGTATATGTTAGTATCATGTGTGTAATTGTTAGTTGTGTTGAGTATGACTATTTTTTATAAAAAAAATTTTGTTGTTGGTTGCTAATTTTGAATTAAGAACTGCATCTGTTTACGTATATATTGCATCTATTAGAATCCAGTATGTACTTGTTAGTTTTATTGTGTTTGACTTTTACTTTCATTGTTGGTTATTGTTCATTTTAAATTAGAAATTATACATTTTTGCTTATATGTTGCAACTGTTAAAATCTAGTATGTACGACTTTTTTTAGGAATTGGATCTATACTTTTTTATATAAATCCACCTGTAATGGTGGGGGGTTTGGCAGACCCCTACCCGTTTATTAATATGAAAAAAGAGTACAAAGAAAGAGGGGGACGTAATACCTTACCTCTGAGTGTGCATCGGATGATCTTAACAGGAATAATACAAAGGACTAAAGGACTAGAAGATCAGCGATGACAATTTGAAATGAAGTTACAATACTTGCAAACTACATTCTAGTCTATTATGACGTTGGGAGTACCTGCTGCATCTAACCTTACCTGTCCCGCCACTGGTGAGGGAAGATCCAGTGCTCCGAAAATGCTGTGCACTTGCTTCCGGCATGCCAACTTGGCGAGGGAGTCCGCTGCACCATTCGCTTCTCTGAAGATATGTGACAAAGTGTAGGTCATCCCGTGTAGTAGCAACCAGATTTCTCGTATCGTTGTAAGCAGTCTCCACGGTATTTTGAATTGGCGTAGGATCATCCCTAGTAGAAGTTTCGAGTCTATTTCTATGTCGACCTTGGTGATGCCTTGCTCTCGCACTAGCTGGATCCCGTGTAGTAAGGCAGTAGCTTCAGCCTGCAGAGCAGAGTCAGACAGTATGGGTTTGGATAGAGCTACTAATACCTGGCTGTTGATGTTTCTGAGAATGCAACCGATGCCCGCCGCACCATTGTTGAAAGCGCCGTCAGTATTTAGTTTGATACCACAGGGCTTTAACCATTTGGTGATCCGGACCTGTCTAGGCTTGAAAGAGTTATGGCATAGAAGAATAGGAATCGGGCCAAGAGACCATGTGAACTTCAGATCGAATGCCAGTATAGTGTCATTTAAGTGTAATAAAATGCGTCTGAAAAGAAAACCTAAGTTTGGCCTTATGCCCTCGTGGAAGTAGGTGCATCTGGCACACCACAGGTGCCAATTGACAATGCAAGGGAGGACTCTGATCAGATTTGAAAGATGAGGAGAATCAGAAGTAGACCAGTAGAAGTAGAAGTGATCCCATAGGAGTTGGAATGGATGGTTAGGTAAACTAAAAGTGGTGTTGAGCATTTTCCAGATCAGGTTTACCTTGACACAAGAATTGAAGCAATGATGGATGGTTTCGGAGCTGTTAAAGCAGAAACAACATCTAGAGGGGAGGTGGAACTGAAAGCTTTCCAGAACATCCGGAAGAGCCAATAGTCTATTGAGCAATCTCCAATTGAACAGACTGATTTTCCTTGGAAGTATCTTAGACCAGAGGTGTGAATAGGAAGGGATCTTTGGTTTCTTTACTCTGATCAGTTCATAAGCAGATTTGACTGTGAAGAGACCTGATTGAGTAGCTTTCCAAATAATGGAATCTTCGAAAAGGTGGGAGATTTGATGATCCAGGGTGAGGCTTTGGAAAATGTTTGTTGGGAGGCAGGCTCTGATCTGATCCGAGTATGAATCTCTGTTGTTCATAAATTCAGCCACGGTTAGGTCTTGGTACGGATACTCTAGGGGGTTAATTAGGTGAGAAGAGAGAGGACCATTTGAGGACCAATTCGATTCCCAGAAGGACACCTCTCCAGAGCCAAGGATGATTTTTGAGTTCAGTAATGCTGTGTCATTGACCTCTTTGATTCTTCTCCAGGTTCTGGAGGTTTTTTGCGAGTCTTTCATTGTCCACATTACTTTTGCCCAAAGGGAGTTACCAGTTTGGAGTTTCTACCAAAGTTTCAAAGAGAAGGATTTGATCAGGGTGTGCAGATTCTTGAAATTTAAACCATTTTCTGAGGCTGGAAAGCAAAGCTTGGTGTAAGATCTCCAGGATCTATGTTTCTGGGTATGATCTGAGGAGTGCTTCCAGAAAAATCTGGCTAGAGTGTTATGGATTTGGTTTATGATATGTGTGGTGGGCTTTAAAACCGTTATGAGGTGGATTTGCATTGATGTTAAGACATGGTTGATTAAGGTAGCTCTACCTGCTGGTGAGATAAGCTTATTGTGCCTGTGGCTAATTTTATTTTGGATTGAGAGGAGCATGCCATGAAAAAGAGAGTTTTTTACTCGGCCATTGAAAATAGGGCAGCCCAGGTATTTGAAAGGGGTGGAGCCTTCAAGCATGGAGGTATCTTTTTTGATAAATGATGTGATTCTGTTAGGGGTATGCTTGGAGATATAGAAGGTAGATTTTTCAAGATTGATCTTTTGGCCGGAAGCAAGCTCAAAGGATTTCAGGAAGGACATAATTGTAAGTAGGCCCTGTTTTGTGTAGTTCAGGAATATTGCTGTGTCATCTGCATAGGATAGGTGAGAGGAGTGTTTCATCTGCCTAGGAAGTTTGTAAGGCAGAATATTACCATATTGGTAAAGAAAATTGAGGTTATGGGAGAAGGCTTCAGCCATTAATATGAAAAGCAAGGGTGAAAGAGGGTCCCCTTGTTTCAGACCTCTGGAAGCAGGAAAAAAGCCAACTGATTTGCCATTGATCAAAAGGGAGAAACAGGCAGCTTTAATATTAGACATGATCAGGTTAACTAAGGTAGTAGAGAAACCTTGTTTGATGAGCACCCTAGCCAAAAAGGGCCAGGATACCCTGTCGAAGGCCTTCATCATATCTAGCTTGATAATTATGTTAGGTCCTTTAGACTTGGTATGTAGGAAATTTGTGTATTCCTGCATAAGGAGCACATTGTCTGCAATGTCCCTACCTTTGATGAAAGCTGATTGTTCAGGGCTGATTAAAGTGTCAAGAGAGGTTTTCAGTCTTGTGGAGATGATTTTTGAGAAAATTTTATTGGAGAAGTTGCATAGACTGATGGGTCTATAATCTGAGAAAGAAGAGCATACCTCTTTTTTGGGAATTAAAATGATTTGGGTAGCTGAGATGGCTTTAGGAATAGCAGTACCAGCAAAGAAATCTGTCACTGCCATGAGAACATCTGATTTTATGATATCCCAGCAGTAATGATAGAAATGACCAGAGAAGCCATCCGGGCCTGGGGCTGAGTTGCCTTTCATGGAGGAAACTATGCTGGTCAGTTCATCTATGTTGATATCTTTAAGTAGGGATGAGTTTATGTCATCAGTGACGACAGTAGGGATATTTTCCAGGATGCAAGATGTGTTGATTCCAGAAGGGTCCAAGGGTTCAGCCCTTAGGAGATTTGAGTAGAAGTAAATAACTTCCTTCTCTATCTCCTCTATGTCACTAAGCCATTTTCCATCTCTGGCTTTGATGAGGGAGATAGATTGTCTTTTATGTTTGTTTTGGATGGAATGGTGGAAAAATTTGGTGTTTACATCTCCTTCTTTCATCCAATTAAGTCTTGATTTTTGTTTTAAGAAGGTTTCCTGGTTTGTTAAAGCAAGTTTTAGGTTTTCTTTTGCTTTATTAAGGGCTTGAATGTTACTGCTGGACTCAAGTTGCTGTAGATCATGTTCAACATTAAGGAGTTGTTCTTCACAGAGCTGAGTCTTGTCAAACACATTACCAAAGGTTTCCTTGTTCCAGATTTTGAGAGAGTGTTTTAAATGTTTGAGTTTAAAAACTAATCTTCTTATCCCTTTGAGATGGGTGTGGATTTTCCAAGCATCCTTCACAAGGTCTATAAAGGAGGAGTGGTTGGTCCAACATTCCTGGAATCTAAAAGGCTTGGGGGAAGACTTAGACTGTGCACTAGAGATAGTAAGGATTAGAGGGGTGTGGTCTGAGCCTTCCCTGGCAAGTGTTTTGATTTTTGAGCTGGGGAAGTTTGCCCGCCAGCTATTGTTGGAAATACCTCTGTCTAAACGTTTCCATACTCTCCCTTTTGTTCTCATCCCGGTCCAGGTGTATAAACTTCCAGAGGTGGGGATCTCAGACAATTGTTGATCAGTTAGGAAGGTGTTGAAGTTTCTTATACTGGCTTGGTTTGGGATGGAATTTCCCAGGTACTCCTCATTTTTAGCTATGACATTGAAATCTCCAATCAGGCATAAAGGTTCCATGTTGAAGGTAGCTAAAGCTTGCCACGAAATATTTCGTTCAAAAATCGTGTGTTTAGCATAGATGAAACCGATTTGGCATTCAAATGGAAGAAGAGTATCTTTGATTTTCGCAATGATAAACTGGTCTTCCACTTTGATTATGTCAACTGTTATGTCTTCATCCCATAGAAGCCAGATTTTGGTGATTGGATTAGCATAGGAATGTTTGAAACCTAGCTTAGTTGAGATGGGCTGGATTTGGGCTGGGCTAAGGATAGGTTCAATTAAGGCACAGACTTTAATCGAATTTTGTCTTTTAATGTTTCTTAAACGAGTCAGAGATGGGTTGTTGCCAATTCCTCTAATATTCCAGACACAAATATTAATCATGGATAATCATTGGAAAGAGACAATGAGGAACGGGTGTAAACCGTTTTCGGGGTGGAGGTGTAATCCTTTTTGGTGTATTTTCTTTGTTTGTTTTTAAAATAAGTTTGAGGGGGGTTGAGAATGTTTGTTATTCGTAGATGGTCTTTGAGAAGGATAGCTTTTAAATGCTCGAAACTGAGGTTTTCCTGATTATGCAGGTGGGATTGTTGTTTGAGGGAAACCTCTATGTTAATCCAATCTAAGGATTTATGGATGTGACTTTTGGCAAAAATGGGGTGAGAGTTTTCCTCCGAGGCCATTGAGGGGGAGATGGTGTGCTCACATGGGGATGCGGTGTTTTTGCCAGTCCTAGGTACTACTGGTGTAGGAACAGTTTTTTTTGAGTTAGTGTCCGACACAGAGAGATGGCTGGGATCTTGCAAAGGGGAGTTGTTCGGGGATTGGGGGTTAGAGGGAGCTGCGGGTGACTGGTTTTTGGTAGAGTCCTGAGAGTGATTTTGTAGGGAGAGATTGGGTGTGATCTCTGGTGGGCTTGGTGGCGAGGGTAAGGAAAGTTTGTTTGGTGAATTGGAGATACTTAAGTCCTGAGTAAGAGAGGAGATCGGTAGAGTAGGAACAGATTCAGAAACAGATGGGATTACAGCATTAGACACCACATTAGCAGTTAAAAGGGTAGTAGAGGGAACCTGGGGTCCCTGTTCAGGGATCCAATCTTTCAAACTTGAGTCTTTGGTTCTAATCTCAGTCTCTGCTTGTGGGGTGAAGTCCTGGGATCCATTTCCAAGGATGGAGTGATTCGAGCTTATGACTTTGATCGGGGCCGAGGTACCTGCTTGAGAAGAGAAGACTTGGGGAAGCTTGTTAGCAGCATTGTCAGCTCTGTTCTTGAGGGTCAGCTGTGATTTAGGGATAAAAACAGCAGTGGAAGATAAGCCATTCCTTTTACCTGTGGACCTGCCCTGTACATCATGGGGAATGGGCTTGTTACCTGGGATTTGTGAGTTCCCCTGTGGTTTCCAGGGAGTGAATTTGGAGGAGCTTTTATCAAACCTGCAGACAGTGTCAAGATGGCCTAATTTCAAGCAGTTAGCACAAAAGTGGGGGATGTTTTCATACTCTATGTATTGCCAGAATCCCACTTCCCTAAAACTAAGCCATATTCTATCTAATCTGGGTTTGGTTACATCCAATTCGACGCAAATCCTGGCCACATGAGGTCTTGTTCTATTAAGGGATGCCCTATCCACCCTGACCGGAGAGCCAATAATACTACCAATAGACATTAGAACATCTTTGTCAAAAAACTGTTGGGGTAAGCCATACAGTGAGACCCAGATTGGGACAATGGGTGAGTCGGCATTTGGATTGAAATTCGGCTCCCATTTGGTAATTCTAATGGAGTAAGCCCCAAAATTCCAGGTTTTGTGAAGCCAACAGCGGTAGTAATCATCGGGGAGCGAAAAGGAAATTAAAACCTGTTTGTTTTCAAGGAGGGTGATCTGGTTGTGCCCTTTGAAACCGGCGGTGAGGAAATCTTTCCGGAGTCTTTCCAGTTGAGGCCGGCTTCGGGCGAATTTGCCGACCAGAGTCCATTTGAGCGGAGCTTCCAATTTGAGACACTCTTCCTCCGAGAAGTGGAGACCTGGCTCTCCCAAATGTTCGATTCTCGATTTGGGGACGAAGGAGGAGTAGTTGGTATCAATCGGGTCGGATTGGGGAAGACCCAGAGCTTCGCGTAACTCTTGACTCACTGCTTGGGCGTAAGAGAAAGGTTGGTTTGGGGGAGCTGGTGGTGGCTCCGCCATCACGGCGGTGCCGGAGATTGGGAAAGAGGAAAGCACAGATCTGGTTAGTCGCACACAGTGAGCGTGGAATCGCACACAGTGACAAAGAGACGTTAAAGTTGGAATTGGATCTATACTTTTTTTTTGTTTTGACTTTTAAGGAATCAGAAAACATTGAACATTGGACTACACAAGACATTCCGACACGAGGAAGATTCAGATGAAGATGACACTATACTTGAAGATTCGAAGATGATCCCCTTTTGAAGATTAATAATTGATGATTCATTGTATTAGAGACCATTAGTTAATTTAGATAGGAATATTGATGTAATTGTAAGTTTCCTAATGGAAAATTTCTGTCACGAGCACTTTATCTTCCATTTTGTTTAGATATTGAGAGCCCCTCCCGTGTTTGAAACTGACAAAATTTGCATGTTTTCTATACAAAGTATAGAATGTTTTACATGTATTGCTTTCCCGCCGACGATACTTTTTGTGCCTCTCTTTGATTTTATAAAATCAGGGAAATCTGCTCATTATTTTTAAAACAAACACATCTTTTAATGAAATCACTATATATTGTAAGGTATTTAAATGCAGTACATGTGAAAATTTGAAAAACTACAAAATTATGTGACCTCTGTTATGTATACTATAAGAGAATGGTAGTTGTAGGCTAACATATGCATGTATTAACAAACCATAAACGATTCATAAGGTAACTTATGCACTTCCTCATGACAAAGTTTTGCTATTCATAAAAGGAATTGGTAATTTATAATCATATGCGTGTTTTAATTCAAACAATGCATGTTGTAAAGTAATTAATGCAGTGTTAATATGACAATTTTAAATTGTCAACTATTAGTCTCCCTTGTCTGTATAAACTATAACATATACTAGTTGTAAACTAACATATGCATATTTTAGCAAAATAAAAACAATTCATAATTTAACTTATACACGATCTACTGGAAAAGTATAATTACTCATATTTAGAATTTTTAAAATAGGTGCATATTTGAATACAAATAATACATACGGTAAAGTAACAAATTTCATCCGCATTTAGTTCATTTTTAAAATACCACATATTTTTTACATGTTGATAGCAGCTACCTGCATGTGAAGTTCATTAATTTGAGGTTTTTCTTCTCACTTGGAATCGGTGTCCATGTGCAACACGAATGAATACTGCAATGGCATTTCCTTGTTTTGTCGCAAGAACGCTTCTTCCAACTTGCTTCGTTAATTGTTCTCCAATATTCATGGCATATAATGTCAACTGTTCTAGGCTGCATGTACATCAACTGCTGATTCATTCATCTGTAATTTATCGAATCTACACTCTCAAAAAATTCCAAACGAAGAGCGTCGTGAACCAGAAGATCAGGAGTGTTATGGTGGTGGTATTGGCACTAGTGCTTCTATTTGGTGCAACAGTGGTACCTGTGCAAGCACAAGATTGTGCTCCTCTTATTTATTCTTATAACACTAACAGCCCAGACGATTACTGTAACTCCTATAACACTACCACATGTTTGTTTTTACATATTTGCAGAACATCAATCAGGAACTCCAGCCCAGATTCCCGCCGGAAGAAGAAATCACCGTCAGCATCGCCATCGCTGGAGAATTCAAACCTCATCACCATAATCGCCGGACAGAGCAACATGGCGGGGAGAGAAGCCAAAATATAACCCTCGGCCTCAAATTCCAATTTTAAGTCTCAATTCCAATTTCAATCTCATGTTGCAATAGACACTCTCCCCTCTAGCACCGATTTTTAAAATCGGTGCTAAAAATCTAATAGCACTATTTTTTTTTTAAATTTTAACACCAATTTTTAAAATTGGTGTTAATTTAACACCATTTTTTTTAAATTTTAACACCAATTTTTAAAAAATCGGTGCTAAATTTTACAATAGCACCGGTTTTGAAAAACATTAGCACCAGTTTTTAAAAATCAGTGCTAAAAATTTGAAAATTTCATTTTACCCGCTAAAGAAATATCCATAAATTTTAAAATAGCACCGGTTTTGAAAATATGTAAAATTCTATCTTCCCGCCAAAAAATTCAAAATAGCACCGGTTTTCTGAAAAAATAGCACCGGTTTTATTAATCGGTGCTAAAAATTTTTAAAAATAGCACCGGTTTTGTAAGAAAATAGCACCGGTTTAAACCGGTAATAAAAAATTTTAATTTTTTCCACCAAAGAAATCGCCAAAAAAATTTCCCACCAAAGAAATTGCCAAAAAAATTTAAAATTCAATCTTCCCGCCAAAGATTCTAAATATCCAAAAATTCTAAATATTCGTCAAAATTTTAAAGTTCAAATTTTCCGCCAAAGAATTCAAAAAATTCGAAAAAAATTTCAAATAATAATCCCAAAAATTTCATAAGCTGGGAGCAGCTGTGCAGCCGCTATAAGCTATTTTTTAAACTTTTAAAATCGTTCACTTCTTTTGTTGACTTTAACTAATAACTAAGTTAAGTTAAATTTAACATGATAAACCTTTACTGATCTAATATATACAAATAAGAATAAAATTTGTTCCCATTAACTAATTAACGTTCAACCCTTAATTGATTTAGTATACATAAATACGAGACTAAATTATTTTTTTAGTCCCCTACGAAGTATCTTATACCATGTTTTGGTCCCCATTTGCAAATCACCCTTAGATTGTACCCAACAAATTCAAAACAATTTGTTTGGTCCCCAAAGGTGCTTTTCAGGTAAGATGAAATGGTTTTCTGGTATAGTCAAGGGTATAATGGTAATTTTACTAATGAACAAATATTTTCAATTTAAAAATCCTAATTTTAAAATATTCAGATTTTTGACAACTTCACACTCGAGCCCTTGACCCTCAAGCCTTCAAACCTCCTGCCTCGAGCCCTCGAACCTCTTGCCTCGAGCCCTCGAACCTCCTGCCTCAAGCCTCGAACCCTCAAACCCTCGAACCTCCTGCCTCAAGCCCCGATCCCGAATGTAGGGATTTTTTACCACTTCACACTCGAGCCCTCGAACCCTCGAGTCTCGAGCCTAAAACCTCCTGCCTCGAGCCCTCGAACCTCCTACCACGAAGACTTGAACCTCCTGCCTCGAGGACTCGAACCTCCTTATTTGACTATATATATAAATACTAGTGACTAAGCTGACTTGAACTAATCAACGGTCAAACTTTACTCAACTTTCAATATATAAACACTAATAACTAGGTTGACTTTGTCTAATCAACGGTCAAGCTTTACTTGACTTTCAATAAATAAACACTAGTAACAAAGTTGACTTTAACTAATTAATAGTCAAACTTATTTGAATTAGTATATAATAAATACTAATAAAAATATATGACTTTGTCTAATTAACAATTAAACCCTACTTGACTTTCTATACATAAATACTAGTGACTAAATTGACTTTAACTGATCAACGGTCAAACTTTATTTGACCATCACTATAAAGAAACACTAGTGACTAGGCTGATAGTGACTAAGCGCGAAAAGCTGAGGAGGCGATTTTGGGCGAAAAAGGAGCATCCTTCTCCCACGATCCACGGGAGCATTTTCGTCCGATCAAGCGGTAAAACCAGGCCTGAGACCAGATTACTCAGATTCCCCATGGGATTCCGAGTATAATCATCTCCAGGTTGTGGGTTTTTCGTTTGCTTCTCCGCTGGCATTGCAAGGGTTTCCGAAAACAGGTTCTTCTTAGTCACTTGGCTTTGAATTAGTTCATTCCCTGTTCAAGCACTGATACTTTATCATCTGTTGAGTACTTGGATTGTGTATATGTTTGTTCCTGTCATTGTAATTTGTATGTGTAATATCTGGCATGCGTAGCATATTATCTGCCTATATACTAATCCCCTGTTGCCGGGATAGTTACTAGGAATTTCTATTGTTTTCGAAGTAGAATATTGTGTGGGAGATAAGTTAGTCTCCCTTGCGCATCCGATACGTTAGTCGGATTGTGTACCTAACCCCTCTTGTCTTCTCTTACTGTCACTATGAATGGGAAAACATGGACCAGACCCCCATATCAACCCCTGCCACCAAATCGGCAAATCATTCGGGCCTGAATGACCAAGTGGAAAAGACCTTCAATCCTAGAGAATGGCATGATCCGCTATTAGAGAGAAAAAGGCAGTGGGATGATGCGAATATCACCTTGAACAAATAAGACATTATCACAGACCAAGATGAGGATTTTGTCCTCTCAGAGGAAGAAGTTAAAAAGGAGCAAGTCCGTGTGTTCTATGGTTTTTTAGGCGTCTTCCCAGGTTCTTTCCCAGGTATACATGTTGTTCGGAAATTGCTCATGGCAAAGTGGGATGTCCAATGCTGGGTTCAAACAATGACAAATGGGTACCTAAAATTTGGATTCAAAACAGCGGAGGACAGGGACAAGGTACTACAGGGTCCGAACCATTTCCTCCACGGTAAAAAGTTGTTTATTGTTCCTATACCTAAGTCTGGGAAGTACTATATGCGTATCATGGCCAAGAAACCGATCTGGATTCGTATGAACTACCTACCAAAGTCATGCTGGCACAAAAAAGCCCTCGAGAAGATAGCTTCCACCCTAGGTGGTCCCATCCTCATGGACAATGGAACTCGAGATCTCGTGGGCTACTATGCCAGGATCCTGGTCCTCATCGACACCTCCAAACAGCTCAAAGAAATGGTAAAATTCCATATGCAGGATGGAACTACCCACTCGCAACGGATACTGTATAACTACTGCAAACCGTGGTGCCCAAAATGCGGAGAAAATACACACCTCTTTGAAGGTTGCAATGAATTCTTCAGGGCCAGGATTTTTCATGAACGCATGGCAAAAAGAAATTGGGATGTAAACTTCGACAAAGGTGTTCTGCCCACACAGGTAAATGAAGGAAAAAACCCAGACAGAGAGCTCTCCTGTACAAATGGCGACACAATTTCAGGGTCAAAATCAATACATCCAGGACCTAGCACCACGGAGCAAGACGTAAACTCAGTAAAGGAAAAGTGCGACGACACAGAGGTGGTCATGGAGATGGACCGGGGGAAGGAAACAGGTGATCCTACACCACCACCGGGTGCCCGTCCCCGTCTCAGTGATGATGCCGGCTTGGTAGAGCCTCTGGCTTTCGGTGATGCAGACAGACCGATGAATATTGCAGGAAGCATACCGGACAGCATACTCCATCCAGAGGCAAGAAGAAGGAGCAACCCCCCTAGGGCAGGAAGACCTCCAGCACCAAAAGGAAAAACCACAGTTGAGAAACATATGTTCAAGAGCAGCGGCAAAACCAGATTCTCTTACATGCTGCTCAGTCCATCGACAAAGACCTACCAAAGAGTGGCGGAAGCAGCAAAGAGTTCCTCTTCAAATGATAGCAGAAAAGGCGACGGTCCGAGGCCTGAAGGGACCTTCGCCCCCCAATGAATGTATCTTCCATAAACATACGGGGCCTTAGCGCCCCAGCAAAAAGGAGATGGGCGAAAAATATCATCTCCAAAAACAATGTCAGTTTGTTAGGTATTCTGGAAACAAAGGCAAGTGAACGAACACTGAACAACTTCATGAGGAGTCTTAAAGGTTGGAGATACACCCACAATTTTGAATCGGCACCAAATTCAAGAATTCTTGTTGTTTGGGGCCCCAAAAAATTTAATGTTGAGACAACGGGAAAAATGGCGCAGCTGATCCATCTCAGAGTACGACACCTATCATTGAATGTGCATTTTCTTTGCACCTACACGTATGGAAAAAGTGAGGGAAGACTACACAGATTGCCCCTTTGGGCAGAGCTGAAGCGATACGGTGCGAACCTTGACTCACCTTGCATGGTTCTTGGCGACTTTAATTCCATCCTTAGTGTAAATGATCATATGGGTAACACATCCCCCGGGGTCTACCAAATGAGAGAATTTCAAGAAGCCTGTACCGCCTGTGGTCTGAGGGATGCCCCAGCAATCAGGGATCATCTAACATGGCATAATGCGGACTTCACAATCAGGCGCAAACTAGATCGCGTCCTCCTGAAGTACAAATGGGATGGAGATTCCTGCCGTACCACCTTTCTTCCTGGATCAACCCTCTCTGACCACCTACCATTTGTAATAGCTCTAGCACAAGAAAATGAGCAATTGAACAGACTTTTCAGGTATCAAAATATGTGGAATGCGCATCCGAGGTGCAAACAGGTTGTTCATGATCACTGGTCACTAGTGGTTCAAGGGTTCAGATAGTATGTTCTATGCCGCAAACTACAAAGATTGAAGAAACCCCTCAAAGAGCAGGGGAAAAGGGACTTCCACCACATATCAGAAAAGGCAAAAAGAGCAAATATGGAGTACGCTAACACGTTGAAATGTTTAATGCCGGGGAACGCATCACAGGAACTGATACACCAACTGACTGTTCTAAAGCAAACAACCTTGATCTTCTACACGGCGGAGTCGAAATTCCTAACCCAAAAGGGAAGAATAAACTTTGTCACTTTGGCGGATAAGGGCACAAGTTTATTTCACGGCTTGGTAGCCAACAGGAAAGGCGGTGGAGTCTCGGCAATTCTGGACGCAAAAGAAAGATTAGTCACATCCAGCGAGAAAAAAGGGGCACTACTTGCGGAGTTTTATAAGGGTTTATTCGGGTCAGATGTACCACGTGCACCAATAGATTCAGATATAATCCGTTCAGGCCCCTTACTAACCGACATGGAGAGAGCCACACTGAGCCAAGATATCGAAAGACATGAAATTAAGTTAGCCCTCTTCTCTATGTCCGATGACAAAGCTCCGGGCCCGGATGGCTTCACTGCGGCTTTTTTCAAGAATCAATAGGAGATCGTGGGACAGGATATCACAGAATCGATCTTGGAATTCTTCCACACTGGTGAATTTCTAAAAAGGCTAAATCATACCGCTGTTGCACTTATTCCCAAGAAAGAAGACAACCTAAGGGTGGCTGACTTTAGACCCATCTCCTGCTGCAA
Organism: Rubia yunnanensis; assembly: GCA_037428765.1. NCBI lineage: Eukaryota > Viridiplantae > Streptophyta > Magnoliopsida > Gentianales > Rubiaceae > Rubia > Rubia yunnanensis. Next base: position 16,329,060 of record CM075066.1, read on the forward strand.
TATCATTTACAAGATTATCTCCAAAGTCATCGCCAACAGAATCGATCCTCTCCTCCCCGGCCTCATCAACCCCTGCTAAGCAGCGTTCGTAAAGGGACAGAAACTTTCTGATAATGTCATGATGGCTCAAGAGCTCGTGCGGGGCTATGGACTATCACGATCCTCTCCCCACTGTATGATTATGGTAGACCTCGCAAAGGCATTCGACACAGTTTCCTGGAATTTCATACAGGAGGTACTAAATGGCCGAGGCTTCCCGCAAACATGGGTTGATAGAATCATGGAATGCATAACAACATCAACGTTCTCCATTGCGATAAATGGCAAATTGTGTGATTTCTTCAAAGCCAAAAGGGGACTGCGACAAGGCGACCCCCTTTCACCCCAACTTTTTGTCATTTCCATGGAATACCTTTCCAGGTTACTGAAAAACAGGGCAGAAACCTCTCCGTTCTCCTACCACCCGAGATGTGAACACCTAAAAATCACCCACCTGGCATTCGCAGACGACCTGATGCTTTTTTCGAAGGCAGAACGGAACTCTGTCCATACCATCATGTCTGCTCTAAACAATTTCCAGTAGACCTCATGCTTAGCCATCAACGCCGCAAAGTCAAAATTCATTGGAGTGGGTATAACGGAGGACTTAAGCTTCACGGGCATTCCGTGGGCTACTTTTCCGGTCAGGTACTTAGGTATCCCGTTGGATTCCAGTAAACTGAAGGTCTCTCAGTTTCAAATGCTTCTCGACAGTGTCGACAAGGAAATTGCAAGATTCAAAGGTCATACATTATCTTATGCGGGGAAACTGGAACTCATAAAATCCGTGGTACAGGGAGTTGTTGGATTCTGGATACATCACTTCATCATCCAGGGAAATGTTATAGACTCATTGGAACAAAAATGTAAACACTTCCTGTGGGGTGAAAAGAAGCAGAAAAAGGTTTCCTGGAAAAGGCTTTGCACGCCGAGGAGTAATGGGGGTTTGGGAATTCGGGACTTCAAGACTTGGAATATGGCCATCCTCGCACAGCAACTATGGGATATACACTCAAAAAAGGAATCACTCTGGATCAAATGGGTCCATTCACAATTCCTGAGCACGAGCAATATATGGAATGTACACACAAGGGCTCCGTGCGGCAAAATCTCGGATAAGTTCTCACTCTACTTCACGAATCTGTACGAAATACGGGACAACCTGATAATCATGTGTGGAGGCTCAAGGGAAACACTCATTGACTTGCTGGCGGTTTGGACAGGATCCGGAAAAATCACGGCGATGGCTCATGATCATTTCCACAGGTTCACTTACCCCCATCTGTATGACATATCCACCCTCCCAAGACCAAGATTCTTCAAATCAATTTGGAGTGGCTCGATACCACCCCGGTTCTCTTTCATTACATGGCTTGCATTGCTTGGTTGTCTCCAAACTAAGGAAAGGTACCATAGAGGAGCTGACGAACCCCCACACGACATCTGCTGCCTATGTTGCTCCGAAGCAGAGACACACGATCATTTGTTCTTCAACTGTGATTTCATCAAACCGTTATGGGAGAGAGTGCAAAACTGGATTGGATTGAGACGAGCTACCATCTCCATTGCAGCCTCAGAAAAATGGATCAGAAGGCAGGTAAGAGGATCGAAATTGAAAAAAGATGGGTCCACTGGCGCTGACAACCACATTGTACTACATATGGAGTTAAAGGAATGGAGTTCTCAAAAATGGACTTCGCCCGGACTCGGCAAGGGTTATCAAGCTTATCCAAAAGGACTATTACCTCATCCTCAATAGATTATTCCCACACGAACTGCTGTTCTAGATAGGGATCTTTTGCAAACAAACATAAAAAATGAGGAAGCCCCTTCTTTTTTTCCTAAATTTTCCTGCAGGTAAGCTTAGGGGACACCATCGATACAACACCAGAGAGGTAAATATTTCTTTTGCAGGTAACAACAGATGCAGACATCCACCTGGCGGCCAGAAGAAGCAGAAGGAGGGGAAAAAAATAACAAAAATAACAAAAAAAAAAGAAAGCACTTTAGGTATCGAGGGCCAGTTGTTCGAGAGGTCTTAAGGACCAGTTATTTGAGAGGACTTGAGGGCCAGTTGTTTGAGAGACCTAGAGGACCAGTTGTTCGAGAGGTCTCGAGAGCCAGTGGTTCGAGAGGTCTCGAGGGCCACTACTTCGAGAAATCTCGAGAGCCACTGGTTTGAGAGGCCTCGAGGGCCACCGATTTGAGATGTATCGAGGCCACCGATTTGATAGGTCTCAAGGCCCACCGCTTCGAGAGGCCTTGAGGCCCACCATTTCGAGAGGTACCGAGCTCCAGAGGCTCATGAGGTCTCGAGAGCCAAAGGTTCGAGAGGTCCCTAGGACCAGCGGTTCGAGAGGTCTCGAGGGCCAGCAGTTTGATAGGTCTTGTGGGCCAGTGGTTCGTCAGGTCTCGAGTACCAGGGGTCCGAGAGGTCTCGAGGGCTAGTGCTTCGAGAGGTCTCGAGGGCCAGTGGTTCGAGAGATCTCGAGGGCCACTGGTTCGAGAGGTCTCAAAGACCTCCAGTTCGGGAGGTCTCGAGGGCCACCAGTTCGACAGGTCCGGAGGTCCAGAGGTTCTTCAGGTCTTGAGGGCCAGAGGTTTGCAAGGTCTCGAGGGCCAGCGGTTCGAGAGGTCTCGAGGGCCAGCGGTTCAAGAGATCTCAAGCACCAGGGGTTCGTGAGGCCTCGAGAGCCACCAGTTTGAGAGGTACCGAGCTCCAGAGGCTCGTGAGGTCTCGAAAGCCAAAGGTTCGAGAGGTCCCTAGGGCCAGCGGTTTAAGAGATCTCGAGGGCCAGCCGTTTGACAGGTCTCATGGGCCAGCGGTTTAACAGGTCTCGAGGACCAGGGGTACGAGAGGTCTCGAGGGCTAGTGCTTCGAGGCGTCTCGAGGGCCAGTGGTTCGAGAGATCTCGAGGGCCACTGGTTCGAGAGGTCTCAAAGACCACCAGTTCGGGAGGTCTCGAGGGCCACCGGCTCGACAGGTCCTGAGGTCCTGAGGTTCGTGAGGTCTCGAGGGCTAGAGGTTCGCCAGGTCTTGAGGGTCAGCGGTTCGAGAGGTCTTGAGGGCACCAGTTCGAGAGGTCTTGAGGCCCACTAGCCCGAGAGGTCTTGAAGACCAGTGGTCCGAGTGGATTCGAGGGCAAAGTGAAAATAATAATAATAATAATAATTTTTGAAAACGATAAATATTTTTGGGTCTTGAAGGGTCAGTTTTTTGAGAGGTCTCAAGGTCCAGTTGATCGAGGGGCCTTGAGGACCAGTTGTTCGAGAGGTCTCGAGGACTAGCTGTTCGAGAGGTCTCGAGGGCCAGTGGTTCGAGAGGTCTCGAGGGCCAGTGGTTCGAGAGGTCTCAAGGGCCAGTGGTTCGAGAGGTCTTGAGGGCCAGTGGTTCGAGAGGTCTCGAGGGCCAATAGTTTGAGAGGTCTCGAGGGCCAATGGTTCAAGAGGCCTCGATAGTAACTGGTCCAAGAAATCTCGAAAGCCACTAGTTCGAAAGGTCTCAATGGCCACCTAGAGTGGTCTCGAGGGCCACCAGTTTGAGAGGTCTCGAGGGCCACCGGTTCGAGAGGTCCCCAGACCCAGAGGTTTGTGTGGTCTCGAGGGCCAGAAGTTTGAGAAGTTCCAAGGGCCAGCGGTTCGGGAGGTCTCGAGGACCAGCGGTTCGACAGGTCTCGCGGGCCACCGATTCGACAGGTCCAGAGGACCAGGGGTTCAATAGGTCGCGAGGTGCAGTGTTCTGAGAGGTCTCGAGGGCCAACCATTCGAGAGATCTCGAGGACCACTGGTTCGAGAGGTCTCAAAGGCCACCAGCTCGAGAGGTCTCAAGGGCCAGAGGTTTGAGAGGTCTCGAGGGCCAGCGGTTCGAGAGGTACAGAGGTCCAGAGGTTTGTGATGTCCCAAAGGCCAGTGGTCCGAGAGATCTCGAGGGCCACTGGTTCGAGAGGTCTCAAGGGCCACAGTTCCGAGAGGCCTTGAAGGTCAGTGGTCTGAGTGGTCTCGAAGACTACGGGTCAAAAAAATCCTTCTGGAAATGCTGAGATATTAAGCCTTCTTTTTCCTGGGCAGAAACTGTGGATCACGGGTAAGGGAGTTCTCAGTTTCCCCATCCACTGGGGAGAAAGCTTTCATCACTTGGGTTGCACAACTACTTGAATTGGGTAGTGGATAAATTAATTAGCATACGCGAAATTAACTAACCCACTACTAACTGAGATACTTGGATTTGACAGTTGCACGATTTGCCTGCGCTGCACTGAAAAGTGTAAAATGGCATACGGCTGTCCATTTGCGTAAAATGGAGAGAACGGTTACAAAACCATTACGCGGGGCGTGTGCGGTAGAAGTCATGCCCGGTCTCTTATCATTAGGAGGTCTATCCACGGGGAATAACTGGAAGCACCATTGACTACGGTCAACTAGCTCCCATCCCCAAAGGAAAAACCTCGGCACCCACACAGAGATCGTTACCAAAGGCCAATAACACCCCTTTATCTTCATCTTAGGGGTGTACATGGTAGAAGTGGTGTACCAACTCCATCAGGAGAGGATGCATTGCTTCATTCCTTGGAAGGCCGAGACCTCTCTCGGTTTCGAAGGCCGTCGCCGCACTTCAGCGATGGTTGGGATTACACCTATGGGGAACAAACCATGGGTCAAGAGCCGGTTAAGACTCCCGGTTAGATGGAGGTTCCATGGAGGAGGGGCTAGCGAGATTGTTCTCATGATCTTCTATTCTTTTTGTTATTGAGTCACCTGGATGTAACATTTAGACAAAGGGCAGTATTTTAGGTAACATATATCGAGGGAGTGGGCCAATGTCCCCACTCCCGTACACTCCCACGGAATTTTTTGGGGTCACCTGATTGTACCATCTAGATCAGGGGTAGTTTAGTAGGTTTCATTGTATCACGGGAGTGGGACAATGTTCCCACTCCCGTAGACTCTCACGGTTTCTTTTTATTTACCATTACCTTCGACTAGTGACTAGGCTGACTTTAACTAATCAACAGCCAATTTTTACTCGACTTTCAATATATAAACACTAATAACTAGGTTGACTTTGTCTAATCTATGGCCAAACTTTACTTGACTTTCAATAAATAACACTAATAACAAAGTTGACTTTGACTAATTAACGGTCAAAGTTTATTTCAATTAGTAAATAATAAATACTAATAAAAATGTTTGACTTTGTCTAATCAACGGTCAAACTTTACTTTACTCTCTCTATATAGAAACACTAGTGACTAAATTTTTTTTTTGGAAATGTTGAGATATTAAGCCTTCTTCTTTTTCCTGGGCAGAAATTGTGGATCACGGGTAAGGGAGTTCTCAGTTTCCCCATCCACTGGGGTGAAAGCTTTCATCACTTGGGTTGAGCAACTACTTGAATTGGGTTGCGGATTAATTAATTAGCGTACTCGAAATTAATTAACCCACTACTAGCTGAGATACTTGGATTTGACGGTTGCGCGATTTGCCTGCGCTGCACTGAAAACTGTAAAATGGCATACGGCTGTCCATTTTCCTAAAATGAAGAGAATGGTTACAAAACCGTTACGCGGGGCGTGCGTGGTAGAAGTCATGCCCGGTCTCTTATCATTAGGAGGTTTATCCGCGGGGAACAACTGGGAGCACCATTGACTACGGTCAACTAGCTCCCATCCCCAAAGGAAAAACCTTGGCACCCACACAGAGATCGTTACCGAAGGCCAATAACACCCCTTTATCTTCATCTTAGGGGTGTACATGGTAGAAGTGGTGTACCAACTCCATCAGGAGAGGATGCATTGCTTCATTCCTTGGAAGGCCGAGACCTCTCTCGGTTTTGAAGGCCGTCGCCGCACTTCAGCGATGGTTGGGATTACACCTATAGGGAACAAACCATGGGTCAAGAGCCGGTTAAGACTCCCGGTTGGATGGAGATTCCATGAAGGAGGGGCTAGCGAGATTGTTCTCATGATCTTCTGTTCCCTTTGTTTTTGGGTCACCTGGATGTAACATTCAGACAAGGGGCAGTATTTTAGGTAGCATATATTGAGGGAGTGGGCCAATGTCCCCACTCCCGTACACTCCCACGGCATTTTTTGGGGCCACCTGATTGTACCATCTAGATGAGGGGTAGTTTAGTAGGTTTCATTGTATCACGGGAGTGGGACAATGTTCCCACTCCCGTAGACTCTCACGGTTTCTTTTTATTTACCATTACCTTCGACTAGTGACTAAGTTGACTTTAACTAATTAATGGTCAACTTTACTCTATTTTCAATATATAAACACTAATAACTAAGTTGACTTTGTCTAATCAACGGTCAAGCTTTACTTGACTTTCAGTAAATAAACACTAATAACAAAGTTGACTTTAACTAATTAACGGTCAAACTTATTTGAAGTACTACATAATAAATACTAATAAAAATGTTTGACTTAGTCTAATCAACGGTCAAACCTTATTTGACTTTTGATATATAAATACTAGTGACTAAGTTGACTTTAACTAATCAATGGTTAGCCTTTACTTGACCATCATTATATAGAAATACTAGTGACTAAACTAACTTTAACCAAACAACGGTAAAACTTTACTTGACTTCCTCTCTATATAGAAATAGTAGTGACTAAGCTGATTTTAACTAATCAACAGTCAATTTTTACTCGACTTTCAATATATAAACACTAATAACTGGGTTGACATTGTCTAATCAACGGTCAAAATTTACTTGACTTTCAATAAATAAATACCAATAACAAAGTTGACTTTAACTAATTAACGGCCAAACTTTATTTGAATAAGTACATAATAAATACTAATAAAAATGTTTGACTTTGTCTAATCAACTGTCAAACTTTACTTGACTCTCTCTATATAGAAACACTAGTGACTAAGCTAACTTTAACTAATCAACGGTCAAACTTTACTCGACTTTCAATATATAAACACTAATAACTAGGTTGACTTTTTTTAAACAACGGTCAAACTTTACTTGACTCTCACTATATAGAAATACTAGTGACTAAGCTAACTTTAACGAATCAATGTTAAACTTCATTTGAATTAGCACATGTAAATACAAATTAAAAAATGGATGGAAATAAGTGAAATGACTATTATACCCCTATGAAAAAAATAAAAAAAAAGAAACCCTGCCCTTATTTCTTCATTTTCTTTCTTCCCAAAATTCAACCTTCACATTTTCTTCGCTGCTGCTTGACTAATCGATGATCGACGGTGGTTCTATTAGTGTTGGCGAGGTGGTTCGATTAGAGATGAGTAAGAGGCGGAGCAATGGTGGTTCGATTGGAGCAATTATGAAGCAGCGGCGGGGGGTAGAGTTTCTGGTGGAGCTAGGAGGTGGCGGAGCTAGGGCGGAGCTAAGGGCACGGTTCTTTCTGGTAGCTAGTGGCGTGGGTTTCTGGCAGAGCTAGGTCAGAGCTAGGAGGTGGCGGAGCTAGGGAAGAGGGATGAATAATACCTTGAAACAAGATGAAGAAGCACGACATCTTACATAATGGCTACACGCCCCGATGAATCCCTTCATGCCAAGCAAATTCACCCCGCTCCGGTTCCACCGCTTCAATTTTCCCCACCATCGAGAGTCTTCTAGAATGCCAGCAATGTCTGTGAGACCCTAAAAAACTTGCACGAAACCTTCACCTCATTAAAGCACTGTAAGAAACTGCTCAAAACAGTAAAATGTTTCAATCAAATTAGATTTCTCAAATTCCATGGTTAATTTCGATCGGTCTGCAGGGAGAAAGAGCTGGAGATGTTAAACATTGTGAAAAATGGTGAAATGAGTGTAAATGATGACGGTTATGTTAATAGGTTTAAGAAACTACTGGTAGAAAATAGGATAGATTGAACTCTCATGAATCGCTTGCTCTAGAAGCAGCGAATGCTTTGATGTCAAAACTGAGGGTTCAGCTCGAACCATTTCGAGTTGCGGTGGATGAAAAATCTTCGTGGGAGGATAAATGTGCGGTGGTGAGATTGAGAGAAAAATTACAGCAGCATAAGGAGGAAGAGGAGGAGGAAGTAGATTGTTGAGAAGAAGGCGAATGTCTTTTATATGTTACTTTCTGATTGCAATGCTTGTTGTTTCTAGAGTTGGTTGTGATTTCGATTAAATTTTTTTGTTTTTTTATATTTAGAAGCTCGAGGAGTTTGAGAAATATGACAAAGAAGCTGATGAGTGGAGGGCTAGACAGATAGCCAAGGAAGTTTCCCGGGGAAAGGTATTGATCACTGGATTCTTTGCAGTTTTTTCTGCTTGTGGCTGCTTTGCTTGGTTTTTCGAATAATCTGATGTCGTTGGTGCCTTTTTGTGTTTTGATTGAGAATATTAACGTGGTGAATTTCTTAGAGTACTGAAATTTCTTAGTTTTGTAATTAAGATATTACTGCCATTTCTTGTTCCTGGGAGGAACCTTAATGTGCCTTAGGATCTGTATATGAACATTTAAAGGAGCAGCGTGCCAGGTCTTATGCGTTGTCAATCAGATGGAACTCACCGTACCCATATGATCTGTTATGCATTATTTTATTCACTATTGCACCTATCTTCTAGTCTTTGAGAACTGATGTAGCACAGGGTGAATTGACTTGGCTTTTAACCAGTCACAAATGTTATTGTATAGCTTATATGAGCTTCTAACTTATCCATGCCAAGAGATGTAACTTTTATTTTATTCCTTGTCATTGGAATTGTTTCCTATACAGTTGGGAACTAAATACAGCTTCTGGCTAATCGGTTGGTTTGTGCATTCAGGTGGAAGAAATGAAGCGAATATCAAAACACAAGGCCAAAGAGGAGAAGAAAATATTAGGATATGATGTAAGCAGTATTTATATGTGCTCATGTTGTCAATTTCCTGTCCCTAGGTTGTAATGCTCATTTGATTTAACAAACAGCTTGAAGTAATGCTAATTGTGGAAAAATTGCAAGAACTACGAAATTGCCAATCTCCCCTATTCTTGATATGTTTCTGGATGTCAATTCAATAGTCAAATCCATCAACAGAAATTGCCAATATGGGCACTCCTTCAAGCATTCTTTTTGTTGCAAAATGTGCTGAGAAAGCTTGAATAAATTTCAATGTTTCAGTGAACATCATCTCTAAAAACTAGGCGAGAAAGCTTCGGTAGAGTAAGATGGCTAAGATTTTTCCAGTTGATCACTGACTTTTTCCATTTGTATGCAGGTTCGAAAAGCATGGGATGCATACATTAGACTTGGTGGAAGTTTAGCGTTCTATTTAATTGGTAAATTGGATGTCACTTCAATTTGTGAACCCTTCTTAGTCTTGAGTAAAGCAATAAGGGCATTAGTAAAGTCAATGATACTGAATGAACCTTTCCCCTTGTGATTGTTTATGTATAGTACTGTATTTGGTGGTAGAATGGATAGTATATATAACTAAAGACTTGCTTGAACAACTCCGGCATTGGTTCAGAGCATCTATATAGAAGCCTAATCATTCTAACTTATAACAATAGTGCTAGTAGACCATACATGATACGTGTGTCACTTTTTACGCATCAGAGAAGCTTTGAATTTAAACCTATGCTTATATTTGTGATTCATATCATGTTTCTGCTAAATAGTTCATGGTACTGTTAATTCTCGGTTTCGTTGTGAACTATGTAGTTGTTCAATAGAACGAAGAAATTGCAAAGTTGGTGGAGGAGGCACAAATGAATAAAGATCACATGCTTCAGGTACCGAATAACTGTCTCATTATAGCATGAATCAAGCATATGCTAATTTTTCCTATTTATTATGTCGATATAAAAGTATTGCTCAGGAAAATGAAGAAGCCCTTAAACAGCTTGAAACTGCATATGAGAAATCAAAAGTAGAGGTATCACATTGTTTTGTTATTGTTGAACGCATTGAGTTTTCTTGCAAAACATTAGGGTATTGCTAAATATAAGGTGAATTGACTTGGCGGAGCTAGTCAGTAGGCATTCACTAAACCTTTTCTTATTTATATAGGCTGCTTGTGACATTATTTTCAAATCGTAAGGTAAAACATAATGAGATAGACTTGTGTGCTGACTGGAGTTTTGATTACTATTTTTTTCTCCATGTTTATTTAGAACTAAACTACGTAGCCCCTTTGTGTGTATGTTTGATTTATTTGTCTCTTTTAATATACAGAGGATTTCCAATTTGTCTTAAGTATGTTTCAGGCATTAGCTTCTGAACATACAATGAGCCTTCCATGGTAAGATTTATTGATTTAGTTACATTTACCTTTCCCCCGTACCATTTTTTGCAAACTAAATTGAAGTTTGTAGTTGTATGGTCTTGTAGATGCATATGGAACGGTACATCTGAGCATTTTTAAGGATCATAGATTGAAGATTAGTTGTGTGGCTTAGCCTTGTGATTTGATGTGTATACGCCACATGATTCAATTGATAGTTCAAGCTAAAGTTATGTTTAGTCCCGTCGATAGTTATGTTTGTGATAATTATGTTTAGTCCCATTGATTATTAATTTTGTATCATAAATTTTTTTCGGTTTTATTTCTATATTATCAATTTTCTGAAGTTGATTTTATTATTAAATTAATGTGGATATAAATTGTTAATTTTGGGTCTTTGCTGTCGCTTTCAGAGGAAGGGATTTATTTTTTGTCGTCGTAAATAATTTAGCACCAGTTAAAATGCCGGTGCTAACAAAAAAACCGATGCTAAAATTAGCACCGGTTAAAAAACCGGTGCTAACAAAAAAACCGGTGCTAAATTAGCACCGGTTGAAAAACCGATGTTCTCACGGTACATATTAGCACTGGTACAAAAAAATTGGTGCTATAAGTAGGAATTTAGCACCGGTTTTTTCCAACCGGTGAAACCGTTTCATCGGTTACTTAGGCACCAGTTTTTTTTTACGAAAAAATTGGTGCTAGAACATAAAAATTTGGAGATAGAGGGGGGGGGGGGTCTCCGTGGAAGTGTGATCTTGTTTGTAGTTCATCAATTTCTTTAATTTTTCCAGAAAGCCGACGGTTTTTGGAGGAGGACATCGGAGAAAAAATTGGTAAAAGATTTGTTGTTGAAGAAGAAGAGAGATCGTAGCTTTGATTTGCAGTAATTTGGAGAAGAAGAAGGAAGAAAGCAAGGGTTTAATTCGAACCCATTTTTGCAGACCCATTTTTGATCTAATAACCCAACCCGCGAATTTCTTCAATTTCCCCTAATTTGCAAATTTGTCTGTGGCATGTCCATAAGCTTATGGACAGGCCGCCTGTCAGGAGACCCACTCTTTAAAATTTATATTCTACTCCCAAACTTACTACTAAGCTACCTATAGGATAGATAATGGCAAGACCAAGTTTGTCCATACAGATGCTAGATGTCTAAGAATCAGCTACACACAGCCACGTACGGGTCGTCAATCCGTCTGTGTGTTAGGAATTGCTAAATAGTGCAAAAAAATGTTTTTTGAGGGGTTTTTCAACTATAAACTACAAGCATATGAGATCACACGAGATTAAACTACTAACACTTGGGGGTATTTGCATAACATGATTGATAAATGGCTCTTATCCTCGATTCATTCACATATAAACATATAAACTTATCTTATGCCTACATCACATAGTGTAAAGATAGTCAGGTATTACGTCTGTCATATGAGGTAATTACCACAAATACATACATATCTCACTGTCTCCGTAATTAGGGATGCACTCTAGTCGATGGACGCCATGGACTATCCCCGTCATCTCACTCCCAATGCTAATGCGCCCCTGCTTAGAGGAATAAAAAGCCCGCCTAAAGGGGAAATGCCGCGCATAGGTCGAAACCGTTAGATTTGAAAGTAAGGGCATTATATCCCGGACACTCCACTATGGATCTTAATCCCTAGACCTAGAGAGGCAAAATGATGTGATACCTTGTTATGAATCTACAGTCGGCACAACTGTAGTTGCTACAAACAATCATGATAATCTATTAGGGTAAGCCAAGGGTTTTCCCTTGTCAGGATTTTCCAAATCAACCACCCGACATGTGATTTCTCACACAAGTAGCCAATTAGAATTATGGTTTAGCAAATAGAAAGATATTCTCTCGAAGTAACATGAATGCACTCATCACCCCAAATGTTCTTGAACCTACTCCATATTCTAACACTTCCATGATAGCAATGAAGTTTAGCACGATATTATACTACCATATATGTATGGATGCATCATAAAAATGGCATAGTGTGAATTTCACAAGAGTGGAAAGCATAAATCAAGCACAAATATTCATAGGAAATAAAGATAGGAAAATCAATACATGAAAACAAATACCACCCCAAGCAAATTAAATACTCCCTAAGCATTGAACCAAACTTTTCATTGGATTTAATGCCTTTAGGAAAAGGGAAAATAAAGAGAAGAAAAGAAAAGATTCTAGAAAGAAGGAAGAGCTATTTTCTCTCTCTACCCTACTCTTGAAGTTTAAAAAAGAGCATAAACTTTAAACCCTAGAAGACATAGGACCATATATAGTGGTAGGGAATTGGACCTTGAAATAGACCTAAAAACCCTAGCATGCGCAATGGGCACGACTAGGGGAAAATGGCACAGTCTGTGCCACCTCGGTTGCCTTTGTGCTGGCATGGCTCGCTCAGTCTGGCGCAGGCTGTGTGCCTCATGCTGGTGTGACCTATCTGGTCTAGCACAGGTCAGTTGCCTCATTCTGGCGCATGCTGTGTCACCCGACATGGACCACCGGTTGGAGCCTCATCTTGATGCTCCTGATAGCACACCTCGTGTCGGCGTAGGTCTTCAGTTGGAGCCTTATTTTTCTCAGTAAAATGGCACAGGTCGTGTCATCCTTCATACCCTGTGGGCTAGTCTTCACATTTGGAACTTGAAAAGTTGTGGACTGTATGAAACGGCATTGTCCGTGCCTATACTTAGCCAATTTTGGAGTGAACTTGGAGATATGGGACATGGGCAGCAGGGGTTGGCATGGTCTGTGCTGAGGGTTGTGGCACGAGATGTGTTGCTGGCATGATCCATGCTAAGCACCCCTAGTACGGGCCATCCTAGGCTGGCTTTGTGCTGGTCCCGTTGGCCTCGTGCCGGCCTTGCTGGCTTTGTGCTGGTCGGTCGGCTAATCCAGCATGTTGATGTCATCCTTCATTCTTGACCTCTTTGAATTTAAATTCAGCATTTCCCAGCTCAATTCCATCTACTACCACACTTTAAATATGTGGCCTTAATATCTACTACCATTCTTTGTAATGACCTTCAAATATCTTCTACCATTCTTGTGAAAGGACTTCTACAAAATGATGCTGAAATATCCACGAGCAACCTACTTGTGAGGTCACAAATAAAGATCTAGGTGTTCGTGAATACAAAGTGTACATTAGTTTCAATTAAGTCTACAAAATTCAGTATTTGGACACGAAAACCAATAGTGGTCTTCTAAACCCTTTGTTGTGTAAACCTAACAAAAACTAGCAATCAACCAAGTAAAACATAGTAACAATTGTGTTGAATGCACTAGTTAACGCACGCAATACAGTGCACATCAATCCCCCCATACTTAAACCTTTACTCACCTCCGAGTAAACAAAAACAAGAAATTATCTAAGAAAAATGTAGCATGGAAAGGTAAGTTAGCCAATGCATTCATTCCCAAGCTACACTAGTTCCCTCGAAGAAGTAAGAATCTCACAACTTTCACAATCTCCAAAGATGTTAAAGTAACCTAACCACCCAAAACCTTGTGAAGAAGAAGGTAAGAAAAAAATGATAAGTGTTGAACTAGCTTATTCTGCCAAAGTAGTCCGTCAAAGCAGTCCAAGAGTTGTTGCTGAAAAACCACCAAGGATAATCCAAAAGATCCTCAACTTGGTTGTAACTAAGGACAATTCAAGATTTTAAACTTAGTTACAACTAAGGATAATGGAAAAAGATCCTCAACTTAAATTCTGTTTTCTCTCAATTTCTCTCATTTTGTCGAGAAGCCCTTTCGGGTTTTCATCCTAGCTTTCACACATGTTGAGCTTACTTCTCACCTTTTTCCACACAATCTCTCATTTTTGCCTAGGTTTTTCAACCTAGCCAATCCTAGCCTCTCATTTTTACCTAGGCCTTTCGACCTATCTGAGCTTTTCCCATTATTGCCTAAGTTGACCTTTCGGGTTTCCAACTTAGCCGGATATATATATATTTTTTAAAAACCTTTTTTGGTGTAGCACAAAATTCCCCAAACATAGGCTTCATACTACATGAAGATAAGAAAAACAAAAATTACACCACAAAAGGTTTCCAAACACATTCCCCAAAACAAGCTACAAAGTGATAGTAACCTAAGGATCCAAAAACACCCCCAAAATGCATCCAAAACAACCCCACAATGAATCAACACCAAAAACACAAAGGAATCTCGAGATAAAAATCTCCTAAGTGTTTCACTACTCCCTCCCCCACACTTGAACTTTTCATTATCCCCAATGCAATGAAACAATATGAATCATAGGTAGGAAAAAGAGAAGTAGTGGAACTCACTTATGTGACCCCAAAGGGTCTCTCCTCAAGCTCCTTGTCTCGCGTCTCCTTCTTCTTTCTTCATGTTGCATTCCTTGTCTCTCAATGGGAATAACATCTCGAAAACCATTAAGCTTTGAGATGTGGAATCTCTCGATGGCCTCTCTTGGACATCCGCTCTCTCATCTATGATACCAAACTCCACATTCACTTCCCACTCTATGGAGGATTAATTGCTCGATGGCCTCTCTTGGACATCCGCTCTCTCATCTATGATACCAAACTCCACATTCACTTCCCACTCTACGGAGTCCAATCCACACCCCTAAACTCGCATACTGCCCTCTATAGAATCCAACCTAGTATTGAACTCTTCCAATGGAAAACTAATCCCTCCTACCGCATGGCCAACCTCTTGCAACATTTGAGTAGAAATGGCAAGTTGTTCCTCAAAAATGCATAATTGGTCAAGGAAGTCTGTGGGTAGGTGAGTGCGACTAGGTGGTGCTCTAAATGGAATCTCACCATCCTCCTCGTCAATGTCTATTTCTGGGATTGATAAGACCCTGTAGAAGTCTTTCTCAAACTGCAGATTGGGGGCTAAAAACTAGTCCTCCGATGGAGTGTCATGGTTAATAGCGGTGTGCTCTGGTTGTGGAAGAATCATGAAGTTGCAAATTATAGCACCACCGTGGAACCATACAAACCGGTTGTCCGAGGTGATGGTAGCGTTCATTAAAGCACTTTCTAGGTTTTCTATGGTGTATCGCATCCTCGATGGACCTAAGTTTACCAATGCGAACAGAGTAGGAACTGGATGGCCCAAGTGTTGGGCTAAGAGTCCAAACATACTTCCCATTAATATCTCGCCACTTTTCTTATCTCCCGTGGTTAAACATTCTTGCACAAAAGTGCCCACAATGTTGGGGTAGAAATTCCCCTCCGGAGTCATTGCCTAAAGGGTATGAATGTCTGAACCAGAGCACTGTGAAAGCTCTATGTGGCAAAATACCCCCATGGATAGAAGTTACTGAACATATCGCAATGCCGAATGAACAATGGCAGTGCCCTTGCATAAACGTTTCCTCTCCGTGCCCGATATAATTCTCCAAAAGCCCTTGCAAGTGCATCCTCTGAACATCTTTCCCAGACTTCCACCTGAATGCTTGGGCAATATCCCAATGCTACATAGTTTACTCCTCGTCATCCAAATAGAAGTGGATGACTCTCCTTCCTTCTGTGTTTGTTTCCCGCTCCAATGTTTCCAAGAACTTTAATTTCCACCTAATGTAAGTCTTGGAAGGCTTGTCCAAGAAACCCTCTAGGCCTATTCACCCGAGTAGATGAGTGACCAGTTTGAGTAGACCTAGAGCTCTAGGAGGTCATCGCCGTACCTCTCAAAGTTAATATTTATAAGCCCTAAATGCTTACTACCTACAACTAAGTAGATAGCGGCAAGTCGAGGTCGTCCACAAAGAAGAGGGATTTTCTTAAGCATTTAAACATAAATGGTTGCTATTAAGCTAGGAGTATATATATATATACACACATATAAAAGAGAGTAAAAAGAGGGGGTTTTGGTTGGTTTGTTGTCCTAAGTTATGAAAGTTAAAAGACAAGATGACTAGCAAGGTCAAGTAACTATGCTAATCATAAAAAAAACTAAGAAAAGGGGTTTCAAAACTGCTAAAACTAAGACTTGGGGGCAATTGATATCCACTTCCAAACCTAATGTAGATCATTGAACCATTCACTCATTCTATCACATTTGTTATGTATGGGGAATACCAATAGAAGATCAACATTCATTCCTTCTTAATAGTAATTTGCAAAGACAAACAACGACCATTTGCAAACCTCGTTGACAATCACTCTAGGCAAACCACACCATAGAGGTATTTCATCAATGGCATTATACACGAAGGACCATAGATTTGATAACAACAAGCCTTCTACCAAAGATATAACCATTTAACCAAACATAGCATTCATTAGGCTAAACCTAGAATAAACCACATTTAAGGTTCAACCTTTCATTGCATCTATAGGATAAATATGAGAACAATCCACATTAACATACTTACCTAGCAAGAATCACAACACATTATGCACAAGAAGTTCTAAGTTCTTGTTCTTAGATTTTCATGCAAAGGAGTTAATGAATTCGTCACTTTCCTAACACCCTAACACTTAAATCATACAAACACTTCATATTCTCAAATAGCACATGGCATAAATGAAGTAAAACATAGCATTAAGAACACATGAATGATAAATAACAAAGACTTCAAGAACGAGTGAAACAATCTATTCACTACTTCCACTACTTGTTGTGAAGATAAATCTTCCATCCTTCTTAGATAGTAGTTTGCAAGAGTGAATTTGACATCTCTTGTCAAACCTCACCAATGACTCCCTTAGCCGAAACATGACTAAAAGTATCCCATTGATGGCATTGAGCACGAAGAATCAACAAGCTTGGCAACACTTATAAACACTACACCGTGTCTAAGCATTTAACCAATTCATGCATTTACACAAGATTAGTCAAGAACGATTGACATTCATAGACCTAACATGACAACGAGTTCAACAACATCACATTCATATAGAAATTATCAACACATCAACATCATTAAGAAGCTCTAACTCATGCTCTTGGATTCCACATTAAAAGAGGGGAGAATTAGTTACTTTCTCCCAACCCTAACAAGTAATCATACAAGCAATTCATATACTCAAGCTTCCAACAACATCAATGCCATTAACAATTCGTATTCACAACTCAATAAATGCACAATAGCAAAAGCACTAAATAGATAGATATGGTTCTTACTACATAGATATGGAAGCTTCAATCCATTGCTCCCAAGATAAAACTAAGCTAGATAATTAAAAGACATGATTAACCTACAAAAACTAAGAAAAGAAAGAAGAGAAAAACTAGGGTTTGAACCCAGGAAAATTGCAGGAAGAAGAAGTTTTGAAGAGGAGAGGATAAGGTGAGTATTTATAGTACAAAAAAAGTAAGAAAGTCCGCCGCGAGTCATAACCGAGCCCAGTCTCAGCATCTTGATTTCTTTCATCTTTTTGTTTCAAGGCCTCCTCTTCACTTCAATTCTTCAAGTCTTCAAGTCTTCAAAAACTCAAATACAAGTCTTCAAATCTTCAAAGGTATTCTTCAAAGTCTTCAAAGTCTTCATAGTCTTCAAACAAATTGCCTTGTCACGCAAAATCCTCTAGAAAAGTAATAAAAGTGTAAAAGTCACTTTTAACTCTCCTTAGAGAATTTCAAGGCAAAATTCTGCATTTAGAGGACAAAAGTGTACAAAAGTGAATCCTAAAAATCCTAATATAACCATATAAAATGGGCACATCAAGCTCCCAATGTTTCTTTCCAAGCAAACTTCGTCTGTAGAATGTTTCTCTTCGGACTATTGAGGTACCTCCACCTACGGGCCGCACTCCTGGAGAATTAAGTTAACCCCATGAATTATTCAACAACGAATGCTGGATTAGGAAGAGCGCAAGTTGTTGGCTCTTTTCTCCCAACCTTGGCTGACTTCCCCCCTTTGTCACCACGAGGAGTTGTTCCTTTCTCCAACCTATTCATTTTTAGGCATCATATCACAACAAGGAGAAGGTGCTAATGCAATAATACATGAAGGCATACATCAAATATCATTTAAAATAACACTCTTCCTGAATAGCCTATACATTCCAAATCATGCTTTCTCAAAATAAAGGCTATTCAATCAAGAATCATTCTCCTTAAACAATAAACCCATGGCAAATCATAGAAAACCATCAAAAAGATCATACAATCAAGAATCATTCCTCCTAAACCACCACAATCAATGAAGATCATATCATCAAAGCACAAGAGCAAATACTTTCCCCCACACTTAGTTCAATACAAGATCATTCACAGAACCCAAATAATTCCCAAAAACATACCCTCTTTCAATGTTCAAGATTTACATAACATCACGATATTTATAAATAAAGCAAGTGAACTTGAATTTCAAAGGGTTACCCAGAATTTGAAGCTAAGATTTGAAAGATCCACACAAGAAGAAGAAAAAATTCTAATTTTTGAGAGAAAAGATTCAATTTTTTTAGTTGCACCAAGAAGGAGTGAGAGTGAGTGTTTTTGAAGAACTTGAATGAGCTAAATGATTCACATGGTTGAGGGAATGTACTATGAATATGTATTTTCAACAAAGAACGTGATTTAGAGGGGAGGTACAAATGAGATAAGAGTGACATTTTTGAAATTACAAAATCTAGGGGACAACAGTACTAATCAATTTATGCACAAAGGAGGTTTTGACATACTATTTACATCAATCAACCTAAGGAATAAGGGATTTGCTGAATTTATGAGCCAAAAATGCATTTTTAGCATGAAATCTCAAATTAATTTTTGTAAATTAACATTTTTGGCTTATTCACATCTCACATGAGGTACTGACACGTGTAGCCTCATGTTGAGGGTGTCTGAAATGAGGCCGCCCTCATGCTAAGAGCACTTGACACAAAGCTACCTTTGTGGTGAGGGCTGTGGTATGGGTCGTGTTGCTGGCACGGGCCGTGCTAACAACCCTTAGCACGAGGCTTCCAGTGAACAAGCCCGTTTTTTCCTTAGTTTTCCATTTTTTTGAAAAACTGTCACCCAACAAGCCCTATTTCCTTCCAATCAAAAATCACGAGACTCAAACTCAAATTTTTTAATCAACAAGAGTTTCACTCAAGATCCTTTTTCACACAAAAAAAACATGCAAAATCAATCTACTAAAATCTTGAAAAACAAAACAAGAAAGGACACCGTATTTTTATTGTCATCCTCACGACTTATTTCTTTTTCATGCATTTTAATTGAAAGAACCTACAATTGGGTCTCCGGAGTCGCCATCGGCAACTCCACTCATGATGACCTCATTGTGGAGAGGTCTGCACAAAGTGTCATCCTTACCTTTGAGCGTTTTGCTTGCATAGAGAGTAAATTTCCGTACCTAGCAAATGTTGAGTCCTTAACTATTTCCTTTGGTTTAGGAGGTGGTTGTGGGAGTTTTACATCCTTGCCAGTCTCCCCTAACCGCTACATGTTATTGAGCATGGAAAACATTCCAAGACGGACATATCATCACTAAAATCATGCATTGCATAGAATTCATCATCAGTGTCATCACTATCAAGGAACTCATCTCGGTATTATTTTTCATTCACTATGCATGCGTTATCAAATTGATCATGTTCATCAAACAAGGTAATGCCTTTGCACACAAAAGATGAGTTAGATGGATCATGCTTAGACTTGTAAATATCAAACCCCACCTTATCAATGTAATCCTCTAGGGTTAGTGTTCCCAATTGGACATCGATCTTTGTCCTCGAAGTTTTGAGAAATGGTCTCCCTAATAGGATTGGGGGTGCACTTACATTGTGCGCTATGTCAAGGACATAGAAGTTTTCCATAAACACTAACTTGCTCACTCAAACCATTATGTGCTTCCCTAACCCCCAAGGGCTAGCTTGGGAGGGATCGACGAGTTAGAAAACAAACCTAGTATCCCCTAGTTTATCTAGGATTTCATAAAGACTATATGGAATCATATTCATAGATGCTCCTAGGTCGATCATGGCATATTCCACTAACTTCCCACCTAAGGAGATAGGAATCAAAAACATCCCGGGGTCGTCGCATTTCATAGGCAAATTCTTATGATTCAAAGCGGCGACTCCCCCCCCCCACATTTTCAAATGCCCTACCTTCCTAATTGGTTTGTTCCTTTTTTTAGTGCTTGCTTTTTTTCAAGAATTCAGAATAAGATGGAACATGCTCAATAAACTCTAAGATAGGAATGGTTACGTTAACCTTTTCGAAGATTTTCCGGATGTTTGCATCATTTGTTGCCACCTTTGGCTTTCCCCTGAGTGCACTTGGAAATGGTGGTGGAAGGTTCACTCTTGCCTCTGGGGGTGGAATCTTTTTGGAAGGCTCATTCTCGACAATGATCTCCAGCAACGAAACTGGTCTTGTTGGCTTCCACAATCCGATTATCATCTTGCAAGAATTCCTTCTCGGGCTCATGCACTTCCCTCCCGCTCCTTAGTTTTAGTGCACTCACATTCCTTGGATTGATCTCCGGTTGGGAAGGAAGTTTGCCGGACTCCTTAGCCTCAAGTCGACTCACCAAGGTGGCGAGTTGCCCGACTTAGATCACGAGATTTTTGATACCTAAAAAGGCCCTAGTCCTAAGATCTTCAATCTCACGCCTTATTCACTCCGCAAAAACATTGGGTTTCTTTGCCAATCGGCCAATAACATCCAAGATCTCTTCCCGATCTGATTTCTAGAGTGAGGTATTGTTGTAGAAGACCCTTTGCTCTTTGGATAGGGTTGAGGTGGAGGTTTTCCACCTCGGTTGTACCCTTAAGCTTGATTCTCCTCGTGTCAACGGAAGTTAGGGTGATCGCGGTACCTAGGGTTGCAGTTATTCGCTTAGGAGTCTTACCTTGCATCTCTTTGGTTTCCCCGGAACCCTTGTTGTTGTTTCCCCCTATCGAATTGTTGCATATTTCCTCAATTGAAAGCCAATGCTTTCACCTCTTCTAAGTCTTTGACCACTTGTGGGCACATGTCAGTGGGATGGTGTAGATTACATAGGTTGCACACTTTGGCTTGTTGGATCCTCCCCTTTATGAATTCCTTCATCATAGAGGCAAGTGCTTGCACTTGCTCTTCCAACTTGGGAGATTGAGTTGACTTATCCAACGTTTTCACTTTTGATCTTGTGCCAAATTGCCTTGTTCCATTTACCATCTCCTTGAACAAATCCATTACATCTTTTGGACTATTGTTGGCAATTAGACCATTGCAAGCTGTGTTAACTATCCTCACGTTATCATCCCAAACCCATCAAAGAAATAATAGGCCAAGTCACCTTTCTTGAACGGGGGATGAGGACAACTAGCCAACATTTTTTTGAATATTTCCCAGTACTCGTACAAGGACTCATTTGCATTCTGGCAAATGTTGGACAATTGTTTCTTCATACCCACAGACTTTGAAGCTGGGAAATACTTTTCAAGGAAGCACCTTTTCATATCTATCCATGATGTGATATATCCCGGTGAAGATAATAAGAATAGTCTTTTGCAATGTCTTGAAGTGAAAAAGTAAACTTCCAAAAGTTGTAATCATCCTCCGAGACACCATGTGGTTTCATATTTGTGCACATAAGATGAAATTCTGAAAGGTTCTTGTTCGGATCCTCCCCGGCCATTCCATGGAAAGTTGGGAGGCATTGAATCATCCAACTCTTCAGCTCATAGTTAACATTGGGTGGCAGCATGGGAAAAGTGATGCAAAGGGGTTGATTCTTCAAATTTGGAACCATCAACTCCCTCAAAGTGTTGTTGTTCTCCGCCATAACTACTGGTTCTTCTACTACTAAAGTTGGCAATTATGGAACCCCCACTCTATTTATCCTCTTCTCTGACTACCTGCATACTCCGTTAGATAGAGTAAAGTCCCTAAGTTTGTGGTACAGATGTGTACCATAAACTAAGAACCAAATAATATCTAACTAAAAGAAACACTAGAAAAATGATTAGAAGTACAAAGATCACTATCGAAATGATTAGAAGTACAAATATCACTATCAAAAAGGTTCAATAGAAAAAAAAATTTAAACAACACTAACTACTCAACTAACGTGCTATGCAAGTTAACAATTAAACTTTTAGACTAGCATCCCTGGCAGCGGTGCCAAATTTTGATCCGCCTCCACTCGGGGTTGCTAATACGATGAGTAGCAAACCCGATCGGAGGGAGTTCAAAAGAGTCAAATTTAAAATTTATATTATGCTCCCAAACTTACTACTAAGCTACATATAGGGTAGATAATGGCAAGACTAGAATTTTCCACAAAGATGCTACATGTCTAAGAGTTAACTACACACAACCACGTACAAGTCGTCAATATGTCTGTGTGTTAGAAATAGCTAAATATTGAAAAAAATATTTTTGTGGGGTTTTTCAACTAAAAACTACAAGCATATGAGATCACACGAGATTAAACTATATTGATTAGCACTTGGGGGTCTTTGCGTAACATGATTGGTAAATGGCTCTTATCCTTGATTCATTCACATACAAATATATAAACCTATCTTATGTCTACGTCACATAGTGTGAAGATAGCCAAGTATTTACCTAGGTCTGTCACATGAGGTACTTACCACCAATAGATGCATATCTTAGCGTCTCTGTAATTAGGGATGCGCTCTAGTCGATGGACACTGCAGACCATCCCCATCATCTCATGCCCAATGATAATGAGCCTCTGCTTAATTAGAGGAATACAAATCCCTCCTATAAGGGCAATGCCTTGCGTAGGTCACAACCGTTAGATATGAAAGTGAGGGAATTACATCATGGATACTCCCACTATGGATCTCAATTCTAAAGCCGAGAAAGGAAAAAGAATATGACACCTTGTAATGACTTTATTCTCAGAACAACTCTAGTTGCTACAAACAATCATGCTAATCTATCGGGGTAAGCCAAGGGTTTTCCCTCGTCAGGATTTGCCGAATCGACCGCCTGCCATGTGACTTCTCACACAACTAGCCAATTAGAATTATGGTTTAACAAATAAAAGGATATTCTCTTGAGGTAACATTAATGCACTCATCTCCCCGATGTTCTTGAACATATTCCACATTCTAACACTCCCAAGATAGCAATGAAGCCTAGCACGATATTTCACTATTATACATGTATGGATGCATCATAATAATTTCATAGCGTAAAATTCACAAGAGTAGAAAGCATAAATCAAGCACAAATATTCATAGGACATAAAGATAGGAGAATCTATAAATCTCAAAAAGCCAAAATCAATACATACAAATACTACCCTAAGAAAATTAACTACTCCCTAAGCATTGAACCCAAGTATTTCATTGGGAAAATGGAAAATAAAGAGAACAAAATAAAAGATTCTAGATAGAAGGAAGAGATCCTTTCTCTCTCTACCCTACTCTTGAAGTCTAAAGATGAGCATAAACTTTAAACCCTAGTAGAAATAAGTCCATATATATAGTGGTAGAGAACTGGGCCTTGAAATAGGCTCAAATAGTCCTAAAAACCCTAGCAACTACAACAGACACGAAAAGTGAAAATTGGAATGGTCCATGCCAGCTAAGTTGCCTTCGTGCTGGCGTGGCCCACTCGGTCTGGCAAGAAACGTGTGCCTCGTGTTGGCACAGCCTACCCGGTCTGGCACATTCTAGTTGCCTCATACTGGTGTGGGCCATGTAACACAACACACACCGCCAGCTAGAGCCTTGTTTTAATGCTTTTAATCGCATGCCCCATGTCACCTAACGTGGGCCATCAGCAGAAGCCTCATTTTCTTCAGTAAAATGGCACAAGCCGTGTCATCCTTTACACCCAGTGGGTTGGTTTTCACATTGGGGACTTAAAACGGCACGAATTGTGTGAAATGGCACTGTTTGCGCCAATACTTAGACAATTTGGAGGGAACTTGGATACATAAGACATGAGTAGCAAGGTTGGCACGGTCTGCGCTGAGGGCTGTGGCACAGGCCATGTTACTGGTATAATTTGTTCTAAGCACCCCCTAGCATGGGCCATGCTAGGGTGGCTTTGTGTTGGTCTTGATTGCCTCGTGTTGGCCGTGCTGGTTTTATATAGGTCGGTCAACCGATTGATGCCTTTCTCCGTTCCTGACCTCTTTGAACTTAAATTCCACTT
This sequence comes from Rubia yunnanensis, assembly GCA_037428765.1. Lineage (NCBI taxonomy): Eukaryota > Viridiplantae > Streptophyta > Magnoliopsida > Gentianales > Rubiaceae > Rubia > Rubia yunnanensis. The sequence goes on from CM075066.1 coordinate 16,353,391, forward strand.
TCCAATCTCAATTACATCTACTATCACATTTTAAGCATGTGGCCTTCATATCTACTACCTTCTTGCAAATGGCCTTCAAATATCTTCTGTCATTCTTGCCAATGGCCTTTTACAAAATGATGCTGAAACATCCATGAGCAACCTACTAGTGAGATCACAAATGAAGATATAGGTGCCCATGAATACAAAGTGTCCATTAGCTTCAAATAAGTCTATAGAATTGGGAATTAGACAAGAAAACCAATAATGGTTGTCTATACCCTTTTTTTTGTAAACCTAACCAAACATAGCAATCAACCAAGTAAAACATAGTAACTATTGTGTCGAATGCATTGGTTAACGTATGTAAAATGGTGAACATAACTAAAATTCTTTTATATTAGAGCTAGAGTTTGTATTTAATCTTATCAGATAACTATAAATCTGTGCGATAACTATCTTGTTGTATCGTTTTGTATAACCAAGAACGAGGGAATGAAAATGCAGAAAATCAGTTTTTCAAATCTTATTTCTTTGACATGGTATCCGAGCCGTTCATTCTCTAGTTTTTCAAAATGGTGAACAAGGGAGAATTCTCTAAATCGCCTTCGATCTACACCTTATCGTCCAATGATAACCTTGGAAATTTGATCCCCCACACTCATTTAAAATATGCAGATTTTGAGGAAAGGGCAAAGGTTATCTAGGTCTCTTTGAAGGCAAAGAAGAAGAGATGATTTCTAAATGGATCATACAAGAAACCATATGCTACCTTGAATGAAATATAGGACAAGTGGACAGTAAACTCCATGATTATATCATGGATATTAAATACAATTAAGCCAACATTTCTTTCATCGATTTCATACAAGGAGTCGTCCAAGGAGTTATGGGATGATATCCAACAAAGGTTATCAATTTGCAATGGAGCTTGAATTCATCAACTGGAGACAGAAGTCACTTAATGCAAGTTGGATGGTGCTACGGTGATGGCGTATTATGGGAAGATAAAGAAGATATGGGATGATCAAAATAATCACAATCCAATGCTCGAATGTACATGCTTCAGATGTACTTGCGATTTGAAGGAGATATTAGTGAAACGTGGAGAAGAAGAACGAGTTCATTGATTTTTTATAAGACTTGATGATAGGATGTATAGTAGTGTGAGATTTAACATTATTTCTTTAGATACTTTGACGAATATTAATGTGGTATACTCCAGAATTTCAGAGCAAGAATAAGTTCCAGCATGACACAGACGATGCCCGGGAGACTTGATCTGATCAGTCTTGCATCAAGAGTAGTACCTACAGATTCTCACAATTCAGGGGGTGATCAAAGGCAAGGAAACATACCATTCTGCAAATAATTTCAAGAGGAATGGATAGAGAAATATTTTTCGTATTATTGGATATCTAGCAAAGCGGAAGAAACACTAGAGTAAAGTCCTTAAGTTCGTGGCACGGGTGTGTACCACAAACTAAGAGCCAAACAATATCCAACTAAATGAAACACTATAAAAATGATTAGAATTAAAAAGATCACTATCAAAATGATTAGAAGTACAAATATCACTATCAAAAAGGTTCAACAACAAAAATAAACAAAAAAAATTTAAACACACTAACTACTCAAATAACGTGCTATGCAAGTTGACAAATAAACTTTTAGACTAGCAACACCGGCAGCGGCGCCAAAATTTTAACCTGCCTCCACTCGGGGTTGTTAATACGATGAGTAGCTAACCCGATCGGAGGGAATTCAAAAGAGTCAAATTTAAAATTTATATTATGCTCCCAAACTTACTACTAAGCTACATATAGGGTAGATAATGGCAAGATTAGGTTTGTCCACAAAGATGCTAGATGTCTAAGAGTCAACTACACACAACCACGTACGGGTCGTCAATATGTCTGTGTGTTAGGAATAGCTAAATATTGCAAAATATATTTTTGGGGGGATTTTCAACTAAAAACTACAAGCATATGAGATCATGCAAGATTAAACTATATAGACTAGCACTTGGGTTACGTAACAAGATTGATAAATGGCTCTTATCCACAATTCATTCACATACAAAAATATGAACCTATCTTATGTCTACGTCACATAGTGTGAAGATAGCAAGGTATTTACCTAGGTCTGTAACATGAGGTACTTACCACCAATACATGCATATCTCAGCATCTCTTTAATTAGGGATGCACTCTAGTCGATGGACACTGAAGACTATCCCCGTTATCTCATGCCCAATGGTAATGTGCCACTGCTTAGAGGAATACAAAGCCCTTCTATGAGGGAAATGCCTTGCGTAGGTCACAACCGTTAAATATGAAAGTGAGGGAATTACATCCTGGATACTCCACTATGGATCTCAATCCCTAGGCCGAGAAAGGAAAAATGATATGACACCTTGTAATGACTCTATTGCCAGCACAACTCTAGGTGCTACAAACAATCATACTAATCTATCGGGGTAAGCCATGTGTTTTCCCTCGTCGGGATTTGCCGAATCGACTGCCCGCCATGTGACTTCTCACACAAGTAGCCAATTAGAATTATGGTTTAAGAAATAAAAGGATATTCTCTCAATGTAACGTTAATGCACTCATATTCCCGATGTTCTTGAACATACTCCACATTCTAATACTCCCAAGATAGTAATGAATCCTAGCACGATATTACACTACCATACATGTATGGATGCATCATAATAACTTCATAGCGTAAATTTCACAAGAGTGGAAAGCATAAATCAAGCACAAATATTCATAGGACATAATGATAGGAGAATCTATAAATCTCAAAAAGCCAAAATCAATACATACAAATACTACCCCAAGAAAATTAACTACTCCCTAAGCATTGAACCCAAGTATTTCATTGGGCAAAAGGAAAATAAAGAGAATAAAAAAAAGATTCTAGAGAAAAGGAAGAGCTCCTTTATCTCTCTACCCTACTCTTGAAGTCTAAAGATGAGCATAAACTTTAAACACTAGTAGACAGAAGTCCATATATATATAGTGGTAGAGAACTTGGCCTTGAAATAGGCTCAAATAGGCCTAAAACCCCTAGCAACTACAACAGACACGACAAGTGAAAAACATAATGGTCCATGCCAGTAGGGTTGCCTTCATGCTGGCGCGGCCTGCCTGGGCTGGCACGATCCAGTTGTCTCATACTAGTGCGGGCCGTGTAACCCAACACAGATTTCCAGCTGGAGCCTCATCATAATGCTTTTAATCGCACACCCCATGTCACCTGACGTGGGCCGTCGACTGAAGCCTCATTTTGTTCAGTAAAATGGCACAAGCCGTGTCATCCTTTACACCCAGTGGGTTGGTTTTCACATTTAGGACTTGAAATGACACGATTTGTGTGAAATGGCACGGTCTGCACCTATACTTAGCCAATTTTGGAGTGAACTTGGAGACATGGGGCATGAGTAGCAGGGGTTGGCACGGTCTGTGCTGAGGACTGTGGCACAGGCTATGTTACTGGCATGGTTTATTCTAAGCACCCCCTAGCATGGGCCGTGCTAGGGTGGCTTTGTGTTGGTCTTGATTGCTTCGTGTCGGCCGTGCTGGCTTTATATAGGTCGGCCGACCGATTGATGCCTTTCTCCGTTCTTGACCTCTTTGAACTTAAATTCCGCCTTCCCAATCTCAATAACATATACTATCACATTTTAAGTCTGTGGCCTTCATGTCTACTACCTTATTGCAAATGGCCTTTTACAAAATGATTCCGAAATTTCCACGAGCAACCTACTAGTGAGATTACAAATAAAGATCTAGGTGCCCGTGAATACAAATTGTCCATTAGCTTCAATTTAGTGTACATAATTGGGAATTAGACAAGAAAACCAATAATGGTTGTCCATACCTTTTTTTTGTAAACCTAACCAAAAGTAGCAATCAACCAAGTAAAACATAGTAACTATTGTGTTGAATGCATTTGTTAATGCATGCAAAATGGTGCACATCACTAAAATTCTTGTACATTAGAGATAGAGTTTGTAATTAAACTTATCAGAAAACTATAAATATGTGCGATAACTATCTTGTTGTATCATTTTGTATAAAACCAAGAACCATGGAATGAAAATGCAGAAAATCAGTTTTTCAAATCTTATTTATTTGTCGTGGTATCCAAGCCATTCATTCTGTAGTTTTTCAAAATGGTGAACTAGGGAGAATCCTCTAAATTGCCTTCGATCTACGCCTTATCGTCCAATGATAACCTTGGAAATTTGATCCCCCATACTCATTTAAAAGGTGCAAATTTTGAGTAATGGGCAAAGTCTATCCAGGTCTCTTTGAAGGCAAAGAAGAATATATGATTTCTAAATGGATCATACAAGAAACCATATGCTACCTCGAATGAAATTGAGGACGAGTGGATAGGAAATTCCATGATTATATCATGGATATTCAATACAATTAAGCCAACATTTTGCTCATCGATTTCGTACAAGGATTCGGCCAAGGAGTTATGGGATGATATCCAACAGAGGTTTTCAATTTGCAACGGAGCTTGAATTCATCAACTAGAGACAGAAGTCACTTAATGCAAGTAGGATGGTGCTAGGGTGATGGCATATTATGGGAAGATAAAGAAGATATGTGATGATCAAAATAATCACAATCCCATGCCCAAATGTACATGCTCCTGATGCACTTACGGTTTGAAGGAGAAATTAGTGAAACGTGGAGAAGAAGAACGAGTTCATTGATTTTTTTTATGAGACTTGATGATGAACTGTATAGTAGTGTGGGATTGAACAATATTTCTTTAGATACTTTGACGAATATTAATGTGGTATACTCTATAATTTCAGAGCAAGAACAAGTTACAAGCATGACACAGACGATGCCTGAGAGACTTGATCTGATCAGTCTCGCATCAAGGGTAGTACCTACAAATTCTCGCAATTTAGGAGGTGATCAAAGGCAAGGAAACATACCATTCTGCAAATAATTTCAAAAAGAATTGACAAACAAGAGAAATATTTTCATATTATTGGATATCTGGAGTCATGGTAGCAAGGCGGAAGAGGTCATGGTCGTGGAAACATGCAAAGCAATCAGCCATGGCTAGCTACAAGTAGAGTGAAAGTTAATGCAGTGCAGTAGGCAAATCTAATCCATCAGGATGCTTGGTTTGTGAAGATAAATCAGGGTTGGGGTACTTGAGCTGCGAGGATTGGGAAACAATGAAATCTCTTTGGAATGAAAGAAGGATAAACCGGAACTCACGACTACTAGATAAGGCAAATACACAATGGCTCTTTGATACAGGAGCCTCTCCCCATATGACTGGATCAATCACACGGTTCGCTAAAGTGTGGGATACTGATCCATGTCTAGTTGATATATTGAATGGAGAAATGGTTAATGGCAACTAAAGAAGGCATTGTGTCCCTTGGTTGACTAATTTCACACAGTTTTATTTGCTACTAAGTTGAATTGTAGTCTAGTATTTGTGTCAAAATTAGCTCGGGACAAGACAAAAATATTGAAATTCATGGACATTATGTGTGTTGTACATGACCACACTTTGAGGATGTTGATTGGAGCAGATAAAGAATGTAGCGAGTTGTATGAGGTGGTGGACGTCCCTTTGGTGCATGTACACAAAGTGATGACAAAAAGAAGTAACACAGTTAGTTGGAAGTTATAGCTCAAGCATTTGGGGCATCCTTCTATGCGTGTGGTAGATTCATTTATTCCTTCTAGCAGTAGTCATGATAAGAATGAAAGAAATTTGATAAGTTTTCTTGCGAGCTAAACAAACTCGAGAACCTTTTGTTCTTAATGAAAATAAGACACCGGCAGTACTTGAATTATTACACTGTGATTTATAGGGATCCTATCGGGAAAATACGACATGTGGTTCAAAGTATTTCTTACAATCGTTGATGACTTTTCTTGAGATGTATGGGTATTCTTGTTGAAAGAAAAATGTTTTGTTGCTAAAACCTTGAAAGACTTTCTTGTAATGGTCGAAAGGCAATTTAATGCTTGAGTGAAAGTTCTGCAGTGACAAAAAATAATTTGTCTATCTAAAAACCTATTTAACTGAGTTGGGTATCATTCAACAAACCTCTATGGTAGATACTCCACATATGCCTATTGAGTTTTTGAGTGATTGTGTTTTGGTTACCGGTTATTTGATAAATTGAACCCCAAAATCTTTATTGGGAGGCAAAACTCCATACAAAGTGTTGTTTGGAAAGTCTCCTATACTTGACAACCCTACGGTGTTTGGGTACTGGAGTTATGGGAAATACTTTTCAAGGAAGTTCCTTTTCATGTCTATCTATAATGTGATATATCCCGGTGGGAGATAATAAGACTAGTCTTTTTCAGTGTCTCGAAAAGAAAAAAGAAATGCCCGCAAGTTGTAGTCATCCTTCGAGACTCCATGTGGTTTCAGATTTGTGCACACAAGATGAAATTCCGAAAGGTGCTTGTTCGGATCCTCCCCGGCCATTCCATGGAAAGTTGGAAGGCATTGAATCATCTAACTCTTCAGCTTACAATTAACAGTGGGTGGCAACGGGGGAAAAGTGATGCAAAGGGGTGGATTCTTTGAATTTGGAGCCATCAACTCCCTCAAAGTGCGGTTGTCCTCCGCCATGACTACTGGTTCTTCTACTACTAAAGCTGGCTCTTGTGGAACCCCCACTCTAGTTCGCCTCTTCTCCGACTACCTGCATACTCCGTTAGATAGAGTAAAGTTCCTAAGTTCGTGGCACGGGTGTGTATCATAAACTAAGAGCCAAACAATATCCAACTAAATGAAACACTAGAAAAATTATTAGAAGTACAAAGATCACTATCAAAATGATTAGAAGAACAAATATCACTATCAAAAAAGGTTCAACAGTAAAAATAAATTTTAAAAAATTAAACACACTAACTACTCAACTAACGTGCTATGCAAGTTGACAATTAAACTTTTAGACTAGTAACACCAGCAGCGGCGCCAAAATTTTAACCCGCCTCCACTCGGGGTTGTTAATATGATGAGTAGCTAACTCGATCGGAGGGAGTTCAAAAGAGTTAAATTTAAATTTTATATTATGCTGCCAAACTTACTACTAAGCTACCTATAGGGTAGATAATGGCAAGACTAGGTTTGTCCATAAAGATGCTAGATGTCTAAGAGTCAACTACACACAACCACGTACGGGTCGTCAATATGTCTGTGTGTTAGGAATAGCTAAATATTGCAAAATAGATTTGGGGGGGGGGGTTCAACTAAAAACTACAAGCATATGAGATCACGTGAGATTAAACTATATACTCTAGCACTTGGGGGTCTTTACGTAACAAGATTGATAAATGGCTCTTATCCTCAATTCATTCACATACAAACATATGAAACTATCTTATGTCTACGTCACATAGTGTGGAGATAGCCAGGTATTTACCTAGGTCTGTCACATGAGGTACTTACCACCAATACATGCATATCTTAGCGTCTCTGCAATTAGAGATGCGCTCTAGTCGATGGATGCTGCAAACCATCCTCGTCATCTCATGCCTAATGCTAATGCGCCTCTGTTTAGAGGAATACAAAGCCCTCCTATAAAGGCAATGCCTTGCGTAGGTCACAACTGTTAGATATGAAAGTGAGGGAATTATATCCTGGATACTCCACTATGGATCTCAATCCCTAGGCCAAGAAAGGAAAAGGGATATGACACCTTGTAATGACTATATTGTCAGCACAACTCTAGTTGCTACAAACAAATCATGCTAATCTATCGGGGTCAGCCAAGGGTTTTCCCTCGTCAGGATTTGCCGAATCGACCGCCAGCCATTTGACTTCTCACACAACTAGCTAATTAGAATTATGGTTTAACAAATAAAAGGATATTCTCTCAAGGTAACATTAATGCACGCATCTCCCCGATGTTTTTGAACATACTCCACATTCTAACACTCCCAAGATAGCATTGAAGCCTAGTACGATATTACACTATTTTACATGGATGGATCCATCATAATAATTTCATAGTGTAAATTTCACAAGAGTGGAAAGCATAAATCAAGCACAAATATTCATAGGATATAAAGATAGAAGAATCTAGAAATCTCAAACACCCAAAATCAATACATACAAATACTACCCCCAAGAAAATTAACTACTCCCTAAGCATTGAACCCAAGTATTTCATTGGGCAAAGGGAAAATAAAGAGAATAAAATAAAATATTCTAGAGAGAAGGAAGAGATCCTTTCTCTCTCTACCCTACTCTTGAAGTCTAAAGATGAACATAAACTTTAAGCCCTAGTAGACATAAGTCCATATATATAGTGGTAGAGAACTGGGCCTTGAAATAGGCTCAAGTAGGCCTAAAAACCACAGCAACTGCAACAGACACGACAAGTGAAAACGGAATGGTCCATGCCAGCAGGGTTGCCTTCGTGCTGGCATGGCCCACTTGGTTCGGCAAGGGACGTGTGCCTCGTGATGGTGTGACCTGCCCGGTCTGACACAGTCTAGTTGCCTCGTGCTGGTGCTGGCCATGTAGCCTAACACAGACCGCCAACTGGAGCCTCTTCTTAATGCTTTTAATCGCACGCCCCATGTCACCTGACCTGGACCGTCAGCTGAAGCCTCATTTTATTCAGTAAAATGGCACAAGCCGTGTCATTCTTTACACCCAGTGGGTTGGTTTTCACATTTGGGACTTGAAACGACACGAATTGTATGAAATGGCATATTCCAAGCCTATACTTATCCAATTTTGGAGTGAACTTGGAGACATGGGACATGAGTAGTAGGGGTTGGCACGGTCCGCGCTGAGGGATGTGGCACAGGCCATGTTACTGGCATGGTTTGTTCTAAACACCCCCTGGCATAGGCCGTGCTGGGGTGGCTTTGTGCTGGTCTGGATTGCCTCGTGTCGGTCGTGCTGGCTTTATATAGGTCGGTCGACCGATTGATGCCTTTCTCCATTCTTGACCTCTTTGAATTTCAATTCCGCATTTCCAATTTAATTACATCTACTATCACATTTTAAGTCTGTGGCTTTCATATCTACTACCTTCTTGCAAATGGCCTTCGAATAACTTCTGTCATTCTTGCCATTGGCCTTTTACAAAATGATGCTGAAACATCCATGAGCAACCTACTAGTGAGATCACAAATGAAGATCTAGGTGCCCATGAATACAAAGTGTCCATTAGCTTCAAATAAGTCTATAGAATTGAGAATTAGACAAGAAAACCAATAATGGTTGTCTATACCTTTTTTTTGTAAACCTAACCAAACATAGCAATCAACCAAATAAAACATAGTAACTATTGTGTCGAATGCATGCAAAATGGTGCACATCACTAAAATTCTTGTACATTAGAGATAGAGTTTGTAATTAAACTTATCAGATAACTATAAATATGTGCGATAACTATCTTGTTGTAACATTTTGTATAAAACCAAGAACCAGGGAATGAAAATGCAGAAAATCAGTTTTTCAAATCTTATTTATTTGTCATGGTATCCAAGCCATTCATTCTGTAGTTTTTCAAAATGGTGAACGAGGGAGGATCCTCTAAATCGCCTTCGATCTACGCCTTATCGTACAATGATAACCTTGGAAATTTTATCCCACACACTCATTTAAAAGGTGCAAATTTCAAGGAATGGGCAAAGGCTATCTAGGTCTCTTTGAAGGCAAAGAAAGAAGATATGATTTCTAAATGGATCATACAATAAACTAGATGCTACCTCGTATGAAATTGAGGACGAGTGGACAGTAAACTCCATGATCATATCATGGATATTCAATACAATTAAGCCAACATTTTGCTCATCGATTTCGTACAAGGAGTCGGCCAAGGAGTTATGGGATGATATCCAACAGAGGTTTTCAATTTGCAACGGAGCTTGAATTCATCAACTGAAGACAAAAGTCACTTAATGCAAGTAGGATGGTGCTACGGTGATGGCGTATTATGGGAAGATAAATAAGATATGGAATGATCAAAATAATCACAATCCAATGCCCGAATGTACAAGCTCTGAATGCACTTGTGGTTTGAAGGAGAAATTAGTGAAACGTGGAGAAGAAGAACGAGTTCATTGATTGTTGATGAGACTTGATGATGGGTTGTATAGTAGTGTGAGATTTAATATTATTGCTTTAGATACTTTGATGAATATTAATGTGGTATACTCCAGAATTTCAGAGCAAGAACAAGTTACAAGCATGACATAGACAATACCCGAGAGACTTGATCTGATCAGTCTTGTGCCAAGAGTACTACCTACAGATTCTCGCAATTCAGGGGGTGATCAAAGGCAAGGAAACATACCATTTTGCAAATAATTTCAAGAGGAATGGACAAACAAGAGAAATATTTTTCATATTATTGGATATCCGGAGTCATGGTAGCATGGCGGAAGAGGTCGTGGTCACAGAAACATGCAAAGCAATCAGCCATGGCTAGCTACAAGTGGAGTGAAAGTTAATGCGGTGCATATAGGCAAACCTAATCCATCAGGATGCTTGGTTTATGAAGACAAATCAGGGTTGTAGAACTTGAGCTGCGAGGATTGGGAAACATTGAAATATCTTTGGAATGGAAGAAAGACATATCGAAACTCATGACTGCCTGGTAAGGTAAATACACAATGGCTCTTTGATACAGGAGCCTCTCATCATAGATTGGATCAATCACATGCTTCGCTAAAGTGTGGGATATTGATCCATGTCCGGTTGATATGTTGAATGGAGAAATGGTTATGGCAACTAAAGAAGGCATTGTGTCCCTTGGTCGACTAATTTCACACAAAGTTTTATTTGCTGCTAAGTTGAATTGTAGTCTAGTGTTTGTGTCAAAATTAGCTCGGGACAAGACAAAAATATTGAAATTCATGGACATTATATGTGTTGTACATGTCCTCAGTTCGAGGATGTTGATTGGAGTGGCTAAAGAACGTGGTGAGTTGTATGTGGTGGTGGACATCCCTTTTGTGTATGTACATAAAGTGATGACAAAAAGAAGTGATACAGTTAGTTAGGAGTTGTTGCAGAAGCATTTGGGGCATCCTTCTATGTGTGTGGTAGATTCATTTATTCCTTCTAGCTGTAGTCATAATAAGAATGAAAGAAATTTGTGAAGTTTTCTTGCGAGCTAAACAAACTCGAGAACCTTTTGTTCTTAATGAAAATAAGACACCAGCAGTACTTGAATTATTACACTGTGATTTATAGGGATCCTATCGGGAAAATAAGACATGTCACTACCACAGAGACCCCCCTCTAGCACCGGTTTTTTAGCACCGATTTTTAAAACCAGTGCTAAAAATCTAATAGCACCGGTTTTTTTAAAATTTCAACACCGGTTTTAAAAACCGGTGTTAATTTAACACCAGATTTTTAATTTTAACACCGGTTTTTTTAAAATCGGTGCTAAATTTTACAATAGCACCGGTTTTGAAAAACATTAGCACCGATTTATTTGAAAACTTCATTTTTCCCGCTAAAGAAATAGCCAAAAATTATTAAATAGCACCGGTTTTAGAAATATTAGCACCGGTTTTTAAAAACCCGTGCTAAATATTTCTAAAATTCTATCTTCCCACCAAAAAATTCAAAATAGCACCGGTTTTAAAAACCGGTGCTAAAAATTATAACTTAGCACCGGCTTTTTCTAAAAAATAGCACTGATTTTAAAAACCGGTGCGAAAATTAATAAATAGCACCGGTTTTTAAAAACCGGTGCTAAATATTTTCAATACTCATTTTCCCACCAAAGAAATAGCCCAAAATTTTAAAATAGCATCGATTTTTAAAAACCGGTGCTAAATATTTGTAAAATTCTAATTTCCCACCAAAGAATTCAAAATAGCACTGGTTTTTATAAAACGTAGCACCAGTTTTAAAAACCGGTGCTAAAAATTAAAAAATAGCACCGGTTTTTGCAAAATTTAGCACCAGTTTTAAAAACCGGTGCTAAAAATTATAACTTAGCACCGGTTATTTGTAAAAAATAGCACCGGTTTTAAAAACCGGTGCAAAAATTAATAAATAGCACCGGTTTTTAAAAACAGGTGCTAAATATTTTCAATACTCATTTTTCCGCCAAAGAAATAGCCCAATGTTTTTAAAATATCACCAGTTTTGGAAAATATGGCACCGGTTTTAAGAACCGGTGCTAAAAATGAAAAAATAGCACCAGTTTTGGAAGAAAATAGCACGAGTTTAAACGGGTGCTAATTTTTTTTTAAAAAAAATTAAATTTTCCCGCCGAAGTTTACTTTAAATAAATAAACACTAATAACAAAGTTGATTTTAACTAATTAATGGTCAAACTTTATTTGAATTAGTATATAATGAATACTAGTAAAAATGTTTGACTTTGTCTAATCAACGGTCAAAGCTTACTTGACTTTCTATATATATATATACTAGTGACTAAATTGACTGTAACCAATCAACAGTCAAACTTTACTTGACTCTCTATATATATAAACACTAGTGACGAAGCTGACTTTAACTAATCAACCATCAAACTTTACTCGACTTTCAATATAAAACACTAATAACTAGGTTGACTTTGTCTAATCAACGGTCAAATCTACTTGACTTTCAATATATAAACACTAATAACTAGGTTGACTTTCTCTAATCAACGGTCAAACTTTACTTGACTTTCAATATCTAAACACTAAACTAAGTTCACTTTAATTAATCCATGGTCAACCCTTTCTTGTCTATCTACATAAACATACAAATAACAAAGTTGGCTTTAACTAATCCACGGTCAACCCCTACTTAACTTTCTACTTACAAATACAAATAACAAAGTTGACTTTAACTAATCGACGGTCAACTCTTACTTGACTTTCAATATATATACACTAATAAAAAAGTTGACTTTAACAATTTAACGGTCAAACTTATATTTGAATAAGTATATAATAATATATACTAATAAAAATCTTTGACTTTGTCTAACAAACAGTCAAACCTTACTTGACTTTCAATAAATAAATACTCTTAACTAAGTTGACTTTAACTAATTAACGGTCAAACTTTATTTGAATTAATATATAATGAATACTAATAAAAATGTTTGACTTTGTCTAATCAACGGTCAAAGCTTACTTGACTTTATATACTAGTGACTAAATTGACTTTAACCAATCAACAGTCAAACTTTACTTGACTCTCTCTATGTATAAACACTAGTGACGAAGCTAACTTTAACTAATCAACCGTCAAACTTTACTCGAATTTATATAAACACTAATAACTAGGTTGACTTTGTCTAATCAACGGTCAAACTTTACTTGACTTTCAATATATAAACACTAATAACTAGGTTGACTTTCTCTAATCAACGGTCAAACTTTACTTGACTTTCAATATTTAAACACTAAACTAAGTTCACTTTAACTAATCCACGGTCAACCCTTACCTGTCTATCTACATAAACATACAAATAACAAAGTTGGTTTTAACTAATCCACGGTCAACCCCTACTTGACTTTCTACATACAAATACAAATAACAAAGTTGACTTTAACTAATCGGCGGTCAACTCTTACTTGACTTTCAATATATATACACTAATAACAAAGTTGACTTTAACAATTTAACGGTCAAACTTATATTTGAATTAGTATATAATAATATTTACTAATAAAAATGCTTGACTTTGTCTAATCAACGGTCAACCCTTACATGACTTTCAATATATAAACACTCTTAACTAAGTTGACTTTAACTAATTAACGGTCAAACTTTATTTGATTTTAGTTAATGAAAACTTTAATGGGCTAAAACCCATAATTTTGGCCCAAACCCCAAGTCCTATTTTCATATACTCAGTCTTCCTTCTCTCTTCCCTAATTTCATTCGATCGAACCCATCGTCCCTCCGCCTCCTCTGGTTTTTCTCCGCCGATTAGCCACTAACCATGCATCATCTCAAAGGGGAGATGGTGTCAGCACCGGCTCCAGTGAGGGAGGCGATCTCGCGGCATCTTGTCTTCCTGCTCCCTTTTCCTTCGATGCACAGACCCACTGCTCACTAATATATCTGTCGATCGATGCCACTGCTTGTAGGTCTCCACTCAGTCGTCGTTATCTCCCCATCTGAGATGAACGTCGTCGGTCGATTACTGGCAACGAAGGTTCGCCGGTGCCGACTGCCGGTAAAACAGGGCTTCGCCATAAATGGTAAGAACTCGGTGTTTTTTCCTCGATCATGTCTCATTTTTGCTCTTTGATTTCATGTATTTAGTTTCTCTTGTTCCCTTTTTAAGATTTAGGGGTAAAATCTAGGTTTGGGGTGATTTTCTTAAGGTTTTATATTTTTGAATTTTGCTCGTTTTCTTGTGATTTCTGGGGTGTTAGAGATGCTAGGCTATTTTCATTTACATGTGTAAAGGTTGTGTGGTGTTACGTAGTTGTCGACTATAAAATCCTAAAATGGGAGTGCTAGGATTTTATTATGCTTGCTCTCCCAGTGTTTGATGTTTTGTCTGATAGAGAAAAAATGCTTGAATTGCAGGGGAAGAAGAAGATGAATGTGGGAACGTTGAACCAGAAACATTGCGGTGGGGGACTGGAAACTAGCTTGATTACAGAGTCAGTACCAAAGGTTTACCACTTTTATTCTTCATTTGTAGTTTGATTATACTGTATAATGTATATAGTTCTCGCCTTGGATATAACTGATGTATGAAATGATGCTCCAAATTTTCCCTTTAATCATAATTCTATAAAATGATGTATCGCTATGTTGAAATGATGTTTGCTGGAAACTGTTTTGAGTTTCTTTGTTTTTCCCATCAATTCTGCCCCTTTTCATCTTTTGGTCCCCTAACGTATGTTCTCTTCTGATTTTAATACTGTTTTTTGTGACCATTGATGAATTATATTATATAGATGGTTTCAAATTGATACTTCAAATTGGCTTCTGTTTTGTTTGGCATTTATGCAAAGAATAGGTATATTGTCATTCTAGATGATAGTAGAATCGTGCCTATATGGTTCTGGTACTTTTAAGTTCATTCTCAGGTTTACTTGACTTTCTATATATAAATACTAGTGACTAAGTTGACTTTAACTAGGAATATGTTCTGAAAAAATCATTGTTGCACATAATCAAAAGTTCTCTTCTCTCTGTTTTTTGTTGTGTTTGCATTTTAAATCAAATCTGAAAAGTTAAATTGTGTAACTTAAGTTCGGATAGAGGGAGTAACACTTGCATCAATTGACGAAACATCTTTCATCAATTTTACCCTACTGCCTGCATTTTTATTGAAAATTTATGTGTTCTGATTAGTTCAATTTAGTGTTCAAATTAGCCTGAGGTATATCTTCTTTTCCTGTTGGAAGCCTATAATGATGAGAACCCTGATGTTCAACAGGTTTGCATGTTTAATTTCTGTGATTTAATTTTTATGGATGTAAATTTACTCCATTACTAGATCTGTTATGCATTATTTGATTCACTATTGCACCTATCTTCTAGTCTTTGAGAACTGATGTAGCATAGGGTGAATTGACTTGGCCCATCTTACATATCTTACATACTATGCACCTTCAACTGTATGAACTTTGTCATATCATGTGAAATGCATGGTTGTTAGCCCATTTGTTATAAATGCTACAAGTTAAATGATGACTTTTGAGGGAAAAGCAAACATATTTTTGAATCCCACTCAAATGAAGTTTCTGTTGATGCTTGATGATATGTTTCACTTTGGCATTTTAATGTTGTATTTTACTTTAAACGTTTTTTTGCTCTGTAGCATATGACTTATGTGAGTAAGATTGTTACATTCATTTCATTAATGTTATGAATCAGCATAGGAAGAATATGATAGATATGTGTTTATCTTGGTGGATTATTTTGTGCTTTACTTTACCGAATGTTGATGTGTGACTGAATCAAATTGAGTTAAGTAGTCTCGTTAAGTACTGAAGGTTGATATACTGATATGAACGTCTTTATTCAGGTATAAGCTTCTAGTATAAGCTTCTAGCATGGTTTCCAGTGATCTATTGAATAAGCTTCTGGCATGGTGAGATTGATTCCTCTCCAAGGTCTCCCGCACAATGTTTAGTCTCATTGATTATTAGTTTTGTATCATAAATTTTTTTTGTTTTATTTCTATATTATCAATTTTGTGAAGTTAATTTTATTATTAAATTGATGTCCTATTAAATTGTTAGTTTCAGGTTTTTTTCTCTTCCTCTGAAAGCTGCAGTGCCGCTTCCTCTGTTTCATGTCTTTTTCCCTTCCTCTGAAAGCTTTCCTCTGAAAGCTGCAGCGCACATCCGCTTTCAGAGGAAGGGATTTTTTTTATTCGTCGTATATATTTTAGCACCGGTTAAAACTGGTGCTAACAAAAACAAACCGGTGCTAAATTAGCACCGATTGAAAAACCGGTGCTAACAAAAAAAACCGGTGCTACATTTAGCACCAATTTTTCGACCGGTGCTAACGAAAAAACTTAGCACCGGTTTAAAACCCGGTGCTAACAAGAAAAATCGGTGCTATATCGGTACATTTTTGCACCGGTTTAAAAACCGGTGCTAACTAAAAAACTGGTGCTAAAAGTTGGGATTTAGCACCGGTTTTTTTTTCCAACCGGTGCTAAATTAGCATCAGTTACTTCGGCACCGATTTTTTTGCAAAACAAAACGGGGCTAGAACATAAAAAAAAACCGGTGCTAAAGGGGGTTCTTGTGATAGTGTGTGGTTCGAAGTATTTCTTACAATCATTGATGAATTTTCTTGAGCTGTATGGGTATTCTTGTTGAAAGAAAAAATTGATGTTTCTAGAACCTTGAAAGACTTTCTTGTAATGGTCGAAAGACAATTTAATGCTCGAGTGAAAGTTCTGTGAAGTGATGACGGAAAATAATTTGTCTGTCTAACAAACTATTTGACTTAGTTGGGTATCATTCAACAAACCTCTATGGTAGATACTCTACAACAAAATGGAAGAGTCGAAAGAAAAAATAGGCATATATTAAATGTGGTTTGAGTATTATTTTTTCAAGCACATATGCCTATTGAGTTTTAGGGTGATTGTGTTTTGGCTGCCAGTTGTTTGATAAATTGAACCCCAAAATCTTTGGTGGGAGGCAAAACTCAATACGAAATGTTGTTTGGAAAGTCTCCTATACTTGACAACCTGAGGGTGTTTGGGTGCTGGAGTAATGCGAAAAGTATGAATAGAGATCGAAATAAGTTTGCTAGTCGCTCGCGAAAGTGTTTGTTTCTTAGATGTTCTTACACTGAGAAGGGACGGCGTATGTATAATCTTGACACTGGACATGTGTTTTACTCTAGGGATGTTGTGTTTGTGGAGAATCAATTTCCTTTTGATGAAATCTCAACGCCAAAGGAGAAGCTGCACCATGAACCTCTTGGTAAGTGTATTAATGACGTAGAGTCACATTGGATAGATGTTGTATCAGCAACTCCATATGTGTAGCCACAAGAGGGCGTAAAAAATCACCACCAGGATGGTGCAATTTGGTTTGTCGACAAGGCGCAACAACACTCAATAGCTGGTGTAAATTCCACGGAGCATTCTGCTTCTCCTGAATCAATCACGCGTAGGCATGAAAATGATGATGCTCTTTAAGGTGCAGGTGATGGGCTTGGTAGAGGGCAGCGCCAAAAGATCCCCAACCCTCATTTTTGGGACTTTGTCACACATACAACTCGTCTTGTTCCCGCATCTCCATCGGTTTTCTTAGGTGTGCTCTATCCCATCTCTAGTTATGTAAATTGTGATATTTTCTCTCCTCAACACGTGTTTTTTTGCTGCAATTACCGCTGGTAATGAACCTTCGATCTATTCGAAGGCGATTCAAAGTGAGTATTCAAAAGGAGATTGCAACTTGGAAGAAAATGGTACGTGGGAAATTACTCATTTTCCAAAGGGCAAGAAAACATTGGGGAATAAGTGGGCGTACAAGCTGAAATATAATGCCGATGGTTCGATCAAAAAACATAAAGCAAGGCTAGTAGTCTTTGGCAATCAAGTGGAAGGGCTGGATTGAGCAGGGCTGAGCTATTTTTCTTTCATTTATTTTTTAAAATACTGATTTTGAGTGATATGCTGCCGATTTTAAATACTGATTTAAATACTGATTTTAAATATTAGTATTTAAAAAATAAATGAAAGAAAAATAGCTCATTTAAGCCCGCTCAATTCACTTTTTTTTAAATAATTATTTCACTGGACCGGTCTGGTCAAACCAGACTTAGACTGGCCATCCGATCTGGCCAGAACCCGATCCAACTGAATTCTTTTGGCCCAGACCAAACTCTGATATTTTACTAGGCTAAAAGAAAATTCATACTCAGCAACCATATAAACACCAATATAAATCTGGTATGGGCTAAAAGAAATTTTTCAGCCCACCTCAAGAAATTAGGCCAAAAAAACATTGTGGCCCAAATGCTCATGCCCCTAATTTACAATTTCTAGCTGGTCGATGATATGCCGCCGCTAGTGGTACTGTTCCGGCCCAGATTAACAGTATTTCCAATGTGAATAGTGCTGCCGGTGAATAGTTTTTAGTTTTTGAAAAAAAATTGATTGAGTTTATATAAAATTAAATCATCCAATAATTATTTGATTAAAACATGAACATGAATCCAAACACCATATTATGTAAATCTAATGCAAATGTTGTCTAGATCAAACTAAACATGCAAGAGACTCTGATACCATTGTTGGAATTTATTAAATCTAATTCAGCACAAAATCAATTATTTAATCCTGAATCTCATGCATGTAATTAATTCAAATCTATCTAAGAGTTTAGATTACCTTTGAAGTGTGTTTTACCGTCGGATTCGATCAATCACGGAGATGATAATTCCTTAAGTGATTCCTCTATACGTATCCACACAGTACAATCAGATCGCCTACATCGCCGTCAGTTTAGAACGTTGATCAATCTATCATCTTCTCTTTACTGTGAGGTTTTTTTTAGAATAGTTGGATCATTTTTTGGTTTCTGCCACCTGGAACGGATGTGTTCTAATAGTTTTGTCCTAGTGTTTATTCATGTAAAGTATCTACTTATACAGAATAAACACATACTTCACTAAACCCTAACCCAAGTCAATTTGGGCTTAGCCTAATTGGACTTAATAGTTCAAAACTCAGTATTGTAGTACATAAGTGAATAAGATACATAATAAAAAAACCTAATTCCAATCAACGAGGCCTAAGGAAGCCAATGAATCCAAATTCAAAACTTCCCTACGAAAGCAATCGAATAGCAATGATCAACAAATAATATTAAACAAAGAAAACAAAGACAATAAACCATTCTTTCTGAAAGAATCAACAGTAATCTTCAATGGAGTCAGACATAGACGTACCTTGTAATCATAATCAATTACAGTAGCGTCTCTGGTATATATTTCCCCACCTCATCTTTTCGCAGCTTCTCTCGTGAACTAGCTACATGAATAAAGGCGTGTTAAGAAAACACAAGAAATATCTGGAGGCTTCAACAATGCAAATATGATCCCTTAAGAAGACTAGCACGAAAACAAATGAGGGTGTCTGTATGTCCTAAATTCAAAGATCACGCACAACAGTTAAAATTAAATTAGAACAAAGCACTCATAACTTGAAGAACAGTAATAATAAATAGATTTTAGCTCTTCAATAAAATCAAGTAAACTGAGAGATGATAAAAATGTACTCTCCAGTGAATAAAAAAATAACTTCCTCTGAAATGGCAAATATGAGCAGAATCAGATAGCAAGTTAAGGGCATAATATGAACGGGTAAGCTAAAAATAGAAATGAAATTGTTAAAAAATCAAAAACCTACAAACAAACAAGAAGAAGACAATCCCCTCCATCATAGATATCTCTGACCTACAAACAAAAAAAAACTAGATATCCTAACCTTATTTCTAGGCAGATACACACATATACATAATTATATGAAAAAAAACTACAACTCTATGAACATCATTCAATAAAAAAGGGAAGAACTTTACAATCAAAACATCAAAAAAAACATGCATACCTTACCGCTGATTTTCTATTTGAGACCACAATTTGAGACCACACAGTAGAATCCAACAATGGGTTTACGGATGCGAATGGGCTAACGGATGTGAATTCACGCACAATAGAATCTACGCACAATGGCGGTGGTGGTTGGATTGCGCCTGGTGCCATCGTGGCTTTCCCCTACATCAGCGGGGGTGTTGGAGGTGTTGGCGGCGGTGGTGGTTGGCCTTTGTGGTGGTGGCTGTGAGGAAAAAACATAGGGTTTGAATGGAAAACAAAGTGGGGAATATAGTAGGGGTTCAGGTTTAACGGTTGAGTTTTAATGAAAGGGAATATTGAACGGTTCAGATATACATGTCATCTTAGCACCGGTAGAGATAGAAGAATACTAGTGCCTATATAATATAACGCAGCTGCTCTAGGCTACGTATATTTGAATTTTTTTCATCATTTTTGGAACCCGAGAGCAAAGAGGAAAATTTTCTTCTAAGTATCAAGCACCGGTATAGTTATCGGTGCTACAAGTAGTCGACCTAGTGCTCATATTTGTAAACGCAACTGCCTCGGGCTGCTTGAATTTTTTTTAGAAATGGCGAGGAATTGAGATTAAAAAATTTCTAAGTACCAAGCACAGTTATAGTAACTGGTGCTACAAGTAGTTGACCTAGTGATCATATTAGTAAATGCAACTGCCTCAGGCTGCTTCGAAATTATTTTTCAGAAACAGAGAGGAAGGGAGATAAAAAAACTTCTAAGTGCTAAGCACTGGTAAAGCTACCGGTGCTATAACTTCTTAAGTGGTGCTGAAATACCGGTGCTAGTTATATACTTTCCAAAAGTTAACATTTCACCCCAAATTGTTCATCCACTGACTAGTATCGGTAGATTATTTTTTGGTTAATGAAGTTAAGTAATTGGATTCATAAGAAATCAATTAAACATTTTGTCATTTCCATGTTCGGAAATTGTGTATGACGGATCCCCAAAATGAATCCGAACGTAACTTTGCTAAAATTGTACTATTGCCCAAAAATGCGTTACTCCGTCATTTTTTTTATCGAATTTATTTCATATTAGGTTCTCAGGGGTTGATTGAAGTTTTGAAATAGAAAAGTAACTTTTAGTGAAAATTTTTAAACCACTAGTGCAAGCGTTATAGTATCTTAATATAGATGACTAGGAAGTTAGGAAGTTCTAATGGGGGCGATTATTGGTAGTGTTTTGTGATGATATATTCATAA
Organism: Rubia yunnanensis; assembly: GCA_037428765.1. NCBI lineage: Eukaryota > Viridiplantae > Streptophyta > Magnoliopsida > Gentianales > Rubiaceae > Rubia > Rubia yunnanensis. The sequence continues at coordinate 16,374,651 of CM075066.1, forward strand.
AATTTTTGTTTAAGTCTTGGTATATACTTTACGGATTCATAATATAGCACTACATTTGAGAGGATTTTAATTTGGATGCTCCAAGAATCTAGGAATTATCGAAAACCAAAATTGGAAATTCCATAATGAAATTTCATAATTCAAGTTCACAACTATGAGATTTGGACATGATTGGATAAATGGAACATCCCCGAAATGGACATAGTTGCATAATGTTGAAATTGCACTATTGCCCAAAATTTTGTTATGTACAAATAGCACTGATTCTATACCGGTGCTACAACCTAAAAACCATACCGGTGCTACAACCTAAAAACCATACCGGTGCTACAGCCTAAAAACCATACCGGTGCTACAATATTCCTATTTCCCGCGTGCATTTTCCATTTTCCCACTGGATTTTTGTGGAATAACAGGTTTTATGCACCGGTACATGCATAATTGGTGCTCACAGTTATCCCATTTGTTCTTCATTTTAAAAACCGCACCGGTATTGAGTACCAGTTTTTATGTTTACTGGTGCTTTAAGTTATAAAGGCACCGGTACTTCAACGTTCATATGTTTATACCGGTGTTGTAAATTACAAAGGCACCGGTATAGCGTTGTTCATACGTTTATACCAGTTCTGATGGTAAAATTAGCACCGGTATTAGGGCACCGACACCTTCCCTATGCACCTGTTTTCCAGTAGTGTATACTAATTTGTATTTTAAGGTATATTTGTAGGATTTTTAAAACTATTGAAACCTGGTTACAATAAATGAAAAAAAATCAAATTATTCCATCAGTTATATTAATTATAAAATGACTTCATCTAAGGTTAGACAGTCTAAAACAAGACTTTGTGGTTATGTTATATTAATTATTTATATAATAATTGTTCACATATATAAAAAAAATTTATATGTTCATTTATAATTATTTTATTAGTTGATTCAAAATTATATTTATGTTTATTTACTAATTAATGAACAATCTGTATCAAATATTTATCAATCTAATCCTGAATCTGTTTGAAAACTTTTGTATATGTTTTCATTCTACCATATATGGTTCCTCCATCTCAGTATAAACTACCTTTTCGCTAACTTTCTCATTCTCCGTTGAGGTAGAGAGGGTTTATATATTGAAAAAATTTTCAATAAATTTGAAATAAAAAATAAGTTTGAAAATAAATATATTATCAAAAAGGACCTGAATATTTTTCGCCCCGGGCCTCAAATTGGTTTAGACCGGTCCTATGTATATTGTCCACAATCTAAAAGATAAAGAAATGAAAAAATTATGAAACATACCAATATTAAACACTCTTTCAATAATCAAGCCCAAGGGATGTTTCCATAAACAATTTGACCATGTAAAGTTAGAAAAATGAAACCTTACCATTTTTTTTATTCATGGAATCCCCCACCATGATGACCTCATTATTTTCCCTTTGTTTCTCCATTTGGGTTGAATATGGTGGTGTTGGATTCGGGTGTGTTTGGCAGTTGATGTTCTAAAGGTATAAGGAAATGAAGATGGTGGATATTGGGGTCTTTGAAGGGGGAGGGCACCAATTTGAGCAGTAAAGGCTTCTTCAAAGAGTTTTAGGTTTTTTTACCAAGTATGGCGCATAAAGGTAGTCTCCCGCCAGTGGTGCGATGTCGTACTTCTCTCGCAACATGTCAATCGATAGCACTTTAGGTCTCCATTTGGGTCAAAATCGGCCCAATAGGCTCGTCTCTTTTAAATGTCTAACCTCATAGATATATCGGTCAAACATCAGGATACAAGATGGACTGCGCGATCTCGGCAATACATTTGGTTCTTTCCAAGTCTTTGGCATGTGGATGGACCAAATGGCCCATTCCTCTTGATTGATCTACGTTTCCATGTGTTCAGCCTATAGTCACTAAGAAAGAATCGTTGTGTAACTTCACATTTTAGGTTTTAAATAAATATTTTTAATTTATTTGAAGGGAAAATAAATTACTTACATAGTGTTTCCATTTTAAGACAACTTTTTTGGAATACTAATACACGTTCAAGGGTTTGAACATTACCTGTTCAATGGTTATTGTTGTTAAAGAACTATAAATTCCTTATCGATTTCATTCAAGGCCAGAGCTCATCATCACATCACAATTATATAGGGATTTCATTAGAAGCCCATGAACATCAACCTCATTACATGAGTTGGCAAGATATGTGCAGGTTTGACAATAACTAGTTGAACGGCTAAGATCGTAGAAGGCTATTACGTTAGTCAACCTCATTTGATCTTGATCTAGGCCAAAGGTTATCACTTCTTTCAATTACAAAAGGTATTGAGTTTGAGCACAAGATAGTCAACGATATTACACTAATAAGGGTTTCACAGTATTCCGTTCGTCATACAAGATGGTTTAAGGCAAGACATAGCCATTTTCATAGGAGTAACATATATTTACCACCTTAGTTGATTACATAGTGTTTTACTTTAAACCCCACGGACTACGAACCACATTAAATGGGTGAGGCTTTTACAATTACTAGCTCGACGATTCATATTGGTTAAGCCTTGTCATAATAGATGTCATTCGGGGACCATGGATTATTTTCATTCAAGCACTACTAGAAAAATGATCTTTTACTTCGCACCTTTTACCTCGGTTTTTTTCTTAACCCCAAAAAACCTAGGTAAAAAGTTCTTGGTTGTTTATTTTTTCAAAGTAAAAGGTATTTCTTACCTCTGTTATAGAAAAAAAAAAGTGAGGTAAATAACTTGTTTTTTTACCTCAGTTATGATAGAACCCGAAGTAAAAGGCCAAAAAAATGAAGTAATTAATTTGACCGAATAGTATGCGATGTCGCAAACTTTGTGATGGAAGCTTTATCAATTTTTCCATTAACATCATTTCTGCTAATACATTTAGCGAATGACTTAGCAACGTCGAACATATTTGAAAAGATAAGTTAAAGTAAAGAATTTGACGCTGATAGAAAAGAATAGAAAAAGGAAATGGATGTTCATCATATGATGTTCAAAGCATATGCAAACACACATATGAACACATACAGTCAATCGTATGATGTTCAAATTAGATAGTTAAATAACTAGAAAAACAGTAGTCGTGAAAACATTCTCACAATCAGTACATAAATTTGAATAAGGTTTTGTCTTAATTCAAACATAATAGAGATTACAATAAACTCAAACAGCTCTGATAATGATGACCTTGAAGACAATAGGCCCCCAGGCTTTGATCACCTCGAAGAACAAGGTGTCCCTGATGCGTAGGTTATTTCCCTTAAGGAACTCACCAAAACTGGGGAAAGGACTTTGATCTTCCCACCCCCCGAGTAGTTCGTACGGTACTCTACCCCTTAGCACCTCAGCACTATGGGGGTCTTCACACTCGGCATTAGTGGTACAATCTCCCACGGGATGTACTAAATCAGAAAAAAAAATATTGATTAGAAATATATTTATATATATGGAATTATTTGAAATTGCATATTAATTTCAAATGCCTTACCAATGTTGGGTTCATCCCAAAGTTCTACTGCTTCAGATTACAATGGAAGTATGGGCTTTCGGGAGCCATTGCATGATCTTCAATGTCGAACACAAGAGGCTTAAGATTGCTCCGTTGTGCGGAGAACTACATGAAAACAAAGAATTGTGGTAAAGTGTGAAGATGTGTTTTACTAATTATATGTTGTAAAATGTTTGAAAACCTTGAAAAATAGACGAATTGAAATCCTTTGCCAGCATTAATCCCGAATAAGAAATGAAAATGTTAACAGGGAAGCTGCCCATGAATTACAACGTGCGACGTCGCCTACGCATCGCATGTATGTGTCGGTCCAAACCAGTGGCATGGACAACATATACTAGCAAAGTCTCCATAACGTTGGGAACACATTGGTTAGACCGAAGGGACGACCGACACACGTGTGATGCCTCATAATAAATAATATGATACTACAATTAACAGTATGTGACGTCGCTTCATTATCATAGTAAACGAACTGTAACAGATATCTTACCGAGGTCATATATCAGAGGAAGCTACAGGTAAAACACATAACCCTGGAAAAAACTAATATTTAACAACATAAAATTATACAAAAACCCTATGGAGACATACCAAAACGCAGTACCCAAGTCTACATCCAAAGAAAGTCCACCATGTCAAAAATGTGAGTAAAAACTAGAACACAAATAAAACATAACACATTGACAGACCACATATCGAACAATGCAAAGTAGTAATTACTAACATTACATGTTAGAAGATTAGAAATACCTTTCTTCCAATGGAGAAGTGAAGGGAGGTGAGAGACCATTGGAATTTGCGGGAAACTTGTGAAGAGAAGCTTGAAATTGCAGGTAGGTTCTCATATATATAAGCATTATGAAACGACATCATTTTGACCACATTGTGTTGTCGACCCAGTGGAGTGCGACGTCACACGTACATCGGTGAATCATAAACTAAGCTGAAATAGTAACTGACGTCGCATGTGTGCATGGACCTAACAATTTCAGCCCACCAGCGAGTTACGTTATGTTAAATACTAAACATTCAATAAAATTGAATTAACAATAAAAATTTCATATATAAAATACGTCAATATTAATAATCTTCCAAATACAAATCAATTTGTTTAAAATACATGGTCATGCAAAGACTAAGCTAATCATTTAATGTTCGCGGGGAAGAATGACAACATGGAAAACTACTGGCCCAGCACCATTTAGGAGCTCGAAGTAGAGTGTGTCCCCAACCACGAGTTGCTCTGTGGCAAGAAACATGCCAAACCCCTACGAGGTCAGGGTCTTGAGCACCCTACTCCCCGAGTAGTGCATGTGATACTTAATCCCTTTGCACCTAATCACAACATCCAACTTGTACGGTACTTATGTTAGAGATGTAATTTTGTCAGGGATGTAGTGAATTATAGACAAAAAAACCTTTGTTAGTACTTATGAAAGTAATCTATAGAAATATTTAATTGGAAATTAAATTTGTTTAAAACGGGGAGGACTTATCATAATTGGAACTGACCCAAAGTTTATCTGGATCAGAATATGGGAAAAATGTGCATATCTGCCTGAAAGTATGCATCGCCAACTGTCATCATCCGAATCAGAACGGATCTATATTGGTCAAAGAAATTATTAACAATTCATTTATGATATTATTAATATAATAGAAGAAACATTTAAAAAATAACCAAAAATTGTTTACCTCGATCGGGTCACGGCTGGAACCAGCATTGTTAGATATGATTGTTGTAATTCATATTGTCACGGGTGTTGAATGATGTAGTAGACATAAATTGGATCATGATCACAAATTATTTGGTAAGTTGAACAAGTCAACGCAAAGTCGCTTAACATTTGGTATAACCGAATGGTTAACCAAGAGGCTTACAACGTCGCACTAACCAATTTCATAAAGAAAATATTACTCACAACGTCGTACGTTTATTGGTAAAATAGAGGGGTGATCGACTAGCAACCGACATCGCATAATAGAAGATGGATTACAGAAACAACAACAGAAAACAGGGAACAATTCTTGGTTCTAAACCAAACAATTGAACCACTCCATAGCTAGAAGACTTAGAAACCAAATACTAAAACCTTAAACCAATATCTTACTACCCCAATTCATAGAAACCGAAAAACTTTAAAAAATTAACACATTCCAACCCTAATCCATATTCATAACAATTTCTAGGATAAATAGAATAATAAAAGTAATGTAACCACATGTGGAAACCATAACTTTTACAAGATTGGCAGGGGCACTGTTAAAATTTGAGGGAAATATGAAACTTTGAAATGATGAATGAGAGGTGGGCTCCATTTATGTATTAGTTATGGTTCCACCTAGGGTATGTGCAACGTCCAATTATAGTCATCCATAGCGATTGTCGCACCGAAAGGAAGGGCAACGTCAACTAATAGGAGTGTAGGCTTCACCATTTAAGAACACTAGCTTGGGAAGGGCCTACGTTGTACATTTGTATGTGCAACGTTGCATATTAGTTCTGGTACAACAACACCTTACCAACAGAGGACCGGTATCTGCTTATCTGGAATTGGGCCTCAACATTTCAGCCTAATAGCATATCAACTAGTTCCGCATTTGACCAAGACGAAAACAATTGACCTTAATTACATGTAATTGTATATTAGACACTGCTATTTTAAACTTATAATTGTTACTCGACTTGATTAGCATCCGGTTTGATCAGAATTAATTTTAACATAACTGATGAACTTTTTTTTCACTTAGGACCCTGAAGATGGTGGAGGAGGACGATAATTTCCACCACATAGAATCGGATGAAATTATATATTATAGGATTTTTATGAAATTAAAAGCTAATAAAAGTTTGTCCATGAAATTTTATAAAGCGCAAGTGCATTGTCCAGAGTAAATTGTAGATGATTACTTATAAGTATACAAGGGTCATTCGTAAAGAACTTGTGGAACTCTTTGTGGGATCATGCCGGTTTATTTATCAGTTACAGTGATAAAGAGTTTGACTTGGGATTGTAAGTGTCTCATTCGCGAACCGAGGGTAATCGTCTGTCATTTGTGGTAGTATTTCATTATTACCCTTACAGTAAGTGTTATGAGCACAATAATTTCCACCACATAAAATCGCATAAAATTATATGTTATAGGTTTTTTATGATATTAAAAGCTACATTGTCTAGAGTAAATTGTAGATGATTACTTATAAGTATACGAGGGTCATTCGTAAAGAACTTGTGGAACTCTCTGTGGGATCATGACAGTTTCTTTATCAGTGACAGTGATAAAGAGTTTGACTTGGGATTGCAAGTGTCTCGTCCACGAACCAGGGTAACCGTTCATCATCTGTGTTAGTATTCCATTATTACCCTTACAGTAAGTGTTATGAGTACGATAATTTCCACCACATAGAATTGCATGAAATTATATATTATAAGTTTTTTATGAAATTAAAAGCTAATAAAACTCTGTCCATGAAATTTTAAAAAGCGCAAGTACATTGTCCAAAGTAAATTATAGATGATTACTTTTAAGTATACAAGGGTCATTCGTAAAGAACTTGTGGAACTCTCTATGGGATCATGCCAGTTTCTTTATCAGTTACGGTGATAAAGAGTTTGACTTGGGATTCCAAGTGTCCCATCTGGGAACTGGGGTGACCGCCTGTATTTGTGTTAGTATTCCATTATTGCCCTTATAGTAAGCGTTATGAGCACGATAATTTCCACCACATAGAATTGCATGAAATTATATATTACAGGTTTTTAATGAAATTAAAAGCTAATAAAAGTCCGTCCATGAAATTTTAAAAAGCGCAAGTACATTATCTAGAGTAAATTGTAGATCTTTACTTATATTTATACAAGAGTCATTCGTAATGAATTTGTGGAACTCTCTGTGGGATCATGCCAATTTTTTTATCGGTTACGGTGATAAAGAGTTTGACTTGGGATTTCAAGTATCCCTTCCGCGAACCAGGGTAACCTTCCGTCATTTGTGCTAGTATTCCATTATTACCCTTACGGTAAGCGTTATAAGCACGATAATTTCTACCACATGGAATCGCATGAAATTATATATTATAGGTTTTTTCTGAAATCAAAAGATAATTAAACTCTGGCCATGAACCGTTTGTCTTTTGTCTTAGTATTCCATTATTTTCCTTTCCAAAATGCAAAATTGGAGATAACATTATTTTATTCAAATTTGATAACAATAAAGTTCAACTTTTGGCTTGAACGGGTTAATGGACAGGCCGCAACCTTGAAATGGTGTATATTACCCCTAAAATTTAAATTATCTGCGAGGCCCCACATGTGTCGATTGATACGACACTGAATCAAATATAGACCGACGTTGGTCACTCTAAAATTTCAAGAGAGAACTTAAATTTTCATCCAAAAAATTGAACCAAAAATTTTCCCCCACCCTATTTCAATCCAATAAATCTCAGCACTAACACCCATTTCCCATTTCCCACACCAATCTTACAACCCAAACTCCAAACCATCATTTTCATTCACAACCTTACAACATTTAAATATCTAATCAAGTTGCTTCTCTCAAACATCAACAAGTGCCCAAGGATGGAACATATCTGATTCCTAATTAATTGAGGTAGTTTTCCATTTATTCATGTTCAATTACTAATTATGTGATGATCCTACTATATATTTTTTTAATCAATAATTGATGAAAGATTCTTATATTACATGAGGTATAATGCTTGAGTTACATGTTATTTATTTTGTTGTTATTCTTTCTTAGATAGTGTCATGTTTTTTTCGATTATGTAGAAAGATGCTGAGATTTCTATGAACATTGTTTGAATGTGCGACCAATATAAGCATTTTTGTAAGCATTCCACGCCAGCAGGCACACGACGTGGGTAACCCATGACATGCAAAATTGCACGTTGTGTGAACTGTCATCGTGTGCAACCAATGTCGCTACATTTCATCCCCCATCGACTGCCTTCTTGCATTGGACGACCTCGCATACAAGTGGAAGCTGATTTCGATTCAAACGAGGTCACTTATATGTTATCAAATCGTCAGCCTTCTTTCTATAACCGACATCGTTGATAATACCTATCAACGTCAGTTGAAAACTGAGGTAACGGATATTTTTTACCTCGGTTTCCAACCGGGGTTAAAAGTGTACTTTTTACTCCGGTTGTATTTACCTTGGTTTTTTCTAAACTAAAAACCAAGGTAAAAAATCCTGCAGAACTGAGGTAAAAGGTGTTGTTTCTTGTAGTGAAGTAATTACTTAGGATTTTCAATTTAGGAGACCAATAAGTCAACCCTAGTGTTCTAAAATTATCGTATCAGCAGTCAAAGGGACATTTGTACTCGTATAAGTTGGGTCTTACTAATGCTTTTACTAATAATGGTATTAATTGATACTAATTCCATACTATTTCAATTGCCCTAGCGAATGGGCTAGTATATATTTATTTTGGGCTGAAAGGCCCACCCATTTAGTGCAACATCACAAATATGTCAGACAATATTCCACTATATCGACATTCATGTGCAAAATTGATTCATGTGGTCTGAACCCACTACTGGACAAGCTCATTTTGTTTCAACAACTGGGCCGATTGTACAATTTGACCTGGTTTTATTTCTCTACGACTTTGCTCATATATCGGTCAGCCTTCAGTTTTGTGGAATTTGCCTGCAACATCTCTATATGACGATTCAAGTCCATCTCGTCCTAGCCCGCCAAAAATTGTTTGGGTCCTAGGTCAAACCCCTGGCCCAGTATGTACAATGAACAACATTGCATTGTATTCGTCATAAATGTTAACCAATGTAAAACAATCAGCTACGTTGCAGATTTGTTTCAAATGACACCGTTCGGTTCCTGATATATAAATTTCTCACCCTCAACCCAGTCACATTATTAACCTTGATGTCGCACCTAAACCTTTACTACAAAAAATAGTTTGAAAACTGTCAAATCCATCTAAAATCACCGACATTGACATATAAATTACCGAAAAATAGCTGAATTATTCCCATTCAACAAATCCTAGCGACAACCTGTTTAGAGGGAACCCCAATGAAAACCCTAGCAAAGGTAACAATTGTGTTAGTCATTTTCTTGCTCGTTTGGATTCTTTTAGTTATTTCCTTCCAAATATATGGTTTTACTGCAATGTACATTAATGCAATGTTGTTTTTGAGGTCTCTGACTTGTTTAGGGTTAGAGCATCTCTTTTTGGGTTTTGAATTTGTGTGTTTAGTCTAAAGGGCAATGTCTGGGTGTGTTGGTGATTATTTTACACGATTTCATGTGGGTTTTAGTGATTTTTTACTTGATTTCATGTGGGTTTTTGGTTTGTTGGGTACATTTCGAACACATATCAGATAGGTCGATAGGTTGTGCGATGTTGCACATTCATAACTGTGAATCTGCAACTTTGCAAAGGACATATGGGTCACGTCGATGTGTCTGTGAAGTACATGTGACCTCGATCTTCAATCACATTCTAGTGCACTGTCTAGTCTCTTGTACTAAGATTCACATTTTTGTTGTTCAGTAGATGTCTCCGGTGAAGCAAACAGCGAAAAGGGGCAAGGGCCAGAAAGATGTAGCAGGTTCATCCCACTCCAAAAAGATGAGGACCATGGATTCCCCTCCATCATCAATGTTTGACAAAAAATGCTTCTTCACCGAGGAAAACGAGAAACGTTTCAAAACATTGAGGCACAGGGGGGTAAAAAAGGTTAGGGCAATGTGGGCTGAGGATGTGGAGTGACTTCACTTGGACGTTTCCCTTGAAGCATTCAAACCTTCGAGAACGGTGGGGTTGATTTATCTTGACAAGCCAACCTACAAAGTGAAGGTGAATGAGTTCTACGCCTATTTCACATGTCTAACCGCCACAAACTATTCCACAAAATTCAATGGGGGTGGACATGGTATTGACATCAAACTTGATCGACAAGGTGATTTGGTGCACATTTGGAGGACATGATCAGCCAAAGTTTGTGCCAATGCAAATATACTGCAGAGACGTGTATCCTCCTACAACCAATAAGAATAATTTGAAGGGGGACCTTGACCCCAACCGTATGGTGGAGAAGTACTTCAAGATTAAAGTGGGTAATGGGCTTATTGGGCCAAGGCAGGTCAAGATTGATAAAATGGATCTTGTGGAGAAAATGATGTACAATATGATTGTACAGATAGTTATCCCTGTCGGATATCCTTCCAAGTGCACTATCAATGGGACTGTCTAGTTTTACTACATTGCGGAGAAGAAGGTAGTCGAACCTGGTTACACCATCATCAATGAGATGCACACGTTCTCCCTCGCTCCGAAGAGTTGGACCCTCCCCTACGGAAATATCATCACTGCCCTAATAGAGAAGCAAAGTGATCAAATCAACAATGAAGATTCAGCCGAGGCACTATGATAAGAACTACTTTGACAAGAAGCACTGGCATTAGGAGGCGGGGACGTGGATTGATCGCAATGTCCCCAAGGCCAATCTTGAAGGGGATGAGGAAAATTTTGTTGAGAGTGAAGAAGTCGAGGAAGTAGTGATTATACTTAAATTTCCATATTATTTATTTGCACCCCTACCTCCACCTATAGAACCTACTCCCTCATTTTCGGAAACCTTAGAGGAAAACCTTGGGAAGCCAATTGAATATGCTAGGCTTCCAAACCACCTATTCCCTCTAAGGTTGGCTCCACCTCTACTATATCTTCCTCTTGGAAGATTCTTATCCCCACCTTTTGAGCTTTGGTTGTCCAAGGTGATGAGGTCCGAACCCACACCTTATGGATAACATTAGGGTCATGCCGACAACCTTAAAAATATGGAGCTTCTCGGGAGGCAACCCGAGTTTTAAAAAATTATTAGTTTGATATTTTTGGTGTGTTTTCCTATTTGTAGCCTTTTGTTTTTAGGACACTATTACACTTGGTGTGCATGTTTGTTTTATATGAAGCATATGGTTCTTGGAGGAAGGTGAGTGGGAGGCCGTCGTCGTACATCTAAAAGTTAATATTTATAAGCCCTAAATGCTTAATATCTACAACTAAGTGGATAGCGGCAAGTTGGGGTCATCAACAAAGAAGAGGAATTTTCTTAAGTGTTTAAACATAAATGGTTGATATTAGGCTAGGAGTAGATATATATACACATATAAAAGAATTTAAAAGGGGGGGTTTGGTTGTTTGGTGGTCCTAAGTTATGAAAGTTTAAAAGACAAGATAACTAGCAAAGTCAAGTAACTATGATAATCATCAAACAAACTAAGAAAAAGGGGTTTTAAAACTACCAAAGCAAAGCCTTGGGGGAAATTGATATCCACTTCCAAACCAAATGTAGATCATTGAACCATTCACTCATCCTATCACAATTGTTAACTATGGAAGAAGGACCATAGATTTGACAGCAACAAGCCTTCTACCAAAGACATAGCCATTTAACCAAACATAGCATTCATTAGGCAAAACCTAGAACAAACCACATTCAAGGTTCAACCTTTCATTGCATCTATATGATAAAATATGAGAACAATCCACATTAACATACTTATCTAGCAAGAATCATAACACATTATGCACAAGAAGTTCTAAGTTCATGTTCTTAGATTTTTAAGCAAAGGAGCTAAGGAATTCGTCACTTTCCTAACTCCCTAACACTTAATTCATACAAACACTTCCTATTCTCAAACATCCCATGGAATAAATGAAGTAAAACATAGCATTAAGAACACATGAATGCTAAATAAAAAAGGCTTCAAGAACGAGTGAAACAATCTATTCACTACTTCTACTACTTGTTGTGAAGATAAATCCTCCATCCTTCTTAGATAGTAGTTTGCAAGAGTGAATTCGACATCTCTTGTCAAACCTCACCAATGACTCCCTTAGCTGAAACACGCCTAAAAGTATCCTATTGATAGCCTTGAGCATGAAGAACCAACAAGCTTGGAAACACTTATAAACACTACACCGTGTCTAAGCATTTAACCAATTCATGCATTTACACAAGATTAGTCAAGAACAATTGACATTCATAAACTTCTCTCATTTGCTACCTAAAACAAACATGACAATGAGTTTGACATCATCACATTCATCTAGAAATTATCAACACAACAACATCATTAAGAAGTTCTAACTCATGCTCTCAGATTCTACACTAAAAGAGGGGAGAATTAGCTACTTTCTCCCAACCCTAACAAGTAATCATAAAAGTAATTCATATACTCAAGCTTCCAACAACATCAATGCCATTAACAATTCACATTCAAAGCTCAATAAATGCACAATAGAAAAATCACCAAATAGATTGATATGGTTCTTACTACATAGATATGGAAGCTTCAACCCATTGCTCCCAAGATAAAACTAAGCTAGATAATTAAAAGACATGATTAACCTGTAAAAACTAAGAAAAGAAAGAAAAACTAGGGTTTCAACCCAGAAAATCGCAGGAAGAAGAGATGGATTCGTGTTGTTTTAGAGGAGAGGATAAGGTGAGTATTTATAGTACAAAAGAAAAGAAATAGTTCTGGCCATACGTTCATCGCGAGTGGCGACGGGCTCGCGACGACCTCGCGACGGACTCCAGTTCCAGCACCATTTTTTTCTTTCTTCTTTTTGCTTCATATCCTCCTCTTCTCTTCACTTCTTCAATTCTTCAAATCTTCAAAAACTCAAATACAAGTCTTCAAATATTAAAAGGTATTCTTCAAAGTCTTCTAAGTCTTCAAACAAATTGCCCTGTCACACAAAATACTCTAGTAAAGTAAGAAAAGTGCAAAAGTCACTTTTAACTCTCCTTAGAGAATTTCAAGGCAAAATGCCACATTTAGAGCACAAAAGTGTACAAAAGTGAATTCTACAAGTCCTAATATAACCGTATAAAATGGGCACATCAAACCTCCCCGCACTTAAACCTTACTCGCCCTCGAGTAAGAAAAGATTTAAGCACACGAAGGAATTCATATGTCCACATCGTAACTCATATTCCCCCAATCAACACCTCACAAAAACTCTAAATATCATAAATCCCAAAATCAAAGCTCAAATGAGAATTTTTCACACACACAACTCCAATTCCTAAATCTAACCAAACCTACCACTTATCAATTCACTACCCATAAAAACGTTTCAAAGTCCTGAATTGATAATCCCAAAGTCCAATGACACAAAATAAAGTTAAAACCATATAGGAGATTCAAGCACATACTTCACTTCATACCAATATTTCAACCAAAATCCAATGACAAAAAATAAGTCAAAACCATAGAGGAGGTTTAAACACATACTTTACCCAATGCCATTATATCAACCAAAAAGAAGTATAAAATAATCAAGAATTTCATACCCATACTTCGTTTTTCAACCCACTAAGTTACCCAATCCCAAGAGGTCTAAAGATGCTGAGCTACCCGATCCATCCATATGACAACCACAACCTTATGACTCCAACACTGGCAAATGAGTGAAATCATAGCATTTTTTATTTTTCTCTCTTTCTCTCATTTTGCCTAGGAGCCCTTTTGGGTTTTCATCCTAGCCACACATTATGTTTCTTGGGCTCATATCTCACCTTTTTCCGCACATTTGGCCTCTCATTTTTGCCTAGATCTCCCTTTTGGGTTTTTGACCTATTCAGGCCCCCAATGTTGCCTAAGTTGCCCTCTCGGGTTTTCAACTTAGCGGGTTTTCTTTTCTTTCTATTTTTTTCATTTTATATTTTTTTCAAAATTTTCAATTTTTTTTGTTTCTTTTTCTCGTGTTTTTCCAATCAAAAGTATCAAAGCATTCCAAATGGAGCTAGCATGCATGTGAGTCCTCTAACCCCTCCCTACACTTAAAACATTATGTTGCCCTCAATGTAAACATGTAAGGCAAGAATAATACAACTCAAGGTAAGAGGTTGAGTGACACTTGTTTCTCTGCATAGTCGCCGGTGATATGGCACAATCCAATGTAATTGTATAGAATTGGAAATTGGTTTCGGAGCCGGAAGGGGGAGCAAAAGTGTCGTAGAAGAACTCACCCCTCGAGCAAAACGTTTGTCTCCTTGGCGCCGTTTGATCAAGACTAACACCACAAAGAACAACATCAAACTCACAAGTACATAAGGATTTGTAATACTAGGTTTAGAATCAAGAGTAAATAACCATAGTATTATCAAAGAACAACCAATCCATCATACAATCACCACTATAAGATTGTCCAATAAAAATATCCAACATATATCGACACATATCCAAGCATCATTATAGGATATAGCAATTAAAGACTCAATGATGTAATCGGCATAGTACAATCAACAAAGATACTAAAAAGATGCAAGAATTTTCATATGTTAATATATGTGAGATGGTGGAGGAATGAGTAGATGTGTACTGGTTCTTAGCAGTATTTGGTGGAGAAGAAGGAAGGATTATGCAGTGTTTAAGCTCAGTTGAAAAGTTGGATTTTTCATTGCGACTCACGATAGCACTAGTCGCGACTCGTAATGCACCATCACGAGTCAAGACAAGTAGGGAAAGCTTGGGTCTGGCTGGGCTCGAGGATGAAAGATGACGTCTCGAGGGGCGTAGGTCTCGAGGGGCTAAAAAGGTTTCACTGGTCTCGAGCACTCGAGATCTCAAGGGAAGGATGTCTCGAGGGCTTTATTTCAAATAGAGGGATTGCAACCTCAAGGACCCAAGGTCTCAAGGGCTTTAGCTCGAATTGAGGGCTTATGGCCTTGAGGACACGAGGTCTCAAGGGTATGATGCACTTTTGGGCTAAGCTCAAATCGAGGGCTTGCATCCTCGAGGACCCGAGATTTTGAGGGCTTCAGCTTGAGTCAAGGGATTGTAGCCTCAAGGACCTGAGGCCTCGAGGGCTTGTGGCCTTGAGAACCTGAGGTCTTGAGGGGCTGATGTCTCGAGGGCTTCGGCTTGACTCAAGGAATGATGGTCTCGAGGGATGACATTCTTTAAGTCTTGCCTCGAGCCAAGGGATTGCGGCCTCGAGGACCTGAGATCTTGAGGGCTGACTGCTTTCGAGGAACTGGTCTCTGGAGATGATGGTCTTGAGGACTCGTGGCTTTTAGGGTTCGACTCGAGTCAAGATCTCAAGGGATGATGGTCTCGAGGACTCATGGCTTTTAGGGTTTGGCTCGAGTCAACATCTCAGGGGATGATGGTCTCGAGGACTCGTGGCTTTTTGAAATGCTGCTTATGGCCTCGGCCTCAAGGGCTTCAACTTGAGTCGAGGGATTGCAGTCTCGAGGACCTAAGGTCTCAAGGGCTGATGGACTTTAAAGTTCTGCTCGAGTCGAGGGCTTACTGCCTCGAGGTCTCGAGGGGATGATGTCTCGAGGGTTAGTCTTGAGAACTAGCCTCGAGAGGGTGATGGACTTTCATGTTCTGCTCGAGTCGAGGGCTTGCTGCCTCGAGGTCTTTAGGGGATGATGTCTTGAGGGTTGGTCTCGAGAACTGGCCTCGAGAGGGTGATGGACTTTCAAGTTCTGCTCGAGCTAAGGGCTAGTGGCCTCGAGGTCTCGAGGGGATGATGTCTCGAGGGTTAGTCTCGAAAATGGCCTTGAGAGGGTGATGGACTTTCAAGTTCTGCTTGAGTTGAGGGCTTGCTATCTCGAGGTCTCAAGGGGATGATGTCTCAAGGGTTAGACTCAAGAATTGGCCTCGAGAGGGTGATGAACTCTCAAGTTCTGCTCGAGCTAAAGGCTTGCAGCCTCAAGGACCTGAGATCTTGAGGGGGTGACGTCTTGAGGGCTGGTCTCAAGGGGATGATGTCTCAAGTTGAGGGATTTCAGTCTCGACGACTTGAGGTCTCGAGGGTTGATGGACTTTTTGGGTTCGGCTCGACTCGAAGTCTCGAGGGGATACTATCTCGAGGACCCGTTGGTCGTGACTCGTGATGGCTTGTCGCGACTCATGGAAAGTGGAGGCTGGGAGTTAAATTTTATCACAAAACTTCTGATCACATCGTGGTCATGATGGTCTGTTGCAAGGTCATCGCAAGGACTGGATTTCCCAGCACTTAGGTAAAAATCAATCTTTTCTTATCAACATTCCAAGCTTTCTTCCTTTTCTCATAGATATCATTCCTTCATCTCCTCCAATCCAATGCACTTCACTTTGCTACAAAATCAAAGAAAAACATACCGTAAAAAGAACAAGATAAAATAACAAAAACTAAACAATGAAAACTAAAATAAAGGCTGGGTTTATTTACGTTGTCGGCACGACAAAGCTCCGTATATTTAAGGTCATCAGCACACCCCTAATGTTATCCATATGGTGAAGGCTTGAACCCCTTCACCATGAGTATCCAAAAGTAGAGAGGTGGGGGTACAAAAGTTTCAAGAGGAAAGTCTTGTTGAGGTGGAGATGGTTTAAAGGGAGTTGGGTGGTTAGGGGGCTTGGGGTAGTCTTTTGGCTCCTCTCTTGTCTCCCTCTAAACTTCCAAAAATGGTGGAGTTGGTTCAATAGGTGGGGGTAGGAGTGACGATGCTAATGAATGTAGCACAATCACTTCTTTATCCTTTTTATCATCCTCCACAACCAACTCCTCATCCCCTTCGAACTCAAGATCATTTCCTATGGTGACCTCACTCACCGAGTCCTCGAGTTCAATTTGGGATGGTGTATTTTTTTAATCACGAGCTTCCATTTGGGCCAATGCTTCTAATATACTCTTCACATGCCCCTCAATAGCCTCAACACTAGAGGAGAGCCGGGTGTCCAACTTGTCGCTAGCTAGTAAAGTTGTTCAAGTTTGCTATTGTATTCATGACTTCCTCACGTATCAAACTTGAATTTCCTTGTTGGGCTTGGTTTTGGGGTATGGTATAAAGTGGTGATGGCCAACTATTTTGCTCGTATTGTTGGTTTTCCGACTCATTCTCATACCACCAATCTGGATTACCACTCCATTCTGGATTGTAAGAATTGTGGTATGGATACCATTCTTGAGCTTCTTGCCCTTGAAAACCAACATCTCATACCTCTTGGTAGCACTCTTCATAATACCCTTGGTTTTGGAAACCAAGGGTTCTTTCCCCTTAATAGTGCTCTTCCCACAATAGATAGCAAGACTTGGTAGGATGGTCAGAATGACACATCCTACAAAACCTTGCTTATTGAGCCTCTCTTCTCATCATGAGTTCCCTCAAGGTGAAAGCTCCATTATTTTATTTTATTTTTTTAAAATTCTGAAGTCTAAAATCATATTGCAAGGATTCTCGATAAAAATTTACAAAGAACTCAAGTAATACCTACTCCAAAAAAAACAACCACCAAGGAGTGGAAAATAAAAACAACTAGCTAATATTCAACCAAATATACCCAAACACTAAAAAAATAAATGCCTCTTCCCCGGCAGCGGCGCCAAAATTTGGGAGGCCGTAGCCGTACCTCTCAAAGTTAATATTTATTGTAGATAGTAAGCATTTAGGACGTACCTCTCAAAGTTAATATTTATTGTAGATAGTAAGCATTTAGGATGTACCTCTCAAAGTTAATATTTATAAGCCCTAAATGTTTAATATCTACAACTAAGTAGATAGCGGCAAGTCGGGGTCGTCCATGAAGAAGAGGGATTTTCTCAAGCGTTTAAACATAAATGGTTGATATTAGACTAGGAGTAGATATATATATACACATATAAAAGCATGTAAAAGGGGGGGTTTGGTTGTTTGGTGGTCCTAAGTTATGAAAGGTTAAAAGACAAGATAACTAGCAAAGTCAAGTAACTATGCTAATTATCAAACAAACTAAGAAAAGGGGGTTTTAAAACTGCAAAATCAAAGCCTTGGGGGCAATTGATATCCACTTCCAAATCAAATGTATATCATTGAATCATTCACTCATCCTATCACAATTGTTACCTATGGAAAAAGGACCATAGATTTGACAACAATAAGCCTTCTACCAAAGACATAGCAATTTAACCAAACATAGCATTCATTAGGCAAAACCTAGAACAAACCACATTCAAGGTTCAACCTTTCATTGCATCTATATGATAAAATATGAGAACAATCCACATTAATATACTTCTCATACTTATCTAGCAAGAATCACAACACATTATGCATAAGAAGTTCTAAGTTCATGTTCTTAGATTTTCATGCAAAGGAGCTAAGGAATTCGTCACTTTCCTAACTCCCTAACACTTAATTCATACAAACACTTCCTATTCTCAAATAACCCATGTCATAAATGAAGTAAAACATAGCATTAAGAACACATGAATGCTAAATAACAAAGGTTTCAAGAACGAGTGAAACAATCTATTCTCTAATTTTACTACTTGTTGTGAAGATAAATCTTCCATCCTTCTTAGATAGTAGTTTGCAAGAGTGAATTCGACATCTCTTGTCAAACCTCACCAATAACTCCTTAGCTGAAACACGACTAAAAGTATCTCATTGATGGCATTGAGCACGTAGAACCAACAAGCTTGGCAACACATATAACACTAGACTTTGTCTAAGCATTTAACTAATTCATGCATTTACAGAAGATTAGTCAATAACGACCGACATTCATAAACTTCTCTCATTTGCTACCTAAAACAAACATGACAACGAGTTTGACATCATAACATTCATATAGTAATTATCAACACACCAACGTCATTAATAAGCTCTTACTCATGCTCTTGGATTCCACATTAAAAGAGGGGAGAATTAGATACTTTCTCCCTACCCTAACAAGTAATCATACAAGCAATTTATATACTCAAGTTTCCAACAACATCAATTCCATTAACAATTCACATTCAAAGCTCAATAAATGTACAATAGCAAAACACCAAATAGATAGATATGGCTCTTACTACATAGATATGGAAGCTTCAACTCATTGCTCCCAAGATAAAACTAAGCTAGATAATTAAAAGACATGATTAACCTTCAAAAAACTATGGAATGAAAGAAAGAAAAACTAGGGTTTGAACCCAGAAAATCGCAGGATAAAGAGATGGATTCATATTGTTTTAGAGGAGAGGATAAGGTGAGTATTAATAGTACAAAAGGCAAGAAGAATTTCTGCCCATATGTCTGTCGCGAGTCACGACGGGCTCGCGACGACCTTGCGACGGACTCCAATTCTAGCACCATTTTTTCTTTCTTCTTTTTGTTTCATATCCTCCTCTTCTCTTCACCTCTTCAATTCTTCAAATCTTCAAAAGTTCAAATACAAGTCTTCAAATATTCAAATCTTCAAAGGTATTCTTCAAAGTCTTCAAACATATTGCCATGTCACACAAAATCCTCTAGAAAAGTAATAAAAGCGTAAAAGTCATTTTTTAACTCTCCTTAGAGAATTTCAAGGAAAAATGACACATTTAGAGCACAAAAGTGTACAAAAGTGAATTCTACAAGTCCTATTATAACCGTACAAAATGGGCACATCAGTGAGCAAATGGGGAGTCAAACTCATGGACCATGTAGACGTACATGGTTCGTGATGCTCAGAATGGTGGATAAGGAGGAGAACCAAACCCCAAATTCATGAGTGATGAGACGTCAAATGCATGTGGGAGGTCGTCGCCGTACCTCTCAAAGTTAATACTTTTAAGCCCTAAATGCTTACTATCTACAACTAAGTAGATAGTGGCAAGTCGGGGTCGTCCACGAGAAGAGGGATCTTTTTAAGTGTTTTAAACATATATAGGAGAAAACATACTAAGCACATACATACATAGATACATATAAAAGCATGTAAACAAGGGGATGGTTTTGGTTGGTTTGATCCTAAGTTAACAAATTAAAGTACAACAACTAGCAAAGAAATAGAACGATGCTAATCATGCAATACAACTAAAAGTAAGATGAAAATAACAATTTACGGAACCTTGGGTGCAATTGACTTCCACTTCCAAACCTATTATCTATCATTGAACATGCAACTTATTTACTACTTTCACTACTTTTTGTGAAGTTCAAACTTCTATCCTTCTTAGATAGTAGTTTGCAAGAGTGAATTCGACATCTCTTGTCAAACCTCACCAATGACTCCTGTAGTCGAAACATGACTCAAGGTATCCCATTGATGGCATTTAGCATGAAGAATCAACAAGCTCGGAAACACTTATAAACACTACACCACGTCTAAGCATTTAACCGATTTATGCATTTACACAAGATTGGTCAAGAACGATCGACATTCATAGACTTCTCTTGTTTGCTACAAACGACAAATATGACAAAGAGTTCAACATTATCATATCCACCTAGCAATCCTCAATCCATCAACACAATCAAAAGCTCTAAATCATACTCATAGATTCCTAACAAGAAAAGGGGGGAAATCAACCCACTTCCCCCAAACCCTAGCAAGCAATTCATACAAGTATTTCATATACTCAAGCTTTCAACAACATTAATGATATCAACAAACACATTCAATGCTCCATAAATGCACAATAGTAAGAGCAATAAATAAGCTACAAATTGTTCTTAAGACATGGGTTTGGAAACCTTAGTCAATTGCCCCCAAGATATAGATTAGCTACAAGAGTTCATGCTAATCAATGCTAAACAACTAATCATAAAAACAAGAGAATTAAAGGGTTTGAAACAGTACTAAAATCGCAGCAGAGAAAAGATGTGAATGAGAGGAAAGAGAGTGGTATTTATAGTACAAAGAAGATAAGGTGAAATTCTGGCCACCCATTGGTTGCGACTCGCGACGAGGCCATCATGACTCGCGACGGGTGCCAGAATTTTGCATTGTGTCTTTTTCTTCTTCTTGTGGCATGCAGTCATCTTCATAGTCATTCCTCTCAATCTCCAAGTCTTCAACGGCTCCAAAAATGGTCTTCAATGGCCTCCGGTCTTCATGTCTCCGAAGCAAGTCTTCAAAAGTCTTCGAAAGTGTAGTCTTCAATGGCCTCCGATCTTCATTGCCTCCGTGTTCTTCCCTTGTCACACAAAATCCACTTAGAAGAGGTAAAGAGAGCGTAAAGTTGCTCTTATCCCTCCTAAGAGAATTTCAAGGTAAAACACAAGCTCTCGATAATAAAATAGCACAAAAGTTACCCTAAATAGTACTAATTTATGCATATAAAATGGACACATCAAGCCTCCCCACACTTGAACCTTACTCGCCCTCGAGTAAGAAAAGATCCAAGCATACGAAGGAAATGATATATCCACATCCTAACTACTAATCCCCCAAATCAATACCTCACAAAACTCTCAATATCACACATCCCAATGTTAAAGTCAAATGAGAAGTTTCCCACAACCCCTATTCCTAAATCTACCCAAACCATATCATCCCATCAATTCATTGATTTCCCTAAGACATCTCCAAATCCCGAATTGATAATCCCAAATCCAATGATAAAAGACGAAGCCAAAAGTATGTATAAAGTTCAAAACACATGCTCCACTTTACATCAATACATCAACCTAGAAACGAAGCTTATTAATGATCGAGAATTTCATAACTTACTTCATCTTTTCCCGCTAAATTTTCCATTCCCAAAAGGTCCTCAAGATGTGAAGCTACTCGATACATCCGTGTGGTCACCGCAACCTTATGACTCCATCGCCGGCAAATGAGTAAACACTTAATTTTTTATTTATTTTTTTCAATTTCTCTCGCTTTCTCTTATTTTGCCTAGGAGCCCTTTCGGGTTTTCATCCTAGCCACACATCATGTTTCTCTGGCTCACATCTCACCTTTTTTCGCACATTTAGCCTCTCATTTTTTCCTAGGCCACCCTTTTGGGTTTTCGACCTATCTGGGCCCCTAATGTTGCCTAAGTTGCCCTCTCAGGTTTTCAACTTAGCGGGATTCTTTTTTTCTCTTTTTTTCAATTATTTTTCATGTGTCACCATTCCAAAAAGTAGCAAATTGCTTTCCAAATGTGAAGGTTAAGAAAAGTATCAAAACCAATATTATCCAAGTACATCAAAAGCAAAACATCCCAAAACAAAAGGGAGAAAAATATCCAAAATAAAACAAAAGAGTTGTGGAAAAGTGTCTTCAACCCTAATCACCCAACAATAGTAGATACCCCTCCCCATACTTAGAACACTACATTTCCCTCAATGTAGACTAGGGAAAAACCATACAAAGCGAAGTATGGAAAGGGTGGAAAAATGTGGTGCTCACACAATCAATGTTGTGATGAGGACGGGCCACCGTCGAAGTAGCGATGCTGGTACTATGCTAGCCACTCTGTGCTCCTCTGCCTCCTCACTCTCTACCTCTCTGCTCTCGGATCGGGGCCTGATGCACTGCCTGAATGGGACTGCAACTCATGGATGCGAGCTGACAAATGGTCAATCTCCTTATCCATATCAATCAATGCCTAGGAGACAAAGACATTGTGCTCCAGAATTATGCTGTCATGTCGGTGGAAACCATCGTGCATGATCCGTTTGTGGTGGAGGCTGTGTAGAGTAGTGTTGCTGCTGCTGCTCCGAGGAAGGTAGGGTGCTATCGTCGCACTGGACAGGAGCTGGCCCGAGGTCGCGAAGCTCGCGCTGGAACTCAACTGTACATGAGGAGTCTGGGGAGATCACCAAATCTCCCAGAGGTGTGTCAAACTCCAGCTTCGTCTTGCTCTGCTGAGGAAGTGTCATGAATGTGACCTTCCTCGCACCGTATAACCAATGAAAGAGCCATGTGGTCCGTGTGACACTGAGCATCTCAAATCAAACTAGCCGCTCAACGGTGATCAGATAAGACGTCTGCCTCCCTAAACGTGGAAAGTTGGCTGGAGGGACTAATCTCAAGTACTCTGGTAGAAGGCCTATTATCCCTCCGACCATGATCTTCCCCTTGGCCTTTCTTGCCACTTCCACAATCCTCTTCATCCACAGCTCTGCCCACAGCTCATTTCCTGGCCCCTCACTCATCAAGTGCCATAGGAAGTGAATGTCATTGTCTAGCACATTCGTCGGCTCCACAGAGCAAAGAACTGTGCCAGCCAAGAGTCGGTGCACATAGTGGAGTGCAGGGTGGATGATGGCGCTACTCTTGTCATGGGAGTTCTTCGGCCTCATATTGATGACATTCCAAAACTGCATGTTATCCTCAATTGACCGCTCTTAGGCCTATGGGTCCAGTCTGTTCCATATCTCGGCGATGTCAAAACCAAAGGCCTCCTCAATCTGTGAGAGGGTCAGTTGCCAAGATAGGTCATCTAGATGAAAGGCAATGTACCTCTCACAGGGTTGATCGCCCCTCATGCTGCTCATACGGATTGTGGACAAGAACTCCAACGTGTACCTCCAGTAAGAGGTGCGCTCTTACTCATAAATCTTTCCATTCCCCCTTTGGCAAGGAGGCATCTCAAAGGCTGCGTGAGGCCGAGGACATCTAGTGTAGGCACATCAAAAAAATTGGTCTCTTTAAGCTGGCACTTCTCTAGGGATTCCCATCTCTCCGCATAGGACCCGGTGATCTGAGTCAAACCCATGTACCTATCCATAGGGGAAGGTATAGGGCCAAATTCTGG
Source organism: Rubia yunnanensis (assembly GCA_037428765.1). Classification (NCBI taxonomy): domain Eukaryota; kingdom Viridiplantae; phylum Streptophyta; class Magnoliopsida; order Gentianales; family Rubiaceae; genus Rubia; species Rubia yunnanensis. Next base: position 16,398,658 of record CM075066.1, read on the forward strand.
AGCCGGTGAAGGAGGTGGAGGCGGAGCGGCGGAGCGCTCATCTCGTGGGGGAGCCCTAGATCTCTTCTTGGGGGCCATATCTATCAATCACAGCAAACAAGTCAAACATAAAGGAATATATGTATATGCAATGTGGCAAATCTATAACCAATCTTAAACTAGTTCATCATCACAGGCCAAATCAAAATCAACTCAACCAGTCCAAGTCTTACTCGTAATTGCATATACAATCTATATTATATCCAACAAGCCCATATCATAAAATCCATGAAGTCCTCACATAGTTGAAATGAATATGCTATATTTCAAAATCACAGTTATGCTCAACTAGTTTAGCCATCATTAGTACATTCACAATGTCAACATCTACATCCATGGCCAAACTACTCTAAACAATATAACATTGCAAAGCACAATAACACTTTATCCCAATAACAACTATGTTTAATCAAGGGAAAACATACCTCAAATTCAGTATAAGTCACCATCTACTATCAGCTAAAGTAACACAAATGTACACATTCCAAAACCAAGCAGGCACACTATAGTCAAAACCGCACTAGAAAATATACAGTAAACACTGCAATTGCAAAATATACACACAGTACACATCAAATAAAATTGCAAGCATAACATATTCACCACAATTAACAGAGATCCAATGATTCCCATTCCAAACAAAATAACACACAATCTACACAATATCCAATAAGTAGAATATATGTTCATAATCACAATTAAGACTCAATAGAGTGAAGAAGTGTACCACTAAGACGCTTAGGATGAAGAAAAATGGAAGCCCACTATTAATTCAGATTCGAATTGCCCAAAGCTACAAAAACCCCAAATACTAGGGTTTGTGTTTTTCAAAATGGAAAGGGCAATTTCGTGGGTGGAGATTAGGAAGGAATGAAGTGCGTACTGGCAGCGGCACGGTGGTGGCGGCGCGGCGGCGGTGGCGGCAATGGTAGAGGGAAGGGCGGATGGGAAGAGGAAAGAAATGAAATGAAGGGGCAGAAATAGGGAGAAAAACTGTTCAGCCTGCCTTTTAAATATAATTTGCATGACCGTCGCGACTCGCAACGGGTCCCCTGAGTCATCGCGACTTGCGACATGTTCGTCGTAACTCGCGACTCGCGACATGTTTGTCGCAACTCGCGATGAAGCGTCACGAGGTCATCGCGACTCGCGGAAAGTGGGATCCGAGGGCTGATTTTTTTTTCAAAATTTTTGAGCCGTCGCGACTCGCGATGAAGCATCGTGAGGTCATCGCGACTCGCGGAAAGTGGGATCCGAGGGCTGATTTTTTTTAAAAAAAACTTCTGAGCCCGTCGCAACTTGCGACGTGTTCGTCATGACTCACGATAAGGCCTCGCGATGTCATCGCGACTCACGGAAAGTTGGATCCGAGGGTCCAATTTTTGACAAAAAGTTTTTGAGCCCGTCGTGACTTGCGACGGGCCATTTACCTGGTACTTAGAAAATTTTTTTGCTTCCTTCCCTTATCCAAGTCATTCCTTCTCGAATCCAGGTATTTCCCCCTTCCAAAGTCCAATGCCTTGGCTTCAAAATTGCTACAAAATCATGGGAAAAAAACAACCCGTGAAAAGCATAAAGAAAAACAATGAAGCTTAAGGATAAAAGCTCAAAACTAAACAACATCAACAGAAAGTCACGAATGACGATACGGATGATCAAAACCAAGTTTATTTAACATCTTCGGCATGACTCACTTCCCTCCTTGGAGCTTACTCACAAATCGGATCGAGGAGATCAACGTCCTCTCCTTTTTCCGGTATAAAAGTCTCGTGGCGAGGTTTCAAACGTTGTCTATTAACCTTGAAGGTATTGGACATAGCTCGATCTAGAATCTCCACCGCACCATGCGGGAATACCTTAACCACTTCAAAAGGACCGATCCATCGGGACCTTAACTTATCTGGGAATAGGCGAAGGCGAGATTGAATTAGGAGGACCTTTTGACCAACGTCAAAGTTCTTCCTGATGATCATCTTGTCGTGCCACGCCTTTGTCTTTTCTTTATAGATTTCAGCATTCTCATAGGACTCCCTCCGGATCTCATTCAGTTTATCCAATTGTAACTTCCTATGCAAGCCGGCTTCATCTATATCAAGATTAAACTCTTTGACCGCCCAGTAAGCCTTGTGCTGAATTTCCACCGGTAGATGACAGGGCTTACCAAACACTAACCGGTATGGGGACATACTGATTGGTGTCTTGTAAGCCGTCCTATAAGCCCACAAGGCATCATTCAATCGAGAACTCCAATCCTTCCGGTTAGGGTTAACCGTTTTTTGAAGGATGGACTTGATTTCCCTATTGGAAACTTCAGCTTGCCTGTTGGTTTGTGGGTGATAGGCGGTGGATGTCTTGTGAGTGACGCCATACTTCTTCAAGAGTGCCGCTATGGTCCGATTGCAAAAATGGGTGCCACGGTTACTAATCAAGGCTCGGGGTACCCCAAACCTAGAAAAGATGTTATCTTTCAAGAATTCTGCAACCACTTTAGAATCGTCAGTCCTAGTGGGTTTTGCTTCAACCCACTTAGACACATAATCAATAACAAGAAGAATGTACGTAAAGCCATAAGAGCTAGGGAACGGCCCCATAAAGTCAATACCCCAAACATCAAAGATTTCACAATACAAAATAGGTCTTTGGGGCATTTCATTCCTAGTGGAGATATTTCCTACTCTCTGGCATTCATCACAAGATTTACAAAAGGTGTATGCATGCTTATTCAACGTAGGCCAATAAAACCCACTCTCTAAAACTTTCCTAGCGGTCCTCTTTGCTCCAAAATGACCGCCATATGCATGAGAATGACAAAATTCAAGAATTGAGTGTATTTCACTATCAGGGACACATCTCCTAACAATTTGATCCGCACAATGTCTCCACAAAAAGGGATCATCCCACACATAATACTTAGCATCACTCTTTAATTTATCCTTTTGGGCCTTAGAAAAATGAGGAGGGAATTTACCGGCAACAAGAAAATTTACAATGTTGGCATACCACGGTTGGAGATCCCTAATGTTGGCATATCCGGGAATTCCTCCCGTAGTTGCTCCTTTATTGTGGGGTTTACCTCAATATCTTCGCCCGGAGTTAACCGGCTCAAATGATCGGCCACAAGGTTTTCCGCACCCTTCTTGTCTCGCACCTCCAGCTCAAATTCGCCCAAAAGCAGGATCCACCTAATCAATCTCGGCTTAGCATCTTTCTTCGTCATCAGATGACAAAGTGCTGCATGGTCAGTGTACACAATAACTTTTGTACCAAGGAAGTAAGATCGAAATTTTTCTAAAGAAAATACCACTGCGAGCAACTCCTTCTCCGTGGTGGAATAGTTTCTCTGGGCATCATTGAGAGACATTGATGCATAGTAGATGGTGTGAGGCGCTCTCCCCACCCTTTGACCAAGAACCGCTCCAACGGCGTAATCACTAGCATCACACATAATCTCAAATGGCAACGACCAATCTGGGGGTTATATGATAGGGGCCGAGACTAACCTTCCTTTCAATGTACCGAAGGCCCCTTTACACCCCTCATCCATCACGAATTCCACTTCCTTTTGCAAAAATTTGCATAGAGGAGATGCTATCTTTGAGAAGTCCTTGATGAACCGGCGATAGAATCATGCATGGCCAAGAAAAGAGCGCACTTCGCGCACATTAGTAGGATAAGGCAAAGTTTGAATTGTGTCTATCTTTGCCTTGTCAACCTCAATACCATTAGATGAGACAACATGGCCTAAGACAATGCCTTTTTCTACCATAAAATGACATTTCTCAGAATTTAGCACAAGATTAGTATCAATGCAACGTTTAAGAACTTGCGCTAAATTTGCTAAACAATTGTCAAAGGAATTACCATGAATGGTGAAATCATCCATAAACACCTCGACAAAATTTTCAACAAATTCTGAGAAAATGCTTACCATGCACCTTTGGAAAGTTGTGGAGGCGTTAAATAACCCGAAAGGCATGCGTCGGTAAGCAAACGTACCAAAGGGGCACGTGAAGGTGGTCTTTTCTTGGTCTTCCGGGGCGATAGCCACTTGAAAATACCCCGAGTACCCATCCAAAAAGTAATAGAAGGGGTGGCTCGCTAACCTCTCAAGCATTTGATCAATGAATAGCAATGGGAAGTGATCATTCCGGGTTTCCGCAGTCAATCTCCGGTAGTCAATGCAAACGCGCCACCCGTTTTGAATTCGGGTGGGCACCATTTCACCCTTCTCATTTTCGACTACCGTCATCCCGCTCTTCTTGGGTACCACCTGAGTTAGGCTCACCCACTTGCTATCCGAGATTGGATAGATCATGCCCGCTTGAAGTAACTTGAGGATTTCTGCCTTCACCACATCCATCATAGGTGGGTTCAAACGGTGTTGGGGTTGTCGAATGGGTCTCACATCTTCTTCCAACAAGATTCTGTGCATACAAGTGGATAGGCTTATGCCTTTGATGTCGGCAATAGTCCATCCAATTGCTTCCTTGTTCTCTCGCAACACCACCATCAACTTTTCTTCTTACTCCTTGGTGAGCTTGCTCGAAATGATAACCGGAAACGTCTCCCCTTCCCCAAGAAATGCATACTTGAGGTCATTTGGTAAAGGTTTAAGGTCAAGCATCGGGGCTTTCATAAGTGAGGGGAGGAATTCCGGTTCCTCTAAGAGTAGAGGATAAGGTTTTGAGACACTCAGTCTTATTTCTTCAAGCAGGTTCAAATCCTCAAAGCTTTCCTTCAAGTTAATGCTCATAGAGTATACATTGTGGGCATCATTAACATCACATTGCAAAGCAACTAACAAAGAATCTTCACCACTTAGTTCAAAAACAACTTGCACAACTTCTTCAACAACATCTAGGGCATGGCAAGCATGTTCTTCACTAGGATACTTCATAGAGTCATTTATGTTAAACTCTACTTTTATTCCATCAAACTCCATGGTGAGGGTACCTTTATGCACATCAGTCATTGTCCTAGATGTTTTCAAAAATGGCCTCCCCAACAAAATCGAGGCGGCATGTTTATCATGCTCCATGTCAAGGACATAAAAATCCGTAGGGAAAACTAAGGAATCCACCTTAACCAACACATCCTAAACAATACCCTTAGGGTATGCACTAGAACGATCGGCCAATTGGATTACCACCCCGGTTTTGTGCAATGTACCCAAGTTGAGATTTTCATACAGAGAGTAAGGAATCACATTTATTGATGCACCTAAATCAAGCATAGCTTTTTCAAAATGCGTATTTCCTATTATGCACGGGATCATGAACATGTTGGGATCACTACATTTAGGAGGTAGCTCTTTTTGACACAAGGCGGAAACATGCTAACTTTTTCCATTTTTCAACTTATTCTTGGCCCTTTGTTTTCTATTCAAAACACACAATTCCTTAAGAAATTTATCATATCTAGGAATTTGTTCAATGGCATTCAAGAGTGGAATGTTTACCTCACATCTACGGAAGACTTCATAGATGTCCTTGTTGTCCTCCTTCCTTCTTTTGTCTTTCAAGGCTTCCGGAAATGGGGGTTCCAATGGAGGGATCTCCACCATCTTTTCTCTTTTGTGTGGAGGAGATGAGGGTTCCGGGATGGAGGTTAACTTTGGTCTTGGTGGCAATGTCTCCAACTCGATTTCTTCTTCCTTGCCCTTGTTGGCTAACTCTCCGGTCTTCTTCTCATGGACTTCCTCCTTCTCAACTCCTTTTTCAAACACCTCAATTCTCTTGGGCTCCTCTTCAACAATTTCATTATCTGGCAAAGCACCGACCTCTCTACCACTCCTCAAAGCGATAACACTTGTATTTTGCCTAGGATTGATTTTCGGTTGGGAGGGTAGTTTACCCTTTTCCCGGGCTTCCATCCGATTCACCATTTGGGCTATTTAGCTCACTTGGGTTTCCAAGTTCTTGATGCTTGCTTTGGCCTCATCTTGGAATTTCTCACTCTTTTCCGCGCTCATGCCCAACCGTTGAATAGCTTGTAACACCTCGTCCTTGGATAGCCCCGAGCCCTCCCCTTGGTCTCGGGGTTTGTCTTGGAGCCTTTGGAATTGCTGTTGAGGTGGCCTATATTGTTGTTAAGGAGGCTAGTATGGTTGAGAGTTTTGGCTTCCTTGAGGGTTTCCATACCGAAGGTTCGGGTTATCACGATTCCCCGAATTGTATGGCCGGTTTTGGTACCCTTGGTAGTCTTGGTGACCTTGGTAGCCTTGACCACCTTGATACCCTTGGTTGCCTTGATATCCTTGATTCCCGTGATACCCCATGGCACTCACCTCTTCGACGTAGTCTTCTTGCAAAGTGGGGCAAGTGTCCGTAGGATGCGCCGAGTAGCAAATTTCACATGATTTAACATGTGGCGCATTTCCTCCGGGCTTTGTCATCAAAGTTTTCACCATGGATGTGAGGGCCGAGACTTGATCCTCTAGCTTCCCACTATTGGAAAAGACACTCGCGGCCATTGGGTTTCTCCTTCTCAAATCGGCCATTGAGCTAAAGTTTCTCGACTCTTCCGCTAGATCTTCATACAATTGCATAGCCTCAAAGGAAGTTTTGTTGCCGAGGGTGCCACCACAAGAACTTCTAACCAACCTTTGGTCCTCATCAAGAAGGTCATTGTAGAAGTAATACACCAAATCTCCCTCCGAATAACCATGGTAGGGGCAACTTGCAAGAAGCTTCTTGAACCTCTCCCAATAGTCGAAGAGAGACTCTTCATGCCACTGAAGGATGTTGCTTATGTCCTTCTTCAAGGCGGCGGACCTCGAGGCCGGGAAGTACTTGGCTAGAAACTTTGTTTTCATATCAAGCCAACTCTTGATGCTCTTGGGTGGTAGGTAGTGGAGCCAATCTCTTGCACCATCCCTTAGTGTGAAAGGGAATGCCTTCAATTTATAAAAATCTTCATCCACTCCATGGGGGACCGTTCCACCACACAAGAAGTGAAACTCGGTGAGGTGCTTGTTAGCATTCTCCCCTTACCTACCAAGGAAGGCGGGTAGCATGTTGATGAACCCGGTATTTAGCTCAAAATGCCCATTTGGTCCAACCACAGGGTACTCGATACACATCGGTTGTTGATCAAGGTTGGGAGCCATGACGTCTCTTAACAAGGGTTGCACCAAAGGGATCTCTCTTTGGTGGATATGAGGATGGTGAGGTTCCTCTCTCAGATGCTCATCTTCGTGCTCGATTCGAGGGTCCATTGATAAAGATGTGTTCACAAAATGGTCACTAAGAGGGGTGTTATTCACACTTCCAAAGAAAGCCTCCTAGCCCGTCTCAAATTCAACTCCAACTCGGGGTCGTAGTGTAAGGGTTCTTGTAAAGAGGATCGAGTGTGAACCATACACCAAGAACTCGAACAATACGTCTCCAAGCCAAGCGAAAATGGCAAATAAACTAAGAAATCAAAATAAAACCAAACTAACAAATATTTACAAATAGCACATAATCACACATAATATGCCTAAACACTTAAAAATAAACACCTCTTCCCCGGCAGCGGCGCCAAAATTTGGGGGATCGGCGTCGTACCTCTCAAAGTTAATACTTTTAAGCCCTAAATGCAACCTATCTACAACTATGTAGATAGCGGAAAGTCGAGGTCGTCCACGAGAAGAGGGATCTTTTTAAGTGTTTTAAACATATATAGGAGAAAACATACTAAGCACATACATACATAGATACATATGAAAGCATGTAAACAGGGGGGGTTTGGTTGGTTTGATCCTAAGTTAACAAATTAAAGTACAACAACTAGCAAAGCAATAGAACGATGCTAATCATGCAATACAACTAAAGGTAAGATGAAAATAACAATTTACGGAACCTTGGGTGCAATTGACTTCCACTTCCAAACCTCTTATCCATCATTGAACATGCAACTTATTTACTACTTTCACTACTTGTTGTGAAGGTTAAACTTCTACCCTTCTTAGATAGTAGTTTACAAGAGTGAATTCGACATCTCTTGTCAAACCTCACCAATGACTCTCGTAGTTGAAACACGACTCAAGGTATCCCATTGATGGCATTTAGCATGAAGAATCAACAAGCTCGGAAACACTTATAAACACTACACCGTGTCTAAGCATTTAACCGATTTATGCATTTACACAAGATTGGTCAAGAACGATCGACATTCATAGACTTCTCTTGTTTGCTACAAACAACAAACATGACAATGAGTTTAACATTATCATATCCACCTAGCAATCATCTATCCATCAACACAATCAAAAGCTCTATATCATACTCATAGATTCCTAACAAGAAAAAGGGGGAAATCAACCCACTTCCCCTAAACCCTAGCAAGCAATTCATACAAGTATTTCATATACTCAAGCTTTCAACAACATTAATGATATCAATAAACACATTCAATGCTCCATAAATGCACAATAGTAAGAGCAATAAATAAGCTACAAATTGTTCTTAAGACATGGGTTTGAAAGCCTTAGTCAATTGCTCCCAAGATATAGATTAGCTATAAGAGTTCATGCTAATCAATGCTAAAAAACTAATCATAAAAACAAGAGAATTCAAGGATGAAAAATGGAAGAAAAAGGGTTTGAAACAGTACTAAAATTGCAGCAAAGAAAAGATGTGAATGAGAGGAAAGAGAGTGGTATTTATAGTACAAAGAAGATAAGGTGAAATTCTGGCCACCCGTCAGTCGCGACTCACGATGGCTCGTCGCGATTCACGACTCACGACGGCTCATCGCGATTCACGACGAGGCCATCGCGACTCGCGACGAGTGCCAGAATTTTGCATTGCGTCTTTTTCTTCTTCTTGTGGTATGCAGTCATCTTCATAGTCATTCCTCTCAATCTCCAAGTCTTCAACGGCTCCAAAAATGGTCTTCAATGGCCTTCGATCTTCATGTCTTCAAAGCAAGTCTTCGAAAGTGTAGTCTTCAATGGCCCCCGGTCTTCATTGCCTCCGTGTTCTTCCCTTGTCACACAAAATCCACTTAGAAGAGGTAAAGAGAGCGTAAAGTTGTTCTTACCCCTCCTAAGAGAATTTCAAGGTAAAACACAAGCTCTCGATAATAAAAGAGCATAAAAGTGACCCTAAATAGTACTAATTTATGCATATAAAATTGACACATCAGCTTGTATTTTCCAAAGCATTTAGCATCTCTTTTGTCATATTTTTGTTGTAAGATTGCTAGATTTATGTAGTTTTACATGATAAGGGGTTTAGATAGCCATTTTTCGGTTTTTATATCTAAACCCTTCATTTTGTAACCTATGTTTAGTCTAAAGGATTTTTTTGTCCTTGCGAGCAGCTAGATTCCATTTTGTGAGCTTCATTTTGCAGATGTCTCGTAAGCCTTTGGAGTGGTTTAGTGAAGGCCACGTGTCAAAACGTGGTAGAAGATAGAAGGGTCGAAGAAGGAAGGCAAAGAAGCGGATGGATAGTCACCCAGAAGTTTGGACCAATTCTTAAAATTATAAAAGAATAATCATCCTACAAGGGTGGCACCATTGGATTTGTATTCTCAAGCACTATGAAATTGACTACAAGAACTCCAAAATTGAAGCAACGGTTCACCCGTAGCGATGGAAATAAGAAGATGTCAGATTGGCCATTGCGGCCTTCAGCATATATTGTGCGGTCGAAAGCCCAGAATTTTACATTTTTGGCCTCTTTTCCTCTATTTTCTTGGACTATAAATAGCATCCACCTTCTTCCCCATTTGTCAAGCCCGACTTGGGGGCTCCAAAACCCTAGTCTTTCACCATTTTCTTCCATTTCTTCTTCTTTCTTTGTAGATCTTCATTCTATGTTGCGAGTTTTGATTATTTAGCTTAGTTTTATACTTGGGAGAAATTGATTGAAGCTTGCACACCTATGTAGTAAGAACCTCTATTTCCCTATTTCTTCAAGCTTTTGTTATTTAGTATTCACGTGTTCTTAATGCTATGTTTTACTTCATTTATGTCATGGGTTGTTTGAAAATATGAAGTGTTTGTATGATTGAAGTGTTAGGGTGTTAGGAAAGTGGCCAATTTCATAGCTCATTTGATATGAAAATCCAAGAACGTGGATTTAGAACTTCTTGTGTATAATGTGTTGAGATTCTTTCTAGATAAGTATGTTAATGTGGATTGTCCTCATATTTATCCTATAGATGCAATGAATGGTTGAATCTTGAATGTGGTTTGTTCTGGGTTTAGCCTAATGAATGCTATGTTTGGTTAAATAACTATGTCTTTGGTAGAGGGCTTGTTGTTATTAAATCTATGGTTCTTCGTGTATAATGCCATTGATGAAATATATTTATGGTCGTTAAACATCTTCGTGAATTACTCTTAAGAAGAAATGAATTTTGATCTTAAATTGGGAAGTGATAACATTCCCCATAGTTAACCAATGTGATAGAATGAGTGAATGGTTCAAAACATGAGGTTTGGAAGTGGATATCAATTACCCCCAAGCCTTTATCTTTTGTATTTTTTATCCTTTTTCTTAGTTTGTTTGATGATTAGCATAGTTACTTGACTTTGCTAGTTATCTTGTCTTTTAATTTCATAACTAAGGATAAAAAACCAACCAACCCCCCCCCCTTCCTTTTACTTGCTTTTATACATCTTTATATATATATATATATATATATATATATATATATATATATACTTCTAGTCTAATATCAACCTACCTATATGTTCAAACGCTTAAGAAAATCACTCTTGTGCGTGGATGACCCCGACTTGCCATTATATACTTAGTTATAGATAGGAAGCACTAGGGCTTATAAATATTAACTTTAAGAGGTACGACGACGACCTCTCAATGAGGCGTGTAGACGTGTACGACCCATGAAGCTCACATACTTTGTGGTGCATGAAAGTGGTTAGATTGATCTTTCATGATTAGAGGTTGTGGGTAGTATATTGAGGGTGATGGTAGTTTGTTCTTTACATTTTATGATTGTGCCATCAAGGGTAGATTTTAGTGTTGTTTTTCATTATAAGTGCTTTCCTATTTCTTTCCATTGACATGTATTCTTTGATTTTGTATATGAATTGAGGACAATGCAAGTTTTAAGTGTGGGGAAGGGGACTAGATAACACTTATAGTTTTTAGTTATTTTTATGTAGCTAATAGCACTTCTAAGAGCATTTTGAAAATTTTGAAAAAAATGAAAAAGGAAAAAAATATTAAAAACCCGGACAAGTCGAAAACCCAAAGAGGCGCCTTGGGTAACATTTGGAAAAACCCAGATAAGTGAATGACCTAGGTAAAAGTGAGAGGCTTAACCCGGCTAAACTTACGAGTTTAGGCAAAAGTGAGAGACCGTGTGGAAAAAGGTGAGAGGTGAGCACGTTTAGTGGGATAAAGCTAGGATGAAAACCCAAAAGGGCTCCTAGGCAAAATGAGAGAAATTGAGAGAGAAAAAAAGAAACAAGACCCTAGGTTGATGATACATTGGACTCCTTGTTTGCAACTAGGTCAAGAATCTAGATTTATCCCTATGTTGCAAGCAAGTCGACGACTTTTGGATTTTCTTGGTGGATTATTTTTACTTGAGGATTGCTCTTTGATTGCTTTTGGGACTTCTTTAGGAAAAGTAAGCTTGGTGTTATTCCAATCGTTTGTCACTTATCTTTTTTCATACACATTTACTTGTTTTGGGTGGTTTGGTTGCCTTAGGTACTTTGGGGAGTGTGAGAGTTGTGAGATTTTCATCATCATGGGGGAACTAGGGTAGCTTGGGAATAAGTTGGATGCTTTAGCTATTATCGCATGCTTCATGTCGCTTGAACCTTTTTCTTTGATTTTATTTACTTGAGGACGAGCAAAGGTTTGAGTGAAGGGAGTCTGATCTACACCATTATGCATACTTTAACAAATGCATTTGACGTGGTTTTTATTTAATTTTGGTTGGCGCTTTGGAAACATTAGTTGAGTTTACATGACAAGTGGTTTTGACAACCATGTTCGGTTTTCTAATCTAAATCCCATGTTTTGTACACTTAATTAGTGATTATTGACATATCGTGCTCACGGGCTCCTTGGTCCTCATTATAACTACCTTTAGTAGGTCGCCTGTGAATGCTATTTATTACATTACATTATTGCGAAGGCCATTTGATTTTAACGGTAGAAGATTTGAAGGCCATGCGCATTGAATGGTAGTAGATGAAGGCCACGTGCATCAATGTGTGGTAGAAGGAGATTGAAGCCAAGTATAGGCGACTTCGAAGTTCAAGACACCAAAAGGTGGAAACGGTAAATCGTGGTCCGGGCAGTGTTGCCTTAGTACGAGAACAATCCAGGAAGAATTAGCCTTCAAGGCTGGTTCTATTGGATTCGTCTTCTCTAGTACTGCAAAATTGACTGTTAGAACTCCCAATTTAAACTAAATGTTCACCCGTGGCAATCAAACGAAGTTCAGTTGACGAAGGACCATCGACCCGTGACAGCCCGCACTACATGAAGCATCAGCGACCCGTGAAGATGCCCACCGTCCTCCCTACACCAAGAGACAATGCTGGTCCGTGACAATGGAGTCGAGCGTGAAGCATGGAAGGGAAGAGTTGAAGAAATTTGGCAAGTATAGAGCCAGTCCATGAAAACCTTCATGGACCATGACGAGAGTTCTGAGCAAACACCCATGCTGCTCACGGTCAGTGAAAAGGAGGTCGGGCCATGAAAACTACTGAGTGGAAACCGTGTTGCTGCTCGCGGCTGGTGAAAACCTTCACGGACTGTGGCACGAGCCCAGCTTCACGAACAGTGGCTTCCCGTGACTATAAATGTTCACGGATCCCGCCAAATCTGGTGGTCCGTGCTTGATGGCTTCACGGATTATGGCATCCGAACCGGTCCGTGAAAACTAGGCGGCCGACCTAGGGTTTTGGTACTTTTGTCCTATTTTGGGCATATTTTTAGGCCCAATCTCCTACTACTATGTATAGGACCTACCTCTACTCATTTTCATACACATTAGGAGAGAGAATTCATATCTTGTAACTTGGAGAGCATTTGGGAGAAGGAAGGAGTTTTTTAGTAGGTTTTGTACTTTTTCCTCTTCTTTTCTTCTTGTTTCATCCCAAGGATGTGGAATTAAAATATATATTTGAATTTCATGTCTAGGGAGTAGTTAGATTAAGCTTGGGACATATTTGGCACATTTGTAGCTTTTGATATTTTATGAGATTCATTAAATTCTATCTATCTTTGTGTTTATGATATTATTGTGATTGTTCTTGAATGTGACAAATGCATGAACACTGCACCATATATGAGCACACACTTTGGGCTATGTTCATGTATGGTGCACTTATTGATGCCCCGTTGGGAAGAGAAACCTGGATGTTTTAATGAGTGGAGGGGAACGATTCTGCGTGAGTGTGTGCACGGGAAGTTTAGGGTAACCCTAATATGCATACCATTGCACCAATCTTAGCTGATTACTTAACCGTTTTTCGATAGGTTACGAGTGGAGATAGTTGATAGTAGCAAGCTAGGTGTTGTATTAAAACCCTAGCATCACATATAAGGTGCATAGTAACCAAAGGCCTCGTGTTTAGAAGACCACTGGGAATTAGTGCATTCGTGGTGGAAGGCCGAGACGTAATAACACAGGGGAGAAACATAACCACAACAATGGCCGGACCTTGTTGTGCACCCCTAATTACAATGGCGGTGTAGATGGAGGGTTGCAAGCGCACCCACCGTGACAGGGATGGGGAAGTGTATGCCATCGGCCACACCACGTGTTGTGAACACACTGATAGGTCTTTTGTATGTCTATATATGAATGAATCGAGGATTGAAACATTAGAACTACCATGTTGCTAAATTAGTCCTAAGTGCCTAGTATAAATAGTTTACTTGTTTATTTTATGCTTGTAGTTGTTAGTTGAAAATACCTCCCCCCCAAAGTTTGCATGTTTACATTAGTAGCTATTCATTTCACTCGTGCAGATTGACGACCTGCACGAAGCTGTGTTTTGAGTTTTACTTGAACCCTAACATCTCTGTTGACAAACTCAGGGTTTGCCGCTTACTACCCTTTAGTAGTTTAGCAGGGAGAAACAGGTGCAAAATATAAATCTTATCTTTGACCATACCACGAGACTAGTGCCTCGGGCCAGGTTAATTAAATTGTGCTTGCTGCGACTGTATTAATGACCCCGAGTTGGGACGGGTCAGCCAAATTCACAAAAACAATAAAAAAATTATTTTACTTCCAATGAAACAAAGGGTGTACTTGGTCTGGTCCACTAATATTGGCCCCCTTTGACCAACCAATTTTTTATGGCATGTTTGACCATCGATAACTTTTGTTGTATATAGTAATGGACCTTATGTGAGATGTCTTTGGATTCTCCGTAACGAATAGTTTTTGAAAAGTAAAATTTTATAAACAATTATCGTACGTAACAAAAGTTATCGATGGTCAAATATGCCTTGAAAAAATGTAAGTGGACAAGAGGGAGTACTTTCTTTTAATTCACCGAAAAGTGAAAATACATTTCTTCCATTGGATCATGATAGCATGTCCTAGTCCAAATTAGATAATTTGGGCCTCGAATAGTAAGAGCTAAATTAGCCCAAAAAACATCGAATTTGAAGGGGCATATTTGTCTTTATAAAAAGTAGGGCTACGGCCTCTGAGCCTGCTCAACCCCTATATAACCGCAATGTAATCGCATCTCCATTTCAAACCCAGCAGCTTTCAGTGTGATTATCTCACTTTCATTTCGTATTCTTTCCTCTTGTGCTTTGCAAATCTTGTTTTTCTTACAAGTTTTCCATTTGAGATATATTTTAGCAAACAATGTATGAGAATTGAAAGCCAATTTGCAGAGCAAGGGCGTCTATATATCTGATGACGATTCACTTGCATTGAAGATTGGCCATATCAATTGCGATTCTCCGTGCCTCTCAAATACATCTGTTTTGAATACGGCCTCGAACAAATCGCTATATTTATATCTTTCTAACGATAAATGTCGTTCAGTTTACGTTCAACATCATTCTCTTCTGATACGGAAATCTCGTTCGTATTTTGTTGATTTTTGAAAAATATAGGCTTGATGGATTAGAAGTTTTGCTAGTTTGATTTTTAACAAGTGCATCGCCATGTTTTAAAAAATTGGGGTTTTGTGATCGTTTGTTGTAATTGATGGATGTTTATCAATCGGGAGAATGAATCCACTCCCAATATCTAGATCTAGATCCCTTCTGGGTAAATTAACGGATAATCAGGATAAAATGATTAAGAGTATTTTAAAATACTGATGCTAATACGACCGTGGAAGTTGAAAAATGTTATTGTAGCTATGTGTTTTGTATCGGTGTCGATGTAAGTTCGTGACATTGACATTGATCAAATGCAAAAATATTAAAATAAACTTTTAAATTACAAATTTATTGACTAAAATACCTTAGTTTCTTCTCCATAACTATAGTCATTGCCACCTCCACTGCTGTTCCACCACCTTTGTACCTCTGTCGCTGCTCCACCACCTTTGTACCTCTGTCGCTGCTCCACCACCTCTGTCGCTGCTCCACCACCTCTGTCGCTGCTCCACCACCTCTGTCGCTGCTCCACCACCTCTGTCGCTGCTCCACCACCTCTGTCGCTGCTCCACCACCTCTGTCGCTGCTCCACCACCTCTGTCGCTGCTCCACCACCTCTGTCGCTGCTCCACCACCTCTGTTGTTGCTCTGCTGCTAGCGGCGTCCACAATTTGGAAAAAATGGCCAGTTCCACATAAGAAAAATTAAAATCCATCTCTTCGAATTCCATAAGAACATCTAACACATATAATCCAAACCTAAAAATCAATGATAAATTTGAGAGCACTCACCTTTTGAATTGTCGAACTCGGTAGCGAGGGTTCAATTTCACCAATTGGTGCTTCGAATTTCTGAAATCTCCGGTGCTGCACTTTGCTTTAGGTGGAGCGGAGTTTAGGTGGAGTGTAGGTTAGGCGGAGCGGATGATAGGTGGATTGGGGTAGAGGTGGACCGAAGGTGGAGTGGAGGTATGTGAAGTTAGGCAGCGTGGACTTAGGTTGAGTGAAGTTGTGTGATGCTAGGTGGAGTGGTGGAGCGTAGGTGGCAGCGGTGGCACGAAGGTAGAGTGGATTTTAGGCGGATAATAAGGAAAGAATAGTTTTGCTTGTTAGTTTTGCTTAATCTTCAGTTATGGCGGGAAAGTGAGACTAACAAGGAAATAAATGAATGAGTGTATAATTGTCCTTTCACTTGTTCTAATTTTTTTTAAAACATGGGTAGAATAGTTATTTCATGTATTTTTTATCAAATTTAGGCCTCCAGTGTCAATTAGCTCATTCAAACAAAACATTGGGTTACAATGGTCCTTTTCAACTTTATAAGGTCATATTAGAACAAACCACCAAAACATGGAGTTATGAGCACTTAACTCAATGATTAGTGGCAAAGTCTTTTGGTAATACCATAATTTATGGAAATATGAGTTAATTAGAATAATAAAAAAGTAAAAGATTCTAGATGTAATATTAATATTCAATTTATGCAACACGAAAATTTAGTATTTATTTCTATTAATCTGCACTTTAAACTTTATGGTTTATCGAAAGATCATGTTTTAAAAAATTGATTCATAATTATCTAGGATAATGTAGATGAAAATGTCTAGATGGATTAATAATGGGTGTATAGTGTACCTTGGGTACTATTGAGGCGATTAGAAAATAATGATAATATAAAATAGAAATTATTATACTCTGCCGCTTAAATGGAATTTGTACACTTTTTTTGATGTCCCAAGTAAATCTGCACATTTTTCTCCTAAGAAAATATTCAGCATTCTAAAAGACAAAATTATCCTCAAAAACTTAAAATTTTACAAAATTCAACAACTCATTTCTACAAATCCTATACACCCATTTTTATATGCTTTTCTCTTTTTTTCCTCTCATTCCACCACTACCACTTCCCTACCCAGCCTTCGTCTTCGACTCCTTGCCACCACTTCACTCCCCTCCCCTCTGCCTACTCTCCTTCTCTCCTCCACCACTCCCCTCCCCCCTCCCCTGCTTCGGCTTCTCCTTCTCCTAGATCCACGACCGTGTTCTTCCATTTTTGGTTCCCTTAAATTCTTTGACCACATCATTTTTCGCCTTGCAGAATCCGATATCGACTTATCCACGGTGGTGGAGGAATCGCCTTTGACATGGTGGCTTAAGCTTGCGTGAGCCTGTTGCTGGTGACGACGGAATGGCTTTCAGAGGGAGATAAGGAGGCGCAGTGGGAGATTTTTTATCACCTGGCCTTTTGTATATAATCCCAGATTTGGTTTTTGGTTTGTTGAGCTCTATTGATTGGTTTTTAGCTTTGGAATTTGATAGATTCCAAGGAAGATGTGGAATTGACGTTACCGTAATATGGTGAGGAGGATTAAGCTTTTGGGCCCACTGTTTGAAGAGCGGTAAGATGGTGGTGAGGGGCTTCATAAGGCGAAGAAGTGGGAACTTTTGCAGAGAGGGCATAAATTAGGTGAAGAAGACAAGGTTTTTTTTAGTCTTTTCACTAACGTCAAATTTATAGAGAGATTTTCTCTCTTTGCAGATTGCCCTGAGACAAAGGGAGTAAAATAGTTGAAGTTGGGAAAATAATGATAATATAAAATAGAAAGTATTATAAAATGGTTGGAGATGGGTATTTTTTACTTCAAAAAGTTACCTTAAAAATTAACATATGCTATGACTTGTGAGATGGAGGGAGGATGCTATTTTTTATAGGACATAGATTGTAATATTTATTGTTTGTGATGATTTCTAAAAGTATCCTAAAGAGTAGAAACTATTATGCAAATAAAAGGGAAATGAAAGGAGAAGATTTTGTCGGAGCTCTTCTTTTTTTGTTCTTTTTTTAAAAGATAATCGGGTTTATAGGATTTCCGACCCTTTTCTATTAAAGATCAAATGTTGCCCGAAGGCTTACATGATACAGTGCTCGTAGGCTTACGTCTGAACACTTGAAGATCACTAGGATCTTTTACACAAGGTCATGAAAAATAAAACATTAAAATCTAGATCATGTGGCAAATTGAATGCAAATCAACTAAACTATACTCATAAGCCCTATCGCTATTACAATAGTGAACAAAAGCCTATGTGATAATGATAAGGGCACGTATAAGGTAAGTGGTTTCCACCATGTCGCCATAGTGCAGCCACAATAAATCGACCAAAGGTTACATCAGAAACAAACACAGTGAAGTATTGCAAGATACGCATCCAAAATGAGCCAACACCTTTGATCAAACACCTATGGCAATCAAAATGAAATAAATGAAGTCCCCCAACTAAAGACCAAGTCCGCCTCCATCATCCCCTAATGTAGGAGACTAAGACCCGTCATTTTAGTTGTCAAAAATATCCTCCATCAGTGTGATGAAATCACTTATAATGTGTAGAATTTTTCCTAACTTGACTCCAAAAGATATAGGGACCAATTTAAAGATGTCCTAAATCTCCTTTTGGACCAAAGTCTACAAATATGATAGGCCACCTTAGAGAAAATAGTATCGCCAAAAGTTCGTATAATACAATTATGAAAAATATACATTGACAGAAAAAAAAAATCCTTCCAACACTTTAAGTGAAAAAAAAACCCTATTAAAACTGTCCATTCTAAAATCTCAAAAAGATGAGAACATGGAATAAAATAAATAAAATACTGAAATAAATTAAAAGCCTCCCACCTGAAAAGAGAAAAAATGTTGAAAAGTAAATTTAAAATGGAGAATAACTCCACGTGACTTTGCCATCTCCAACATATAACCAGGCTTTCAGCTGACCTAAATGGTCGTTCAGGTTGAGTTGACTCACCTTTGACTCCTAGTTGTGACCGAGTTGACTCGACTCGGTTCTAATTTGGGTTCCCCATACCTGAGTTGAGAGCGAGTTGGCCACTACCAGATCTGAGTTGGGCGACTCAGATCTGAGTAGACTCAAAATGACTCAGTGTTGGAAACCTCTGATCTGGAAGCTTCTATGAGTTAAGACCGCCAACGCCACTTGAAAAACGTCGATTTGGAGCAATCAGCTTGAAGGACCTCCGTCCCGTGGAGTGTCGCCGGCAAGAGGAGCACCACCAGAGCAAGCTTGGTCGCTGTATCCCTGGGAATATCACCACCGCATCCTTAAGAGCATCACCGTAGCACCGTCGTCACGTCCCTAGGAGCATTGCCATTGGGTGACGTATCACCGTAGTAAACTCCGGTGTTCCAAAAAAATTTTAGAACTCCGTTTGCCGGATCTAGCCAAGTTTGTCTGATTCTTGCTAAGAACATGTGTGGTAAAGGTATTGGGGGGGATTGAGAAGGGGGAGCCACCGGAGGCGGAAGTTTCTGACGGCGGCTCCTCCACAGTAGGTGAATTAGGGTTTTTTAGAAGGTTATGGGAGAAAAAGTTTGGGGAGAGAGAGAGAGAGAGGGACGAAGGGGACGAATTGATGCTGGAGCTCTTCAACTGTCCAATAGTGTATCCAATTCCTTAGCTCTAATATGCCAGAATAAACCCTTTGATGTTTAGATCAAGTGCAGTGGTAGAAACCGATACTGGTTTCTTACCAATTAAATATATTATTTCTCTTATTCTCTTTCTTCCACCTAATCTTAAGAAATCACTTAAGAATTCACCCCTTTTTTTCTCCACAATGGTAAGAAACCACTTTTGACTATTCATTGACCCCACTTGATTTTCTCTATTCTACTCATTAATTTTACTATTAACATTTAATTTAATTTAATTTTTTCACCCAAAATAAGTTGAATGTGTTTTTTCACCCAAAATACATTATAATTTTCATTAATAGAATTTTGTTTTATTAAAAAAGTTAAATTAATTCACTTTTTTTAAAAAAAATTAGTGTTTTATTTTTCAAAAATTAAATTAAATTTCTTTTTTCTTGTCAAGAAATTGTTAAATAATTTTTTTATCTAAAATAAAGAATAAGACATATTGATTTTATAAAAAAAATAAACAACATTACATTAGAAAGGCCAATTATAACGACTAGATAAATTACAATAAATACTTAAATAATAAAATATTGATCTAGTCCGACCAATTATTACAAATTGAAAATATAAATATTGATCAAGTCTGACCAATTATTACAAATATGAAACTGAAATATTGATCTAGTCTGACCAATTATTACTGATACAAAACAAGCTAAACATTAAAGAACAAAAAACATGGATGACGTTAACCATACCGACATGCTAATTTTGACCACCCAAATATTGGTAAAGATGTTCAGTTAGGTCGTTTTTCAATTGATCATGTTTAGCTCTGTTGCGTACTTCCCTCCAATTTTGTCTAAAAGTCGGTAGATCAGCATGACGCCCTGCATTGTAATGCCAAGGAGAGTCATCGATTTTGTCATAATCACCTAGTTGAACCCGTAACCCATAGGTATCTCTTTCATCTTTGACTATCATGTTGTGCAGTATGATACAAGCTATCACAATTTCACCCAATGTTTCTATGTTCCACTACCTGGCCGGGTTGCGGATTACGGAGAATTGGGCTTGTAAAATACCAAAAGCATGTTCGACGTCTTTCCTGTAACTCTTTTGATGCTTTGTGAACAATTATTTCTTGGGGTCATTTGGAGCTGTATACGCTGGCATGAAGGTCACCCACTTAGGATAGATTCCATCAGTAAAATAGTACCATTGATCATAGCTACGACCATTGACTTCATAAAGAAAATGTGGAGCCCTTCCTTCACATACGTCATCAAACAAAGGTGACTTCTCTAGGATATTGATGTCATGACCGTGCCATACCAAAAAATGCATGCCAAATCCACGTATCATATGAGGTCACTGCTTCCAATATAATTAAGGCGTACCTATTTCTACCCTGAAACTGACCTTTCCAACCCACGGGGCAGTTTCTCCATTCCCAATGCATACAATCAATACTTCCTAACATACCTGGAAATCCACGTCCACGAGCTACATGCATCAGCCGTGCAATATCGTTTGGGTTTATTAGCGGGGGGTATGTTGGACGGTACACGACAATAATTGCTTTGACAAAATGAGCTACAGTTTCTCTAACCGTTGTTTTCCCATCTGTAAGCTTTCATCCAGTTGGTCGTATGCCCAACCATATGCCAAATGGCGCATTGCCACCATACACTTGTGGAGTGGTGAAAATCCTTGATAACCGGTTGCATCAGGCCTTTGCTGAAATAGGGATCGTGGTTGGTGATATCTTCCAGTATACGCTCGGATACATTTTTTCGCATACGAAACCTAGTACGAAAATGTTGATCATCGTACATTTTTTCAGTGGGTCGAAAAATATTGCCTCTAGAGTACTTCCTGTGCTCGGAGATGGTCTCTTCTAATATGATTTATGGTTTTCTTTGGTAAGGTTGAAGAAGTTTGAGCACTCACATCCTCAAGGGTTGCGTACAATTGCCTTGCCATTTCTGGCAAATTCATGATAAAGTTAATCGTCTAAGGATCGGTATCGGGTAGAAAACTGGGAATATCAAAAGTATTTATGTTTGATGATTCTCCAAAGTGAAGGTCATCATCATTGTTGGGGGAGTTAGAGGAAGGCATAGTTGTGTAGAAGGAAAATTGGGTTGATAGGAATTTGGGGTTGAAATGAAACATAAGCGAATGGCCTATTTATATAGAACCATCACATGTGAAAATCCCATTGAATTTGTCTAGCGGAATCTTTAAAATTGATAAATTCGACCCACGTGAATAGATGGGACGTGTCAATGACAACCCCATTGATTTTGTCTAGCAGAATCTTTGAAATTGATGAATTCGACCCAAGTGAGTTGATGGGACGTATCAATGACAACCCCATTGATTTTGTATATCGGAATTTTTGAAATTGATGAATTCGACCCACGTGAATCGATGGGATGTGTCAATGACAACCACATTGATTTTGTATGATCTAGTATTACCAATTTTTACAAATGAATTATTACAATCAATTCTGACCATAGACTATCCCAATTAATTTATTTCGTAGTGCTTCCTCTATTGTGCTCAACTCTCCCTTTTGCATCAGAATATTAAGGAGTGTAGTATTAGCTGCATAAACTTTGCGCTCTGATTTCATTTGGACGAACTCGTGTTGCGCTATGTTATACTCCATTTTAGCTCTTTCGCTACCTGCAACCTTTTCAGCCTTCTTAGTAGCTTCTTCGATTGTGGTCATACATTGCATTCGTTGTGATTCTTTTAATTGCTCATCATCTGTTGTTATTCGCGTTGCCTTTCCCTTTCCCCTTGCCTTGCATTTAGCGGCTTTCGCACCAATAGGCCTGGATGGATATGCATTGTCTGAGCATCATCGCTACTACGGGGCATTGATGGCACATGTGGTGAATATTCCTCTCCATCAGTGTCCTTGGGCCATATTGTGCCATAAATTTAGGGTTAGTCTTGCACAATTCATAGCAATGAAAGAATAGAAACTGTTGGCCATTATTTTCATCTGCATACAAATTCACGGCCCATGACTTCATATCTCCTTGGCTGGAGTCACTCCCAATCCGACTGTAGTGGCGTGCGACTTTACATTCACATCCCACATATTTGGCGATATCGTGAGAAATATTTTGTCAACTAGCCGTGCACGACTTCATTGTCCGGTTGCATTTTACATACTTATTCAAATCGGATGTAATTTTATGCAAAAACACACCAGCATTCTGCCTCGTACCCATTATACAATCGGTGGAATTATCAAACCAAGCACTGCATAGAACTTTATCAACTTTTACAGTGCATGTCTCCTGGTTAATTTTCTTCTTCGTATCCTTATTCCCGCACACTAGTGCGATGTCATCGCTTTCTTCAAATTCTATTATAATATACGAACAAATTAAATAAATGAATTTCAATATATAAAGTAAAAAGAGAGGCAACGTAAATGAATTAAATATACTACATTGCTAAATAGAGGCAACATAAATAAATTATGTACATTTAATAATTTAAATAATATAACAATAATACTATTTTACATATTGTAATTTAAATACTTTATAATAAATAATATATGTAAGTTAACAAAAGTTGTCTATAAATAAATGAACATATATAGTAAATATTGTTATATTTTACATATGTTTACATATACGCACATGAACTATTTTACATTTAATAAATACTTTTATCCGTTTAAATAATATATTGAATATACTAATTTTAGAATATAACATAAATAAATAAAGGCAATAAAAATTAATGCTGAACTAAATTCTTCATAATTAAAATATAACACATTAAGATAGGGTTTACCATCCGTAACATCGTGACTTCCAAATTGACGTCCATGGTAATTTACAAAATTTTGACCCGGTGAACCCCGACCTCCTTGGTAGCAAAATGATCCCGATTCGTTAATTGCCTCAAGGTGTGGAGAATGAAAGTTTGGACTATAAAAGTTTGGGTAGAAATTTTGCGTTTGGGTGTTAGGATTTTGGGAAGAGTGGTTCGGGTAAGGAGAGTTCGTGTATGCATTTTGGGAAGAGTAATATTGATGTTGGAAATTCATGTACGAATGTTGGGAATTCATGTAAAAATTGGGCGGGATGTTTGGCAAATTTTCATAAAATTCCGAATTTAAAATTGGACGAACATTCAGATTTTGGGATGAATTTTTGGAATTAAAAGAATTTGGAATTACCTTATCTTTCCCATTCGACGGTCTTCGCAAATCCATTAAAAAAGGATAACAAAGTGAATATTGGAGACAAATTTAGGAGATGAAAGATTCAGGTATAAGTGTTGAAATTGAGAGTGGTGTGGTTAAATTGAGTGAATTGACTCTATTTATAAGTAAAAAAAGGTAGGGGATGAGAAGAAACAATTTTCTGAAATTTAAAATTTTAATAAAAATTGTAATTTTTTTTAAAAAATAGCCGTTGGAACACGAGTCACCATACGGTTGAGACACGTGTCGCCATATAAGTGGGACACGTGTCCCTCTAACTTTGTCGGTCCACCCCCTCAAAGTTTTTAGCCGTTGGACACGTGGCCCAATCAAATGGTGCCACGTGTCAGCAGCTATGAAATAAAATAAGACAAAGCTGCATGGGGACACATGGCCCGATGCACGAGTGACACATGTCTCGCATGCGGAAAGTAAAATGTTGCCCACGTGAATTGTGTCAGCGGCCGGTTTCCAGACCGATTGCTACACAAGGAACCATTGAGTTGTTTCTTGTTAAGAAACTGCTCTAGAAATCACCATTGTGGGTGTTTTTGGTTTCTAGAACGATTTTTTAAACTCAAGAAACCACCATTACACTTGCTCTTACGTTACTCTTGTTACACATCAAAGTGTGGAGTGAAAAAAAAGGTGGGCATATTTTTACAATAAAAAGTAAAGTCAGATAACCAGTTGAATAAGTAAGATGCTTAATGCCAATTACATAAAATTACATCTATAGTTTACACTAATATTATACTTAGAATTTACAGTTTTCCACTAAATATTTTAAATAAAGGCATTAATTACATTTTCATTACTAATCGTTGCACTTAACTTTGTTTTTTTGTGGAGGTTCTCGGGTAATAAATACCCTTTTGCTGAATTGGCCTTGGCGGTCTGGAAGCGAGGCTCCCAGGAGAGCTAGTCCTCTTTATAAAATGTTGGACTCTACCAGAAAAGAATATTCAAACACAACTAAAAGTTGACCGGAGAAAAGAGTACCTGCTTGGTCTTTTATGAGACCAATTGTGATAGATTTATGGGTGTACAGTGTACCTTGGGTACTATTGAGGTGATTTGATGATAATGATAATATTAAATAGAATGTATTATAAAATAATTGAAGATGAGTCTTTTTTATTTCAAACAGTTACTCCAAAAATTAACATATGACATGACTTGTGAGATGGAGGGAGGATGCCATTTTTTATGCGGCAAAGATTGTAATATTTATTGTATGTGATAATTTCTAAAATGATCCTAAATTGAGAAACTATTATGCAAATAAAAGGGAAAAAAGGGAGAAAAGATTTTGCTAGAGCTCTTTAACTGTTGAAAATAGGGGTAAATGATCTTGTTTATTTTATGACCTCATGGTACATTATGTAGTAGTACAAAATACCTATACAAGCTAGGAAAAGGAAATAGAATCTATTACAATTACGAGTGCGTCTCTGGAAAGACGGTCTTTCCATAAGTCATGGAAAGACCAAGGTTTAAAGTGTAAATTAGAAGAAATTAAGATAAAATTTTCGGGTTGCATGAACCGGGTTATAAATTTTATAACCGCTACATGTTGCATACTAAAATTTTAATATTGCAACTAAGACCTTTTACCTTTTATTATTCGAATTAAACCCCGTCTTTCCATAAGCATATGGAAAGACCGTCTTTCCCAAAACTTTGCCTACAATTACAAGTAATATTTATTTTCCTTAACACCCTCCCTCAAGTTGGAGCATGGAGATCAGAAATGCCCAACTTGCCAAGTAATGAATAAAACTGGTTATGTCCGAGAGCTTTGGTAAACAAGTCCGCATGTTGATCTGTAGTGTGGATATGATGGGCAACTATAGTACCAGACTGCACAAGATCCCGGAAAAATGACAATCAACTTCAATATGCTTCATACGTTCATGGAACACTAGATTTGCTGCAATATGAAGAGCAGATTGACTGTCACAAAATAAATGCATAGTAGCAGTATGTGCAACCCCTAAGTTTATCAATAAATACCTAAGCCATAAAAACTCACAACAGGTAACAGGCATAGCACGATACTCCGCTTCAGCAGAAGATCGAGAAACTTTAGCTTGCTTCTTGGTCTTCCAAGAAACCGGAGAATCACCAATCATCACAAAGTAACTGGAAAGAGAATGCCGGATGATAGGGCAAGCAACTCAATCAGAATCACAATAAGCAGTCAACTGTAACGCACTACGAGAAGAGAGAAATACACATTAACCACGATGGCTCTTCAAGTAGTGCAACACATGAACTGCAGCTTGCCAGTGAGGACCGCAAGGAGACTTCATGAATTGAGCAAGTGTGTGAACCAAATAACTAAGCTCAGGATGTGTGATGGTAAGGTATATTAGGTGCCCAACGAGTCGCCGGTACTACTCAGGATCATGGTAAAGTGGGTCATCTACATGCGCTAGATCGTGTTTTCGCTCCATCGAAAAGTCAGTCGGTTTAGAGGTAGATAAACATGTATAAGATAAAATATCCAAGGCATATTTCCTTTGCGAAAGAAACATCTCCTCCGGTTTTCTAGCAATCTCTATGCCTAAGAAATTCTTAAGTAAACCAAGATCTTTCATATGGAAACAAGAACTCAAGTATTTCTTGAACTCAGAGATGAGCATAGAAGAGTTACTAGCAATGACCAAATCATCCGCATAAACCAAAACATGCAAAGAAACCGATCCACGGGAAATGACAAACAAAGAGTAATCTGCCTTACTCTGAACAAAACCAAATGCTCGTAAAGCCTGAGCCACTTTGGCACACCAATTTCTAAGAGCCTGGCGAAGACCATAAAGAGATTTCTGAAGGTGACAACCTGACCATGAGGTGTGGCATAGCCTGGTGGGGGTCACATAAAAACCTCTTCATACAAATCACCATGCAGGAAAGCATTATGGACATCGATCTTATGCAGTTCCCAACCATGAATGACCGCAACAGATAAGAATAGGCGAACATAACTCATCTTTGCAACTGGAGCAAATGTCTCAGTATAATTAATCCCTTTAACCTGGCGATTCCAGAGAACCACTAAGCGTGCCTTATGACATTTAATAGTACTTTCCAACATTAACTTCATTCGGTAAACCCATTTGCAACCAATCGCCTTCTTATCCAGAGGCAGAGGGGCCAAAGTCCAAGTCTGATTGCGCTCAAGCGCAGTAAGCTCTTCATTCATAGCATCACGCCAATGAGCATGCTGCGATGCCTCAAAATAAGTGGTGGGAACTGCACTAGATGTTACTGCACTCAAAAATATAGAATGCATACTAGAAAATTCATCACAATTTACATAATCAGTAAGAGGATAGAGAACACCTGAGGATAGTGACGGTGCATGAGTGAACGTAGCAGTAGGGGGGTCTTTAACAGTAAGAGCACAAGCATAATCATCACAATCATAATCTTCCAAATAAGGAGGAGGTCGACGAGCGTGAACACTCTATCTGATATGAGGTAGCTCAGCAGCAGGAGGAGATGTCGGAACAATTATCGAAACTGGCGGTGGAGCTGACAGAAGCAGACGGTGAGCGGAATTAGTCAGAGCAGAATTAGTCGGGGCCAGAGACACCACGTCGAGCTGCAGAGCAGGAGTGGCCAGGCCTGGTGATGCGTGATCACTGTTCACTGGTGGTGCATGAAGTGTGTGCGGCGGGGGCATCCCAGGCGGTGCATCGTCAGGCCGGACCGACAAGGGTTGCTGGTGATCTGAGTCGGTCACCAGATTTGGAGAAGCGGCCGATGCTATAGGTACATTGGCAGCTGGCAGTGATGGTACGACGACTACAGGCAGGACAGGAGCCGTGACATTTGGCGGAATAGGGTCTGCGGCAGTCGGTGGGATTGGTGGTGCCGCGGTCTGGGCATATGACTCCAGCGGCGGTGGAAGTGATGCCGACGGTGAGGTGGTGGCGCTGCCAAGATCTACGGAAGAGGCCGATGTCAGAGTTACTGTATACGGGAACTGGTCTTCAAAAAAATTGGCATCCTGACTGTTAAAAATGATGCTATATTCCAGGTCAAAATAGTGACAGCCTCTCTTTCCGGTAGGATAACCAAGAAACAAACATCGCCCACTCCTTGGTGGAAACTTGTCGCTATATCTGGGATTGTGAGCAGCAAAAAAAACAAGCATCCAAATACCTTTAAAGATGAGTAATTTGGAGCTTGTCCATATAGCATCTCAAAGGGAGTGCTACCATTGAGATGTTTCATCGGTGTCCGGTTAATCAGACTAGCACAGTAAGAACACATTCTCCCCAAAACTCAATTGGGAGACTGGCTTGAAACCGTAAGGCACGCACCACGTTGAGTAAATGGCGATGCTTTCATTCAACTCGACCATTATGCTGTGGTGTATCAACCATAGACGTCTCAAAAATAATCCTAGATGCAGCAAAATGAGATCTCAAAGGCAAAAATTCAGTCCCGTTGTCAGCCCGGACACGCAGTATAGTTGGCCCCATTGATTCTTGACGAGAGCACAAAATTCCAAAATTCTAGAAGCTACTTCTGACTTAGCTACTAATAAATAAACCCAAACAACTCGGGAATAATTACCAACTATTGTAAACAAATAAAATGCACCATTAGAAGATGGTGTTCTATAAGGACCCCAAATATCACAATGTATTAATTCAAATAATGTAGTAGCATTTGTAGAACTTAATGGAAAAATATGTCTAGTCTGTTTTGCTCTTAAACATACAGAGCAAGGTATAGTGGTATTATTTGTGCTAAAATCAAGAGTATGAATAGAAGACAACACTGTAGATGATGGATGACCAAAACGTTGATGCCATAAATTGGATGAAGAAAATGAAACAACTGTCGGAATAAACTGTAAGATATGAAGACGAACGCGAGAATCCAATAGACAAAGCCAATAAACCCCCACTGCTGTTCGCCCACGCCAATCACAGTCCTCATACTAATTTTCTGCAACATGCAATAATTTTTAGTAAACAAAGCTAGATATTTTAAGGCAGATAACAGTCTAGATCATGATAATAAATTGCATCGCAAAGTAGGTATGTAAAGCACATGAGTAAGGGTGACATCACCAAAGAAAATAGAACCATATTGTGTAGAAGACAACCAGATCCATTAGGCAGTATAACATTCACATAATTGTTAGCAGTAGTAATATCAGTATGAGAACCCTTGTCACCAGTCATGTGTATGAGGCTCCCGAATCAAGAATCCAAGGTAAAGTAATCTTACCGAACCCATGGTCAGATAAAGAATTAAATTTAATAAATAAATGTATGGTCGTACTCCATTGGTCATCAGAAAGAGCATGACCGAAATCAGTTCGTGTAGGGATGCAAGAAGAGGCAGCCATCTCGAACCCTTGCGGCGATGTCACTGCACCGGCAAGAAGAACCATAACAGAAATGGCAACCAACGGTAAATGTATAATCAAAATAAAAGAATATATAAAAAAATTCTTTGCAAAGAATTCTTTGCAACAGCTGCCGCAAAGTAAAAAAGTGCGTTGAGACAATGGCGCATAGAGACACGTTCACTGGAGAGAAGAAGCGTGTCTGGCACAACCGCACTTGGAGACATGCGCTGCTGGTGTGGTGCACATGTGAATCTCACGTTCGCCTCTGTCGGTGAGCGTAGTTGTTACGGCACGCCTCTGTTGGTGACAGAAGAATCACAAATGGAGTAGCTGCTGCGGCAGCAAAAAACTAAGCGGCGGCGGCGAGAAACTAAGCAGCGGCAAAGCTGGTTGGATTTTTGGTCGACGGTGGCGGTGGCGGTGGATTTTTGGTCCGGCGGCGAACAAATTTGGTCAACGAGCAAAGATGGACCAGCGGCTGACGTGCCCATTTTATACGGTTATATTAGGACTTTTAGGAATCACTTTTGTACATTTTTGTGCTCTAAATGTGGCATTTTGCCTTGAAATTCTCTAAGGAGAGTTAAAAGCGACTTTTACGCTTCTATTACTTTTCTAGAGAATTTTGTATGATAAGGCAATTTGTTTGAAGACATTGAAAAATACCTTTGAAGATTTGAAAACTTGCATTTGAGCTTTTGAAGATTTGAAGAATTGAAGAAAAGTGAAGTGAAGAGGACATGAAACAAAAAAGATGAAAGAAATCAAGATGTTGGAACCGGGCACCATCGCGACTCGCGACGGACGTATGGCTAGAAATATTTCTTTATTTTTTGTACTATAAATACTCACCTTATCCTCTCCTCTTAAAAAAACTTCTTCTTCCTGCAATTTTTCTAGGTTCAAACCCTAGCTTTTCTCTTCTTTCTTTTCTTAGTTTTTATAGGTTAATGATGTCTTTTAATTATCTAGCTTAGTTTTATATTGGGAGCAATGGATTGAAGCTTCCATATCTATGTAGTAAGAACCATATCTATCTATTTAGTGCTTTCGCTATTGTGCATTTATTGAGCTTTGAATGTGAATTGTTAATGGCGTTGATGTTGTTGAAAGCTTGAGTATATGAATTGCTTGTATAATTACTTGTTAGGGATGGGAGAAAGTAGCTAAGTCTCCCCTCTTTTAATGTGGAATCCAAGAGCATGAGTTAGAGCTTCTTAATGATGTTGATGTGTTGATAACTGCTAGATGAATGTGATGATGTTGAATTCGCTGTAATGTTTGTTTTAGGTATCAAATGAGAGAAGTCAATGAATATCGATCATTCTTGGCTAATCTTATGTAAATGCATGAATTGGTTAAATGCTTAGACACGGTGTAGTGTTTATAAGTGTTGCCAAACTTCTTGGTTCTTCGTGCTCAATGCCACCAATGGGATACTCTTAGTCGTATTTTGGCTAAGGGAGTCATTGGTGAGGTTTGACAAGAGATGTCGAATTCACTCTTGCAAACTACTATCTAAGAAGGATGGAAGATTTATCTTCACAACAAGTAGTGGAAGTAGTGAATAGATTATTTCACTCGTTCTTGAAGCCTTTGTTATTTAGCATTCATGTGTTCTCAATGCTATGTATTACTTCATTTATGCCATGTGTTGTTTGAGAATAGGAAGTATTTGTATGATTGAAGTGTTAGGTTGTTAGGAAAGTGACGAATTCCTTAGCTCCTTTGCATGAAAATCTAGGAACATGAACTTAGAACTTCTTGTGCATAATGTGTTGTGATTCTTGCTAGATAAGTTTGTTAATGTGGATTGTTCTCATATTTATCCTATATATGCAATGAAAGGTTGAACCTTGAATGTGGTTTGTTCTAGGTTTAGCCTAATGAGTGCTATGTTTGGTTAAATGGCTATGTCTTTGGTAGAAGGCTCGTCTTTGTCAAATCTATGGTCCTTCGTGTATAATGCCATTGATGAAATACCCTTGTGGTCGTTCTTTGTCTTGGGTGATCATCAATGAGGTTTGCATATGGTCGTTGTTTGTCTTTGCAAATTACTATTAAGAATGAATGAATGTTGATCTTCCATTGGCATTCCCCATAGGTAACAAATGTGATAGGATGAGTGAATGGTTCAATGATCTATATTAGGTTTGGAAGTGGATATCAATTGCCCCCAAGTCTTTGTTTTTTAGTTTCAAAACCCCCTTTTTTAGTTTGTTTGATGATTAGCATAGTTACTTGGCTTTGCTAGTTATCTTGTCTTTTAACTTTCATAACTTAGGACCACCAACCAACCAAACCCGCCCCCCTAATTTACTCGCTTTTATATGTGTATATATATATATCTACTTCTAGAATAATATCAACCTTCTATGTTTAAACGCTTGAGAAAATTCCTCTTCTTCGTGGATGACCCTGACTTGCCGTTATCTACTTAGTTGTAGATAGTAAGCATTTAGGGCTTATAAATATTAACTTTGAGAGGTACGACGACGACCTCCCAAATTTTGGCACCACTACTGGGGAAGAGGCATTTATTTTTAAGTGTTTAGGTGTATTTGGTTTCATATTAGCTAGTTATTGTTATTTTCCACTCTTTGGTGGTTGTTTTTGTTCGGAGTAGGTATTTCTTGTGTTCTTGGTGATTTTTTCTCGAGAATCCTTGCAATATGATTCCAAACTTTTGAAAATTTTTAAAAAATAAAATAAAATGGAGCGTCTCACCTTGGGGGAACTCATGATGAGAAGAGAGGCTCAACAAACAAGGTTTTATAGGATGTGTCATTCCGACCATCCTACCGAGTCTTGCTATTTTTCGTGGGAACAGCACTATGAAGGGCCTTTGGTTTCAAAAACCAAGGGTATTATGAAGAGTGCTACTAAGAGGTAGGTGATGTTGGTTTTCAAGGGCAAGAAGATCAAGAATGGTATCCATACCACAATCCTTACAATCCGGAATGGAGTGGTAATCCGGATTGGTGGTATGAAAATGAGCCAAAAAACCAACAATACGAGCAAAATAGTTGGCCATCACCACCTTATACCATACCCCAAAACCAGGCCCAACAAGAAAGTTCAAGTTTGACGCGTGAGGAAGTCATGAATACAATAGCAAACTTAAACAACTTTACTAGTGAGGAGCCGGATACTCGGCTCTCCTCTAGTGTTGAGGCTATTGAGGGGCATGTGAGGAGTAGGTTAGAAGTGTTGGCTCGAATGGAAGCTCGTGATTATGAGAATACACCATCCCAAATCGAACTCGAGGATTCGGTGAGTGAGGTCACCATGGGAAATGAGCTTGAGTTCGAAGGTGATAAGGAGTTGGCTGTTGAGGATGAAAAAATGGAGGAAGAGGTGATTGTGCTGCATTCATTAGCATCATCACCCCTTCTCCCACCTAGTGAACCAACTCCACCATTTTCAGAAGTTTTAATGGATACAATAGAGGAGCCAAAAGACTACCCCAAGCCTCTTTACCACCCAACTCACTTTAAACCTTCTCCACCTCAACAAGACTTTCCTCCTGAAAGTTTTGTACCCCCACCTCTCTACTTTGGGATACTCATGGTGAAGGGGTTCAAGCCTTTACCATATGGATAACATTAGGGTCATGCCAACGACCTTTAATATACGGAGCTTTTTCATGCCGACGACGTAAATAAATTCGGCCTTTATCTTGTTTTTTGTTATTTGGTCTTGTTCTTTTTACAGTGTGTTTTTCTGTGATTTTGTAGCAAAGTGAACTGCATTGCATTAGAGGAGATGAAGGAATGAGATCAATGAGGAAGGGAAGAAAGCTTGTAAGGTTGGTAAGTAAACAAAAAATAATTTCTAAGTGCTGAGATACCCTGTCGTCGCAAGTCGCGACGAACAGGGGAGCAAAATGAACTCCCAGCACCAGCTTTCTGTGAGTCGCAATGGACCATCATGAGTTGTGACGGAGTGGTCGCGAGTCGCAATGTGATCAGAAATTTTGTGTTAAAGTTCAGCTCCCGGCCTCCACTTTTTGCGAGTCACGACAAGCCCATCGCGAGTCTTGACCAATAGGTCCTTGAGACATCCCTCGAGACATCATCTCCTTAAGACCTCAGGTCCTTGAGGTCGAAAGCCCTCGACTCGAGCCGAAGCCCTCGAGACATCATCCCCTCGAGACCCCTGGTCCTCGAGGCCGAAAGCCCTCGACTCGAGCCAAAGCCCCCGAGACATCATTCCCTTGAGACCTCGGGTCCTCAAGGCTGCAAACCCTCGACTCGAGCTAAAGCCCTCGAGACATCATCCCCTCGAGACCTTGAGGCCACACGCCCTCGACTCGAGCTAAAGCCCTCAAGATCATCCCCTCAAGACTTCTGGTCCTCGAGGCCGCAAGCCCTTGACTCAAGCTGAAGCCCTCGAGATGCCATCCATCGAGACCTCGGGTCCTCGAGACCGCAAGCCCTCAACTCGAGCTGAACCCAAAAGTCCATCATCTCTTGAGACGTCACCCTCTCGAGACCTCGAGCCTTTAAGCTAAAAGCCCTCAAGAACAGTGAAGCCTTTTAACCCCTCGAAAACCCCTTACCTCTCGAATTGTAAGGCCAATGGGAGGTCATCGTTGCACCTCTCAAAGTTAATATTTATAAGCTCTAAATTCTTACTATCTACAACCAAGTAGATAGCGGCAAGTCAGGGTCATCCACGAAGAAGAGGGATCTTCCTAAGCATTTAGGCACAAAAGGTTGATATTATGCTAGGAGTAGATATATATACACATATAAAAGCATGTAAAAAGGGGGGTTTGGTTGGTTGTCCTAAGTTATGAAAATTAAAAGACAAGATAACTAGCAAAGTCAAGTAACTATGCTAATCACCAAACAAACTAAGAAAAAGGGTTTTAAAACTTCAAAAATAAAGCCTTGGGGGCAATTGATATCCACTTCCAAACCTAATGTAGATCACTGAACCATTCACTCATTCTATCACATTCATTACTTAACTTAACATTAACATACTTATCTAGCAAGAATCACAACACATTATGCACAAGAAGTTCTAAGTTCATGTTCATAGATTTTCATGCAAAGGAGCTAAGGAATTCGTCACTTTCCTAACATCCTAACACTTCAATCATAAAAACACTTCCTATTCTCAAACAACTCATGGCATAAATGAAGTGAAACATAGCATCAAGAATACATAAATGCTAAATAATAAAGGCTTCAAGAATGAGTGAAACAATCTATTCACTACTTCAACTACATGTTGTGAAGATAAATCTTCCATCCTTCTTAGGTAGTAGTTTGCAAGAGTGAATTCGACATCTCTTGTCAAACCTCACCAATGACTCCCTTATTACTAAGAGTATCCCATTGATGGCATTTAGCACGAAGAATCAACAAGCTTAGCAACACTTATAAACACTACACCGTGTCTAAGCATTTAACCAATTCATGCATTCACACAAGATTAGTCAAGAACGATCGACATTCATAGACCTCTCTCATTTGTTACCTAAAAAAACATAACAACGAGTTTGACATCATCACATTCATCTAGCAATTATCAACACACCAACATCATTTAAGAAGCTCTAACTCATGCTCTTGGATTCCACATTAAAAGAGGGGAGAATTTGCTACTTTCTCCCAACCCTAAAAAGCAATCAAATAAGCAATTCATATACTTAAGCTCCCAACAACATCAATGCAATTAACAAATAACATTCAAAGCTCAATAAATGCACAATAGCGAAAACACCAAATAGCTAGATATAATGGTTCTTACTATATAGAAATGGAAGCTTCAATCCTTTGCTCCCAAGATAAAACTAAGCTAGAGAACTAAAAGACAAAATTAATCTACAAAAACTAAGAAAAGAAAGAAGAGAAAACCTAGGGATTTAACACCCAAAAATGCAGGAGGAAGAACTGGGCAAAAGCTGTTGAAGAGAAGAGGATAAGGGGAGTATTTATAGCACAAAAATCAAGAAGAAATTCAGACCACTTGTTCGTCATGAGTCGCGACGTGCTCGCGACAAACCATCGCGTGTCGCGACGGTCTCGTGACAGACACAAATTCCAGCATTATTTCTTCTTTCTCTTTTATATCGCATATCCTTCTCTTCTCTTCACTTCTTCAATTCTTCATATCTTCAAAAAGCTCAAATCTAAGTCTTCAAATATTCAAAGATATTCTTCAAAGTCTTCAAAGTTTTCAAAGCCTTCTAAC
Source organism: Rubia yunnanensis (assembly GCA_037428765.1). Lineage (NCBI taxonomy): Eukaryota > Viridiplantae > Streptophyta > Magnoliopsida > Gentianales > Rubiaceae > Rubia > Rubia yunnanensis. The sequence goes on from CM075066.1 coordinate 16,434,021, forward strand.
AAATTACCTTGTCACACAAAAATTCTCTAAAAAGTGATAAAAACGTAAAAGTCGCTTTTAACCCTCCTCAGATAATTTCAAGGAAAAATGTCACATTTAGAGCACAAAAGTGTACAAAAGTTAATCCCAAAAATTCTAGTATAACCGTATAAAATGGGCATATCAGCCACCACCTCACGAGACGTCATCTTTCATCCTCAAGCCTAGCCAGACCAGAGCACTCCCTACCGCCGCTAGCAGTACTGTCGCGAGTCGCAATGGTCGGTTCGGTCACGAGTTGTGGCAGCCAGTTCGGTCGTGAGTTGCAGTGGCCGGTTCGGTCGTAATTCACGGTGGCAAATTCGGTCGCGAGTTGCCGCGGCTGATTCTGTTGCGAGTCACCGTGGCCAGTTCTGTCACGAGTCACCGTGGCCGGTTCTGTCTTGAGTCACCACAGCCAATTCTGTCGTGAGTCATCATGGCCAGTTCTGTCGTGAGTCACCGCAGCCAGTTCTATCGTGAGTTTCTGCGGCCGGTTCTGCCGTGAGTCGTCGCAGCCGGTTCTATCGCGAGTTACCGCAGCCAGTTCTGTCGCGAGTAGTCACGATGGAAAAACCAACTTTTCAACTGTACTTAAACACTGCATAATCCTCCCATCCTATCCACCAAATACTCCCAAGAACCACTACACCTCCACTCATTTTTCCCCCATTTTACATGTATTGACATATGAAGATTCTTGCATCTTTATAGTATCTTTGTTGAATGTAGTATGCTGACTACATCATTGTGACTATAATTTCTATATTCTATAATGATGCTTGGATATGTGTCGATATATGGTGGATATTTTTATTGGACAACCTTATAGTGGTGATTGCATGATGGATTAGTTGTTCTTTGAGAATACTATGGTTATTAACTCTTGATACTAAACCTAGTATTACGAATCCTTATGTACTTGTGAGTTTGATGTTTTTCTCTGTGGTGTTAATCTTGATCAAACGACGCTTGCTTGAGGGGTGAGTTCTTCTACGACACTTTTTCTCCCCCTTCTGGCTATGAAACCAATTTTGGGACTGGTTCTATACAATTACATTGGATTGCACCATATCACCAGTGACTATGGGGAGAAACGGGTGTCACTTTACCTCTTACCTTGAGTTTTATTGTTTTTGCCTTACGTGTTTACATTGAGGGCAATGTAATGTTTTAAATGCGGGGAGGGGTTAGAGGACTCACATGCATGCTAGCTCGATTTGGAATGCTTTTTGCTACTTTTGATTGGAAACTCATGAGAAAAAGGAAGAAAAAAATTGAAAATTTTGAAAAAAAAATGAAAAAAGGGGAAAGAAAAGAGAACCCGCTAAGTTGAAAACCCGAGAGGGGAACTTAGGCAACATTGGGGGCTCGGATATGTCGAAACCTCAAAAGGGCGACCTAGGCAAAAATGAGAGGCTAAATGCACGGAAAAATGTGAGATGTGAGCCAAAGAAACATGATGTATAGCTAGGATGAAAACCCGAAAGGGCTCCTAGGAAAAATGAGAGAAAGAAAGAAATAAGGAAAATGCTATGATTTCACTCATTTGCGGCGTTGGAGTCATAAGGTTGCGATTGTCATATAGATGGATCGGGTAGCTCAACATCTTGAAACCTCTTGGGATTGGGTAACTTAGTGGGTTGAAAAAATGAAGCATGGTTATGAAATTATTGATTCTTTTATACTTCATTTTGGTTGATATATTGACATTGGGTGAAGTATGTGTTTGGACCTCCTATATGGTTTTGACTTCGTTTTGTGTCATTGGATTTTGGTTATTATATTGGTATGAAGTGAAGTATTGTCTTGAACCTTTCATATGGTTTTAACTTCATTTTGTGTCATTAGACTTTGGAAATATCAATTCGGGACTTTGAAATGTTTTTATGAGTAGTGAATTGATAAGTGGTAGGTTTGGTTAGATTTAGGAATTGGCGTTGTGTGTGTGGAAAATTCTCACTTGAGCTTTGATTTTGGGATTTATGATATTGAGAGTTTTTTGTGAGGTTTTGTTTGGGGGAATATTAGCTTAGGAGGTGGACACATGAATTCCTCCGTGTGCTTGAATCTTTTCATACTCGAGGGCGAGTAAGGTTTAAGTGCGGGAGGGGGGGGGGGTTTGATGTGCCCATTTTATACAGTTATATTAGGACTTTTAGGATTCACTTTTGTACACTTTTATGCTCTAAATGTGACATTTTTCCTTCAAATTCTCTAAGGAAAGTTAAAAGCGATTTATACGCTTTTATTACATTTCTAGAGAATTTTGTGTGACAGGGCAATTTGTTTGAAGACTTTGAAGAATACCTTTGAAGATTTTATGACTTGCATTTGAGCTTTCGAAGATTTAAAGAATTGAAGAAAAGTGAAGTGAAGAGGAGAACATGAAACAAAGAGAAAGAAATCAAGATGCTGGAACTAGGCTCCGTCGCGACTCGCGACAAACCCATCACGACTCGCGACGGATGTATGGCTAGAAATATTTCTTGATTTTTTGTACTATAAATACTCAACTTATCCTATCCTCTTAAAAAAAATTCTTCTCCCTGCGGTTTTTCTGGGTTCAAACCTAGTTTTTCTCTTCTTTCTCTTCTTAGTTTTTGTAGGTTAATCATGTCTTTTAGTTATCTAGCTTAGTTTTTTATCTTGGGAGCAATGGATTGAAGCTTCCATATCTATGTAGTAAGAACCATATCTATCTATTTAGTGTTTTTGCTATTGTGCATTTACTGAGCTTTGAATGTGAATTTTTAATGGCATTGATGTTGTTGGAAGCTTGAGTATATGAATTGCTTGTATGATTACTTGTTAGGGTTGGGAGAAAGTAGCCAATTCTCCCCTCTTTTAACGTGGAATCCAAGAGCATGAGTTAGAGCTTCTTAATGATGTTGATGTGTTGATAATTGCTAGATGAATGTGATGATGTTGAATTATTTGTCATGTTTGTTTTAGGTAGATAATGAGAGAAGTTAATGAATGTCGATCGTTCTTGGCTAATCTTGTGTAAATGCATGAATTGGTTAAATGCTTAGACACGGTGTAGTGTTTATAAGTGTTGTCAAGCTTGTTGGTTCTTCGTGCTCAATACCACCAATGGGATACTCTTAGTCGTGTTTCGGCTAAGGGAGTCATTGGTGAGGTTTAACAAGAGATGTTTGATTCACTCTTGCAAACTACTAGCTAAGAAAGATGGAAGATTTATCTTCACAACAAGTAGTAGAAGTAGTGAATGGATTGTTTCACTTGTTCTTGATGCCTTTGTTATTTAGCATTCATGTGTTCTCATTGCTTTGTTTTACTTCATTTATGCCATGTTTTGTTTGATAATAGGAAGTGTTTGTATGATTGAAGTGTTAGGGTGTTAGGAAAGTGACAAATTCCTTAGCTCCTTTGCATGAAAATCTAGGAACATGAACTTAGAACTTCTTATACATAATGTGTTGTGATTCTTGCTAGATAAGTATGTTAATGTGGAATGTTCTCATATTTATCCTATAGATGCAATGAAATGTTGAACCTTGAATGTGGTTTGTTTTAGGTTTAGCCTAATAAGTGCTATGTTTGGTTAAATGGCTCTGTCTTTGGTAGAAGGCTTGTCGTTGTCAAATCTATGGTCCTTTGTGTATAATTCCATTGATGAAATACCCTTATGGTTGTTGTTTGTCTAGGGTGATCATCAATGAAGTTTGCAAATGGCCGTTTGTCTTTGCCAATTACTATTAAGAAGGAATGAATGTTGTTTAAACGCTTGAGAAAAATGCACTAGTGCCTTTACTTCTTTTGAGAAAGGATCCTGGGTGGTCCATCAGAATCTTTTGGATAGATTTTAAAATAGTTATATTAATGTGAACTGATCCTTACCAGATCCTTTAGAACTTTGATCTGTAACGGTTAGGTGAAACTTTTGTTCAACACTTGTACTAATCCTTTCACTGTAATAGTAAGTTAGGGTTGAATTATCCAAATTTGCTTCCGCATAAACTTTATCTGCTCGTTACTGCTGGGATTCTCGGTAGCACGCTCAGATCTGACCCGATACTTGCATTGAGCTGGTAGGTCATCACTTTGGGGGTGTTACATATACTAACAAGCTGGTGAAGACTAAGGGGTTTCAAGACTTCTTTTTGTCCCTCTCCTGAGTTTTGGTGGGACTCACCCAGAACAGCAAAGCATTCTCCGTCTACAAGGATCTCCCATCCAAATATACAACCATGCTAGAGGTTTACAAAAATAACATGGAGCAGGAGCAGCTGAACCACCTCTGGTGGGAATCCATCTAGGATGGGGGCATCAAGCTCCCATTGTTTGACCATTTGAAGGCCTCCGAGAATAATTTCTCAGTGGAGGAAATCTTCCACTTGGAGGTGGATGAAGATAAGCAATGGAGTGAACCTGACCCTCTGAATGCTCCAAAGTCGAACCGCTGGTCTACTCCCCCGGGCTCTTCTCATATGAATCCTAGCATGGGAAAAAATAAGGTTCTCGAAGAGATTACCACAAGGGATGGGTTCACCTTGATGCATGAATGTATCACTTATACTAAAGCTTTCAAGGCTACTGTGGAGCATCGTATTCTCAGGCCAAAGAGACCATCGAGCGTTACCTACGCAAGGCTTGAGTGGCTCAATAAAATGTAGAGGTTGCTCAAGTGGCCTTGGTGACCACCACCACCAAACTAGAGGAGTGGAAGGAGGAGAATAAAAAATATTGATGAGATTTGATTCCTACCTTAGCGCGAACCATCAGGGAATATCAAGCCATTATTGGGGGCTGCCTATAGAGATAAGGAAAAAGTTAACAAGGAACTCGTTGAGTTGTATGAGACGTACAAAGAAACTGCTCACAACCTTCGGGTGTACGGGCTTCGACTTGGGACGGTCAAAGCTCCATTGGTTAAGGATTTTAAAATTTTTCTTCAAGAGACCATCAACATTATGGAGAAAAAACGTATTACTAGGAATCCTAAGTACCGTGAAGCTTATGAAGAAGCACAAAGGTGGTTGGATAGGTTGCGGAAAAGGAACATGAGTGGAGCTTTGAGCTCCCACACTGCTCTAAGAAGATGTGGGCCTCAGGAATCTGCCGAAGCCCATCATCCTATAACCTCAAACCCGAGGGCGAGCGCGCCCCTCCGGCGATGAAGATGAGTCTTTTGTGAGGAGGTTAAGGTAGTAGTTTTTTTTACCCTCAAATATTGTTTGACGACCGCATGCCACTATCATGGGCCTCGTACAAGTTTTTCTAGATGTATGTGAATGGCCGTTGTAACTGTATCTATATACTTGTAAGCCATTATGGCCATTTATTATCAAAATAATACCTTTTGCACTTTGTCACTTTTTAAGAGCTTTTTAATTTTCATGAAGGGGAATAACCCTTCTAACCAAGATAATTTTCTTAGCTTGTTTTTCTCCCAAATCGTCATTCAGAAGGTTGTGCCAACTCTTCGAGCAGTTTACAAGGTCTGTGTCTCAAGCTTTTGCTGCGCTTTTAAGGGGACTCTTTGTACCCAAAATGTTTGAAGGGTTGTGTTGGTCCTTCAATAATTTTACAAGGTCTGTACCTTGGGCGCTTTTTGCACATGTAAGGGGCTTTGTCGGCCCTTCAAATATTTTACAAGGTCTTTGCCTTGGGCGCTTATTGCGCGTTCGAGGGGCTTTGTTAGCCATTCGAATAATTTACAAGGTATGTGCCTTGGGCGCTTCTTGCGCATTTGAGGGGATTTGTTAGCCCTTCAAATATTTTACAATGTCTTTTCCTTGTGAGCTTTTTGCATGTTACAGGGGCTTTGATGGCCCTTGGAATGTAAATTACTCCAATTTTAGGAGAATAGAGAGCTTTCGTCCCCCCATTGGGACGTGTGTTTAAATTATTCAAAACAAGAACTGATTGTAAGAAACACGTTTTCCCTACAAATTTTTTCAAAAATAGAGAGACCCTATCGACTCACAGTACTACCTTGTTGAGGGTGTCCTCCGACCCAAAGATACTTTGAGGTAGGCCTTTTTTCAACCCTATCGACTCACAGTGCTTTTAGGGATATGAGATTCAGCCTTTGGACTTCCAATCTATGCTGGGGTCCAAGAGCGTTTGAATCCAAGTATGTGAGAGAGAAGATGGGTAGTAAAACTCTGGACTTCTAATATGTGCTAGAGGTTGAACCGTACGAATCCCAGTATTTTACCCATATAGGGTTCTACATTCAGGTTTCTAATCTGCATTAGAGCCAAAGGTCGTTCGAATCCCAGTAATCCATGATGAAGGATTCGGTCTCTGGCCTTTCAATCTCAGCTAGAATCCGAGTGCGTCTGAATCCGTATGTTTGGGGCTTATGAGTATGACTCCATCCCCATTTCCTCGGAATGAGATGACCCATCAATGTACATCTTCCATGTCTCTTTGAGTTCACTGTCATCTTCGACCTCTATTGGGTCCGTAGTTTCTTCAATGAAGTCCGCTAATGCTTGGCCCTTGATTGTTGTTCTTAGACAAAACTAGATGTCATGTTCACCCAGTTCAATTGGCAACTTCATCATTCTTCCGGAGGCCTCCGGCTTTAGAAGCACTTTCCTGATTGGATGGCTGCTGAGCATGATAATCCCATGGCTTTGGAAATACGGGTAGAGGCGTCTTGCAGCAAGAACAAGGGCCAATATCAGCATTTCTAGGGCAGTTTAATGAGTCTCCTGGCCATGCAATACCCTGCTTACGAAGTATATTGGGTGTTTGTCTCTATCCTTTTCCTTTATCAGAACCACGCTTATCGCCAAAAGGGATGCCAAAATGTATAAATATTGATCTTTCCCCTTGTCAGGTTTCATCAGGGTAGGCAGACTTCGTAAGGGCTCTTTCTACTCCCGAAAGGCTTTGTCACAGTCATCTGTCCATTCAAATTTCTTTTCTTTTCCAAGTACATCAAAGAATGACAAGTGTTTTTCAACCCCCTTCCAAAGGAATCGGTTGAGTGCTGCCAGCGATCCTGTAAGTCTTTGAACATCTTTGACTGTTTAGGGGGGGCTTCATGTTGATCAATGCTTCGATTTTCTCAGGATTGAAATCGACCCCCCTCTCCAAAACTATGAATCCCAAAATTTTACCAGCTCCGAACCCAACTATGCATTTAGCTGGATTTAGCTTCAAATTGGCTTCTCAGAGCTTCTGGAAGGTTTCTTTGAGGTCCGATAAAAACTGGCCGAAGCCTCTGCTTTTGACCACCATGTTATCAACATATATTTCAATGTTCCTGCCGATCTGTTTTCTGAAGAGCTTGTCGACCAACCTTTGATAGGTGGCCCTTGCAATCTTTAAGCCGAATGGTAATTTCTTATAGCAGAATGTCCCCACGTCTGTTATGAAATACTTTTTCTACTTATCCTCCTCTGCCATGAGTATCTGGTGATAGCCTCAATGCATATACAAAATCAAAGAACATATGTCATGGGAATGAAATAGGAAAGCACTTATAATGAAAAATGAACACTAAAATCTACCCTTGATGGCACAATCATCGAATGTAAAGAACAAACTACCATCATCCCAATATTCTACCCCTAACCTGTAATCAAGAAGGTTTAACCTAACCACTACCATGCACCACAAATTGAATAAAGAATTGAATTACAATGGAGAGTTACTTCTTAGGTCTTGATGTGAATGTTTCAATGGTTTTGAGGTTTGGGTGGTACTTTGGTGGTGGTAGGGAAGAAATGGTGATTGGGGTGCAGGTAAGTATGTAAGCTTCATGGGTTGTGCACGTCTACACACCCCATGAATTTTGGATTTAGTTCTCCTCCTTGTCCACTATTTTGAGCATCATGAACCATGTACATCTACATTTTCCATGAGTTGGACTCCCCGTTTTCTCACCTTCCTCCAAGAACCATATGCTTCCTACAAAACAAACATGCAAACTATGTGTAATAGTGTCCCAAAAACAAAAGGCTACAAATAAGAAAACACACCAAAAATACTAAACTAATATAAATTTTCAAAGCTCGGGTTGCCTCTCGAGAAGCTCCATTTATTTAAGGTCGTTGGCACGACCCTAATGTTATCCATATGGTGTGGGTTTTTACTCCATCACCTTAGACAACCAAAAATGAAGAGGTGGGGGTAAGAATCATCCAAGAGGAAGATATAGTAGTGGAGGAGTCAACCTTAGAAGAAATATGTCATTTGGAAGTTTAGCATATTCAATTGTCTTCCCTATTGTTTCCAATAAAGGTTATGAAAATGTGGAAGTTGGTTCTATAGGTGGAGGTATGGTTGAAAATAAGTAATATTGTGAATTAAGAGTAATTACCCCTTCCTCGACTTCTTCACCCTCAACAAACCATTCCCCATCCCATTTAGGTTCATCTACCAAAAATTCACATTCAACTAGGGATGATTCATATTCAGAATATTTGGTTTCAAGTTGGCTCACCCTTTTCATCAAATCAAGCACTTGCCCTTCAACTTTCTCAATGCTTGAGAATAGTTGAGCTCCCAAATTACTAATCTTGCTAAGCATTTGTGATTGAAGTAAATCACTACTCTTGGTCACATTAGCTATACCTTGCAAAATTTCTCCATAATCTAATTTGGAAACCAATCCTAGGGATTGGTTTTGGGGCATTGGCTAGGTTGGTGAAGTCCAACTATCTAACCCAAAGTGTTAGTTTCCTGATGCATTTCCATACCACGAATTTGAGTTACCACTAAACCTTAAATTTGGAAAATCGTGGTATGGATACCAATTTTGATCTCATCGGCCTTGGGAACCAACAACTCTTACCTCTCTCTCAATTTCGCTCATCCAATAGCAAAACTCTGTAGGGTGGTCGCAATGACATATCCTACAAAATCTAACTCATTGAGCCTCTCTTCTCAACAAGTCACTCTACCTTGGGTTCCACTCCATAAGATGATCATAACGACACACCCTACAAAGTGTCATCCGTTGGTACTCTCCCATATTTTTTCTTTTCAATTAAACACAAAAAAAGGAAAACAAAAAATTCAGAATCGTAGTGCAAGGGTCCTCGCTTTGCACCAAGAACTCAATCAATACCTACTCCAGAAAACAACAAACAAAAGAACAATACTAGCTACTCAACGAATGCGTTATGCTAATTGACAATTAGACTGAATAACATCCCCGGAAATGGCACCAAAATTTAACCCGCCTCCACTTGGGGTCGTTAATTATAGCTAATAAATCTGAGCAAAGGACAGTAGGTCAAAGATTAAATGTATAGTTCTGCAACCAACTCATTACTATGCTGCCAAAAGGGTAGTTAGCGGTAAGCCCTGGATTTGTCCACAGAGATGCTAGGGCATAAGAATTAATTAAACATAACCTCGTCTGGGTTTTCAATCCGCACGAGTAAATAGGAATAGCTAGTATAGTAAATAGGGGGGTGATTTTTCAATTAAAAACTACAAAGCATGAAAGTAAAAAGTAATTAATCTATATAGCTAAACACTTAGGGAATCATTGCGTAACGTGGTTGATTTAATGCTTCAATCCTCGATTCATTCACATATGAGATTCAGACAAACCTAATGTAGTGCTTATAACATGTGGTGTGATTGATGGCATACACTTCCCCGTACCTGTCACGTCGGGTGCACTCACAACCCTCCATTGACACCGTCTTCATAATTAAGGGAGTACAACAAGGTCCGACCATTGTTATAGATCTGCTTCTCCCTCGTGCGATTCTATCACGGGCATTCCACCATGAATGCTCTACTCCCCAGGCCTATGAATGAGGCAAAGGGAAGCAGGCACCCTATCTATGACACTAGGGCATCTTACATCCCTAGTTTTCTACTTTTCACTATCTCTACCCGCAACCCATCGAATTACTTTACGTAATCAGCTAAGACTGGTGTGCTAGAATGCAACATCCACAATACTCGATATCCCTCGTGCACACACTCACGTGGACCCGTACTCTGTTACCCATTACACATCCAAGGTTTCTCTTCCCTGGGGGCATCAATATTTTCACCAACATGAATATAGACTAGAGTGTGTGCTCATGTCGAGTGTACTATTCATGCAATTCTAACATTCAAGAACAAGTCACAATAATATCATAAGCACAAATATTATGATGAACTAAGAATCTCACAAAACATTAATCAACACATGAATACAATTATCCCCAAGCTATAGAAAATACTCCTTAGACATGGAATTAAAATAGATATTTGAATTTCACATCATAGGATTAAAGCAAAATAAAAGGAAAGAAAGAAAGAAGATAGAAGCTAAGGAAAGAGAAGAAGAACTCTAGAGAGAGAGAGAGCTCTCATTTTCCTTCTACCTAGATAGAGAAATAAAATCTAAATTAGGCCTAATTATATTTTTCTACAAGACTAAGGCTCCTATACATACTAGTAGGGGATTGAGACTAAAAATTGGCGCAAAATAGGCCAAAACTAGGTTAAAACTCTAGTCACATTTCCCTCTTGCGGCCAAATCTTCCTTGAATAAACCGCTCAATTCCGTAAATTTTCAAGGGCCAAGGTTAGTGGGTTGGATAGAGCTCAAAAATATGAATATTTTTATATAGGAGAGGGAAATCAGATAAGAATTGAGAGAGTTATGACCAAAATAGTGAGAGAGGGAAGGTTGTGAATAGTGTGCATGAACCATGAAAGTGCCCTCGTGCCGAATCCATTGGCACAGACTGTGGGATCTGGCATGGTCCGTGCATATCCGTTGGCGCAGGTCATTTCCATGCGGTCCGCATTGTGGTTGTGTTTAGTTGGCTATTAAACCATAGCATCTATGTGGACTAACCAGGTCTTGCCACTAACTACCTCATAAGTAGCTTAGTAGTAAGTTTGGGAGCAGAATATAGATTTTATCTTTGACCATCATCTTGATCATTTGACGGACGCTTCATTTGGGTTAATTTAGATACAACTTAACGACCCCGCGTAGAGGCGAATCAAATTTTGGCACCGCTACCGGGGATGCTAGTTTAAAAGTTTAATTGTCAATTTGCATAACACATTAGTTGAGTAGTTAGTGCTTTTTTTCCTTTTGTTTTGTTGGTTTTTTTTGTTGAGCCTTTGTGATAATGATCTTGAAACTTCTAATCTTATTTGCTAGTGTTGCTTTTAGTTTTGTATTGTTGATTCCTAGTTTATTGTACACACCTGTGCCATGAACTTAGGAATTTTACATTATTCAACGGAGAATGCAGGTAGTAGGAGAAGGAGAAAAAGGAGAAATAGAGTGGGGGTTCCACCTGAACCAGTTTTAGTAGTAGAGGGGCCGCTTGAGATAGCGGAAGACATTCGAATGCTGAGGGAGTTCATGGATCTGAATTTGGAGAACTAACCTTTGTGTATCACCTTCCCTTCACTGCCACCTAATGTGAACTGTGAATTAAAGAGTAGGATGATGTACTATCTCCCCCACTTTCCACGGGATGGCCGGGGAGGATCCCAACAAACATCTTTCAGAGTTCCACCTTGTTTGCACAAATATGAAGCCTCATGGGGTCTTGGATGATGACTACAACTAGTGGGTATTCCCCCCCCCCCCCTTCACTTCAAGACACCACAAAAGGTTGGTTGTACTACCTTCCACACGGATGTATCACTTCATGGATGGACATGAAGAGGCAATTCCTCAAGAAGTATTCCCAGCCTCTAAGTCTGCCGGATTAAAGAAGCAGATATCTAACATCACTCAGGGCACAATGAATCATTGTACGATTACTGGGAGAGATTCAAGAGACTATTAGCCAGCTTTCTGTACCACCTATTCAAGGAAGGGGGATTGGTTTATTACTTCTTCGAGGGATTGTGCAATGACGAAGTGATAATGGTGAACGACGTGTGCAGTAGATCAATTTTCAACAAGAGCCTGAAATATGCTAAGGCCCTTTTTGAAGAGATGGCTAACGGGATGAGGCAATTTGGTACGAGGTCAAGGGTGAAGACTTTGGATGAACCATCTCAATCTCCCAAGGTTGAAGAGCAAGTCCAAGCTCTTTCTTCAATGATGAAGAAACTTTTGAAAATGAGGGTTCACCGAGTCAAGGTTTATAGCTTATGAAATCTTGACCATCACACCGAGGCTTGTCCATAAGTGGCGGAGGACTTGGAAGAGGTGAAAGCATTGGAGTTCAACAATGGGAATAGGCAACAGTTTTCTAGGGGGCAATAACAACAAGGGTTCCGAGGGAACCAAAGAGATGCAAGGCAAGACCCCTCTACAAAATCTTTCAACCCAAGGTACTGGGACCATTCCAACATCCATTGGAGGGAGGAAAACCAAGATCAAGGGTACCGAGGAGGACAAGCTCCACCCCAACCATATCCATGGGGTGAAGGTCTTTCTAGCAACCACATCTCTCTCTACAAGTTGGACCGTGAAGAAATTTTGGAAGCTATAAGCCAATTGGGATAGAACATGAGGTGTTCACGGAAAGAACAAGGCGCAAAATTGAAAATCTTGGCACTAGGGCCTTCCCGAGCATAAAAAATCTTGAGATCCAATTCGGGCAACTTGCCACCTTAATTAGTCGGCTTGAGGCCAAAGAGTCCGGTAAACTTCCTTCCCACATGGAGGTCAATCCAAGGAATGTGAGTGCATTAAAGTTGAGAAGCGAGAATGAGGTTTTGCAAGAAGATGATAGGATCTTGGAGGCCAACAAGACCAATTTTGAGGAGCATTAGATTGTTGTCGAGAAAGAACCCTCTAAGGAGCTTACACCACCCAAGGCATGAGTGACCCTTCCACCACCATTTCCAAATGCACTAAGGGGGAAGCCAAAGGTGGTGACAAATGATGCAAGCATCTAGAGAGTCTTCGAAAAGGTTGAGGTAACCATTCTGATCCTAGAGTTGATTGAACATGTGCCATCATATGCTAAATTTATGAAAGTTGCATGCACTGAAAAGAGAAATGATCCAACTAGGAAGGTATGACACTTGAAAGTGGGGGGAGTCGCCATTTTGAACCATAAGAATTTGCCTAAAAAATGCGACGACCCCCGGGATGTTTTCTATTCATATCTCCTTAGGTGGAAAGTTAGTTGAAAATGCCATGATAGACTTGGGAGCATCCATTAATGTTTTTCCATATAGTCTTTACGAACGCCTGGATGCAGGTGAACTTAGGGACACTAGGGTAATTTTCCAACTCACCGATCACTCCCAAGCTAGCCCTCAAGGGTTACTGAAGGATGTTATGGTTTGGGTTGGCAAGTTGGTGTTTCTAGCGGAATTTTAAGTCTTTGACGTAGCGCACGATGGAAGTTCACCCCTTATACTATTGGGAAGACCATTCCTTAAAACGTCAAGGATGAAAATCGATGTCCACTTGGGAATGCTAACCCTAGAAGATGATAGGGATAAGGTGGGGTTTGATATCTATAAGTCTAGGCATGATTCATCTAACTAATCTTTTGTGTGCAAAGGCGTAACCTTATTTGATGATCATGATCACTTTAATAGTTCTTGCATGACAAATGAGAATGAATTCTTAGATGAATTCCTTGGTAATGATGATATTATGACGAGTCCTTTACATTGCATGATTCCAGTGATGATATATACGTGTCGAAATGATTTTCTATGCACACTAACATGCAACGGTTAGGGAAGAGTGGCAAGGGCATAAAACCCCCTCTACCCCCTCCTAAACCCAAGGTAATAGCGGAGGACTCAACACTAGTAAGGTGTGAGAATTCATCTCCTACAACAAACAAGGAGCTTAAAGGTAAGGGTGACACATTGTGGAGACCTCTCCACAATGATGTCATCATGGGTGGAGTTCCCGATGGCAACTCTGGAGACCCAACGGTAGTTTATTTCAATTGAGATGCATGAAAAATAAATAAGTAGTGAGGACGATAATAAAAATACGGTGTTTCTTCTTGCTTTGTTTTCATGATTTTTAGTGGATATATTTTGCATGTTTTTTGTGTTTGATGAGGATTTTGAGATGAAACTCTTGATGATTTGTAAATTTTAGTTCAAGTCTTATGATTTTGTTTGGATGGAAATAGAGCTTTTTGGGTGACAATTTTTTCGAAAAAGAGGGAAAAACTAAGGAAAAAGGGGTCAAAATGTTGGAGATGCCGGATGCCCTCAGCACAAGGGGGTCCGTGCTAGACATCCTCAGCATGAAGGGGGGGGGAGGTCCATGTGGGTGCTCTCAGCACGAGGTTATATGTGTCGATACCCCCATTTGAGCTGTCAATTGGACCAAAAATGCAAATTTTTGAAAAATCTTAATTTTAAGCTAAAAAAATGCATTTTTGGTTCATAAATTTTGAAATTCCCTTATTGCTTAGGATTTTTGATGTAAATAGTACTTCAAACATCCCTTGTGATTAAATATATTGGTACTTTTGTCCGCTAGATTTGCAATTTTCAAAATTCCACCCTAAATTTAATTGTACCCCCTCCTCCTCGTCACTCTTTTGCTGAAATTTAAGAGTTTTGGTACATTCTCCCACCTAGTTGAGTCATTTAACACATTCAAGTTTCTCAAGAAACACCCACTCACACATTCTCTTGGTGAACATGAAAAATTGGAGCTTTTCTCTTAAAAATTAGCAATTTTGCTTCTTTTTTTGTGGATCTTTCAACTCTTAGCTTCAAATTCCAGGTAATCCTTTGAACTTCATGTTTACTTGCTTTGTTTATCATTGTGGTGATATTATGTAAAGCTTGAATCTTGAAAGTGAGTATGTTTTTGAGAAGTTTTTTGGGTTATGGGAATGATCTTGTGTGAAGTAAGTGTGGGTGGACTGATGTGCTATTGTGTTTTGATGATATGATCTTCATTTGTTGTGGAAATTTAGATGGGATGATTCTTGATTGCATGATCTTGTTTATAGGTTGATATGATTTTCCATGAGCTTATTGTTTAAGGAGAATGGGTCTTGACTGAATAGCCTTTATGTTGAGAATATCATGATTAGGAATGACTAGGCTATTTAGGGAGAATGTTCTTTTTTAATGACATTGTGGGAATGCCCTTGTTCTTTATTTGCATTACCAATTTCTCCTTATTGTGATAGAATGCTTTCAAAAAGGAATGGGTCGGAGAAAGGGACACCTTCATGGGGTGAGAAAAGGAAGAATCTGGCTAAAGTTGGGAGAAATGAGCCGGTGACTTCCCTTCCTTGCAATTCTGCCTTTGTGACGGAGGAGTTCATGGGGTTGACCACCATTTGTGGGACTGCATCCGGGAGATGTAGGTACTTGAATGGACCAAAGAGGAACATTTTGGAGATGTGTTTCGTGTGCAAGGATACTCTAGAGGCCCTAGGCCTACTCGAGCCCGTCACCTACTTGCTAGGTCGGATAGGCCTAGAAGGCTTTCTAGAGAAGCATAGAAAGACTTATATCCAATGGACCTTTGAATTCTTGGCAACTGTTGAGCAAGTTACGGATGTGGAGAGATGAAGAGCAATCAAATTCCATTTGGACGACAAGGAATACACGATGTCACACTGGGATGTGGCTCAAGCTTTTGGATGGAAATATGGAAGGGATGTTCCGAGGACGCACTTACAGGGTTTACCATCCTCACTTGGAAACTTTTGGATGATACTATCGGGCATGGAAAGGAAACACTTGTGCAAGAGCACCGCCATTGTTCACCCAGCGTTGCACTATATTCAACTCTTGTTATTTGTGAGAGTATTTTGCCACGGGGAACTTACACAATGCCCGGGTTTGGATGTTCATTACCTTTGGTGTGATCCTTTGTGAAATAGTGTTTAGCAATGTGAGCCAAGAAAGGTGTAAAGATCTTAATGGGAGACATGGTAGGGCTCTTGGCTCAACATTGGATATAAGATCTCAATGGGAGGTAGTGTCTAGCAGTTGATGATACTTTGGAATTTTCCTTGGTTGTAGTTGAGTTGAGAATCTATAGTTATCCTTGGTTATAATCGAGTCGGGATATTTAGGATTTCCTTGGTGGTTTTTTGGCACCGACTCTTGGATTGCTTTTGGGGAGCTATTTGGGAGAGAAAGCTAGTTTAATACTAATCATTCTTGCTTACCTTTTTCTTCACTATATTTTAGGAGGTTAGGTTACTTTAGGATCTTTAGGGAGCATGAGAGTTATGAGATTCTTACTTCTTTGGAGGAACTAGGGTAGCTAGGGAATAAGTTGAATGCATTGGCTAACTTATATTTACATACTGCACTTCGCATAGACCTTTTCTTATTTTTATTTACTCGAGGACGAGTCAAGGTTTAAGTGTAGGGGGGTTGATGTGCACTGTATTGCATGCATTAACCAATGCATTAGGTATAATAATTGGCATGTTTTACTTGTTGGATTGCTAGTGTTAGGTTTACATGACAAAGGGTTTAGACGACCATGTTTTCTTTTCTTATCTAAATCCCGAGTTGTGTAGACTTAATTGATACTAATGGATGGACACCTTGTATCCATGGGCATCTAGATCTTCCTTTGTGATCTCATTAGTAGGTTGCTCATGGGTACTTTTCCTCATCTTTGTATAGAAGGCTGTTCGCAAGAATGCTAGAAGATATCGAAGGCTATTTCGCAAGAATGTTAGTAGATTAAAGGCCACCGACTCTAAAGCATGGTAGTAGATGGACTGAGCCCAAGAAAGGTGGATTCAAAGTTCAAAGGGGCCAAGGAAGAAACGGAGAAATTGTCGTCCGGGAGTTACACAAAGTTGGGAAAGATCTGAGAAGAATCAACCCTTGTGGATTTGTCTTCTTCGACGCTATGAAATTGACTACAAGAACTCTCAAATCAGACTAACGGTTCATCTATAATAGAGCAAACAAGTCAGCCAGCTGAACAAGCCATGGCAGCACGGACCGCACATGGCTAGCACAAGGCTAGACCAAGTGATAATGTGTAAATTCGTATTGCCCCAAGTGCCTAATATGGCTAACCATTGGACCATGGCATTACCCTCTTGGTGTTTCCCTTTGGGCCAGCCCAAGTTTAGAGTACTTGCTCCATAAGTAAACAAAATAGTTTCCCTACTTGCCTACATATATAAAGGCTAAAAGTAACCCTACACACTCAACCATTCATTTCCTAATTATGCTCTTATAATGTGTTTTCTTACTTGGCTGTCGGAGCCTCTTCCCCCTGAAAAGCTCAGGGGGTGCTATCTTTCAGATTTCGATAACCTACGATGGCGCAATGGCAGTGGTAAATTAGGGCTCATTAAGTTTACACACCCAGTGGGACTGCTAGTTAGATCTACATATGTATTATTGTTTATTTCCACATCTACAGTAAGCACTTTCCGTAGGAGTGAACTACTTAAAGGAAAAGCTTTAGGCACCAGTGAAAAAATACAATCCCCCTATGAAAAAAAGAGAGGGCATAGGTCCTATATGCAATTGGACCCCACCCCATCTAGTGCCAGTAACAACCCTTCAGAAGTCGGTCAGGACCAGATGCCAGAAGTAAAGGGTCAAGAATCTTCTCGGTAAAAAGCTGACGCACCCCCGAGAACCATAGAGGTTGGCGTCGAGCCTTGGGTAGGAGGTGCTGAAGCCCCTACTTCACAAAGCTAGTTGCATCGACCAAGGGAGAATAAATCATAGTTTATGGAGGCTACGGAGGATTCATAAACAGAAGTTGCAAGAGGGGCTGCTCGTGCAGAAATGGGCAAAGATAAAATGGGCCCCCCATCGCAGCAAGATCTAGCATTGTGGGCTCAGGCCCTCAGATCAGCTGGCTATCAGGTAGAGCCTCTAATGCTCTACCAAAATATGGTCCAGCAGCAGGGGGGCCCCTCCTTCGATTCCCCTAATGGTGTAGCCAAGGTTCCAGTCGCAGACCCCTCCGGGAGTGTCATATCAAATGAACGTTAGATCCCTTACACGACCCCAACCAACACTCTTGAGCATGGACCAAATGATGGTATACTTTGCGCCTAATTCAACACTTCCTACTTTGAGCCAGACTATTCCTTACTCATTTTCTGGGCCGATGGGTTATTTCCCAAGTTTCAAGAGCCAAATGTACCTAGAGTCCCGACTGGTGGTCCCCCCAATGACCCTTACCAACTAGAGCTGTATTATAACTCAGCGGTGGAGGGACCATGCTCGGGGTACAGGGCCTCAAACCAAATCCCCAGTTTCGATGCTCCATTCTGGTTGATTCTATACGGAGATTTACGGATGGGAGGGGGATCGAGCGACGCCTTAAAGAAAGAGCTTGACCCCATGATTGGGCCTTCGGGCCAAGTCGCAACTTTCCCCTTCAGTTCTGCAATAGTGCCACTTGATGGCGATCTGAAACCAACTGAAGGGCTCCCCTTGTACAATGAAGATTTGGACCCCTGGGAGTTCATACAGACGTTCTTCAGTCTGATGAATTCGAGGGACTTCAATGAATAACTGACATGCAAGCTGGTTGGAAGCTACCTTCGAGGAAAAGCGTAATAATGGTTTAACAAGTTGGGCATTCATACAGGGATTTTGGTAGGGAACTTTTGGGACAGTTCTTCCAAAAGAAAAGGTTTATGAAAACCTTGATCAAGCTTTACCAGAGCAAGCAAAGTCCAGGCAAGTCGATGGAGGTGTTTTTCCATCGATATGTGGATGAGAGTCTTAGCGTGATCAATCGAATAAAGGATGGAGTGATCTTTGGATACATGAACGGGATGTCCAACCTTGACTTGTACAAAAAGCTGGTTTAAAAAAAACTAGAGACCGTGCAACAACTACAGGAAATCATGGAGCAGTATTTGAAGATAAAAAAAGCCATGAAGGAAATGGGAGGGGGATAGATGGGTCGAAAAGGGGCCAAAAAACTCCTAATATCGTCCGAAGAGGCCCGACCCCCCGAAGAAAGGTTTTTAGGGCTATATTCCCTTGACCAAGTCCCTGATGGATATACACTCCATCCACAAAAGGCTGTTTCGGAACCGGAAAAAGAGATTTGCCCAAGTTTTGTGACCATCACAAAGAATAGGACCATGACATGAATGAATGCACTCACTTAAGACAGGAATTTGAAAGATGTGTAAGAGAGGGTATACTTCCAAACAGGGTCAAGGGACCGAGAGGAGAATCCTTCTAGAGGGGTCGAGAAAAATGCCGCTGAAAAGGAAAGAAAAGGGCCAATCGAGCTGGTAGAGAACAATAGGCAAGCAAAAGAGGGCAAGTTGGAAACCAGGAAGGTGTCTGACCCGATGCTGAGGCTGGGCCGAAAAGAAATTGTAGGGATGAAGCGAATTGGGTGATCAACTTCATCAATGGGGTTGTGGGAGACCAAGCTTTGTATACCATTATTAAAGCCCAATCCCATTACGAGCTACCCAGAAAGCCCTGATAGAAGCATTTCTAACCTGAAGAAGCAATTACCTTCTCAGAAGCTAACCCGGTGCCAAGCCAAACACCCCATACAGACCAAATGGTGATCCATGCAACCATCGAAGATTTTTACATCAAAAGGATGTTCGTAGACGATGGAAATGGAGTGAAAGTAATGTTTTCCAACTGTTTCAATCGGTTAGGGCTCAGACACAAAAGTTTATAGTGAACAACCTCTCCCTTGTTCGGCTTCACCGAGAAGGCGGTGCTATTCCTATGGGTCGTGACCCTTCCAGTCAAAGTAGCTGATGGAGACAAGGCGGTCACAATTGACTGTAGCTTCATGGTGATTGATGGTGTATCACCCTACAATGTAATACTTAGAAGGCCCTAGATGTGCCAGGTGTGAGCAATATGCTCCCCCTATCACTTGAAAATAAAATTCCCCCACTAAGATGGGGATAACTATCATAAGAGGAGACTAGCTAGTGGCCTGGAGATGTTTGGCTATAGCTTTGAAAGAGGCTAAAAGAGAAGATAGCGCGGCTACGATTAACGGAGAAATTAAACCCACAGACACAGAGCCAATGGCCGTCCAAAAGAAAGGAACAGTGCCTATGGGGAAAATGATGCCACCCACAATGAAAGAGAAGCTGAAGGATTTCTTGGATGATTATGTTGATGTATCTTCATAGGAAACCTTCGACCTCACAGGGGTACCTAAGCTGTTGATGTTCCACTGACTCAATGTAGACCCCTCCCAAAAGCCGATGAAGCAGAAATGGAGGTCATGCTCCCTAGAAAGGGTTGAGGCCATCAAAGAAGAGGTTCAGAAACTACTTCGAGCTTGTCAAAGAGGTATTCTACCCCAAGCAGATAGCAAATCCGGTGATGGTATCCAAGCATGATGGGGCTTGGAGAATGTGCATAAAATTCACAGATCTTAACAAGTGTTTACCCAAGGATAGTTATCCCCTACCCTCCATCAATGTGCTGGTCGAAGCCACAACAGGATACAAGGTATTGGCCTTCTTCGATGCTTATAAGGACAATGCAAGATTTAAGTGTGGAGGAGGGGATTAGATAGCACTTATGATTTTTAATTGTTTCTATATAGCTCTTCTAAGAGCATTTTGGAGAATTTTGAAAAAAAATGAAAAATTACAAAAACCCAGACAAGTTGGAAACCCAAAAGGGCGACTTGGGTAAGGTTGGGAAAAGCCCAGATAAGTCGAAAGACCTAGGTATAAATGAGAGGCTAGGCTCGACTAGGCTTACAAGCCTAGGAAAAAATGAGAGGCCGTGTGGAAAAAGGTGAGGAGTACCCTTTGTGTGTTAAAACTAGGATGAAAACCCGAAAGGGCTCCTTGGAAAAATGAGAGAAATTGAGAGAAAACAAAAAAAAAAAAGGTTGACGATACATTTGCCTCCATGGTTGTAAATAGGTCGAGAATCACGAGTTATCCCTATGTTACAACCAAGTTGATAACTCTTGGATTTCCTCAGCAGGATTTTTTTTGGGAGACAACTCTTTGATTTATTTTAGGGATCATTTTGGGAAAATTAAGCTAGCTTGACATTTATCTTCTTGACTTATCTTTTTCCACATTTTATTTTAGGTGGATAGGCTACTTTAGGATGTTCGGAGAGTGTGAGAGATGTGAGGATTTTCACTTCTTTGGGGGAACTAGGGTAACTTGGGAATAAGTTGAATGCATTGGTTAACTTATACTATCATGCTACATGTTGCTTAAGCCTTTTCTTGTTTTTATTTACTCGAGGACGAGTAAAGGTTTAAGTGTGGGTGGTCTTATGTGCACCATTATGCATGCATTAATCAATGCATTCAAGATAATAATTGATTTGTTTTATATGTTAAATTGCTAGTATTAGTTGAGTTTACATGACAAGGGGTTTAGGCGGCCATGTTTTCTTGTCTAAATCTCATTGTAGACTTAATTAGTGCTAATGGACATCTTGTATCCACGGGCTCCTAGATCTTCCTTTGTGATCATCTTTAGTAGGTTGCTCGTGGATACTTTTTGTTACATTCTATATGAAGGCTTGATCTGCTTCATTTTGCATGCATTAACCATTGCATTTGACATAGTTTTTAGTTACTTTTAGTTGGTGGATTTCTAGTGTTAGTAGAGTTTATGTGACAAGGGGTTTAGACGGCTATGTTTGGTTTTCTTGTCTAAATCCCGTGTTTTGTAGACTTAATTGGTACTAATGGACATCTTGTATCCACGGGCTCCTTGGTATTCATTTTGATCATCTTTAGTAGGTCGCTTGTGGGTACTTTTTGGTTACATTCTATGTGAAGGCCGTTCACAAGGGCGGTAGAATATTGAAGGCCGTTCACAAGGATGGTAGAAGAGGCGAAGGCCATTCACATTAGGATGGTAGAGGATGAAGGCCATGAACATCAATGTGTGGTAGAAGGAGATTGAAGCCAAGGATAGGTGGCTTCAGACTTCAAGACGGCCAAAGGAGAAAATGGTGAATCGTGGTCCGAGGATTTTTTTCCTTAGTCCTGGAATTATCCAGGAATAATTAGCCTTCAAGGCTGGTTCCATTGGATTTGTCTTCTTGAGTACTATAAAATCGACTACTAGAACTCCCAATTCGGACTAACTGTTCACTCGTAGCAAGCAAACGAAGTTCAGCTGATGAAGCTACATCGGAACTTCACAGACCGCACATGGTAAAGCACCGGCGGCCCGTGACAAAGCACACGGCCTAACCTACACGAGGGACACAAGAGGATCCGTGAAAACCTGCACGAGACCTTCATGAGGCAATGGCGCCAGGCCGTGACAAAGACATAGAGTCGTGAAGCTTGGAGATGAAGAGTTGAAGATTTGGCTAAGTATGAAGCCAGCCCATGAAAACCTTCACGGACCATGACAAAAGTTCTGAGCGAAGACCACAAGCTGCTCGTGGTCTGTAAAAACTTTCACGGACCGTGAGAGCTTCTGAGCAAAAACTGTGAACTGTTTGCGGTCCATGAAAACCTTCACGGACCGTGGTACGAGCTCAACTTCATGGACTGTGGTGTGCCGCAGCTATGAATGTTCACAGACCGCACCAGATTTGGCGGTCCGTGCTTGAATGTTCACGGACCGTGGCATCCGTGTCGGTCCATGACACCTTGGTGGCTGACTCTTTTGGCCATAACTCTCTCAATTTTCATCCGATTTCCCTCTACCATACATCAAAATCTTCACCTTTCTGAGCTCTATCCAACAAATTATAATTTGGCTCCAGAATTTTCACACATTTGAGCAGTTTATTCAAGAAAATTTTAGTGGCTAGAGGGAAAGGGTGACTACGGTTTTGCTATGTTTGGCCTATCTTTAGGCCCAATCTCCTACTAATATATATAGGAGTCTTAGAATTCTACTAAACCCTATGTAGAATAGAAGTAGGTATAATGTAGATTAGTTTTTCTCTCTAGTTAGATAGAAGGAAGAAGAAAGTTCTTCTTCTCCTTCCTTCTCTTTTATCATTGTACTTTCTTTTTCTTTTCATCTTATTTTCTTGGATCCATGGAATATAACTCAATATTTTCCATGGATCTAACCTTTGTAGAGCATATTTAAGCTTGGGACATATTTGGCATATGTGTAGGTTTTGATGCTTTATGAGATTCCTTAAATTTGTATTACTGTGATTGTTCTTGAATGTGACAAATGCATGAATACTACACCACATATGAGCACACACTTTGGGCTATGTTCATGTATGATACACTTATTGATGCCCCATTGGAAAGAGAAATATGGATGTTTGAATGGGTGGAGAGGAACGAGTTTTCGTGAGTGTGTGCAAGAGAGATTTGAGGTAACCCTATTCTGCATACCATCGCACAAGTCTTAGCTGATTACTTAACCATTTTCCGATAGGTTACGAGTAGAGATAGTTGATAGTAGCAAGCTAGGTGTTGAGTTGAAACCCTAGTATCACTAATAATGTGCCTATGAACCTAAGGCCTCACATATAGAGAATCACTGGGAATTAGTGCATTCGTGGTGGAAGCCCAGGACGTAATAGCATGGGGGAGAAACATAACCACAACAACGGTTGGACCTTGTTGTGCTCCCATAATTATGATGGCGGTGTCGATGGAGGGTTGTGAGCTCACCCACTGTGACAAGGATGTGGAAGTATATGTCATCGGCTACATCACATGTTATGAACACACTGATAGGTCTTTTGTATGTCTATATGTGAATGAATAGAGGATTGAAGCATTAGTTCTATCATGGTGCTAAATTAGTCCCAAGTGCCTAGTAGAATCTCTGGGGACAAACCCAGGGCTTGCCGCTTACTACCCTTTGGTAGCCTAGCAGTGAGAAACAGAATATAAATCTTATCTTTGACCATCCCACATGACTAGTGCATCGGTCCTGGTTAATTAAGTTGCGATTTTAACGACACCGGGTCGGGGCAGATCAAGGTCGTTCACAAGGATGGTAGTAGAGAAAGAAGGCCATTCACACTAGAATGGTAGTAGACAAAGCCCACAAATATCAAATCATGGTAGAAGGAGATTGGACCCAAAGATAGGCAGCATTGAAGTTCAAGGCAACCAATAAAGAAATGGAGAATCGTGGTCCAAGAGATTCGTGCCAACTTCCGGGAACGATCCAAGAAGAATAAGTCTTCAAGGTTAGTTCCATTGGATTTTTCTCCTTGAAAACCATAAAATCGACTACAAGAACTCTCAAAACAGACCAATGGTTCATCTGTAGTGAAGGAAAGAAGTTCAACCGACCGAAGTACAAACGGGTTGGCTCAAACCACTCATGGGTGGCACCAACGGCCCACCTAAAATGACGTGGACCGTGCTAAGGCCCTGGTGCAGACCGCGCCAAATACGACGGTCCGTGCGCTCAACTTTCAAATTTCACTCAAAATTAGCTAAGTATAAGCTCAGACCGTCCTATTTTTTACGGCCCGCATCTTTCCAAGTGCAAAATGTCAAGACCAGTTGTTGGGATGTGAAGAATCAAGTGGTATGTACCAAACAAACTGAGAAACATGAGGTTTCTGATGATGGCTCGTGCCAAACGTCATGCCTCGCAGATCAGAAGTGCAAAAATGAAGACTCTAAAGGCGGCCCAGACCAAACAACGCAAATCGCACGCACACGACCCACAGGGGATGACACGTCCCATGCCAATGGATATGCATGGACCGTGCCAGATTCCATGGTCCATGCTAATGGATTCGGCACGAGGGCACCATTCATGGTCCGTGCATACTATTCACGATCCGTACACACTATTCACGACCTTCCCTCTCTCACTATTTTGGCACTAAATCTCTCAATTCTTATCTGATTTTCCTCTACCATATATCAAAATTTTCATATTTTTAAGCTTTATCCAACCCACTAAATCTCAGTCCTACGAAGTTCACAGATTTGAATAGTTTATTCAAGAAAGATTCAGCCGCAAGAGAGAAATGTGACTAGGGTTTTGACCTGATTTTGGCCTATTTTGGGCCTATCTTTAAGCTCAATCCCCTACTACTATGTATAGGAGCCTTAGTTTTCTATAAAAACCTAAGTAGATATAATGTAGATTTTGTTTTCTCTATCTAGGTAGAAGGAAGGTGAGAGCACACTCTCTCTAGAGTTCTTCTTCTCTTTCCTTATCTTCTCTCTTCTTTCTTTTTTTTTCCTTTTTATTTTGCTTCAATCCTATGATGTGGAATTCAAATATCTATTTGAATTCCATGTCTAGGGAGTAGTTTCTATAGCTTGGGAATAATTGTATGTTTTGTGAGATTTTTAGTTCATCCTAATATTTGTGCTTATGATATTATTGCAACTTGTTCTTGAATGTTATAATTGCATGAATAGTACACTTCATATGAGCACACTCTCTAAAAGGCGATACCCTTGCCCTCAGGGCCCCGACCGTACCAACACCACAGCCATCACCGAGGAGATAAATCACAGTAAACACCCAGACCAGACCTTTGATCCACGACTGTACTCATTGACCACAAGGGACCCCTCCATTTAGAGAAATCCCCACACTGCGTCTGACGAGAGTCGAACCACGGTAGCAGGATTGAAACCAAAGGCCTGACCACTGGGCCGATTGTATGGGTGTATATGAGCACATACTCTAGTCTATATTCATGTTGGTGCAAAAATTGATTCCCCCGGGGAAGAGAAACCTCAGATGTGTAATGGGTAACAGAGTATAGGTCTGCGTGAGTGTGTGCACGGGGGATACCGAGTATTGTGGCTGTTGCGTTCCAGCACACCAGTCTTAGCTGATTATGTAAAGTAATCTAATGGGTTGTGGGTAGAGATAGTGAAAAGAAGCAAACTAGGGATATAAGAGGCCCTAGTGTCATAGATAAGGTTCCTACTTCCCTTTGCCTCATTCATATGCCTAATGAGTAGAGCATTCGTGGTGGAATGCCTGAGACTTAATTGCACGGGGTAGAAATAAATCTACAATAATGGTCGGACCTTGTTGTACTCCCTTAATTACGAAGGCGATGTCGATGGAGGGTTGCGAGCGCACTCGACGTGACAGGTACGGGTAAGTGTATGTCATCGACCACACCACATGTTATGGGCACTATATTAGGTTTGTCTATGTCTCATATGTGAATGAATTGTGGATCGAAGCATTAAATCAACCACATTACTCAAACATTCCCCAAGTGTTTAGCTATATAGACTTTTTTTTTACTTTCATGCTTAGTAGTTGTTAATTGAAAAACCAACCCCCCCCATTTACTATACTAGTTATTCCTATCGACTCGTGCAAATTGACAACCCGGATGAGGTTATGTTTAATTGATTCTTAGGCCCTAGCATTTCTGTGGACATACCCAAGGTTTACCGCTAACTATCCTTTTGGTAGCACAGTAGTGAGTGGGGTGCAGAACTATACATTATCTTTGACCTACTGTCCTTTGCTCAGGTTAATTAGCTACAACTAACGACCCCGGGTGGAGGTGGGTAATAAAGTTATATATATGTATAGTAGGGAATAGGGCCTAAAAATAAGCCAAAAACCCTAGCAGCCGCAGACACCACGGGGGGTAGCATCTAGCATGACCCGTGCTGACCAACGTGGCCTCGTGATAGTGTGAGCCATCGGTCCTTGCATGGATTGTGATGCTCGTGCTGGTTCGCTGGTGCAGTTGTGTCATTTGATGCAGGCCATCTGCTTAGAGATCCATTTTTCATCTTCTGATTTGCACCCTGTGTCGTTTGGCGTGGGCCATCAACCGTATCCTCATTTTTCTCAGTGTCTTTGCACGGTCCACATCAATCTTCACACCCCGTGGGGTGGTATTGACATTTGTAACTTAAAATGATGTGGACCGTGTGAAATAGAATGCTTTGCGCCCATACTTGTGAAAAGAAGACTTGTGAAACATGGCCACCTGGGATTGGCACGGTCCATAATGGGGCTTGGCATGACCCATGTTAATTGAAACGCCTTGTGCCAAAGGCCCCTAGCATAGGTCGTGTTGCATGGTACAAGCTGTGCTTGGTCTAGCCTCTTAGAGGCCATGTGCAGTCCATGCTACCTGTGGCTGGTTCGGCTGGCTTACTCGTTTGTTCCGCTATGGATAAACCATTGGTCCAATTTAAGAGTTCTTGTAGTCGATTTCATAGTGCTCGAGAAGACAAATCCAAAGATGTCACCCTTAAGGGCTGAGTACAATTAAGACATATCTAATTAGGTTGCTAACTGTCCCGGGGAAGAGAGGGTTTTCCCCATAGCTGATATACCTCCTCAGGATGCCGTTAAGAACTGGCCACCAAGCATGGGCAAGCCCTACATAAGGAGGTCCCTTACAAGGGGTAAATTTGGTTTCTACCCTACCCCGAATCCAGAGATCGAATTGGAAAAGGGGTCAAACACATCTTTGGTCTGCAGGGAGACACCTCTCGAAGCTATAGAGGAGGAGGAGAACGTGTCTCTTTTGAGAGAGAGGACAATCCTTGAGAGAGAGAAAGCACCCTCGAGAGCACCTCAGGTATCTTCTTTGGCTAAACCCTCTCAAAAGAAGAAAAAAGGGACCTATCGAAGGTTAAGGCTAAGGGACTCAGGGAGGGTTACCCTAGTTCTAGTAGTGGGAACTATTATTTATAAAATTTTAGACTTGATCCCTCCTGGCCAACGAATAGCCCCAAATGCCAATTTTCAACCCTTTCAAGAGGAAGATAGCACCCATAACCTCCCCGAAGGAAGATCAGCCATTTCTCTCAGACACCTTCGTTGCGGGGTCACATTTCCCTTTCCACGCCTTTTTTCCAAACTTCTTAGACAATTCCCAGTTAGCCCTGAGCAAGTCTATCCCTATATGAATTGTACATCTGAATTGTCAAGCCCGGGTATAAGTTATTTCGCTTGCTATACTTCGTGTCCTATAGTGGGCGGTCTATGGCATGATTGTCACTTTCATTAGCCAAGAGGCACATCATAAGGCTTTTGCTATTCCTGGAAATTCAAGTGACTGAAGAAGTTAGAAGAAAGGGGTTTCATTTGATAGCAGGAGGTATCGAGTTCCTCTATGGAATTGGGGCGTGCAAGTCGAGTCTCCCAAACCTGGGGAATATATCTGCCTGGATGCCCTCGAGAGGGATAGGTAATAACTATTGTCCAGCTCCTTCGACTACTGCCTCTTCAATAACCCTAATTCTTGGATTGGCAGCTTTGCTTTCCTGCCCACAATCTATGAGGAGTATGTTTATAAAATACTCCGGAAGGATATCAGGAAGCAGAGAAGAGAACTTGAGGGCCCCAGAGAAGGCCCTCCCCTCGAGACCATCGTTAGTGATTTTAAGCAATCGGGAGCCTCCGGAGGTGCCTTAATAGAAATTTACTTCTCCTGTTTGTTGTGTTGTTGAGTTTATTATTACTGTCTGCCACTTTTTTTTTCAATAGATCTTGCTAAGGGTTTAAAGAAGCAGAGGCCCACGAAGGAGGGTCAGGCTCCTCCCAAAGGGACCATCGCATCCTCGAATCATGCCTCAACTCCCCCGAATTAGGCGTCTCCTCTCTCGAACCAGGCCTCCCCTCTTGCAGTAGGCAGCAAAAGGCTTACTTCGACTATTGGTGATGAGCAGCCTCCTCACACCAAGAATGTTCACCACAAGACAAGGGCGAATAGCAAAAATATAGGTAGCACCTCACCAAGATTATTGATAGGAGCACATGGCAGTGAGAATGCCTATCAACATTCTCCACTCCCCTCGAGTGATTCAGCGTTCGTATCCAGGATTGAGCACCACTTCTCAAAGATGGCCTCTGACCCCGAGGTTTTCTTTCGTTCTTTTTCAAAACTTATTTAGCATCCCTCTTTTTTGTATAATATCAATCTAAGTTGAACTGTTTTTCCATGCCTCTCAATATTTCCACAAGGCCACTAAGAAGATAGCGGCTTTCTTTTGTACTTGTTTCTCTGGCCGCAGTTCCCTCTGTAAGGAGCTTAGAAAACAAAATGCTGAGAATTTACAGTTAAAGAAATCTCTCGAGAATCAGAAGCTGGCTCTCGAGGAGAAGGATAGGGTGCTTGAATAAATAAAATCTTCTAGAATGGGAGAGGCAAAGTATTGAGGCTAAAAGGCATCAATGGACACTGGAGAAGGATACCCTCGAGAAGAGGGTTCAAGCTGCAGAGGATCCAGCCTCACAGGTTCAAGTGCTCGAAGCCTTCAAATACAAGCTTTTGAATAGCCCCGGGCTGCTTCAACTATTTTTGGACCTTCTGGGGTGACCAAGCAGATCGGTTTTGAAGCCACAAGTGTCCGCCTCTTTATCTGAAAATTTGGCTAAGTAGGTAAATGACCTAGTCAACCCAGAGCTCAAAACCATTCTGGACGATAAATGGGCCGAGGCCATGAAAAACAATGGCTTTTATTTTTCCCTGATGGATTTTATTAAGTCCAAAGGGCAGCTCTTCAATGCTGAGAGGATTCGAGCAATCCACCTTCCAGAGGTTACGGATACCTCTCTTGAGCAGAATTCAATCGCGGTCGGAGTGGAAGAAATGACTGCTTCCACCTCAAAAGAAGATGACTCTAGGGTTCGTCCCTGATTGTAACGTTTTCACTTAGGGCCCCCCAATTGTAACCCTTTTTTTCTTTCTTAAGTATTAATAAAAATATGTCTTTTTCCATAACCTATTGATTTTGCCTTTGTTTTCTTTTCGTAGTATAATTCGTTAAAAAGGGTGTTAGAAGGCACTTGTGAGGAGCTTTTGAGTGCCCAAAAAGAGTTTAATGAGACACACAAATTACTACTGAAGGCCTCCCAAGATCTATCTAACTGTAATCAAGAGAATGAGTTCTTAAAAGACAACCTCCACCAGCTCGAAGTTGAGATGAAGTTGTGGCAATCTAAAGACCACCCCACTTTTAAGGGGGTTGTTAAGGATTCCCTGAGCAAAGAATTTAATGGTACATATCCCTTAGAAGTGGTCAAGGGTCGTAATCTCGTAGATGAAGAACTAGAAGAGATTATGCATCAAATCTATTTGAAGTTTGGTTCTCTGAAGTCCTGCATTGCCACTGCGACCAGGCTTCCAGTAGTGGAAGAGTGCCTAATTGGTTGGTTGCATGAAAATTGCAGACTGGTAGCCCAGAGGGAGTTACTTGCCGTGAAACAGTTCTTAGTTCAACGCAAAGTGGCTAGCCTTGAAGAGGAATTGCTCGCTTGGAAGATAGCCAGCGAGGATCCCCACTCTCCAAGCAAACCTCATCTAGCCCCTCGAAGGAGCCCCCTAGTTGAAGATAGTTCTTTGGTAGAATCTCATTTGTCTGAGAACACGAGACTCGCATGGGAGATCGAGACCTGAAAGGTACATGCCAAAGAAGTCGAGGAGCGTATCACTAAATTCGAAGAAAAAATTGCTACACACGAAGTAAGCCTTCGTGCCCACATGCTTTCTCATGGCATTCACTCCTCATATTTAATCAGCAATGACCAACTTCCAAAATTTTTACTCAAAGCTGCTTGGTACTGGATGGATGAAGTTAACATCCACGAGAATGGAACTACTCAGCAGAAAAAGGCCTTTGAGCTTATACTTGGTTGGTTGGCGGAGCTGAAGGTAAAAGGATTTTCTCCTTCCAGTTTTTGTTCTGCTCCCCGGTCACAAAAGTCTTTCACTAAAGGAGCTGACAGGCATCTTGTCCCTTTGAGCAATGTTACCCAAGGATCTTTCTCAAAATGTCGCAAGAGTGCTGGGTCATCCTCAAAGGGCCCATTCGAACCTTCCACGAAGAAGCGGTGTAAAACCATAGCTCCCCTTGATCCTTTCGAATATCCTGTAGAGGAAAAATGAAGGAAATTCGAAGGATAGCTGGTATAAAGCTTGAAGAGCTCGAAGAGATATAAGTAAAAGTGAAGGGGCTAGGAAAACCTATCTCCACTGAAGATTTGTTCCAGGCGGGATTTCCTCCGACTAGATAAATACATTTAGACGAATAAGATTATGTAGTTGTTAGTATCAAAAACATTGTACTCCATACAATTGATGAAGTTTGAATAAATAGCCTGTTTTCTTTCTATCTCCAGTATTTTACCTCCCGAATATAAGCGCCATGCACAACTTCCCTAGGCAGAGCAAAGTACGAATATGTTTGGTAAGTAGAAAAAAAAATTCAGAGACACAAGCATTTTACCCAGGTTTGGTGTTTTCCCTACATCCTGCTAATCTTGTCTACTAGTTCATCATTCCAAGACTACAAAAGTAGCCCTCGAGTGCAGTTTAAGAGCAAAACACTCGAACATCAGTCATAGCTGGAAATATCATCTAGAGCGCCGCTTTAAAGCAACCCGCTTGAACAACAACTAGAGTGCCGCTTTAGAGAAAACCACTCGAACATCAACCGTGGCTAGAAATTTCATCTAGAGCGCCGCTTTAAAGCAACCCGCTCAAACTTCAACTAGAGTGCTGCTTTAGAGCAAACCACTCGAACATCAGCTGTGGCTAGAAATTTCATCTAGAGCGCCACTTTAAAGCAACTCGCTCGAACATCAACTGGAGTGTCGCTTTAGAGCAAACCACTCGAACATCAGCCGTGGCTAGAAATTTCATCTGGAGCGCCGCTTTAAAGCAACCCTCTCGAACATCAACTGGGGTGCCGCTTTAGAGAAAACCACTCGAACATCATAGCTGGTAGTATTTTCTCAGGTTGGTAATGTTCCACCTCCTTGGCACTCGAACCCCGTTCACTTGTTTAAGAACATAACTTCCTTTGGGTGTGACTCGATCACCTTATAAGGTCCTTCCCAATTTGCAGCTAACTTCCCTTCAGGTTCCTTTTTGCTTTTCTCATTATTCTTCATTACTAAGTCCCCCGGATTAAACAACACATTCTTTACCCTTCTGTCATGGTATCTTCTGACCCATTCTTTGACTTTAGCCTTATGTAGAGAAGCTAACTCCCTATTTTCCTCCCCCCATATCCAGATCCAGGCATATGTTCTGCTGGTTGACTGTCTCATCCGCAGCAGCCATTATCCTTAGGCTAGGAACACCTCTTTCTACAGGGATTGCTGCCTTCGAGCCGTATACTAGACTAAAAGGCATTTCCCCAGTAGTGGAAGACTCACCTGTCTATTATGCCCACAACACATTGGGAAATTCCTATATCCAGTTACCCTTCGCCCCCTCGAAGCTTGCTTGTATTCCATTTACTATTGTTCTATTGGTCACTTCTACTTGTCCATTAGCTTGGGGTGGTAAACTGATGTCACTTTTTGCTTAATCTGATATTCCTCGCACCACTTCTTCAAAAGATCCTGAGCAAACTGTGTTCCGTTGTCTCTAATGAAATGATCATCCTTGCGATTCCAAAACGGCACACAATGTTCTTCTAAAAAATGAGAACTGTTTTTCCTCTTATGTCTTCAGGGCAGCCTCCACCCACTTCGTGAAATAATCAATGGCCAATATTATGTGTCTAAATTTTCCTGGCGCTTCTGGAAAAGAGCCTACCAGATCAATCCCTCACTTGTCAAATGGCCACGAACTATAGATGTTTTTCATTTCTCCCTACGGAACATGTGTTATAGGGGTATGTCTCTGACACTGGTGACAAGCCTAAATATATCGATTTGTATCCTCGAACATTGTCGGCTAGTAAAATCCCACTCGAATGAGCCTCCTCACCATAGACCTGGCTCCCTGGTGGCTACCGCATACCTCTTCGTAGACCTCTCTTATAAGATAATCGGTCTCATGAGGGTTGACGCATCAAAGCAATGGCTAGAAATGACCCCTTATGTACATCCCTTCTTCTTGCAACACATACATTGGGGCTTTCAACCATATTTTTCTGGCATCGATTTCATTTTCTGGCAAGACACCCTCTCAAAGATATACCACGAACGGTATCATCCAGGAGTCTTCCACTTCAACCGCCATCACCACAGGTTCTTCAATTCTTTGATTGCTCAAAGTTTCCAGGAGCAGTTGCTTCTTGGATTGGGTTCCCAGATCCGAAGATGTGAGCTTACTTAGAGCATCTACTTTATAATTTCTTTCCCTTGGAACCCGCATTAAAGTATAAGATTTGAAAATTTTTAACAGGTTCTTCACTACCTCGAGGTATCTCTGCAAATTACACTCTCTGGCCTCGTACTCTCCATTCACCTGCTGAACCACAATTTGAGAGTCACTGAAAACCTCCAGTTCCTCCACCTGCAGCTTCTTTGCAAGGCGCAATCCGATGATCAGTGCCTCATATTTAGCCTCACTATTAGTTGTTTTAAATGCAAAGTTCAATGCATAAATATTCCCCTAACTGGGCTGCCACACCTTCGGCCCAGTGGCCTTCTTGGGATTAACCTCCATCAACCCTACAGCATGAGAAAGTGTCAATTGAACCCTACTAATTGTTGTATATGCCAATCTAACTCTAACTTTTGAAAATTTTGTATCGATATAGCCAAACTCCCTAATTCCACCGTTGACCAATAATTACAACAATGACAAGAAAGTGGAATGATAGAAATACCCTTGACTAAGAAGCTGAAAAATTGATACCCATAATACCCCTTGTGATGTGGCAGATTATTGATTTTCTTCTTCAGGACGTCGTTGCTCCACTGGAAACTGCCGCTTATCCGCCAGAAACTGTTGTTACTCTGCAAGAAAATACCTCCTTCGGCAAAGCAACTCCATCAGCCACACCTCTCCATTCTAATCGTAGAGACACCACCGTCCAGCTCAGCTCTAAATTTTCCGTTCAACTATACCCCATCACCTCCACTGTGTCCACACTGATGGGAAGAGAATGCCACTCCAGCTCCACTCATGTCGACAAACCAGTAATCCAACAATTTAGCTCCGAAAGACCCACTAGTTCCACATCATTGCTTCTCAGCTGCGTTATTGGCGGCAAACCAGTGTTCCAGCTCTATTCAAATAGACTCATTCACCGTTACCAGCGACTCAACCCCACCGCTCACCCACCGCTACCACCTAGCGTCGAGCCCTACCCGCTAACAAACCCTACCCACTGCTACCGCAACCTTACCCACCACACCGCTCCGCCCCACTCAGCCCTACGTGGGGCCGCCACTTGCTTAGCCTCACCGGCGGAAACCCTAGCCTAGAGCCGCTCTGCCTCGCTCCAACCCTACCCACCACATCGCTCAGCCTCGCTCAACCCTACGCTGCCCCACCACCCGCTCAGCCTCACCACCCGCCAGCTTTAGCAACCACTGCCGCAAACCCTGCTTATCACACTACTCTGCCTCGCTCAGCCCCACGCCGCTCTGTCACCCACTCAGCCTCACCTTTGGAAACATTAAACTATTGAAAATGGAGGAAGAAAATGGAAGCAGAGGAAAGAAAGAGGGAACAAGGATGAAGAAAGTGGGAAAAATAGGACAGATATGCCTTTTCTCGTTTTTAATTTTTAAATTTTTTTTCTTTTTTTTCGATAAGGGCAAAAATTATCTTTACCACAAAATTCGGTCATTAAAACATTGACTTAAAGTCAGCGGAGTCAAATGTTAGATTGACACTTTCTGAGATTGCAGGGTTATATTGGCACTTTCGTGCAAAAGATAGGGTTGTTTTAACTCTTTTCTCTAAAACAAAATGCTACTCCCCCTATCCTTGGGGAACCTGCAGAGGGAGAAGTTTCTTCTTTTAATTTTTTGACTTGAATGGTCTAAATTGCCCTTGTCTCCAAACTTCATCGGCATCTTTCCCCACCTCAATGTCCTTGATCTGCAACTGCAAGTCAGCCAATCTCCATCCATCTATGACCTCAAGCACCACCACCACCCATCTCCACCCTATCTCCAACCTCAAGCACCACCACTGCCCATCTCCACACATCTTCGACCTCAAGCACCATCACCATCGTAAACACATCTAATTGAACGCCTTCAATGTCGTGCCAATAAGCTGGCACATTTTTAGTAACAACATCAAACTCGGTCCGGATTCAGTCTTGGCGCATATGAAATAATTCCAAGATTCAATCTCCAACATTTCTATGCAAGAATTTAGCAAAAAGAAAGAAGGAGAATGGATTTGGGGGATGGAAGAGAGAGGAGAAATTTAGAAGAAAGAAAGAGAAGAAGAGGGGGCAGAGAATTTGGGGGAGGGAAGAGAGAGGGTGTGGAAGAAAAAAGGGTTTGGGTGGGTAGGTGGTGGGCGATAAGGTAAGCAAATTATATGGTATACCTGGGGTACCATGAGCATTGTATCCTTAGTGGTATTTTGTGTATTTTGTAATATATTCCCTCCGTCCTACCAGTAATTGCTTAATTGCTTTTTGGGGAGTTCAACTTTGCCAACTTTGACAGTAAATATAAATTAATCTATATATAATAAAAATATCATGTGAGATACTGCTAGATTCATCTTAACATCTATTTTTCAAATATCATTTTTTTATGCGGCATTATTATAGGCAACTATAGATATTTATGGTCAAAGTTTAAAAAGTTGGACTCGGCAAAAAACAATTTAGCAATTACTAGTGGGACGGGGGGAGTATGAATGTGCATTTTTCTTTGTATTGTGTGCATTATTACAATTTGTTTGGGATTATTATATTAATATTGAATGCACAAATAATAGAACTAAAATGCACATTCACTATATATACAATGCA
Source organism: Rubia yunnanensis (assembly GCA_037428765.1). Taxonomy (NCBI): domain Eukaryota; kingdom Viridiplantae; phylum Streptophyta; class Magnoliopsida; order Gentianales; family Rubiaceae; genus Rubia; species Rubia yunnanensis. The sequence goes on from CM075066.1 coordinate 16,469,467, forward strand.
TATGTATGTAGGGGTGAGCGTCGGGTCGGTTTAATCGGTTTTTGGTTTATTTAGTTTGAATTATTCAGTTTTGCCTCTGAAAAACTCAAAACTGAACTTATCCGAATAACTCAAAAAACAAAATTCGAAATTTGGTTTGAATTTGGTTTGAATTCGGTTTAAAACTGAATAAACCAAATTCATGGAAAATTTTATAAGAAATTACTAAAAATACATAGACTAATTTAAAATTCTATAAAAATATGTAATTTAATTTATACATCATTAAACTCAAGTGTTTAAAATAATAATCCAACAACTACAATACAAATTCAACTCTAACAATTTTAGAGTTTTAAAATTATATTATCTCAAGCACCCTTTAATAGATTGTATTTGCTTTCTCTCTGTCAACCGGGGGTATTTGAGGTATTTTGATTTCTCTTATTTTTTTAAAACGACGTCGTTCCTTGGAGGTTTTCTTTGTCCATCTTTCATCACCTCCATTTCATTCTCCTTCGCCACCTTTGTTTCATCTTCTAGCCATGATTTAACAAAAGATTTCAGCAACTACGGTGGTCATCAGTATGAGCTGCTAAAGTGTTACCCTTATTTATTGGATGAGGAGATTGTGGTGGCGTCGAGATTGTGGTGGATTTGCGGGTTTTCGTTTAATGATGGAGAGGGACATCAATTGTAATCTAAATGGGAAAGAATTCGAGGATAATGATGAGGAGGAGGAGGTGGAAGGGGGTTCTTGTCCGTCGAAAATTGTACTGGGCCCTTCCTGTCCCGATGTACTTTCTAGCATCGTGAGATATTGGGTAGTTGTTTCGTTACAAACAAGGCCATGAAGAATGAGGCTTTTACCATTGTAGCTATATCATATCAGTTTAATTACTGATTTCATTGTTTACGTTGATCTCTTACTGCGTTTATGCATACAATTTCGTAAACTGATTCTAAATTTGTTCAAAAGATACATAAACGATTTCTTGTAACTTATGCTCATTAAGAATCAGAAGAAAAACCATTTATTGCAATGCTATTTAAATTTGTTTCTTCCAGCTAGCTAAAATGTTGGAACACATGCCTCAATAGTTGTTTGCTATCATATTGATGTTTACTTTATTTCTATCATAAAGTTTTGCAGAATTTGCTCTGGGGATTTTGGTAGGCTTGCAACTGGGAAAATCAATGATATGATGAATGTTGGGATTTAGTTAATGCGGTGGAGAAGATGAGACTAAATTCGTTAGAGGTGGCACATGATAGGCTGCCTCTTGGTGTTATATATATGGGGTTGGAGGATCATGGGAAGGCGTTGGATTAGAATCAATTGTCTTAGAGGGTGTTCCAGAGTTGGGGAAGGAATGTTGAGTTGCTCTGGCTGAGATTGACGCTGCTAATATGTAGATTGCATCGGGAAGGTATAATGTGGCGATTGAGACTCTGAAGGGTGTCATGAATCTGACTCTGAAGGATAATGAGGATCGATCTATGCTATTTGTTTCCATGGCAAAAGCGTTGCGTAATCAGGAAAAGTTTCTAGAGTCAAAGAAATGTCTTGTTATGGCCACATATATTCTTGGCAAGAAAGAAGTGACCTCACATGTCGTTGCTGATGTGTACATGGATATATCGATGGAGTATGAGACCATGAATGAGTTTGTAACTGCTATCTCATTTGATGGCAGGTAATATGTCTATGCAATCACTGTCCTTCAATTTTTTGTATTTTATTGTTTTTGTAAATCTGAGATATCTATGATTTTTAACTTGTAGAAGAAATGTTGAATTAGTTTCTTATGACAAAACAAAAGAAACAATTTTTGTTAGTTGAAAAGATGTATTTTCCGTAATCAATTATTGTATTGCTGACAAGAATATATAAAGTACAATAAGGAAACATAATATGAGTAGAACTCTGGCTTAGTCAACATGATTTATCCAGAATCAATCAAAATCTAATCAGAAACGTGATTTACTCTAACACCCCCCAAGCAAAGCATCAGATGTTCAGCGACGCAAAGCTTGGACAGAAAGAACTCAAACAGTGGACTAGAAAGTCCTTTGGTGAAGATGTCAGCAATCTGAAGACCAGTGGAGACATGGGCATCACACAGCTTGCCAGAAGTCACCAACTCTCATACAAAGTCATAGTCGATGTCAATATGCTTGGCCTGCTTGTGAGCAACTGGATTCTGAGCTAAGAAAATGGAACTACTATTGTCACATAATAGCAATGGGGAGCTCGAAAGCGGAACACGAAGGTCGCGAAGCAAATGAGTCATCCAGATCATTTCCGAGGCTGTGTTGGTAAAAGCTCGATACTCTGAATCAGTGTTGGAACAAGAGACGGTAGGCTGCTTCTTGGCACTCCAGGGAACAAGGTTTCCACCAAGAAAGACTGCATAGCCACATGTAGATTGGTGAGTCTCGAGACAACGAGCCCAATCAACATCTGAATACCCCAAGACGTCAGCAGTACTGGCCGAGCGAAAGGTGAGGCTAAAATAGAGAGTGCCTCTGATGTAGCGAAGAATCCGAGTGACTGCAGCATAATCGTCATCACGAGGATCCTAAAGAAACTGACTGGGGGTGTTAACCGTAAATGCCAGATCAGGGCGGGTAATCGTCAAATACTGCAGGGCACCAACAAGGGATCGATACAGTGTCAGATTCTGAAATGGCAGACTGGTGGAGCTGTGTAGCAGCGAACTAGGAACAAAGGGGTAGAGACCGGGACCACATCGGGCATACCAGCACGAGTGAGAATATCCTGAGCATACTTAGCTTGACCGAGAAGCAGACCTGAAGAAGTGGGTTATACTTCTAAGCCAAGAAAGTAGTGGAGAGTGCCCAAATCCTTAGTAGCAAACTCCCGATGTGTCCAATCAATAAACTGTCGAAAGAGCCTAGAATCATTGCCTGTGAGGATGATATCATCGACATATACCAGGAGATAGAGCAATGACAAGCCTCGAGAGAAAACAAAAAGAGAAGTTTCAACAGAACTGCACCGAAACCCGAGCTGAGATAGATAGGTTTTGAACTATTGAAACCATGCTCGAGGTGATTTCTTGATACCGTAAATGGCCTTTTGTAGGCAGCAAACACAATCTGGATGAAGAGAGTCCTTGTAACCAACTGGTTGCACCATATAGACCGGAGTATCAAGAACACCGTTCAAAAAAACATTCTTGACATCAAACTGATGAAGAGGCCAGGAACACATAGTGGTAATGGAAAGAATGGTCCGGACAGTGGAAGCCTTGACCACCAGACTAAAGTTATGATCGAAATCGAAGCCCGGAATCTGAGAGAACCCCTGTAAAACAAGCTGAGCTTTGTGATGATTAAATGTACCATTAGGACGATACTTCGGCTGGTAAACCCATTTGGATCCAACAATGAGCGTGGAACAAGATCCCAAAGTGCTGGCCCCATAAATAAGCAATCTCCTCATTCATAGCAGCAACCTAAGACGGGTCCTTCAATGTTGAACTATAATCAGTGGGCTCTGACTGGGTGAGAAGGGCAGCAAGAAGACCATGGGCTACAAGAACATAATAGTCTCGATGCTGAATAGCTCCATTGGATGATCTAGTGGCCATGCGATGAGTATGATGCTGCGGTGAAGAGACGGGAGGAGAAGGAGCAGGAGAGGACCTCGGGGAATAAATAATCGAGGTGGCCGGAGATAATGCCTTCAGGGGAGTTGGAGTGGCCGCTAGTGACCGGGGGGGTTGACCGGTCAATAGATAGCAGAACAGAGTCCGACGAGCAAGTAGTGCAGGGCATAGGTGACGGCTGATCAAGGGTCGAGAGTGGTGGGCCAAAACTATTGAAAGTGTCCACAAAAGTAGAAACATCTGAGGTCGAGAGAGCGGAACTAGTGGCTAAGGTCGTAGACGAGGCAAAAGGAAAACAACCTTCATCGATGCAGTAGAAACCCTTATAATGGCAGTTGTAACCGATGAAAACACAAGAAATGCTCCGAGGAGATAACTTATGAGGGGCTATATAACGAACACATGGAAATACTCGACAACCAAAAGGATGGAAGTTTGAGTAAATCGGATCACGGTGATAAAGAAGTCCATAAGGAGAAGTTCCTTGTAACACCGGAGTAGGAAGTTTATTAATAGTGTAAACTGCAGTGGCAAAAGCATCATCCCATCTTGACAACGGTTGATACGATTGAAAAAGCATAGTGAGGCCCATTTCTGCAACATGTTTGTGTTTCCGTTCAGCCCAGCCATTTTGCTCCAGGGTGTATGGGCACGAAACTTGATGATGAATGCCTTTGGAGGAAAAATGGGATCGTAGGCGTATATTTAAGAACTCAGTGCCACTATCACTTTGAAAAACTTTTATTTTGGTCGTAAATTGATTCTCGACTATAGCTTCAAACTGCAAGTAAGTGTCAACAAACTCAGATTTTCGATGCAGTGGAAAAAACCAGGTAAAGCGAGAGTAATCATCCACAAACAAGGTATAATAAGAAAAACCATTTTGGGACAAAACTGGGGAAGGCCCCCATAAATCATAATGTACCAAGTCTAGGACGTGCGCAGCACGCTTATGATTTTCAACAAAAGCTAACCGCTACCCCTTTGCCATAACACAAGGAGCGCAAGTATGTGGTTTAGGTATTAAAGAGGAAACTGAAAGAAGGCCTGGCCTCTATAAACCAAAGATGACATTCGACCATACCAAAACTCAGATGATGCTCATCCTTTATTCTGCTACAAAAAAAAAACTAGTGTTGCATCACTCTTGTCTAACATGTACAGTCCTCCATCACTGTGGTCCCTACCCATGGCTGCCTTGGAAACCTTGTTAAAAAATGTCTCATTCATAGCACGTGACAAATGTTGATACCAGAAAGGCGTTCGACAAGATCCCAAGTGTGCTAGCCCCATAAAGCAGTAATCTCCTCATTCATAGCAGTAACCCAAGATGGGTCCTTCAATGCTGAGCGATAATCGATGGGCTCTGACTGGGCAAGAAGGGCAGCAAGAAGATTATGAGCCACAAGACCAAAATAGTCTCGACGCTGAATAGCTCCAGTGGATGATCTAGTGGCTATGCAATGAGTACGATGTTGCGGTGAAGAGGCCGGAGGAGAAGGAGACGAAGAGGACGTCGGGGACTGAATAACCAAGGTGGCTAGAGATCTGGCCACCGGGGGAGTAGGACTGGCCGCTAGTGACAGTGTGGGGGGTTGACCGCTCAATAGACGGCGGAACAGAGTCTGACGAGCAAGTAGTGCAGGAAATAGGTGACAGTTGATCAAGGGTCGAGAGTGGCGGATCAGAACTGTCGGTAGTGTCCAGAAAAGCAGAAACATCTAAGGTGAAGAGAGTGGAACCAGTGGCCAAAGCCGTAGACGATGCAAAAGGAAAATAGCCTTCATCGAAATGAGCACGATGGGTGACATAAATCTTTCCAGTGGAAGGATCAAGGCAGCGGAAACCCTTATAATGGCAGTTGTAACCGATGAAAACACAAGAAATACTCTGAGGAGATAACTTATGAGTGGCCATAGGAAGAACGTATGGAAATACTCGACAACCAAAAGGATGGAAGTTTGAATAGACCGGATCATGGTGATAAAGAAGTCCATAAGGAGAAGTTCCTTGTAACAGTGGAGCGGGAAGCCGATTAATAGTGTAAACTGCAGTGGCAAAAGCATCCTCCCATCTTGACAAGGGTAGATGCGAATGAAAAAGCATAGTGAGGCCCATTTCTGCAACATGTATGTGTTTTCGCTCGGTCCGACCATTTTTCTCTGGGGTGTATGGGCACGAAACTTGATGATGAGTGCCTTTGGATGAAAAATGGGATCGTAGGTGCATATTTAAGAACTCAGTGCCACCGTCACTTTGAAAAACTTTTATTTTGGTCGTAAATTGAAAAATTGCAAGTGTCAACAAACTCAGATTTTCGATGCAGTGGAAAAAACCAGGTAAAGCGAGAGTAATCATCCACAAACAAGGGATAATAAGAAAAACCCTTTTTTGACAAAACTGGGGAAGGCCCCCACAAATCACAATGTACCAAGTCCAGGAGTGCGCAGCACGCTTATGATTTTAAACAAAAGCTAACCGCTGCCCCTTTGCCATAACACAAGGAGCGCAAGTATGCGGTTTAGGTAGTAAAGAGGAAACTGAAATAATACCAGACCTCTGTAAACCAGAGATGACAGTCGCTGGCACATGCCCCAGTCGAGCATGCAAAAGCTCAAACGATGCCTGTCTTTTATTCTGCTTCAAGAAGGAAATTAGTGTTGTGTCACCCTTGTCTAACACGTACAGTCTTCCATCACTGTGGCCCCTGCCCACGATTTCCTTGGAAACCTTGTTCTGAATCACAAAGTTTCGGTCATCAAAAATAACAAATACATTTAAATTCCTGGTCAATTTACTTATAGACAATAATTTTTTTGTGATGGCAGGAACGACCAAAACACCAGACAGTGTCAAGGTATCAGAAATATGAGAATTACCAATATGATAAATTGGAATAGAAGCACCATTACCAACAGAAACACATGAATTACCAAAATAAGGGGCGACACTGTCAAGGCCAGAGGCTGAAGACGCCATATGACTGCTAGCACCAGAATCAGCATACCAGTCTGATGTGCGAGAAGTTGGCTCTATCTGCATGGAGTTTTGTAAATTTTTGGCCAAGTGTGTAGAGTCTGAACGACGGGTATGCACTAACATCTTGTAACAGGTAGCATCATAATGGCCCGGACAACCACACCAAGTACAGTGAGGACGGTCACATCCGGAACTAGCCCTAGTCGTGAACTTACCAAAACTAGAAATGAACCGACCGAACCCAAAATGATTGGAGATTGGAGAATTTTGACACCAAAACCGACAGGAGATTTTTCAAAAATGCCTCATGATTCTTAGCACGTGACAAAATGTCAGCATAAATGGGTGTAAGGGAAGAAATAATCAGGGGAGCAGAAAAAATTTTAAACTCAGACTCAAGAGAAGTTAAAAACCAAATTATCTGATCATCATTAGAAACTGGAGAACCCATAAGGGATAACTGCTCAAAATTATCTTTAAATTGTAAATGGAGTTCATGAACGGTACCGCTCTTACGTATACTGTAGGCATCTACACAAAGGCAGAGAATGGTGGATGTGCTACTGCTCTGAAAAGTGAAGCAAAAAATTTTCCCAGATGTTCTTGGCAGTCACACATAAGGTCGGGAGTTCGGAAAGGGCCTCAGGAGAGAGAGAGAGAGAGAGGAGAACAACAGATTAAAGACCCTCTGTTCGTCATCAACCTAGAGGTCATAAATATCCTTGGCCAATTTGTAAGCTGCATGAGCCACCGCACGGTCAGTGGGACGAGCACGGAGGGCAGCGACAAAAGAGGAAGACGATGAGCCGGCCGGCGACAGAGTGGGGAGGGGTGGGCATGGAGTCAACCCATCGAGATAACCAAAAAGCTTCTGAGGTCTAAGGACGTATTCAATCTGACCTTTCCAGAGAAGAAAGTTGGACTTATTGATCTTGATTTGCATAATTTGGAGAAGGGTATTGAATGATAATTTTTCAATGGCTATGATGAGAGTGGAGAGGTTTGATTGCTAGAGGGAGAAGAAGGATGGCGGCAAAAAAAATCTAAGTTTTTGAAGATGAATCAGAACACTGCTCTGATACCATGAAAATATGTATTTACCATAATTAATTATTGTATTGCCGACAAGAATATATAGAGTAAAATAAGGAAATATAATATGAGTAGAACTCTAGCTTAGTCAATATGACTCATCCAGAATCAATCAATATCTAATCAGAAATGTGATTTACTTTAACATTAGTAAACTACGAGTTGTTTGAGTTTGCAGCAAGAATTTTTTGGTGTGGAGTTAAGTTTTACAAAGCTGCTTGTTTTAAGGATCCAAACAAATGATTTTTCGGGCTATAGGCTTTCCAAGAAAGTGGCATGCTCCTGGTCTGCCCCAAGCACAATCGTGGTGACTGTCGGAAAAGAATTTCTGGTTAGGCCAATTAACTTTGTCGGACTTGCAAATCAAGGGTGACATTAAGGGTACATGCCTCAATGATCTCTTAACTAGTTCATCTACTGAAGTTTGATGACTGAGTTTAGCATTAAAAAATATTTCATTGTGCTCTTTGTCTAGATTTCGGGTACTATTATCGTACCAACTGATCCTGATTTTTGGAGTGGTTGGGACCCTAATAAATGGCTCTACTTCTATTGTGTTAAGTATTTTACAGTAGAGGGTCGAGGAACTGTTGATGGTAATGGACATCAATGATGGGCACGATCTTACAAAGTTAACAGAACAAATGTACTTTCTGTTTCCTTTTCATGTTCATTTTCAACTCTTAAGGCTTCTGATGCAAGCTCTCTTATTCATAGTTTGATTGTTTCAGCCATGCCATCATGCTCCAAAGGTTAGCATTTGCATTCCTATGTTTTTTTTCTGTCTTATGTTTGTTTCTGAGTTAGATATGTTTTGGTGGATGTTCAAGAACTAATTGTTTGAGGGGTGATGGTTCCAGGAATGGATGATTGGTGTTCGAGGGATAGGTGGTTCGAATGGTGGTGTCGTGGATGGTTCGAGGGGTATATGCCTTGAGTGGATCATGGTTTGAGAGCTAATGTGTATGGTTTGATGCTCTCAGTAGTATACTCTCTCGAGTGGTGGTGTACCCTCGAGGGCTGGTACACCTCTCTCAAAACGATGGCATACCCTCGAGGGGTGGAAGGTGTACTCTCTCCAGTGGTGGATGGTTTACCCTCTCGAGAGGTAGATAGTGTACCGTCTTCCGAGAGGTTCGAGTGGTACCAGGTTCGAGTAGTACTGGGTTCGAGTGGAGAGGGTTTAAGTAGTACTGGGTTTGAGTGGAGATGTTTGAGTGGTACTGGGTTCTAGTGAAGAGGGTTCAAGTGGTGGGGGTTCAAGTGGAAAGAGTTTGGGTGGGGAGGGTTCGGGTGGAAAGAGTTCAAGTCGAGATTTGAGTGGAGAGGATTCGAGTAGAGATTTCTAAGTGGAGAGGGTTTGAGTGGTACTGGATTTGAGTGGAGAGGGTTTGAGTGGTACTGGGTTCGAGTAGAGAGGGTTCGAGTGGTATTGGGTTTGAATGGACTGGGTTCGAGTGCTACTGGGTTCGAGTGGTACAGGGTTCGAGTGGTACAGGGTTCGAGTGGAGAGCTTCGAGTGGAGAGGTTTGTGTCGAGGTGGATGGTTGATGTTTGAGGGGTGGATGGTTTGAGTGGTGGCAAGGCAGGTGGTTGATGGATCGAGGGGTGATGCCTCGAGGAGGACGATTGATAGTTCCAGGACCTTGAGGGTTAATGAATCGATGGAGAGGTCCGAGTGGTAAAGGGTTCGAGTAAAGAGGTTCGAGTGGTACTAGGTTCGAGTGGAGAGAGTTCGAATAGAGGATTCAAATGGAAAGGGTTGGAGTGGTACTGGTTCGAGTGGTGAGGGTTCGAGTAGAGGTTAGAGAGAAGAGGTTTGAGTCGAGGGGTGAGGTCTCGAGTGGGATGGTTGATGTTCCAGGGCCTCGAGGGTTAATGAATCGAGTGGAGATGCCTCAAATCAACACTCCTCAAGGCGGATGTTAATGTTCAAAGGGTGAATGGTTCAAGTGGTAGGGAGGCCTCGAGGCGAATGGTTGATGTTCGAGAGGTGGATGGTTCGAGTGGTGGCGTGGTGGATGTTTAAGAACTTATGGTTAGAGGGGTAATGGTTCTAGGAATGGATGGTTGGTGTTCGAGGCATAGGTGGTTCGAATGGTGGTGTCGTGGATAGTTCGAGGGGTATATACCTTGATTGGGTCAATGTTCGAGAGCTAATGTGGATTGTTCGACGCTCTCAGTGGTATACTCTCTTAAGGGGTGATGTACCCTCGAGGGCTAGTACACCTCTCTCGAGACATTAATGGTGTACCCTCGAGGGGTGGAAGGTGTACTCTCTCCAGTGGTTGATGGTTTACCCTCTCGAGAGGTAGATAGTGTACCCTTGAAGGGTGGTTGACAAACTTCTTGATGGGTGGATAATACTTTCTCTAGTGGTGGATGGTATACCCCTCTCGAGGGGTGGATAGTACCCTCTCCAGTGGTGGATGGTACCCTCACCACTCGAACTTCTCCACTCGGACCTTTTCACTCGAACCCTCGAACCTCCTTTACTCGAACCTACTTTACACGAACCCAGTACCACTCAAACCTCTCTACTCGAACCTCTCCACTCGATTCCTCATCACTCGAACCTCTCCACTCGATTCTTCATCACTCGAACCTCACCACTGGAACCTCTTCACTCGAACCTCTCCATTCGAACCCTCTCCACTCGAACCAAGTATCACTTGAACCCTCTTCACTCGAACCCTCTCCACTCGAACCATGTATCACTCAAACCCAATATCACTCGAACCCTCTCCACTCGAACCAAGTATCACTTGAACCCTCTTCACTCGAACCCTCTCCACTCGAACCATGTATCACTCAAACCCAATATCACTCGAACCTCCTCCACTCGAACCTAGTATCACTCGAACCTCTTTCGGATCCACTCTACTTGAATCCTCTCCACTCGTACCCTCCATTCGAACCCTCTCCACTCAAACCCTCTCCACTCAAACCCAGTACCACAAGAACTCCTATTACTCGAACCGCTCGACTCGAACCATCTCCACTTGAACCTCTCCATTTGAACCCTCTCCACTCGAACTCTCTCCATTCGACATTACAACTCAAACCCAATACCACTCTGACCTCTCCATCAATTCATTAACCATTGAGGTCCTAGAACCATCAACCATCCTTATTGAGGCATCACTCCTTGATCTATCAATCATCTGCCTCGCCACCACTCAACCGTCTACCCCTCGAACATCAACCATCTGCCTCAACTCAAACCTCTCCACTCAAACCCAGTACCACTTGAACTTCTCCACTCCAACCCAGTAGCACTCGAACCCACTCCACTCGAACCCAATAGCACTCGAACCCACTCCACTCGAACCCAGTACTACTCGAACCCTCTCTACTCGAACCTAGTACCACTCGAGCCCTCTCTACTCAAACCCAGTACCACTCGAACCTCTCCACTCAAATATCGACTCAAAATCTCTCCACTTGAACCTCACCACTCAAACTCTCTCCACTCAAACCCTCACCACCCGAACCCTCTTCACTTAAACCCAGTACCACTTGAACCCTCTCTACTCAAACCCAGTACCACTCTAACCTCTCCACTCGAATCTCGACTCAAACCTCACCACCCGAACTCTCTCCACTCGAACCCTCAGCACCTGAACCCTCTTCACTCGATCCTCTCCACTTGAACCCAGTACTAATCGAACCCTCTCCACTTGAACCCAGTACTAATCGAACCCTCTCCACTTGAACCCAGTATCACTCAAACCTCTCCACTCGAACCCAGTACTACTTGAACCTCTCCACTCGAACCCAGTACCACCTGAACCCTATCAAATTCATAATGTCCTGATATAACCCTACTTGTTACGGCAGCAACGACGATGGTTCAATGGTTGTAGGTAAGGTTATAATTGTCCACCCAAATTCAGCTTTTGGTGTAACAGCATTATTGTCATTTTAAGGTGGGTCACCAGTTGGACAAGCACGATCAACATCGGAAAGTCTACTAGAGGATTATATTGGCACTTTCATTAATTGAGTACTTTTTTTCTAACTTTCAAACAATTGAAGGTTATATCGGCACTTTTGCAAGTATATAAGATTATATTAGTATATAGACAACAATTCTCCAAAATAAACATATAGACAATGATTGTGACAAAAACTTGTCTGCATTTATGCCACCCAATTCATGGTTTAGTTCACATATACACACAGTTCCTTTTTTTCCCACAAGTTCAACATTACTTCATGTACTTTCAATATATTATTTCTTAAAATGTTATAAAAATAACAATTTTTTATCTTATTGATTATTTAATAAATTCCAACAAAATTTATTATTTGTTTTACAATTTAGATAGTTATTCTTAGATGAATATACTTAATTAATTTATTTATTTCAATTCAAATGTAACATGTAAATATTATATATTAATTAAATTAAATATTTTTAATCAAGAACACTGCGCGCGAGGTGGGACTCCCGCTAGTTAATATAAATAATTAATTAACTTTTGAATTGCAATTCGGTATTCGGGTCGGTTTTCGGATTGAGTTTCAATATCCAAAATCAAACCAAAAACCATATTCAAGAATTGGTTTGCTCAATTTGGTTATCAAAAAACTGTATTCTAAATTTGGTTCGGGTTATTTAAATTCGAATTCTTTGTTTTTTGCTTCAGTTTTTGGTTTTTTTGCCCACTCCTACATGTATGGCACACCAGAGATACAGTATAATAATTGGATAATATTTTGTAAAATTTTAAATGTTTAAGGGTAAATATATCTTTTTAGAGGTTAAATTTTTCTTAAAATGAAAAGAGTGCATATTTACGAAAAATGAAAGGGTGCATTATGGACAGAGGGAGTATCACAAATTTTAGGAGTTGCTAATTTCTATAACCGAAATGAGAAGAAAACCGTGACATTCGACTGCCCACCTAAGATTTAGCCTCCGACGCTTTGCCTCACTCTTTCGTCAGTATCCTCTCCCAAAAAGTCAATCAATTTGTAAGTTTAAGTCTATTGACATCTTTCTCGACATTAGAAGCTCAGTTTTGATTATGAATTTATGATTTGATTCTTCACTGGCCTTTTTGGGGGTGCAGCGGGTAATTATAAACTTATAACTTCTCCGTTATCTCATTTGTTGTATCTGAAATTCTCAACATTTTTCTGTGTGTAAAAGTTTTTTTTAGCTGGTTGTTTGAAGGTCTAACATTGATTCCAAGCTGAGTTTCATCGATCAACAAATTGTCAGTATTACGCACCACCTCTCTCTCCTGATTTTTTGAATGATAGTAATTGTAATTTGGACTATGGTTTCTAAAGTTATTCAAATTTGTGCACCTTCATTCTCTTAGGTTCCAGGGGATGTAGTTTTGGATCTTTCGGTGATGACTAATCAAACGATCAAGCTTGGAAGCCACATTCGTCACACCCACGGGTGTACCCCAGCGGTTGGGACAAGTTGATTCAGGGGGGAACCCCGAGTTCGAGGCTCGCAAGCGACCGCGTGGGATGTCCTTGCTCAAAGCATGGTCTTCTGGGCCATGAGGCGGGTGGGCTCCTGGTACGCGGTAAGTACGGGCTCCAGCTTGGGTCCTGGCGTTGGGCTACCGTGACTTACCTCTCACATGTTGGCTGTGGTGTCGGCTGGTGTGGGCGGGCCAGGACTAGCCGAAATAGCCTTTTGGAAGCCACATTCGTCAGGTAGGGTGTATAGATACTGATGATCTTGAGTTTGAAACTATAGCTCCTCACCTGTTAATCATTTTATGGTTTAGTTTACTTTTGCAGTCCTATACTTTTTTTGCTCTCTGAACTACATAAATTACATAACTTTGGGGAATGAATACAATATCTGATTTTGTTTTTTTGGCAAAATTAAGTTTGTTCCTCTGATAAAACTAATGATGGAAAAAAACATTTAATTATGTTGGTAAAACTAGTTACGTGAGCTTTCAATTTTTTGTCCATGTATGCAAATGTGACTAGATTTATGTTGGATCATTAGTATAAAGTACTTTGAGATTTGGTTCAGTTCGGTGTAAATGCTTTTAGGTTCCGAAAATGATGATTGGCAAGTAATACTCACTTTTTTCATATTCAACAAGATGGTGATTCTGTATCAGTGATGAAAGCTGGAGTCTTAAGGTTGTCTAAACCAAACAAGTACTGATACATCGGATTTTTATAATCTTGTTTGCCTTTCAAAGAATGGGACTTATTCACATTTGTACTTGTATTCGCAGTATGTGCCTTGCGTTGGAGATACAATTCTTGGAATCGTTGTGGATTGTAGAGCAGATGTAAGCACTTTGGATACCTTCAGTTTTATTCACATTAGATTACAAAGTATTCTTTCCGTCCCACCTATTTTTGCGGAGAGAGAAAGATGAAGTATTTTTAAGAGTGCATTATTATACGCTTTTTAGGTGGGGTTCTCTAAATTTATTTTCCTTTTCCCTTTCTTTTCAATTTAATTTGTGAAGAGTGCATTAAATAAGCTGGTCCAGCCCAACATAAAATATGAATAAAAAGAGGCTAAAAGTGGAAATAAAGTGAAGAGTGCAAAAACAACTAAAACGTCCCAATAAGGAAAGAGTGCAAAAATAATTGGGACGGATGTAGTAATATTCTATGGAGTCTACTTAGAGTTGCACATTGTTTCCTAGACTATGGTTTTGCTTAACTAGTCTTCTGGTGTTCTACTTACCTGTGGCAGAACCTTTTTGTGGATATTAAAGCAGCAGCTTTAGGGTATGGACAGTGGTGATCTCTTAAAATTAAAAAATTGCTTAAGAGATCGAAAACCACCACAGTGGTGGTCTCTTGAGTGGTCTCTTGTTAAGAGACCACTCACCGGACTCTTGGTAAGAGCCCGGTTAAGAGGCCGCTTGTGGGATGAAAAATTCTGGCACACCATGTGCTGTAGGGCCGCTGAAATGCGGCCCTTTTTTTTGGTCCAAATGGGACACGTGTCGTCCCCTCATTGGGCCACGTGTCCCACTAAGCTCAACTAATTTTTTTTAAAAATTCTGAATGGGACACGTGTCTCATCCTGGTGGAGACACGTGTCCCACTAATTTTCTGGTCTCCTTTTAATTTTTGAATGGGACACGTGTCCCATTCTGGTGGCGACACGTGTCCCAATCGTAATTTTTTTAAAAAAATCAATTTTTTTATTTTTTAAAAATTCCAAATTTAATATATTTTTGATTTTCAAATTGTAATAATTGGTCGGACTAGATCAATATTTTATTTAGTATTGTCTGTAATTTTTATAGTTGTTATAATTGATTTTTGTAATTTTAATGGTTTTTATATAATTTTAAAAACATGGAATTATCTTATTATTTATTTTTTAATTTCATTTTAATAATTATATTAAATTTTACATTCAACTTATTTTTTGTGGACAAATTTATTTAAAATTATATGTAATGTCCAAATTTATTATTGTTATATTTGGTTTTGCACACTTTTTATGTTTTCCATATTATTTTATAGATAAAATGAATTCTCATAGTATTTATTTATTTAATTTCGTTTTAATAGCTTCTTCAAAAAAATTGAAATTCATTTTATTTTTTTACACTAAAGTATGGTATTGACAAGAACGAGAAAAATAAATTATTTAACATATTTTTAAAAAATGAATTTATATTTAAATATTTAAACATTATATTAAATTTTGCATTCAACTTATTTTTTGTGGACAAATTTATTTAAAATAATATGTAATGGTCAAATTAATGAGTAGGATAGAGAAAATCAAGTGGGTTCCATGAATAGTGTACAGTGGTCTCTTAACCATTGTGGAGAAAAAAAGGGTTGTCTCTTAAGTGGTCTCTTAAGCTGAGGTGGAAGAGAGAGGGAGAAAAATAATATATTTAATTGGTAAGAGATCGGTAGTGATCTCTACCACTGCCCATGGCCTTAGCTTTTCTACCCGTGCTTGCCTGCGAAGGTGGAACAAGACGAAACATACCCAAATATGAGGCGCAATTTAATTATTATTTTTTGAATCTGTGCTGTTGAATATATTTTTACATGTAAACAGAATTTGCAAAATGGCTAGTCAGCTGCATTCATACATCTTTGAGTAGTTCAAGTCAGGTTTTATGTGGCCTTTTAGATCAAGACAAGATTAGTGTTTTTACTTTAAATCTCTGGAACCTGGGAGCCTTCTGTGGAAAAAAGAGGGTGGAACTCAGGCACATTGAAGTTGGTTCTGATTTCATAGCATTTCCCTTCCCTTTACTCAATACATTGAGCTTTTGAATGGTCAATACGCACCATAAAAATAATTCTGAGTAATAGTTGACATGTTGTTAACTCATTTATTTCCCAGTGACAAGTGCAATAGAAATTACATGGTCCCTTTGCTCCATTTGTCCACGTTTACCCTCTGTATGCTCCTCTGCATATTCATTATTGTCCAGTGTAATTTATGAGAGATAAACATTACTCCTCCTCCTCCACATAAAAAGGTCGTATTTCTCAACTAGTGTTGTTTGTTCCACATAAAGAGTCCTAATTTTTTTAAAAAAGTGATTATCTAACAGAATATTTGTTCATGTTTTACAAATTATTGTTCTATGTTTCTTATATTTGATTTTCAACTAATAGTAATTATAAAAAGAATGTCATAGATAGATGGTTTAAGAAGAGTTTGTTTACTCTGATAACTAGTTATTTTAAGTGTGTCACCGGAGAAACATGACTCTTTACGTGGAGCACAGGGAGTAATACACCACACTTCAACTGTCTCATTTTCTTCTACACTATTGTAGTGGTGCTGATGTGGGTAGCTGGATTTTAAAAAATGCAAAGTGCAGCGAAGCGCTAACGATAAAATTTACCGAAGCGCTGAACGCAAGCGCTCGCTTTTTGAAGAAAGTGCTCGCAAATCATATACTAGGATTATTTCAATAAAGACACAACACAGAACTTAGAATAATAATACAATATCATAAAAGACAAAGAAAACATTCAACACAATACCAAATTCAAAGTTTTGATGGTGGTAAGAAGAACTAAATGATTAAGATCGAAAGATTCTTAAAATTATTATAAAGTCATTGACTATAATCTCTAGTCATCGGAAAAATCATCATTATCTTCACCAAAAGTATTCTTATGGACCTCATCTTCATCCCTAAACTCTATGTCATCTTCCATATCATTTGCCATATCTCTCTCTATCTCTTCCTCATCTCCATCCCTAAACTCTATGTCATCTTCCATATCATTTGCCATATCTCCCTCTATCTCTTCCTCATCCTCACCAACAAGGTTCATTCCTCGAGGCATTGAACTAGAAGATGGCTTAAGAATTGTTCTTGAATCGAGAGCTTAGGGCTCTATTGGCTTTAACATAAACCAAATCATGCAAGCGAGATGTTTCCAATCTATTTCTTTTTTTGGTGTGGAGCTGCAAGATTTAGAGGGGAAAAAGATTAACTTAAACATGACCAGAAAGCCAAGAAAAGTTTGATTTTAATAGTAAAAAAATACAAATCTTACGTGTTCAAATACATTCCAGTTCCTCTTACATCCTGTAGCACTACAAGTAAGGCTAAGAACACGAACTGCAAACTTTTGCAAATGAGGAGTTGAGCTTCCATTGGTATCCCACCAATCAGCTAGTCAAAATGCAAACAAAATAGTCAAAAATTAAGATTTTCTAAATATACAAAATAAAAGTATAAAACTGAATTCATCCACATAAAAACAAGCACAAAAACCACAAAAATTCATCATCACGAAACCAGCCCCTAGCCAAAATTGATTTAAAAACTCTATATTTGGAGAAAAAAATAGAGCTCATGCTTCAACTAAAGCAAACATAAGAAAAGAAAAACAGCCCATAGATAAACTCATGAAATATAGGTCTGAATCCTTTTTTTTTTGGAAAAAACAGCCATAGAACTCAGTATTTTCGAATGAGAAGAGAAGAAGAAGAAGGGAGTTACCTCTGTTGCCGTTGGAAAGATGAAAACGTGAGCCTCTGTTGCCGTCAGAGGTGAAGACGAGGAAGTGAAGATGAGGGAGCGATGTTGGCGTCTGTTTCTGTCCGATTTTTTTTTTGTTTAATCCCCTAAATTATATAACCCTAATACTATTCTATTACAACCCAAAACTTCAGCTCAAACTCCTTTCATTTAAGAAAAAAAATGGTCCATTTTAGCGCACAAACGAAAAGCGCGCTTTGAGAGTTTTGCCAAAAGCGCTAAAAAACGTTCGAAAGTGCGCCCTCTTAATCAGCGCTGGCACTTTTCAGTACAAAGTGCTCACTTGAGCACTTTGCGCTTTAAGCGCACTGAAGCGCGCTTTTCAATCCCAGGTGGATAGGCACTAAGATATTTGTTTATAACTTACTCTTACCATTTTGTTTACTCCCCCGGTCCATCTGCCCAACTATGATTGTTTTTCCTTTTTGTTCTTCTCACCATGGTTGTGGTACTAGTATTTTTTCCCATTATGGCATGCTCCTACTGTTCAAATTATCCACTTTTAAGTTTTCAATATAATACTTGTATTAAGAAATTTAGTTTCGGGATTTCATAGATGGATAGTAAAATGGGATTACATAGATAGTTAAAAGAGTTGAACCTTGACTCGAATCACTAAAATTAATAAGTTGTACCTTGAAGAAACCTGACACTTAATGTGACCCAGAGGGAACATGTTTTCTTCTTTTCTCAAAAACTTTCTTAAACTGTACAAACCAAAGTAAGACAATTCTAGTGGGACTACAGTAGTATATTATAATATCTGGGCTGACTGGACCTAATTTCAGGTAGGTACACTCCTTTTTGTTCGTGTTGTGAAAGCAAACATCGGCATGAACCCTGAGCTTTCATGCATGGATGGTTAGTACATCAATGACTTAGAAAGTATTGGAGCAAATTCGACTGAGAAATATTTTGAAACTTGTTGGATGAAAATGTGCTCTTTTATGCTCAACAGCTAGTAGAAAAGCTGCAGAATTTGGGCCGCTTAAAGATGGTTATATGTTTGAATCTACGACTGGCTTATCACGGATGTAAGACTTGGGCCTATTCTACCCATGAAATGTTTCATAACTAGACTTCTGTATACTGTACTTAACTCTTGGGATGTCATTTTGGCTAGGATGCTAATTTCTGGCTCTTCTACAGGCTGTTAGGCACACCAACGTGTTCCGTGTCAGAGGCTTTGGGGAAAGGTGTTTCCTTCGAGATTGCTGTTGGCTTAAATGGGCATGTATGGGTATGAGTTGTATATATTTCTTACTTTATCTTGCTCATTATACTTTGTAAAATTGTTCTGTGAATGACTTATATCTAATACCCAACGTACTACGTTTTGTTTTAGGTCAATGCTGCATCTCCGGTCAGGGGCGGAACCAGAAAATTTTTTCAGGGGAGGCTGAAAAATTTTCGGCGCCCGGCGTGCAGAGGCGTCCGGCGTCCGGCGTCCGGCGTCCGGCGTCCGGCGTCCGGTTTATGTAAATTGATTTATTTTTCATCGATTCAAATTCAATTTAATAAAATATCCCTAATTGATAATTAACAAATGAAAATAAAAAGTTCAAAAAATCATATTCATCTAAATTCAATTTAACAAATATCCCTAATTGATAATTCCATAAACCGATTATGACAAATTGACAATTTCATTGTCACATACAATTATACAAAATAAATCAAACAATTATAATTTCAACTAAATTCCAACTAAATATGCAATTCAACTAAATCAATTTATGCAATTCAACTAAACTTCAACAATCATATATAATACAACCATATAAATTCAATTCAACATCCAATCTAAAAATCATGTTCACATTAATACATTATACATATATTTAAGTTTTGAAGAAATAAATTAAAAAGACAAAAAATTATAAACCCTAAAATTAATAAATATTAGCAATTTAGCATATAAACTATAAAGAGAAGAGAACTAGAGTCTAGAGAAGACTTACCAGTTACCAGAGGCGGCGGGATGGCGGTGGTGGACGGCGGTGGCGCGGCGGCGGCGGCGGTGGCGCGGAAGCGGCGCTGCGAGGAGGAGGAGCTGTGGCTCTGGCTGTTGTTCTGTACTTCTGTTCTTGTTCAGTTGTTCCCGCTCAACTGCTCAAGGCTCAAGCATAATATATAGGATGATGGATTGGGCCGCTCAGTTTTTGGCCCAATCCATTTCCGATCTCTTTTTTTTTTTCTTAGTACTTAGTAAAACGACGTCGTTTCACTAACGTGAAACGACGTCGTTTTACTACTTAGGTCATAAAAAATGAAAGCCAACCGAAACGACGTCGTTTCACTAACGTGAAACGACGTCGTTTTGATGCGTGAGTCTGCAAAAAAAAGAAGGCCGCAGCGCGGCCTTCTTCTCCGGCGAGCTGGCGCTGGGCTCTGCCGGAGACGCGCTCGGCCGCGCTCGGCCGCGCCGGAGACGCGCTCCCGCCTCCTCCTAGCTCCGGCCGGCGATCGAGGTAGGGCTGGAGCCCTACCTCGCGTATTAATAGATCCGCCCCTGTCTCCGGTCACCATAATCCTGGTTGCAAATGCAATAATGAAGTCCGAGTCTTTGAGTGCTGTACAGCAGAAACTTTTGGTTGAGAGACTGCTAAAGAGAGCTCGATGATCTAGAATGCGCTAGCTTTATGGATCATGCAGAGAGCGTGAGACAGTAAGCATTCATAAGTTTGAGTGGTAAGTATAGCTTCGAAAACTCAGAAATATGACTCGTCTGCGATCCGGATTCAGCATTATCAAGAACCGTGCATAAGGTGAAAAACATCTGATGACTCAAAGTTCCATGTTAGAGCTGAATTGGGACTCCACCTAGCAAGGAAAGAAGCAGAAAAACTAGGTAAACGTAGTACTCAGAGCAGTAATTTAGTGGATCGATATATCACGCCTGTATTTTACTTGATTACGCCATGTACTTTGTACAGTTTAAATACTTATGTATTTTGTATTAATTTAAATGAAATAGTAAATCAATGATAATTAATTATATTAACATTAGTATTAAAGTAACCATCAATGATAATTAATGGCTGGTCAATGATAATGGCTTGGCAGGTGGTGGTCAGTGCCACCGCCGGCGGTCAACGGCGGCGGGTGGCGGTCAGCGCCTCCAGTAGTGGTCAACGTTCGGTGGTCAGGCGGTGGTCATCGGCGCTGGGATTCACAGGTGAGTTCAAAATTCGGTGTTTTCGTCTTCTCCAGCAGCATCATCTTCTCCGGCAGCATCTTCCTCGGCTTCTTTGGCAGCGTCTTCTTCCTCTTCTTCGCCGGCAGCATCTTCCTCGGATTCTCCAGCAGCATCTTCCTCGGATTCTCCGGTAGCATCTTCCCCTTCTTCTCCGGCAGCGTCTTCCCCTTCTTCTCCGGCCCATTCTCCTTTTCTTCTCCCGCCCGTTCTCCTTCCCTTCTCCGGCTCCGGCTCTCCTTCCCTTAACCAGCCCATGCTCTCCCTCCTTCCCCCGCTCCGGTTATCCTTCCCTTCTCCGGCCTCGGTTCTCATTCCCTTACCCGGCCCTCGTTCTCCATTTCCTCTCTAGCCCCCTTCTTTTCTCCGACTCTTCAGTTCTTCTCTAGCCCCATTCTCTTCTCCGGCTCTCCAGTTCTTCTCCGGCCTCGTTCTCTTCTCTGGCTCTCCAGTTCTTCTCTGGCTTCGTTCGCTTCTCCGGCTCTCCGTTTCTCATCCCTGCCTGTTCTTCCTGGTAAGAGCCGAATCGGCTCTCCTTGATCGGTTTGCCTTACCTCGATCCAAACCGGGTCTCCCTTCCCGGTTCTCTTCCCAATCCCTTCCCGGTTCTCCTTTCCATCTATTGCCTCCAGTTCTCCTTTCTTTCCTAGCCTTCTTCTCCTCTCCTCTCCTTTTCGGTTTTTCTTTCCCTTTTCCAGCTTTCTTCTCCTTCCCCAACCCGATTCTCCTTTGCCTAACTACCATCTGCCCACATTTAATGTCATTTACTCCATTTAATTCGAAAAAGTGAACAAAATTTTTATAAAGTAGGTTGTAAAAATACTCATTGGGTAGAAATATCATAATTTTTACTCTAAATTTGGGTGTTGGAAGTTCCATGTCTTTTGAGGTATTATTTAAATTCAAGTGTTGATTTTTGTGATAATTAATAGTTAAATGTATGATTTATTAGTTGTTTAAGTAGAAACATATATTCTATCTCATACTATAATTTATTATAGTTAAATTTTATTCATTTTAGTTACATGAATATTTTTTTGAGTTTTATTTTAGTTAAATTGATTAAGTTTTTATGATTTTTTATAGTTAAATTTTATTAATTTAGTCACGTGAATTTGTTTTATATGATTTTTTATAGTTAAATTTATTAAGTTTTTTATTTATTTATTATAGTTAAAATTTATACATCTTAGTTACGTGCATTTTGTTTTTATGATTTGTTATAGTTAAATTTATTAAATTTTTATGATTTATTATAGGTAAAATTTATTAAGTTTTTATGATTTATTATAGTTAAATTTTATTCCTGCTACATGCCTTTCTTCCATTTGATGAAATACTGATTACATGTGGCTTTAGTTTAGCTTCAAAGTGTCCAGCTTGCTGTGATTCAGACTCTATCCATCATTATTTTATCACTTGTCCATTAGCAAAGAAAGTTTGGAATTCCTTGACTGCATCCATTCATTTCAATCTTAATGATCAACACTCGATACCCCAGAGATTCTTTCTATTCTGGAGCTGTCAAGATTTACCTCAGTTCTATCAAGTTTATTGCATGATACTTCCATCTCTGATCTGCTGGTGCTTATGGAAAGCTAGAAACAGCTTTCTATATGATCATAAGCCTTTCTCTGTGGATAATATCTGTAGGGAGGTTGATGAACTGATCAGATTGACACTGAATAAGTGTAAGCCTAGTATATTATCTACACACTCAATCCCTCCAGCCTTTAATCATCTAGTCCCGCTCTTGAGACCTCCCCCAAAGCCAAATTTGAAGAAAGTATACTGGACTAAGCCTGAACTTGGTTGTATTAAAATCAATGTGGATGCCTCCTGGAGCTCTGGTAATGCTTCGGTTGGTCTTATTGCTAGGAATAGCCTCGGTCAACCTATCTGTATTAGCTCTACTTCAATGGCTAGTGTATCTCCCTTACATGCAGAAATTGAAGCGATATTGTATGCGTGCTACACCTTTAACCACCTTGACCATAATTTCATCATTGAATCTGATTCAAAATTGGCGGTACAGATGATCAGTAATCCTTACACTGCAAAATGGGAACTCTTTCAGCTGGTTTTTAAGGCTAAATCCTTGATTGGCTCAGCGGTTCTAAAACATGTCTATAGGGAGGGTAATGCAGTGGCTCATGCTATCTCTAAACATCACTTTCATAACAACCAAAGTCTCAATCTTGCTAATGTTTCCCCTGAGATCAGAGGGCTTATAATTTTGGATAGAGATAATGTACCTCATCTCAGATACACTAAGTAGATATAAAGTAGGAACAGATACTGGCTTATGATTTGCTGTTGCTTGTGCAGGACTTGTATGAAGCACTACTGATTCTGCTCTGTGTTGCCATGTTTGCCTCTGATGTTTCTTCGATTTTCCAACTTAGAGAGGCAGAAAACGCTCTCTTCTGAGATTCCAAACGCCCAGATATGTTTGGCTCTGATGCTCTTCAATTTTCCAACTTAGAGAGGCAGAAAACTGATCTTGAAGTAGACAACTACAGTGACTCAGACTCCAGGAGGCTGCATATCTTTAAGCCTGAGGGAAGATCAGACTTAAGGAGAAGTTTTGCTTGCTGGGGCAGCAACTCTTCCTCTTTTCTTTGAGCTTATAAGTTTACATTCACCTTCATGTAAAAGTTGCCTGGCCAAGGGAGAGAATTCACACGAGGGGTGGAGATTCTCTCCCTAGGATCGCGACTTCTACTTCCGTTATAGTACTTTGTTTACTGTTTATAGGGGTCGATGCACTTTTTGGCATCACTTCTTCGGTTTTCTCGCCGAACTCATGTAAAAACACACTTTGATCTCTTTTGATATAGGGCTTGGGGAACCTAATAAAGAACTCCCTCACCTTCGGGTGTTTATTAAAAAAATAGTTAAATTTTATTCATTTTTAAAATCTTATTTACGTGTATTTTTTTAGTTCATTAGATAGTAATACCTTAGTTCATTAATATGGTACTACTAATTTGTTAAATAATATGGTTCTACTAATACGTTCGTTCATTTGATAGATGATTTATCTTAGTTAGATGATTTATCTTAGTTATAAATTGGTTCTACTAATACGTTAGTTCATTTGGAACATAAAATACGTTCGTTCATTTGATAGATAATTTATCTTAGTTAGATGATTTGTCGTAGTTAGATGATTTATCTAAGTTATAATTTGGTTCTACTAAAACGTTAGTTCATTTGGAACATAAAATACGTTAGAGATGATTTATCTTAGTTAGATGATTTTTCTTAGTTTAAAATTGATTGTACTAATACATTAGTTCATTTGGTACTATTAATACGTTATAATTTGGGACTACTAATGATGATATATGTTAGTTCATTACATATGGTTCTACCAGTGATGATATAACAAAATTTGTATTTTTTTAATGTGGTTATAGATTTCATACTAGTAGTGAGAATTATTATACTTTAAATATGTGTAGGTATCTTTTATGCACTTATAAAAAAAATTATGCCCTGTACATTTTATTAGTTATTAGAATGATTTATGGCATCATTGCGTTTGGTATTATATTTGAGTGAAACTAATTACTTGATATATATTATTGTTTAAGGATGGCAATGAGTCATATGGAGCGATGGCAGGGGGAATGGTTACTCAACATTCGCAACCACAAATGTGTTTCCAAGTCACATCGAAGCTTATTCCTACCTGCAACGGACTGCTCGTCATGTAGGATTTGAACTTGTCATGGGATCGTACAAAAAAATAAGAATGGTCCCTTTAGGATATATTGTATTTTCAATCGGGGTCGAAATGATAAGGTTGTCAATATGAGCAATTCAGATGTTGTCCGACAAAGTAACACATCGACAAGAAGTTGTTGCCCTTTCATGATTGTCATGAGAGAGAGTAGCACAGGAGAGGGTTGGAATGTAGTACTATGCAAGGATTCTTGACGAGGGATGCACAACCACCAATTTTCAGTGTACGCTAAGGGGCATAGACAGAGTAGCAGGCTCTATGCAGAGGCAGAACAAGTGATAAGAGATTTGATGAATGTTGAGACAGCCCCCAGGCATATCAATGTGAGCCTCGGTCATTCATTTCCAGACCTGCATCAGACTATTAGGCACGTGTATAATGAACGATAGGCCTATGGAAGAGAAAGGCGAGGCAGGTGCAACGCAACTTAGAATTGTTTGCATCTTGCCACCTCCAATGGATACGATATGGAGGCGTGTCGACCTGCAGATAGCCGGGCAAATTACTATGGTCAAAGACAACCTCGAGAAATCAAGAACGCTCATTGGTAGATTGCATCATAGAGTCATTTTCAACAACTTGTTCAATAATGTGTCAAAATATTGTCTGGATAAATTTACGTCTGAGCACAGGAGGATTGAAACACTTGGAGCACATGTTTATGCATATTGTGGTTGTGTACTGCATTCAACACATGGAATACCATGTGCTTGCATCATGTGGACGGAAATTGAACAAGGAATCCCCTTGTATTTTGACGACATTCATCCACTGTTTAAGACACTAGTATTGCGTGATGACTTGCAGAACAGGGAAAATATTTCTAGGGGTTATCAAGAACATGTAATGTTCAACAGTATATTGGAGGAGCTGGCATGCAGCGACCCATCAGTTCTCCGTCGAGTTTCAAGCTACATAGACGAGCAGTTACATCCAGAGGATAGCGGCAATGCATATGGAAGACCAAGCGAGCAGGTTCCCCAGTCAAGATCAACTAGGCGATCACCGAACTGCCACGAGCACGTGAACAGGAGTACAGGCCATCTCTAAGCGGGCGTAGTTCAAGGTCACCAGTGCACAGTACATTAGGGAGAGGTAGCTAACACAGTAAATCTATCGATTATTCATCCAAGTGAATAGTATGACCACTTCGTGAGACTGAAAGTAATCTTAATGATTTCTCTTGCAATGACATTCCCGTACCTTGAAAGTGTCCCCCACATTATCAGGCGTTACATCGAGGCTGGAATGATGTTTTGAGTGATGGAAAATGTGGCTTCAGATGTGTTGCTGATGCATTCCATGTAGATGGTAAAGGTGAATGGCCTGGGGCACGTCGAGCAGTATTTAACGAGTTATCGACTCATTGGCCTGATTATGTTCCCATATACGATTTGAAGGACAATATTGAATTAGCCAGAACATGTATACACCACACCAAAGGTCCATCTGATCATGAACATTGGTTTGCGGTCATTGTGGATACGTTTCCTGTCGCCACTTACTACAACACGGTTGTAGTTTTATACTACATTCTAGAGAATGGGTCGGCAGACTATTGTTGTACAGGCCTTTCATTGAGAGCGAGTGGGAGCAAGGATGGAATAAGGAGAGAGCTACACATTGTATATGTTCACAGTGCAAGCCATTTTGTAAGGATACATGTGAAGGAAAACTGCCCCATACCCCCTGTAGTTAACTTGTGGACCATATGGAGGAAGTCGAATGTTGTTGGTTGGGAGTTACCCTTCCGTAGGACGATTGTGGCTTGGAACAAAGCATACACACCCCATAATTAGTAGTTGTGTGGGACTATTATTCTTGCAAACTGTGTTCGGTACGTTTTTATATATTCTCATAATGTAGTGAATTGAATTGCATCATACAAGGGCTATGGTATTGAACACAACGAAAGAGTTTGGCGTACAAAAAGGAACATAGATTAGCAAAGATTTCCGGTTACAGAAATGAACAAAAATAAGCAAGAAGTTCGAAGTACATAAGTGAACCAAAAATAGCAATGAATTCGAGGTACATTACTGAACAAATTAAAAGCAAACAGTACGCTCATACAGAAATGAACCAGTTACCTAGGGAATGAGTTCATAATCGTGGCATCTGTGATACTCCTCACGACGACGAATCCAGGTAGCCAACAACTTCTTCATACGCGGGTCGACAATTTCATGAATAGTTGTAGAGTCAAACGGATCCAAGTCGCTCATCATATCATTCAACAAATGATATATAGAAAACACATATTATCATAACGTATAAATTAGATTTAATATAATTAATTAAAGCAAGCAGTTAGAGAAAAATTACCAGTAAATCAAGATTGGTTGTATCTGGTCTGCAACCGGTACCATCATGTACATGATTTGTGATCAATGGGTGAGAATGAGTCGTGAATCAATCCTTGTAATCTAAGGTACATTCAGATTGACCGGTGGAAATAGGATACTTGGGTGCCATGCCTGTGCCATGTCTCATAAAGTCAACTGCATCCTCCCTGAGTAGGTCACTGAATAACTAGAAGGATTAGCGGACCTGGAGCAGGGTTCTAGCACAATCCTAATGGTGTACGGTTACCCTGTACGACACCAAACTGGCACACCACACGGTCTGGCATGTACGCCTATGATATGTCCATTTTATGTGCATAATTTAATACTGTTTTAGGTCACTTTTGTGCTCTTTTATTATCAAGAGCTTGTGTTTTACCTTGAAATTCTCCTAGGAGGGGTAAGAGTAACTTTACGCTCGTTTACCTCTCCTAAGTTGATTTTGCATGACAAGGGAAGAACACAGAGGCTTGAAGACCGGGGGCCATTAAAGATCACATTTTCGAAGACTTCTGAAGACTTGCTTCGAAAACATCAAGACTGGAGGCCATCGAAGACCATTTTTTAAGACCTTGAAGACTTGAAAAATGAGAGGAATCGCCATGAAGATAAATGTTTACCACAAGAAGAAGATAAGAAAACAGAGTTAAATTCTAGCACTCGTCGCGAGTCGCGATGGCCTCATCGCGAGCCCGTCGCAAGTCGCGACGAACCCGTAGCGAGTCGCAACCAATGGGTGGCCAGAATCTAACCTTATCCTTTTTGTACTATAAATAGCACTCTCTTTCCTCCCATTCATATCTTCTTCTTCTGCGTTTTGGTACTGTTCCAAACCCTATTTTCTTCAATTTTCATCTTTGAATTCTCTTGAATTATGTTTGGTTGTTTAGCATTAATTAGTATGAACTCTTGTAGCTAAATCTAGTTCTTGGGAGCAATTGATTGAAGCTTCCAAACTTATGTAGTAAGATTCTATGTTTTCTCATTTATGAACATTTATTGGAGAGCATTTATTATGCCATTAATGTTGTGTTTTACCTCATTTATACCATTGGTTGTTTGAGTATATGAAATTTTTGTAAGATTGAAATGTTAGAGTGTTATGAAAGTTTCAAATTTCTTAACTCATTTGATATGGAAATCCAAAAGCATGCATTCAGAACGTCTTGTGTATAATGTGTGGTAATTCTTGCTAGATGAGTATGTTAATGTGGTTTGTTTTCATATTTGTCACATAGATGCTAAGGAAGGTTGAACCTTGAATGTTGTTTGTTCTAATTTAAACCTAATAAATGCTTTGTTTGGTTAAATGACTATGCCTATGGTAGAAGACTTGTTGTTATCAAACCTATGGTCCTTTGGGTGAAATGCCATTGATGAAATACCCTATGATGTTGTTTGTCTAGAGTGATCATCAATGAGGTTTGCAAATGGTCATTGTTTGTCTTTGCAAACTACTATTAAGGAGGAATGCATGTTGATCTTTGAATGAGAATTGATAACATCCCCCGTAGACGATAAATGTAATTGAATGTGTGAATGAATCACTGAGCTATATGACGTTTGGAAGTGGAAGTCGATTGCCCCCAAAGCTCTGTTAATTATCATTTACATCGTATCTTTAGTTGTATTGCATTATTAGCATAGTTCTCTTGTTTTGCTAGTTGTTATATTTTAATTTGATAACTCAGGATAAAAAATCAACCAAACCCCACCTTGTTTACATGCTTTTCTATGTATCTATGTAAGTATATGCCTAGTATGTTTTCTCCTATATATGTTTAAACACTTGGAAAGATCCCTCTTCTCGTGGACGACCCTGACTTGCTATTATCCACTTAATTGTAGATAGGAAGCATTAGGGTTTAAAAGTATTAAATTTGAGAGGTACGGCGGCTACCTCCCAAATTTCGGTGCCACTACCGGGGAAGAGGCGTTTGTTTTTAAGTGCTTGGGCATATTATGTGTGATTATATGCTAATTGTAAATATTTGTTAGTTTGCTTTTATTTTGATCTCTTAGTTGATTTGCCATTTTCACTTGGCTTGGAGACGTATTGTTCGAGTTCTTGGTGTATGGTTCGTACCCGATCCTCTTCTTAAGAACCCCTACACTACGACCCCGAGTTAGAGTTGAATTTAAGATGGGCTGGGAGGCTTTCTTGGAAAGTGTGAATAACACCCCTCCTAGTGACCATTTTGTGGATACCTCTTCCTCTATGGAACATCAACTTGAGCACAAAGATGAGCATCTAGGAGGGGGACCTCAACATCCTCCTCTCCAAGGGCGAGTTCCTCCTCTCCACCAAAGGGAGATTACTTTGGGGCAAGCTTTGTTAAGAGACATCATGGCCCCCAACCTTGATCAACAACCAATGTTCATTGAGTATCATGTGGTTGGACCAAACAGGCACTTTAAGCTAAAGACCGGGTTCATCAATATGCTACCCATCTTCCTTGGTAGGCAAGGGGAGAATGCCAGCAAACACCTCACGTAATTTCACTTCTTGTGTGGTACGGTCCCCCATGGAGTGGATAAAGATTTCTATAAGTTGAAGGCATTCCCGTTCACACTAAGGGATGGTGCAAGATATTGGCTCCACTACCTACGGCCCAAGAGCATCAAGAGTTGGCTCGATATGAAAACGAAGTTTCTATCCAAATAATTCCCGGCATCTAGATCAGCCGCCTTGAAGAACGATATAAGAAACATCCTCCAATGGCATGAAGAATCTCTCTTCGACTATTGGGAGAGGTTCAAGAAGCTTCTTGAAAGTTGCCCTTACCATGGTTATTCAGAGGGGGATTTGGTTTTTTATTTCTACAATGGCCTTCTTGATGAAGATCAACGGTTGGTAAGAAGTTCTTGTGGTGGCACCCTTGGGAACAAAACATCCTCCGAGGCTATGCAATTGTACGAGGAGCTAGTGGAATAATCGAGAAACTTTAGCTCAAGGTCCGATTTGAGAAGGAGAAATCCAATGCCCGCAAGTGACTCTTCCAATAGTGGAAAGCTTAAGGGCCAAGTCTTGGCCCTTGAATCTATGGTCAAATCGTTGATGACGAAGCCCGGGAAGGCACCACATGTTAACTCATGTGAAATTTGTTACTTGGCGCATCCTACAGACACTTGCCCTACTTTGCAAGAGGACTATGTTGAGGAGGTGAGTGCCATGGTATATCAAGGGAATCAAGGCTACCAAGGAAACCAAGGATATCAAGGTGGTCAAGGCTACCAATGTCAACAAGGCTACCAAGGTTATCAAGGGTACCGAAATCGACAGTACAATTCGGGAAATTGTGATAACCCGAACCTCCGGTATGGAAACCCTCAAGGAAGCCAAAACCCTCAACCATATCGACGTCCTCAACAACAATATAGGCCACCTCAACAACAATTTCAAAGGCTCCAAGACAAACCCCGAGACCAAGGGGAGAGCTCGGGGTTAACAAAGGATGAGGTGATGCAAGCCATTCACCGGTATGTGTGCGGAGAAAAGTGAGAAATTCTAAGATGAAGCTAAGGCGAGCATAAAAAACTTGGAAACTCAAGTGAGCCAAATAGCTCAAGTGGTGAATAAGATGGAGGCCCGAGAAAAAGGCAAACTTTCCTCCCAACCAGAGATCAATCCTCGATAAAATGTGAGTGTAGTCTCATTGAGAAGTGGAAGAGAGGTGAAGGAGCCCCAAGAAAGGGTTGTTGTTGAGCAAAAAGTTGAAAAAGAAGAAGATCATGAGAAAAAGGACGAGGGGTTGGCCATGGGGAGCAAAGGAGAAGAAATAGAGGTGGAGACATTTGAGCCAAGATCAGGATCAAATCCTGAGACCTCATCCCCACCTCACAAGAAATCAAGAGGGGTGGAGATCCCTATCTACGTGCCAGAACCACCATTTTCGGAGGCATTAAAGGGTAGGAGGACCAAGGAAAACAACAGGACATCTACGAAGTCTTTTGTAGATGCGAGGTAAATATTCCACTCTTAACTGCTCTGAATCAAGTTCCTTGGTATGCTAAATTCCTTGAATAATTTGCACCGTCAATAGGAAACAACAATTGAAAAAAAAAAGAAAAAGAATGTGAAAAGTGAATATGTCTCCGTTGTGTTCAATGATGAAATCCCCCCCCCCCCAAATGTGATGATCCGGGAATGTTTACAATCCCTTGTGAGATAGGAGGCAAATGTGTTAATAAGGCCTTGTTAGACTTATGGGCTTCAATCAATGTAATCCCATACTCCTTGTTCAATCAATGTAATCCCAACTAGCCGATCACTCTAGCACATACCCAAAAGGTATTGTGAAGGATGTGTTGGTGAAAGTGGATTTTTTGACATTTTCCGCAGACTTTTATGTTCTTGAAATTGGAAGTGACAATAGTGATAAACCTATTCTTTTAGGAAGACCATTTCTAAAGACTTCAAGAACCATAATTGATGTGCATAAAGGAACATTGACCATGGAATTTAAGGGGCAGAGGGTAGAATTTGACACTAATAATTCTATTGATCATCCTAGTAGATATCATTCTTGCCAAACTATATATTATTGATGACAAAGAGAAAGATGAAATTGTGCCCATAAATGGTAGTTCCTTAAATGTTGCCATTGATGATGTTTTGAGTGATGATTTAATTTCAAATGCTGTTAGTACTAACTTGACGAAAAGCAACGGCGAATGCACTCTTGGGAACACATCATCCAACCCTTGTTGTGTGTCCAAGGGTAATACAGTAAGGGTGTTTCCCCCCCCCCCTCTCTTGATAAGACTTCGGTGAAAGAGTGCAAACCACCACCAAAAGCTCTTAAATGTTCATCCCTTAGAAAAGGAGAGAAACCACTGAATGCTTACGTGCTTGAGATCACCATGGAACAAAAAAGTGATTTGTTGGAGATGTTAAGGGAACATGAAGAAACCCTAAGCTACTTGAAGAAGATTTTGTTGGGGGATGATGTGAATCCTAATTATTTTGACCCTGACCAAGGAAAAGGGACCGATCATCTCTGTTCATTTTGTGAGTAAGCTCCAAGAAGGGGAGTAAGTCATACCGACGATGTTAAATAAACTTGGTTTTGATCATCCGGATCGTCATTTGTGACTTTCTGTTGATGTTGCTTGGTTTTGGATTTTGTCATTAATTTCATTGTTTTTCTTTGTATTTTTCATGAGTTATTTTTCCATGATTTTGTTGCAATTTTGAATCCAATGCATTGGACTTTTGAAGGGAGAAGTGCTTGAAGTTAAGAAGGAAAGACTTGGACAAGAGAAGGAATCCAAAAAAATTTCTAAGTACCAGGTTAGTAGTCCATCGCGAGTCGCAATGGCCTCGTCGTGAGTCGCGATGGATCATCGCTAGTCGCGATGAAGTGGTCACGAGTCGCGACCAAATTAGGGATTTGGCTGAAAAAGAGAGGGCTCGGCCTCCACTTTTTTACGAGTTGCGATGGCCTCGTTGTCAGTTGCGACGGACCATCGCGAGTCACGACCTAGTGGTTGCGAGTCGCGATGGGCGTACAGCCTTGTTTTTAAGAAATGGGAAGAATTGTTTTTTGCCACAAACACACATCTCCATCCGCCGCTCTTCATCTTCTCTGCCATTCCTCCATCAACCCATCTCCCTCCGACCGCCGTTCACCGCCGCTCACAACCACCACTCCATACCCCAATTCCTTGTTACCAAGCTCCACCCACAACTCCACCTAAAATTGTTGAAGAACACAAAACCCTAGAATTTGGGAGTTTTGTATTTTTTGCAATTAAACTTCAAATTGCTTGTGGGTTTCACTCCTTTCTCATCCTAGGCATCTAAGTAGTACAATTCATTAATCTCTCAAGCTTTACTTGTGATTATGATTGAATCAATTATTTTGTGGCATATTGTATGAACTTTGTGTGATACCTTAGGTTAGTTTGATTGATTGGAACATTGCAGATGTTGTTGAATATATTGTGCTTGCAAGTTGATTTGAAAGGATTGTATGAATATTTGGTGTTTACGGCTTGGTTGGATGCAGGATAACATGAATAATCGCTTTGAGTGCATTGAGTTGCTCGTATTGGTCTTATGCTTGCATTGCACTATTAGTGTTGCTTTGGTTGAGAATGGATTGTGGTTTATACTAGATATGAGGCATGTTGGCCCTTTTTGAGACTTAGTTGTTATTTGGATAAAATGTTATTGTGCTTTGAAATGGTATTTTGCTTAGGGTAGTTTAGCCATGGGACTTAAATGTGGACATTGTGAATGTACTAATGGTGGCTAAACTAATTAGGCATGACTGGGATTTTGAGATATATCAAATTTGCTTTCAATTATGTGAGGACTTCATGGACTTGAGAATATGGGCAGGTGGGACATAATATGGATTGTATGTGCAATTGTAAGTAGAACTTGAACTAGTAGGCTTGAACTTGATTTGGCTTGTGATGATGAACTAGTTTAAGGTTGAGTATGAATTTGCAATGTTGAATATACACATATTCCTGTGTATATGACTTGTTTGCTGTGATTGTTAGATATGACCCCTACAAAGAGGCATAGGGCTCCTCCCCGAGGCTGGCGCACCGCCGCTCCACCTCCGCATCCACCACTGGCTCTGGAATCGAGCTCTTTACCTCTCCCGCCAGATAGGTACATGGGTTTAACCCGGATCACCGGGTCCTATGCTGAAAGTTGGGAAGCCCTAGCGAGTCGTCAACTCAAGGAGACAAGTTTTGTAGACATACCCACACTAGATGCTCTTGGGCTCACCCAGCCTGCCAGATGCCTCCTCGTCAAGGGGGAAATGGAAGGATTCATGAGCAGGAGCGCACCCTCTTACCAGAGATACATGCTAGAGTTCCCATCCACGGTCAAGATCTGCTGCATGAGAGATGATCAACCATGTGAGAGGTACATTTCTTTCCGCTTGGATGATATATCCAGGAAAATGACCTTTTCACAGATTGAGGAGGCGTTTGGATTTAACATTGCAGAAATACGGGCCAGGCTGGACCTACGGGCCAGGCTGGACCCACAGGCCCAGGAGTGATCGATTGAGGATGGCATGCAATTTTGGAATGTCATCAACATGAGGCCAAAGAACTCCCATGACAAGAGCAGTGTCATCATCCACCCCGCACTTCGTTATGAGCACCGACTGTTGGCTGGCACAGTACTTTGCTCGGCAGAGCCGACAAATGTGCCAGACAATGACATTCACTATGGCACTTAACGAGTGAGGGACCATGATACAGGTTATGGGATGAGTTGTAGATGAGGAGGATCGTGGAGGTGGAAAGAAAGCCAAAGGGGAAGATCATGGTCGGAGGTATGATAGGCCTCTTAGCGGAGTACCTAGGATTGGTTCCTCTGGCTGGCTTTCTGCACTTAGGGATGTGCACTTCCTACCTCATCACTGCTGAGAGGTTGGTTAGATTTGAGGTGCTCAGTGCCACCCGGACCACGGAGCTATTCCACTGGTTGTATGGCGCCAGGAAGGTCACATTCATGGCACTTCCTCAGCCCAACAAGACGAAGCTGGAATTTGATACACCTCTAGGAGACTTGGCAATTTCACCTGACTTCTCATGCATAGATGACTTCCAGCACGAGCTCCACGACCTTGGTCCAGCCCCTGTCCAGCGTAATGATAGCAGTATACCTTTCTCTGAGAGGCAGCAGCAGCAGCACACCCCGCAGCATCCACCAGAGACCGAGCCGATGCAGGAGGACGATGTGCCACCTCACTACTCCCATCCTCCACCGGATTTCTATGAGCAGATGATGCAGACCATGCAGGATGGATTCAACCACCAGGACAGCATGATACTAGAGCACAATGTGTTTGTCTCCCAGACCTTAATCGACATAGATGAGGAAATTGATCACCTGTCTGCTCGCATCCATGAGATGCAGTCCAAGGCAGGCGATGTCTCAGGCCCTGATGAACCCATCGCGAGTTACAACGTACCATCGCATGTCGTGACCAACGGGTGGCCAGAATCTAACCTTATCCTTTTTTGTACTATAAATAGCACTCTTTTTCCTCTCATTCACATTTTCTTCTTCTGTGTTTTTGGTACTGTTCTTAACCCTATTTTCTTCCATTTTCTTCCATTTTCATCTTTGAATTCTCTTGTATTGTGTTTGGTTGTTTAGCATTAATTAGTATGAATTCTTGTAGCTAAATCTAGTTCTTTGGAGTAATTGATTGAAGCTTCTAAACTTATGTAGTAAGATTCTATGTTTGCTTATTTATGAACATTTATTAGAAAGCATATATTATGACATTAATGTTGTGTTTTACCTCATTTATACCATGGGTTTTTTGAGTATATGAAATGTTTGTAAGATTGAAATGTTAGAGTGTTATGAAAGTTGCAAATTTCTTAACTCATTTGATATGGAAATCCAAAAGCATGCATTTGGAACTTCTTGTGTATAATGTGTGGTAATTCATGCTAGATGAGTATGTTAATGTGGTTTGTTTTCACATTTGTCACATAGATGCAAAGAAAGGTTGAACATTGAATGTTGTTTGTTCTAATTTAACCTAATAAATGCTTTGTTTGGTTAAATGACTATTTCTTTGGTAGAAGACTTGTTGTTATCAAACCTATGGTCCTTTGGGTGAAATGTCATTGATGAAATACCCCTATGATGTTGTTTGTCTAGGGTGATCATCAATGAGGTTTGCAAATGGTCGTTGTTTGTCTTTGCAAACTACTCTTAAGGAGGAATGAATGTTGATCTTTGAATGAGAAGTGATGACATTCCCCATAGACAACAAATGTAATTGAATGAGTGAATGAATCAATGAGCTATATGAAGTTTGAAAGTGGAAGTCGATTGCCACCACGGTTCCGTTATATATAATTTACATTGTATCTTTCGTTGTATTGCATGATTAGCATAGGTATCTTGCTTTGCTAGTTGTTGTATTTCAATTTGATAACTTAGGATCAAAAACCAACCAAACCCCCCTTGTTTACATGCTTTTATACGTATCTATGTAAGTATATGCCTAGTATGTTTTCTCCTATATATGTTTAAACACTTGGAAAGATCCCTCTTCTCGTGGACGACCCCGACTTGCCATTATCCACTTAATTGTAGATATGAAGCATTAGGGCTTAAAAGTATTAACTTTGAGAGGTACATCGACGACCTCCCATCCTCCATTACTTCAATGTATCGAATCACGCCTCGGTAATGAGTCATCCCCTTCGCATCCCTGACCACGTTAGGTCCATATGGTAACCAATCCACCTGTATTTGTTTTCAAAAATTGTAACACTCATATGGCATCCAATCTACATACAACATTCATACCTGGTGAGCTTGTAAAGCATCTAGTTGACGCCTGATGGTCACCAGTCGCTGAGTATCCTTCCCCATTTTCTCCCCTGAGTGCCACCGGTTGGCGCATCTCGAAAGAGCTGGCAATGTACTCAGTCTCGGCCAAAACATGGGAAAGTACTCGTAGATCCATGCTTGCTGCAGCGTGCAACATCCACATAGGCCGTGGGCCTTAGCCCTGGAGGTAATTCCCAACTGTAGATACAAATTGGCCAAGGCCGCCGATCCCCAGGACAATTGCGAATCAGCTACAGGGAGCAGGTAGGTTCTTACCTTAGTCCTGATCTTATCGACAAAGAGAGTTGATGAAAACCACATGAATTGGAAGTTATCGCCCTGACCCGCCACTACACACCTCGCCATCAATACTTAGCCATCAATATTACCCCCGTTCCAGTCTTCCCTGAGGAAGGACTCAACGTCTTTCCCAAATAGTTTAGCACTTGCTTCCTGAATGGCCTCCACCGAAATGGTACTAGCAACAGATCTACCAACAATAGGAATTCCGAGAATCATCTCAATATCGTGTAATCATACGGTCATCTCCCCGAAAGGCATGTGAAATGAGTTCGTGACCGGCTACCACCTCTCGACAAAAGCATATATCAACGCCATTTCAAGGTACTTGAACATAATCGCGGGAAGGTACGACAACCCGGTCGCACGTATCCTGGCCTGAACAACATCGCTGCAATCTGGGAGTGTGGTGATTAGCTGATTGCAAAGAATTGCACGAGTGTGGCATTTCAGCACACCTCGCTCTTTACCATTCCAAACATCAACTGCAACATGGCCTCCAAAGCTGGGTATAACAAGGTCATCTTGCGGACCACCACCCATCGGTCTGCGCACAAGCCATGTTTCATCAACAACATGCTTTCTCTTGTTCCTAACACCCCTTCCAGTCCTAGCCTCACCAACAGTGCACGATCCGCCTGAAGATTGGGCAAATCAACCAGCTCTATTCCTGTACGTATGTCTACCTCCTCCACCAACATGTGCTGCAATTCCAACCTCCACCTGCAAAGTCATCGCAGGTTGGCCACTAGGGGGAACAATGCATGTACCCTACCCGCCCTCGGCGTCAAGTGGTGGCTCTACACCACAACCATCTAGTGGGCTACATACGGGTGCTTGATCCCCAACCTGTAATTCGAACATTGATTGCCAGCCTACTTCGTCACGGATTGAATGCACTCTACCGACAGTGAGAATGTTGAATTCCAAACTATCCCAGGTTGGCATGGGATCAAAAACATCATTGGGCCTTGGAGAAGGCCGCTCAACTAGTACCTCGTGATCTTGCACAGTTTCCTGCAACTGTTCCTGCACAATGGCGCGACCTCTCGCCTGTCTGGCCGATGCACTAATCCCCATTTGTCGTATACAATGACCTTCATCAATGGGTTCGCCGTCAGTGCTCATCTATAATACAAGATATATAATTATTATTTTAACAATTCATTAATCGTAGGAGAAAATAAAATAACATAAATAAAAATAAAATGTTAACTGATATGAAAAAAAACACTACATAATTTCAAACTACTTATGAAAAAAATTAATCGCACATAAAATACATTTTCAACTACTTATGTAATTTTTTATCTTATATATTATAATAATAAAGTACATATTTACTAATGCATAGAAAAATGTAAATATAACGTAAAAGAACAAATTCTTAACAAAACATACAAGATTTCCTATCCAAAGAACTATTTATTTTTATTATTTACAAAATATATAATAATTTACTTAATCATTATATAATAATTTACTTAATTATTATATAAAAATTATGTTTATAATTTATTAAAATAATTATTTAATCACTTCATCATAATTTACTTCACAATTATTTTTAAAATATTCATAAATGTGATTTTCATAATATTATTTTCAATAATATTATATTCTATAATATTATATTTACTTTTCAAATGTTTAAAATAGTTTTCATTTTAAAATTTAAGCTAAACATTTTTTAAAATTATTCTACTTAATTTCAAAGTTTTTTAAATTTTTAATATTTAATTTTTCAAAGTTTAATTTACAAGTTTTTATTTTTTGTTCAGCTCTCTTCCTACTGTGTGCGATTTTAAGTTTCTACGGTGCGAATTATCAAAAACGACTACTCTTCCAGTCATTTTCAGCTTCCCTCTCCCCCTCTCTCCTGTCCTCTCTCTGATACTCAACTGATAACGGTCACTGACCGCGTCCCTCGCCGCCATGGCGGCACCTCCGCCCAGCCGTGGTCCATACGGTGGAGGAAAATCCTTCCTTCAAGCTCTAGCAAATCGTCCCCCTCCACTATCTGACTCCCTTCCTTCGAACCCAGAGATCATCCCCAAAACTCAATACAAAGGGGATATTGCTTGTATTGTCAGTCGCAAAGACGCCGACACCCTAGCCTCTCATTACAACAATGCTCTCGTTGGAAAGTTCGCGAGGGGCAAGCCATCCATGAATCAGCTAAATGAATCTTTTCTCTCCGTGGGCTTCAAAGGAAAATTCCAGCTCGGATCAATCGATTCCAGGCATGTGCTGATAAGATTTGAAGAGAAAGAGGATTACCATCGATTTTGGCTAAAGGGGCAGTGGAGTTTTTACAATGCTCAGATGAAGGTACTCAAATGGACCTCAGATTTCTCCCCTATGGCTGAATCATCGATCGTTCCGGTATGGGTTTCTATTCCTCATGTCCCAATATACTTTTACAATACTGCTATGCTCCAAATCATTGGAAATCAAATTGGCAATTTTATAAAAGTAGACGCGGCTACTGCTGTCCTCTCTAGGCCTTCTTGTGTCAAGATGTGCGTTGAGATTGATTTGACAAAAAAACTCCCTTCATTTATAAGGGTTGGTATTGAGGAAGATGGGAATGAATATAATGTGATCAAATTACCACTTGAATTTGAAAACATCCCTCCTTACTGTCACCATTGTAAATGTATAGGACATAATGAAAACTGTTGTATTTATCTACACCCTGAGCTCAAAAGAATCAAATCCCAGAAAAATGATAAAATAGTGGGTAATCTAGGGGATCTTTCTGATGCTACAAAAATTGCCAAACAGGATGGCAATATGACTGCTAATCATTCCCAGACTGTTAATACTATTGCTGGAAGTTCAGGCTTCTCTGTGTTGGAAAAACAAAGAACTTTCAATGGACAAAAATTCCAATATGTTCCTAAGAAACAGAATGTTACAGAACCCCTGATTGACCATGACATTAATAAGACCATATTACTTGAGGATGATCCTCAAACTGATCATGTGACCCAGGATGGTACCAATGATGATCATACCCCTGACCTGATTGTTGTTCAAGATCAGGCTCAGGATGAGATTGTTGTCCAAGATCATGTTGAATCAAACAAGGACGATCATCCTAACTCGGGCTTTAATAATATTCCCCCTTCCTCTGTCCCCCTTACCCCTAAGGATAGTTACAAGGAACAGGTAGCCCACCCTCATCCCCAGCCTCTGGAATTTGAACAAAATCAGCATAACGCTAGAGGCTCTCATTCTCCTTCTCCTAATATTGATGGTTCAACAAGATTAAACAAGCTTTCACTGTCTGCTCCTCCTATCTTTGCTAAAGATGATTTACCTAGCAAAAAGGGCAGGTCCTTCTCACCTTTTCATTCTATTATTTCTGCAAAAAATTACATCTTTTCTCAGCAGAAACACAAAGGAAATAGGTTTCTAGCTCTGGCTGATGAAGAATTTTCAAGTGAAGGAACTTCCAAGGACAATCGTACAGGATTCCAAGCTCATTCTGATGCTCAGGACAT
Organism: Rubia yunnanensis; assembly: GCA_037428765.1. Lineage (NCBI taxonomy): Eukaryota > Viridiplantae > Streptophyta > Magnoliopsida > Gentianales > Rubiaceae > Rubia > Rubia yunnanensis. The sequence continues at coordinate 16,509,576 of CM075066.1, forward strand.
TTCTGCTACCCAGGAATCTGTTGCTAAAGGAGAAGCTCAGGTAAGTGTTTCCCCAATATCAGCTTCCAACCCTAATAAGCAGAAAAATGACAAGGAGCTAAAGATTAAGTCCAGATTAAAAAATGAGTCTTTTTTCTCCCAGAAAAACACAATCATGACCAGATCAAAAAGCTCTAGCAATGTTTTTCTATGAATAGCACAACTATTAAGATTAACATGCTAGTTTGGAACATTAGGGGTATGGACACCTCCATGTTAAGACTCTGTGATTTGATCAAAAGACATAATTTTGAGCTGGTATGTTTAATTGAACCTAAACATGACAACTCCCAATGTGACTTATATAGGAAATTGCTGAAATATGAAAATTGCATCCCAGCTAATAATGGACAAATTTGGCTTTTTTGGAATTCAAATTTAATCCTAAATGTCAAACATGATAATCTTCAGTTCCTGGGAATCCACCTAAACAGTATTAACCTTCTTCAGACTATGGATATTTTTTTTGTTTATGGACTCAGGAATAGAGCTGGCAGGAAATCTCTGTGGAATGATCTCAGTTCTATTACTCACTCCGAATCCCTTTTCATAGGAGATTTTAATTGCATCTCATCTATAAATGAATATAGGGGTCCTGCTTCTCCAAAACTGGGCAGTATAAAAGATTTTAATGATTTCATTCACCTAATGACATTAGAGGAACTAAACACTGTAGGTAACCTCTTCACATGGACTAATAACAGATTAAGATCCCCCACATTAAAAAGATTAGATAGAGGCTTATGCACTCCCTCTTGGTCCCAATCTTTCCCTAATTCCTCAATCCAGATTTTAAATAGGACCAGTTCTGACCATAACCCCTTGTTGTTAACTGTTGGTAGTGCTATCCCAACTAATCCTAGACCATTCAGATTCCTAAATACATGGTACAAGAGGAAAGAATTCAATGACATAATAAAACAGAATTGGGAAGTTCCTCTAAATAAGTCTGGTCTGTTAGCTTTTTACCTTAAACTTGTCAGGCTCAAGAAAGAATTAAAGATCTGGAATAGGGATAAGTTTGGTAACATACATGACAATGTAGTGCAAGCTGAGATGGCTCTACAGGCACAGGAACTAATTTCTGATCAGAATGATTCTCATACTGAAGTGGCTAAACTCAAACTTGCTAAATCTAGGCTAGTTAGGGCTTTGGCTGAACAGAAGCATTTCTGGAAACACAAGGCAAAATTGAAATGGATAAAAGAAGGAGATAACAACACTAAGTTCTTTCATAATTCTGTTATAGAAAGGACAAACAGACTGAAGATAACAAAGATTAAAAATAGGCATGGTCAATGGCTAGATGATATTAATGATATTGAAAGGGATGCTATTCAGTACTACCATAATCTGCTAACTGATGACAGTTCCACAAATAGCTCCTTCTTTCAATCTCACTTTTTAAATCACATTCCCAAACTGGTTAACCAAGATGATAATGAAAAACTTCTTCAAACTGTTACTTTAACTGAGCTTAAAAAGATTGTTTTCAGTCTAAATAAATCAAGCTCTCCAGGCCCGGATGGTTTCACAGCTAAGTTCTATATTAAGTCATGGGATATCATTGCAAATGATCTTCTTTTAGCTGTTCATGACTTCCTTTCTGCTAATGTAATGCCTAGGGGAATTGGTAGTTCTTGGATTACACTAATCCCAAAAAAGAAGACTCCTACCTCCTTTGATGATTACAGACCTATAAGCCTCTCAAATGTGATTAATAAGATTTGCTCTAAAGTAATTATGGAAAGGTTAAAATCTGTAATGCCTAGGATCATCTCACAGAATCAAACAGCCTTCCTTAAGGGTAGAGACATCTCAGACAATGTGATTTATCTACAGGAACTGATCAGGTTTATGAACAAAAAAAATAGGGCTTCTAACTGCATTGTGAAACTGGACCTTCAAAAGGCTTTCGATCGTGTTAGATGGTCTTTTTTATATGGTGTCTTAGCAAAATTTGGCTTCCATGCTAGATTCATATATTACATCATGAAAAATCTGTCCCAATCCTGGTTCTCTGTTTTGATTAATGGCAAGCCGGTTGGTTTCTTTCAAGCCACTCGAGGTATTAAGCAGGGAGACCCTTTATCTCCATTTCTGTTCAATATTTTTTCTGAAGCCTTCTCCAGGAGCTTGGTTTTCATTTTTCAGAATGGTAAATTGTCGTATTTTGATCTTCCAGGTAATCCTCCTCAAATTTCTCATTTATCATATGCTGATGATACAATTGTGTTTTTCAAGGCAACTAGACTCACTGTGATCAGATTGAAGGCCTTTCTTTCTACTTTTGAAGAAGTCTCTGGCCAGAAAATTAATTATAATAAAAGTGATGTCTTCATAAGTAAACATGCTACAGCCCAAAAAGTTAACTCTATCAAGAGGATATTAGGAATGAAACTGTGTAAATTTCCTTTCACATACCTGGGGGTGCCAATTTTTACTGGGAAAGCAAAGAAAGTCTATTTTCAACCCCTCCTTGAACAAATTGATAGCAGATTAGGAAATTGGAAAAATAGATGGATTTCCAAAGGTGGGAAAATGATATTAATTGAGTCCTGCATCTATTCTCTGCCACATCACATATGGGCAGTTATAAAACCCACAAAATTGATCATTAAAACCATTGAAAGGAGATTAAGTAATTTCTTTTGGGGTGACTCTGATCTGAATCCCAAAAGAAGCTGGAGGAAATGGTCAGCCCTTTGCACTCCTACTAGCCAAAACGGGTTAGGATTTAGATCTATTGCCACTATTATTGACACTTGCTCTGTCAAATTATGGTGGAAATACCAGATAGCTGGGGCTTTGTGGACACATTTACTAGCTAGCCTTCCACCTTCATATAGAACTTCACCTAACTGGAAGAGAATTTGCAATATCAACTCCTGGGCCGAAGTAAACTCCACAGTTATCATAGGAAGAGGAAACTGTAACTTCTGGAGAACAAATTGGCTAGATAAAGGTTGTCTTGATAATCTGTGTGATCAGAACCTGGTGGAGATAGATGATGACTGTACAGTTTTTGAGTTCATATCTAATAGATCCACTCTTCTCCCCAAAATTTCTCCCTTCCTGTCAACTGAAACTAATTATCTTCTACAGGTGGCCAAGCTAGCTATACATAGGGAAGACAGGTTAATTTGGAAACCAGGTATATCAGGTGATTTCTCCTTTAAATCTACTTACCTTGCACTTAGCAGAAACATGGGCACCATAGCATCCTTACAACATTTCTGGAACACTAGAATAGAGAAGAAAATGTCTATCTTCATGTGGAGGATGACTAACTCTCTCCTGCCCTTTGATAATATACTCAGAAATATGAGATACTGTTTGGCTTCCAAATGCTGCATGTGCCATAAACAGGAAGACTCCATTGATCATTTTTTTAACTCTTGTGAATTTGCTATTAAGGTATGGAAGTCTATTCATCAGTTCATGGGAATTAGTGATAGAGCTTTCCCATCTATTTGGGAAAGAGTATCAGTTTATACTACTTTTCCTGCCCTAAGCACATTACATGCCACCATAATCCGAACTGGTTTTATTGTCACTTGTTGGAATCTATGGAAAATGAGAAACAAATTCTTATTTGAATCTACCAAACCTTCCATAGTTCTAATTTTAAAGCACATCAGGGATCAGATTTATCAGTCTTTTTGTGCCAATCCCGTTTACATATCTTCTGCTATTGATGTAAGTATTGCGGATCACTCCTTCTTACCTCTGATAAAAACTCCACCTAAGCCAAAAATCTTTAGGATTGCATGGCAAAGACCTCTTTCAGGGATTAAGGTGAATATGGATGCTTCTTGGTGCAGTAATACAAACATGTGTGGTATTGGTATGATTATTAGAGATTGTAGGGGAGGTTTCAGGGGGGCACATACTTTATATACCTATGCATATTCCCCTCTGGAAGCGGAATTAAAGGCAATTCAGTTTGCAATTAAACATGCTACTGTCCTACCATTTCCTATTTCTCTTGAATCAGATTGCCTGAATGCAGTGAATTTTTCCAAGGATCCTTTAAAAGCTCACTGGCAACTGTACAATCTCTCGGATGACATCCATCAATCCCTGAGTTTATTTCATTTAGCTCATATCTACAGGCAGGCCAATTTGGTGGCTCACACCTTGTCTAAGGATTGTTTACAATCTAAGGATCATGCTTCCTTCCATAGATTCTCGGAGCTCTCTAATCTGGTCCAGGGGCTTATTAGGCTGGACCAAACCGGTACTCCCTCCCTAAGGATGTCCTAAACAAGCTCGGATGCTACTAACTTCCAATTTTTTTGGTTGCAGGTTTCAGGATGGTCACTATGGATGGATCAATTCAAGCTCCAGCTCATAACAAGCTCACCGGAATCATTAAATCACTCAAGCTCAACTCAAGCTCACCTGAATAGGATCCGATGACACACCTGAATCCATAATACCAGGTGTATCCCGTCTGCAGTTTATCAAATCCTTTTCGATGATACAAGTATTGTTGGAGATAGCAACGATCATTCTTCACCGTTGGAGTCACTTTGAATTAGGTCATAATGAAAGCTCACATCAATGAGTCCAATATTTTCTTTTTTTCTTTCTTACTGCTCGTCTATGTATCTAGAACTCTAGTTGATATGCTCATGGTTATCCTCTCTGACTGACTTGTGTTTCGTTTTTTCGATTCACTAAGAAGTTCGAGAGAACATCCTATAGCATCTCACATTTCTCTAGCTCTTTCTTTTGGAAGCAATTATGGTTGCTTCAAGAGCAATATGCTCCGTATGTACTAAAACTTAGCTTTTGCTACCTTTATTTTGTTTATTACGGCCCGGGAAGGCCAATAAAATCTCCCCCATCTACGGATGGTTATTCTAAAAAAAAAAAAAAAAAAAACAAGTTTTTATTTATAGTTTTCAGATTAAAATATAAAATTTTAATTCAAATCTTTAAATATTAAAAATAAGTAGAAATCTCATCTTCTTCATCCCGTCTTCTTCACCCTATCACTGTCGTCATCTTTCTGCGGTGCCATACCCTACCGTCGTTGTGCCTCCTCTCCAGCCCGACACCACCACCGTGCCACCACCGTCTCCCTCCTCTCCCTCCCGATGCTACCACCATCTCCCTCTTCTCCCCAGCCCGCCACCACCACCGCGCCGCCACCATTGCGCCACCACCACCGCTCCACCACCAACTCCCTCATATCCCTTCCGACGCCACCACCAACTCCCTCCTATCTCGCCCAATGCCACCACCATCTCCCTCCTCTCCATTTCGATGCCACCACCGTCTCTCTCCTCTCCATTCCAACGCCAGCACTGTCTCCCTCCTCTCCCGCCCACCGTCTCCCTCCTTTCCCTCACTTTCACCATTCTTCCCACCAATTCCCTCACTTTCACCATCTCCCTTCCCTTCTAACAATCCCCAATTCTAACAATTCTAAAAAATTCTAACAGATTGCCAGAAAAATCAAACCCATTCTAGATTCTAACATATTGCCAGGAAAATCAAACCCATTCCAGATGCAGAATCTGGCTAGATTCAGGAGAGAAATATTTAAGAAATGGAAAACTTACATTTCCGGCAAGATTTAGGCAATGTACGGTGATCGGTGGTGGTCGGCGGTGTTGGACAATGGCGGTCAGTCTCTAGCGGCAGGTGGTGGTCGCAGGTGGCAGCGGGTTCAGGATGAAGAGAGCCAAAAATGGTGAAAGTGAGGGAGAGAATTTCCAAATTTTAACCAAATTCTGTCACCAACACATTTTAACCCACACACTTTTAAATATAAATTTTTATTCAATAAAAATATTAATACATGTATGTATACGTATTATGACGTAGATAGTAAAATATAGCGCATAATATAGCAATTCCCGTAATTTATGTTATTAGGATGTTATCAGTGACTCCTGGAAATGCTTCTGCAGCAGATTTTGAGATACTATACTGTTGTACTCTAGCTCTCTTGATTGGTGGGTTTGTCTTCACGCCAACATCTTTTATATGTTATGTTCCAACTTTAATTCACAATCTAGATGAAACAACCTTCATTTCAATTTATCATGCATGCTGTTATTGCGCAATATTTAAAATAGAATAGGTGCAAGTATAAGATGTAAAGAAAATGGAAAATTTTTCCAGAAGGGAGTGGTGACTTGGTTGCCTAATATTAGTACTTTTTTTTTTTTTGTATGGTTCTTAATTTTGATATTCTTTTTCATTTTGGCATCGACTACTAAACTACTTTTCACATTTAAAATTCATTTAACTTTTTATGTCAAAAGAATAGGTTATCTAATTTATGGGTGAGCTCTGGTTAGCGGTTGGAGCCCAACTTTAAACTATCTATTAATTAATTTTTAGTTAAATAAGATGATCTAAATACAAGCTGTCTACAGTCAACTTGAATAAAAAAATAAAAAGATACTTATGCAATTATTATAAATATCATTTTTTTATGCAAAATTATTATAGATAGCTAAAGATATTGATGGTCACACATGATTATTGAAGACCATGAAAAAATAAATATTTCCATATTCACGACAGAGAGAGTATAACATATACCCCAAATGTTAATCAACATTACAACTATCATCGGAAAATTTCTTGATGTGAAAATGACTCACTAAAATCTTCTAAAATCGATTAATCTGTAAAGAAGTAAATTGACAATATTTCATACTAACAAAGAGATTCGTTCGTGAACAAATTGTATGAATGAGAGCCATATGCAGAGTACAGGGTAGATAATTTTGCTTTTAAATCGGTACCAGGTGTCATCACGTCATTTTCTCAAAGTAGAATAATAGTTTTCTGCAACTTATTAAAGCCAACTATAGCTTAAAATGACTGGCTAACTTTCTGTTAAGAGGTCAATTTTAGGTAAACTCGAATGCTTGGCGGGCACATGAAGCTAAGCATGATGGAATCGGTAAGCCTTTAGCTCATACAGCCAATCAAGAAAGAAAAGTGTCCATAGGTATACTTAATGATGCAAAGCACATTTAGTAGTTTAAAAAATTGCAGGAAGGAATGTCATTCTAGGGGAAGAAAGAGGAGACAATAACACAAGCCCCTAAAAACCCAAAAAAATCATCTACATTCAAACCACATCCCATACCTATAATTACTTTATTGGTGTACACTGGTATCCTGTAATAACCGATACGACATCACGCCATACACTCATAACTGTAAAATGGAAGAAAGGGGAAATCTCGCGAAGACAAAGTTAAGATGAATGTTAACAGACAAAGAACTTGCACAAAAATCCCATCACACAAATCTGTTGAAGGGCTTCCTCCCATATGTGGTAGGCATAGAAACTGTTGAATCCACACTCACATGGCTCATGGACTCCTGTTTTTCCAATGCCTTCTGACTCTGAGCAGTAGAGTCTTTATTGTTTGATCCTTTGTTCCACTTGAAAGAACCTATGTTTGGAGTCAATGGAAATGAGAACCTTCTCTTGGAGTCCTTCCCCGGGGTGCCGGGAACTCTTTCCTTCGGGTTGCTATTTGCTCTAGCCTTGGCTTTCGCTGAGACAGTAGGGGTCATATAATTTGGAACTGAAAAGGGTGGACAGCTAGTCAGACTGTCGGTATCAGTCATTGGAACGTCGAAACCAGAATGAGCTGCACTCCTCCTTGGTTTATTGTACTTCATATAGCCTGAGCTGCTTGCTGGTGGAGTTCTACTTGGAGTGTGGAAGTTAAACTGCTTCCCTCTTACTGGCATGGCCGATTTTGATGACCTCGGTGTCCCTGATTCTTGATTGTCGAGAGTATAGTTTTGCTGCCGGTGATTGCTGGCTGCAGGCAGCGGGCTGCGCTTATAATCAGAGATAGGCCTTGGAGGGGTGAGCTGAACATTCTTGGCAGGAGTTTGGCTCTCTGGAGGATTTGTTGCTGGTAGCTGACGCTCTAACCAGTTCCACCACCACGGATATCCATTTGATCTGATGTCCATGGCTCCTTGAGGTGACTTTGGATTGGCTTTCCACAACTAGTAAATCAAAACACTTTCCGGTTAAAAAAAATCCACGAAATTGAAGTAAGAATGAGCATAATGCGAAGATAGAGAGAGAACAACACCATTTTTCGGTTAATGGATGTTTAACCGCATATATCAAGTGAAGTATGAAGTAGCTAGCAAGTACGAAAGTTGAGTGCACCTGGTTAGAGTATGCATAGGCCATGGCTCTTTCTCTCTTGATCACTGCTTCTACTTTCTTCCGTAACCTTTCTTCCACTTCCTCTTTAGTTAGTAAGCTATCATCCCAATCTTCGCCATTACCTGCCTCAGACTGAACCAAGTACACCCTTTAATGGGTGGTAATATAGAACTACAAACAGAAGTACAACAATAGGACTAGAAAAGATCATTGTATCAACTAGATATATGGTCACAACATATGTGAGAAAGCATAATGTGAAGTACAGCAGTTTCTTTTATCAGCACCAAATGGACAACTAATATATCAGCAGGATCAGAAACCTTTCACATCATACTCAGAAGGATTATGCCAAAGCAGACCATAATCAGATGTATTTTACATAGTATCACAGCGTGGTACATACTATCAAAAGGTAAAGTGCAGAGTTTTGTATATTAAATGAATCTTATACCTGGTTCAAGGTCCATTTGCTTAGTGTACTCTCCGCTTCCTTGTCATGCTTATGAGATTGCTGCAGTGTCTGGTTTTCCAACATTTGGATCCTTCGTGACTGAATTTGGGTTTGTACTCTAACCAAAAGCTGCATTTGTTTCATGGCATTCACTGTCTGTCGCTTAACATTTTGCCCTCTCACAACTCCTTGAAGCCTCACCAACCCTCTCAGTGCCCTAAAACTCCTCCTTGCCTGAGCACAGAAAGTGTGACTTGATCACAATTCTATTAGCATGTGAAAAGATCTAGCTAAACAGATTGTATTAAGCAGAAAAGGTATCAACTTCACCAAACCCAAACAGTGCAGAAAAGAACATTATGGCGATGTACATCAGTACATGGTACTCGCAAAGAAGTTAGGTTTCTCAGCCAGGGACCTGAAACTACTGCAGATCTGGATAATGTATTATGCGTATATCTCGTACTTTGCTAAATTCATAGGTGATTATTTTCATCCACTTTGGATGATCATGCTAGCATAGAAAATGAAATTCTGCTGGTAGAATGAGTGCAAAAACTTACCATGTAACCTCTATAAATTGCCTGGATTTTGGTGGCAGAAAGATGAAGGTTTAGTAATGTTGGTTCAGGCCTCTGGACATATTTAGCAGCTGGCTTACGGTTTGGAGGAACCACAGGAGAGGCGGTTCTAGGAGATGGAACACGGGGAGGAGGGACCTGCGGAGATGCTACCCAATGGGATGATGTAGCCCTGGGGGAAGTAACTGTAGGAGAAACTGCCCTTGGGGAAATAGCTTTAGGTGAAGGTGGTCGTGGAGAAGCCGGCCTCACAGGAAATGCTGATGGTGTTGCTGTTGGTAATCCAGAAGATGAAGCAGGCCTGATGAATAGCTCATCTGCTTCACCAAGGATTTTCTCAATGCTGCTAGGCTCCTTGAAGAGTGGAATAAATGACCTGTTCTCTCCATGCTTTAACTTACCCCTCCCCTTCTTCTTTTCCTTGGAACTTTTCTTCTCCGATCCCTACAATTGCATTAGGGTTTATTTGTTTATTTTACATCTCATTGATCAAACTCAAATCATTTGCTCACCGGCTTCGCATTTTGAGAGACTAATCTACGTATTTTTATCTATGGAAAAGACCACTTACATCACTAAGCTTGTCCTTGGAGCTAGATGAGAAAACCTTCTTGATGACTGAAAACCAACTCCCTTTCTTTCCCATGTTTCCAGCATCAGTGCTTTCCCCTGAACATCAACAAACCAAGATAAGAAACTGCTTTAGTGCTGCATCCTCATTATCTAGAAATATTCTCGGATCATAAGCAATATAAACATTAGGATTAAAAAGTAACGATTTTCAGAAGCAAGCTGTGCAAAGGTAAAACACAGTTACCTACAAAACAGCACAGACACAGGTTGTATTTGGTTCTTTTTCTCCTATTTTCCATTTTTTTCATTTTAAGCTGAAGAATAAAGCCTCTCTACTCTATCCAGAAGAAATGCAAATGAAAGTTTAAATGAACAAGATCACACATATCAGTTATCCAACCGTAAAACTCAAGTAATAACATACTATTTCAGCTAATAACAATTGTTTAATAATTGAATGCCCGCTAGGTCCAAGACAATTCAGAAGAAAACAGCATGAAGGCAAGCAGAGGTGAAAAAAAGTCTTCACAAATGATTGGCAGAGAAAGAGAAGGGAATCAAATCTGATGTATATAACCTTCCAGCAACTGACATATTGACCAATCCCTTTTCATCTAGTAAGGAAATACTCCATGTCAATCAGATATGTTTCTCAGAAAAAGCCAAAAATAGGGATAAAAGCCAAAATCTGTCCAAACGGAAACATACATAAGAGAAGTGATAAACAAACCCTTTTGTCTGCTCTATTGTTTGGTTAGGCAAACATAAAAGTGAAAAAAAAACTATTAAGAACTCTTTACTCTATGCAAGAAAATTAAACATGATCATAATTTTAAGAGCAGGGATCTCCAATTGACAAACATATAGAAAGAGAACATTTACTTTGATGAATAATATTTAAAACCATTGTTGATTAGCATAGAAAATTCTTACCATATCACCACAAGGAATATTCAACCATCCCACATGACCAAACATCAGTAAAAAGCTAACATGCAAACAGAATTAACAAGCAAAATACAGCAAGAAAAGATCTTTATCCTTTCTACCTCATGGTTTTTTCCAAGCCTCCATAACCCCTTTGGGAACAGGTAAAAAAGCTGCAAATCAAACTCTGCAATTAAGAAAGCAGTCTGAATTCCAAAACCAGCCACCTCTCTCTCTCTCTCTCTCTCTCTCTCTCTCTCACACACACACACACACACACAGAGTGTCTAGAAGAATTGATTCTTTCTGCTTTGAAGCCTTTTAGCCAGCCTCAGCCTTGAAGCACAAAAGCAACATGTTTCCTTTTGTTTTAGAATTGTTTGGTTCAAAGGAAAAATGAGATGGGGTTAAGACTAAGAGCCAATATAAGTACTGGTAGGACTCACCCTGTTTGTTGTCCAAGAGAGAATCTGGTTCTTTTGCTTAGAGGGACTCCACTTTTTCTTGAAACTTTTGTGTTTTTATAATTTTACTTTTGGATTGCTTGATCATTGATGATGAGGGTAGTTCATCAATGTTGAAAGGGTGGTGTTGGGGGTGGGGGGGTGGGGAGAGAGGTTGGCCACTTTGTCACTCAATGGCTTTGGCTACCTTTCAACCAACTTTACTTCATTGGGAAGACTATTTTTCAATTGAGCAGAAAAGCACACAAGATACCATACATTGGTACAAATCCACTTATTATTACTATTATTAAAACAACTGTTAGGCACCACCCATTTACCTTCTTTTGGTATCATTTTTTATCATTGAATGTATCATTCTTGGATTTCATTTCTCCATAAGTCCTTTATGCCTCACCTTTAAGCATTCATTATAGTGTAAATAGTCTAAAAAAAAGGGATATGTCATTGCTTAAGTATTCGATAAGTTTGGTTGGGAAGGAAATAAACAGAAAAGAATGACTGTTATGAATGTTTGTAAATGCTAGTAAATTTGTTAGACTAATACATTGGAGTAACTAATAGGATGGTTTAATGTTTGATTTTATTTATTGCAACAATGTTTTTATAACTGTAAAATACTTTTAAAATGTATCGTAATGTATAAAAAATTATAATTTAACTCTAAAAATAATTGAAATAAAATTTTTTATGATTGGTTAAATCGTTAATCGATCAAACATGAGACTTCTCTTGTTTATGTGTTTATGACCAAGATAAATATAAAATACAATTTCTTATGTGAAGGAGGGATTAGGATTTAGGAGTAATAATTAAAAATTCGTACAGAAACTGTAGTGGAAAGTGAGAAAGCATGATCCAATCATGTACTCGTTTCATTAATAGTGATACTATAGGTTTACCTGTTTAGATTTAGATTAAGAAAATAAGTGGATAAAATTGAATGTAGAAAGTAAAAAGTAAAATTAGTGAATGAAATTGAAGGAATCTTGCCAAAAATGAAAAGTGTGCCAAAATAAAGAAACTACCTAAAAAAGAAAGTGTGTCAATATATAAGAAACAAATGAGTAATTTGTACTCCCTCTGGTCCTTTAATAATGTCCCTCTTTCCATATTAGGATGGTTTTTTTATTTTGGCCCTTTAATTTTTTGGTAAATACTAAGTTATTTTTATTCACCTATCTTACTTTTTAAACTCTCAATTCAACCTCCACCTCTTCTTTATTTTTTCAAAAAAATTTGTATTATTTTTATGAGACTATTTAAAGAGGACCAGGGAAATACTGAAAAACATTAGTTAAAATTTGAAACCCGCAATTACTTTGGCGCGTGGAAGCAATCTCCTGGTGAGATAGTTGATTTTTCCCCATTTTTTCTGAAAATATACTCCCTCCGATTTTTTTTTCATTGGCACACTTACTAAAAGTGGTGTTTTTTTTTAATTGGCACTTGCTATTTTGGGCAAGTTTAAGGTTTTTACATCCACTCATTTTACTTTCTCTTCCTTCAATTCAATTCCATCCACTCATTTAGCATCTCCTCAATTCTAACACCAAAAGAGAGGTGCCAATGAAAAAAAACGGAAGGAGTACCTTCAAAATATTGGTTTTGCAATTGAGTTTGGCCCCCCACATGTGGGAGGAGGCGATGCTGTGCTGCCATCCCATGACCGTTGGAGATTCCTTGTACAATCCAAATCAACACCCAATTTTCTTTCCTTCTTAAGTACTATCATCAATTTTTATTTGTTCCGACCAACATTTTATTTTTGAAATCGTCTTAAAATAGTCTTATGGAAAAATAGAGTTTGATTAGAATAATAAAAGATAAAATGTCTTAGTTACAATATTAAAATTTATTATGCAACATGTAATAGTTATAAAGTTTATATCATGATTCATGCAACTCAAAAATTATATCTCCATTTCTTCTAATTTGCACTTTAAACATTGGTTTTTCCATTACTTATGAAAAAATATTCTTTCAAGAGACGGATTATTTATTTGTCCTTCAAAAATTTCTCTTCCATTTCAACCGCACATCCTCTCCATTTTTCTTCCTCATTTCTTGCGCGCAGTAGTTCGTTGAGATTTTTGGAATTTTCCAGCAAATTTTTGGTTTAGCTTCATTTTCCGGTGGCCGAACACAATACGAACTTAGTTTTGTGTTTATCTTCGAAGGTAATGTGTTTGCTTAGATTATTTATGAATATTTTGTTTTTTTTCCAGATTTTTTTACTTTCTTTGGTTCATATGATATTCTAGGGTTTGTGTAGGTTATACTGAGTAATATTTGGAGATTTCTCTATTTTTTTGTGTTTTGTGAGTGGTTTTTACAGATTTGTGCTAATATTTGTGTTGCTGATGTTGTTTCTTAGATGTCTAAGAAGATTTGCCTCACTGCTGTTGCAATCAAGAAGGAAAGAGGATTTATAAGTTTTCTTAATTTTTAGCTGTGATGTTTTAGGTACATGTATAGATGTTTCTCGTTTTCAGTGTGATATTTCAGGTTTTAGGCTTTAAGTACTATTATCCGTGTTGGTGCGATGTTTTAATTTCAGCGCTTGATGCTTGTGATGTTTTCATGCTTAAGTGTGCAATTGATGTTCAACTTTGATTGTGCGTGATATCTTAGGGTTTTGTTACGATTTGTGTTAATTTTTGTGTTGTTGTTGATGTTTCTTAGATGCCTAAGAATGCTTGCACATTGTTGTTGCAATCGAGAATGAAGGAGGATATGTAAATTTTGTTATTTTTCATATGTGATGTTTTACATACGGTTGTTGATGTTTCTGATTTTTTGTGTGATGTTTCATGTTTAGGTTTTAAGTATTGTTATCTATGTTGGTGTGATGTTTTAATTTCAGTATTTGATGCTTGTAGTGTTTTAAGTGTGCAATTGATATTCCGTTTTGTTGTTTTGATTGTGTGTGTGATATTCTAGAGTTTTGTTACGATTTGTGCTAAATTTTTTTGTTGTTGTTGTAGCTATTTTTTAGATATCTAAGAACGCTTGCCCACTGTTGTTGCAGTCGAGAAGGAAGGAGGATCTGTAAATTTTGTTATTTTTTTATATGTGATATTTTACATACTATTGTTGATGTTTCTGGTTTTCTGTTGATGTTTCATGTTTAGGTTTTAATTACTGTTATCTGTGTTGGTGTGATGTTTTAATTTCATTATTTGATGCTTGTAGTGTTTTAAGTGTGTAATTGATGTTCAGTTTTGTTGTTTTGATTGTGTGTGTCATATCTTAGTGTTTTGTTACGAGTTGTGCTAATTTTTGTGTTGTTGTTGTTTCTTAGATGTCTAAGAATGCTTGTCTACTGTTGGTGCAATCGGGAAGGAAGGAGGATCTGTAAATTTTGTTATTTTTCAGATGTGATGTTTTGCATATTGTTGTTGATGTTTCCAGTTTTCTATATGATGTTTCATGTTTAGTTTTTAACTGTAATATGTGTTGGTGTGATGTTTTAATTTCATTATTTGATACTTGTAGTGTTTTAAGTGTACAGTTGATGTTCAGTTTTATTGTTTTGATTGTGTGTGATATCTTAGGGTTTTGTTACTATTTGTGCTAATTTTTGTGTTTTTGTTGTTGTTTCTTAGATGTCTAAGAGCACTTTCTTACTATTGTTGCAATCGAGAATGAAGTAGGAACTATAAGTTTTATTATTTTTCAGATGTGATGTTGTAGATACTGTTTTTGATGTTTCTCGTTTTCTGTTTTTTGTTTGATGTTTTAGGTTTTAAGTATTGTTACGCGTGTTGGTGTGATGTTATAATTTCAGTGTTTGATGCTGTAGTGTTTTCATATTTAAGTATGCAACTGATGCTCATTTTTGTTCTTTTGATATTTTAGTATATATTGTTTGATGTTTTTAAATTTTGATATTGATAAACACCTAGTAAACCGATCACAAGAATACTAGCTACAGTACCTATTATCCAAAGAGGAATTCTTCCAATAGTATCGACAATTTTACCCCACTTCACTCTGTGTTTCATCAAGTGTTTGTGCTAGAGACATAAACAGTCATGGATAATTATTAGATGAGATCCTTCCGAATGCGCTAAGAAAATATCTAGAATTCTTAGTAATTCTCTTTCATTTTCTTAATTGAAGAAATAATTGGAAAATAAAACCGCAAGTACAAAAATGTAAATACTGTATTTGATATTTTTTCAATTTAGTTCTCAGTGATTTATGTGTGCTATTGTGATATTTTAATTTCAGATATTGATGTTTTAATTACTGTATGTGATGTTTTATGTTTATTTCACATGAATACTTTCCATGCTAGAGTTCTATGATGTCATTGATGAGATATTAAAAAAAATGCAATGAGGAACCATGCTCCCAAAGGTGTTCCCTTGAACAGGGGACCAGAAATCGACCTTTGATCATTGTGTTGATGGAGTGGAAGAGCCATCCTCTTCGAAACCAACAGGAGAGAAGGCAAGTCCGTGAATAAGTGAGCAACTAAGGAAAACTAGTCGGGGGGAAAATAGAATTTGATTGTTTGGGATGTATTGGGCGAGAATGATATTTTATAGGTTTTATTTGTCAGAGCTGAGACACGGGATTGTTGTTGACGTTTTAGGTTGCTTTGAATTTTTTTCCATTTTTATGTTAGTGGTTTTTAAGGCATTTGAATCCTTTTGTACACAATGATGTTTAATAGTTTGATAGGTATAGAGATTGACATTTTTATATGCTAATTTTATATGTATTTGTAGTGCCAGTGATGATTCAATGAATTCTTTCAATTTTGTGTTGTCAGTGTATGATATTTGATTATTTCGATGTGTTTCTTTGAATTTTACATTTGATGTTTTAATTATTTTTATTTTGATGTTTGACTATTTTAGTTTGATGTAGATTTTAATTTATTATTAAATTTGATTATTTAGAGTTTTCATTTGATGATATTTATTTTTAAATTGATGATATTTATTTTTAGTTTGATGTTTTAATATTTAGATGTGAATTACAGTATTAGGGCCCAATATTAACCCAACAAATATATTTTTTCAGCCCAAACGTAACTGGGCTATAATGTTACCAGCTACAGTTTACTGGATTCTACCCAACGACGCCGGCATTCTGCAAATCTCACTGGATGATTTCAACGCGAATCTGGCGTTCAACAAAATTGATATCAGAAAGGAAATGTCTATTCAATTTTATGACTTAAAGACAAATTAGCAAAAGAAAGAGTTCCAAAATATCATTGAGATACTGTAACAATCAATTGCAGCATATGGAAAAGGAGAAAAAAAATGAAAGTTGTGTTAAATTGAAAAATCATTCAATGGAAACAATCTTCTTGTTAATGTATCTCAATCTGCAGATCAACTCAGAGAAATCATCTGTACTGCTATGGCTGCTCTTCATTTGAAGAATCTTTATTACCATTTGATAATGCCTGGGCTGTCAGCCCAAGGTTTGTGAACCAAGACCCAGGATCGTGCAGAAACCTAGAATCACACAAATGCCCAAGCTTCTCAAGGAAGGCTCAAATAGCAACAGTCAAAGAACGTGACCTGTTCCATCGACAACCAACACACCATATAACTAGGAAAAGAACGTGGAAAGAAGGTATGTTCTCTGAAAATAGCTTCCAAACACGCTTTCCAACACCATACAAGAATTATCGATTTAACTTAATCGTCGAAACAGGTCCGGGCCACGCCGACCTGTTTGACCCTTGGATTCTTCTTGTAGGTTTTGGAGCCCATGATTATACAAAGGCCCAAACTTCTTAAGGAAGGCTCCAATAGTATCAGTAAAAGGACTGATGGGATGTAACCTGCCCCATTAGCTACCAACTCACCATATAACTAGGAAAAGAACGTGGGAAGAAGGTATGTTATCTTAGAACTAGCTTTTGAACACGCTTTCCAACACCAGACATGAATTACCGATCTAACTTGATCGTCGGAGCAAGTCTGGCCCACACCGACCTGTTTGACTCCTGGGTTTTTCTTGTAGGTTTTGGAGCTGGTTTAAGGCTAGCATCCTGGAGAAGGACACGACCAATTTTGCATTAACACCATCTTCTTTAGATTCTTGTATACCTCAATAAGGACTCAAGCGTATTCATCTTCTATTCCGCATTCAAAGGCGATCTTATTGTGATCACAAGCTTCTCCAACATTGAATGCAAAATATTTCATCAATCTATCAATTCATATAAAAACATATAATTAAACTATGCAAATAGGGTTCTATTTCAATCAAATGAAAGAAGCAAGTTTTATGGTTGATGCTTACATTTAGGCTGTTCTTCTGAGCAAGGGAAATAAACATGGCACCATGTATGTCAAATGTCTACAACTTCGGGTGGTCATTGAAGAATTCAACCAGATCAACTTCTGGAAAGAGCAATAGAGAATCAAAATCACCCAAGAATTCCCCCTTCATGAATAGATGCTTCACCTCGGTTGCCTGGTGCAACAAAGTGGTCACAGACTGCCAGCACCACTGAACTCCCCTTATAGCCAGGGATTCCAGTGCTCCCTGACTTCCACAATCTACAATGTACACTCGGCCTGTAAGAAAAAACACATAAATGGTAAACAAAACTGAAGATCTAACAAACTTAACTGGGCTACAGTTTACCGGAATTCGACTTAACGATGCCGGCATTATGAAAATATCACCAGATAATTTAATCGCAAATCCTGTGTTCTGCTATTTTCACCGACGTTCCACAAATCACGAATTGCATCCGATGATTTCAACGAACAAAGGTTGGAATCCTGCGATTGATTTCAACGAACAGAGTTAGGTTTCCAGCAATCGATTTTAGAGATCAATTTAAGTTGTAGGTTTCCGACAATCAAAGGATGAACGTATCAAACATAGACCAGATCAACGATGGAGAAAGCGAGGCAACTATAGAGAAGGTGAGGTGACGGGGGAGAAGCTTTGGGCGATGGCGGAGAAGATGAGGCGTATGATTTCTGAGGTTTTACACGGTGGAGAAGGCAAGGCGATGGCGGAAAAGGAGAGGCAACGACGAAGAAGGAACATCGGCAAGGGCGGATGGCAAGGCAGCGAGGGCGGAGAGGCGTGGAGGCGACGTCGGAGAGTTGAGGAGCTGACGACGGAGCTGTGGGCAGAAGGATACAGTCTATTTCTTTGATTATTTTCTGCTATTTGCTGTTTGGTCCCCCACATATTTGCGTATTTCACTTATTACCCTGAGTCCAAAGTATTTCAAATTTTACCCCCAAATTTAGTTTTCCTTTTTTCTATTTTGCCTCTAATCCCTGGTCTCACCATGAGACGGTCTGATAGGAGATGGACTCAATTATTTTAGGTCCAAATTTTTATGTAAGTTAATGTGACGGATGATAACTGTGGATAATAGGGATATTTTGGAAAAACAATAGATCCAATCTTAAAGTTGTTAAAATTAAAGACGACATTGTGGATATTTAACAGTATATTCTTTGCCATTTTTGCTAATTTTCAAAGTATGTCATTACTTGTGAGACAGACGAAAATAGAAAGTAGACAAACATTTTTTTTTTTTAAATGAAATCACCCGAAGATGGGGGTATTATATTAGAGGTTCCCCATTCCTCAGATGAAGTATTAGTACAAAAGAAGATCAAAGTTTGCGATGAGGCAACAGAATTGCCCTCCAAAAGTCCTACTAATCCTATATCGAGATCCTATATTGTGACCAAGATTATCCTAACAAAATGTATTGGTAAAGTTGCGATCCGGAGGTGAAAATCTCCACCCCTCGTGTTAATTAACACCTCCGGCCAGGCAACATATAAACCCTAAAATTAGAGTAACAGGAGGGCAGTATCCCAGCAGTACTGTTCCAAAGATTAGAGTGCAGTGGATCAGAAATGAACTGATCTGAAGAGGAGGGCAGTATCTCAGCAGTACTGTTCCAATGAGTCTTTGTAAGGGTGCCAAGAGTGAGGTGCAGTGCTGTTCCAATGAATTGCAATGAATGCCAAGTGCTGTTCCAAGCTGGATCATGCTCTGCAAATACCAGAGAAAACAATATATATCAGTAGCATCCGTGTCTAAGTGAGAAAAACTAGTGAGCCCTAACATGAGGAACCTGATCTTTGTCTAACACTATAAGTCCCTTAATGTACTGAGGAATGTTATGAGACTGGATACTTTGAAGATGACAAGTATGATACCTTGCAGTCGCATTTGCTACAGAGTTACCTTCCCTAAAAACATGATTCAACTTTGCACCACACATAAGGCCATTAATTTTGAAAGCTAAGTTAAAGAGTTTCCAATTGGCTGAATAGGGGCAATTTATCATGTTGATTGCTTGCTTACAATCAGTTTCTAAAATGCATTTCGAATGAATTCCAGGCAAAGCTTGAATAGCCAGTAAAATGGCTTTCATTTCAGCCTCAATGGGAGAATCAGCAGAGATGGACACTGAATATAAGTTAATCAAATTACCACAGTAGTCCCTAGCTACTATCCCAGCAGCAGCTTTATCAGAATACCAAGAAGCATCAGTGTTGATTTTAAAAAACCCAACTGGAGGTTTCTCCCACATAACAGTTGATATATTAGGCTTAGGTGGGGGTCTAATGAAAGGTATCCACTGATGGAAAGGTAAAGAGATAGAAGAGTGAGTGAAATATGTCCTTGGAGTAGTTAGGAAAGCCAATTTGAATAGGTTGAGAATCTCATTAGCTATCAGATCTGAGTCAAATGGTACATTATCATGTAAGAATCTATTCCTAGCTTTCCAAAGTGACCAACAAATTATAGAAGGTGCTATTTTGCAGATAAAATGTTTCCAGTTAGGTAGATCTCTGGTATTCCAGAAAATAAAAAATCTCTCAGGAAGAGAATGAGTGTCCTGCAGCTGAAAATTAACTAATGAAGCCATGTTACCCCAAACATTTATGGGACAGAGAGAGTAATACTTTTATTATATTTCAGCAATTAGTATATGGTATCCAGGGAATACAACAACAACGGTATCCCTATTAATCAAATCAGTAGTATCCATTAGTTTATTGTCCACGTTTTTAGGATTTAATTATTCCAGTAGGCTACATTTCAGTCAACTAAGAGCAAGTCCAACAGCTTCCCCATTATAGGGATTCTTGTTGTTTTTAGAGATTTTACTTCATTTTTTTAAGTCCAACAGCTTCCCCATATGCTTCCCCAAAATAGGGATTATGATGAGAGAGGATATTTCATTCCTCATATTTGTAGAAAGAGAATAAAATTAT
Source organism: Rubia yunnanensis (assembly GCA_037428765.1). NCBI lineage: Eukaryota > Viridiplantae > Streptophyta > Magnoliopsida > Gentianales > Rubiaceae > Rubia > Rubia yunnanensis. The sequence continues at coordinate 16,530,029 of CM075066.1, forward strand.
GGGGAAGCAAGATTTAATATAATATTAATGGAATGCATTGAATACGCGTACAATATTCTCTCTTTTCTGTCAAAACTTTAAAGCAGTAACTCCTATTAGTAACTCCTATTAAGTTTAAAGCAGTAACTCCGTTAGTTTGAAAGTTAAAACCAAGAGAGCAGTAACTCCTATTGAATGCATATATTGAAAATTATGTTAATAAAATATGATAATTATTATGTTAATAAATGCGAGGTTTTCCAAAATAGGGAATCTATTGGAGATGAACATAAAAAATATAGTAAATATGAGTTTTGAATCCCTATTTTATAGAAAATTTTAGGGAAGCTTTTGAACTTGTTCTAAGGATGCACACTAATTGGATGCACGCTGCATTTTGTGCAATGTTTATGATAAACAATTTGACACATTCTAACTACACTTACTACAATAGGACATATCTTTAGATAGGGTAATTGTTACAAAAAGATTTCTGTCTCGGGGATGATAGCCGTTTCACAAGGTTTGGAACAATTATAATACCTTTTAAATTTAGACATTTCCTTTTTAATTTAAACATTGCACATCGCAACTTAAAAATTTGATAAGATATGTTTGAATGTAAAAGCACAAAGATGATGTACTTCCTCCATTTCTCTATTTTCTCTATTAATGACACATTTACCTTATTGGGATGTTTCTTTTTTAAATGTCACTTTTTCCCTTTTTGGTAAGGTTATTTCAATTTCATCCACTCATTCTACTTTTTACTTTCTAAATTAAATTTCATCCACTCATTTTCTTCACCTAAATCCGAGCACCTAAACCTATGGTGCAACTATTAGAGAAACATAGGGAGTATATAAATACACTGTATAAGTTAGTAAAGGTGTGTTTGGCAGAGCAGTGCTTATAAGAAAAACTGACTTATTTTGGCTTATTTTGAAAGCAAGGGGGACCAACTTCTGCTTTCCCCCCGAAAATAGCAACTGCTTCTTAAATAAGCAATTTTTAGTAGCTCACCAAACACTAAAAAGACACTTAGGTTTTAAGAAAAACACTTATAAGCCCTGCTTAACACACCCTAAGTACTCCCATTGTCCCACAAAAAAATGGCATATTTACTTTTGACGTAAAATTTTGGGAGATTTGATGTGTGTTAATGCCAAATTATGTATGGATAACTAGTCCCCGATCCATTCCCTGAGCCCGTTCCAAGACCTATAAGAAACCAAGGTCATGCAGGTAGGCCTTCAGTAGTACCTGCTCCGACGATCAAGTTAGATCGAAACTTTTTGTTCAGTATTGGAAACGTGTTTGGAAACAAGGAAATCAGAGAATCTACCTTTTTGACATGTATTCTTCCTTGATATATGGTTTTGGTGGCTGATGCAACAAGGCCCGTCCATTAGTCTTTTCCGTTGCAACTTGATTCTTCCGTTGCAAGCTTGGGTTGTTCGCACATCCCTCGGCCTGTGTTGTTGATGTGGGATTGCAGACCCAGGTCTCATAAGGTCCCCCCAGCCCGAGGTCCGGTTGCCTGTGAGCGCAGGGCATTGGGTTGAGTTCACCAGAGAGGTTGGAGTCCCCACTTCGGCTTGTGCTCCAATCCCGTGAGCCATTTTGTGTTTGGCGAGGGAAAATTTGTACCATTTTCAAAAAGTGGCTAGTCTCAAAGAACATGGGGTTGCATTTTGAGCGGTTGCATCATCTATCATAATTACTTACATGCATCGGTCTTCCCAATGCTTAGCGTATAGGTCTCCTTAAAGTTGCTCCTTTTCAAGGAAACTATTAATCATTTTTGACGTCTTTTCTTCTTCTGATAAGCCTCTTGGGTCTGCTGGTCTTCTCTCATATTTAAAACTTCCTACCTTAATTTCTTCTTACTCTCTCTCAGTCTCTTCCTTTTTTCCAGTTTCAGTACATCACTCATCTCTGCGTTAAATCCCTCCATTTTGTCAGGTACCTCATTTACTTTTCTTCCTTTCCCGCTCTTTAATTATGTTCTGCACCATCGGTGCCCCTAAGGACCACTCTCATTGTGATGTGACGGTCGAGGTTGACTATATCCACCAGTTGTGTGAAAAAATGTTTGCCAACAACGGTTAGGATTTGGAAATTTTAGTGACCAGATAATCCTTCATGGGAAGAAAAAACAGTCTTTGATGTTCCCTAGCATATGATTGCCGTTTAAATAGAAACCATAACCTGTGTGGGTATCTGCTTTCCTTTATCAACCTTCTTTCAATTCGTCCTAGGTTATTATGAGTTTAGCGTTACCGATCTTTCTCCCAACTCTATCCAGATCTTTTTGGGGGTTAAGGTGTTGTGTCTGGGAATGGGATTTACCCCTACCATTCCCCTATTCAGGGTTTTCTGCCACCCTTCCACAAACCCTCCTAGTTGGATGCATATGAAATTTTGGCAGTGTGGTCTCAAGCTGATAACCTATCTTCCAACCTAGAGTGAGAGATTATCTTTTGTGGACAGCCCCCCCCCCCCACCCCCCCGCCCCCGCATTGTTGGTCTCCCATAATTACACATTGGCGTTGTTCCTTTGGGTGGTCATGGTGACCTCCAAGGTACACGACCTTCTTCATTTGTCTATTTTGCTTGATTTCTGTTATTTATTATTGTTGACTTCAAATTACTAATTTTTTTGAGTGTCTCTATCTTCATAGATCTCAGCCGCTAATCTAATTGGGGATCTCTCTTGCCCATCACGCCGTGCTACTCCTTCTGGTCGCTCCAATCTTGCGCTAACGATACTGCTGGTGAAGAAGGACCCTGCCTTGGAGGTTGTCCCTTAGACCCCTCCTTCATCAACGCCTGCCCTGCCCCCATGGTTCCTATCTCTAAGACTTCTACCGCCATGACTCCTGTAACTTGCTCTCACGCCCGAACCCTCCATACTGCCAGCTTAACTCCTCCTCCTTCCGAGGCTTCTAACTCCCACACAGTTGCGGGCCCTGGAGTGATCCATGGTCAATTGGCTTGTACTGAGTTCTAGGTCCGTCAAACGGGTTGGGTCACCCGTTTTCTTTTATTGAACATAAGAAAATAATAAATGAAATTCCCATATTTGGCCACTCGAATAAATATTTCCTTTTTTTTTGTAGTTATGTACACAATTCATCCTACATCAAAGAATGATTACGGTTAATCGTAATTTTTCACTCCAAGTAAAATATTACATGGCTTATCCATTTAAAGTTTAAATAGTTGAAATCACCCATTATCCATTAAGTATATACTGAATTATCCATTGGCTATATACTAATTATCCATTGGGTATATACTAATTATCCATTGGGTATATACTAATTATTCATTGGGTCTATACTAATTATCCATTGAGTCGAACTAAATGACCAATTGGGTATATGTCAATTATTTGGGTGAAACATGAATTACCCATCAAGTCCGCGTTCTTTCTCAGTTCTCAGTTCTCACTTTCCAGACTGCGTTTTGTTTCATCAGTCTGCGTTTTGTTCATCAATCAGTCTGCGTTTTGTTCATCAATCGGTCTGCATTTTGTTCATATTCGAGTTCATAATATTATATTATGTAATATAATATTATGTACATTATATTATATTATATTTAATAAAAATAAAAAATATATAATATGTTGACTTTGTAAACTCGACGAAACTAACGAACAATATTACTTGGGATCGAGCTCAAGCTCAAATACTGTACGAACTCGAATATTGTACGAACTCAAATACTGTACGAGATTGAACTCGAATACTGTACAAACTCAAATACTGTACGAGATTGAGCTCGAATACTGTACGAGATTGAGATCGAATACTGTACAAACTCGAATACTGTACAAACTCGAATACTGTACAAACTCGAATACTGTACAAACTCGAATACTGTATGAGATTGAACTCGAATACTGTATGAGATTGAACTCGAATACTGTATGAGATTGAACTCGAATACTGTACGAGATTGAGCTTGAATACTGTATGAACTTAAATACTGTACGAGATTGAGCTCGAATACTGTATGAACTCGAATGCTGTACGAGATTGAGCTCGAATACTGTACGAGATTGAGCTCAAATACTGTACGAGATTGAGCTCGAATACTGTACGGACTCGAATACTCTATGAACTCGAATACTGTACGAGATTTAGCTCAAATACTGTATGAACTCGAATACTGTACGAGATTGAGCTCGAATACTGTACGAACTCGAATACTGTACGAGATTGAACTCGAATATTGTATGAACTCGAATACTGTATGAACTCGAATACTGTATGAACTCGAATACTGTATGAACTCGAATACTGTACGAAATTGAACTCGAATATTGTACGAACTCGAATACTGTACGAGATTGAGTTCAAATACTGTACGAGATCGATTACCATACGAACTCGAATATTGTACGAGATTGAGCTTGAATAATTTGTGAATTATAATTTGTGAATTATAATGAATATTTATGTTAAATATTACACATGCATTTAATTGGGTAATTTTGGATATTTATTGGGTATTTGTTACGTTCTTATTGAGTTAGCATAATATGGGACCCATGGAGATCAAAATTTTTCATTAACACAATTATTTTCATCCCGTCCAATCCCAAAAACTAATGAGCATTTAATAACTGATCCCATTGGATAATGACAACTTGTAACCCAAATCGATAGAAAATATTTAATGATAACTTATTGGGTTAATTATATAATGACTTATTGGATAATGACTTATTGGTTAATATATTTTAACCCATTGGGCCATATGAATATCTCATGGGTTATCCATTTAATGACCTAACTCATTTATGATCCAACCCATTATGACCCATTTAATAAATGAGTTAATTGGATAATGACCTATTGAATAATAATCTATTGGGTTTGGATAATGAGTTTATCCAATTAACCCATTTGACAGGCCTACTGAGTTCCTGTATAAGGCCACCCCTTGGAGCATTATAATGCTTGGCTCACCGATCGCCCTTAACATGACATCCTTGGTTAATACTGCAGACCGCAGTATTTTTGCCACCCTGGAGGTATGCTGTTTGGTTTTTGGTTTGGTTTGTTACTTTTTCTCTGTCTGCAGTTTTCCTTTTACTGAGCCTATTTTTTTTGGCAACATCTTTGTGCAGCCTTCGCAATGCAGTTGGAAATTGATGAGGCCCGTGGTGAACTAACTACTTCTCAACAGAAAGTTGATAAGCTGCACCAGAGCATCAAAGAGCTTTCTTGCGGACTTGCACCATCTCCGTCGAAGGGCTACTTTTACGGAAGGCGACTTGGAGTTGGAGCGCAGTGTCACTGGGTCCCTACAGCAAGGGATATTCATGATCCGGTTCGGACCAGAATTGTATAAATGAAATTTCGATCCGGTTCTCGGTTTTGTTATATTCCGGGTTACGGTCTGATCCGGTCCAAAATTAGATTTTTCTTATCCGGATTGGATGTACCCGTATTTTACTTATATGTATATTTTTAAAAATATTAATGAATTAGTTTAACATACTAGTTTAGATTTATCTGTGACAATTAGTATTCTTCATTATTTTGAGGTGAATTTTTTAATAACTTCTATTTTACTATGTTTTAAAAAAATCAATTTGGTTTTTTTCGATAGTAAAATTTTAAAGTAAAAAATAAAGTATACTAGAATCCGGTCCAAGACTGGAATTAATCCGGTCCAAGACTGGAATTATTCCGGCCCGGTCCAAAGTACCCACAAATCGGTCTGGTTTTTAGCCCAAGGTTTCCTATGATTCCTGTTCCGGTCCAATCTTGGACCGATGAAACACCTCTACCTACAGATCACCATTAGCAAGCTTTAGGCAGAGGTAGACAAACTCCAGGCTTTTCATGACTGGACTTTTACGTGGGGATTCCTGCACGTCTATGGTAAAATTGTGCTGAGAAAGAAAGCTTTTGAGCTTCTGGTGAACGCTCTGTACAAAGCCTTTGATGCAACCAACGAGATCTCTGATGCTGATGCGCTTTGTGAAGCTATCGTGGAGGTCTTCGTTCCTTCAAAGGGAGCACATCTTCTCAGAGTATTTTGTGTCTTGCACCCCAGCATGACTACCGCTGAGCTCGAAGCCTGGAATCTGGATGAAGCCTCGGTGGAAGGCGCTGGGTCTTCCAACTTAGCAGGCACTTAGGGAGGTTCGCTTGCTCAGGAGCTAGGCAAGGAGGGAAAGGACGACGCATAGGGTGAGGTGCAAGATGGGGTGTGGGAAGCTCGAAGGCCTAGTGGTGTTATCTTTTATTTATTTATTTTTGATGTGTAAAGTCCCAATAAGGGGAAAGCAATTATGGATCTTGAGGTGTGTTGTTTTCCCCTTTTGTTGTGAAGTCCCCCTAAGGGGGAAACACTTTTGGGGTGTCTTGTTTCCCCCTTTATTTTTTTATTTTGTAGATGGGTTATCCCCTTCCATTTCATATTAATGTCGAAGTGTTGCTCCTTAGACATTTCACCACTTTGCTTCGCTGCTTTTCTTCTTTCCACTGGCTTATTGTGTTTTGTGTTTTCTTCTGACTTGGGTAATTCTTGCATTCTCTTTTTCCTTACCCCAATCGAGGTTTACATGTCAGAGTGGAAAAAAACTACTCTTTTTCCTTACCCCAATCGAGATTTACATGTCGGAGTGGAAAAAAACTAAGGCACATCTCTAGCCTAAATAGGCAAGGTGTGCTTTTGCCTGAAACTAGGCTAAGGCACACCTCCTTGCCTAAAAAGGCCAAGTGTGCTTTTGCCTGAAATAAGGCTGAGGCACATCTCCTGCTTAAAAAGGCTAGTTGTCCTTTTGCCTGAAAAAAAGAGTTAATGCGCATCTCCCTGCTTGAAAAGGCTAGGTGTGCCTTTTCTTTTGCTGTTCTTTGGCTCTATTTTTATTCTTTTGTTGGAAACTGTTATGCTTATGCATTTCAGAACCAAGAACACCTTCAAAATACAGTTAACAGAGACATTTCATGAATTTACTTTGAATCATGCCTCTTATGGGTTAACAAAAGATTTGATCCTTTCAAGAATTCTGCCTCACCCGAGCAAAATAAATCAATGTACCAGCATGCACGTACTACATATTTTATAGCAATTTTTGAGGGACTAGGAAGGGACGTGTACCTACTCAGGCATAATATCTCCTGAGGTTTGATACGTTCCAAGTATGGGGAATGACACCTCCTTCCATGGTTTCCAGCCTGTATGCACCATTTCCTACACCTCTACTACCTTGTTAGGGCCTTCTCACATGGCATCTAGCTTCTTCTTTCCTTGGGCTCTTCTTTCCTCATTTTTTTATTAGCGCCAGGTCCCATTCTTTGAGGGCTTTGTGCCTCACCTTGCTGTTGAAGTGTTGTTCCATCGAGGACTTGTAAGCTGCTTCTTTTAAAGAAACCTTCTCCCTTAACTCATCTAGAACTTCTAGACTTTCTCTAATCGCTTGCTCATTAGCTTCTTGATCCAAAGGCTATGCTACTCTCTTGCTGGCCATAGCCACTTTGGGTGGAATGATCGCCTTGCTTCCGAAACACAACCTGTAGGGGGACTCTCCAGTTGCTGTCCTCGAAATGTCATGCAGGCCTATAGGACGCTTGTTAGCTCCTCTCCCCACTCTGTTTTGGTTTGTCCCAGTATCCTCTTCAGGCCCTGGAGGATGGTTATGTTGGTCACTTCTATCTGCCCATTGGCCTGGGGATGAGCCACTAAAGTGAATTGTTGGTTTATCTTTAGCCATGCACACCATGATCTGAAAGGCTCATTCGCAAACTGTTTTCCATTTTCACTGATAATGATCTGAGGTATACCAAACTTGCAAACTGTGCATCTCCATACAAAGCTTATGATTTTCCAACCTGTTATGGTTGCTAAAGCTTCCGCTTCCACCCATTTGGTGAAATAATCTATAGCCACCACTAATAACTTCTTTCTTCCCGTTGCCACTAGGAAGAACCTAACAATGTCTATTCCTCACTTAGCAAAAGGCCAAGGCGACCCGATACTTATCATCTGCTATGCTGGGAGTTGTTGGACTTTTGCGTACTCCTGGCACTTGTGTCATTCTTTAACTATCTTCTCCGCGTCTGCCGTCATTGTTGGTCAGTAGTACCCGACTCAGATGGCTCACATGGACACCATTCTTGGGCATTGATGGCTGCCATTACATCATTCATGTATCTCTCAAGGACCAAGTTAATTTTCCATACTTGGATCTATGCACCTGAGCCATGGCTCAACATGTCCCCACTTGTATAGAAGACCATTCCTTATCTCATATTTTAATGCATTTATCCTTATTTTCTTTGCTTCCTTCACATCCTTAGGAAGGGTCCCTTTCTTTAGGTACTCTCTGATTGGCGCAATCCAATTTAGGGCTGCATTCACTACTGCTCCGATCATCTCTGTATCTGTCGATCTCATTGACAACACCTTGACCAAGACCAATTTGGTAAAATTGTGTGTCTCGATGAGGCTAGTTTGCTCAAGGCGTCCAGCATAGTGTTCTGCAACATGGGTACCCTGGTGTCGAACTCCTCGAATTGTGCTACCAGGATTCTGACCCCATCTCTGTTTTTCATCATTGTCGGCTCCTTGGATGCATACAACCCGTTGTACAGGTTTACAACCAACACTGAGTCTCCATAGGCCTTCAGATTCTTGGCTCCCAGCTTCCTTTCTATTTCCATTCCTGGTATCAAGGTTTTATACTCCGCCTCATTGTTGGAAGCATGAAACTTGAAGCGGAGGGCATAGGTTGCCTCTACCCCTTCAGGGTCCGATATCACTAAAGCGGCACCTGCACCCTTTACATTAAAGGCTCCATCTATGTGAAACTTCCATATCCCCAGCCCTGTCAGGCCAACATCCTTAGTTCCTGTCTCTCTCGACTCCTTCACCCGGACGGTCCTCTTTCCTTTGACATTTCTGTCAGAAAGTCTGCTATTACCTGGCCTTTGATTGCCTTGCGGGGTGTATACTCAATGCTATGCTCCCCTAACTTCACTTACCACTTGACTAATCTTCCCGATGCTTTTGATTGAGTGAGGATCGATATCAAGGGATGGTTGTTCAGCACCACGACAAGGCGAGCTTGGAAATACTATCGCAGTCTCCTGGCTGCATTCACGAAGGCTAAAGCTAGCTTCTCCTGACCCGTGTACCTGTGTTCTGGGTCCTACAAAAATCTTCTCACATATTACACATGCCGCTGCACCTTGTTCTCTTCTCTGACTAGGGCTGCGGTGATGGTTTTGTCCCTGGCTGCTAGGCACAGGTACAAGGTCTCTCCTGGTTGCTGGTTGGTCAGAGTTGGAAGGCTCTTCAAATTATCTTTCAATTCTTGGTTTATGATTCTCCCCATTGCACCTTTCCCGTACTATTGGCACTTCCTTTCAAAGTTTATAAGAAAGAGAGAGCCATTTCTGCTGCTTTAGACAGGAAATAATTCATTGCCGCAAGCTTTCCGTTCAGGCTCTGGACTTCCTTGACGGTGCTTGGTGATTGCATATCCAAGATTGATTTTAGCTTCCTTGGGCTTTCTCTTAGCCTTTCATTTGATACCATGCGTCCCAGGAATTATTCGGCTCCTACTCCGAATAAACATTTTTCTGGATTCTTCTTTATTCCTAGTTTCTTGAGGCGTCCTAAGGTCTCACTAACATTAGTCACAAAAGTATCGTATTGAGCACATTTAATGACCATATCATCCACTTACACCTCCAGTTTCCTCCCTACCCGCTCTTGAAATATCTCGTCCGCAACTTACTGGTATGTGGCCCGGCATTTCTCAGGCTGAAAGGCATCATTTGGTATCAAAACGTTCCCCTTTCTGTTATGAACGATATCTTTTGCACGTCGGTCTCCAGCAAGGGATTTGGTTGTACCCCTTGTAAGCATCAAGAAAACATTTAATTGGATAGTTGGAAAGGGCATATACCTTTTAGTTAATGATCGGTAATGGGTAGCAGTCATTAGAGCATGCTTTGTTCAGGTCCGTGTAGTCTACACACATTCTCCAACTCTTGTAAGCCTTTTTGACTAGGACTGGGTTGGCTAGCTAGGTTGGGTATGTGATCTCTCTAAGTATCGTAACTGCCACTAACTGCTCAACCTGTTTGTTCACCACTTTGTTCCTTTTTCTACACAACAATCTTCTTTTTTGCTTGACAGGTTTGTGCATGGGTTCTACCCCGAGTTCATTTACACCAATCTCCTTGGGCACTCCTACCAAGTTTTCTTCTTTCCAGGCAAAGACATCTAGGTTCTCCTCCAGCGTATTCAATAAAATTTTCTTCACATCCGGAGGGAGGGATGCTCTTACATGCACTTTCTGTCCCTCTCCCACCCGAACATCCTGGAACTCCGCCCCAAAACTCCATGAGTTGGCTCTACTGGTCACTATGCTAACCACCCTGGTGCTCCTGGCTTGTTGTACTAGGTTTTCTCTGGCCCCTCTCTCTTCCTTTTGCTCAAGGAAATTATGTGGAATTCTCTTACCTTCTGTTGATCTCCTCTAACTATTGCTATCCATCCTGGTGTGGGGAACATCAGGAGTAAGTGCAAATTCAACACTATCCCCTTCAAGAGTGCTAATGCCGGTCTGCCAAATATCAAGTTGTACAGGTTGTTTGCCTTCAAGACGATGTCCACCATCTTGATCTTACTTCTTTCTCCTGCCATCACCGGAAGAACTATCGTCCCTTCTGGCCTAACAGTTTTTTCTGCAAAATCCACTTGTTTCATATCCATAGTTTCTAGCTTCTTCTTTGTATTTTTGTTTAGCTTCTCAAAACAATGCCACCATATTATCTCCATCGAGCTACCGCCATCCACAACAACTCTACCTGCCGGCTTATCTGGGATTGTGTCATCGGCTCCAAAGGAGATTTCATCATTTGGTCCCAGCTTCATGTCCGCGGGGTTACTTGGGGGCTAAGCCTTCATTGTGTCTTCCTCTGGGGTTCCGTTCTTCCTCCTGTGCTTCCCCCGATTATAGCATGAATTTCTGTGATTGCTAATTCGTAGTCATCCTCTCCGCACCTCTTGCTTCCTCCTCTTGATTCCTTTTTTCCCATCACCCCAGCCACTTGTTTTCCTTTGTTCGGACCCCTTCTTCTCTCAAAGAACCTTTCCCTTTCACGCCTCTCCTGTGCCTTGTATGCCCCGCTTGCGCGGTTGCCTCTGGACTTTCCCTAATATATTGCTTTGTTGTGGGCTCTTGCGCCTTTTGCCAGATGTGCGAGCTGCCCATTCCGGATGCAGGTCTCAATGGACTGTTTCAGGTGTATGCAGTCATTCGTGTTATGGTCATCATGATAATCGCAGAAGAGGGAACTATCTCTCTTCCCTAGTTTCAGCTTTATCTTTTTCACAGGTTCTTGTATACTCTTGGATGCTACCAGGGCATATATCTCCCTAGGGGGTTTTTATTAGAGGGGTGAAATTCCTGTCGTATATTGACTTCCTGCATTGACTCACCTTCACTCAGTGTCATTAGTAGCTAACCCGAGCAAATACTTGTGATCAAACAAACAAACAGGTTGAATGAGAGATGATCAAATTTAAATTTATATTTTGCTCCTAAACTTACTACTAAGCTACCTATAGGGTAGTTAGTGGCAAGGCTGGGTTTATCCATAGAGATGCTTGGTGTCTAATAGTCAACTGCACACAACCACGTACGGGTCGTCAATCTGTCCGTGTGTTAGGAATAGTTAAATATTGCAAAATGGGGTTTTTAGGGGTTTTCAATAATAACTATGAGCATAAGAAATCACACAAAAGACCCGGATGTTTTCGGGATGCCGCTAGTAACCAACGAATGGCAAGATCCAATCCATTCGTTCGTAGAGCTATTTACTCGATCGCAGCTCAACATCTTGTTCATTCGCAACAAGATTTTTTCTTTTTGTCCTGATCCGGAAAGAAAAAATATATAGACAAACACTTAGGGAATATTTGCGTAACATGGTTAGTTATATGTTTCGATCCTCGATTCCATCACATATAAGATATCAAAACCTATTGTACTGTTCATAACACGTGGTGTGGTCGATGGTCAACACTTCCCCATACCTGTCACGTAAGATGCTCTTGCAATCTTCCATCGGCATCGCCTCCGTAATTAGATGAGTACAACAACGATCCTACTGTTATGCAGATCTATTTCTCTCCAGTACGATTAAGTTCTAAGCATGACACCACGAATGCTCTAATCCTAGGCCAACAGAGGCAAAGGAAATTAGGCACCTTATTGAAGGCTCTAGGGTTGTTAAACCCTAGTTTCCTACCAAATGCTATTTTGACCCTTAACCCTTTAGACCAACTCACTAGCTAAAATTGGTGTGCTGTCATCATAACGGTAATACTAAAAAAATACCTACATGCACACACCCACATAGATACAGACCCCGCTACCCATATCACATATAGGTTTCTTTTCTCCGGGGGGGTGGTTTATCAGTATGTGCACCAACATGAATGTTGACTAGAGTGTGTGCTAATGGAGTGTATCATTCATACAATTCAAGAAAAAGCTAACATAATATCATAAACACATAGAAATAGGTAGATCTAAGGAATCTCACAAAACATAAATCAAATCATGAATACAAATATAGTCCCCAAGAAAATAAACTACTCCCTAAGCATTAAACACAAGTATTTCATTGGATTCAATGCCTTTGGGAAAAACAAAAATAAAGAGATTAAAAGAAAAGATTCTGGAGAGAAGGAAGAGCTTCTGTCTCTCTCCACCCTACCTTGCAGTGTAAAATGAGCATAAACTTAAACCCCAGTATACATTGGTCCATATATATAGTGGTAAGGAATTGGGCCCAAAGTATGCCAAAAAACCCTAGCAGCCATAACAAACACAGCCAATGGAAACCGGTACGGTCTGTGCCTGCTTGGTTGCCTTCATCCCAGCGTGGGCCGCTTGGTCTAGCATGAGCTGTTGGTCCACACTGGCGCAACCTACTAATATAGCATGGGCCATGCTCCTTGTGCTGGCACAGTCTATCATGTTCAGCACTAGCCGCCAGTTGGACCTCTATTTTGATTCTTCTGATTGCATGTCCCATGTCATTTAGCGAGGGCCATTGGCAGGAGCCTCATTTTGATCAGTAAAATGGTGCGGGACGTGTCATCCGCCACACCCCATGGGCTCTTCATATTTTTGACTTGAAACAGCACAAACCATGTTAAATGGCACGGCCCGTTCCCATACTTAGCCGATTTGAAGTGAAACAGAGCAAAATGGACGTGGGCTGCATGAATGAGCACAGTCCGTGCTGGGGACTGTGGCACGGTCTGTGCTAAGAACCCCTGGAATAAGCTGTGTTAGCCTTTATTTGTGCTAGCTTAGCTGGCCTTGTGCCGACACGTCTGGTCTCGGGTCAGCTGGTCTGCTGGTACGGCTAGTTGACGCCTTCCTCCATTTTTGGCATTTTTGAACTTTAAATCCACCTTTCTTGGCTCAATTCCATTTGCTAACACACTTTAAGTCTGTGACCTTCATATCTACTAACATTCTTGCAATTGGCCTTCAAATATCTTCTACCATTCTTGCGAATGGCCTTCTATACAATGATGATGAAATATCCATGAGCAACCTACTAATGACATCATAAATGAAGATCTAGGTTTTTGTGAATACAACGTGTCCATTAGCTTCAATTAATTCTACAAAACTTGGGATTTGGATAAGAAAACCAATAATGGTCGTCTAAACCATTTGTCGTGTAAACCTAACTAAAACTAGCAATCCAACAAGTAAAACATGACAATTATTATTTCGAATTCATTGTTTAACACATGCAATACGGTGCACATCAATCCCCCAACACTTAAACCTTTACTCGTCCCTGAGTAAACAAAAATAAGAAAAGATCCAAGCGAAGTGTAGCATGCAAATATAAGTTAGACAATCCATTCAACTTATTCCCAAGCTACCCTAATTCCCCCAAAGAAGTAATAATCTCACAACTCTCACACTCCCCAAAAATGCTAAAATAACCTAACCCCAAAATATTGTGAAGAAAAAAGTAAGCAAAAATGAAAAATATTGAACTAGCTTACTCCCCAATCAGTAGTCCAAAAGAAATCCAAGAGTCGTTGCCAAAAAAACACCAAGGAAATCCAAAATATCCTCAACTTGGTTGTAAGTAAGGATAACTCTAGATTCTCAACTTAGTTACAACCAAGGATAATGCACAAGAATCATCAACTTAGTTTCCGTTCTCTCTCAATTTCTCTCATTTTTCCTAGGATTCCTTTCGGGTTTTCATCCTAACTTTCACCCATGTTAAAGTCACTTTTCACCTTTTTCCACACGGCCTCTCATTTTTGCCCAGGTTCGTAAACCTAGCCGGGCCTAGCCTCTCATTTTTACCTAGGCCTTTCGACCTATCCGAGCTTTTCTGATGTGCGCCATTATGGATGCATTAACCAATGCCTTTGGAGTAATAATTGGTTTTTGTATATGTTGGATTGCTAGTATTAGTTGAGTTTACGTGACAAGGGGTTTAGACAACCATGTTTGGTTTTCTCATCTAAATCCAGTGTTTTGTAGACTTAATTAGTACTAATGAACATCTTGTATTCACGGGCTCCTAGATCTTCCTTTGTGATTATCTTTAGTAGGTTGATCGTGGATACATTTCATTACATTCTATATGAAGGCCATTCGTAAGGGTGGTAGAAGATATTGAAGGCCAATTGCAAGGATTGTAGAAGTGATCGAAGGTCATTCACACTACAATGGTAGTAGAAACGGGCCACAGAAATCAAATCGTGATAGAAGAAGGTTGGAGCCAAAGATAGGCGGCATTGGAATTTAAGGCATCCAATAAAGAAATGGAGAATTGTGGTCCATGACAGTTGTGCCAACTTATGGGGAAAATATAAGAAAAATCAAGCTTTAAGTTTGGTGCTATTGGATTCTTCTCCCCGAGAACCATAAACTTGACTACAGAATTCTCAAAATGGACTCACTGTTCACCCATAATGAAGGAAAGAAGTTTAGCCGACCAAAGTACAAACGGGTCGATGCGGATTGCTCATGGATGGCACCAAAGGCCTGCACCAGATGACGTGGTCTGTGCCAAATGCCTTTGGCATGGACCGTGCCAAGGTCCAGCACGGACCATGCCAAGGTCCAGCACGGACCATGCCAAACTCCATAGGCCATGCGCATAACTTCCAAATTTCACTCCAAACGGATAAGTATGGGCCCATGCCGTTCCATTTTCGATGGCCCGCGCTGTTCCAAATGAAAAATGTCAAGACCAGCCGGTGGGATATGAAGAATCAAGCGGTTCATGCCAAAATACTGAGCAAAATGAGGTTTCTGATAACAGTCTGGGCCAAACGTCACATCATGCAGATCATAAGTTCAAAAGTGAGAACTATAATGGTAGCCCGAGCCAAATGATTCGGACATCATGGACACGACCTGCAGGGGATGAAATGGCTTGCACCAAGGGATACGCACAGACCGCACCAGAGCAGACGGTCCGCGTCAATATAGAAAGCATGGACCGCGCCAGATCTGGCAGCCTGTGCCAGCACTGAGGCGGCAGCTAAACTAGGGTTTACATGTTTTGGCCTGTTTTGGCCTGTTTTGGGCCTATTCTTAGGCTCAATTCCCTAATACTATAAATATAGCCTTAGTCTACTAGGTTTTAATATCTTAGATCTTATTTTCATATTCTACTCTTGTAATTAAGGAGTATATTGAGAGAGGACCATTCTCCCTTCTTTTTTTTATTATTATTTTTTTATCCTATGATGTGGAATTCAAATATTTATTTGAATTCCATGTCTAGGGACTCGATTAGTAGCTTGGGGTTATTTGTATTCATGTTTTGATGATGACGTTTTGAGATTTAGATTTTCCTGTCTTATTGTCTCATGAATATTTGTGCTTGAACTTGTGCTTTATGGGAATTATGATTTATGCTATGTCATTATGATAATGCACTTATGCAAGTGTGGTAGTATAAAGTTGTGCTAGGCTTCATTGCGATCTTGGAGAGTGTTGGAATTGTGGAGTAGGTAAATAACATTGGAAAGATGAGTGCATTCATGTCCTTTGAGAGAAAATCATTATATGTACCATCATTCCAATTGGCTAGTTGTGTGAGAAATCAACATGTTAGGTGGTCGATTAGTCAAATCTCGATGGGGGAAAACCTCTGGGGTTAACCAAATAGATTAGCGTGTTTTTTGTTGCGAGAGTTGTGTCGACTCTAGAGTCATCAAAATGTGTCTTTTCCTTTGTCTCTCTAGGCCTAGGGATTGAGATCCACAGTGGAGTGTCCAGAATGTAATGCACTTCACTACATATCTGATGGTTGCAACCTATGCAACGCATTGTCCCTTTAGGCGGGCATTGGATTCCTCTAAGCGGGGGTACGTTGGACGTGGGAGTGAATTAACTAGGGAATGGTCCGTGGTATCAGTGGACTAGAGCACATTCTCTAAATTACAGAGACGGTGAGTTATGGGCATTGTGGTAAGTACCACGTGTGACAGGTGGGGGGGGGGGGGGGAATACCTAGCTATCTTCACACTGTGTGACATTAGCATAAGAGAGGTTTATAAGTCTCTATGTGAATGTGATCTGCTTCATTTTGCAAGCATTAACCATTGTATTTGATATAGTTTTTAGTTACCTTTAGTTGGTGGATTACTAGTATTAGTTGAGTTTACGTGACAAGGGGTATGGACGGCCATGTTTGGTTTTCTTGACTAATCCCCCTATTTTGTAGACTTAGTTGGTACTAATAGACATCTTGTATCCACGAGCTCCTTGATCTTCATTTTGAACATCTTTAGTAGGTCGCCCATGGGTACTTTTTGGTCACATTCTAAGTGAAGGCCGTTCACAAGGGTGGTAGAAGATTGAAGGCCGTTCGCAAGGGTGGTAGATGATAGAAGAGGCGAAGGCCATTCACATTAGAATGGTAGAAGATAAAGGTAAAAAAAATCAATGCATGGTAGAAGGAGATTGAAGCCAAAGATAGGTGGCTTTGGAGTTCAAGACGGCCAAAGGAGAAAATGATGAATCTTAGTCTGGGGAGTGTTGCCTTATTACGAGAATGATCTAGGAATAATTAGCCTTTAAAGCTGGTTCCATTAGATTTGTCTTCTTGAGTACTATAAAATCGACTACTATAACTCTAAATTTGGACTAACGGCTCACCCGTAGCAAGCAAACGAAGTTCAGGCGACGAAGCATCGGTGACACTTCACGGACCGCACATGGTAAAGCACTAACCACCCGTGACAAAGCACATGGCCCACACTACATGAGGGATATGAGAGGATCTTTGAAGACCTGTACGAGACCTTCACGAGGCAATGATGCTGGGTTGTGACAAAGACCCCGGACCGTGGAGCTTGGAGATGAAGAATTGGTTAAGTATGGAGCCCATCCGTGAAAAACTTCACGGACCATGACAAAAGTTCTGAGCGAAGACCACATCATGAAAATATTCACAGACCGTGAGAACTTCTGACCAAAAATTGTGAATTGTTCGTGGTCCGTGACAATCTTCACGGACCGTGGTACGAGACCTACTTCACGGACAACGCCAGATCCCATGGCCCGTGGCTATGAATCTTCATGAACTGCACTAGATCCCACACCCCATGCTTGAATGTTCACAGACCGTGGCACCCCGTGCTTGAATGTTCACGAACCGTGACATCCGTGCTGGTCCGTGAAACCTAGGCGGCTGACCGTTTTGGCAACTGATTTCCCTTTACAATATATCAAAATCTTCAAATTTCCAAGATCTATCCAAGGAACTATAATATAGCTCAAAATGATTCACGGATTTGAGCATTTTATTCGAGAAAGGTTCATCGGATAGAGGGAAAGGGTGATAAGGGTTTTGCTATGTTTGGCCTATTTTAGGCCTATCTTTAGGCCTCATCTCCTACTACTATATATAGAAGCCTTAGTTTTCTACTAAACCCTAAGTAGAATAGATCTAGCCATAATGTAGATTAGTTTATTGCTTTAGTTTAGAGAGAAGGAGGATGAGTGTTCTTCTTCTCCTTCCTTCTTGTCCTCTTTCTCTTATCTTTTTCTTCTCTTCTTATTTTTTTAGATCCATGGTAGTTAGCTAAGTATGGGACATATTTGGTACATATGTAGCTTTTGATGCTTTCTGAGATTCCTTAAATTCATCTATCTTTGTGTTTATAATATTATTGTGATTGTTCTTGAATATGACAAATTCATGAACACTACACCACATATGAGCACACACTTTGGGCTATGTCATGTATGGTGCACTTATTGATGCCCCATTGGGAAGAGAAACCTGGTTGTTTGAATGGGTGGAGGGAACAATTTTACGTGAGTGTGCGCATGGGAGATTCAAGGTAACCCTAATCCGCATACCATCGCACTAGTCTTAGCTGATTACTTAACCTTTTTTTGATAGGTTACGGGTAGAGATAATTGATAGTAGCAAGTTAGGTGTTGAGTTGAAACCCTAGTATCACAGATAAGGTGCTTATGAACCTAATACCTCGCGTATAGAAGACCACTGGGAATTAGTGCATTCGTGGTGGAAGGCGGGACGTAATATCACAGGGGAGAAATAGAATCACAACAATGGTTGGACCCTATTGTGCTCCCCAAGTTACGATGGCGTTGTCGATAGAGGGTTGCGAGCACACCCACCGTGATAGGGATGGGGAAGTGTATGCCATCGGCCACACCACGTGTGGTGAACACACTGATAGGTTTTTTTTATGTCTATATTTGAATGAATCTAGGATTGAAGCATTAGAACTACCATGTTTCTAAATTAGTCCCAAGTTCCTAGTATAAATAGTTTACTTGCTTGTTTATTTTATGCTTGTAGTTGTTAGTTGAAGATACCAACCCCCTCCGGTTTGCATGTTTACATTAGTAGTTATTACTTTCACTCATGCGGATAGATGACCTGCACGAGGCTATGTTTTGACTTTTACTTGAACCCTAGTATCTCAGTGGACAAACCCAGGGCTTGCCACTTACTGCCCTTTGGTAGCATTAGCAGTGAGAATGGGTGAAGAATATAAATCTTATCTTTGACCATCCCACAGGACTAGTGCCTCGACCCGGGTTAATTAAATTGTGCTTGGTGTGACTGTATTAACGACCCTGGGTGGGGGATGCTTTTAAGTTCAAGTATAAGTTGAGCATAGTGTGTTAGTGAGTAGTTTGTATTTTTAAAAATCTTTTTCTTGTTTTTGTTTCCTAGAGTAGGTATTGCTTGAGTCCTTGGTGCAAACCAAGGACCCTGCACTAAGATTATGAATTTTGTGTTTTTCTTTGTTAGTGTTTAATTGAAAAGACAAAAAAATGTGGGAAAGCACTCACCGGAGGGAACTTTGTAAAGTGTGTCATTGTAATCATCCTATAGAGTTTTGCCCAAGGTTGAATGACTATGGGAGAAGAATGGATCAAAGAGTGAGATTTTATAGGATATGTCATTGCAACTACCCTACTGAGTCTTTCTCTCAGATGAGCCAAAATGAGAGAGAAGTGGGATTAGTTGGTTCTCAAGGCCTATGGGATCAAGATCATTACCCATACCACGACTCTCTAAATTCAAGGTTTAGTGGTAACTCGAATTCGTGGTATGGAAATGCATTGGGAAACCAACACTATGGGTTATATAGTTGTACTTCACTAACTTCCCCAATGCCCCAAAACCAATCCCTAGGATTGGTTCCCAAATTGGATTATGTAGAAATTATCCATGCTATAGCTAATGTGACCAAGAGTAGTGATTTACTCCAATCACAAGTTCTTAGCGAGATTAGCGATTTGGGAATTCAACTATTCTCAAGCATTGAGAAAGTTGAAGGACAAGTGCTTAATTTGATGAATAGGGTGAGCCAAATTGAAACCCAATATTCTAAAAATGAACCATTCCTAGTTGAATGTGAGTGTTTGATAGATGAATCTAAAGGTGCTGTGGAAAGGTTTGTTGAGAGTGAAGAAGTCAAGGAAGGGGTGATTATACTTAATTTTCCATATTACTTATTTGCACCCCTACCTCCACCTATAGAACTTGCTTCCAAATTTTTAGAAGCCTTAGAGGAAACCATAGGGAGGCCAATTGAATATGCTAAGCTTCCAAACTACCTATTCCCTCTAAGGGTGACTCCACCTCTACTATATCTTCCTCCTGGAAGATTCTTATCCCCACCTTTTGAGTTTTGGTTGTCCAAGGTGATAGGGTACAAACCCAAACTATATAGATAAATTTAGGTTCGTGCCGAAGATCTTAAATATACGACACTTCTCGGGAGGCAACATGAGTATTGAAAAATTAGATTAGTTTGCTATTTTTGGTACATTTACCTATTTGTAGATTTCTTTTAGTTTTTGGGAAACTATTATACTTGGTGTGCATGTTTGTTTTGTAGGAAGCATATGGTTCTTGGAGGAAGGTGGGAAAGTGGGGAGTCGAACTCATAGACCATGTAGACATACATGGTTTGTGACGCTCAAAATGGTGGACCAGAAGGAGAACCAAACCCCAAGTTCATGGGGCGTGTAGACGTGCACGACCCATTCAGCTCACATACTTTCCTACACCACCCAATCACCATTTCTTCCCTACCACCACCAAAGTACGACCCAAAACCCACCTACCCTCAAAACCCTTGAGACACACACATTGAGACCTAAGGGGTAACTCTCCACTGTGATTCAATTTTTCATTCGATATGTAATGCATGATAGTGGTTAGATTGATCTTTCTTGATTAGAGGTTAGGGGTAGTATAGTGAGGGTGATGGTAATTTGTTCTTTACATTCCATGACTGTGCCATCAAGGGTAGATTTTAGTGTTCTTTTTCATATAAGTGCTTTCCTATTTATTTCCCTTGATATGTGTTCTTTGATTTTGTATATGCATTAAGGATAATGTAAGAATTAAGTGTGGGGAGGGGGATTAGATAGCACTTATGATTTTTGGTTGTTTCTATGTAGCTAATAGTTCTTCTAAGAGTATTTTGAAAATTTTGAAAAAAAAGGGAAAAATTTCAAAACATGGACAAGTAAAAAACCTGAAAGTGTGACTTAGGTAACATTAAGAAAAGCCCGGATAGGTTGAAATACCTAGGTAAAAGTGAGAGGTTTGGCCCGGATAGACTTATGAGTCTTGGCAAAAGTGAGAGGCTGTGTGGAAAAAAGGTGAGAGGTGAGCACATTTTGTGGGATAAAGCTAGGATGAAAACCTGAAAGGGCTCCAAGGAAAAATGAGAGAAATTGAGAGAAAAAAGAAAAAAAGAAACAAGAAACTAGGTTGATGATACATTGGACTCCTTGGTTGTAACTAGGTCGAGAATCTTGCATTATCCCTATGTTGTAACCAAGTCGACAACTTTTGGATTTCCTTGGTGGATTTTTTTTGGAGACGACTCTTTGCTTTTTTTGGGATCATTTTGGGAAAGTAAGCTAGTTTCAAACTTATCTTTTCAGCTTACCTTTTTACACATTTTATTTCGGGTGGATAGGTTACTTTAAAATCTTTGGGGAGTGTGAGAGTTGTGAGGATTTTCACTTTTTTGGGGGAACTAGAGTAGCTTTGGATGAGTTGAATGCCTCGGTTAACTTATGTTTGCATGCTACATTTCACTTGATTATTTTTCTTGTCTTAGATTTACTCGAGGACGATTAAAGGTTTAAGTGTGGGGAGTCTGATCTGCTTCATTTTGCTTGCGTTAAATGTTGTATTTGACATAGTTTTTAGTTACTTTTAGTTGGAGGATTACTAGTATTAGTTGAGTTTACGTGACAAGGGGTTTAGACGGCCATGTTTGGTATTCTGTCTAAATCCCGCATTTTGTAGACTTAATTAGTACTAATGTACATCTTGTATCCACGGGCTCCTTGGTCCTCATTTTGATCACATTTAGTAGGTCGCCCGTGGGTACTTTTTGGTTACATTCTATGTGAAAGCCATTCGCAAGGTAGAAGATTGAAGGTCATTCACAAGGATAGTAGAAGAGGCAAAGGCCATTCAAATTATAATGGTAGAAGATGAAGGCCAAGAATATTAATGCATGGTAGAAGGAGATTGAAGCCAAAGATAGGCGGCTTTGGAGTTCAAGACGGCCAAAGGAGGAAATAGTGAATCATGGTCCGAGGAGTGTTGCCTTAGTACGAGATCTATCTAGTAAGAATTAGCCTTCAAGGTTGGTTCCATTGTATTTGTCTTCTTGAGTAATACAAAATCGACCACTAGACCTCCCAATTCGAACTAATGGTTCACCCGTAGCAAGCAAACAAAGTTTAGCGAACGAAGCACCGACAACACTTCATGGACTGCACATGGTAAAGCACCAGTGGCCCGTGATGAAGCACACGTTCCACATTACACGAGGGATACGAGAGGATCCATGAAGACCTTCACGAGGTAATGGCACCGAGTCGTGACAAAGAACCCGGACCGTGGAGCTTGGAAATGAAGAATTGAAGATTTGTCTAAGTATGGGCCCAGTTCGTGAAAACCTTCACGGACCATGATAAAATTTCTGAGTGAAGACCATAGGCTGCTCGCAGTCCGTGAAAACCTTCACGGACCGTGAGAATTTATGAGAAAAAACTGTGAACTGTCGCGGTCTATAACAATCTTCACGGATCGTGGCACAAGACCTGCTTCACGGACCGCGCCAGATCCCACAGCCCATGGCTATGAATGTTCACAAACTATACCAGATCCCACACCCCATGCTTGAATGTTCACAGAACGTGGCACCCCGTTCTTGAATGTTCACGGACCGTGGCATCCGTGCCAGTTCGTGAAACCTTGACTGCTGATCGTGTTTGCCATAACTCTCTCAATTTTCATCTGATTTCCCTCTACCATATATCAAAATCTTAGTATTTACAATCTCTATCTAATGAAATATAAATTATCTCCAGATGATTAAAAAATTGAGCAGTATATTCGAGAAAGGTCAGTGGCTAGTGGGAAAGGGTGACTAGGGTTTTGCTATATTTGGCCTATTTTGGGCCTATCTTTAGGCCCAATCTCCTACTACTATATATAGGAGACTTAATCTTGTACTAAACCCTAAGTAAAATAGATCTAGTCATAATGTAGATTAGTTTCTCTCTAGTTTAGAATGAAGGAAGAACAAAGTTCTTCTTTTCCTTCCTTCTTCTTCTCTTTCTCTTATCTTTTTCTTTTCTTCTTATTTTCTTAAATCCATGACATCTAATTTCATATTTTCCGTGGATCTATACTTTTTAGAGTAGTTAGCTAAGCTTGGGATGCATGTGTAGCTTTTGATGCTTTATGAGATTCCTTAAATTCCATCTATCTCTGTGTTTATGATATTATTATGATTGTTCTTGAATGTGACAAATGCATGAACACTACACCACATATGAGCACACACTTTGGGCTATGTTCATATATGGTGCACTTACTGTTTCCCCCACCATTGCACCAGTTTTAGCTGATTACTTAACCATTTTCCGATAGGTTACATGTAGAGATAGTTGATCGTAGCAAGCTAGGTGTTGAGTTGAAACCCTAGTATCACGGATAAGGTGACTTTGAACCTAAGGCCTTGCGTATAGAGAACCACTGAGAATTAGTGCATTCATGGTGGAAGCTCGGGACGTAATAGCACGGGGAAGAAACAAAATCAAAACAATGGTCGGACCTTGTTGTGCTCACCTAATTATGATGACGGTGTCGATAGAGGGTTACGAGGCACCCACCGTGAAAAAGATGGGGAAGTGTATGCCATCGAGCACACCACATGTTGTGAGGAGACTGATAGGTCTTTTATATGTCTATGTGTGAATGAATCGAGGATTGAAGCATTAGAACTACCACGTTGGTAAATTAGTCCCAACTGACTAGTATAAATAGTTTACTTATTTTCTTTTTTCATGCTTGTATGTGTTAGTTGAAAATACCCCCCCAGTTTGCATGTTTACATTAGTAGCTATTCCTTTCACTTGTGTGGATTGATGACCCGCACGAGGCTGTGTTTAACTTTTACTTCAACCCTAGTATCTCAGTGGACAAACCTAGGGCTTGCCGCTTGCTACTCTTTGGCAGCATTAGCAGTGGGAATGGGTGAAGAATATAAATCTTATCTTTGATCATCCCACATGACTAGTGCCTCAACCCGGGTTAATTAAATTGTGCTTTCTACGACTGTATTAACAACCCCGGGTCGGGGTGGGTCAGAATGAATCGAGGATAGAAGTCATTTATCAAGCATGTTACGTAAATACCCTCAAGTGTCTGTTTATATAGTTTAAGTTCGATTTTACTTTTATGCTTAGTAGTTCTTTGTTGAAAAAACCAAACCCCCATTGTTTAATTTACTAGCTATTCCTAGCCGCTAATGCGGATTGACAACCAGGACGAAGTTGTGTTTAATTGATTTTTAGGCCCTAGCATCTCTGTGGACATACTAATAGCTTACAGCTAACTACCCTATCAGTAGCATAGTAGTGAGCTTGGTGAAGAACTATAATTCTATCTTTGACCCCCTTTTCATTAAGGTACTAGCCTTCGCTCGGGTTAGTTAGCTTCAATTAATGGCTCTGAGTGGAGACAGGTCAAATTTTGGCGCCGGTGCCGGGGATGCTAATCAGCTTAACATCTTAGTTGAGCAGTTAGTATTGTTTTTATCTTTTTCTTATTTTTTTGTACGATGAATGAAAAAGAAATTGAAAAATAAAATTTTGAAAATTCCCAAAATGATATGTTTCTTGATATTGAAACTGTACATGCCTTATCTTGTTTGAATGATCTATCTTGCGATACTATTCTTGTTGAGCATGTTTCTTATGATTTGAACGAGGAGATTTTACCTCAGAATCTCATGACTAACGTGCAATGGGGAAAAAAGTGGGATAAGGAATTAAAAACTCCCAAGTCCCTTCCGAACTCCAAACTCAACAAGAATATATCCACGCTTGAGAAGAATGGCTTTCTTTGGTTCATCGGTCCAAAAGTGAAAGGTTAACCTAGAATGATGTGGTGACCTATCCATCGTGATGTTGTCACTGGTGGTGTCAAGGATGGTGATTCCGGTGACCCACCAATCCACTCTTTTTAGTTTCAAAGATT
Source organism: Rubia yunnanensis (assembly GCA_037428765.1). NCBI lineage: Eukaryota > Viridiplantae > Streptophyta > Magnoliopsida > Gentianales > Rubiaceae > Rubia > Rubia yunnanensis. The sequence continues at coordinate 16,555,132 of CM075066.1, forward strand.
GATGGAAAAATAAGTCATGAAGATGACAATAAAGAAACATTGTTTTTATTTTAAGTAGGAGATTTTTTTGAATGTTTTCATAATTTTAGGGGTGAGTTTGATTTTCGGTGGAAACGATTTAGGAAATTTAAGTCATCTATTATTAGTGTGGAAAAGTACTACTCCGGTTTTAGTGTTTTAGGATGCAGGTGTGAGAGAAATTTCATGGGAAAAGGAAATGGTCTGCGCCCAAAATTTGGTGCGGACCTGGGCAAATGGATGGTCTGCACTGAGCATTTGGCACAGACTAGGGTAATAGAGTGGTCCATGTCTGGAATTTGGCATAGACCTGGGCTAAAGGGTGGTCCGTACCAAAGCCAGTCAGCACGAGGCTGATGTGGGTGCCATGAGGACACGGACCACAGGCTGTAACAGCTCCAACACGAGGCTGGTGTATGAATAGCGTGGACGGACGCAGGTCTAGCACGAAGCCACATGTATGCACAAATCTAGCCTAGGGATCCATGTTGCCCACCCACCTAAGCCAATCCTAGACCATCCCATATCCTATTTATACCCCTCGGTCCATACCCTTTTCCCTCACCAGCCTTCAGCTCACAAAATCATCTCCTCCTCTCTCTCACAAAACTTCCAGCCACCCCTCTCTCACTAATTTTGCCATAACTCTCTTGTTTTTAATCCAATTTTCCTCCACCATATATCAAAATTTTCATCTTTCCGATCTCTATCCAACCCACTAAACCTCAGCCCCAAAAAGTCCTTGAATTTGAGCAGTTTATTAGAAGAAGTTCCGGCCCAAATTGGTATTTTCTCTGGAAGCTGACTTTTTTATTCTTTTTGAATATTGGAGTTTCTTTGACTCAGCCTAGGAGAGGTACTCCATATTAATTGAGGGGAGATTTCACCACACTCTCCGTTTGAGATATTTTGGGCCGAACCTACTCTTATTTGGAATAATCAAATTAGTGTATTTACTGTGGGATTGTTCTTGCATGCCTGCGAATTTTTGGTGATTAGTGTGGTTGCTAGATTGATTGGGGGATATTATTTTGTGTTGGGGGTAGTTGGAGGAAAATTGTGCCATATTTTGCATGTGTTAAGTAACTATATTTTTGTGGACATCATGCCTCGTGTACAGAGGGAGAAGGGAGAACCTAGTGAGCCACCCTATATGAGATTGGCTACCCTTACTGGAGCCCATAGGGAAAGGTGGGAGTATCTTATGGAGTGCTCCATTTTAGAGGCAAAGTTTGTAGATGAAGATACCCTCAAGGGTCTCAAACTCTACAAACCTGTCCGGATTCGGCTAGGTAGGTTAGGGATGAAGAAGTTCACTACCTTGTCCGGCCCCACCTACACTAGATACACCCTGGAGTTTTTAGCCACTATTGTGAAGTTACGAAATAGACATAGCTGTCACTATATCACCTTCCATTTGGGAGATGAGCTCCGCACTTTGACTTATCAACAACTGGGGAAAATTATCAAATGGAATGAGCAAAGAAAGGTGTCAGGGTACAGTGAGCCATACACATGTGATCTGGTTCCATTCTAGGTTGCCATCACCAAACAAATAAGGGGAAAAAAGAACAAGATTAGTGACGTAGTGCTCCCAGATAGGTGCCATAGGGAGGCATAGTGCTCGATAGTTTGTTGCCATAGGGAGGCCACCGCCTCCACTGATAAGGAATGCATGATTCTTCTATGGTCTATGTGCATGGGGAGAGCTTGCCCCGACTTGGTAGATGAGTTTATCTCTGGGAGTAAGGATCTCACCTTCTCAACAGCCCGTACTGGGAAGATATCGATGGGATGAATAGTTACACTTCTGGTGTGGTACTTCCACCTTCTGGAGAGTGAGGATATGAAGGCGAACCCAGGTACGCCATTTACACTCACTCTCCCTGTCATGGAAGATGTAAAGTTCATAAGAAAATAGCGTGGTTCTATTTTCTAGATGTACAAGCAATGAAGATTCATGAGGCTTCCCCAGAGTGAGAGAACCAAGGTGAGGAAGTCCTTCAGGTTATCAGATCTTATCATTGAGCTCGATGCAGATTTGGAGGCTGTTTTAGGGTAGCACGATCCGGGAGATGAGGATTATGAGGAGGGGTATGAGCAGCAGGAGCAGATTCTGGGACAGCTAGAGCATGAGATTCCATTGATGGCACCATTGAGCAACCACCCCTACATCATGCTATGCCACCACCTATGGAGTACCTCCTAGTGCTATCGCTACCTTTCCATCAGGTATTCAGAGGACCAACCCTTTCGCAGGGCCGATCAACATTCACGAAGAGTCTTATCATTCCATAGGGCATGGCACTAGTGGTCCCCATAGGCATAACATCTCATCTCACTATCGGGACTTTTTGGAGTCTAGTAGGCATGACAGCCATATATCCCTCCAATTTTTAAGCATCACAGACATAGTACTTCCAGGCACTCTCATGATGGAGCTCACTCATGGAAGCACCGTGATTACAACCCCTTTTGAGAGCATGGGTCACCAGGTTTGACCCTTGCTTCTTCTTACCCCATGTGGACCAAGCCACCACAGGAGAAAAAGTCAGATTAAGCATGGTCCATAGAACATTCCATCTTTGAAGTTAGGCAGGAGTTGGCCACTGTCACAGCTCAACTAGACGACCACCACTGGGACACGGTTGCATGATTTAACAGAGTTGATGGTCAGCTATAGTATCTATTGGGTGGCATTGAGGCACTCCATGAGAGCATCATAGATATTAGTGACAGGTTGAGGAGTGTAGGCATCAAAGAGCGCTATCAGAATCTTCCGCATGGGAAGGGGCCAGGGGCCAGACGTCGCAGGAGGTAGTGATTTTCCTATGATTTAGATCTTTCCTTCACCTTAATTACATGCATTAGAGACAATGCATGAACTAAGTGTAGGGGATAGGTTGGAACATCTTTTATGATGGTATCTTCTTTTCTAGTATTTTCTCCAGCCTATGTTCTACTGTTCCAGATTTCTGGATTACTATCTTTTCTGTGTTTTTGTTCCTTTACCTCATTTGAACTTTTGACTGTTTTAGGTTTGAGGGCACCTTTAGTTGTTTGTTTTAGGGGATGTTTTTTTTGGAAAATTATTGGTGGTGTTACTTTTGTTTTAATCTTATCTTTCATAGTATGAAAGCCCACTTTTGGGGAAATTTTGTGCTGCACCAAAAAAATTGAAAAATTTGAAAAAAATATAAAAACCCAGACAAGTTAGAAACCTGAAAGGGCGACATTGGTAAAATTGGGAAAAGCCTGGAAAGGTCAAAAGACTTACGTAAATGTGAGAGGCTAGGACCAGTTAGGCTTACGAGCATAGGAAAAAAAATAAGAGGCCATGTGGAAACAAATGAGAAGTAAGTACCCTTTGTGTGTTAAAGCTAGGATGAAAACCCGTAAGGGCTCCTAGGAAAAGTGAGAGAAATTGAGAGAAAACAAAAAACTAGGTGGGTGATACTTTTTGCCTCCTTGGTTGTAACTAGGCCGAGAATCACGAGTTATCCCTATGTTACAACCATGTCAACGACTCTTGGATTTCCTTGGTGTATTGTTTTTGGGAGATGAATCTTTGATTTTTTTTGAGGATCATTTTGGGAGAAGTAAGCTAGCTTGACACTTTTCTTCTTAGCTTATCGTTTTCCAAAATTTTATTTTGGGTGGATAGGTTACTTTAGGATCTTCGAGGAGTGTGAGAGTTGTGAGGATTTTCACTTGTTTGGGGGAACTAGGGTAGCTTAGAAATAAGTTGAATGCATTGGCTAACTTATACTTGCATGCTACATGTCACTTAAGCCTTTTCTTGTTTTTATTTACTCGAAGACGAGCAAAGATTTAAGTGTGGGGAGTCTGATGTGAACCATTATGCATGCATTAACCAATGCATTTGGTGTAATAATTGGGTTGTTTTATTTGTTGGATTGCTAGTATTAGTTGAGTTTACGTGACATGGGGTTTAGACAGCCTTATTTGGTTTTCTTATCTAAATCTTGTGTTTTGTAGAATTAATTAGTACTAATGGACATCTTGTATCCATGGGCTCCTAAACCTTCTTTTGTGATCATCTTTAGTAGGTCGCTCGTGGATACTTTTTGTTACATTCTATGTGAAGGCCGTTCGTAAGGGTGGGAAAAGACATTGAAGGCCATTCACAAGGATGGTAGAAGAGATCAAAGGCCATTAAAAATAAAATGGTAGTAGACGAAGGCCATGGATATCAAATCATGGTAGAACGAGGTTGGTGGACTCGGCCTCATTGTTTGAGGCGTGGAATTTGAAGCGCAAGGCATATGCGGCCTCTGCTCCATCCGGGTCAGATACTATCAATTCGGCCTCTGCTCCTTCCACTCTCAAGGCTCCGTCGACATACACCTTCAAGACATCTGGGCCATTTAGAACACCATGGTTGGTTGGCTTTTGTTTCTTTAGGTCTTGCGTTCCCGTTGTGGCTTTCAATTCTTCTTCCTTTTCTCTAGGTATCTCTACTAGGAAGTCTGCGATGACTTTACCCTTCATTGCCTTTCTAGGTGGGTACTCGATGGTGTGCTCCCCAACTCCACCACCCATTTGACCAACCTCCCGGATGCTTTCGATCGTGTGAGGATTGATTTGAATGGATGGTTAGGTAGCACCACCACCGGGTTTGTTTGAAAATACGACCTCAATCTTCTTGCTGCTTGAACAAGGGCCAAGGCTATCTCTTCTTGCCCTGTGTAATTTTGCTCTGGCCCCTGCAGAGCTCTGTTGACATAGTACTCTAGGCGCTGGACTCTGATCTCCTCCCAGATGAGTGTCGCGCTGATGGCCTCGTTGCTAGCAGCTGTGTATAGGCACAACACTTCCCCTTGTTTTGGGCTGGCCAGTGTAGGAAGCTGTTTAAGGTGTTCTTTCAATTTCATGAATGCTGTCTCCACTTGATTTCACCATTGTAGTGCCCCCTTTTTGTCCACGCATCCCTTCAGTGTTTTGAAGAAAGGGAGAGCTCTCTCCGTATCCTTGGAAAGAAAGCGATTCATGGCTGCTTACTTCCCATTTAGGCTTCGGTGGTACTCAATTTCCTTCTGCCGATCTCCCCTCACGGTGGCTATTCTGCCTCGGGTTGAGAATTTTAGCAGTAGGTGTAGGGCCGACACGATACCTTTTAGTAGCCCCAGGGCTGGTCTTCCCAAGATAAAGTTGTATGGGCTGTTCGCCTTCACGAACATGAACTCCATACCTACTTACTTGCTCCTATCTCCTTCCCCCCACAGCTACAGGCAACGATATGGTCCATTATGGCCAGATGGTCCTATCTACAAAGTCTACTAGTGGAGTTTCTATCGGCTTCAACTTTGTCCTGGTATTCTCATCCATATTTTAAAAATAATGCTTATACATTATCTCTGCTGAGCCTTTTGTTTCCAAGGAACAGAGACTTTACAAATAAAGCCCCCTACATACGCTCAATGAATTATTTTCTCCATCACCCTTACCACTACCACTACTGCGTTGCCCCCAGCGACATGTCTGGTATGGGGTCTTTTGCTGTGAACAAAATCACCTTGTTGGGCCCCAGTCGCCTGGGGTGTCATCCTACAATGAGCCTTTCTTTGTGACTCCGTCCTACCTCCTGCACTCCCTCTAATGATCATGTAAATGTCTGTGATGGTCAATGCTAGGCTATTATCCGTAAGGGTATCCTCTCCGTGTCGTTTCTGAAATTCCTCCCTGGGTTCAGCCCTAGCCACCTCCTTGCCTTTGTTCCTGTCGTGGGTTCCCCTCGGGGACCTTTTTTTGCCTCTGTCTATCTTCCTGTGATGTTCAGTTTGCTTGGTGCTTCTCTCAGGTTTGTCTTGGTAGGTGGACTTTTTATATGCCATGGATTCTTTCGCAAAGTGCGCCAGATCTCTGCTCCTTACACAATTCTCAATGGCCTACTTCAGGTTTATGCAGTCATTTGTGTTATAGCCATAATCTTCATGGTAGTTACAAAACCATGAATTCTATCTTTTTTGTGGACCTGTCTTCATCTTCCTTTCGGGCTCCAAGATGTTATTGGATGCCACTAGAGTGAAAATCTCCTTCGGGGTCTTTATGAGCGGCGTAACTTCTGGTCGAGGTTCAGCTGACTGGAGCAGGATTAGTGTTCCAACTTCTTCTTGGACCTTTTCCCCGCTGTGGTCACTCTTGTGCATTCTTACACCACCTATGCCCCAGGCTTCCTTTTTTCTCCTGTCAGCATTGTCTGCCCTGCTGAAGTTCCCTACTCTCCTTACCAGGCCGTCTATGGTAGTTTACAGGTGAGCTTACAATCCCCTAGCAATAGCTTGTGCCTAAACCCATTCTTGAATGTATCCAGTCAGAACTGATTTCTTCTTTCCTCTACCTACTTGGCATCATCATTAAATCTCTCCCAGTACTCAAACAAACTCTCTCCTGACTTCGACATGACTACCAGCAGCTCCAACCTGGTTTTCTGGAATTTCCTTCTCTGCAAGAGACGTGCCAAAAGATTCTTCTCCAGTTGGTTGAAGCTATTGATAGTATCATTTTCTAGGTTCTTAAACCTCACTCTCACTGCCGATGTGAGGGTGGTTGCAAACACTTTATACCATATGGCCTGCGGGACAAGGTACATCGCCGTGTTGGTGGAAAATGTTTGTAAATGGTCCTCGGGGTCAGTCTCACCATTGTACTGTCCCAGGTTGGGGGGAGGGGGAATTTTCAACTTGGGATCCGCTATATACAGCTGAATTCTCTTTATACTATGGGGTTCCCCTTCCCCCATCTCCAGGAAATGACTCATTCTTCTCTGGTCTCCTACGCTCCCTATCCTACCTTTTTTGGTTTAGGGGGTGGTATGCGTTGTCCCATCATCTTTCACTTCTCTCTGGGAGCACTTCGCTCTCTCCAACTCAGGCTTCTTCAATGATAGGCTTCTTCTGCTCCTTGACACGTTCCAAATACCTTAAGCCTCTCGTTCTCCGCTTTAGGGGTTGCCTTCTTAGTCCCGTGGTTCTTGGAAAAGCTTTGCTCTTCGTCCCTCTGGCATTTTCTCTATCTTCTATCTCCTTCAATCTCTGTATCATTTCCTTTTGGGAGGTTATGGTGGTTTACAGGAGCTCTAACTAGTCAGCTAACCCAGGAGCACTCTGGAGTCGGTGTCTTTCTCTTGTTAGCGTAAGTGTTGGTTCTTTCTTTCGAATGCAACCTATCCTCAATGAGTACGTTGTTGAATTGGTTTCTTATTGGTGTTTGTCCTTCCATGGTTTAATTCGAGCTGCATGGATGCTATGAGCAAGGTGATCCCCATAGACGACACCAATGTTAAGTCTATATTAGGTATTTAGCTTGGATCACAATCCCATCTTCTTGGGATTGATAGAAATCCCATAAGATAGAAAACAAGGGTCAGGCAGGTCGGCACTGAGCCATACCTACTCTGATGATCAAATCATTTGAGAGAGCCATTCTAGGGTTTGTAAGAAGCGTGTCTGAGAAGTAAGAAAGTGATCATTCCTCTTCCCCTGCGTCCTAGGTATGTATACGGGTGGCTCTGATGGGATGTTGCTAGTCACATCTCCTTTTGTCCAGTTGTCCGCTGGATCAATCACACTTGCATACCCCAAAATGGGAATCAGAATTACTGGGCCTTGCCTTGTCCTTGGGCCTTTTAAACCATATATTATTGCCCCCCATTGAGATATTTCCACTTTTCTTGTTTCCCATTGCTAAAAACTCTTGTACAAAAGTGCCCACTATGTTGGGGTAGAAGTTCCCCTCCGGAGTCATTGCCGAAAGGACGTGAACGTGCAAACCCTGGCATTACGAAAGCTCCACGTGAAAAAATACCCCCATAGACAAAAGTCGTTGAACATAATGCAATGCCTGGTGAACAATAGCGGTGCTCTTGCATAGATGCTTCCTCTCCATGCCCAATAGGTTTCTTTAAAAATTTCCAAGAAAAAATGGAAGACCCTGTTGGTATGTCATCTGTTCATCTTTCCCATACTTCCACCCAAATTCTTGGGCAATATCCCGACATGACATAGTGTAATCCTCATCATCTAAATGGAAATGGATGACTATTATTCCGTCCGCATCTGTCACTTGTTCCTATGTTGCCAAGAATTCCAATGTCCACCGAATGCATGTCTTGGAATGCTTGTCCAAGAAACCCTCTAGGCCTATTAGGCTAAGTTGATAAGTGACCGGTATGGGTAGACCTTCCCAATGTTTCTTTACAAGAAAAATTTGTCTCAAGAATGTTTCTCTTCAAACCATTGAGGTACCTCCCTCTACGGGCCACACTCCCAGAGATTTTGGTTAACCCCATGAATTTCTCAACAATGAACGCGAGATAAGGAAAACGGGAGGTTGTTGGATCTTTACTCCCAACATTGGCAAAATTCCTCCCTTTGTCACCACGGGAAGTTGGTCCATTCTCCGACCTATTCCTTTTCAAAGGCATCCTATTACAACAAGAAGAAAGTGGTAATGCAATAATACACAGGGGCATGCATAAAATATCATTCAAAAAGAACATTCTTCCTAAATAGCCTATTCATTTCAAATCATGCCTTCTCAACATAAATTCTATTCAATTAAGAACCATTTTCTTTAAACAATAAACTCATAGCAAATCATAGCAACCCATCTACAAGATAATGGAGCCAAGAATCATTCCTCCTAAATCACCACAACAAATGAAGATCATATCATCAAAGCACAAGAGCACATCGATTCCCCCACAATTACTCCAACACAAGATCATTCACATAACCCAAACAACTCCTCAAAAACATACCCACTTTCAAGATTCAAGCTTCACATAACATCACCACAATGCTTAATAAAGCAAGTAAGCATGAAATGATAATGTTGAAATTAATACTAGGCCCAAGTGCCTAGTCTAGCTTGCCCATGTCTCCTACTTTATCCATTGGATAGTAAAATTTGGGCCAGCCCAGGGGAAGAGTACTTGCTTCATAAGCAAACAAAACAGTTGCCCTACTTGCCAATCTATATAAAGGCTATAGGTAACCCTACAGACTCAACTACTCATTCCTAATTCAAAAGACTATTTCTGACTTGATCTTCGGAGCCTCTTCCCACCGGAAGCATCCAGGGGATTTGTCTTGTAGATTCAATCCACGACAGTAGCAGACATGGTGGATGCAATTTGGGGCGCATCAAGTTGGCATGCCCAGTGGGGCCGTTAGTCAGATCTGTGCATTTTGCTATTTATGTCGACTTCTATAGCAAGCACTTTGCATAGAAGTGAATGGCTTAAAGGCAAGACCATAAGCATCGATGAGGAAGTACAATCCTCTGACCGGAGAAGGAAGGGACGTAGGAGCAAGATACAATTACTGTAGATTCGGTCTCTTCTAGTGCCGATAATTGTCTCCCAGAGATAGTTCAAGACAAGATCTCAACAATAGGGGAGCCATAGGGGTCTAAGATTGAAGCTACCGTACCTCCGAGGTAGATGAAGGTCAGCGTTGAGCCCTGGGTAGAATGATTTAGAGCCATATGTCACAAAGCTAGGTGAGCCAACAAAGGGAGGATGAGCTGTAGTTTATATAAGCTACGGTGGACTCGCAAGTAGAAGTATTTGTAGGGGCCGCTCGAGTGACAAGGGGCACAAAAATTTGTTCCCCTATTGTAGCAAGTCCTAGAACAATTAGCTCAAACCCTTAGATTGGCTGGCTATCAGGTGGAGCCCCTAATGCTCTATCAAAGAATGGTCCAATAGCAGATGGTGCTCCCACCATAGATTCTCTTGCTGTTGCAACCTAGATTCTAATTAGAGGCCACCCCAGGAGTATCCCAATAAGCAAATGTTCAGATGGAGGCTCAACATCGGCCTCAACCTACATTCCCCAGTATGGGCCAAATGTTGGCATACTCTATCCCAATTTTGGCACTTCATATTTCAAACCAAGAGATCTATTAACCTATGACCTTACCAATGGGGCATTACCCAGGTTTTGAGAACCGAATGTATTCGTGGCCCCGACCGGAGATCCCTTCTTATAACCTCTATCATCAGGGGCAGCAACAACTGTATCACGCTCTGCTGTGGGAGGACTGTGGCCTTGACACATGGCCTCGAACCAGATACACAATATTGATACTTTGTTCTAGCAATATGGAGATCCAGGAATAAAAGGTGAGTCGAGTGATGCCCTCAGAAGGGAGTTAGACATGTTGATTGGGCTTTTGGGTTAATTTGCAGCCTCCATTTTCAGTTCTTTAATCATGGCCACTTAATGGCCTAACAATGTGAAACCAACAGAAGGCCTTCCCATGTACAGTGGAGATTCAGATCTCCAGGAGTTTGTACAAACAATCCTTAGTCTGATGAATTGAGGGACTTTAATAAACAGTTGTCATGTAAACTAGTAGGGAGTTACCTCCAAGGATTGGCTTAAGAATGGTTGAAAAACTATGCAAGGGGTTGTTACATTCATACAAAGATTTTGGAAAAGCCCTATTGGGTCAGTTCTTCCAAAATAAAATATTTACAAAAACCCTGATCGAGCTCTAGCAAAGCAAGCAGAGGCCTGGCGAATCGACGAAAGCATTATATCATTGATACGTGGATGAGAGCCTCTGTGCAATTAACCACATTGAGGATGGAATGATCCTAAGCTATATGAATGGAATGTCAAACCTCGACTTGTACAAGAAGCTGGTCTTAAAGAAGCCAGAAACCTTGCAGCAACTACAATAGATTGTGGAACAATATTCAGAGATTGAGGAGGTTACAAAGAGAAAACAAGAGAGGAACAGGTGGGGTGAAAAGAACTCTAAAGCCTCGGAGTCAAGACCAAAAAGGTCGAAGGCTTCAAACAAAGGCTTCGAAGGTTATGTTCCCCTAACCAAAACCCAGGTGGAAATACACTCCATCCACAAGGAGCTATTTCGAGCACCCCCTCCCGGCAAAGACTTCCTAAGAAAAAGAAAGACGCCCAAATTATGTGACCACCAGAAAGAATGTGGCCATGATACAAACTAATTCATCCACCTTAAAAAGGAAATTAAATGGTGCGCAAGAGAAAGCTTGCTCCCAAACTGCATCGAAAGACCGAGAGTGGAAGGTTTCTCGCAGGGAAAAGGAAAATGCCACTGGAAACCCTATAAATGGGGAGCCAATCAAGGTGGTAGAGAGCAGCAAAGGAACAATAGGGAGCAAGATGAAAATAAAGCAATAGAAAATGGAAGACCTGATGCCGAAGCTCAGGCAGATAGGAACTGGGGAGACAGGGCTGACTGTGTGAATGACTAGCCTTCAAACACCATCCTTAAAACAAAATCCTGGTATGTGCCCCCTCGGAGAACCCTGCCAAAAATTATTTCGAGCAGAGAAAGCCCTGACTTTCTCGAAAGAATCCCTATTGCCCATACGAACCCCCCCACACGGACCCGATGGTTATCCATGCAACCATCAGAGGCTTCTATGTCAAAAGGGTGTTTGTGGATAATGCCACTGGAGTGGAAGTGATGATCGCTAATTGCTTTTATCAACTGGGGCTAGGGCGTGAAAGTTTGAGGAGAATAACCTCACTATTATATGGTTTTACTAAGAAAACTGTACTGTCCTTAGGGGTTGTAACCCTCCCAGTAGTCGACGGAGATATAGAAGTCACGATCGATTGCAGATTTTCTGTGGTTAATGTCGTATCCCCCTATAATATAATATTTGGAAGGCCCAGGATGTGCCAGGCACGTGCCATATGGTCCCCCTACCATATGATGATGAAATTCCCCACCAAAATGGGAATAGTAGTCATAAGGGGGAGATTAACAGGCAACCAGAAGTTGTTTGGAGATAGCATTGAAAGAAGCTAAAATGGAGGACATGGTGGCTTTGATAAATGGAGAAATTAAACCCACATATACGGAGCTGATGGCCGTTCAAGTGCAAGAAACGGTTGTCGTGGGAAAAATGATACCACCTATAACAAAAGAAAACCTGAAGGGTCTCCTGGATAGTTATGTTGACGTATTTTTGTGGAGTACGTTTGACCTCATAGGGGTACCCAAACATGTGATGGTCGACAGATTAATTGTGGACCCCTCTCATAAGCTAATTCAGCTGAAAATGAGGTCATTTTCCCACGAGAGGGTAGAGACCATAATGGAAGACTAGAAACTCCTACGAGCAGAGGTCACCGAAGAGTTATTTTACCCCAAATGGATAGCAAATTCCATGATGGTTACCAAGCACTATGGGGGTTGGCGAATGTGCATGGACTTCACGGATCTCAGCAATTGCTGCCCCAATGATAACTAACCTTTACCCTCCATTGAGGTGCTGGTCGAAGCAATAGCAGGATATGAAGTACTAGCCTTCTTTGATGGCTATAAAGGCTACCATTAGATACTCATGGTGAAGGAGGATAAGTAGAAGATGTCATTCATAACGTATATGGAGTCATTTTACTACAAGAAAATGCCATTCGGCCTAATGAATGCAAGAGCTACTCACCAAATGCTGGTTGACAAGCTCTTCGAAAATCAGATTGACAGAAATGTGGAAATATATGTAGATGTTATGGTATTCAAAAGCAAGGGCTATGATAAATTCCTCATCGATCTCGAAGAAACTTTCCAGATGCTTTAAGAAGCTAATGTAAAGTTGAATCAAGCTAAGTGCATGATTAGAGTCGGGGCTGGAAAATTCTTGGGATTCATGGTCTTAGAGAGGCGGATCGATGTGAACCAAGAGAAAGTCGAGGCTTTGATGAGCATGAAGCCTTCTATAATGATCAAGAACGTTCAAAGGCTAAAAAGATTGCTGGATGCGCTTAGTTGATTCCTTCCAAAGGCCAAGAAACATTTTCCATTCTTCAAAGTGCTTAATAAAGCCAAATAATTCAAATAGATGGAAGAGTGTGACCAAGCTTTCTGAGACATAAAGGAACACTTATGGATCTTGCTCAACCTGATGAAACCAGAGAGGGGGAGGATTTGTACCTATACATCTCAGCATCCTCCTTAGCAATATGTACAGTTTTGGTAAAGGAAAAGGAAAAAGCATAACACCACATCTACTCCGTAAGTAGGACGTTGCATGGTTCAGAGACTCAATACATTGCCCTCAAGAAGTTAATATTTGCCCTAGTCCATGCGGCGAGGCGCCTCTGGCCATGTTTCCAAAGACACAAAATCATCTTGTTTACCAGCCATCAAATCAAGCAGGTACTCCTTAAGCTGGAGGCCTTGGGGAAAATGATGAAGTGAGTAATTGAGCTTGGTGAGCATGACATCTAGTTCTTCCCAAGAATATCTATCAAGGGCCAAGCCTTAGAATATTTGATCATGGAAACTATAAAAAATTGTTGTCAATGATGAGAAAGAACCAGAGGAAATGTGGCTACTATACATTGATGGATCATCACACTCTGGAGGCAGCGGGGCCGACATCCTTCTTATAAGCCTTGATAAGAAAAACTATCCCTATACCATTCAGTTTGACTGCAAGGCCACAATAATGAAACGAAGTACAAATCACTGATCACAGGTCTTCGAATAGCCAAAGACTTGGGAGTTTGAAGGCTAGAAATTTTCAATGATTCCCAAATCATGGTCCTGCAAGTTAAGGGGTAATACGAGGCTAGGGAAAGAAACTTGCAGCGTTACTTGGTAGCGGTGAAGCCTCTCTTTAAGAACTTCCAACATTACACCCTGATGCAGATCCCTTGAGAAAAGAACCACAAAGCTGACGCCCTGAGCAAACACTATGTAAGTGCAGCTTCGAAGAAGAAACAACTGTAATGACATTATTATGATCGGAAGGTCAAAAAATTATGGTTTTCCCCTAAGGACCTCGTAATAAGGAAGAACAAAAAAATCTGAAGGGAACCAGAAGGTAAATTGGTAGTAAAATGGGAAGGACCCTACCAGGTTATCGAAGCCTACCCCAGGGGCTGCTACATGCTAGAAACCCCCCAGGGTGAGTCAGTTCCACACTGATGGAATGTTTCAAACCTCAGGAGATATTATTCTCCTGAATCTCAATAGATAGGGTAAGGCCAGAAATTTGCTCGCCCTAAAGTAGCTATAGGTCGAGGGGTACCTTCGACAAAAATCTTGTTGTTAGTCGATAGGGTTTCCCTGTTTTTGTTAACTTTCTATTGAAGTGTGTATCTTTTAATCATTCCAATTTCTTGTTAAATAAAACACACCTTAATTTGAGGGAATGAAAATCCACCACTCTCATCAAATATGAGCATTAAAAATCTTAAGGCATTCGTAGCCTGTTTAGCGCTCGAGGCCAAAATCCCCTTTCATAATATAAGCGCTAAGGGTAAAAACCTTGTTAGCAAACAAAGGGCCTCCATGACCCATCGAGCACTCTGGAGTCTAAGTCCCCTTAACAAGTGTAAGCTCTAAGGGTAAAAACCTTGAAAATAATCGAATGGTGATGTGATTCATTATGCGTGCATTAACCATTACATTCAGCATGATAATTGGCTTGTTTTATATGTTGTATTTCTAGTGTAAGTTGAGTTTATGTGACAAGGGGTTGCGATGGCCATGCTTTATTTTCTTGTCTAAATCTTGCATTTTGTAGACTTAATTGGTACTAATGGACATCTTGTATCCATGGGCACCTAGATCTTCCTTTGTGATCACCCTTAGTAGATCACTCATGGGTACATTTCGTTACATTCTATGTGAAGGTCATTTGCAAGGACGGTAGAAGATATTGAAAGCCATTTGCAAGGAAGGTAGAAGAGGTCGAAGGCCATGCATATTAGAATGGTAGTAGATGAATGCTAAGGGCATCAAATTGTGGTAGTAGAAGGATGAAGCTAAAGATAGGTGCCATTGGAGTTCAAGACGGCCAATGAAGAAATGGAGAATCATGGTCCAAGAGTTTTGCCAACTTCTGGAAATGATCCAAGAAGATCATCCTTCAAAGTTAGTTCCATTGGATTTGTCACCTCAAGAACCGTAAAATTAACTATAAGAGCTCTCAAAATGGACTAACAACTCATCACTAATGAAGGACATAAGTTTAGCCTGCCGAAGCCCAAAGGGGTGGCACCAACGGCTCCCACCAGAAGACAAGGCCCCATGCCAAGGGTCTTTGGCCCAAGCCGTACAAAGGCCCATCACGGAACACACCAATCCTAATGGGCTGCATGCTAAGGTGCCTATTTTCACTCAAAAATGGCTAAGTATGGGCACAGACCATCCCATTTTTGATGGACCACATCGTTTCAAGTGGAAAATGTCAAGATTAGCCAGTGAGATGTAAAGAATTGAGCAGCCCACGTAAAAATAATGAGCAAAGAAGGATTATGATGGCGGCCCATGGCAAATGAAATGTCCCACAGATAAGAAGTGAAAAAAAGACCATTCTAATGATAACCCGCACTAGATGCTACAGACCACGCTAGACATGACCCACATAAGATGCCATAGCCCGTGCCAAGGAGAGGATGCAGACCGCTTCTGAACAAACAACCTGCGCTAAGGAGACGATGCAGACCACACATGATTACATGGCTCTCACTAGCGCAGATCTCATGGGTCGTGCCCGATCTGGCACCCCGCGCCTGCACAAAAATCACAAGTGGCGCAGTATGCTTCATCTGTGACGGTCTGCGCCAGTGGTGGCTGAACTAGGGTATATACATTTTTGGCCTGTTTTTGGCCTAGTTTTAGGCCCAATCCCCTACTACTATAAATATAGCATTAGTCCACTAGGATTGGAGACTTTGGCCATTTTTAGTCAGTTCACCTGTAATTTGGAGAGCATCATAGAGAGAGAAACATTCTCTCTTTTTCCTTTCTTTCCCTTTTATTTTTCTTTCATCTTATGATGTGGAATTCAAATCTATATTTTAATTCCATTTCTAGGGAGTAGTTTCCATAGCTTAGGGATAATTGTATTCATGTGTTGATTTATGCTTTTGTGAGATTCTTAGTTCATCCTAAGTATTGTGCTTGTGATATTATTATGACTTGTTCTTGAATGTTATAATTGCATGAATAGTACACTCCATGAGCACACACTTCTGTTTATATTCATGTTGGTGAAAATATTCATACCCTCAGGGGAAGAGAAACCTCAGATATTTTATTAGTAGCAGGGTTTGGGTCCATGTGAGTGTGCGTACGTATGTCTTTTCCAATTTTTATTGTTACATTTCCAGCACACAAGTCTTAGTTATATATTTGGAGTAGCTCAAAGGGTTACAGGTAGAAATAGCACCAAGTAGCAAGCTAGGGTTGTAAGAGGTCCTAGTATTATAGATTAGATGCCTACCACATTTGGCCTCGTTCATAGGCCTAGGGAGTAGATCATCTGTGAAGGAGTGCCCATGACGTAATGGTACAGGGGAGAAACAGACATACAACAATGATCAGACCTTTTTGTACTCCCCTAATTACGGAGGTAGTGCCAATGGAAGATTGCAAGAGCACCCGGCGTGATAGGTACAAGGAAGTGTATGCCATCGACCACACTATGTATTATGAGAACTAGATTAGGTTGTCTAAATCTTACATGTGGATGAATCGAGGATCTAAGCATTTAATAAACCATTTCATGCAAGCATTCCCCAAGTGTCTAGTTAACAGAGTTTACTTGCCTTTTAATTTCATGTTTGTAGTTGATAATTGAAAAACCAAAAATCCCCCTGGTTACCATACTTTCTACTCCTAACAACATGTACGGATTGAGAACCTGGACGTGGTTGTGTGTGATTGAATTTTTGGCCATAGCATCTCATTGGACATACCAAGGGCTTATCGCTGACTACCCTATAGCATAGTAGTGAGTTGGGTGTAGAACTATAAATTTTAATTTGAACCCCTTTGATTTTGGTGCCTTTTCCCGGGTTAATTAGTTATAATCAATGACCTCGAGTGGAGGCGGGTTAAATTTCAGCGCCCTTTCCGGGGATGCTAATCAATGTGATTGTCAATTAGCATAACGTGTTAGTAGGGTAGTTAGTATTGCTTTTGTTTTTCTTTGTTTGTATTGGTTATTGCTGTCGGTTGAATATGTCTGTTGGTTATTTTGTTGCCTTTTGATCAATTTGCTAGTGTTGTCTTCGGAAGGGTACTTTTAGACCCTAGTTTATGGTACATACCCATACCAAAAACTTAAATGTTTTCCATTGCCCGACTGATAATGCAGGTAGTCGGAAATGAAGGAAGCTGAGAGCTAGAGTAGAGGTTCAACCTAGAACGGCTGTGTTGGTTGAAGAACCGCAAGTGATGGCGGAGGATAACATAACATTAAAGGAGCTTATGGCCCATAATCTGGATAGTAAACCATTATGTATCACATTCCCCCCTATTACCACCAAATCTGAGGTACGAGCTCAAGAACGAAATGATCTATTGTCTTCCCACCTTACACGAGATGGAAACTGATGATCCCAACAAGCACTTGTCGGATTTCCACCTGGTGTGTACAAACATGAAGCCTCCGGGTGTTCATGAGGATTACAATAGTATGAGGGTATTTCCATTCTCTCTTCAAGATGGAGCTAAGGATTGGTTGTACTACTTACCTCTTGGTTGTATAGGCTCCCAGATGGTTATAAAGCAGAGATTTTTTGGAGAAGTACTTTCCAGCATCCAAATCCACCGGACTGAAGAAGCTTCTATCTGATATCACCCATGGAGCTACTGAGTCACTCTACAACTATACGAAGAGTTTCAAGAGGTTTCTTGCAAGCTGTCCATACCATCCTTTCAAGGTGGGAGACCTTCTTTACTTCTTTTTCGAAGGGTTGCGTGATGAAGATATGCAGATGGCGAATGCCTCATGTAATAGATCAATTCCAACAAAAACCCTAAGGATATGATGACTCTCTTTGAATAAATGGCCAATGGGATGTGACAGTATGACACAAGGTCAAGGGTTAAAGTTTAGGATGAACCCTCACAATTTCCCAAGTTGGAGGAGCAAGTCCAAGCTCTTACTTCTATGATCAAGGAGCTCTTACGAGGAAAGGTTCATCAAGTCAAAGTGTGTGGGTTTTGTAACCTAGATCACAACACCAAGGGATGTCCCAAAGTTGTAGAAGATTTGCAAGAGGTGAAGGTTGTAGAGTACAACAACCGAGAGATACCATAGTTTGCTAGGGGTCAACCAAAAGGGTTCCAAGGGAACCAAGGCGACGCAAGTCTGGATCTTTACACAAACTCGTTAAACCCAAGGTTCTGAGACTATTTGAATTTTTGGTGGAGGGAAGATAATCAACCTCAAGGTTATCAGGGTGGAAAAGCTCCACCATAAACATACCCAAGAGGTGAAGGCCCTTCCAACAACCATGCTTTGATCTATACATTGAACCAAGAATATATCCTAGAAGCCATTGGTCAATTGGGGAAGAAACATGAAGTCTTCACGGAGAGGACAAGGTGCGAGATTGAAGACTTTTACAATAGGGCTATCTCAAGTATTAAGAACCTTAAAGTCTAAGTTGGACAACTCACCACCTTGGTGAGCCATCTTGAGACCAAGGAATGTGACAAAATCCCTTCCCAACTAGAGATCAACCAAAGGAATGTGAGTGCACTCAAGTTGAGAAGTGGGAAGGACGTTTGTGAGTCCGAAAAAAAGGTGATGCAAGAAGATGATAGGGTATTTGAAGAAAACAAGGAAAATTAAAAAAAAAGATAAGATTTTAGTCAAGGAAGTACCCTCCAAGAAGCTTCCACCACCCAAGGCACAAGTGACTTTTCCACCTCCATTTTTGAATGCTTTGAGGGGAAGGCCAATGACGGTTACTAATTGTTGTGGTATCCCCAATCTGATTGGATGATCGTTGTTCACCACGTTTTGCCATGAAAAAGATATCCCGGAAGTGGTTTCGGGGAAAAGACTCCGACGCTCAACTCAGTTACTTCCTTTTCAGAATCTAGTCTCTTTAGTCTAGTTGCACTCACTTAGATTCGTACCATCCTTCTTCCTTTTATAATGTATCACGAATGTGGCTCTGCCTTATCTGGGCTTGCCATCGTGTGTCTAATGGTGGGGCTAAGAAAGGCAGTTCATGGCTGATAGGTGATTATGGTCCCCATTTTTCTCGGTTCATGGGTTAACTCAACTTGTCCTGCGTCTGTCTGGCCTATCTCGCATCATTGGTTAGCATTAGGCCCCTTTGTGGTTTTGGGCTTACTGCTTAGTATTTGGTCTAGGTATACACAATAAGCTCCCCTAGCCATGACTACTAAGAGGAATAGAGCAATGGCGTTTATTTAATAGTTAAATGCGAACTGATGTTGTACATTAACAACTTGCATGGAATTTTATTTTACCTTCATAGTCATTGCGAAGTGACATTAACTTTGTGGCTATAATTTCTTTCTCCACCAACTCTTTAGATTTCAAAATTTGAATTTTGAATCCCTTATCTTTATTGTTT
The DNA here is from genome assembly GCA_037428765.1 of Rubia yunnanensis. Taxonomy (NCBI): domain Eukaryota; kingdom Viridiplantae; phylum Streptophyta; class Magnoliopsida; order Gentianales; family Rubiaceae; genus Rubia; species Rubia yunnanensis. The sequence continues at coordinate 16,574,532 of CM075066.1, forward strand.
TTTTCATAAGGATGATTGCGAAGATTATGTTCAAAAGGGCCGATATTTGATCCACCTTTTTTGCTTCTCGTTTCCATATTTTCTTGAAGTTTGTTATTACTCTATCTCTTAAACGAGGAATTTTATATGAGTGACTTAACTCTACCATCATTCAGTGTGCTGTCTATTCATATTCCTCCACCTCTTCGATATATGTAAAATGTAACTTACTTTTGTGTCAGATCATCATCATTGTGCTTTTGAACTGCTTATCTTCCTCGATTTTGCTGTTTCTTCCTTTATATTGAAATATCCAAGCTTACTTTTTTTTTAGTTTTATCTCCTAAGTTTGCAGAAATCTTCATCTTCTCCGGTCGTCTCTAGATTTTCTACGCATCATCTTTCCTCATCTTTTTAAAGAGTAAGTTTTATGTTCAACTCAATCTCCAATCGCTTTACTACATGCTCTGAATTTGATAAGATACATATATATTTTTTTCTTTTCAGGAAATTACTGGTTGTACTTTTTTTGTATAATAGTCCGGTCATCTTCTTCGGCGTACCTTCTTCTAAGCTCTGTTCTAACAAACTCTTATCTGCAGTCATTTACCCTAATTAAGGATATTATTTCTAACCTTAGGGTCCCTACTTACTCACATGTCTTCCTTTGATCATGTCAAGTCTCCTATAGAAGATGTTCACTCCAATAGGGATCCCGGCCAAGTCACCAGATCCTCTGGCAGACGTAGTATGCTATATGGTCCATACTTAGATGACTTAAATAACTATTTCCCATTTTTTTAATCTCCTTTTGAACTTCACACTCTTCCAAAATCTGAATATGTTCGTAGATGTAATCCCTCTCCTGGGTTTATATCATGTTATTTAGCTTATTTGAATTTTGGTCTTTAGTTTCCTCTTCCTCAACACGTTGTTGATATTTTATGCTTTTACAAAATTGCACTGTCCAATTTCATCCCAAGGGCATTGCTATCATAATGGGGTTTCTTTGGGTGTGTGAGAAAGCAGGCGTTCCTTTCACTCTTGAATTGTTTCGCAACATCTATCACCTTCGAAAAGTGAAAAACACCATTGATGAGTTTACTTTTTATCCTGTGATTGAGCTTGTGAGCGGTTTCCCTACTAAGGTTGATCTTTGGAGAAGAAAGTATTTTTTTTATAAAACTAATCAAACTTCTTAATTGGTGGTGGCCCTCTTGGAACTACAAAATCTAAACTTCTTGGCCTGAGTGTCTGTTTTACTGTTGAGACCAAAATCGTGGTGACACTTTGTGCTCGTGCACAACATCTCTACTATGTTTATTATGATGTTGAAGGTTTTTTTTTGTGTTATTTTGATAGGGTTGATCTGTATTCCTTACATTTCATGAGCGTGCACTTCTTATGCGTACTCGTTTGATCTTTTGATATTCATATTTGCGTAGACATGGACCAGGCTAGAGCTTCTATTGACAGATAGCTCTTTGATGGTGATGATAACGTGGTGGCTAAGACCATTGTTTAGCTTGATAATATTGCTTTGAGTAACACCCTCCAATAGGATGTTAGCAAAACAAGCACTAGTATTGCCCTCACAAAGGGAAAGTCTACTGAGGGTGGAGAAACGGTTGGTGCTCATCCCACTGGTGAGCTGAAGGAGAAAAAGAATAAGAGGGATATGACTGATGGGTCTTCAAGTCACTTGCTACCTCCAGTGAAAAGGGGACTTGGCAGCTAGCCTCGCTTGTGAAATGAAAATCTTTTGGTGGAGGGAACAGTACCTTATACTCTCTCCAAACTTTCTCTTCCCGATACTTTGGATGTGGTAAATTTGCTTCCTTAATTTGAGTGACTTTCGTCATACCTTGACATTTTTATGTAGAATATTAACTAACTCTTTTCTATGTCATTTTTGCTCTAGAAGGTTGGTGAAAGCTTTCACTTATGAGCAAGCAACTTTCGAAGTTCTCCCTTGCGGATGAGTCGCTGATGGAGAAATATAAGGCAAAAGAGATAAAATGTGTGTCCATAGAGACTTCCCTTAAAGCTGCTTAGGAAGAGGCGAAAAATGCCAAGGAGCATGCTAGGATTGCAGAGGAAGAAGTTGTCAAACTTTGTTTTTGAACTACAAGGGAAGTGTCTTAAGGATTTCAAATATTGGGAAGTGTCTTTCGCCTGCTTTTGACACAAACCTACTAAGTGAAGCTAGCGATTCCATTAAGATTTGGACCTCCTTTACTGTTTGTGGTTGGTGGGGATTAACAATTGCTTGTATTTTCTCTGGATTAGCCTCAATCCCTTTCGAGGATACCTTATATCCCAAGAATTACCTGTGCCTACCCTGATTGTGCATTTTTTTAGATTTAGCTTTATTCTAATTTCACTTAATGTATCAAGGGTTTCTTTTAAGGTATTCGTAAAGTCACGTGTTCGCCTACTTTTTATGACCATATCATTCACATATGCTTCATGTTGTACCAAATCTGGTTGATAAACCACTCTCTGGTGTGTTGCCACTGGATTTTTCTATTAGAATGTCATCTTCACATAGAAAAAAATCTGGAAACTTGTTATGAAGGCCATTTTTTTTGCATCTTCGGGTTTCATCAATATCTGATGATACCTCTTGTAGGCATCCAAGAATGCAAGGAATTTGTATCCCAATATTGCTTCTACTAGCTGATCGTTTTTTGGAAGGGGATAACAATCCTTTGGGCATGCTTTATTTAGATTGGTGAAATCTATACACATTCTCCACCCACAGTCTGCCTTTTTCACCATCACCGGGTTCGCTAGCCATTTTGGGTATATCACCTCTTTTATAGTCCCAAATTTCAACAACGCCTTTACTTCTTCCTCGATTGCCTTTTGTCTATAATTGGCAAAGTTCTTTGTTTCTTCTTGACCTGCTTGATCGAATCAGCGATGTTCAAAGAATGGGTTTCAATACTTGGGTCGACTCCTCATATGTTTTATACACTCCATGTGAATGTGTCATTGTGATCTCTCAAAATTTGTATCACTCTATGTTTCTCTTGGCCTGGGATATTTTTCCCTATTTTGACACACTTAGACGCATCATTGTCATCCAAAATGACATCTTCAGTTTGTTCTCCATGGTCTACCAGATTGTCCATTTGGTTGAGTGAGTCACTGTAGGTGATAGCACTAACCATTTTCGATTGTTTCACAATTTTTCCTGCCTTTATTGCAATAAATATACATTGTCTGACGGTCCATAGGTTTCTCTTCACCACTGCGATCCCTGTTAGGGTTGTGAACTTCATGACTAAATAATATGGAGACCATATTTCTTTCACCTTTTTCATTCACGGCCTACCAATAATAGCGTTAAACAAACTTGGAGCATCTATGAGAACGAAGTCACGAATTATGGTGTAGTTCTTCTCATTCTCACCAATTATTACTGGCAGCTGAATGTTTTCTAACAGTGTCTCTGCTTGTCCTATGAACCCTATGAGTGTGGATGTTGATTTGTTCAAGCCAGTTCTCTTGAATCGAAGTGTATCAAAGCAGTCTATGAAAAGGAATTCTACCGTGCTTTTGTCATCTACAAACACTCTATGAGCCACCGCATTTATAATTTTGGCGATAATGACCATGGGATCGTTGTGTGGTCAGGCATTAGGAACACCGTCCTCTTTGCATAACGTGATTGTTTCGTTGATTCGAAATCTTTTATCCAGGGGCTCTAGTGGAAGTGAATACCTGGCCCTAGCCTTCCAAGAATTAATTGATAGGGAGTTTGTTGACTCATATATGGAGAATACTGCTTTATTGGAGCTTTGTTTGACACATCCTCTTCATATTCTACTGCTTCCATCATCTTTTGATTTATGTTCTGTGTGTTCATTGTGGCCTGGGTTTTGGCCATGGAGCTTCCTTCCTTGCTTGCTTTCTTGTATCTATTACCGCCTCCTTCCTTCCTATATTGGCCAAGATAACCATTTCTCAAGTTTTCTTCCATCTGCCTCGTAGATCTCTGCAATATTTGATATCGTGACCGTGATCCTTATGGAAGGTGCAATAGTATTCTCTTGATCATTTCTTTGGAGTTGTAACCATTGGCGTTGGTTTGTAGAATAGATCTTTGTTTGCTTGCCAGATCCCCCTTTGCAATTTTGTTAACGGTGTCTCTTTGGACACAATTTTTTTTATCCTGCTTCTCTTCCTTTGAAAGGAAAGTTTCCATTCCCCTTTTTTGCCAAATTTCTTTGCAAGTCCTTTATTAATCTTTTCTCTCCTTGCCCCTGCTCTGTTTTACGATTGTTCGCTTCCTCAGTTCGCACATACTGTTCTATCATTTTTTGTAGGTTTCTTGGGTTTTCTAGCATGTTCTTTGTTAGTTCCTTATAGAACTCTCCTAATCGCATGCCTCCCGTGAACACACCCAAAGAAGATTGAAACGACAGGTCCTGAACCCGCACACTTTCTGTAATGAATATATTGTGATATTCTGCCAAACTTTCATTGCTTTATTGAGCTATATTGTTTAGGTCTTCAATTGTCTTGTTATACCTTTGGTTGTGATAGAAGCATCTCAAAAATAGATCTAACAGTTGTGCCCAAGATGTGATACATCCATTTGGTAAATTTTCATACCATGCGATCGTTGTTCCCAACAGAAATATGGGGAACGCCTGACACACCAAATCAATTTCACCATTGCGGAACCTCATGCTATTGCAATAGGGAAGTAGAAATTTCTTTGGGTCAGTTGTCCCATCGTAGATTTTACATGTAATGGTAATTTGATGACCTTTGGCATCTTGCCATTGCAAAGATGTGTTCTAGTAGTGACTTGTCCGCATTGTCATCCGCTAATATGTCTCTCAGTTTGTCCCTATATTTAACATCATCATTGTTTTACCAATGTTTTGACTTACTTTTGGGGACTTTGGTTAAGAGTAGCTAGGAACATATTATACAGTTTCTCTTTATTCGCTTCCAAGAATGACATGAACACTCTCCTTTCTTTTTCATTGTTCGTGTTAGGAGATTCTGCCTCTTCTTCATCTTCTATGTCATCTCTAACGTGTTCTTGCTCTCTACTGAGAATGTGATCCTAATTTTGGCTAGGATGTACATTCCTGTTTCTTCCTGCTGTTTGCTCTTGAGTGTGGTTATTTTGACTTCTTTCACTTCTGGTGAACACCATTATCGACCTTGGTGAGAATGAACAACTGGAAAAAAATTCCATCCCCATAGTCGGTGCCAAATGTTTTAGGATCCCTAATCTAACCGGCTGATCATTTTTCACCACGTTGTGCCCTGCAAAAGAGATCCCAGAAGTGGTTCCAGAAAAAAGACTCTGATGCCCAAGTCAATTACTTCCTTTTTGGAATCTAGTCTCTTTAGTCTAGTTGCACTCACCTGGATTTGTCTCCTCAATATTCCTTTCCATCGTGTGTCTTATCTGGGCTTATCTGTCTTATCCTGGCTTTCCATCGTGTGTCTCATCATGGAACTGAGAAAGGTGATCTGTGGCTGACAAGTGATCATGGTCCCTAGTTTTCTAGATTCGTGAGTTGACTAAATTGTCCCGCGTCCGTCTGGCCCATCTTGCGTCACTGGTTAGCATCCGACCCCTTTGTCATTTTGTGCTTTCCACTTAGTATTTGGGCTAGGTGTACACCAACAATGATGTTAACATTTGAATGATCTTTAAAAAAAGTCGAAGTAACAATCCCTATCTTGGAGTTAATTGAAAATGTGCCATCGTGTGCTAAATTTCTTAAAGTTACATGTAAAAAAAGTGAAGTAGACTAACTAAGAAGGTAGGACATTTAAAAATGGGGGAAGTCTCCTTTTTGAACCACAAAAAATTGCCTAATAAATTTGACGACCCCGAAATGTTCTCTATTCCTATCTCCTTAGGTGGAAAACTGGTTGAAAATGCCAAGATAGACTTTGGCGCATCTATAAATGTGATCCTATTTAGCCTTTATTCATGCCTAGAGATATGTGAACTTAGGGAAACTAGAGTAATTGTCCAATTAGCCGATCACTCCCAAACTAGCCCCCATGGGCTAGTAAAGGATGTGATGGTGCGGGTTGGCAAGTTGGTTTTTTTGGCAGAATTTTATGTCCTAGACGTGGTACACGATGGAAGTGCACCCCCAATACTTTTGTGTAGACCTTTTCTTAAAACATCTAGGAATAAAATTGATGTCCATTTGAGAACCTGAACTCTAGAAGATGATGTAGATAACTTGGAATTTGACATTTATAAGTCTAGGCATGATTCAACTGATTCTTCTTTTATGTGCAAATGCGTGACCCTATGTGATGAGCATGATTTACATGAATCTTATTGTGTTACAAATGAGGATGAATACTTGGTTCAATTCTGTGTCGATGATATTGTTGATGAGTCCGATGAATTGCATGATTCAAGGGACAATGTATATGTGCTGGACTATTTTTCCATGCTAACTAACGTGCAGCCGAAAAGGAAGAGTGTCGAGGGTTTAAAACACCATCGACCTTCTCCTAACCCAAAAGTGATATTCACGGACTCAACCTTGGTACGGCACGGTGATCCATTTTCTATGACAGATAAAGGGTCTGAAGGTTAGGGTGACACGTTGTGGAGACCCCTCCACAACGATGTCATTGTGGGTGGAGTCGCCGATGGAGATTCCGAAGACCCACTGGTAGATAGTTCTCACTAAAATTGCATGAAAAAGAAATAATTTGTGTGGTTGAAAATAAATATACGATGTTTCTTTTTTCTTTGATTCCATGATTTGGAGTAGAAATTAGATAGATTTGTCATGTTTTTGTTTGTGAGGAGGAATTATTAGATGAAACTCTTGTTTGATTTGAAAACTTGAGTTCGAGTCTCAAGATGGTGTTTGGATGGAACTAGGTTTTATGGGTGACGTAGTGTTTTGAAAAAAAAGAGGAAAAACCCAAGGAAACAGGTCAAAATATTTGTCAGCCTCATGCTAAGACCTGACACGGTCCGCGCCAGGAGTTCTTGGCACGAGGGTGCCTCGCGCCAAGAGCTGGCACGGACCAAGCCAGGTCGTGCCAGGGGTTATTGGCTCAAAGGGGGGGGGGGTCCATGCCAGGTATCTTTAGCGCGAGGGTATATGTTCTGTTTCCACAATTTCGTTGTTAAATTGTTCCAAAAATGCAAATTTTAAAAAATTCTGAATTTCAAACTTATTTTTGATTCATAAATTTTGAAATTCCCTAATTCCTTAGGATATTTTATGCAAATAGTACTTCCAATATACCTTTTGAATTAATCGATTTTTACTAATGTCCCCTAATTTGCAATTTTCAAAATTCCATTCTTATCCTAATTGTACCCCTCTCCCTTATCACCTATGCTGAATTTTCTTGATCCTTTTTACATTTCATCACATAAATGAGGCATTTGACACTTATTTTCAAGAAACACTCACTCACACACTGTTGGTGAACTTGAAAATTTGAAGCTTTTCTCTAAAAAATTAGCAACTTTAACTTCTTCTTGTGTGGATCTTGAAAATCTTAGCAAACAATTCTGGGTAATCCATTGAACTCTTTGCTTATTTGCATTATTAAAATTATGGTGGTGTTATGTAAGCATGATTCTTGAATGTGTTTATGTTGTTGAGAAATGTGTTTGGGTTTGTATGCATGATCTTGTGCTAAAGAAAGTTTAGGTAGTTTGATGTGCTATTATGCTTGGATAATATGTTCCTCATCTGTTGGGTGATTTAAGAGGGGATGAATGTTGAATGCATGACCTTATTGATGGGTTGGTATGAGTCTACATGATTTTTATTTGATGAGAATGTTCTTGTTTAAGTAGCCTTCACGCTTAGATTATCATGTTTTGAAGGGTTAGGCTATTTAGGAGGAATGGACTTGTTGAATGAAATTGTGGGCCATGCTTGGTTTATGATCACATTACTACTCTTTCCTTCATTTTGTTAGGATGCCTCCGAAAAATAATGTGTCTGAGAAAGGGAAGTTCTCACAGGGTGAGAGAGGAAGAAACCATCAATGGGTGCAAACCACTAGCCGGTGACTACCATTGTTCACAACCCCACATTCGTGACTGAAGAATTCATGGGATTGGCCGACATCACCGGGATTGCAACCTGGATGTAGAGGAATTTGATGGAGCCAAAGAGGAGTATATTAGAGACTGTCTTTGCATGCCAAGACACCTTGGCGGCTCTAAGCTTACTCGAGCACATTACATATCTATTGGGATGGGTAAGTCTAGAGGGGTTCCTTGAGAAGCACTCAAAGAACTACATTTGGTGGACCTTTGATTTCCTAGCTACCCCTTTGAAGATCACGGATGAGGATGAACATCTGGTGATAAAGTTTAATCTGGATGACAATGAGTATATCATGACCTATCGAGAGGTAGCTCATGCCTTCGGATGGAGGTACGACAAAGAGGTTCCGAGAACACACCGTCAAGGGATGCCTTTTTCTCTAGGATATTTTCGGAGGCAGCTGACAGGGACGAACTGGAAGAATAAGTGCAAGAGCACTGCCTTGGTTCATCTGGCATTGCGTTACGTTCATCGATTACCAGAAATGGGAGTTTTCTGCCATGGAGGGCTAACACAATGTCTGTATTCAGATGTTTATTTACTCTTGGAAATGAATCATGGGGGTAGTTTCTACGTAAACCTGGTAGGGACTTTTGTACCAGAGTGGGTGGCGATGGGGGAGAGAAAAACTGGGAAGATTGCTATGGGTAGCATGGTAGGGCTTTTGGCTCTGTAGTTATGGCATCCAGTCAATCAACGTGTATTGGCCAACTTGGGTGGATCTAGAATGAGGTACAACATTGAGAAGTTGGGCAAGGCAATCATGGTAGTGCCCACTACATTCGATGACCATTTCGTGTGGCTTTATGGTAGGGCTAGCACTTGTAGCTTCATGGTACTTCCTTCAGCCGGAGTGCACATCCATCACCCACAACACATGTTTAGATAACCTATTCCTTTTGGCTGGCCTGCATTTTGAGAAGGATTTTTATAGAGTTCAAACTAACCCAGAGATAGATGTTGATGGGGCCGAGGGTGAGGCTTCTTCGAGGGCATCTCCTAGCCATTCTCGCTTATCTACGGACATTGGTGACCACTTGCACTCTATTGGGAAAGATCTTTCAAGCTCTACCCAAGTGATGCAAGAGGTCGTCTAAGCGATAAGTGGTATAAGGGCACAACTGGAAGAGATAAGTACAAGGATGGGTCCCTTAGAGGCAGATATTTAAGCTTTTGGGTACATTGAGAAGGCCAACACGAGGCACGAAGAGGATGGTCCTTCAAGGCTGTGAGAGTGAGTGTCACTATTTTTCCCAACCTCACTTATGGTTTTACATAGGTTTTGGTGAATTGGGGACAATGCATAGGTTAAGTGTGGGGGAGGGTGTAGTGAGCACTTAGGGAGTTTTCATTCCTGGTATTCTAACCCGCCTCCACTCGGGGTTGTTAATTATAGCTAATTAACCTAAGTGAAGGCACCGAGGTCAAAGGGGTTCAAATTTAAATTTAAATTTCTGCACCCAACTCACTACTATGTTACCAATATGGTAGTTAGTGGTAAGCCTTAGGTATGTCCATAGAAATGATAGGGCATAAAAGTCAATTAAACACAGCCATGTTCAGGTTGTCTATCCATACGTATTGCTAGGAATAGAGAGCATAGTAAATAGGGAGAGGTTATTTTTTCAACTAACAGCTACAAAGCATGAAAGTAAAAAGAACATAAACTATATAAGCTAATCACTTGGGGAATGCTTGCATAACATGATTGATTTAATGCTTCAACAATCAGTTCATTCACATGTGAGAATTAAACAAACCTAATCTAGTAGTCATAACATGTGTGGTTGATGGCATACACTTCCACGTACCTGTCACGTTGGGTGCGCTTGCAACCTTCCATCGACACTGCCTCCGTATTTAGGGGAATACAACAAGGTCTGACTATTGTTGTAGGTCTGTTTCTCTCCCATACATTTATGTCCTGGGTGACCCACCATGGATGCTCTACTCCCTAGGCCAATAAACGAGGCAAAGGGAAGTAGGCACCTTATTAATGACACTAGGGAATGTTACAGCCTAGCTTGGTACTTTTCACTATCTCTACCTGTCACCCATTAGATTACTTTAGGTAATCAGCTAAGACTGGTGCGTTGGCAACATAACAGAGCAAAACTTGGAAAAAACCTCTGTGCACACACCCACGTGGACCCGTACCCTGCTACCCTTAACACATCTGAGGTTTCTCTTCCCCGGGAGGTATCAATATTTGCACCAATATGATATAGACTGGAGTGTGAGCTAATGGAGTGTACAATATATGCAATTCTAACATATAATAACAAGCCACAAAAATATCACAAGCACAACAATTATGATGAACTAGGAATCTCACAAAAAGCATAAATCAACACATAAATACAATTATCCCCAAGCTATGGAAACTACTTCCTAGACATGGAATTCAAATAAAGATTTGAATTCCACATTAATGAATACAATTATCCTCGGTGTAGTTTGATGTTTTTTCTCAGTGGATTTTTGTGTTTCTTTTACGACTTTGGTTTTTTATTTTTGTGGTATGTTTTTGGATGTCTACTTGGTGGTATGACTAGTTAGGTAGGGTTCCTAGTTTGCATTGGGTTGGTTTGTTTAGATCACTGGTGGTGTAATTATTGTTTTGATCTTATTTTCTTGTAGTATGAAGCCCAACCTTGAGGCATCTTGTGCTACACCATAAAATTTTGAAAATTCTGAAAAACATGAAAGAAATACGAAAAACTCTGACAGGTTGGAAACCCAAAAGGGTGACTTGGGCAACATTCGGAAAAGCCCAAATTGGTCGAAAGACCTTGGTAAAAGTGAAAGGCCAGGCCTTGATAGGCTTACGAGCCTATGCAAAAATGAGAGGCCGGGTGGAAAAATGTGAGAAATTGAGTACCCTTTGTGTTTTAAAGATAGGATTAAAACCAGAAAGGGCTCCCAGGAAAAATGAGAGAAATTGAGAGAGAAAAAAACTATGTTGACGACAAATTTGCACCCATGGTTGAAACTAGGTCATGAATCAAGAGTTATCCCTATGTTACAACCAAGTCAATGACTCTTGGATTTCCTTGGTGGATTATTTTTGGAGACGACTCTTTGATTGCATTTGGGGACCATATTTGGAAAAGTAAGGTAGTTGAAAACTTATCTTCTTTGCTTACCGTTTTCCACATTTTAGTTTGGGCTGTTAGATTACTTCAGTTCTTCGAGGATTATGGCCTAGACCAAATGACATGTCCCACAAATATGAAGTGCAAAATTGACCATTATGACGATGGGCCATGCCAGACGCTACGGACCGCGTCAAACACGACCCGCATAGGATGCTACGGCTCACGCAAAGGAGATGTCACAGATTGCTCCTGAACACACAGCCCACGTGAAAGAGATGATGTAGATTGGGCCATATCCCTCGGCACGCGCCACTGCAGATCAAACGGGTTGCGCTAGATCTGGCACCCCATGTCCGTACGGACCTTACATGTAACGCGGACAGCACCATCTGCGATGGTCTGCACAAGTGGATGCTGAACTAGGGTTTACACATTTTGGCCTATTTTGGGTTTTATTTTAGGCCCAATACCCTACTACGATAAATATAGCCTTAGTCTACTAGGTTTGGAGACTTTGGCCATTTTTAGTTAGTTCACTTGTAATTTGAAGAGCATCCTAGAGAGAGAAACATCCTCTCTTTACATTTTTTTTTGTTTTCGTCATATGATGTGGAATTCAAATCTTTATTTTAATTCCCTGTATAGGGATTAGTTTCCATAGCTTGGGGATAATTGTATTCATGTGTTTATTTATGCTTTTGTGAGATTCTCGGTTCATCCTAATTATTGCGATTGTAATATTATTGTGAGTTGTTCTTGAATGTTAGAATTTCATGGATAGAACACACCATGAGTACACACTCTAGTCTATATTTAGGTTAGTGCAAATATTGATACCTCATGGGGAAGAGAAACATCAGATGTGTTATGGGTAGCAGGGTCCGGGTACATATGAGTGTGTACACATAGGTATTTTCTGAGTTCTACTGTTACATTGCCACCACACCAGTCTTAGCTTACTATTTGGAGTAGTCAAAAGAATTAGGGGGTAGAGATAGCACAAATAGCATGCTAGAGTTGTAATAGTTTCTTGTGTCATAGATAAGATACCTACCTCCCTTTGCCTTGTTCATAGGCCTAGGGTGTAGAGCATCCATAATGGAGTGCCCGAAATGTAATCATACGGGGGAGAAACAAACCTACAACAATGGTTGGACTTTGTAGTACTTTCCTTATTACAGAGGTGGTGTTGATGGAAGTTTGCAAGAGCACTGACATGACAGGTACTGGGAAGTGTATGGGATTGACTACACTACGTGTTATGAGCACTGGTTTAGGTTGTCTAAATCTCTCATGTGAATGAAACGAGGATTGAAGCATTATATCAGCCATGTTACGCAAGCATTCCCCAAGTGGCTAGTGAATATAGGTTACTTTCTTTTTACTTTCATGTTTGTAGTTGATAGTTTGAAAAACCTAAAACCCCCATGGTTACTATACTTTCTACTCCAAACAACACGTACAGATTGACTACCCGGACATGATTGTGTGTGATTGACTTTGACGCCCAATCATCTCTTTGGATATACACAGGGCTTACCACTAACTACCCTATTCGTGGCATAGTAGTAAGTTGGGTGCAGAACTATAAATTTAAATTTGAACCCATTTGATCTCGGTGTGTTCGCTCGAGTTAATTAGCTATAATTAACGACCTCGAGTGGAGGCGGGTCAAAGGGTCTCTACGGCCTATCAAGCCCTTTGGGGCCGAAATACCCTTAACACATGTAAGTGTCAATTATAAAAACCTTGTAATCAAAGGGCCTTTGCGGAATATCGAGTGCTTAGGGTCGAAACCCCCATTTTTACATGCATAAAAAATTTCTTAGAATGAAAGCAAAAGAAAAAATTGAAATACTCAACTAAACTGGAAGGGTTAATCCCTCTCTGAAGAATTCAACTGCTAAAAAAGAATAAAGGGCAAAGAAATTTTGTTTATATTATACAAAATGCCATAATGGCTTACAAGTAAAAATATGAAATTACAACAAAAAACACCTATCTATATACAACTAAGGGAAGGGAAACACATCGTAAGGAATGGGTGGATCCTCTTATAAGTCCCCAGTTTTTTTCACCTGAACAAACTTTGAAGGTCCACTGGATAAACCTCAACGTCTCCTCACTGATGTAGCATCTTCACCATCTTCAACCCCGGTCTTAGAGGGGGCCCCTCAGCTTTTGCTGGCAGTAATGCGCTCCCTCTACTGGTCAGATTACCTGATTGATTAATCTTTGGAATAGAAGCCCCGGGCGCTCCGGATTAAGAGCTCGAGGTTGCTACTTGGGTAGGATTAGCCTGTTGAGTAGGGATGTCAAAAGATTGGCTCAAATGAGTAAAGATGGAGCCCTTTGCCTACGGGAAGTCATAGGGGGATTACCTTATGTGGGCCTGGATCCCTGCTTCTTTTTGGAGCAGCACAGGGAGGTCGATAAGCCATCTTTCAGCCTCCCTATGGGCCTCACTATACTTGGGGTCCTCTGTAATATGCTTTCTCTCCATAATGTTGAGGTTCTCTTGGGAAAAATGCTTTAAAATCCTTGATTAAGTTCTCCCGGTCTTCCCTAGCTGAAGGGCGTACATTTAAAGAGTATCAGCAATAGTTTTGTAAGTTTGATATAATTTTTTGTACTCCCTCTCAGCCATTTCCTTGTCCCTAGGGGAAATCACATAGAGCACTTCATTCTCTTTAATATCCCGCTCCAAGGATATAACTAGGTGTTGATACTCCCAATTCTGTTATTTTGACTCCTCTAGCTTGTCAGTGGCCATACGAAGGGATGCGGGAACCAAATCCTTATTATCCAGATGGATCTTAGCCTTGTGACGATAATGCTTGATGGATTTGTGGGGCTGAGAAGATGACGCCCCCAGAAGCTTTAACGACCTTAGTAGCGGAAATGCATTCATGAATCAAACAAAACCTGGCGTTGGTGGTGACCTCTTCGAGGACCTCATTGTGCTGAGATTCAAGGAGTCGATAATATTCCAAAAGCCCATCTTTAGTCATGGCAATGAGGTCCCTTTCCTCCCTCGAATGGCTAAGTGTATCGAGGAGTTATTTCCTCCTCTCATGAAGGCCATTGTGCCATAAGCTAAGCTCCTCATAAACATCTCGAATCTTTTCTTTGAGTCAAACAAACTTATGCCATAATTGAGAGGCTTTGATTTGGTGCTCCCCCGCCTATTCTTCATTCCCATGGTACCATTCTTTCATCACTTGAAAGAAGAATTCAAAGATAGTACCCTTTTGCAAATAGGAGGGGGGATTATAGAATCTACAAAGTGACAAAGAAAATAAAAGTGCATAAGTAAAGAAGATAATTTCATTCATAGTTGGGAAAAAAGAGTACATTCAAAATCCTAAGAAAAATAATTCTTACATTCCCTCTTTCCTCTATTCTATGCTTTTCCAGGAGTAGAGCTCAAAGAGGTTGTCCTACGTCGAGGCTTCCGCCAAGTCAAGGAGTTTGGTTGGCTCCACTCACCAACTCGTCCACCCCCATATTGCAAATTTTCTCTGCAGAGAAGAGTCGGCCCGAGGTCTTTAAATGCTCAAGTAGATGGAGTTTGATACCCCTACCCTGGATGGGTTTCCACCAAAGGTGGTCCAATTGGGTCGAGTTAGTGTTCATGTTGTAAACATTCATCATGGAAGCGTATTTAGCTGGTAGGTCCTTGCAGATGGAATTTGCAAGAGCATTCCGAGTAACCCCTATGCAGACACCAGATAGGGACGAGAAGAAATCCTAGAACCTATTAGTTTTCATGAGCTTTTTAGTATGAGTCTCGAGAAGGGAGGCCCACTGCTTAGTGGAATAATGACTGGCTAGCTTAGCATTTTTGCTGGTAAGATTTTGAACAGACTCAGCCACCGAAAACTTCTCTCGAAGCTCCCTCAACTACTTTTCATGCTGGGAGCCCACCTTCTTCAATTCTTCCTCATGTTGGGGGGCCTTCTTCTTCAACTCCTCCTCGTGATCGGAGGTAGCCTTTTTGAGCTCCTCTCAAAGCTCGCTCATTTTAGCCCCATGAGCCTTCTCCAAAGTCCCCTATCTTGTTTGCAGCCTCTTAAGCTTAGCTTTCCTTCGCCAAGAAAATTTGGAGGATAGAGTCTTGAGCATTCATGGTGGTAGACACCTCCAGAATCATAGCATGGGTGGGATTAACTGCACCCAAAAGAATGAGGCTAACCTACTCCAGAGGTGAGCCCAGCCCCAAAGCCAGCCTATGACTCAACATGTTCATAAGTATTTTTCCTTATGAAGGAAGGGATACGAGAAGAGGCACCCTCATGACCCCTCTTATTTTTTACCAAGGAATCTTGGACCCTTGGTTGCGGCTGAGGCTGATAGGGGGTAGCAATTTGCTCCTCGTGGAAAAGCACTTCGACCTCCTCATCCTTGAAATTGAAAAGGATAGTGAACCCAACTGAAATAGACAAAATAAAGAAAAAAAATAGTTGAAGAAACACAAAGTACAAACAATTAAAACAAAAACTCAGATGCTGTAAACACTTTTATGTGGTGGGGAGAATTCCTAGATGGGGTATCTATAGTGTTATTCTAGGGACTCTGAAATGGCTTCTAAAGGCCTCAAAACAGGCTTAGAGGGCTCCGAAGAACCAACCTTTATCTTCTTTGGCCTTTTGTTGGCACCATTCTCGGCAGTCGAAGGGACCTCTCTCTTAACCATCTTAGGCATATCACCCTCAACTATCTTTTGTATACCATTTCTCTTATCCACAAAAGGGGCCTTCAAAGGATTAACCGGAGGAGGGGGCTTAATCAAAACTTGTTCTTGGTTGTAGATCCATTGTTCGTAAACCTCTTTTGGCCAAATATAGCTATAACTCCTAGAAATCTAGGGAGTCACCTGATAGCGTGTTTCTATCCACTGACACATTGTCCGGAGTAGAATAATTGGCAATGTTCTCAAACTTGGGCTTCAAATTCCACCCCGGGATATAATAGTTCTTGGCCTCACTGTAAAAAATATAGATGAGGGGTTTGTGCCAGTCTCGGCAGTTCGAAGAAAATTTATGGGATGGTTCGAGAACCGATTGCTAAGAGTAAGGATCCCCCAATGTTTGTCTCCCCATGTTTCATGGCCTTTCTACATGAGAGATTGTAGAGGTACCTAAATAATTCGTAGCCAGAAGTGATTCCTAGGCTATGGCAATGGGTCATGAATGCCATAACATAGAGTATGACATTCGAATGGAGTTGGGAAAAATTGATTTGGTGCTCCATCATAAGATGAGAGAGGATTTGGGTGGGGGAAAACAAAGCCCAAGCCTTAAATATCGCTCGTAAACAGCACACCAACAAGGACACGGATCCCTAGGGGGGTTCGTATTCTTGAAGGACCTCCAATCTCAAGTCTGCCAGAACCCTAATCGGGGATGGATGGGTCGATAGCAGGTGGTAAATCTCCTTAGGGATTAAATAGGGGCTTTTAGAGATTGGGGTTAAGATCTTCTGAAAAATGAAGTGTCGACCCTCCTCATCCTTTTGGACCCCGGCCCCCCTTGAAACCCTAGACCTCGAGGTGACCCAATTTTGGCAGTCACCTCTAGGTGGCACCAAACAATTGGAAGAGGTCTCTCTGCCTCCCCTTCCAGATGAATTGGAATTGGTGGCCGATGAGGGAACGATGCTGGAATCCTGAAGGTGGGGAGTTTTCAACACAGCGAGCAGAAGGCATGGCTGGAAAATGGGCCAAATTGAATTTCCCCCCAAAGATATTTGCGACAATTTAGTATAAAGTGAAAGAATGGTTGAATAAAGGGGAGAAAGCAGACTTATAGGTCTTTGGACGGAGTGTTAGGGCAGAGCTCTTGGTGGGATTTAGCAAAGAGAAGAATCACTCTGAGAGAGAAGTATGAAGTTTGAAAATAATCTAGGTAAAAAGAGATTTAAGGCATTGAGAAGTGCCTTATATAGAAGAAAGCAATCCTCACCTCGGCCGCCAAATAATAAGTAAGAATGTGAGTGAATGGGATGCATGGGTGAGAAAGTCCAGGCATTAATGAGAGAAGTGGTACGAGTAGAATCCAAATCGGACCTTATGCGCTTGAAGGTATGAGTAAGCATGATACACATCATGAACTTACCACTTCTCATGCTAGATCCCTCTCGAGAATAAAGAGGTCACCCCCTCTATTCCTTGTTGTTGAAGCCCGAAGGCCCCGTGTGAATGAATGGGGCTGAAGCTAGGCCCTTGAACTAAAAAAATAAAAATAAAAAGCTGAGGGTCGGACCGTCAATGAATTAATCCACTCAAAGGAAAAATTCGAAGCTAGCCTGGACGATCCCAAATTGGCCCTGAGAATGAACCTCTGAAGCATTGCAGGGGCTTGGAAATTGTACCCCTAGCCGACAATGAATTCAAAGCAACCATATCGAAGGGCGAGTCAACAAACTCGTAGGGACGGACCTAAGGTCAAACCCGGGACCTTGGGATGAATTTGAGGGTTGAACCCACAACTTTCCAGGGGCTCATTGATAATCTGTAAATTCATACTGGGCCCAAATGCCTAGTCTAGCCAGCCCAGGTCTCCTATTTTATCTCTTGTGTAATAACCTTTGTGCCAGCCCAGGGGAAGAGTACTTGCATCACATGCAAACAAAATAGTTTCCATACTTGCCAACCAATATAAAGGCTAGAGGTAACCCTACAAACTTAACTATTCATTCCTAATTTAAAAGACTATTTTTGACTTTATTTTCAGAGCCTCTTCCTCTCGGAAACCTCCGGGGGCTTTGTCTTGCAAAGTCCAGCCACAACGGCGACACACACGGTAATGGAAAATTGGGGCGCATCATGAAGTTCAAATGATTACCTGGAACTTGAACCTAAGAGTTGAAAGATTCACACAAGAAGAAGCAAAAATGCTAATTTTTTAGCGAAAAACTTCAGTTTTTTCAAGTTTCACCAAGAGAGAGTGAGAATGAGTGTTTTTGAAAAACTTGAATGAGATAAATGATTCACATAGGTGAGGGAAAGTACTATGAATCTCAATTTTCAGAAAAGAAGGTGATTTAGAGGGGTAGTACAAATGAGATAAGGATGCGATTTTTAAAATTGAAAAATCTAGGGGACACAAGTATTAATGAATTTATGCACAAGGGAGATTTGAAGTACTAATTACATCAATCAACCAAAGGAATAAGGGGATTTCATAATTTATGAACCAAAAATGCATTATTTAGCTTGAAATTTGAATTTTTCTAAAATCTGCATTTTGGCCCAATTGATAGCTCAAATGGGGTGCTAACACATCGTGCTGAGGGCACCTAACACGAACCCCCTTCGTGCCAAGGGCCCCCGGCACGGACCACCATCATTCGGAGGGAACTTGGCACGGACCACCATCGTGCAGAGGGATGTGGCACGGTCTGTGTTGCTGGCATGGACCACGTTAGTATCACCTAGCACGAGGCTGCTAAAATTTTGACCCCTTTTTTCCTTAGTTCTGACTCTTTTTTTGAAAAACTTTGTCACCCAACAAGCCCTATTTCCTTTCAATCAAAATAATGACACTTGAACTCAAATTTACCAATCAACAAGACTTTCAACTCAAAATCCTTATCACACACCAAAAAACATGCAAAATTTATCCACTATAAATCTTGAAAAGCAAAAGAAGAAGAGACACCATTATTGTCATCCTTACGACTTCTTTTTTTTCATGCATTTCAATTGAAAAAACCTACCGTTGGGTCTCTGGAGTCACCATCGGCAACTCCATCCACAATGAAATCATTATGGAGAGGTCTCCACAATGCATCATCCTTAGCTTTGAGTGATTTTCTTACCATAGAGAGTGAATTCTTGTACCTAGCCAATGTTGAGTCCTTAGCTCTTTCCTTAGGTTTAGGAGGTGGTTGGCGGAGTTTTACGTCCTCTTCACTCTTCCATAACCGTTGCATGTTAGTGAGCATAGAAAAAACATTCTAATATGGACATATCATCACAAGTATCATTCAATGCATATGACTCATCATCAATGCCATCACCATCAAGGAACTCATCTAGGCATTGTTTTTCATTAGTCATGGAGGAGTTTTTGAATTGATCATGTTCATCGATCAAGGTTATGCCTTTGCACACAAAAGATGAGTAAGTTGAATCATGCCTATATATGGTTTGGGGAGCCATATATATTCCCCCCATCTAAGGAAAAAAAAACAGATATCAAACCCCACCTTATCAATGTCATCCTCTAGGGTTAGCATTCCAAAGTGGACATTGATCTTCATCCTTGACGTTTTACTAAATGGTCTCCCCAATAGTATTGGGGTGCATTTGCGCCATGCGCTATGTCAAGGACGTAGAAGTCCGCCGGAAACACTAACTTTCCAACTTAAACCCATCACGTCCTTCACTAACCCTTGAGGGATAGCTTGGGAGTGATCAGTAAGTTGGACGATCACCCTAGTGTCTCTAGGGTTTCATAAAGACTATATGGAATCACATTGATGGATGCTCCTGAGTCTATCATGACATTTTCTACTAACTTACTACCTAAGGAGATAGGTATCGAGAACATCCCATGGTCGTCGCATTTTTTAGGCAAATTCTTATGGTTCAAAATGGTGACTCCCCCCACTTTCAAGTGTCCTACATTCCTAGTTGGTTTATTCCTCATTTTAGTGCATGCAACTTTCAATAATTTAGCATAAGATGACACATGCTCAATCAACTCTAGGATAGGAATGGTTACCTCAACCTTTTTGACGACTTTCCAGATGTTTGCATCATTTGTCACCACCTTCGGCTTCCCCCTAAGTGCACTTGGAATTGGTGGTGTAAGGGTCACTCATGCCTTTGGAGAAACGAACCAAACAAACCCATCTTTCTCAATAGTGGATACATTCTTGTTGAGTTTAGGAGTAGGAAGGGTCTTAGAAGTTTTTAAGTCCTTAGCCCGCATCTTCCCTCTCTGCATGTCAGTAATGAAATTTGGAGATAAAACATCCTCATTAAAACTAAGAGAAACATGCTCAACACAAATAGTATCACAATAATGATCATTCAAACAAGATAGGGCATGTAAGGTTTCAATATCGGGGAATACCTTATCCAAATCATGTTCACAAATTTCACAATTGATTTCTTTTTCATACATCATGCCAGAGTTAACAAACAAAGAAACAATTAAAACAACACTAGCTACTCAACTAACGTGCTATGCAAGTTAACAATTAAACTTTTAGACTAGCCACTATCACATGAACCCCCCCCCCTTTAGCACCGGTTTTTTTTGTTCTAGCACCGGTTTTTTCGTAAAAAAAAATTGGTGCCTAAGTAACCGATGAAACGGTTTCACCAGTTGGAAAAATACCGGTGCTAAATCCCTACTTTTAGCACCATTTTTTTAGTTAGCAAAGGTTTTTAAACCGGTGCTCATATGTACCGCGATAGCACCGGTTTTTTTGTTAGCACCGGTTTTTAAACTGGTACTAATTTTAGCACCCATTTTTTCGTTAGCACAGGATAAAAAAACCTAACCAGTGCTAAAATATTTACGACGACTAAAAAAAATCCCTTCCTCTGAAAGCGGCAGCGCAAAGGGAAAAAGACCCGAAACTAACAATTTAGTAGGACATCAATTTAATAATAAATTTAACTTCACAAAATTGATAATATAGAAATAAAACCAAAAAAATTTATGATACAAAATTAATAATCTATGGACCAAACGTTGCGGCAGAGACCTTGGAAAGGAATCAATCTCACCACCAGCGACACAACACCCTTACCCCGGCACAGCAGCATACCTACAGTTAGCGATTAAAACTCTACATGCATGAGAAAATCACAAAAAAAATTCTACATACAAAATGACTAGAAGAATTAAGAATATTAACCTGCTAACTTTGGTTTAGGAAGTATCACTATCAACCACAGTTGACTTCACCATTTTAGGCTTCGATGCTCAATCAAGTACTCACATTCTTCATCAGACTACACGCATAAACAATGGAGAAGAAGCTCCAATTAGATGCAATTCGCAAGTAATGAAACTATAAAACAGACATATGTTAAATCCTAACTCTTCATTTTCCCTCTTATTCAAGATAACAAAGACATAATCACATAAGAGCACCACCAAAAGATAGCATACCTGAGATAAGGCCAATGTTAAACCAGCCCCAACCATTGCTTCATAGAAGTAGTGAGTATAGGATCGTCGTTGAAGGGCGCTCAACTTCAGGTACTGCATTTTAAATCATATTTATAACATCAGAGATTCAGAAGAGCTTTCAAGGATATTGATTTTAAAATCAGAAGCTAGATGCTATAGAACCAAGCTACTGAATATCAAACCAATGCTTTTACAAATCTGAAGCCAGATCGAACCAAGCTAATTTATCAAAACAATGACTTCAAGAGCTTTCAAAACTATGATTTTGAAATCTCGGGCCAGATGGAACCAAGCTAGTGTATCAAGAATGACAAGATTCATCTAAAGAACCAATGGTAAGTGAGAAAAATGACACTACCATTTGAGATGTTGCAACCAAGTTGCTCAGAAAAACATCTATATAAAAGGTATCTTAACACGTGAAAGTTGAGCTTCTTAGTTGACTAAACAGATTATTTTGAAGTAGATATAAATATTATGGAACTTACCCGATCAAGTGGTCTAGAATTGGCCTTATTGTTTGCTGTGATGAACTGTATTCCTCTCCGCAACCATTCATAATAACGACTAGCTATAAAAGAATCTGCTTTACAGTCAACCAAAACTATGTTTGGAATGTTATCTTTCCCATGCGCGTGTTGAACAAACTTCTCCAGGTCAGCTTCTTCCCCACTCTCTTTGGAGTTCTCTCTATTGATACAAATAAATGCCCCTAATACCAATTAGTTTCAAGGTAAGTGCATGACTTTCTAAAGCCATTTAAATACATTTTTGTACTAGGTACGATCGAAAGTGCGATCCTCTTTCTAGGTGCGATCGAAAGTGCGAAACTGTGTGTGATACATTGTCCTTCTCCTCTTAAAATTTTAGCCTAATCTCTTCCCCCCAACTGATAATTCACTATTCTCCTGGTCTGTGACGAAATCCTCTCACCGGTAACGGCTATTTTAGCCGTTAATGACTTCTAGCCATGTCGGGAACTACTTTTCCAGCCGCTCAGGACTCCAACCAGGATACCATACCTACACCTCCCCCTATCTCCTTCGCTGCTATCCTCAAAAACAAAGCTCCACCATTATCCAAGCTTTTACCGAGTAGCCCTGAACTTGTTCCCAAATCCCAACATCTCGGTGAGGCGGCTTGTTTATACTCAGAGGATTAAATTGCAAAACTGTCTTCACACTATGCAAATGCCCTAGTCGGCAAATTCACCAAGGGAAGATGCTCTATGGAGCAATTGGAACAAGTCTTCAAAAACGTGGGCTTCACAGGTAAATATCAACTCGGTTCTCTTGATTACAAACATGTGCTCATTAGATTTGAATTTTCTAAATGATTATCAACGAGCATGGATGAAAGGTGTATGGAATTTTAATGGGATTCTTTTAAAAATATTAAAATGGACTCCGGATTTTTCAATTTATAAGGAATCACTGATCGTCCCAGTTTGGTGTACAATCAGGGAAGTCCCGTTGTACTACTATAACTCAGTTGCAATTGAATCCATTGGAAATAGCATTGGTAACTTCATTAAAACTGATCTTGCTACTGATATGCTAACAAGACCATCAGCCATTAAATTATGTGTAGAAGTTGATCTTCTGAAACCTATTAGTAATCACATTAGGCTGGGATCTGTGACTAATAATAGAAAATATCACATTGAATATGAGGATATTCCCCTTTACTGTGACCATTGTGCCAAATTAGGTCATTCCATAACCCAGTGCAGAGCCTTCCCTCCCAACCTCAATGTGAAAACTGCTGATCCTATTATAACTCAGAGACAGTCTATGTGGCAGGCTACTGGAAAAAAATTTGATATTCCTCCTTTGATCTCCTCTGATGATCAGATAGACTTAATAGTTTTTGAGAATACTAAGGAACCTATCCCTAGATCCATATCTACTCCCCTTCTTAATCTAAAAACTAACATTGACTTAGTGACTACAAAAACCACTGTAACTGTCAAGAACATTCCACCAGTCATTTGTCCTAGTCCGACTACTCAGGTTTCACTGGATAACTCTATCTCTAAACTGCTGGATGGAACAGCTTTAAGAAATTATACTCCAGTGGTTTTTGTTACAAATGATATCCTGGTTGGGACTTCCCTTCCTGGTGTTAATAGAAACAGTAACACATCTACTTCTCTTCAAGATAGATTGGGGAATAGGTTCTCTGTTTTGCAGGTGGACTTGGACGAACCGGCACTAGACCAGGAGGCTACCTCAAATATGCAAGCTAGTTCAAGCTCATCACCATCACTGGAAAAGAGCCTCCAGCCAGGTAAGGCAAAAGGTAAAAAGTCTAACTACTTTAGCCAAATTAATAGAATAATGCTTCGATTATCTACTAAAAGTCATAAGTCAAGTGAACAATGATAGGTTCTCTTTCAATTAATTTCTTGATATGGAACATTAGGGGTATGGAAACATCAATGCTGAGACTTATCAACTTAGTTAGGCTGAAAAAAATTCAATTTCTGTGCATAATTGAACCTATGCATGATAACTCTAAACTCCAATCCTATATAGATATACTTAAATTCCCCAATGGCCTGACCTTGCATAATGGTAAAATATGGCTTATGTGGTCTAATTCTTTCTCAGTTAACCTTCTTTCATCTCATGAGCAGTATCTACATGTGCATGTCTCATGGATCTATTAATTTACATATGGATGCTGTTTTCATATATGCTCTTAGGAATAGGGAAGGTAGGAAGACTTTATGGAAAGACCTATCTGCTATTACCCCGGGAGATACAATTTTCATAGGTGATTTTAACACTATCTCCTCCCTTAAAGAATATAGAGGCCCTAGCTCACCCTCCTTAGGTAGTATTAGAGATTTTAATACTTGGATAAACACCTCTGGGATTCAGGAAATTAGCACGGTTGGGAATCTTTTCACTTGGTGTAACTCGAGACTTAGGAACCCTGCCTCCAAAAGGCTTGATAGAGGACTAAGTACTATCTCTTAGAATTATAGATATCCTTCCTCCTCCATCCAAATTTTGAATACACAGACTTCGGATCACTCTCCTCTTCTCCTTAATATCTCTAATTTATCCAGTCTTAATCCGAGACCATTCAGATTTCTTAATGTTTGGTTTAATCGTCCGGATTTCATCACTCTAATTCAAAAAAACTGGGATAAAAGACTGAGAGAGACTGGTTTAATAGGCTTTTACCTAAAATTGGTTAGGTTAAAGAAAGAGATAAAAATTTGGAATAGGGAATCCTTCGGAAATATTGACACGAATCTAATCAAGGCTGAAGAATCCCTAAGAATTCAGGAGTCTGTCTACGATTTAAACCCTTCTGAATATGAGCTCATCAATTTAAATCAGAAAAAGGCACTATTACTGAGAGCTCAGAAAGAAAAAGAAAAATTTTGGAAACAAAAGGCAAGATTGAAATGGCATAGGATGGGAGATAATAATAAACAATTTTTCCATAAGGTAGTACAAGAAAAAAATTGTAGATTGCAGATCTCAAAAGTAAAAAACAGAAATGGTCAATGGCAAATACTCAATCAGATTTTCAGAATGAGGCCATGTCATATTACTCAGATTTGTTATCCGAGCCTAATCAGGGACCTAATGACACTTACTATTCTCATTTTCTGAGTCAAATCCCCACTAAAATTACTGCTCAAGATAACATAGAATTAGCAAAACCAGCCTCAGAATCTGAGGTTGAGGCAGTAATAAAGGGGTTAAGAAAGAACAGTAGTCCCAGTCCAGATGGATTCAGTAATAAATTTTATTCCAAGTGTTGGTCCATAGTAAAAAACGACTTAGTTGAGGCAGTAAATGATTTTATTAGGGGCTCCACCTTACCAAAAGGCATATCTAGTACATGGATTACTCTAATACCTAAGAAATCTACTCCATGCTCATTTGATGATTTCAGGCCTATTAGTCTTTCTAATGCTATCAATAAGATCTGTTCTAAAGTTCTAACGGAAAGACTAAGGTCTTACATGGACAATCTGATATCCCAAAATCAATCAGCTTTTATGAAAAATAGGAATATTACGGATAATATTCTCTACCTTCAGGAAATGGTCAGATTTTTAGACAGGAAGGCTAGGGTTCCCAATTGCATTCTAAAACTAGACCTACAGAAGACATTTGATAGAGTAAACTGGAACTTTTTAAAATGTGTTCTTCTGAAGTTCGGTTTTGATGGTTCCTTTTTAAATGCTGTTATGTCTAACCTTTCACAAGCCTATTTTTCGGTTCTCATTAATGGTAACCCTGTTGGCTTTTTCAAAGCCACTCGAGGAATTAAACAAGGTGATCCCCTGTCTCATTTTCTCTTCAACATTTTTTCAGAAGCTTTTTTAAGGAGTTTATCCTTCATTTTCCATAATAGTAAACTTTCATACTATCAAATACCATCTCCAGTTTCAGCAATCTCTCATCTTATGTATGCTGATGATACTATTATTTTGATGCAAGCCTCAAAATCTAATTTAATCAGAATTAAGACTTTTCTGGACATATTTGAATACACTTCGGGCCAAAAGTTTAATTTCCATAAGTCTGATTTCTTCATTAGTAAAAGGGCATCGAACATAAAACTAAATCAGATGAGGCAGATTTTGAAAATGAAACAAGGTTATTTCCCATTTCAATACCTAGGCTGCCCTATATTCAAGGGTCGAACTTTAAATAGATATTATCAACCACTAATAGAACTAGATAAAAGGTTGGAAAATTGGAAAAATAAGTGGTTGAGTTCTGGGGGTAAATTAGTTTTGATCAATAGCTGCTTGTATTCTCTGCCACAACATTTATGGGCTGTAACCAAACCCCCAAAATACATAATCAAATCTTTTGAGAAAAAACTGGCCAGGTTCTTTTGGGGAGAAACTGATGGGAAAAGGAATAAGGTATGGAAAAAATGGACAGAATTGGCAAAACCTAAATCCCTGAATGGCTTAGGTTTTAGATCCATTAAAGGAATAGTAGATGCATGCTCCCTCAAGCTGTGGTGGAAGTGTCAGTTAGGAGTCTCCCTGTGGTCTAAACTATTATGGTCTTTACCACACTCCTATAAAAATTCTGTTACCTGGAAAAGGATTTGCTCGGTCAATGCCTTAGCTGAAGAAAACTCCTTTATTATCCATGGTAAAGGGACAAGTAATGTTTGGACATATACTTGGTGCCCTAAAGGTCCACTGATTAATAAGATCCCAAGTAATATCTATGATACATTTCAGTGGTACTCTATATCTGATTTCATCAATAACAAACTGGACATTTTATCTAGGATATCACCTTTCCTGGAAAATGATACTGTGTTATTCTTACAGGAGGCTGAGGTGATGGAGGACAGAGAAGATAGACTCATATGGAGACCGGACACCTCGGGCATATTTTCATTTAAGTCTGCATATTGTATTATCACAAACTCTCCAGGTAACTTCCCGGCTACCAAAAATGTGTGGAATGTTTTGTTGCAAAAAAAGATATCGATTTTCACATGGAAATTGCTTCATGCTTTCCTTCCTTTTGATTATGTACTTATAAACTGTGGATATAGTCTGGCTTCCAAATGCCCTGTGTGCTGTCACTCTGATTCAATAGATCACTATTTCATATCATGTACATTGGCAAAATTGGTATGGAACAAACTGGCATCTCTGATTCATTTCAACCTTCCTGAATATCAATCCATCTCTCAGAGATTCTTCTCTTTCTGGAACTGTTCAGACCTACCCAAAGGTTACCAAATGATATGTAAAATACTTCCTTCACTTATTTGTTGGTGTCTGTGGAAAGCTAGAACTAGACATATCCATGATCAGGTTCCTTTTTCTGCTGACCTCATCTGTAGGGAGATCCTTGACCTCATCAAACTTTCCTTATATTCCTGCCCTTCAAACTTGAGCTATCCCTCTGGTTTTCCAACACCACTTAGACATTTAATACCTCTTCTTAGGCCACCTCCGAAGCCAATTATCAGGTCTGTATGCTGGGAAAAACCTGGCCTTAATTTCATTAAGATCAACACTGATGCCTCATGGCTATCTCATACAGCTTCTGTTGGGATCATTGTGAGAGATAGCTCTGGCTTTCCACTGCTCATAAACTCATCTACGATAGAGGCAATATCTCCTCTACATGCTGAAATATTAGCCATACTTGCAGCTTGTCAGTCTTTCCAAAATCGTGACTCTTCCTTAATCATTGAATCTGATTCTCTTCTAGCCATCAACATGATTCAGGATACTTACTCTGCAAACTGGAATCTTTTCAACTTGGCATATGAGGTTAAAAGCCTATTAAATGGAGCAGTGCTTAAACATGTCTATCGAGAATGCAACACTGTGGCTAATGCAATTGCCAAATATCACTCTTCACATAACCAGCCACTTACCCTGAATAATTTGCCGGTTCATATCAAAGGTCTCATCGCTTTAGATATGGAGCAGTTTCCCCATATTAGAATCTACAAACATAGCAATACCTGGACTAGATACTGCTGATGGGAATTGTTTGTTATGCAGGTACGGGCAACCTGTGATTCAAGGCCTATATGGTGATCCTGCACTTCTGTGGTTGAAGGCATATAAGGTGATCCTGCACTCTTTCAAACTCAATACTTCCTGACTCCTCATCCACTTCAGCAACGCTTATGAAACCGGCATGGACCATTAACTGTACATTGTTGTATTTAGCTACCTCCTAGCTAACAACTTATTTACATGTTGGTAATATCTAAAGAGTTGCCTGGCCAAAGTGCGAATTAACACGGGGTGTGGAGATTCGTCTACTTTGGATATTACCACTAACCTGTATAGACTAATCCCATACTTTCTACATGATTTTGAGGCATTGGTGTTGCCTTTTGTAAAAACTACTGCCTAATTATATGGCTACTCTTCATGGTTTGGGGCACCAATATATAAACCCCCACCTTCGGGTGCTTTCATAAAAAAAAAAGCCATTTAAATACATCATGAAGAAACACACTTGACCATATCAGTGACATGTACAATAAATATTTATATGATAAATGCAGTACCTGAATTGAAGTGTAATGATATTTGGTGATGTAAGACTTACTTGTCGCTCAGAATCATTTTCTTAGATCTAGTGATCCCCAAGATGCGCAAGTCGATGTTAAACTTTTCCTTGAGGACTGCCGCCTACCAGGAGCAGCACAATGAATATCAGATAAAATCACAAATAGACACGATGTAGTAAAACCCTCTTTTTTAAGTTGAAGACAAAAAGAGGAAAAAGATTGATTTAGAAACAAATAAGAAGTTAAAAATCAGTACCTGATCCCCAAGCTGGTCAAGTAATGTAGCACCAATCAACCCTGGGCCTACAATTCCCAAGATGGTTTTTGACAATAAATCCTAGAATGCACGGCTCGTAGAGCCTTTGTACAATCTTCACGCCTTACAACTACGGTAATGTTGTATTCAGAGGAGCCTTGAGCTATAGCACGGACATTAATATTTGCCTGCAGCAGAATCCCATAAAATTAAAAAATGCGTACAAAGATATAATCACGTAAGAGCACCACCAAAAGATAGCGTACCTGAGAAAGAGTTCACCACAACCGAAACTCCTGCAAGCAATCAGAATATTAAATCCACAATGTAAAAAATGCAACACTCACATTCCATGCATTTTTTCTCTATCAGACAAAACATCAAACACTTGGAGAGCAAGCATAAGAAAATCCTAGCATTCCCATTTTAGGATTTTACAGTCAACAACTACGCAACACCACACAACCATAATCCAATATCCAACTTTGCTAAGTCAAAAATCAATAAAAGGATGCAAACACTATATCCTGCACCAAAACCAATCTGAGAAAATCAAAACAAAGAAATTCTTACGCCTCAACTATCTTAACAATGATTAAAGAAAGGCTTCCTAAATTACATTATAAACAAAATTGAAAGTTAAAGAATAAAACACAATTTTATATCGCATATACATAATCCAAAATCAACACTTAAACGAAGAACAAGATGAGAGATATGTGATGTGTATAAGACTTACAAATCCATGGTGAATCTATACAAGTCGTCGCTGCTGCCTTAGCTCCGCCACCCTCTACTTCCGCCCTAGCTCCGCCACCTCCTAGCACGCCACCAGCCACCACAAAGAATCGTGCGCCACCGCTGCCCTACCTCTGGCACCTCCTACCTCCGCCCACCTCCTAGCTCTTCCCTACCTCCACTAGAAACCCATGCCACTAGCCACCAAAGAGAACCGTGCGCCACCGTTGCTCTAGCTCTGTCACCTCCTAGCTCTGCCAGAAACCCTACTGCTCCAGTCTGCATTCGTTCCGTCGGTCTATCGCGCCACTGCCTGTCCGTCGAACTACGGTCGATAGTGCCAGTCGAGCAGCGGGGAGGAAAACAAAGAAATAATTTTAGGAAGAAAGAAAATGAAGAAATGACAGTCAGGGTGTCCTTTTTAATTTTTTTACACAGGGGTATACTAGTCATTTCACTTATTTCTAGCCATTTTTTAATTTGTATTTATATATACTAATTCAAATAAATTTTGACTGTTGATTAGTCAAATAAAACTTAGTTGCTAGTGTTTATATATTGAAAGTCAAGTAAGGGTTAACTGTTGATTAGTCAAAGTCAACCTAGTTATTAGTGTTTATTTATTGAAAGTCAAGTAAGGGTTAACCGTCGATTAGTTAAAGTCAACTTTGTTATTAGTATTTGTATATAGAAAGCCAAGTAAGGGCTGACCATTGATTAGTCAAAGTCAAATATTTTTATTAGTGTTTATTATATACTAATTCAAATAAAGTTTGACCGTAAATGACTTGAAGTCAACTTTGTTATTAGTGTTTATATATTGAAAGTCAAGTAAAGTTTGACCGTTGATTAGACAAAGTCAACCTAGTTATTAGTATTTATGTACTGAAAGTCGAGTAAAGTTTAACCATTGATTAGTTAAAGTCAGCTTAGTCACTAGTCGAAGGTAATGGTAAATAAAAGAAACCGTGAGAGTCTACGGGAGTGGGAACATTATCCCACTCCCGTGATACAATGAAACCTACTAAACTAACCCTGATCTAGATTGTACAATTAGGTGGCTCAAAAATATACAACCGAAAAGGTCTTCGGTGATGGGGACCTTGTCCCACTCAATAAATACAGGATACCTACGAAGCTACCCCTGGTCTAGATGTAACCATGTGGCCCGAAAAATGCTACCCCTTCGTGATGACAGGGGTCTGTAGAAATCTTCCGTGAAACTACCGAGGGGGGATAAGAACATACTCAGTAGCCCCTCACACCATGCAACTTCCATACAACCGGTTGTGTGAACTAGCTCTTCAGCCGTGGTTTGTTCCCCATGGGTGTCTTCCAAGTCGAGAATGGTCTCGGCCTTCAAGTGAAGCAGTATGTCGTCTTCTCCAGGAAGAGCTAGTACACCGCTTCTACCATGTACACCTCTAAGATGAAGATAAAGAGGTGTTATTGGCCTTCGATAACGATCTCTGGATGAGTGCCGAGGGTTGGGAGACCGTAGTCTGTGTTGCTCCCTAGAGTACCCTGCTGATAGACCTCCTAATGATGAAGAGACCGGGCACAACTTCTACCGCGCACGCCCCGCGTAACTGTTTTGTAACCGTTCTTTCCAATGTTAGGCAAATGGACAACCTGATGCCATTTTGCACTTTTCAGTGCAGCGCAAGCAAATAGCGTGAACTCGGGCATTCTGACCCTGGCAAATAGCCCAACCATACAGTACAGCTTCCTTACAACTGGACGTGACCGGTTCTCAAACCGTGGTTTGTTCCCCATAGGTCTGAGCCCAACCGTCGCTAAGGTGCGGCGACAGCCTTCCAAGCTGAGAGTGAACTCGGCCTTCCTGGCTGAATGGCCAAGCAAGTAACAGTAGAATTTGTGTTTGCGGACCCCTTCGAGGGAGGGATCGAATGCCCCCTCGAGTTCTCGAACACATCCATATCTGGAATGTCCCATTCGTGCACTCGAACACCTCCATCACTCGAATTCCCCCTCAAGCAGTCGAACGGCCCCAATACTCTAATGCCTCCTGGAGTACTCGAAGACCTCCTGCACTCAAATGATCGCTCGAGCACTTGAATACCCCCAGCACACGAACATCTCCATCACTCGAATGTGCCCTGGAGTACTCGCAGACCTCCAGCACACGAAAGCCCCTCCCGAGCACTCGAACACGTCCAGCACTCGAGCATCTCCATCTTGCCTTCCAGGAGCCGAATGCCTGCTCGGACCACCATACCCCTTGAATGCCTCTAGGACTCGAAAGCTTCCAGTATTAAGATGCCTCCTTGAGCACTCGAAAGCCTCCATAACCCTTGAACCACTAAATTCGTTGAACCATCATACCCCTCGAACCTTCACCCGACCCCTCGGACCACCGTGTCCCTCGAACTGCCACCCTTTTTTTTTCTTCCCAGTCCTGCAAAAAGGTTGGATGGGAAGGCGCCCTCATGCCCCTTCTACAAAAAGATGAAGTGGTGTAGACCGGTTCTACCATATACATCTAAATTTGTTGTGGTGTTGTTGGCCTTCCAAAAGCAATCTCCGGGCAAATAGGAGGTCCAAACCGTAAAGAATATTTACCACCCTGCTACTTACCTGCACAAAATATTTACCGCCCGGATGGGCTTCCAAAGTCCGCCAATGTGTTTACCTGCATAATAAGAATTTTGAGAAATTTTTCGACCAAGTTTGGCCGCAATTGTGCCATTTGTTAGAACATCAACTCATGGGGAAATAATCTGTTGAGGATGAGGTAGCAATCTTTTTGAATAAGCTTGAATGCCCTTGTTGAATCCGGTCGAAGGCTTTTTTTGAGAACTTTGTTCCTTTCACTCCATATGTAGTATACAGTAGTTGCCAATGCCAGAGGTCCCATTTTCCTTTTCAGCTTCGATCCTCTGACCTGTCTTCTGATCCATTTTTCAGAGGCTGCAATGGACTCTGTGGCTCTTCTCAAACCTATCTAGATTCGCACCCTATCCCATACATTTCTGGCAAAATCACACTGGAAGAACAAGTGATCGTGCATCTCGAGCTCCTAATAACGTATGGAGCAGATATGATCCGTGTGTGCATCCTCACCTTCATGAAACCTGTCCTTGGTTTGTAGTCAACCAAGAGAAGCATGCCAAGTAATGAACGCGAACCGGGGGGTGGATCCACGCCAAAGGGAATTGTAAAATATGGCCGTTGGGAGGGTGGGTATATCATATAAGTGAGGGTAGGTAGCCCTATGTATGTGATCATGGGCCGTCACCGTGAATTTTCCTGATCCTGCCCAAATCGCTAGCATGTCCTTAACCGAGTCGACTGAGCCACCGAATATGATGATCAGTTTGTCTCGGAGTTTATAGAGATTCGTGAAGTAAAGTGAAAATTTTTCTGAGATTCTGCCACATGGAGCCCTTGGGTGTGCAAGCCAAATACTGGTGGTGGTCAGGAATTGTGAATGAACCCATCGGATGAAGAGCAAATCCTTCTTTGAGTGTATGTCCCATAACTGTTGTGCGATGACGACCATATTCCATATCTTGAAGTCCCGAATTCCCAGACCCCCATTACTTTTCGTAGTACATAGCCTTTTCCAGGATACCTTATTCTGTTTCTTTTCTCCCCACAGGAAATGTTTACATTTTTTCTCTAGTGATTCCATGACATTACCCTTTATGATGAAGTGCTGTATCCAGAAACCAATGATGCCCTGGACCACGGATTTGATGAGTTTAAGTTTTCCCGCATATGATAATGTGTGCCCTTTGAATTTTGCAATTTCGTTGTCGACGCTGTCGAGGAGCTTATGGAATTGAGAGACCTTCAATTTACTGGAGTCCAGCGGGATGCCCAAATATCTAATCGGGAAGGGAGCCAAGGTATATCTGTGAAGCTTAAGTCATCTTTAATACCCACCCCGAAGAATTGCGACTTCTGGCGTTGATGGCCAAGCAGGAGGTCTGTTGGAAATCATTGAGAACAGACACGAGAGTATGAACCGAGTCTCGATCCACCTTCGAGAAGAGCATCAGATCATTTGCAAAAGCTAGATGAGTGATTTTCAGTTTTTCACATCTGGGGTGAAAGAGAACAGAGTGGATTCTATCTTCCTTTTTAGCAACCTGAAGAGGTATTCTATGAAAATGACAAAAAGTAGGAGGGAGGGCGGGTCACCCTGATGAACACCCCTGTTGCCTTTGAAGAAGTCACATAATTTTCCATTAATTGCAATGGAGAAAGTTGCAGTTGTTACGCATTCCATATTTCTGTCAACCAACAAGTGCGGGAAGCCCAGGCCAGTTAGTACCTTTTGTATGAAGTCCCAAGACACCATGTCGAATGCTTTTACGAGATCGACCATAATTATACAGCGGGGTGATGATCTTGAATTGCCGTATCCTCTTACCATCTCTTGGTCTAGCATTACATTATCCGATAGCTTTCAACCTTTCACAAACGCAGCATGTCAGAGGTCAATAAGACCGGGGAGGAAAGGTTCGATTCCGTTGGCGATAATTTTGGAAAGCTTAGTCCCTAGTGTTTCTATATAGAGAGAGTCAAGTAAAGTTTGACCGTTGATTAGTTAAAGTCAACTTAGTCAATAGTATTTATATATATAAAGTCAAGTAAGGTTTGACTGTTGATTAGACAAAATCAACCTAGTAATTAGTGTTTCTATATTGAAAGTCGAGTAAAGTTTGACTGTTGATTAGTTAAAGTCAGCTTAGTCACTAGTGTTTCTATATAGAGAGAGTCAAGTAAAGTTTCATCGTTGATTAGTTCAAGTCAACTTAGTCACTAATATTTATATATAGAAAGTCAAGTAAGTTTTGACCGTTGTTTAGTCGAAATAAAACATTTTAATTAGTATTTATTATATACTAATTCAAATAAAGTTTGACCGTTAATTAGTTAAAGTCAACTTTGTTATTAGTGTTTATATTTTGAAAGTCAAGTAAGGGTTCATCATTGATTAGTTAAAGCCACTTAGTCACTAGTATAGAATTTACATATAGAATTTCAAGTAAAGTTTTATCGTTCATTAGTTAAAGTCAACTTAGTCACTAGTATTTATATACAGAAAATCAAGTAAGTTTTGACCGTTGATTAGTCAAAGTCAAACATTTTTATTAGTATTTATTATATACTAATTCAAATAATGTTTGACCGTTAATTAGTTAAAGTCAACTTTGTTATTAGTGTTTATGTATTGATAGTCGGGTAAAGTTTGACCGTTGATTAGACAAAGTCAACCTAGTAATTATTGTTTTATATATTGAAAGTCGAGTAAAGTTTGACCATTGATTAATTAAGGTCAGCTTAGTCACTAGTCGAAGGTAATGGTAAATAAAAAGAAACCGTGAGAGTCTACGGGAGTGGAAACATTGTCCCACTCCCGTGATACAATGAAACCTACTAAACTACCCCTGATCTAGATGGTGCAATCAGGTGGCCCAAAAAAAGCAGTGGGAATGTACGGGAGTGGAGACATTAGCCCACTCCCTTTATACATGTTACCTAAAATGCTACCCCTGATCTAAATGTTACAACCAGGTGACCGAAAGAAGCTAGTCCCATCGTGATGACCGGGGCCTGTGGAAACCATCCATGGAAAAATATTACAACCCATTGTGGTGATCGGGGCCTGTATAAGCCATCCCTGAAAAACAGAGGGGCAGGAGAACAAACTCACTAGCCTCCTCGCTCCATGTTACATCCATGCTACTGGTGGTGTGAACCGGCTCTTGTGCCGTGGTTTGCTCCCCACGGGTGTCTTCAACTCCGAGAGTGGTCTCGGTCTTCCAATGAATGAAGTAGTATGACTTGTCCTCCTAAAAGGGCTTTCACACCGCTTCTACCATGTACACCTCTAAGATGAAGATAAAGAGGTGTTTTTGGCCTTCGATAACGGTGTCTGGAACAGGGCCGAGGCTTTCTCTTTAGGGTTGGGGGCAGTTTGACCGTAGTCCGTTGTGCTCCCAAGTGTTCCACGCGGATAGACCTCCTAGGCTTAAGAGACCGGGCATGACTTCTACCGCGCACACCCCGCGTAACGGTTTTGTAACCGTTCTTTCCATTTTAGGCAAATGGACAACCATATGCCATTTTACACTTTTCAGTGCAGCGCAGGCAAATAGCGCAACCGTTAATTCCAAGTGATACCTAGCAAGGGGTTAATTAATTTGCGTACGCAGAATTAATTTACCCCCTACCCAACCTACATGGCCATGCTACTATCATGGGAAATCCTTTTAGCCATATGGAGAAAACTGGTGCAATTTTTTTGCGGACCCCTTCGAGGGTAGTACCCCTTCGAGTGTAGAGCCCCTTCGAGGGCAGAGCCCCTTCGAGGGTATGACCCCTTCGAGGGTATGACCCCTTCGAGGGTAGAGCCCCTTCGAGGGTATGACCTCTTCGAGGGTATGACCCCTTCGAGGGCAGAGCCCCTTCGAGGGTATGACCCCTTCGAGGGTAGAGCCCTTTCGAGGGTATGACCCCTTCGAGGGTATGACCCCTTCGAGTGCAGATCCCCTTAGAGGGTATTACACCTTTGAAGGCAGTGCCCCTTCGAGGGTATAGCCCCTTCGATACCTCCAGCACTCGAATGCCCCCCTAGAGCACTCGAACACCTCCAGCACTCGAAAGCCTTCCTCGAGCACTCAAACACCTCCATCACTCGAATGCCTCCCTCGAGTACTCGAATAACTTGGACACTCGAATGCCCCCTCGAACCATCATTCTGACCACCTACCCTCGAGGCCCTCAAAATACCGCTCAAGAGTCATTCTGGCCTTTCCTCTAACCATCCCTGAACCCTCGAACCATCCTTCAGCCGTCGACCATCCCTCAACCCTCAAACAACCCATCAACCCTCGAACCACGTGCCTCTCCAACCACCCTTTAACTCTCGGACCATCCTTCAGCCCTCGAACCAATCCTCAACTCTCGAACCACCTACCCCTACCCAAATCACCCTTCAACCCTCGAGACTGCCAACTGTTAGCTGACTTGCCGGACTACGTATTTTCGGCGTTGTTGAGTCACCGGAGTCTCGAGCACTTGAACACTTCTAGCTCTCGAATGCCCCTGTCCATCTATCCTCGAACTAGCCTTCAACACTAGAATGCCCTTTCGATCACTTGAACACCCACTTCCCTCGAATGCCCCTTTCAGTGCTCAAGGACAAACTCGAGGACAAATGAAGCGAATTCCTCGAACTGTCCCTCGAGGGCAAACATACCACCCCTCGAATGACCCCAGTACACAAACACTCCAACACTCGAATGCCCCCTTGGAGCACTCGAACACTTCCAGCTCTCGAATGCCCCCGTCAAGCACTCGAATGCGTTCATCACTCGAAAGCCTTCAACACTCGAATACCTCAGTCCATCTATCCTCGAACCCCGAAACCTCGTAGTATCCTTCGACCCTCAAAGCATCCTTCAACCCTCAAACCATCCTACCCCTAGAACCATCCTAACCCTTGAACCACCCACCCCCGAGCGACTTTTTTTTTTAGACTGGTCTGGCATTCCAAATGAAGTTGTGAAGGTTGGTTCTACCATATATACACCCATATTTAATATGGTGCTTTGGCCTTTAAAAAATGTTCTCCGGGCAGTCCAGGGGCCAAACGCATGACCCTTGACCCTGCCATGTAGATGTCTACATCTGTTCTTACCTGCAAAGAAATGTTTACCTCCCGGGTGTGGTTTCGATACCCTCCATGTAGATGTTGTGCCGACTGTTAGGGAAGGATCCCTGTCTAGAACAACAGTTCGTGCGGGAATAATCTGTTGAGGATGAGGTAACAGTCCTTTTGGATAAGCTTGAAAGCCCTAGCCGAATTCGGGCGAAGTCATCTTTTTGAGAACTCTGTTCCTTTCACTCCATATGTAGTACACTATGGTTGTCAGCGCCAGTGGACCCATCTTTCTTTTCAATTTTGATCCTCTTACCTATCTTCTGATCTATTTGTCCAAGGCTGCAATGGAAGTAGTGGCTCATCTCAATCCAATCCAGTTTCGCACTCTATCCCATACCGGTTTGATGAAATCACATTGGAAGAACAAGTGATCGTGTGTCTCTACATCGGAGCGACATAGGTAGCAGATGTGATCTGTGGGTTCGTCATCTCCTCCGTGGTACCTGTCCTTGGTTTGAAGACGACCAAGTGAGGCAAGCTATGTAATAAAGGAGAACCGGGGGGGTATCGATCCGCGCCAAATTGATTTGAAGAATCTTGGTCTTGGGAGGGTGGGTATATCATACAAGTGAGGGTAAGTAAACCTGTGGAAATGATC
This sequence comes from Rubia yunnanensis, assembly GCA_037428765.1. Lineage (NCBI taxonomy): Eukaryota > Viridiplantae > Streptophyta > Magnoliopsida > Gentianales > Rubiaceae > Rubia > Rubia yunnanensis. Next base: position 16,612,185 of record CM075066.1, read on the forward strand.
ATGCGCCATCGCCATGAATTTACTAGATCCTGACCAAACCACCAACAAGTCGATGAGTGTTTCACTTGAGCCACCACATATGATTACTAGGTTGTCCCAGAGTTCACACAAATTCGTGAAGTAGAGTGAAAAATTCTCCGAGATTCTGCCATAGAGAGCCCTTGGGTGTACACTCCATATTGCTCGTGCTCAGGAACTGTGAATGGACCCATTTGATCCAGAGTGATTCCTTTTGTGAGTGTATATCCCATAGCTGATGTGCGAGGATGGCCATATTCCATATCTTGAAGTCACGAATTCCTAGACCCCCATTGCTCCTCGGAGTATAAAGCCTTTTCCAGGAAACCTTTTTTTGTTTCTTGTCTCCCCATAGGAAATGTTTGCATTTTTGTTCTGGCGAATCCATGACATTACCCTGGATGATGAAATGCTGTATCCAGAATCCAACAATTCCCTGGACCATGGATTTTATGAGTTCCAGTTTCCCCGCATAAGATAATGTATGACCTTTGAATCTTGCGATTTCCTTGTCGACGCTGTCGAGAAGCGTATAAAACTGAGAGACATTCAGTTTACTGGAATCCAATGGGATGCCCAAGTACCTGACCGGAAAGGTATCCCAGAGGATACCTGTGAAACTTAAGTCCACCTTTATACCCACTTCGAAGAATTGCGACTTTGCGGTAATGATAGCTAGGCATGAGGTCTGTTGGAAATCATTTAGAACAGACATGATGGTATGAACAGAATTCTGGTCTGCCTTCGAAAAAAGCATCAAGTCATCCGCGAAAGCCAGATGGGTAATTTTTAGGTGTTCACATCTCGGGTGATAGGAGAACTGAGTGGTTTCTACCCTGTTTTTCAGTAGCCTGGAAAGGTATTCCATACAAATGACAAATAGTAGGGGAGATAGGGGGTCACCTTGTCGAAGTCCCCTTTTGGCTTTGAAGAATTCACATAATTTGCCAATTATCGAAATGGAGAAAGCCGATGTTGTTACACATTCCATAATTCTATCAACCCATGCTTGTGGGAAGCCTAGGCCATTTAGTACCTCTTGTATGAAATCCCAGGAAACTGTGTCGAATGCCTTTGCGAGGTCTACCATAATCATACAGCGGAGAGAGGATCGTGAGAGTTCGTAGCCCCGCACCAGCTCTTGGGCCATCATGACATTATCAGAAAGTTTCCGTCCCTTTACAAACGCTGCTTAGCAGGGGTCAATGAGGCCGGGGAGGAGAGGATCGATTCTGTTGGCGATGACTTTGGAGATAACCTTGTAAATGATATTGCAGCAGGAGATGGGTCTAAAGTCAGCCACCCTTAGGTTGTCTTCTTTCTTGGGTATAAGTGCAACAACAGTATGATTTAGCCTTTTCAGCAGTTCACCAGTGCGGAAGAATTCCAAGACCGATTCTGTGACATCCTGGCCCATAATCTCCCATTGACTCTTGAAAAAAGCCACAGTAAAGCCATTGGACATGGGGAAGAGGGTAGACTTTATTTCATGTCTTTCGATATCTTAGCTCAGTGTTGCTCTCTCTATATCGGTAAGTAAGGGGCCTAAACGGATTATATTTGGGTCGATTGGTGTACGTGGAACATCTGTACCGAATAATCCCTTGTAAAACTTCGCAAGTAATGCCCCTTTTTTCTCGCTGGATGTGACTATCCTTTCATCAGCGTCCAGGATTGCCGGGACTCCGCCCCCTTTCCTATTGGCCACCAAGCCGTGGAAAAAACTTGTGCCCTTATCCGCCAAAGTGACAAAGTTTATTCTTCCCTTTTGGGATAGGAATTTTGACTCCGCCGTGTAAAAGAGCAAAGCAGTTTGCTTGAGAACAGTCAGTTGGTGTACCAGTTCATGTGATGCATTCTCTGGCGTTAAACTTTTCAAAGCACTCGCGTACTCCATATCTGCTCTTTTCGCCTTTTCGGAAATGTGGTAGAAGTCAATTTTCCAGATCCTTAAGGGGTTTCTTTAATCTTTGTAGCTTGCGGCTTATAACATACTGTCTGATGTATCGCTGGTGACCAGTGATCATGCACTACCTGTTTGCACCTCGGATGCACATTCCACATATTTTGATACCTGAAGGGTCTGTTTAGCTGCTCTATATCTTGCGCTAAAGCTATTACAAAAGGTAGGTGATCTGAGAGGGCGGATCCAGGAAGAAAGGTGGTACGGTAGGAGTCTTCGTCCTATTTGTGATTTAGAAGGATGCGGTCCAGTTTACGCCTAATTGTGCAATCCGCATTGTGCCATGTTAAGTGATCCCCGATTTCTGGAGCATCCCTCAGACCACAGGCAGTACATGCTTCTTGAAATTCTCTCATTTGGTAGACCCCGGGAGATGTGCTACCCATATGATCATTGACACTGGGATGGAGTTGCAATCGCCAAGAACCATCCATGGTGAGTTAAGGTTTGCACCATATCGCTTCAACTCTGCCCAAAGGGGCAGTCTGTGTAATCTTCCCTCACTGTTTCCATACGTATAACTGCAAAGAAATTGCACATTCAATGATAGGTTTCGTACTCTAACGTGGATCAGCTGCACCATTTTGCCCGTTATCTCAACAAAAAACTTTTTGGGGTCCCAAACAATAAGAATTCTGGAGTTGGGTGCCAATTCAAAATTGTGGGTGTATCTCATCCTTTGAGACTCCTCATGAAGTTGTTCAGTGTTCGTTCACTTGCCTTTGTTTCCAGAATACCTAACAGAACGATATTGTTTTCGGAGATGATGTTCTTTGCCCATATCTTTTTTTCTGGGGCGCCAAGGCCCCGTATAATGAGGCAGGCCACATTCATTGGGGACCGAAGGTCCCTTTAGGCCTCGGACCGCCACCTTTACTGCTATCAGTTGAAGAAGAGCTCTTTGCTGCTTCAGCCACTCTTTGGTAAGTCTTCTTCAATGGGTTAAGCAGCATGGAAGAAGATTTGGTTCTGCCGCTGCTCTTGAACAACTGTTTCTCAACCATGGTTTTTCCTTTTGGCGCAGGAGGTCTTCCTGCCCGAGGGGGATTGCTCCGTCTCACCTCCGGATGGAGCATACTGTTCGGTATGTTTCTTGCACCATTCATCGGTCTGTCTGCATCACCGAAAACTGGTGGTCCAACCGAGCCGGCATCACCACTGAAAATACTCTTGGTATGGACCTGAAAGCCCAGTGGTGTAGGATCCCCTTTTACCCTGTCCCGGACCATCTCCATGACCACCTCTGTGTCGTCACACTTCTCCTTTTTCGAGTTTAGTTCTTGACCCGTGGTGCTCAATCCTGAATTTTCTGATTTTGAACCCGAAACTGTGTCTCCTTGGGTACGAAAGAGCACCCCGTTTGGGTTTTTTTCTTCATTTACCCGTGTGGGCTGAACACATTTGTCGAAGTTTTCATGTCGATTTCTTTTAGCCATGCGCTCCTGAAAAACCCTGTCCCTGGTCCGAAATAATTCATCACAAACTTCAAAGAGATGTGTATTTTCTCCACAGTTAGGGCTCCACGGTTTGCAGTAGTCGTAATGTATCCGTTGCGAGTGGATAGCTCCATCAGGCATGCGGAATTTAACTATTTCTTTGAGCTGTTTAGAGGTGTCGATGAGGACCAGAACCCTGGCGTAGTAGCCCACGAGGTCTCGAGTTCCATTTTCCATGAGAATGGGATCTCTTAAAGTGGAAGCTATCTTCTCAAGGGCTTTTTTGTGCCAGCAAGACTTGGGTAGGTGGTTCATGCGAATCCAGATCGGTTTTTGGCCATGATGCGCATATCGTACTTCCCAGACTCAGGTAAAGGAACAATGAATAACTTTTTACCATGGAGGAAATGATCCGGACCCTTTAGCACTTTGTCCCTGTCCTCCGCTGTTGTGAATCCGAATTTTAGATACCCATTTGTCATTGTCTGAACCCAGCACTGGACACCCCACTTTGCCATGAGCAATTTTCGGACAACATGTGTACCTGGGAAGGAACCTGGGAAGATGCCTAGAAAACCATAGAACACCCGGACTTGCTCCTTGATGACTTCTTCCTCTGAGAGGACAAAATCCACATCCTGGTCTGCAGTAATGTCTACTTTGTACAAGGCGATTTCAGCATCGTCCCAAGCCCTTTTTCTCTCTAATAGCGGATCATGCCATTCTCTGGACTTAAAAGTCATGTCAGCCTGTTCAGCCAGGCCCGGATGGTTTACAGATTTGGTGGCAAGGGGTGATGGAAGAATTTGGTCCATACTTTCCCGGTCTCAGTGACAGTAAGAGAAGACAAGCGGGGGTTAGGCAAACAATCTGACTAACGTATCAGATGCACAAGAGACACTAACTTATCTCCCACACAATAATCTACTCCGAAAAGACAATGTAGAAAGTCCTAATACCTATCCCAGCAACAGGGGATAAGTATATGTGCAGATGAAAATGGTACACAATCAAAGTAGTACTCAAACAGATACACAAACAGAGACACAAATAGGCATAGCAAAGAGTGTACAAAACCACTATGAAATCGGATAATAATAAGAGCAGTAGAACTTTACCGAAGTTAAACAGCACAAAATAGGGCAAGCGGACACAGAGACTCTCAGATAGTACAGAGAAAAAGCTTCAGGAATCGAACATTTCACACGATATGTACTTGGAACTAAATTCAAAACCAAAGTGACTTAGTAGAACCTGTTGGCTGGCTTTGAATCTACGAGTCCGAGCTTTCTGAACTGTCATTTTTAGAAACCCTCGCAGTGCCGGCGGAAGACATCGGAAAACCCCAACCTGGAGATGATTATGATCGGAATCCCATGGGGAATCTGGATAATCTGGTTACAGGCCTAGATTTACCGACTGATCGAACAAAAATGCTTCCGTAGATCGTGGGAGAAGGTTACACCTTTTTCGCCCAGAAATCGCCTTTCTCTCCAGCCCTCAGCTTAGTCACTAGTGTATCTATATAGAGAGAGTCAAGTAAAGTTTGACCATTGATTAGTTCAAGTCAACTTAGTCACTAGTATTTATACATAGAAAGTCAGGTGAGGTTTGACCATTTGTTAGTCAAAGACGAATATTTTTATTAGTATTTATTATATATTAATTCAAATAAACTTTGACTGTTAATTATATAAAGTCAACATTGTTATTAGTGTATATATTGAAAGTCAAGTAAGGGTTCATCGTTGATTACTTAAAGTTAACTTAATTACTAGTGTTTACATATAGAAATTCAAGTAAAGTTTGACCGTTGATTAGTTAAAGTCAACTTAGTCACTAGTATTTATATATAGAAAGTCAAGTAAGGTTTGACCATTGATTAATCAAAGTCAAATATTTTTATTAGAATTTATTATATACTAATTCAAGTAATGTTTGACCATTAATTAGTTTAAGTCAACTTTTTAATTAGTGTTTATATATTAAAAGTCAAGTAAAGTTTGACCGTTGATTAGACAAAGTCAATCTAGTTATTAGTGTTTATATATTGAAAGTCGAGTAAAGTTTGACCGGTGATTAGTTAAAGTCAGGTTAGTCACTAGTCGAAGGTAATGGTAAATAAAAGAAACTGTGAGAGTGTACAGGAGTGGGAACATTGTCCCACTCCCGTGATACAATGAAACCTACTGAACTACCCCTGATCTAGATGATATAATCAGGTGGCCCAGAAGTAATCGGAAAAGTCTACGGGAATGGGAACCTTGTCCCACTCTATGAATACATGATACCTACTAAGCTGCCCCTGGACTAGATGATACAGCTAGGTGGGCCAAAAAAGATGCTTACCCCTTCGTGGTGACAGGGGCCTGTAGAGACCATCCATGAGAAAATGATGCTAACCCCTTCGTGATGACAGGGGCCTGTAGAAAACCATCTGTGACAATACCGAGGGGCATGTGAACAAACTCGGCTTAGTCACTAGCGTGTCTATATAGAGAGAGTCAGGTAAAGTTTGACCGTTGATTAGTTAAAGTCAACTTAGTCACTAGTACTTATACATAAAAAGTCAAGTAAGGTTTGACCGTTGATTAGACAAAGTCAAACATTTTTATTAGTATTTATTATACACTAATTCAAATAAAGTTTGACCATTAATTAGTTAAAGTCAACTTTCTTATTAGTGTTTATGTATTGAAAGTCAAGTAAAGTTTGACCGTTGATTAGACAAAGTCAACCTAGTTATTAGTGTTTATATATTGAAAGTCGAGTAAAGTTTGACCATTGATTATTTTTTTCCTTTTTTTGAAAAATCATTCATTCCAATATGCTGGAAAAATGCTCAGCGGTGATTACAATAAGTTAACTACCCTCTAGCAATAACCAATCTATTGCAAGGATATTCAAATTGCATGTAAACCAGACTAATCGTCTGTAATATTACAGATGAGACACTCAATAAAAACTGTAACATCGCCGCTCAATAATAGTGGAGTGTATCTAGCTAAGTTACTAGTGTTTCTATATAGAGAGGGTCAAGTAAAACCGGTGCTATTTTTCCAAAAACTGGTGCTATTTTGAATTTTTTAGCGGGAACATAGAATTTTAAAAATATTTAGCACCAGTTTTTAAAAACCGATGCTATTTAAAAATATTTTGGCGATTCTTTGGTGGGAAAAATAAATTTTTAGAAATTTTAGCACCGGTTTTTAAAGACCACTGCTATTTTTTTCCAAAATCGGTGCTATTTTAAATTTTAGCACCGGTTATTTTTTTCCAAAACCATTGCTATTTTGAATTTTTGGCAATTTTTTTGCAGGAAGATGAAATTTTAAAATTATTTAGCACCGGTTTTTAAAAACCCGTGCTAATTTTCCAAAACTGGTGCTATTTTAGTTTTTTGCAATTTATTTGGCGGAAAAAATGAATTTTAAAAATTTTTAGCACCGGTTTTTAAAAACCGGTTATATTTTCTTTCGAAACTATTGCTATTTTTTAAAACCGATGCTATTTTTTCCAAAACCGGTGCTATTTTGAATTTTTTTGGCAATTTTTAGCGGGAAGATAGAATTATATATATATTTCGTACAAGTTTTTAAAAATCGGTGCTATTTTAAAAGTGTTGGCTTTTTCTTTGGCGGGAAAAATGAATTTTTAAAATTTTTAGCACCAATTTTTTTTTACAAAAACCGGTGCTATTTTCAATTTTTTGGCGGGAAGATAGAATTTTATAAATATTTAGCACCGGTTTTTATAAACCGTTCATAATTTATCCAAAACCGGTGCCATTTTAAAAAATTTTAGCACTTGTTTGCTATTTTTTTTCCAAAACTGGTGCTAAAAAACCGGTGTTAGAGGGGTGTCTCTGTGGTAGTAAGCTTCCCCTTTAACACGGCCAAAATTTGACCCGCCTCCACTTGAGGTCGTTAGTAGCAAACCCAAGCGAAGTCCCGTGATTAAACAAACAAATAGGCTGAATGAGAGATGATCAAATTTAAATTTATATTTTGCTCTCAAATTAAAATTTTATTTTGTTCTCAAACTTACTACTAAGCTACCTATGGGATTGTTAGTAAAAAAGGCTGGATTTGTCCACAGAGATGCTAGGTGTGTAATAGTCAACTACACAAAATCACATTATAGGTCATCAATCCATCCGTGTGTTAGGAATATTTAAATATTGCAAAATGGGAATTTGGGGTTTTGTAATTAACAACTATGAGCATAAGAAATCACACAAAACAATAAAACTAAATAGACAAAGACTGGAGGAATATTTGCGTAAAAAAATTGGTTAAATATTTCAATCCTCGATTCTATCACATACAAGACATCCAAACCTATTCTAGTGTTCATAACATGTGGCGCTGTCGAGGGTCAACACTTTCTCCAACCTGTCTGGGAGGTCATCGCCGTACCTCTCAAAGTTAATACTTTTAAGCCCTAAATGCCTCCTATCTACAATTAAGTAGATAATGGCAAGTCGGGGTCGTCCACGAGAAGAGGGATCTTTTAAGGGTTTTAAACATATAAAGGAGAAAACATACTAAGCACATACATACATAGATATATATAAAAGCCTGTAAACAAGGGGGGGGGGTTGGTTGAGAGTTGTTCCTAAGTTAACAAATTAAAGTACAACAATTAGCAAAGCAATAGAACAATGCTAATGATGCAATACAACTAATAGTAAGATGAAAATAACAATTTACAGAACCTTGGGCGCAATTGACTTCCACTTCCAAACCTCTTATCCATCATTGAACATGCAACTTATTTACTACTTTCACTACTTGTTGTGAAGGCTAAACTTCTATCTTTCTTAGATAGTAGTTTGCAAGAGTGAATTCGACATCTCTTGTCAAACCTTACCAATGACTCCCGTAGTCGAAACACGACTCAAGGTATCCCATTGATGGCATTTAGCACGAAGAATCAACAAGCTCGGCAACAGTTATAAACACTACACCACATCTAAGCATTTAACCGATTTATGCATTTACACGAGATTGGTCAAGAACGATCAACGTTCATAGACTTCTTTCATTTGCTACAAACGATAAACATGACAAAGAGTTCAACATTATCATATCCACCTAGCAATCATCAATCCATCAACACAATCAAAAGCTCTAAATCATACTCATATATTCCTAACAAGAAAATGGGGGAAATCAACCCACTTCCCCCAAACCCTAGCAAGCAATTCATACAAGTATTTCATATACTCAAGCTTTCAACAACATTAATGATATCAACAAACACATTCAATGCTCCATAAATGCACAGTAGTAAGAGCAATAAATAAGCTACAAATGGTTCTTAGGATATGGGTTTGGAAGCCTTAGTCAATTGCTCCCAAGAGATAGATTAGCTACAAGAGTTCATGCTAATCAATGCTAAACAACTAATCATAAAAACAAGAGAAATCAAGGATGAAAAATGGAAGAAAAGGGTTTGAAACAGTACTAAAATCGTAGCTGGAAGGTAGTTCTGAATGAGAGGAAAGAGAATGGTATTTATAGTACAAAGAAGATAAGGTGAAATTCTGGCCACCCGTTGGTCGCGACTCGCGATGGCTCGCGCGACTCACGACAGTCATCGCGACGAGTCCATCGCGACGGGTGCCCGAATTTTGCATTGTGTCTTTTTCTTCTTCTTGTGGCATGCAGTCATCTCCATAGTCATCCCTCTCAATCTCCAAGTCTTCAACGGCTCCAAAAATGGTCTTCAATGGCCTCCGGTCTTCATGTCTTCGAAGCGAGTCTTCAAAAGTCTTCGAAAGTTTAGTCTTCAATGCCCTCCAATCTTCATTGCCTCTGTGTTCTTCCCTTGTCTCACAAAATCCACTTAGATGAGGTAAACGAGCATAAAGTTGCTCTTACCCCTCTTAAAAGAATTTCAAGGTGAAACACAAGCTCTCGATAATAAAAGAGCACAAAAGTGACCCTAAATAGTACTAAATTATACATATAAAATGGACACATCAAGCCTCCCCACACTTGAAACTTACTCGCCCTCGAGTAAGAAAAGATCCAAGCATACGAAGGAATTGATATATCCACATCCTAACTACTAATCGCCCCAAATCAATACCTCACAAAACTCTCAATATCACACATCCCAAGGTTAAAGTCAAATGAGAAGTTTCCACAACCCCTATTCTTAAATCTACCCAAACCATATCATCCCATCAATTCATCAATTTCCCTACGACATCTCTAAATCCCGAATTGATAATCCCAACTCCAGTGATAAAAGATGAAGCCAAAAAGTGTATGTAAGGTTCAAAACACATGCTCCACTTTACATCAATATATAAACCTAAAAACGAAGCATCTTAATGATCAAGAATTTCATAATTTACTCCGTCTTTTCCCGCTAAATTTTTCATTCCCAAAAGGTCCTCAAGATGTGAAGCTACCCAATCCATCCGTATGGTCACCGCAACCTTATGACCCCATCGCCGGCAAATGAGTAAACACTTATTTTTTTTTTCAATTTCTCTCGCTTTCTCTCATTTTTCCTAGGAGCCCTTTTGGGTTTTCATCCTAGCCACACATCATGTTTCTTTGGCTCACATCTCACCTTTTTCCGCACATTTAGCCTCTCATTTTTTCCTAGGCCGCCCTTTCGGGTTTTCGACCTATCCGGGCCCCAATGTTGCCTAAGTTGCCCTTTCGGGTTTTCAACTTAGCGGGATTCTCTTTTCTTTTTTTTCTTTTTTTTTTCAAGTGTCTCCAATCCAAAAAGTAGCAAATTTCTTTCCAAATGTGAAGGTTAAGAAAAGTATCAAAACCAACATTATCCAAGTACATCAAAAGCAAAACAATATCCAAAACAAAAATCAAAAGTATCTCCAACCCTAGTCGCCTAACAATAGTAGATACCCCTCCCCATACTTAGAACACTACATTGCCCTCAATGTAGACTAGGGCAAGACCGTACAAAGCGAAGTATGGAAAGGGGTAAGGTGTGATGCTCTCTCAATCAATGCTGTGATGAGGACGGGCCACCGCTGGAGTAGCGCTGCTGGTACTGTGCTAGCCACTTCGTGCTCCTCTGCCTCCGTGCCCTCTGCCTCTCTACTCTCAGATCGGGGCCTGATGTACCACCCGACTAGGACTGCAACTCATGGATGCAAGCTGACAGGTGGCCAATCTCCTCATCCGTTTCGATCAAAGCCTGGGAGACAAACACGTTGTGCTCCAAAATCATGCTGTCCTGGTGGTGGAAACCATCGTGCATGGTCTGTATCATCCGCTCATAGAAATTTGGCAGAGGCTGGGAGTGGTGACGTGTAGCATCATCCTCCTGCATAGGATCCGTCTGTGGAGGGTAGTACTACTGCTGTTGCGGCTCCGAGGGAGGTAGGGTGCTATCGTCACGCTGGACAGGGGTTGGCTCGAGGTCGCGAAGCTCGCGCTCGAACTCAGTTGTACATGAGGAGTCTGGGGAGATCGCCAAATCCCCCAGCGGTGTGTCGAACTCTAGCTTTGTCTTGCTCTACTGAGGAAGTGCCATGAATGTGACCTTCCTCGCACCGTATAACCAATGGAAGAGCCCAGGGGTCCGGGTGACACTGAGCATCTCAAATCGAACAAGCTGCTCGATGGTGATCAGATAAGATGTCCGCCTCCCCAAACGTGGGAAGTTGGCCGGAGGGACTAATCCCAAGTACTCTGCCAGAAGGCCTATCATCCCTCCAACCATGATCTTCCCCTTGGCCTTTCCTGCCACTTCCACGATCCTCTTCATCCACAGCTCTGCCCACAGCCCATATCCTGTGCCCTCACTCGTTAAGTGCCATAGAAAGGGAATGTCGTTGTCTGGCACATTCGTCAGCTTCGCGGAGCAAAAGACTGTGCCAGCCAAGAGTCTGTGCACATAACGGAGTGCAGGGTGAATGATGGCGCTACTCTTGTCGTGAGAGTTCTTTGGCCTCATATTAATGACATTCCAAAACTACATGTCATCTTCAATTGTCCGCTCTTGGGCATCTGGGTCCAGTCTGTTCCGTATCTCAGCAGTGTCAAAACCAAAGGCCTCCTCAACCTGTGAGACGGTCATCTGCCAAGATAGGTCATCCAGGTGAAAGGCGATGTACCTCTCACAGGGTTGATCACCCCTCCAGCGTGTACCTCCGGTAAGTGGGCGCACTCTTGCTCATGAATCTTTCCATTCCCCCTTTGGCGAGGAGGCATCTGACAGGCTGCACAAGGCCGAGGGCATCCAGCGTGGGCACATCAACAAAACTGGTTTCCTTAAGCAGGCGCCTCTCAAGGGCCTCCCATCTATCCGTATAGGACCCGGTGATCCGGGTCAAGCCCATGTACCTATCCGGAGGGTACAGGGCTCGATTCCAGAGCCGGTGGCGGAGGTGGAGGTGGAGCGGCAGTGCGCTCATCTTGCGGGGGAGCCCTAAATCTTCTCTTGGGGGCCATATCTATCAATTATAGCAAACAGGTCAAACGCGAAGGAATATATGTATATGCAATATGGCAAATCTGTAACCAATCTTAAACTAGTTCATCGTCACAGGCCAGATCAAAATCAACTCAGCTAGTTCAAGTTCTCATTGCAATTGCATATACAATCTACATTATGTCCAACAAGCTCATACCATCAAATCCACGAAGTTTTCATATAGTCTAAATCAATATGCTATATTTCAAAATCACAGTTATGCTCAACTAATTTAGCCATAATTAGTACAGTGACAATGTCAACCTCTACGTTCTATGGCCAAACTACTCTAAACAAAATAGCATTCCAAAGAACACTAACACTTTATTCCAATAACAACTATGTTTACTCCAGGGCTAACATGCTTCAAATACAATATAAGTCATTATCTACTCTCCAGCCAAAACAACACGAATGCACACATTTCAAAACCAAGCAGGTATAATACAGTTAAAACTACACTAAGAAAATATATCGTCCAGACTGCCATTACAAAATATGCACACAATACCCATTAAATAAAATTGGAAGCACAACATATTCACCACAATCAACCAAGATCAATGATTTAAATTCCAAACACCCTAACACACAATCTACACAATATCCAATAAATAGCATATACATTCGTAATCACAATTAGGGCTCAATAGAGTGAAGAAATGTACCAATAATACGCTTAGGAAGAAGAAAAATGGGAGCCCACGATCAATTCGGCTAACAAATTACCTAAAGTTTCAAAATCCCCAAAATCTAAGGTTTGGGTTCTTCACAAAGGTGAGATGTGATTTGAGGTGTGAAGAGTGTGGGGGTTTGATAGGTGGGGGTGGCGCAGCAGCGGCGGTGAGGCGAAGGTGAGGCGGCGGCGTGGCTATGTGGAGAGGGGGAGATGAAAGGTCGTCGGGCGATTGGAAGAGGAAGATAGAGATGAAGGGGTAGAGCTGTTCAGTCGCCTCTTAAATCTGATTTTTTTGCACAACCGTCGCAACTCGTGACGTGTTCGTCACGACTCGCGACTTGTTCGTCGCGACTCGCAGAAAGTTGGATCCGAGGGTTGATTTTCACCCAAAATTCTCTGAGCCCGTCGCAACTCGCGACGTGTGCATCGCGACTCACGACGAGGCCTCGCGATGTCGTCATGACTCGCAGAAAGTGGGATCCGAGGGTTGATTTTTACCCAAATTTTTCTGAGCTTGTTGTGACTCACGACGTGTTCATCGCGACTCGCGACGAGGCCTCGGGATGTCGTCGCGAGTCGCGGAAAGTGGGAGCTGAAACCCCAAAATTTTCCAAATATTTTCTGAGCCCGTTGTAGCTCACGACGTGTGCAGCGTAACTCGTGACGAGGCCTCGTGATGTCGTCGCAACTCACAGAAAGTGGGAGCTAAAACCCCAAAATTTCCCAAAAATTTTCTGAGCCCATCGCGACTCGCGACGTGTGCATCGCGACTCACGACGAGGCCTCGCAATATCATCGCGACTCGTGGAAAGTGGGAGCTGAAATCCCAAAATTTCACAAAATTTTCTGAGCCCATCGCGACTCGCGACGTGTTCATCGTGACGGGCAACTAACCTGGCACTTAGAATTTTTTTTTCTGCTTCTTTCTCTTGTCCAAGTTCTTCCTTCTCGAATTCAAGTATTTCCCCCTTCCAAAATCCAATGCCTTAGCTTCAAAACTGCTACAAAATCATGGAGAAAACAACCCGTGAAACGCATAAAGCGAAACAATGAAGCTTAAGGATAAAGGCTCAAAACTAACTAACATCAACAGACAGTCACGTGTGACGATCCAGATGATAAAAACCAAGTTTATTTAACGTCGTCGGCATGACTCACTCCCCTTCTTGGAGCTTACTCACAAACCGGATCGAGGAGATCAACGTCCTCTCCTTTTTCCAGTACAAAAGTATCATGGTAAGGTTTCAAATGTTGTCCATTAACGTTAAAGGTATTGGACTTAGCTCGATCTAGAATCTCCACCGCACCATGCGAGAATACCTTAACCACCTCAAAAGGACCGATCCATCGGGACCTTAACTTACCTGGGAATAGGCAAAGGCGAGATTGAAATAGGAGGACCTTTTGACCAATGTCAAAATCCTTCCTGATGATCATCTTATCGTGCCACGCCTTTGTCTTCTCTTTGTAGATCTCGGCGTTCTCATAGGACTCCCTCCAGATCTCATCCAGTTCATCCAATTGTAACTTCCTATGGAAACCGGCTTCATCTACATCAAGATTAAACTCTTTGACCGCCCAGTAAGCCTTGTGCTGAATTTCCATCGGTAGATGACAGGGCTTACCAAACACTAACCGGTATAGGGACATGCTAATTGGTGTCTTGTAAGCCATCCTATACGCCCACAAGGCATCATTCAACCGAGAACTCCAATCCTTCTGGTTAGGGTTAACCATTTTTTGAAGAATGGACTTGATTTCCCGATTGGAAGCTTCGGCTTGGCCGTTAGTTTATGGGTGATAGGCGGTGGATGTCTTGTGAGTGACGCCATACTTCTTTAAGAGTGCCGCAATGGTCCGATTGCAAAAATGGGTGCCACGGTCACTAATCATGGCTCGGGGTACCCCAAACCTAGAAAAGATGTTATCTTTCAAGAATTCTGTAACCACTTTAGAATCGTCAGTCCTAGTGGGTTTTGCTTCAACCCACTTCGACACATAATCAACAGCAAGAAGAATGTACGTAAAGCCACAAGAACTAGGGAAAGGCCCCATAAAGTCAATACCCCAAACATCAAAGATTTCATAATACAAAATAGGTCTTTGGAGCATTTCATTCCTAGTGGAGATATTTCCTACTCTCTGGCATTCATCACAAGATTTGCAAAAGGTGTATGCATGCTTATTCAACGTAGGCCAATAAAACCCACTCTCTAAAACTTTCCTAGTGGTTCTCTTTGCTCCAAAATGATAGCCACATGCATGAGAATAACAAAATTCAAGAATTGAGTGTACTTCACTATCAGGGATACATCCCCTAACAACTTGATCCGCACAATATCTCCATAAAAAGGGATCATCCCACACATAATACTTAGCATCACTCTTTAATTTATCTTTTTCGGCCTTAGAAAAATGTGGAGGGAACTTACCGGCAACAAGAAAATTTACAATGTCAGCATACCACGGTTGGAGATCCCTAATGGTGAACAATTGTTCATCAGGGAATTCCTCCCGTAGTTGCTCCTTCATTGCGGGGCTTACCTCACTGTCTTCCCCCGGAGTCAACCGGCTTAAATGATCGGCCACAAGGTTTTCCGCACCCTTCTTGTCCCGCACCCCCAACTCAAATTCGCTCAAAAGCAGAATCCACCTAATCAATCTTGGCTTGGCCTCTTTCTTTGTCATTAAATGATGAAGCGCTGCATGGTCAGTGTACACAATAACGTTTTTACCGAGCAAGTAAGATCAAAATTTTTCTAAAGAGAATACCACTACTAGCAACTCCTTTTCAGTGGTGGAGTAGTTCCTTTGGGCTTCATTTAGGGACATGAATGCGTAGTAGATGGCGTGAGGCGCTCTCCCCACCCTTTGACCAAGAACAGCTCCAATAAAAGTGACCCTAAATAGTACTAACTTATACATATAAAATAGACACATCACTGTCACATAGGGTGCTCTTGTTATCTTTCATCGGCATTGCCTCTGTAATTAGGGAAGTGCAACAATGGCCCTAGCGTTGTGCAAATCTATTTCTTACTCGTCCGATTACGTCTCGGGCACTACACCATGAATGCTCTAATCCTAGGCATACAGAGGCAAAGGAAATTAGGCACTTTATTGAAGGCTCCAGGGTCGCTAAACCCTAGTTTGCTACCAAATGCTATCTCTACCCATAACCCTTCAGACCAACTCGCCAGCTAAGACTGGTGTGCTGTCATCATAATGGTAAAAATTTGGAAAAGACCTACGTGCACACACCCACGTGAACCCGAACCTCGCTACCTATATCACATATAGGTTACTCTTCCCCGGGGGATATCAATTTGTGCACCAATATGAATGTATACTAGAGTGTATGCTAATGGAGTGTATCATTCATGCAAGTCATAAGCAATTAAAAAACTAGCCAACATAATATCATAACACATAAAAATAGGTAGATCTAAGGAACCTCATAAAAACATAAACCAAATCATGAATACAAATATAGTTCCCAAGCAGATAAACTACTCCCTAAGCATTGAACCCAAGTATTTCATTGGATTTAATGCCTTTGGGCAAAGAAAAAATAAAGAGATGGAAAGAAAAGGTTCTAGAGAGAAGGTTGTGCTCCTTTCTCTCTCTACCCCAATCTTGAAGTCCAAAATGAGCATAAACTTAAACCCTAGTAGACATAGGTTCATATATATACTATTAGGTAGTTGGGTCTTAAAGGCCCAAAATAGGCTCAAAAATCCTAGCAGGTGCTACAGACACAACCAGCTAAAATCGCCACGGTCTGTGCCGGCTAGAGACCCATCGTGCTGGCGTGGCCTGCCATGTATGGCATGAGCCGTGCTCCTCATGTTGTTTAGCATGGGATGTTAGCTGGAGCCTCGTTTTGATCAGTAAAATGGCGTAGGCCGTGTCATCTGTCACACCCCGTGGGTTGGTCTTTAAATTTTGAATGTGAAACAGAATGGTCTGTGTGAAACGGCACGGTCTGTTCCCCTACTTAGCCGATTTAGAGTGAAATAGAGCAAAATGGATGCAGGTTGCATGAACGGGCACAGTCTGTGATGGGGGCTGTGGCACTGTCAGTGCTAAGCACCCTTGGAATGGGCCATGTTGGCCTTCATCCGTGCTGGAGCATTTGGTCTTGTACCGGCCGGTCACCTGGTTCGGCCGGTTGATGCCTATCTCCATTTTTAGCCTTGTTGAACTTCAAATCCGCCTTTCTTGGCTCAATTCCATCCACTACCACACTTTAAGTATGTGGCCTTCACTTCTACAACCATTCTTGCAAATGTCCTTCTATACAATGATGACAAAATATCCATGAGCAACCTACTAATGAGATCATAAATGAATCTAGGTGCTTGTGAATACAACGTGTCCATTAGCTTCAATTAAGTCTACAAAACAAGGGATTTAGACAAGAAAACTAATAATGGTCATCCAAAACCTTTGTCTTGTAAATGTATCCAAAACTAGCAATCGAACAAGAAAAATGTGACAATTATTGTGTCGAATGCATTGGTTAATGCATTCAATACGGTGTACATCACACATCTACCTGGGTCGGCTTTCTTATTGTACTTGTCTCCCCCTGTCTCATCTCTCCATTGGCCTGAACCTGCTACTGCATCTCTCATCCACTTGTCTGCCAGGTCATCGGCTCCTCTATATGTTTTGGGGGATTTAGGGTGCAATCTATCAGCACCAACTCATACCTCAAGCCATTTATGAATGTGTCCACAAGGAACTGGTTGCTCTTCTCTTCAACCTAGTTTGCCTCATCGTTGAACCTTTCCTAGTATTCTACAAGTATCTTAGCTAGTTTTTGTCTCTTCACCAATAAATTTGACCTGCTTTTCCGGAACTTCTTTTCTACATGAAGCGAGCTAGGAACTTTCCCTCTAGTCAGCTGAAGTTTTCTATGGTCTTATCCTCCATGTTTTTAAACCACAATGTAGCTTCTTCTGTGAGGGTGGTCACAACACCTTGCACCAGATAACCTATGGGATGGAAAATGTGGTCATGTTGGTGGAGAACGTGTGAAAATGGTCTCCAGGGTCTGTTTCTTCATTGTACTGCCCCATGTTAGCGGATATTTACAACTTGGGGTTAGGTGTTAACATCTAAATCCTTTTTGTGAACGGTGACCCTCTTCTTATTTTTTTGGACAATTCACTCTCGTCATCTCCCAACTTCCTCCTGCTATTTTCACGCTTTTTGATTAGGTGACTGTAGGCTTTGTCCTAGATGTCCTCCATCGCCGTGACTGAGGGTTCTTGCTTCCCAAGGCTAGGTCTTTCTCTAGTAAGGGGGTTTCTCCCCCAGCTCATTGACACGTTGCAGCTGGTATTATCTCCTTGCTCCTCTTCCTAGGGATCTATCCCCTAGTCTCCTTTGTCATGAAAAAGCTTTGTCAGCTTAATGTGGTGTTTGCACCCCTATTGGCTCACCGCCATCCAGGCTTTCTCCCTATCTTCCATCTATTTTATCTTTCCTATCATATCTTTCTATGAAGCCATGATTTTCAGTAGAATGTCTGAGTACTTGGTCAACCTTACCGTGGTTTGTAGCCGGTGTTGCTCCCCCGTAGGTGTAAGGGTTTTCTCCTCTAATGCATTCGTCAAGTCCTCGATGAATATGTCATTCATCAGAACTCTTCCTGTGACTTCTATTGATCCCTCTATGGCGTCTAAGCCCTTTCCATGATCTACAAGAAACCAACAGAAAATCAGGCAAGTAGGCCTTCAGACTTCAGCAGTACCTGCTCCGACAATCAAATTAGATCGAAGCTTTATGTTCATCACTAGAAACGTGTTTGGGAACAAGGATATCAAAGAATCTACCTTTTTTGCATGTTCTTCTCTTGATATATGGTTTTGGTGGCTAATTGGATAGGTCCCACCCCATCAGTATTTTCTGTTGTAACTTGATCCTTTTGTTGGAGTCTTGGGCCACTCACACATCCTTGGGCCAGTGTTTTGATGTGGGCTTTTTGACCCATATCTTATCAATGCGGCAAGGAATAATTGTGTAAAAGTAGAGGTATTTAGGGAATGCAGTGGATCTAGTCTTAAAGTAGGAAATTGTGAAAGTTTAACAACATATACTTTGCCAGTTTGGGTAATTTACAAAGTATGCCATTTTAGTTGGGACAGATGAAAATATTAAATTTGTCATTTTTTGTGGAATGAATGGAGTATATGTTTAAATTTAAAAATACAAGGATTATATATACCAATATAACCCTACCTCTTTGAGTAAGTGCCAATATAACCCTCAGGTAATTTTTAGTACAAAAACAACCCTAACTAGTTGTTGAAAGTGCCAATATAACCCTAATACATTTTTTCAGCGTTGACCAACATTACCGCACCTAAAATGAGTGAAATTCCCTTTAACCTAAAACTTATAAGTGTTAGGATTTTTCCCTCAAACCACAATTTTTCCTCAATCCACCAACTCCACTGCTAGGCCACCACTACCACCTCCTCCCACCTCTAACGGGCCACCACCACCACCCCCTCCACCGCTATGCCACCCCACCCCCTCCCACCTCTACTTGGGCACCACCACCACTCGCACCCCCTCCAACCACCCCATCACAACCCCGACCCCTCCAGCCACCCCGTAATCACCCAAACCCCCTCCATCAACCCCATTACCATGGCGTCATTGCAAAAAAACAAGGATTGTTGGCGATAGAACGACGAACAAACTAGGAGCGGCAATTAAATGGCAAAAAACCTACACCACACCTGGAAACACACACCCACTCTCCACAACTCTCCTGGGGTATGCTATTTTCGTAGGATTCGAATCAGTAAAGAAGACATCCAATGTTGATGTTATCGAGGGCCCGTTGTCCGTGTGCAATGCCATCGTTGGAGACCATAATTCCACTGGTGCCCTGATTGGTCAATGACGACCAAGCCTGTTCAATTTTGTAAATTAGCAATGGGAAACTGTTGTTCTTGTGACACCTCTGAGGATTACACTTTCTCATAAAATAACACTGGGGAAAGTGCGTCAGTCACAGGAAGCTCCAACAATAACCAGGCGTAGGCGATGTCACCGATGGCATTACTGAAGCTATTAAGGAGCGCCCCGATGTGGCCAGTGCTTGGACGGTCAATGCTAAAGTGGTACTCCATGTCCTTGATTTTTAAATCTGAAGAAGAAAAAAATAAAAGCTGCAGGAGAAAGAAGAAGTGAAGAGGAAGAAGAAGATTAGGGTTACTAGGGGTATAATAGTAAATTCACCATTTTGTTATTTTTTTCCTAGAGGGGTAAAATAGTGTATTCATCAAATTCCAGCCTACATCTTCAGGAATGGGTACATTGGCTCTTTCACTTAATAGGTTTATATTGGCACTTTCAATCATCAAAATGTTATATTGTCACTTACGTGAGGTAGGTAGTGTTATATAAGCATTTTTTTCTTAGATTAAAAAGTATTATTTTCTCATAATATTTCAGATATACATATATATGGCCCAAGTGATAAGCCCAACCCACATAGAGGCCAATGTAGTGCTTAGATAAGCAAAGAGTGAACATTGATCAACAACATCGCTCTGCGCACTGGGCATTTTTCATCTAGAGAAATATCTAGCCATGACCATGCAAGTGGGTACCACTCATACCATGATTGAAAGAGTGTGGACCACGATATATAAGCTCCAAAGAGGTATACAAAAACCACAAAGATGGCCACAATTAGCACGTCTTGTATAACAGGCGACACCAATAAAATTTAGGATGCAAAATTCTGTGAATGGACAAAGATTTAAGGCGTGAGTGCACCTAGCAGTCATCATAGGGGAAGTTCTCTAGAGGCCTTTGCCTCACCCAAAAATTACTATTTCGGATAGGTTGGTCTGGGGAAAGCTGCTCTTGTACAATGTGAAGCTAGTGGGGACGAAGAACATGATGATGGTCTTTCTAAGGTGACATGGCTAGAGAACATTGCGCAGATGTGAATACCAGGGGCATTGTCAAGTCAGGTAGCACTATTGGGTCTTTTGAGGAGGTGCTTCATTTTTGCAACTATTTTTTGTTTGATTTAATTATTTATTGGTCTAATAAGAATGTGATTGAATGGTATGGTGATGATGTGCTTGGTGCCGCTAACCATGCTGGTTATTTGGAAACCGAGCTGGCCAAATTACACACCAGTTGTGAGGAGAAGAAT
Source organism: Rubia yunnanensis (assembly GCA_037428765.1). Taxonomy (NCBI): domain Eukaryota; kingdom Viridiplantae; phylum Streptophyta; class Magnoliopsida; order Gentianales; family Rubiaceae; genus Rubia; species Rubia yunnanensis. The sequence continues at coordinate 16,632,938 of CM075066.1, forward strand.
GCTGCCAACTCTGCCCTTTGTGTTGATCTTAGATCCTTAAAGGGTGGTGTTTCTGCTTCTCCAAATTGCACTCAACTGGCTCCGGAGAATGGGTTTAGTGTGATTGAAGTGGAAAGAGGATGATGATTTTCCTAGTAGTTCTAATGGTTGGGATGGGGTGACTAGTTCTAGTGTAGGATAGATAAGTTGTGTACCCTATGTAAACTATATCTTTTTGAAACATGATTACTCAATATTATTTCTATGTGTTATTTTCTTACGAGCAGGATTTAGAGTTATTAATTTATATTTGTGTGTTTATGTTACGGGGGGCTGCTATTTGGGTTTGTATGCCTACTATTTATCTATCAGTCTTTGCGTGGTGTGTCTTTGGTATATGTTCTCCGTTAAAGGGTAGCTTGAGTGGTTATAGTTGTCCAGGCTATGAATGTTCTAATCATGCACCTGCTGGTGACTTAGTCATAGTCATAAAGGCTCGTATACTAAGACATTGTGTGCTAATAGTAGTGCTACTGAGGGGGATATGAGATTCATGCATTCTACCTAAGGTTGAAGCTAAAAGCAAGGTTAAGGTTTTTATTCATACTCCATCTACTTAATGAATATGCGGTTAGACCGATCAAATTATGGGCTTATTATCCGTTAGTGTCCATGCTTTATGTGGTGTGTGTGTGTCATGTGGGGATTATCGGTGTATCCTTATATGAGGTGTATGTACACATGTGACCGAGGGTGTGTCTTAGGGGATCTACTTGTTTCCTATGTGCTTAAGGATGTGCTATTGGGTTTTGAGTCATTTCTTAGGTAAGGTTTCAGTAATTAATCCTGTTGTACGGAATGGAGAAAGAACAGAAAATATGAACGAAAATAACAAGACACAAGATTTACGTGGTTCACCAATTTGGGTACATCCACGGGAGACAGATTCACTATAATAGGTAGCAGGTTACAGACGCCAAGAAATTGGCCAGATTTCTACCTATCTAAGTGCAGAACAGAATTAATGTTTATAGAGAGAAGAGAGACACTTTATATACTGTCTCTACTAAACCCTAACAAACTGGGATTGGAACAAAACACAATTCGGCCCAAATCAACATCAGTCCAAATTGGAATTGGAATTATATTCTTATCATAATTGTAGATGTAGTTGTATTCCAGGCCAGGGTCGCAGAAGCGGCTATTACAGTATTCAAGGCATACCAACAAATCTCCACCTTGACTTGAATCCTCAAAGTAGAAAACTCCAGATGCACCATTACAGTGCCAGATGAGTAGACTTCGCCCTCCACTCCCGGGACTGCCCATAGAGCACCTAATCAGCTCTGATGTTCAGCAAGTCCAAACAATGTTGAAACTTGCTATGTGGAACAGGTTTGGTGAACATATCAGCGGGGTTGTCAGCAGTCCCCACTTTCTTCACCCTGATTCTCCTCTCACTCCTCAGGAAATGATATCTGACATCAATATGCTTGGTCCTCTCATGATGGACCTGATCCTTGGCTATGCAGATTGCACTCAAACTGTCACAGTACACAGTAGCCTGATCATGATGTAGACCAAGATCACTAACCAGTCCTTTCAGCCATATTCCCTCCTTTGCAGCCTCTGTCAAAGCCTTGTACTCTGCTTCCGTAGTAGACAACGTCACTGTAGGTTGCAAAGTCGCCTTCCAACTAACCACAGAACCTCCCAAAGTGAATACATAACCAGTCATCGATCTCCTCGTGTCAACATCACCAGCATAATCAGAATCAGAGTAGCCTGTAACTAAGCACTCAGTATCACCTCCATAAATGAGACCCACATCAGACGTACCTCTAAGATACCTGAAAATCCTCTTCACAGCTTGCTAATGTTCCTTTCCCGGTTGCCCCATGAACCTGCTCACAACACTGACTGCCTGTGCTAAATCTGGCCTCGTGCAACCCATAGCATACATCAAGCTCCCCACCGCGCTGGCATAAGGAACCCGAGACATATACTCCTTCTCCTCGTCTGACTGAGGAGCAAACATAGTGGTGAGATGAATATTTGCAGCACTAGGAGTGTCTATAGGCTTGGATGTAGACATGCCAAACCTAGCCAACACTTTCTGAATGTAGCCTTTCTGTGACAAGAAAAGCTTCCGGTGACTTCGATCCCTAAGAATCTCCATTCCTAGTATCTTCCGAGCTGCACCCAGATCCTTCATCTCAAACTCAGCACTAAGAAGTCCTTTCAACTTCTGAATCTCGTGCTTACTCTTTGCGGCTACCAGCATGTCATCTACATAAAGCACCAGATAGATGAACGACCCATCTCTCAACCTGCACTGCCTCGGAGACTGCTTAAGTCCACGCAAAGACTTCTTCAACTTGCAAACATACTTTTCCTTGCCAGGAACTTGGAAACCATCTGGCTGAGTCATGTATATCTCTTCCTCCAACTCTCCATGTAGAAAAGCGGTCTTCATATCAAGTTGTTCGAGCTCCAAATCCTGATGTGTCACCAAGGCTAGCAACACTCTGATGGAAGTGTGTCTGACCACTGGTGAGAAAATCTCATTATAGTCTACCCCCTCCCTTTGACTGAAACCTCTTGCAACAACTCTTGCCTTGTACTTGACTCCCTCTGCAGGTGATATTCCTTCCTTCTTCTTGAAAATCCATTTGCAACTGATTACCTTTCTCCCTTGAGGCTGTTTGACCAATTCCCAAGTCTGATTCTTCTGAAGAGACTCCATCTCGTCTCCCATTGCAGCAAGCCATTTATCAGCATCAGTACCTAAAACAGCTTCTCTGTAAGTGGATGGCTCATGAGTATCCACCTCCTCAGCAACCTGTAGTGCATAACCCACCATATCCTCAAACCCATATCTCTTGGGCGCCCCAACTCCAACCCTCCTGGGTCGATCCTGAGCTAAACTGCGGACTGTAGCTCCTGATGGTTGGGGATCTGGTGGTGGAGATTCCGGTATCTCAGATTCTGTCTGTGGCTCTTGATTCACCTCAAATTGTTCCAATCTATTTTCACCTTGAGTGACTTCAAGCTCCACCTGTTTATCAACTCCACTAGTTTCTGGCACAACTGTGGGCTTCACCATAGATCTAAGCAAAGAATTTTCATCAAAGACAACGTCCCTGCTCAGAATAACCCTCTTCTCAGATGGAGACCATATCCTGGAGCCTTTAACTCCATCTCCATAACCCATAAAGACACCCTTCTTGGCTCGGGGCTCTAACTTACCATCACTAACATGATAATAAGATGTACAACCAAAAACTTTTAACTTGGAGTAATCAACAACTTTACCTGACCACAACTCCATAGGTATTTTGCACTCTATACCTGTGTGAGGCCCGCGGTTGATCAGGTAACAAGCTGTACTCACCGCCTCTGCCCAGAATCTCGTTTCCAAACCAGCATTAGAGAGCATGCACCTCGCTCTCGCCAGTAATGTCTGATTCATCCGCTCAGCTACGCCATTCTGCTGTGGCGTATTCCTGACTGTATAATGATGAGCAATCCCTTCATTCCTACAAAACTGATCAAACTCAGACGAGCAGAATTCCAGCCCATTATCAGTTCGAAGCCTCTTGATCTTCTTCCCGGTCTGATTCTCCACCAAAGCTTTCCACTCCTTGAACTTCGAGAAAGCTTCACTCTTATGTTTCATCATGATAACCCAAGTCATCCTTGAGTAATCATCAATCAGAGAAACAAAGTACCTGTGACCTCCCAGTGACTCAACTCGGGAAGGTCCCCAACAATCAGAATGGATGTAATCCAATGTGCCTTTTGTTCTATGAATCGCCTTAGGAAACTTGCTGCGATGATGCTTCCCAAAGATGCAATGCTCACAGAAGTCCAAGCTCTTGATCTTGTGGCCACCAAGAAGATCATACTTCGACAGAATCTGCATCCCTCTTTCACCCATGTGACCAAGCCTCATATGCCATAACTTAGTCATATCATCCTGGTGAACCTCCGAAGATGCAACATTAACAGAATCCATAACCGTGGAACCTTGTAGAAAATACAAAGTACCATGCAGAACACCTTTCAGAACCAGCCTAGAACCTTTGCAGACACACAGAACTCCATCACTCCCTGAGTAGACGAAACCCTTTCTATCCAACGTAGGAAGAGAAATCAGATTCTTTGTCATCGATGGAACATGCCTGACATCGTTCAAAGTACAGAAACTACCATCATGCGTCCTGATCTTGATTGAACCAATCCCAACTACCTTGCACGCAACACCATTTGCCGTAGTAATGATGCCCTCAGCTTGCTCATAAGTTGAGAAATAATCTCTCCTTGGGCATATATGGTAGGATGCCCCAGAATCAAGAAACCACGCATTACAATGATTATTTTGCCCAGTAACAGCTAGAGCAAAATCATCTTCAGAACTGAAATCTCCTTCAGCCACAGCAGCAGTACCAGATGTACTCCCAGATTTACTAGCCTTCTTCGGACACTCCTTTTTCCAATGCCCCTTCTCCTTACAGTAGTTACAAACATCATTGGCCTTGGGACCCTTTGAAGATGACTTCTTGCCCTTCTTCTTATTGCCGGTTTCCTTGCCTTTTGTGTTTCCATCATTAGCAAACAAGCCAGTGGCCTGACTTTCTGTACCTGTACTGTTTGCCTTATGTCGCAACTCTCTACTATGGAGAGAGGATCTTACTTCCTCCAGAGACACAGAATCTTTACCAACAATAAATGACTGAACAAAATTCTCATACGAAAGCGGTAAAGACACTAGCAAAATCAAAGCAGCATCTTCGTCTTCAATTTTCACATCTATATTTCGCAATTCTAATAACAAAGTATTCAATTGCTCTAGATGGTCTCTGAGTTGTGTACCTTCCTGCATTCGGAGACCGAAGAGGCGTTGTTTCAGAAGCAGCTTGTTGGTTAGAGATTTCGTCATATACAAACTCTCCAACTTCAGCCACAGTTGTGCAGCAGTCTCCTGATCTGAGACCTCAGTGATGATTTCGTCCGCGAGACAAAGCATAATCGTCGAGTGTGCCTTTTCTTCCAGACTCACAACATCGCCAGAACTGCTCGCGAAATCCTTCGTCAGCGGAGTCCACAAACCTTGCTGTTTTAGCAAAGCTCGCATCTTGATCTTCCATAAACTGAAACTGTTTCTCCCAGTAAATTTGTCGATCTTCACGTTCAACCCAGACATCTTTCTCCCCGATCAGCCCCGATCTGATGAGCCCAGAATCTGATATACCCACTACGGATATCGCCGGAAAAAGAAATTGCTCTGATACCAGTTTGTTGTGCGGAATGGAGAAAGAACAGAAAATATGAATGAAAATAACAAGACACAAGATTTACGTGGTTCACCAATTTGGCTACATCCACGGGAGACAGATTCACTATAATAGGTAGCAGGTTACAGACGCCAAGAAATTGGCCAGATTTCTACCTATCTAAGTGCAGAACAGAATTAATGTTTATAGAGAGAAGAGAGACACTTTATATACTGTCTCTACTAAACCCTAACAAACTGGGATTGGAACAAAACACAATTCGGCCCAAATCAACATCAGTCCAAATTGGAATTGGAATTATATTCTTATCATAATTGTAGATGTAGTTGTATTCCAGGCCAGGGTCGCAGAAGCGGCTATTACAGTATTCAAGGCATACCAACAAATCCCCAGTGTGTAAATGTTTCCCAATGGTGTGTATATTTCTTAGTTTTTCTTAAAAGCTATGCATATGTATATTCCTGGGATATTGATTGTTGTGTCAGTCATGCTATGCTAAGGGTGTTTAGGCTTGGATTGTGTTTGGAATGTTACTCATTGTAAGTGTTACCATTTTGGATTAGGGTTCATTAGGTATGGTGGTTTAATGCTTTTGTCACGTGGCTGATGTGTGTCAAGGTGTATGCAAAGATGTGGAACCTTGCTGGTTTTGTGTGTGAATTGTTGGTGATACACAGGGGACGGGGTGAGTTTCTACTTGTGTCCTGTGGTATGTGATTTTCCAGGTGTATGTGAAGCTGCGGTATCATCACCGCCTCTATGTGGTAGGTATTGGTTTGATGGAGGTCGGGGTGAGGTTCTACTTTTTTTGTGGATGGTGATTTTCTAGATGTGTGTGAAGCCACAATATCCTCGATGCCTTTGTTTGTGTGGTTTTTTCCATGCATGGAACGAGACAAATTTATGCTTTTGTCACGAGATTGGTGATTTTTCAGGAGTATCCAAAGCTGCAGTATTCACACCGTCCCTGTATATATTCTTTTTTATTGGTGTATAATAGATAGGGCACATGATGAGTTTCTGCCTATGTCGCAAGGCTTGTGATTTTCTAGGTGTATATAAAGCTGCAGTATCATCGGTGACTCTGTCTTAAGGGTTAGTGTGGTATATACTGAGCAGATTTACAGGTGATTGCCTTAGCCACGTTCAACAAGGTTGAGGAAATAATGTGACTATATTGTGTTTCCGGGGTGGCTATTTTTTGTGAGGTGGTGGTTGTGTGGGATATATATGGTTATAGGGTTTAAATTATGGGCTTGGGTGTTGGGCATGCCATATAGGTAGATATCCAAATATTATCGATACCTTACAAGTTTAATTTATTCCATTTTCCAAGGCTAAAATGAGAGGATGAGTGGTTATGGGGAAGTGGAATGCCATGACCTTTCAGATAATATCTTAATGTTGTTTGCTTTACTTATGTAGCACTAGTGGAGAATCGCCCATTAATGATGCCATTCAAAGGCGGTTCCGTAGAATTTCCTAGGAACTGCCTTCTGACGATGTTTGCAATGTCGAAAGTTCTCTTTTCAGAACCCCTTGAAAAACAAAGGTGGTTCAACTGAATTGGAAGGTGGCTTTTAGAGGATCGCCTTCCATTAGTACAAATTTAAGGCAGTTCATAATATAATCGCCTTAATAGTCTTCAATTAAAGATGGTTGTGCAAAAATTACTTCCATTGACTTGCGTTCTGAGTTTGGAATAGGGATACGATACTAGTTCCGAGTTAGAAACCATTCGAGTTAACCACTTAATAAAAGCATAATAATGTCATGAGTACTTAACTGCATTGGATTATAGTTTCGGCCTAGAAACCATTCCAGCTTAGTTTTAATATTTGAAATTTTTGTCCCGCGCACAAAACTACATAACGGGAACTACATTTAAGGGTTTAATGCCAATTAACATTAGAAGAATATGAAAAGTGGAATAACTAACTCTTTGGGGTTTCTTGTGGAACTTATTGTGAAGGTATGTTCAACTCTATCACTTATTTAATGAATTAATATGACAAATATGCTGAATTAGGGTTTGTGTTCGAAATAATTTTTGAATGGAAATGGTTGTATGACCTAATAGGTTTAAATGTTGTTTCCATGTTGGTACGTAGGTGCAGTTAATGGATGGAATTGAACTCATCAGTAGCGATCTTAGAAACTCACCCAATTATATTCCCTTGGTAGAATCATTTATTGTGTTGGCTTTCGAACATGCCTAAAAAAATGGCGTGGTGCATGAACGTTGCCCATGTAAGGATTTGACAAATGATATATTTGTGGAAAGAAAGAAGTTGCGTGAATATCTTGTAATGCGAGGATTTCAAACTAATTATACTTATTGGATGTGGCACGGGGAGGTTGTCACAGATAGTGGTGCGGATTTTAAAAGTAAAGAAGAGGTTGATTCAGATGGAGATAATGGATTAGATCAGATGGTAGAGGATGTTGCTAGGGAATTTTATGGTAAACCTGAGGTCTTAGAAGCATTGCATAATGATAAGAAAATGACTTTGTATGAGGGGTACAAACATTCTGTTTTGAGCGCTTCCTTGAGGATGATGAATTTGTAGGCTAAATTTGGGTGGACCGATAAAGGGATGATGACTAAGACACTTGAATTGCTTAGGGATATGTTTCCCAAGGGTAATCCTATGCTGAAAGATCGTATGCTGCAAAAAGGATTCTTCGTCCAATGGGATTGGAATGGAAAAAAAGCATGCTTGTCCGAATGAATGTGTGTTGTATAGAGGGAATGAGGACGGGGATAAAGAAAGTTTCATGGTATGTGGCGAGTCTTGATATAAGTTGAAGCGGGGTGATATTGTTATGGGTGTGGAAGTTGGGTTCATTTTGAAGAAGAAGACCCCTGCTAAAGTTTTTGTTATCTTCCGGCTATTCCATGTTTGAAGAATTTGTTTGCTTGCAAAAAGGATGCTAAGTTATTGCACTGGCATGCATATAGAGTTTGACCTGGGGATGATGTGATCACGCATACATCATACAATGAGCAGTGGAAAAAGCTCGATGTTATTTAACTTTAGTTTGGATCGGAGCCCCATCATTTTTGTTTTGGCCTATCTACTGATGGAATGAATCCATTTGGTAATATGAGCAGTGTACACAGGTCTTGGCTTGTAATGTTGGTGATATACAATCTCTCCTCATGGTTGACAATGAAACAAAAGTATGTGTTGTTATTTATGATGATATCAGGCCCTAAGCAACCTGGTAATGATATAGATGTTTATCTTACTCCTCTTGTCGATTATTTGGTGATGTTATTCAAGGAAGGGGTCAAGACTTATCATTCTTTTACGAAAGAGTATTTCACGTTGAAGGCCCTGTAGTTCTACACTATAAATTATTTTTCCACTTCTGGAAATTAATCTGGATATTCGGTTAAAGGGAACTATGCATGTCCCATGTGTGAAAGGGAAACATTATTTTGTCAACTTCAACACCGACGTAAAATTGTTTACCAAGGGGCACATGCGGTTTCTTCCTCAGGGCATCTATGGATTTTAGCGAAGAATTTTTTCAATGGGGAGATCGAGTTACATACACCACCTGTACCATTAATGGTGATCAAGTTTCTGAAAGAGTTGGGGAATAGTTGATGAATTTGGGAAAAGGAAGCGGAAATTTCAGTAGAAGGAAGCTGGAAGAAATGCTTTATTTTTTTCCAACTCCCATACTGGAAGGATTTGGATGTTAGATAATGTCTTGAGAAGAATGTGTGCGATTATTTGGTTGGGACACTATTAAATACCCCTAGAAAAACAAAATATGGGTTGAAGGCCCAACATGACATGGTTGAGATGGTTATTAAAGATAGTATAGGTCACGTAACAAATGGTGATGATTGTTATCTCTCCCTACATGTTTTTCCATGTCTAAGGCAGAGAAGAAATCATTTTGTGAGACCCTGAGCAGTCTAAAGGTCACAATAGCTTATTCATCTAACATCAGTTCATGTGTATCACTCAATGAGTTGAAGTTGGCCGGGCTTAAATCACATGACTACCACAATTTGTTGCAGGAATTGCTATAAGGTCGTCCATGCATTCCCATGTAAGATTGTGCATTACAAAGCTTTTTCAGTTCTTCCCATCTATTTGTTCCAAACGGATTAGTATTTCAAAGCTTGATCGGTTGCAAGTGACGATTTCTGAAGTACTGTACCGATGAAGATGTACTTTTCACCCTCATTCTCTGACATAATGGTCCATTTGATTATTCATTTGGTGTGGGAGATCAAACTATATAGTCGCATCTTTTTTAAATGGATGTATCCATTTGAACAATACATGAAAATTTTCAAACATTTCGTGAAGAATAGATATAGGCTTAATGAAAGTATTGTGCAATGCTACGTGGTAGATAAAGTAACAGAGTTATGTACCAATTAATTGAAGGAGGTCGATTATGTGGGGCTTCTAAGTTTTGGACATGAGGGGCGGTTAGATGGCCAAGGGGTTCATCAAGGTAAGCTACTCAACTCTAGTGTAGAGGATTTATGTGATGCCCATCTATATGTACTTCAAGACCATGAGGACATTATTCCATATATCGAGATTCACATAGGTGAGAAACACAGGGTATGTCCTACATTCAACGTTCTATTACAACACTCAAGAACATTTGTATCGTGGCTTTGCAATCACGTGGGGACCGGTAGACATCCAGAAATGGTTAAGTGTCTGGCACGTAGAACTCCTAGTATAGTATTTTTGTATGGAGGGTACGGTATCAACGGGTTTATGTTTGCCACAATATGTGTGGATTTTATGGGTGTTTCTCTAAATAGTGGAGTTTCTCTAGTTTCAGAGGCATTACATGTTGCTAAGTCAGGTGACAACAATCCGATCTATGCCATATGTTTTATTTTGGAACCATAGTTGAAATATGGGATCTTGATTACGAGACAATGCAATTTCCCATATTTAAATGTGAATAGGTAGATGTTAATAGTGGGCCAAGAACATAGGACTTGGGATTCATTATATTTAATCAAAGTCGGTTGGCTTGGAGAGAAGATCTATTCACAATGGCCGCAAAAGCACATTAAGTGTTCTATGTAAAAGGTTTGATCAATACTAGTTGGGAGATCGTAGTTGAGGGAAAAAGGGCTTTTGTTAAGGAAAATGATTTTGAAGATTACATTGGTTTTGGTCCAAATGCAGTGTTGGTTCAATTAGTGATGGTATAATGCTTGAAGAATATGAGGCGAGCTTGCGTGTATATTTGGGATGCTCGGACCATGATGAAGACATATGGATTGAAGCCCAAGGGAAGATGACCAAGAAGAAAAGGAAAGCCAAGAACAAGTTTCCCAAAAAGAAGAAGAAATCTAGGACATGATTGTACTATAAAATATTAATGTTTTTGAAAGATGACCAAATGTTAGGAGAGAGTTCTGAGTCCAGAACTCGTTCAGGACAACTGGTCAAAAGTGCTTGTATCACTTATTCCTTCTTAATTTTTCATGTCTATGCCATCGACCCTCTATTGAAAATACAATTCACTATGTAGACTTCATATATTATAAAATGAAACCAACCTCAATTGAAATAAAAATTCAAATGACTTTGCGATAATTAGGGGTCACATCCTAGGAGTTTAACAATCTTAAGAATTCAATTAATCTAGTACACACTTCCATAAAATAAAACATGGTTCCAACATGCTCCTAAGTGGCCAAACATACATCACACAAAAGAGCATTGTTTGAGGCGGGGCATCCTTGAAGCTTTAAAAGCTCTCTCATATGCATGTTGCTTCCTTTCGAGCTTCCATATATGCTCCCTCAATTGGCACACCTCACTGTGAACCCATTTGTAGCAATTATTTGTTATTTTGATAAATTTTGTGCCGAACCTCTAGAATTAAATTGGACCAAACACAATTAATAAAAAATAAATCATTAGCACAAATATATGATTGCATCAATAAATGTACATTCTTCAACCCTTGCTCTCTTGCTAGGCTCAGCCGCATCAAGTGTTTTGTAACACCACTTTTGCTCATAGAGTATCCACTTCTTCTTCACAAAGTGCTATTTTTCAAAGTACTTGCATGGTTTTTCCTCCCCATGAAAAGCCAATCCCTTAGCACTTCTCAAAATCAACATAATCAAGTTGGCGTAAGGGAGACTTTTGATTAACTTCTTTGAAGATGCAACCCACATCATATGCTTAAAAATTACAACCCCGGGATTAATTTTAGCACCCTCAACCACATAGTAGAACATCACAAGAGTCGAGTAATTGGGCTCAGTGATGTGATCGGGAGTGGGTACTATGGACCGATCTATTATATTGTACATAATACATTGGTCAATGGTGAGGTTATTTATACTAAAGGATTCCGGTTCCTAGATCATGGGGATTGCATTGAAACTATTTCACACTATAAGCATTAGGGTCAATACTAGGATATTTATCATTAAGTGACTATTCCCACCTATGATAAATGTCATTTAAAGGCCCATCCTCCACCTAGGGGTACACATCTTTCGGACCTTTATAGGGGCGGTTAATGATTTTGTTGATAATCCACGGGCTAATCCCAATGTATACCTGTTCACCCTTGTACAATACCTTCCCTCACCATCTACCTCATGCAAATTGGCAAACCTCATCAAAGTACGAGGGTTCGTTAAAATTTAAAAGCTTAAGAATGTGTGGACCATCAAATTTGAGTACGGGGTCGGCTAACCCAATCCTATGAAACACCTTCAAATCAAGAATATAGCTATCCATTAATTTCCCGGTATATTTTAAAGTATTAAACCTAGTTTGAGCTTCAAGAGATACAAACCTTGCTTCTTTGCCCGGGTTCCTTGGTTGACTACCTCTTGTTGATTGGGATTGGCGCCCATGATTATTTGCACCAGGATTGGAAGACGACATGAACTTGAGTTTCCCCGCATGGTTGATATTTTTATTTAAAGGAAGATTGTAGTTCCGCAGTCGGAAATGATGTTAGGGTTAAGATTTTGAATCCGATTTGAATTTTTATTATGTAGTAAACACTGTTCCGAGTGCATAATTCATTTGGATTATATTATTGAAGCCACAATTTAACGGTCCTAACTTGGAACTCATTTCAGAATAACAATTTTTGAAGATCTGAATTATAGTTTTTATATAGTAACTACAATTCGTTCCTTCAAAAAAACCCAAAAAGGGTTGCGTTTTATGATCAGCCTGAGTCCGGAAAGTACGAAAGACTTCCGAGCTCGTAACTAGCATGAATTGGGTTTTCCTTTTACACCCCTAAATATTTCTGAGCTCGTAAGTTTAATTCGGCCCTTCAAGGAAACAATTATAGAAAAAACAATAGACTTTTTTATCGGTTTGGTCAGGAAACTACGTACAAGCTCGGAACCTCGTAATTGGTGAAGATCGGATCTTTGATATCCAAGAAATAAATTTTTACGAGCTCGGAACCATTTATGAGGCTGGAAAAACAAAGAGACGACTAAGTTCCGCACTCGTAACTTATTTGGAAAGTATGGTTATCTGATTTTAAACAACAAATCCTATTGCTAGAAAAAGTCTAACCTGACACCGAACCCGGCCTATAAAAATACTTCTTAGCCATAGGATCTGGGCACAACAGGTGACCTTCGAAACCCCGTGCCAATTGTTTTGCTAAAATATTTATGTGGGTTTATCAGTATCCACAAGCCTCAAATTAGTCGAGTCAATGTACGAACAACCTAGGGCATCGTTAATAGTAATTATGGTGATGGGTATTGTTATGCATTTACCATGGTTAAGTCCATATTGTTATATCTCTTTCCTAAATTATCATAGAATTGCAAAACCTTATCATAGGGGACCGGCTTATCCAAAAATAATTAATCAAAATTTGATGGCTTAAATTTCTTTATCAATTGACCTAGGCATAATGGCTCTACATCTGAAGCACGAATTACCATAGGGTTTATACAATTTCTACGATGAAAGTAAACATACCTCTATTTAGAACCATCGTTGAAGAAGCGGTTGGAATTCTCCAGCTCTTGATACGGTCGATGATTATGACTCGATACATTTCCTGCTCCACCACCCACTTTTTCACCATGATGCCTAGGCTTAATTGATCAAATTGGGTGTCAAAATGAGAAATTAGCCAGTTTTGGATTTGAGGCCTAGGTTTCTTGAGTGTTTATTCTAATTGAAATCATGTCTGCCATTTTTTTGTATACTTGGATTAGGTTTCAAGCTCGGAACCTAGTCAAAGCTATCAGATTCAATTCCAAACTTAGAACCTCTTCCCCGAAACGTTTTACGAGCTCAAAACCTATAATTAGTCCTTGGTCAACTACAGGGCATTAAAGACGGTTTTCAAATGTGTATTTAATACCCATTTGATTGGGCATGGGTCTCCTCCCATTTTCTCCCCCAAAAACCCTCCGCATCCATTCTTCTACACATTCCTTCAAAATTCTCTCCTAAATTCTCACAAGCATTTCTAACCCACCCAAAACTCTAGTTATCATCATCTACCTAACATACTCTATTAAGAATCACCATGCTAGAGGTTTTGTTTTTGTTATGGTTTACTCCATCAAGAATATGGTCTTCATGGATCATTTCAGCTTCTAATCCCCATCTATTGTTCAAAAGGTAAATGTTAAATTGTTGGTATTGCTGCATAAGAGGGTGTTTTAGCTTCATGTTTTATTTGAGTGTTATTCTCATGATTTAGGTAGATGGTGTGTGTTATTATGATCCTTATATGTTATTATTTTACATGAAATGGCATCTATTGTATTGTAGTCATTTACAAATAGAATATAAGGCTTGTTTTTTAGGTAGATCAATGTCACCGAATAGGACTCGTAAAGGCCCCATGTTCACATGGAGGAAATTCCAATTCATTAGGAAATGTGAATGATGAGGAAGAGGGGTCAGAGGAGGTCAAGATTGCTAGGACACATTGTAGGACTTTAGCATAGAGAATGACAAGGAAGGAGTTAACTTTGTCAATACTTAACCAAGCGGAAAAATATTTTTCAAATGAATGTGCTAAGTGGTTGAGTTGGGTAGGGAAGGTTGGTAGAATGAGGGTAGTCATCAAGTATGATAATTGGCATGAGATCCCTGAAGAATACAAACACGTCCTATGGACGGAGTGCAAGGTATTTACAAGAAAATTTTAATTTAATTATGCTTTTAACACTTTTCTTTGATCAAAAGTTAAAGTTAATTTAATGAAATGTATATGGTTGTGACCCTTTCTAATTTTAATACTGACTGTTTGAGATCGATTATTCGGATTTGGATTATTTGAAGAAGAAGGAAATGGTCATGATGTCAAAGAGTTGGAGAGAACACAAGTATATCTTGTCTAGAGATTACATATTATCAAGTACAAAGAGGGATCATCCAAGGTTGACTTATACACACATTCAAACGGAAAGTTGGGAGATTTATAAGAGACGAACCTGGGAGAAAGAGGAAAATGTTAGTCCTTTAAATTAATTTTTAATAATCCCTTAATATTACCTTTCTTTAATCTTTAAGGCTATTACATTGTAATTTAGGGTACGGGGGCAGAAAAATGATGTAATGCATTGAAAAACATAACTCGCATCGGAAGAGCTGGGCCTGAGGGGATATGGGTTAGCGTCCCTCAATTAAGTCATTCCACATTGGGGGGGAAATTAAGTCAACATTGGAATCCTTAGTTGGTGGGTCCATTGGGTTTCATATTTGGTGAAATCCATTCCATATAATCTATAGTGTATTGATTCCTTCCCTAATGAAGCTCGATCCCTCATCTTCTTCGTCCGGCGAGAAGCCCGCTAGCAAAGCTCAAACCATCAGGCTCTCGAGCAACTCCTCCTTCAGAGTTCTTTGATAGTTATCCTCAAGAGCTTTCCATTCAAAGCTTCGAGCTCTCGTGATAAGCTGGCTGTTAGCTTCCAGTCCTCGTCGTTATCAAAGAGAGCATCATCATTATCATCGAGGAGTTCCTCATCATCATCAAGAGCTTGTTGTTGTCATTAAGCTTCTTTCGACAAACTTGCTATCATTAAGTGCTTATTGGTGTTCGTCGATGCTTGATACTATCGTTAGTCAAAGAACGCCTCTATTAAACATTCAATGGTGGAAAATTCATTTTGAAGCCTGTAGCAGTGCCCCTAGCTCACCACTAAATTTCCTTCAGGTTGCCAGAACCATCGACCGCTTGTTCCTCGATAAGTCTTGTTGTGCGCAATGGAGAAAGAACAAAAAATATGAACAAAAATAATAAGACACAAGATTTACGTGGTTCACCAATTTGGCTACATCCACGGGAGACGGATTCCACTATATCAGAATTAATTGTTTACAGAGAGAAGAGAGACACTTTATATGCTGTCTCCACTAAACCCTAACAAACTGGGCCAAAACACAATTCGGCCCAAATCAACCGGGCAGCGAGATCCCCATTTAGCCGGGGGCGTCTACCGCCCCCCGGACCCCCAGGCCAGGGTCGCAGAAGCGGCTATTACAGTATTTAAGGCATACCAACAAATCTCCACCTTGACTTGAATCCTCAAAGTAGAAAACTCCAGATGCACCATTACAGTGCCAGATGAGTAGACTTTGCCCTCCACTCCCGGGACTGCCCATAGAGCACCTAATCAGCTCTGATGTTCAGCAAGTCCAAACAATATTGAAACTTGCTATGTGGAACAGATTTGGTGAACATATCAGCGGGGTTATCAGCAGTTCCCACTTTCTTCACCCTGATTCTCCTCTCACTCCTCAGGAAATGATATCTGACATCAATATGCTTGGTCCTCTCATAATGGACCTGATCCTTGGCTAGGCAGATTGCACTCAAGCTGTCACAGTACACAGTAGCCTGATCATGATGTAGACCAAGATCACTAACTAGCCCTCCATATTCCCTCTTTTGCAGCCTCTGTCAGAGCCATGTACTCTGCTTCCGTAGTAGACAACGTCACTGTAGGTTGCAAAGTCGCCTTCCAGCTAACCACAGAACCTCCCAAAGTGAATACATAACCAGTCATCGATCTCCTTGTGTCAACATCACCAGCATAATCAAAATCAGAGTAGCCTGTAACTAAGCACTCGGTATCACCTCCATAAATGAGACCCACATCAGACGTACCTCTAAGATACCTGAAGATCCTCTTCACTGCTTGCCAATGTTCCTTTCCCAGTTGCCCCATGAACCTGCTCACAACACTGACTGCCTGTGCTAAATCTGGCCTCGTGCAAACCATAGCATACATCAAGCTCCCCACCGCACTGGCATAAGGAACCCGAGACATATACTCATTCTCCTCGTCTGACTGAGGAGCAAACATGGTGGTGAGATGAATATTTGCAGCACTAGGAGTGTTTATAGGCTTGGCTGTAGACATGCCAAACCTAGTTAACACTTTCTGAATGTAGCCTTTCTGTGACAAGAAAAGCTTCCGCTGACTTCGATCCCTAAGAATCTCCATTCCTAGTATCTTCCGAGCTGCACCTAGATCCTTCATCTCAAACTCAGCACTAAGAAGTCCTTTCAACTTCTGAACCCATTGCTTACTCTTTGCGGCTACCAGCATGTCATCTACATAAAGCACCAGATAGATGAATGACCCATCTCTTAACCTGCTATAGTAGACACAACAGTCATAAGCACACCTCGTGTATCCCAACTGAAGCATGTAGCTGTCAAATCTCTTGTACCACTACCTCGGAGACTTCTTAAGCCCATATAAGGACTTCTTCAACTTGCAAACATATTTTTCCTTGCCAGGAACTTGGAAACCATCTGGCTGAGTGATGTATATCTCTTCCTCCAACTCTCCATGTAGAAAAGCCGTCTTCACATCAAGTTGTTCAAGCTCCAAATCCTGATGTGTCACTATAACTAGCAACACCCTGATGGAGGTGTGTCTGACCACTGGTGAGAAAATCTCATTGTAATCTACTCCCTCTCTCTGACTGAAACCTCTAGCAACAACTCTAGCCTTGTACTTGACTACCTCTGTAGGTGATATCCCTTCATTTTTCTTGAAAACCCATTTGCAAGTGATAACCTTTCTCCCTTGAGGCTGTTGAACCAAAACCCATGTCTGATTCTTCTGGAGGGACTCCATCTCATCTCCCATTGTTACAAACCATTTGTCAGCATCAGTACCTGAAAAAACTTCTCTGTAGGTGGATGGCTCATGAGTATCCACCTCCTCAGCAACCTGTAGTGCATAACCCACCATATCCTCAAACCCATATCTCTTGGGTGCCCCAACTCCAACCCTCCTGGGTCGGTCCCGAGCTAAACTGAGGACTGTAGCTCCTGATGGTTGAGGATCTGGTGGTGGAGATTCCGGTATCTCAGATTCTGTCCATGGCTCTTGATCCACCTCAAATTGTTCCAATCTAGTTTCACTTTGAGTGACTTCAAACTCCACCTATTTATCAACTCCACTAGTTTCTGGCACAACTGTGGGCTTCATCATAGATCTAAGCAAAGAATTTTCATCAAAGACAACGTCCCTGCTCAGAATAACCCTCTTCTCAGATGGAGACCATATCCTGGAGCCTTTAACTCCATCTCCATAACCCACAAAGACACCCTTCTTGGCTCGGGGCTCTAACTTACGATCACTAACATGATAATAAGATGTACAACCAAAAACTTTTAACTTGGAGTAATCAACAACTTTACCTGACCACAACTCCAAAGGTATTTTGCACTCTATACCCGTGTGAGGCCCGCGGTTGATCAAGTAACAAGCTGTACTCACCGCCTCTGCCCAGAATCTCCTTTCCAAACCAGCATTAGAGAGCATGCACCTCGCTCTCGCCAACAATGACTGATTTATCCGCTCAGCTACGCCATTCTGCTGTGGCGTATTCCTGACTGTATGATGACGAGCAATCCCTTCATCCCTACAAAACTAATTAAACTCAGACGAGCAGAATTCCAGCCCATAATCAGTTCGAAGCCTCTTGATCTTCTTCCCGGTCTGATTCTCCACCAAAGCTTTCCATTCCTTGAACTTCGAGAAAGCTTCACTCTTATGTTTCATCATGATAACCCAAGTCATCCTTGAGTAATCATCAATCAGAGAAACAAAGTACCTGTGACCTCCCAGTGACTCAACTCAGGAAGGTCCCCAACAATCAGAATGGATGTAATCCAATGTGCCCTTTGTTCTATGAATCGCCTTAGGAAACTTGCTGTGGTGATGCTTCCCAAAAATGCAATGCTCACAGAAGTCCAAGCTCTTAAACTTGTGGCCACCAAGAAGATCATATTTCGACAGAATCTACATCCCTCTTTCACCCATGTGACTAAGCCTCATATGTCATAACTTAGTATTATCATCCTGGTGAACCTCTGAAGATGCAACATTAATAGAATCCATAACCGTGGAACCTTGTAGAAAATACAAAGTACCATGCAGAACACCTTTTAGAGCCAGCCTAGAACCTTTGCAGACACACAAAACTCCATCACTCCCTGAGTAGACGAAACCCTTTCTATCCAACGTAGGAAGAGAAATTAGATTCTTTGTCATCGATGGAACATGCCTGACATCGTTCAAAGTACAGAAACTACCATCATGCGTCCTGATCTTGATTGAACCAATCCCAACTACCTTGTACGTAACACCATTTGCCGTAGTAATGATGCCCTCAGCTTGCTCATAATTTGAGAAATAATCTCTCCTTGGGCATATATGGTAAGATGCCCCAGAATCAAGAAACCACGCATTAGGATGATTATTTTGCCCAGTAGCAGCTAGTGCAAAATCATCTTCAGAACTGAAATCCCCTTCAGCCACAGCAGCAGTACCAGATGTACTCCCAGATTTACTAGCCTTCTTCGGACACTCCTTTTTCCAATGCCCCTTCTCCTTACAGTAGTTACAAACATCATTGGCCTTGGGACCCTTTGAAGATGACTTCTTGCCCTTATTCTTACTGCCGATTCCCTTGCCCTTTGTATTTCCATCACTAGCAAACAAGCCAGAGGCCTGACTTTCTGTACCTGTACCGTTTGCCTTATGTCGCAACTCTCTACTATGGAGAGAGGATCTAACTTCCTCCAAAGACACGGAATCTTTACCAACAATAAATGACTGAACAAAATTCTCATACGAAAGCGGTAAAGACACTAGCAAAATCAAAGCAGCATCTTCATCTTCAATTTTCACATCTATATTTCGCAATTCTAATAACAACGTATTCAATTGCTCTAGATGGTCTCTGAGTTGCGTACCTTCCTGCATTCGGAGACCGAAGAGGCATTGTTTCAGAAGTAGCTTGTTGGTTAGAGATTTTGTCATATACAAACTCTCCAACTTCAGCCATAGTTGTGCAGCAGTCTCCTGATCTGAGACCTTAGTGATGATTTCGTCCGCGAGACACAACATAATCGTCGAGTGTGCCTTTTCTTCCAGACCCACCACATCGCCAGAACTGCTCGCGAAATCCTTCGTCAGCGGAGTCCACAAACCTTGTTGTTTCAGCAAAGCTTGCATCTTGATTTGCCATAAACTGAAACTGTTTCTCCCAGTAAACTTGTCGATCTTCACGTTCAACCCAGACATCTTTCTCCCCAATCAGCCCCGATCTGATGAGCCCAGAATCTGATACACCCACTACGGATCTCACCGGAAAAAGAAACCGCTCTGATACCAGTTTTTTGTGCGGAATGGAGAAAGAACAGAAAATATGAACGAAAATAACAAGACACAAGATTTACGTAGTTCACCAATTTGGCTACATCCACGGGAGACGGATTCCACTATATCAGAATTAATTATTTACAGAGAGAAGAGAGACACTTTATATGCTGTCTCCACTAAACCCTAACAAACTGGGCCAAAACACAATTCGACCCAAATCAACAGCAGTCCAATAAAGAGACAAACTATACCGTCGGAGATCCCCGTTTAATCGGGGGCGTTTAACCGGGGGCGTCTGCCGCCCCCTGAACACCCAGGCTAGGGTCGCAGAAGCGGCTATTACAGTATTCAAGGCATACCAACAAGTCTCTTGTCCATCGGAAAGTGTCGAAGTTAGGTCCTCATAGTCGAAGAGGGGTTCTCAATTTAGTCAAAACCATCGAAGTTAGGTCCTCGAATTTGGGTCCTCGATTGGTCATCCCTTGATGAGTTCATTCGTCGCCCTTCGAAGCTATCGTCATCCATAACTCATCGTTGGAAGCTTCAAACCCTCATCCAAGAGTTCTTTGGAATACTTGAAGCCTCTCGGATCTGCCTTCGTTTAAAGGGAAGTAATAAATTTGTTAATTTGATTGTTGGCCAGACATTTCTCATGGCCTTTGCTTGGAGGGAATAAAATGTGGGAAAGAAGTGTTTGTGAGGGGAGAATCCGAGAGAATGTATGATCCAGAGCTTCTCCATTGAGCTCAATGCCGTCATTTGCAAAAAGTTTTTGAAGTGCTGAAAATACAGATGAAATATTGGTCTGCTAGGTCCATTCGAAGCTTGCAGCCCTCGTTCTGAGAGCTCATCGTTCAAAGGTTCAAGCTTTCGTCCTTTAATAGCTCACCGTTAGCTTCCAGCCCTCGTCCTCAGGTATGCCAAAGACGTTGAAGTTATGTTCTACGAAGCTGGGTCCTCGAGCATACTAAGGCCATCAAAGTTAAGCTCCTCAAAGATGGGTCCTTGAGCATGCTAAAGTCATTGAAGTAAAATTCCCTGAAGCTCTCGTCAGCCTTCGAAGCCCTCATCAACTAGAAGCCGAACTAGAGTTTGAATTTTCTTTTCTTGTTTACCTAATGATTCTGAACTAATATTCTCTATGATTTTGTCATTCAATTTGGCCTTTTCCTTGTTAGTTTCTCTTATGGGGTCTTCATCTTCTTCCGAAACTTTAAATTTAGGCTTACTTCAAGAAGTGGCGGTTCATCTAATTTTCAGCTCCATAGCAGACGTGCTTTTGGGCAATGACAAAGGTCATCTTATAAGTGATGATATATCATGTCTACCATCTGACCCTATGGATTTTTTATTCCTTCTTGGTCAGAAGGGCTCTCATGATATGCAACTTTGTTTTTGGTCAATCTGTGGTGCTGTTGATTCTCCATTTATGTTCTTTAAATGATTGATTGAATTGCAGATGATAAGGTGGTGTTAGCCTATTTAGGGAAATATATTCTGGTGAATGGCACTGATGTACTTGTTCGTTCGAGTGAAGCTTTTATAATAGACAAACTTGCTCTATGGATTGGCGAACTTCATTCTTGCTGGTTATTGCGCCAACTCTTTTTTCTTGCATTTCCTGCGCAATGAACTTGTGGTCGGGGTTGAGCATAAGGCAAAAATTTACAATAATCTTCTACCCTATATCACGACAGCCGATATTCTGAGGATATTCAAATTTCATCAAGTCACAACATAAAGAATAAAGACAATTGAACCGCATGCAGCAGCTAGTGTAGATATTATGAAGGCATGTGTACTGGAGAGAAATTATCTTGAGAATGAGTAGAATATTTCAATGTTTTTCTATAAAACCTCTTAAGCAGTGTCCCATGAGTACACCAAAAGGTTTGAATTTTGCTCGGCCATTTTTTTTCATCGCTGGAACAAGCTCGAGAGCTTGCCACTAGCACCTTCGAGCAGAAACCATGCCGTCAGCGCCATGGAGTGTTGTAACCAAAACTCATATCTGCCAGGGTCTTTGAATGATGGACGTAATCACACTACCAGGGCTTTCGAACAATGAAGCCACTCGCCAATGGTGTCTTCGACCACACTACAGTTGCTTCCGAGCTTACAAAAAGGTATGGAAGCTTCCCTCGATCGCTTAACCCTCGAGAGCTCGTTCCTCTTCCTCGAGAAAGGTTTCATCCATCTAATTTTGAAGTGGTAACATTCAAGTTCGTTCGTTCATGTTCGTTTGCTCGTTCGCCCTTCGAAGAATTTGCCAAAAGCTTTTCTCTGGGAATAAAGAGGTGACATGGAGGCAGAAGAATGATACAAGCATGTCATGGAATTTCTTGTCTGTGGAAGATGTACTGGAAAATGGAGAAAATTCTATGTCTGTGGCTACAGTAGTCACAGACGGAAGAGAATGGGGAGGACGCATGTAGGAAATGCGCGGCGTGAGGACGCATGGGGAGGACCAGATGACGTGGCGTGAGTACGCATGTCCAAAATGCGCCCTCTACTTTGGTAAGCGGATGCAGGATTTGGTGGAATGGGAATTGTACACGTGGAGAGGACGCATGAGGTAAATGCGTCCTCACATCCACATCCACATCCACTTTCAGCATTTATACATATATATATAAATATAAATAAATAAATTTATATATATAAAAAGATATATATAAATATAAATATATACATAAATATAAAAATATAAATTTAAATATATACACATATATATATATATATAAATAAAGATATAAATATAAATATAAATATAAATATAAATAAATATAAAAATATAAAAATGTAAAAATATAAAAATATAAATATAAATATATACATATATATAAATATAAATACTATATAAATATAAATATAAATATAAATAGATATATAAATATAAATATAAATAAATCAATACATAAATAAATATATATACAGATATATATAAATATAAATATAAATATAAATAAATATATAAATATTTTATGATTGTTGAAACTGATGCATCTGATCTAGGTTATGGAGGTATATTAAAACAAAACCATGAAAATAAAATAAACATAGTAAGATATTACTCAGGATTCTGGTCAGAAACTCAAAAGAACTATTCAACTGTCAAAAAAGAGGTTTTATCCATAGTTTTATGCATTTCAAAATTTCAAGATGATTTGTATAATAAAAGATTTTTATTAAATATTGATTGCAAGTCAGCAAAAGATATTTTGCAAAAGGATGTTAAAAATTTGGTTTCTAAACAAATCTTTGCCCGATGGCAAGGAATTTTATCAGTTTTTGATTTTGATATTCAGTTTATTAAAGGAAAAGATAATTTTATTCCTGATTTTCTAACTCGTGAATTTCTTACAGGAAAACATGAGTCATTGATAATTTTATTCCTGATTTTCTAACTCGTGAATTTCTTACAGGAAAACATGAGTCATTCAAAAACCAGTAAGGATTATCAAAATCCTAGACCCCTTACTCCTTCAATTTCATCACCAATTCCAATAGAAGATTTTCCTCCCATTCCATATTCCACAATAGCCCAAACTCCACATTCAAGATTGGTAACCAGCCAAATTCCACCTTTGACCTCCAATTTCATACCATTAAGAAGAGCACAAACTCCACTGCCCACTGCTCAAGCTTCGTCTAGCAGTTCTGCACCCATTACAGTATATTTTGATAAGCCATTTCCAGAAAATATAGTAACTACTCATTTCATTACAGAACCAGACATTCCCCAATTAAAAGTTTTCGTTTCAAATATTTTCAAGACCTCAGCTTTATGTAAATAAAATTCTTGACTGGGTGGATTTATAAAAGAGAATAATAATTTCTTTCCGAATATTCTTGTACTGATTCCTTGTTGAGTTTTCTTGAAAGGAGTTATTTGATACAAAAATGGATTTCCTAATACTGCATCATAAGTTACATTTTCTAAAATTAAAAATGAATGTTTAATAAAGTAATCATTATTACTAATAAATCCATTTGACAATTTTTTCTTAATAGTCATTGGGGTTCCATTTGCAGCTGCTAATTTTTCATTAGTCTTTTCTAAATACTTACTTGGAATGATGCCTGACCTAAGACATGATTGATCAGCACCACTATCAATTAATGCTACAACTGTTGTACTAAAATCTTTAACACCAATTGTAACTAATGAATACCATTTTTCCATATTAATTGTATTAATTGCATTAAAAAATTGTTGTTGTGTTGGAATGTCACGTGATATCATAATATCATTGTCAGAAGTAGATGGCATATCAGGCTCGTGTAATGATAGTAATTTGACCTCTAGTTCTAAGTCTTTATCTTTTAAATTATTTATTTCTAATTTAATTTGTGCCATTTCATTCTTTAATTGACTAATTTCTTTTCTAATATCCAAATATTCATTTGTATGAGTTTTCCTAGATGTTGAAGCCTTTTCTAATTCTGAATATTTTTTAAGAGTTTTATTTAGACTAAAAGCTTCTGTAATGACAGGCTTTTGTCCTTCTATCACAAAACCTTTTAATTTATCTATATATTCATTTTTATCTTCAGAATTTTTCATTTTTTCAAGTATTTCTAATATTTCTTTTTTCTTATTTGAAAATTGATTTAACATATTTATAGTTGGAATTCTACAATTACAATCTGAATTACTAGAGTAATCTGATGTGGATTCATAATCTGATTCTGAGTTATCTATCAATATATTCATTAATTTATTTTTTAATTCTAAATCTTCTAGAGCATTAATTTTCTTTTCAATTTTATATATAAATATATATAGACATAAATATAAATATATAAATATAAATATATAAATATAAATACATACATACATATATATATAAATATAAATATATACATATATATAAAAATATAAATAAATACATATATATAAAAATATAAATATATACATATTATATATATATAATATATATGTGTATATATAAATATAAATATAAATATGTATATATATAAATAAATACATATATATATATAAATACAAATATATACATATGTATATACAAATAAATCAATATGTATATAGGGTTGTATATTTATATAAATATAAATATAAATAAATATATATATATATATATATATAAATATATACATATATATATATATAAATATATATAAATATATACATATATATAAATATAAATATAAAGATATACATAAATATAAATATGTATATATATAAATATAAATATATACATATATACATAAATATAAATATAAAGATATATATAAATATAAATAAATCAATACATAAATAAATATAGGCAAAGTCTTGGGAAAGACGGTCTTTCCATAGGCTTATGGAAAGACGGGGTTTGATTGGAATAATAAAAGTAAAAAGGTCTTAGTTGCAATATTAAAGTTTTAGTATGAAACATGTAGTAGTTATAAAATTTATAACCCGGTTCATGCAACCCAAAAATTTTATCTTAATTTCTTCTAATTTACTCTTTAAACCTTGGTCTTTCCATAACTTATGGAAAGACCGTCTTTCAAGAGACGGACTCAATAATATATATACACACATATATAAATAAATATATAAATATAAATATAAATATAAAGATATATATAAATATATATATAAATATATATATAAATATAAATATAAATATATAAATATAAATAAATAAATATAAATATAAATATATACATATATATATAAATATACATACATATATATAAATATAAATATATATATAAATATAAATATATACATATATATAAAAATATAAATATATACATATATATAAAAATATAAATATATACATATATATAAATATAAATATATACATATATATAAATATAAATATATACATATTATATATATATATATAATATATGTGTATATATAAATATAAATATAAATATGTATATATATAAATATATACATATATATATATATATATACAAATATATACATATGTATATACAAATATAAATGTATATATATATATATACATATACACACATATATATACATATATATAAATATAAAAAATAAAAATATATATAAATATATATAAATATAAATATATACGTAAATATAAATATAAAAATATAAATATAAATATGTACATAAATATAAATATGAATATAAATATAAAGATATACATGAATATAAATATAAATATATATAAAGATAAAGATATATATAAATATAAATAAATCAATATATAAATAAATATATATACATATACATATATATAAATATAAATATACAAATATAAATAAAGATAAAATATAAATATAAATTAATATATAAGTATATATGCATAAATATAAATAAATAAATAAATAAATAAAAATATATACACATATATATAAATATACATACATATATATATAAATATAAATATATATATATATATATATATAAATATATACATACATATATAAAAATATATATAATATATATATAGGCAAAGTCTTGGGAAAGATGGTCTTTTCATAGGCTTATTGAAAGACGGTGTTTAATTCGAATAATGAAAGGTAAAAGGTCTTAGTTGCAACTTTAAAAATTTAGTATGCAACATGCAGTAGTTATAAAATTTATAACCCGGTTCATGCAACCCGATGTGTATATATAAATATAGATATAAATATGTATATATATACATATAAATATAAATATAAATAAAGATATAAATTTAAATATAAATATAAAGATATATATAAATATATATAAATAAATAAATAAATATATAAATACAAATATATACATATATATATAAATATATATATATATACATGTATATATATAATATATATATATAGACAAAGTCTTGGGAAAGACGATCTTTCCATAGGCTTATGGAAAGACGGTGTTTAATTCGAATAATGAAAGGTAAAAGGTCTTAGTTGCAACATTAAAAATTTAGTATGCAACATGTAGTAGTTATAAAATTTATAACCCGGTTCATGCAACCCGTTGTGTATATATAAATATAAATATGTATATAAATATAAATATAAATATGTATATATACATATGAATATAAATATAAATATAAATATATAAATATAAATATAAATAAAGATATAATATAAATATAAATATAAATATATATATATATATATAAATATATATATAAATAAATAAGTATATATAAAGATATATATAAATATATACATAAATATAAATATACAAATATAAATATAAATATATACATATATATAAATATAAATATATACATGTATATATATAATATATATATAGGCAAAGTCTTGGGAAAGACGGTCTTTCCATATGCTTATGGAAAGACGGTGTTTAATTTTTTTTAAAATTAAAAACCATCCGGGGATGGGGGAAATTCTATTAGGCCTTCCCTAGCCATTAAATAACAAAAGCAAGAAAGAAAGGAAGCCAAAGCTTAGTTGGATATACAAGAGTGATAATTCAGCTCTTGAAGCAATAGCAATTGCTTCCAAAAGAATGAAGAGATATGGATGATACGATGAAGATTTCATAAAGTATTAGGCTATGGACGGTGTTTAATTCGAATAATGAAAGGTAAAAGGTCTTAGTTGCAACATTAAAAATTTAGTATGCAATATGTAGTATTTATAAAATTTATAACTCGGTTCATGCAACCCGATGTGTATATATAAATATAAATATAAATATGTATATATATGTATAAATATATACATATATATATAAATATAAATATATACATATGTATATACAAATATAAATGTATAGATATATATATATATATATATATATATAAATATAAATATATACATAAATATATAAATATATAAATATATAAACATAAATATAAATATATACACAAATATAAATATAAATATATATATATAAATATAAATATAAATATATATATATATAAAATATAAATATATACATATATATATATATATATATAAATATAAAGATATATATAAATATAAATCAATCAATATATAAATATAAATATAAATATAAAGATATATATAAATATAAATAAATATATTTATATATATGTATATATATATATATATATTTATATATTTATATATATGTATATATATATACATATACATATAAATATAAATATAATTTTCAAAATGCATCCCTAAATATAATTTTCAAAATGCGTCATCTACTAATTTAGAGCAAAAAAAATAAATTACGTCACATGAGGACGCATTTTTAAAATGCGTCCTCTACTATTTTAGCCCAAAAAAAATTTAAATCATGAGCCAGAGGACGCATTTCCTTAATGCATCCTCCATCTTGTTGTCCATTTTCCAAAACCACCCTACCCGCAGCCAATATTCAAATTTTCACTAAGTAAAATCTAGAACTCCTGGAAAATGGTGCATCTTTTATTCAATTTCAAGCGACAAGAACTGATTTTTAGAGTCCCTTTTCAATGGATCAATCAGAGAATACGAATAAGTACCTATAAGGCACCCAAGAGTAGCAGTTGTTGCTTATGATTTAGCAGCCATAGAATACAGAGGAGCTAATGCAATCATAAATGTCGACATTAGCACGAACGCTGACAAACTGGAGCAGGACCTCATCTGGCAGCCACAACATGGCATACGTGTTTCGAGAAACACAAATGGATGAGCTAGAAAGCAGCAGAACCTCATCGAGAGTTCATCGACCGCTCGTTAACCCTTGAGGCTATTGTCAACTCTTGAAGCTTGGTATCATTATCTCTCAAAACCCCCGGTTGGGTCCAGGTTCCTCTTTGCTCCCTCTCCACCTTTCTCTATCTCTCTCTCTTTGTGTGGAGTAGTATGTAGAAGTATATAGCATGCTTGATGGCTGTACAGGTGTAGATACTAAAGGGATATCTACTGAAGCATTAAATCTTCCTTGAAATGTTTGGAAAAAAAAATCCATATATTTTCCTATCTGGTTGACGAAAATTGTGTCCTTATTTCTCTGGTCACATGTTAGACATTCATGAATGGAGACTTGTGTCGGGAATGAGGAGCCCATATTTTCTAACAAAGATGTAAAAGTTTGTTGTTAAAACTTACATGTAATATAATGCTATATAATTTTATTTTCAAAATGACTTACTATAGATTGTCTGCCTTGAATGAATAGTGTGAACTATCACATTTCAAGATCATTAATGCCACCTTCCTGTTACATACTCGTCTACGGAAACAAATTACTCGTAGATGCATATTTCATATTCCAGAGGATTGTAGGATCATTAAATCTATGGTTTTCTTGTATTGTTGTTTCTTAGCTGCTAAGTATTTTCTCCTGACATCCCGTGTTGGATGATTACTGCGCGACATGCACTTTTAGGTAAAGGCTCTAGTCTTCTAGCTAATATTTTGATCTGTAAAACCTTTGACCTTGTAGAAGTACAGAGCATGACGTATAGCAATATCTCAATTTATACAAAAATGCTATGAACTCGACCCAAAGAGATCAAATTGTTAAAATTGATTGTGCTGGAATAATTTAGGCGTAACAATATATTTTTTTAGGCTGGACTAAAATTATTTCAAATCTTTATAACAAGATTTTAAAATAATTATTTTAAATCTTTATAACAAGATTTTAAAATAATTTGGGGGCAATAACTAGGCATCAGTTATTTTGCAACAAAGGCCAGGTTGAAGGAGGTTATACGCCTTACTTGAATTCTTTAAAAAGAGACACCAAGCCAAATTAAAACATTTATACTGCTTTGATTTATGGATATTGCAGATAAGAGAAGATTTATGTAGCTCTTAAAATATGCGAACAAATCCATGCTAAAAACCATTTCCCAAATTCTTACACTAATGGTTTACTTGACGATATTATTATTTTTGTACTTAAATACCATTATTTGTTTGTATGACATCGGATATGGCCTAAAGGCCTAGGTAAGGCTCTATGATTAAAATATCATTGTTGTTGATATTGACATTGTTATTATTAGTTGAACAATTCCAGCCAAAGTTATATTGAATTTGAGGGACCCTCGACCAGGGAATAGTGTATCTACCATGAATGATACGATGGGTCGAAGAATGCCCACTCTAGTTGAGTTGTATACTATGCGCTGAGCTTCTTATATTGATCTGGACTTCAGAAGCATTATTTCCCTTGCATCGATAAGCCTAAGGTCGACCATTATTTCCCTTGTTTCGATAAGACCAAGGTCGACCATTGTTTCTCTTGTGTCGATAAGACCAACATTGATTATTTCCTTTGTATCAATAAAACCAAGGTTAACCATTATTTCCCGACCATCATCTCCCTTGCGCCGATAAGACCAAGGTCGACGATTATTTCCCTTGTGTTGATAATACTAAGGTCGGCCGTTATTTTCCTTGTGTGGATAAAACCAAGGCCGACCATCATTTCCTTTGAGTCGATAAGACCAAGGTCGACGATTGCTTCATTTATGCCGACAAAGGCTAAGTTTGACGGTGTGATGATTTGAGTGGTTTACTCTTAAGCGGTACTCAAGATAGTATTCGAGTGGTTTTCTCTTAAACGGCACTCAAGATGGTATTCAAGTGGTTGGCTGTTAAGAGGCACTCAAGATGGTATTCTAGTGGTTTGCTGTTAAGCGGCACTCAAGATGATGATTCGAGTGGTTTGCTCTTAAGCGGAACTCAAGGTGATTATTCGGGTGGTTTGCTCTTAAGCGGCACTCAAGATGGTATCTGAGTGGTTTTCTCTTAAGAGACACTCAAGATGATTCGAGTGGTCTGCTCTTAAGCGGCACTCAAGGTGATGATTCATGTGGTTTTCTCTTAAGCGGCACTCAAGATGGTATTCAAGTGCTTTGCTCTTAAACTGCACTCAAAATAATGATTTGAGTGGTTTGCTCTTAAGAGGCACTCAAGGTGATGATTCGAGTGGTCTGCTCTTAAGCGGAAATCAAGATGATGATTCGAGTGGTTTTCTCTTAAAAGGCACTCAAGGTGATGATTCGAGTGGTTTGCTCTTAAGCGGCACTCAAGATGATGATTTGAGTGGTTTGCTCTTAAGCGGCAGTCAAGGTGATGGTTCGAGTAGTTTGCTCTTAAGTGGCACTCAAGATGATAATTTGAGTGGTTTGCTCTTAAGCGGCACTTAAGCCGATGATTGGAGTGGTTCGCTCTTAAACGACACTCAAGTTGATAATTCGAGTGGTTTGCTCTTAAGCGGTACTCAAGGTGATGATTTGAGTTGTTTGCTTTCAAGCGGCACTCAAGGTGATGATTCTAGTGGTTTGCTCTTAAGCGGCACTCAAGGTGATGATTCTAGTGGTTTGCTCTTAAGCTAAACTCAAGATGGTATTAGAGTGGTTTGCTCTTAAGCAGCACTCAAGATGATGATTCGAGTGGTTTGCTCTTGAGCGGCACTCAGGATGGTATTCGAGTGGTTTGCTGTTGAGCGGCACTCAAGGATATTATTCGAGTGGTTTACTCTTTAGCGGCACTCAGGATGGTATTCTAGTGGTTTGCTCTTTAGTGGCACTCTTGAAGATACAAGTACTCTCTTAGTGGTGGTTTGAGTACTCCCAATTTGAGTACTCTCTCTAGTGGTGGTTTTAGTACTCTCGATTCGAGTACTCTCTCTAGTGGTGGTTTGAGTACCCTCTCAAGTGGTGGTTCGAGTACTCTTGGTTCGAGTACCCTCTCTAGTGGGGTTTCAAGTTCTCTCGATTTGAGTACCCTCTCTAGTGGTGGTTCAGTATGCTGATAAGCTACCCTCTTTGTGATGATTCAATTATGCTGATAGGCTACACTTATGAAAGTAAGTGTGCCCAAGAAAACCACTGTTGAAAGTTAAAGGACACCCTCATCGACTCCAGATTCATTATTAAGGAATCACACTCCCAACATTACATCCGACTATGAGATTTATGATTATAACATGTATGCTCGGTGCAACATTTTTACCAGTGACTTGCTCACCTTCGTATACCTAGAGTGATATTGTCCCAATTTACATCGATTCTAAAACATCGTAGACTTGTTCGAGTAAAATAACTTCAAGTATACCTTGGTAAATATATAAATATTACAAGATATAGCATGATAGGCTGCAATGATACACTCTCAGAAAGGCTCCACGAGGGACTTAATGATGGAGCTTTATCTAGAAGTCCATCCTTGAAGTAGGAATCGTTATTTGCAAGATTTCCAAGCATTGTACCATTGGTTTCAATAGTCCCTCGCTGGATGTTGATTTATTCCTTAGCATACATGTTTTGCTCCACTATATTGCTATCGCGAGCTTGATCTCCTTGCCTCGTATTGTTGGGAGACTATTATTAATGGAAAAAAAATCTTCATTAGCGTTGGTTAAGTCCCTCTTAACCCTCATCAATTTGAGGGATGGTCATAGTCGAATGATAATGAGATTCCTCTAATGCTTCCTTCAGATTCGTACACTACAAAGGCAACAAAAAGAAATTCCTTAGTCTTGGCCAAAGAGAATTAAGTGCTGAAACTCTTCAGCTTGGGTCATCTTGTTGGTGCAAACTTTGAGCAAAGAATGCTGGCACTAGAGTTATATGTTTCCTCTAAGCCTCGCTTATAAATCTCATAATTTTTACCCAGCTGATCATCGATGATGGGGGCTCGATATTAAAATTCCTCTTTTTAAAAAAATATGCAGCTTGGAAGTACAAGATTTTGAGAGACCCTTCGAGTGAGGGAGGAAAACTTAATATATTTGAGGTTATGATGTTAAGAGAACTAAGGCATTCCTACGATGTTAACATATTCGAATTTAAGTTGATTCAAATACAAAAACATAATTATCATGCCTCGAGTTCTCCGGGGACTCTTGATGATACTCTTATGAAGATAGAATTGGGCTGCAGCCTAGTCCATTAAATATAACCATTAGCCCAATAAGGTTTAGTCATACGGACATTCAATACGTATTTAATAAGAATTGCGGTTACAGACAATGAGGGTTAGGGTTTAATTAGTATAAATATGAAGGTATGTCATTCATTTTGATTTATTCACAACGACTCCTGATTACTGAGATTAATTACTTACTTTATCATCAGAGGATTTTCACCTGGAGTCCCTCCGGGGGCTTTGTCTTACAGGCCATGAACTAAGGATACGGTGGTGCAATTAATTCAAAGTTCCCAAACGCATCAAGCAGTTACACCCATAAAATCGTTCAACTAATTTAAATTAATTAACCGTTTATAAATCAGTGAGAACACGTACAAGCTTCGATATATCTGTCCGAGAAAGGATATAAGATTAAATAAGAACTTATAATAATTTTACTCCAATAGCCATTCTTATAAGAGCTCAATGACATTAATTAAAATTTCATTTAAGTATTCTAACACTATATAATTAAAATTTCATTTAAGTATTCTAACAATGTCCTCCTCATGCAAGAATTTACAAATCACCTCCACTCCAAAACTAGGGGACACAACATGATCCTTAAGCTTGACATGATGAAAGCATTTGACAGAGTATCGTGGACCTTTCTAAAGAACACCCTATCCAAACTGGGGTTTTCCTCCACCTTGGTCAATCTCATCATGGGAAACATACAATCCGCACACTTCTCACTCCTGATCAACGGCAAATCGGTTGGCTTTTTCCCGGCCTCCAGGGGCTTAAAACAAGGGGACCCCCTCTCCCCCATTTTATTCATTTTAATGGCCGAAGCATTTTCCCACAACCTGAATTTCCTATACCAGTACGGGAACATTCATCCGTACAAGCTTCCCAGAGGAATGAAATCCTGCTCGCACCTCTCATATGCTGATGACACAGCAATCTTTATGAAATATACGAAGCAAGGACTTCAAACGGTAATGAAATTTCTGAAATCATATGAACTAGCCTCCGGACAGAAAGTCAACTTTGAAAAATCGACCTTCTTCATCTCAAAACACACACCACACAGAATCATACACTTAATTAAAAGTGAAACGAAAATGACTGAAGGATCCACACCTTTCAAATACCTTGGAAGCCCCATTTTTGTAGGCAGAACCAAAAATGCCTACTTCCATAACATGTTACTCTCAATCCAGAATAAAATCAACCACTGGAATAACAAACTCTTATCCCCGGCTGGAAGAGCAACACTGATTAGACATGTGTTGGCCTCAATGCTAATACATCTCCTAACTGTTTTAAAGCCAACTTCACACATCATAACCCTTACTCACAAGACTCTGGCAAAGTTTTTTTGGAACAACAACCTAGACAAAACCAAAAAACACAGAACCTGGAGATCCTACACTAAACTTTGCTTTCCTCTTCTGGAAAATGGCCTTAATTTAAAAAATCTGAACACATTAACTGAATCCTTCTCAATCAAACTTTGGTGGAAACTCCAGAAAGGGAAATCCCTATGGGCTACAGTCCTGTGGTCCATGAGTGACAACCAGAAAACCTCTAGAACTTGGAAAATAATCAAGGAGGTAAACCAGATTGCAGTAGACAACACAAAAGTCATACTTGGGAATGGATCAGTCTCCTTTTGGCATTCCAATTGGACATCTATGGGTCCACTGTCTGACTCTCTGATTAACCCCCAAGCTTTTCCCTACCAAACACTCACAGTGGCTGAATACTTTAACAACAAAGCCACATTCTCCGATCAGATCAAACGGGCACTACCTGACCATCTTTTCCAGTTCCTGGAAGCTGAACATCATATTGCTCCTAGCTATGACGATACCCTCATCTGGAAACCAACCCAATCAGGTAACTTCACAGTTAAATCGGCCTATGAACTAATCAGAGAAAAGAAAAATAAACTTCCATCCTACAGTCACCTCTGGTCACATCTGCTACCAAAAAAATCTCACTATTCAACTGGAAACTCATGAACAGGCTGGTTGCTTTCCCTGATGTCCTGGTGGATTTCAAATTCCATCTCCCCTCAAGGTGTAGTCTATGCTTTTGCAAATCAGAATCTATACATCATTGTTTTAATTCCTGTGCGAAAGTAAAGCAGCTCTGGAAAATGGTGAATTCTACTTTTAATATGCCTGACAACATCTTCCAACTCTTATGGGATAGGGTTTACTTTTACTGGAATTTCCAGTCTCATGATGGACCCCTCACTAAGTTAACTCGCATTTTACCATGTATTGTGAACTGGCACCTGTGGTGTGCTAGGTGTAACTATATTTTTGAGGGCAAAAAACCGGATGTTATGATCATATATAGGCGCATTTTGTATCATTACAATGACATCCTTTTGGCCTTCAAATTGGATTTTAAATGGATCCTGTCAAACAATCCAAAGCTGTTGTCCCAGAACTTTGCCAAACAAAAGCCACCTAAAATTTTGAAATGGCTACTGCCTTCAGCATTTAAATTGAATACTGATGGATCTTATCTTAGCAAAGATTGTGCGGGAGTTGGGTGTATCATCAGAGACCATTTAGGTCATGTAGTAGCAGCTCTCTCCAGAACTGTTGTGGCAGACAATATTCTGCAGGTTGAAGCTCTAGCTTTGCAGCATGGACTCCAGCTTACAAGGGACAAGGGCATATCAAGCATTGACATAGAAATGGACTCAAGAGTACTGATAAGCATGATTCGACGCCAGTTCAAGATTCCATGGACACTCATGCACACGATTAGGCGGATCTGGGAACTTCTCCAAGGACTCAACTTCACTCTCAACCACATCTTCCGGGAAGCAAACGGAGCTGCAGACATTTTAGCTAAAATGGCCAGCCGGAGTCAGGTTAGTAACATATATAATTGTGCAGGTTTACCTCCACTAGTGGCCGGCAAAGTGAAGTTTGAGGCACAAGGCATTCCTTATGTTAGAGCAGGTTAATCTTAGCCAATATGTATCTTTCTATATCAAACTGTTTTTTATGATGGCCTATAGAGTAACTACAGTAAGAACTTTGTATTCGGTTTAAGGGCTCATCAGATGAATCAGTCGAGGTCAGGTATTAAGCCCCCCTCTTTCTTTGTACTTTTCTTTTTAATTAATAAACGGGTAGGGGTCTGCCAAACCCCCCACCATCACAGGTGGTTTTTCAAAAAATAAAATAAAAAATTCTAACACTATAACATAGTCTTCATGTTCGTACAATTTTATTTATTGGATAAACCTCCCAAAACTGATAAAAATCAATTTATGTATCCTGGTCCTTTTTTTCCCTTCAGCATACCTATAGTAAGCATGTTTTCATGTCTTTCCACCATACCTAAACTAAAATTTCATATCAGCATGCAGAACTATCAAATTTGGCTTAATCTAATAATATTTTTACTAGTCAAATTATCAGTAATGGCCACAAAAGAATGAATTCTTTTAGTCGACAAATTCTTCATTTAGAACGTGCATGCCAACCCAAGGTATTGTCACTTGCTCAATTTATACTGACAAGTTATTTAACACCGTGCGACAAATAAGGTAATCAATTTTATTTATACTTAAATTATATTTTTGTGATATTATTTTGTGATAAAAGAAGTGATAAAAATAAATCTATTTAGAATTAAAATAGTATATTAAATAAAATATTAAATTACTTATGCTTCTTGTAAATTTTCTTAACTCCATGTGTGTCAAATGATTAGTAAAGTGTGAAAGCGCTCAAAAATATTGTTACCTTTATTCAGTTAAAGGATTTTTATTCAGTAAAAGCGCGGAAAGCGTCAGAAGGGTTCTCTGAGGCAATTTCCGCCTCCTTAATATTCGGATCAACTTTCCTTTCTCACTAGGGTTCCGGCACAACTGCCATGGTGGAGCCAGATAAAATGCCTCAACTCTCCTACACCCATATGCTCAGTCGCACTATTACAGACGTAATCAAACCCACCGGAGCTCCATTTACTCCAAACCAAAAATAGACTTCCCGGGAGAGCCTGGATTGAAATCACCGATACTGAATGTGATACCCTCAAGGCACCTCTCCGTTTGACGCTCATAAGAAAATTTTCAAGAAGTAGGCCACAAATGGAAAAACTCCGGAAGGACTTTCAGACAGCCGACTTCAATGAGCACACCAATATAAATCTGTTGGACAATAAGAATGTGCTAATCCACTTTAACCTTCTCGATGACTACTATCGTTGTTGGCTACACAAGATATGGAATTTTGCCTCTTATTCGATCTGTATCACTAAGTGGATTTCACACTTCTACCCCAATGTCGATTCTCCAACTGTTTCGGTGTGGATTGCTCTATACGGCTTATCACATCAGTTTTTCAATCAATGGGCGATGATGTCCATAGGCAGTTTGATTGGTTCCCCTATTAAGGCAGATAAGGCCACTCTTAATAGCACGCATCCTCACATAGCTAAAGTTTGTGTGGAGATTGATGTATCAAAGCCACTAAGAGAAAGGGTATGGATCAAATATAGAGGCATTGGGTTCTGGCAGTGTGTGGATTATGAGGGCCTCCCAGTATATTGCTTCAAGTGTTGTAAGCTTGGCCAATAGTTTGCAAATCTGATCTTTTGAGATCTTCGCTTAATGCTAGGAGGCCAAAGGATTCTACTGATACTGGTAAAAGCCTTGCCCCCAATGGTGAACATAGAAGATCCACATGTAATGGGGGCAAGGCCTCTAACTCTAGTGTTTCAATGACTGAAAAAATGTATATCCTTGTCAGTAGAAACACAACTAGCCCGGTTTCTTAGGTACCATTTGATGATAATCAATCCAAAACAGCTGACACATCAAAGGGTAAAGAACCTGTCTGTTTTACTGATAATGCTGCTCAGAACTCAAAGGATGTTGCAAGCAAGTTCACCACCCCCTCTATCACAGAGGGGCAGGTTATATCTTCTCCCCTACTTCTGAATGAAAAAAAATTGTACAAAAGGCTACTGATATTATCTCAAATGTGACTATTCATGTTCTTGATAAATCTTATCTGAAGAATATGCCTGCTGATCATATTGTTATGAATGCAAATGGTGATAGCTTAACTGTCAATGCATGCCCTACTGAATCTCTAGTTGTTGGTAATGAATTTACAAACAAGGACATTGCAAACTCTCCATTCCCACACATTTGTTTGCTGTTTTAAGCCCTCCAAAGTTAGTCCTAAGAAAAATGGAAAAAATGGCTTCTGGTCTTTTCTGGGGAAGTAGTGAAACTTTAGAGGCAAGGAAAAAATGGAGAGCCTGGAAAAGAATGAGTATACCAGTACAGGAGAATGGGATAGGCTTTAGAGATCTTCAAGCCATAGTTGAATCTTTCTCTTGTAAACTCTGGTGGAAGCTACAAAGGAATAACACTCAATGGTCACATCATTTGTGGGCATTACCTGTTTCATATAAAAAAATCCCACACATGGAAGAGAATCTGCAACATAACTGAAAAAGCTAATAGTCTAACCAGAGTAATTTATGGAGTAGGAGAGTGCTCATTCTAGAATTCTAACTGGTCAGGTGAAGGTGTTTTGTTCTATGAATGGCCTCAAGATAGGGAATTACCTTTTCCTGATATCTCTCTCAGCTCATTCATCCTGAACAAAGACTCTAATCTCCCTATACTGGAGCCACACTTGGCTACCAATACAGTTACTATTCTACAGGATGCTATTATCAGAAGCACACATGCA
This sequence comes from Rubia yunnanensis, assembly GCA_037428765.1. Lineage (NCBI taxonomy): Eukaryota > Viridiplantae > Streptophyta > Magnoliopsida > Gentianales > Rubiaceae > Rubia > Rubia yunnanensis. The sequence goes on from CM075066.1 coordinate 16,671,403, forward strand.
GATAGACTGATCTGGAAAGCCTCACTGGATGGAAATTTTTCAGTCAGTTCAGCCTACAAGCAATTCAGACAGAAGGGTACAATCATTAGACATCTTCATAAGGTATGGTCAAATTTCATTCCTGCTAAAATGTCTGTATTAGTCCGGAGAGCTCTAAACGGAATTCTGCCTTTTGATAACATTTTGTGTAAGTTTGGTTTCTCTCTAGCTTCTAAGTGCCCTTTGTGTTCGAACCACTCTGACTCTATCAATCATTTCTTTAACTCTTGTCCTAATGCAATTGCAGTATGGAATAGAGTTAACAGTCTTCTGTATCTTCAAATACCTGCTTTAGGGAGTTTTAGGAATACAGTAGAATATTATCTCTCCATTAGGCCAGACTCTAGGATTCTGAATCAGGTATATACAGCAACTCTTATAGTCACAACATGGTCTCTCTGGATCCATAGGAACAAATTTCTATTTGACAATCTCTCTTTCTCAATTGATGCATGTTTTCAGAATGTCAAAGAATTAATGTTCTTAATTTTTACTGCTAATCCTTTGAAAGGTAATAAGGAAAAGCATAAGTATCTAGTTCAGGATGGAATCATACCTAACATTACTCAGAGGAAAAAGGAAATATCCCTAACTGCAGTTAGTTGGGAAAAACCTAAATCTGGCCTCAAAATTAACACAGATGCATCATGGGTATATGGAGGTAAGTCCTCATGTGCAGTAATAGTTAGAGATTGGAGGGGAGAGGTGACCTATATGAGAGTTAAAACTTTTCAATCAGAATCTCCCCTTCATGCAGAGCTAGTAGGTATTCAATGTGCTTATCAATTATGCTCAGAACTTGACATTAACGGTAGTGTGCTTGAGTCAGATTGCCAATCAACTGTTAAAGGAATACATGATCCATATGGAAGTCCATGGAGAGTTTTTTCTATTTGCAGCAATTTGAATATGTTGCATAAAGATAATCCAATTCAATATGTTCCTAGGGAAACTAACACAGCTGCAGATTTTTTGGCAAAATATGCAAGGGAGAAGTCTTTAACAGGAGACTTAAATATAAGGAATGCTCCACCCTTTCTTAGAGGCTTGATTCAATTAGATAAAATTGGAGTTAAGGGAGTTAGAATTTATACATCATAAGGAAACATGTTTCTACATAGCTGTATCTTTTGGTACTTCCACTTTCCCTCTTGTACAGAAAGGTTGTGCTCTCTGGTTTTCATATGCAGGGCTGAAAAGGAAGAAATGAGCAGGCACAAAGGACCGCACGGATTCTAATTTTCTGGCTTCAAATAGAGACCTTAAGAGGTCTTATCTCTTTTCAGCAAAGAGACATTGACTAATAAGGGTTTTGAATTCTCAACTTCCTGACCATGTTCGTGTCACTTTGTTGGAAGATAATAAGACTGTCTACATATCTCCATCTCCATCTAGTTTTGGCTTGGTATTGTATAAATCGAATGCCTAGGAAGTTCTTTTTTGTTCCTTTTTGGAGCATCAAATGAATGATCTTGTACAGATGTAAACATGACTCTGCCCTTTTGGGTCAGCTTATATGGTCTGGGGAGCCGAATATAATCCTCCCATCTATTTGGATGGTTAAAATTTAAAAAAAAGTTGTATGATAATTAAAGAGTAAATGCACGAGTTGTTTTTTCACCTACCATCAATAATTTTTCTGCTAAAGTTTCACAAAGCACCAATGCTAAAGAAACTGATCTAGTGATTTATGAGTATAAGTCTTCTAAGAGCTAGTTTCAAAACTCAGAAGCATCCAGTCCTATCCAAACAACTTAGCCTACCATTTTCAATATTGTCCATAAATCCCCTAATCCAAACTCTTCTCATAATGATTTCATAGAGTTGAATGCTGTAAACCTTTCTCTAATGTCCTCAGGCAAAACATTTGCCAAAAGAATAGAGTGGTCCAATGCAGAAATACCAGATAACCTACATTCCCCATCTCCCAAAGATGACTCTTTGAATTTTAAGGAAATAAAATTGAGCCTAATTGAATCTAACAAACAATTTCGCCTTTTTTTAACTAACCAGGATAATCAAGAATAAAAAAATAATGTTGATCCTAAGGCAAAAACCAAAAAACACAGTAAGACAGATCACAACCACTCCCAAAAAGGTTTCAACACATTTCTCATTGAATAACTCAAACTCTTTTCAATGAGTGAAATCAAAATATGTGTACGGAATGCTAGAGGTGTGGGTAACAAATCCACACAAACAAGAATTAAGGACATTAAAAAAAGATTCAAAACTAAATTATTTGCAATTATTGAGCCTATGCTCAACAGTGCAGGCATAACTTTAGTTTCAAAAAGCATTGGATTCCAACATGATATTTTGGTTGATAAATCTAAGATATGGCTGTTTTGGTCGGATAATATCAATCTCCAAATTAAAGCAGTAGAAGAACAGTTCATTCTTTCTTCTTTTAGGCCTTTTATTCTTCAAAAAGGATGTCAAATGGGCCAAAGGGTAGGGTATAGATCCCTACTCATTTGGACTGGGATGAGGCCAAAGGGTAGGGTATGGAAAAGCCTCGACAGAGGGTTATCCAACCAAAACTGTGGCAAGATTTCCATTCTTCACATACACAAACCTTACCAAGGGATACTTAAGACCATAGTCCATTAATCCTACATATATCAGATAGCCAAGGCCATACTGCTCCTAAATCTTATAAGTTCATAAATTGTTGATTTAACCACCCTTCTTTCATGAACTTAATTGAACAAGCTTGGAACACACAAACAAAACTCCAGGGTATGAAAAAACTTGTTTTCAAACTATAATTTTTAAAAACCTCCCTGAAACAGTGGAATTCCAACATTTTTGGCAATATATTCACTGTTGACTAACAGTGTGAAGAGCTGTTGTTAAAGGCTGAAGAAGATCTTCAACAATCAAACAATCCAACAAACCCAATAAACTTTAATAAAGCCACAGCTAACTTAACAAAATCCCTTGCCAACCAAGAATCTTACAGGAAGCAAAAATCCATAATCAAATGGCTAACTGATTGTGATTCCAACACAACAAATTTTCACCAATCGGTTAAAAATAAACATAAAAAGAAAAGAATAACAGGGATAAAAGATAGCAAAGGTGATTGGATTTTTGACCAAAAACTTATAAGAACTGAAGCAGTTACCTATTTCTCTGATCTTCTATCCAAAGAAAATCATGATCTAACTAGTATCAATACATCTTGTTTACTTGATAACGTACTTGTATCAATCAGTGATACTATGAACCAAAACCTAACCATATCAATATCTTTGGAAGAATTGACCACCACTTTTGTGAACATGAACAATGACTCAGCTCTAGGCCCTGATGGCTTCCTAGGCATTTTCTACCAGGAATGGTTCATCAAGTTGTTTAGGACTTTTTAAACCTTTCGGAAATGCCTAAAGCCATTACAGCTACACAGATTGTACTATTGCCCAAGAAAGATGTTTGTTCATCTTTCAAAGATTGCAGACCTATTAGTCTTTGTAACTTTTTGAACAAAATCTTTACCAAATTAATAGCTGATAGATTGAAACCATTTGTGGATGACATCTTAACTCATGAACAGTCTGCATTTACCTCTGGTAGAGAGCTTTCTGCAAATGTTCTTTTAATGCAAGAAATGGCAACCTACATTAATTCCAAAACAAGGCATTACAATATTATAATTAAGCTGGGCATGATAAAAGCCTTTGATAAGGTTTCATGGTCCTTTTTATCTAAACTCCTAATCAAAATGGGTTTTGATACTCATTTTGTAAACCTAATAACAAATAACATTAAATCAGCATACTTCTCTGTCATTGTAAATGGGAATTCTTTTGGCTTTTTCCCAGCTTCAAGGGGTCTAAAGCAAGGAGACCATCTGTCTCCTTTGCTTTTCATTCTTATGGTAGAATCTTTCTCAAGAACACTAAACTTCTCTTTTCAGTATGCAGATATTTCTTACTACAATCTGCCAAACCACATGCTGAACATAACACATCTTTCTTTTGTTGATGATACAACAATATTCTTAAAATACACAAAGGCATGTCTTAAAAAACATATGGGATTTCTCAATATGTATGAAAATGCATCTGGTCAAAAGATCAATTATGAGAAATCTTCTTTCCTAATACCCAAAAAATCTTCTCCAAGAATCATTTCACAAATCAAAACTGAATCCCAATGTCCCTTTAAATACTTGGGTTCTCCAATTTTCATTGGAAGAAACAAAAATTCTCATTACATCAATCTCTTAAACTCTGTGACTTCCAAAAAATTTCAATGGTAGAATAAGCTATTATCCCAGGCTGTGAGGATGATCCTCATTAATCATGTTTTTTCTTCCATCCCCTTGCACATCATAAAAGTTCTAAAGCCAGCAAAAAAAGTAATAAACAGTCTGCACAAGACAATGGCTTCTTTCTTTTGGAATTCAAAATCATCATCTAATCAGCCAAAGAGAACATGGAAATCTTTTGAGAGACTATGTTGTCCATTAGATGAAAATGGAATTGGTTTCAAAAAATTTAACTACATGATACAAAGCATCTCACTAAAACTTTGGTGGAAGCTTCAACAAGGCACCTCATTATGGGAAAAATTCACGTGGTCTTCCCCTTTAAATAATCAAACAACTAGGACTTGGAAAATAATCAAAGAGGTTGATGATTTAGCTCTAAAACATTCCAAAATTCATATTGGAAAAGGTTAAGTATCTTTTTTGGATTCAAACTGGACTGGATTAGGTCTGCTACTATATATAGAATCCAGAAACTGCTCTCCCTCATCCTGACCTCACAGTAGCTGAATTTTTAATCCAACCAACTATTTTTCTGCCCTCTTTTTAGAATTATTTCTCAACTGAGATCATACAAACTTTGACAAGTGATTACAAGCTCTTCCGTAAGTATGATGATATGTTGATATGGAAACCAACTCCTAATGATTCTTTCACATTAAAGTCAACCTCTGAAGCTATCAGACCAAAAAAGCAAAAAATTAAGTCTTTTACTCATCTCTGGTCTAATCTTTTACTTAAGAAAATAATTATTATGAACTGAAGATTACTTAACCGACTTGTACCATTGGCTGACATACTTGAGGATTTCACATTTATCCTTCCATCAATTTTTTCTTTTTGCAAACAGAACTCCGAGAGTTTACATCACTCCTTCAATAGTTTTCCTTTCACACAAAAGATATAGCATAGGATAGCCCAAGTTTTTGGAATCCATTCTTTATCCTTTGATTATTTGTGGGATAGATTATTTCATTATTGGAATATGGAATTGGCCATTCCTGAATTCAATGATCTCATTAAGATGTTACCATGCCTCTGCATTTGGTTCATATGGTGTTCAAGAAATAACTATTTCTTTGATCAAACTATTCCAAATTCAGTTACTATATTCAGGAAAATTATGTGGCAATCAAATAACATTTTGATGGTTTCTAAGATTAAATGTTTCTGAAAACTAACTGGAATGGTTCCTAAGCTATTTTTGTGCACTGATAAAACCAAGTCTGTAAGGAAAATACTCCATTGGACATTTCCAGTCCATTTCAAATTAAATACTGATGGCTCTTTTCTAAAGAATGGTCGTGCATGTGCAAGGTTCATTATCAGAGATTGCAAACTGATCATTGCAGGTTCCAAGACATTCACTGCTACTAGCAATTTTCAAGCTGAAGTTCAAGAACTCCTCTATGGGATTAAGGTAGTTCAGTTCTGTGGAATTAAAAACATTCAAATTGAATGTGACTCTGAACTCTTAGTTCAGATAATTTGAAGAGCTTTTAAAATTCCTAGGCAAAGCTTCTCTGAAATCTGCCAAGTCTGAGATATGCTTCAGAATATGAGCTGGTCTATATCAGACATTTATAGAGAAGCTAATAGTGTGGTTGATGCTCTTGCTAGGTTGGCCAGCTCTCAGCAGGTGTCTTCATGCTTTAATCAACCAAGTCCACCTAATAAGATTAAGAGTGTGATCTACCTTGAATCTATCTCACTTCCCTATCTTAGAAATAGTTTTAAGTGTTCTTATGTTGTTTCTAGTCACATTATTTGTTTCCTTCAAAAGCGCTAAGCTTGGTTTTTCCACAAGAACGTGTTACTGCGTTATCCTACACTAGTTTGCATATATGGAAGCAGGCTGGATGTTCTTTGGCTGAACTAAGGATGGATGGTTGTGGACTTAAGGAAAAATATAAGGAGCTGTTAAGGACAAGAGGTCTATTACACCAGTACTGACCAAACCAGAAGAAGTGGCTCAAGCTCAGATTTTCAGCAGGCATCGAACCTTCTCACCATTAGTGGATCTCTTCAGGGGAAGAAATTTGCGAGGAATTTGTATGGGAGGCCATCTCTTTTTACTAACACAAGGGAGTGAAGGTAAAAACGTGGTAGGCCATAGAAATTCTCAAACTAGGTATAGGGTCATATTCTTTGTCGACAAGGGGATTGGAGACAAAGGATATGGATTAAAAATTATTGTGTATAGACTTTCCACGAGTAACTTTTTACACATAGTTTTTACTACCACGTCTCTTTTTTTAAAATAAAAACACCCAGAGGCGAGGGAGTTATGTATTAGGTTCCCCAGGCCCGATAACAAGATTTACAGTTTGTACATAAGTGTGTCTATATCCCTAGACATTGAGGTAACATTATTACCTCCAAAATTACTAATACTGTAGATGTAAAACACATAGGTCTATTAAGAAGTTACGATTTAAAGGAGAGAAACTCCACCCCCTGTGTTATTTCTCTCCCTTGGCCAGGCAACTTCTAAATGTAAGTAGTATATGCACTAATGACTTTTGCAGTCCAAAAGTGAGTAAAGATGATATAGCCTAGAATGGCATCAACCCAATCCTCGTTATGGCCAAGAAACTGCCAAAAACCATTAATTGAAGCAGCCAGCTTCCATCCTCAATCAGCCAGCTTCTAGAGACCATTAATTGAAGCAAGTCTGCATATAGGAACAAATCTAAACTCAGCTGTATCCATTCAAAGCCATAATCATATCAAGGGGCTCGAATATAAGGCACAGATTCTTTATCTAGAGTGATGAGACCATATATATGCCTTGGGACATTAGATATTGAAAGGTCATGCTCTGAATCAAAATTATTCTTAGCAATAGTATCAGCAACAGAATTACCCTCTCTTAAAACATGTTGCAGAACAGATCTACCAAGCAAAGCCTTCACCTTATATATTTTGTCAAAGAATTCCCACTGGGCAGCATAGGGATCGTTTATCATGTTAACCGCCAGTTTTGAGTCAGATTCAATTATGAAAGAGTGGTCCAGCTGAGGGAAAATGTGACAAGCATGCAAAATGGCATCAATTTCTGCTAGTAGAGGTGAGACAGCAGACAAGGCAACATTACTTATCCGAATTGGGCAACCAAAGGAATCTCTAGCAATAAGACCAACAGAAGCTTTGTTGAAATTCCAGGAAGCATCTACATTTATTTTTATAATGCCCAGATTAGGCCTTTTCCATAAAATCTTAGCTATATTTGGCTTAGGAGGTGGTCTAAGCTGAGGTGCTAAATGCCTGAATGTGACTGGGATACAACTAGGAGAATACAGTTTAGGAGGACACACATTTAATGTCAAAATGATCAGATCCTGCACCTCTTTGCAGATAGAGTTTACTAAGAGGGGCTTAATTTCAAATAAGAGATCATTTCTAGCTTTCCAAAGGCCCCAACAAATCAGAGAAGGCAAGATCCTACAATACAAGCGCTCAAATTTTGGTAGATCACTACAGTTCCAGAATAGATAAAATCTTTGTGGAATAGAGTGACCAGCATTTAGATTAAAGTTGAGCAAAGATGCAAAATGTGACCACACTTCATGAGCCGTGTAACAAGATATAAAGAAATGCTGAATCGAGTCAGAATGATAGCAAGCAGGACACTTTGATGCTAAACTAAATCCACAAGTAATGAGGACATCATCAAATGGAAGAAAAGAGTGCAGTAATTTCCATGTAAAGATAATGATCTTTTTCTGCAAAGGAATCTTGCAGAGAGAACTATTTGCAAGAGAGTTACCTGATGATGAGGTTAAGGCCATATAGGCTGACTTGAAATTAAAATTACCTGAGAAGTCTGGCTTCCAAATCATTCTGTCCTCCCTTTCCAAAGTTATTTCAGCTCCCTGCAAAAATAAGAGGGTATCATGTTCCAAGAAAGAAGAAATCTGATTCATAACAAAGTTTCTATTGGTGATGAAATCAGCCACAGAAATGTTAGGCATAAGTGAAATGATACTCTTTGGGATATGGTTTATCAGGGGGCCATGTGGACACCAGTTTGCCAACCAGAAACTACAACTCCCTGTGCCATGGATTATTGTGGAGTTATTTTCGGCAAATGGATTAATGAAGCAAATTCTTTTCCATGTTACATATTTTCTGTGGGATGGAGGAAGTGCCCATAACAATTTAGACCACAGAGATTTACCTATTTGACACTTCCACCACAGTTTAATTGAACTAGCCTCAATTATAGCCTTAAGAGATCTGAAACCTAGTCCATTCAGTTGAGTAGGCTTAGCTAGGTCAGCCCATTTTTTTCCAGACCTTATTGTTCTTATCATCCGATTTACCCCAAAAAAAGTGGGAAAAGTTTTTCTCAATTAGTTTAATAATGCCTTTCGGAGGATCAGATACAGTCCAAATATGCAATGGAATAGAATAAAGGCAAGATTTTATTAAGACCATTTTACCTCCTCCACTAAGCCATTTATTCTTCCAATTTTGAAGCTTATGGTCAATGTTAGCCAGCAAGGGGTGATAATATCTCATTAAAGTTCTTCCTTTAAAAACTGGGCAACCTAAATATGTGAAGGGGAAAGACCCTTTTTTCATTTTAAAGATATTTTTGACCTGATTTAGCTTAGCTGAGGTTGCTCTTTTACCTAGATAGAAATCCGATTTATCAAAATTAAACTTTTGGCCTGAGGTAAGCTCAAATATTTCAAGGAATGCTTTGATCTTAATTAAATTTGACCTTGATGCTTGCATAAATATGATTGTGTCATCCGCATACATAAGATGAGAAACTGAAGGAATAGAAGCAGGAGTCTGAAAACTAGACAATCTATTATTGCAGAATATAAAAGCTAAACTCCTAGAGAAAGCTTCAGAGAATAAGTTAAAAAGGAAGGGTGAAAGAGGATCACCTTGCTTAATACCCCTTGATGCTTTAAAAAAACCTACAGGATTGCCATTCACAAGTATGGAGAAATATGCTTGTGACAAATTATTCATGACAGCATTTAGAAAATTCCCATTAAAGCCAAACTTAAGCAAGACTTGTTTAAGAAAGTTCCAATTAATCCTGTCAAAAGCCTTTCTTAAATCTAGCTTCAGGATGCAATTTGGAGCTCTATATTTTTTATCTAAAAATCTGATCATTTCCTGCAAGTACAGGATATTATCAGATATGTCTTTGTTTTTCATAAAAGCTGATTGATTAGGTGAAATCAAGCTCTCCATATAGGGTTTTAACCTTTCCATTAACACTTTAGAGCAGATTTTATTCAACACATTGGAAAGGCTAATTGGTCTAAAGTCATCAAATGAGCATGGTATGGAGTTTTTAGGTATCAAGGTAATCTATGTGCTAGAAATCCCCCTAGGCATAACAGAACCAGCAATGAAATCATTAACTGCGGAAATCAAATCCATTTTAATGATAGGCCAGCATTTAGAGTAAAATTTAGGAGAGAATCCATCTGGGCTTGGACTACTGTTCTTTTTCAAACTTTTAATAACTTTTTCCAGCTCAGATTTAGTAACCAGTGAGGCTAGTTTTTGATTATCTGTTTCCTGAATAATATTGGGGATCTGACTAAGGAAATGAGGAAAGTAGGTCTCATCAGAATCCTGAAAAGGCTCAGTGAGCAGTTCAGAGAAATAATCTACAGCTGCATTCTGAATTTCCAACTGAGAGTTAATCCATTGGCCAGCACCATTTTTTATTTTAGCAATCTGCAGCTTACAATTTCTTTCCTGTACTACCTTATGGAAGAAAGTTGAGTTATTATCACCTAATTTGTTCCATTTAAGTCTTGCTTTCTGCTTCCAGAATCTTTCTTTTTCTTTTAAAGATTTAAGCAGTATAGCATTCTTCTCATTCAGTTTTACCCTTTCCAAGGTAGAGGGGGACAAATCAAAAATGATTTCCTGAGCTGTGAGAGCTTCTTCAGCCAGTTTGACATTAAGATCAATATTGCCAAAACTATCCCTATTCCAAGTCTTAAGAAACTTCTTAAGTCTGATCAGTTTTAGATAAAATCTAAGCATACCTGTTTCATGTAAAGGTAAATTCCAGCAATCATTAATTAGACCAGTAAGCTCCTGCCTCTGAAACCAGGCATCAATAAATCTAAAAGGTTTTGGCTTAGAAGAGATCATGGAAGAGATTTGTAGAAGAAGGGGTGCATGGTCCGAAGTCTGCCTATTAAGAATTTGGATGGAAGAAGATAGGAATTTAGAATTCCAAGATATGGTACTAAGTCCCCTATCTAGTCTCTTAGAGGTTGGGTTTCTAAGCCTAGCATTACACTAAGTGAAGATATTACCAACTGTGTTAATTTCTTGTATCCCATTCAAGTTTATCCAAGAGTTAAAATCCCTAATACTACCTAAGGCAGGGGAACTAGGGCCTTTATACTCAGACAAGGAAGTAATGGTATTAAAATCCCCAATAAAAATTATATCTCCTTTAGAGATAGTCTGAAGCTCTTTCCATAGATTCTTCCTACCCTTCCTATTCCTAAGATCATAAACAAAAACTGCCTCCATATGCCAATTAAGGTAATGATGCAGGATAGTGACATGCATGAATTCTTCATGAGATGATACCAGAGAAACAGAAAGTGAATTTTTCCACATTAACCAAATTTTCCCATTATACAAAGTCAAATTATGATAAAAGGGAAGTTTCTGCATATATGTTTGGCAAGAACTATTGTCATGCATAGGTTCAATGATGCAAAGCAGCTGAATTTTCTTAAGTTTACATAAATTAGACAGTCTAAGCATTGAAGTATCCATACCCCTAAGGTTCCACACTAAGCAATTTACATAGGAGTTTACTGTCATTGTTCATAGGATTTATTACTTTTTGTGGCTGATCTAAGCATCATTCTGTTTAGTTGCCTTAAGTAATTATTTTTCTTTGATTTAGGCTTGCCTTGTTGCATACCTGTAATAGTAGAAGTGGTAGACATTTGTTGATCATTATTTGCCTCAATAGATGTCTCAGGCTCAGAGATTTTCTCATGATTGTTAGAGCAATCCTCTTGAACCTGCAAAACTGAAAACCTATTTGCCATCTTTCCAGGCTGGGAAAGTGCCATTTTGTGATTTGGACTGTACATAGGAATTGAAAAGGATCCTATCTGGATATCATCTTTAGCATATGACAGAATAGGTGGTTTAGGAATAGCCGTATCATTTAGTAAGCTTATGATCGAAAGATCTGGGCTATCCTGAGTATGAGCCTTAGTGATAGGAGATCTCTCAGTATTAATGGTAACCAGGGAAGGAGAGCTGGGTGATAAATTGTGGTTAGTACCATTAGATATACCTTCAGTGTTATCAATCTTAGGGGGTAATTGGTCATACCCAGAATCTAAGATTAAAGGGGCCTTGTCAAATTTCTTACCAGTAGGCTGCCAATGTGATTGGGGTAAGGTTTGAACTGGAATTATGTCCTGAGTTATATCATTATTTGGCACAAGCTTAACTTTACATTGAGGTAAAGAATGTCCAAGTTTTAGACAGTGATCACAGTACAGAGGTACATCCTCATATTCAACTTGGTATTTCCTATTGTTGGTTACAGAGCCCAGCCTTATGAAGTGACTTAATGGTTTTTGGAGATCTATTTCCACACAAAATTTTATAGTTGATGGTCTTGTTAGCATATTAGTGGCAAGATCATTCTTAATAAAGCTTCCAATGCTATTCCTTATAGCCTTAATGGAGGCTGAGTTATAGTAGTACAAGGGAACTTCACGGATTGTACACCAAATTGGAACTATTGGTGATTCAATATGAGTGGAAAATTCAGGTGTCCATTTTAAAATTTTCAAAGAAATTCCATTGAAGTTCCACACACATTTCATCTAACATCTTTGGTAATCGTTTATCAGTTCAAACCTAATTAAAACATGCTTATAATCAAGGGAACCTAGCTTATACTTACCTTCAAAACCCACAGTTTTGAAAGCCTGTTCCAGAAGATCTATTGAGATTCTCCCTTCAGTAAACTTCCCCACCAAAGCATTAGCGTAATGGGCAGAGAGGGTGGCAATCTGGTCGTCGGAGTATAAACATGAAGGATCACCAAAGTGCAGCGTTTTAGGGATAATTTCAGGATTGTTTGGAAGGATTTTCGAGAGAGGCGGAGATTTGTCTAGTAAAACAGTTGCGAAAGTTTTGAGGGGAATTTGATCATTGGTTGTTGCCGCCATGTTGGCCGGCATCAGAGTGGAGGCGTCCGGCCTACTTGTTGATGTTACGGGCTAGCCGTTTCCGGCGAAGAAGCCGTTAAAGTCGAGCAAGAAAGGTGGAAGAAATTACCAGAAAAATGTTTTCCCTCGGGAATTTTAGGGATTCGTGCCTGAGAGCGTTTTACGAATGTCAATGGATCAACCCAACTGCATTAATTCCTTATTCAATTTGTGATGCATGACTACCACGTCTCTAAGTTGTACTACGGACTATCTTTTCCTTTAGGGCCTTGGGAGCCTAATAAAAACCCTCTCACATATGGGAGTTTTTAATTTTAAAAAATCATTTTACTAAAAGGTAAAAGGTTTTAGTTGTAATATTAAAAATTTATTATACAACATGCAGTAGTTATATGTTTATGACCCGATTAATGCAATTCAATATTTTTATTTTTATTTATTCTAAGTTTGCAATTTAAACCTTGATGTTTTCATATCTTATGAAAGACCATCTTTCAAAAGACAGACTCTTACTAAAAATGGTTGCTATAACTATCGAATTTTATTGCCAGAAAAGAAAAGGTATTTTAATATTAATATATAGATAGTTAGACTTATATTTATCTTTTAATATACAGTTTAATTATTACCCTTTTTATTGGTAATCATCACACACAATTCAATTTTATGGAAAAGGAGAATATGACACGGCTGTTCATAAACCTCAACGTATAACAGTTTACTCAAAGATTCAATTAAAAAGAGAACATGACACAATTGTACTTCACCGTTATAACTATTTACACACAACGTATAGTTTTGTATTAGGCACCATAAACTTTAGAATAGGAATTATCGTGCAATTGAAATAAGTTTCATTTAAAATGGGGACTTTGCAAAATATGCTGAAAACTTTAGGCACCTAATGTGCAATTATTAAAATACTACACACACTACTACAGATACCACCCTCTAGCACCGGTTTTTTTATGCTGTAGCACCGGTTTTTTTCGAGAAAAAAAATTGGTGCCTAAGTAACCGTTGAAACGATTGCACCGGTTGAAAAAAAATCGGTGCTAAATTGCTACAGCTAGCAACGGTTTTTTTTAGCACCGGTTAAAAAAAACCGGTGCTAATATGTACAGAAATAGCACCAATATTTTATAACCGCTGCTAAAAAACTGGTGTAAAAATTGTCATAGTAGCACCGGTTTTAAAACCGGAGCTAAATTTTTTTTAGCATGCTAAAAGTGTATGTTTAACACCGATTATTATTAGCACCGGTTTTAAAACCGGTGCTAAAAGTGTATTTGTAGCACCAGCTTATTTTTTAGCACCGGTTGCTAAAAGTGTTTTTCAGCACCGATTTATTTCTTAGAGCCGGTTTTAAAACCGATGCTAAAAGTGATTTTTTAGCACGGGTTTATTTTGTAGCACCGGTTTTATAACTGGTGCTAAAATGTTATTGTTAGCACCAGTTATTTTTTAGCACGGTTTTAAAACCGTTGCTATACATGTATTGTTGAAACCAGTTTATTTTCTTGCATCGGTTTTAAAACCGGTGCTAAAGTGTATTTTTAGCATCGTTTTATATTGTAGCACCGGTTTTATAGCCAGTGCTAAAATTGTATTTTTAGCACCGGTTATTTTTTAGAACCGGTTTTAAAACCGGTGCTATACACGCATTGTTATCACCGGTTTTAAAACTGGTGCTAATTATATAATAGGCTAGCACCGGTGTTAAATGTGGGACTAATCTGGTCGCTGGAAGCTGCGGCGCGCTGCCACTGTTTCAGTCCATCTTCACGCAGCCAGTTTCATATTTACATTTTTTCCAAACCGGTGGGTTCTTTTTCATAGATGGCACCGATTATCATTTGTGCATAGATTACTTAAATCGATGCACCAATAAAAAAAAGCACGACAACCGAACATCAATTCCCAATAAATACAACAATCATCACACATAGACAACAAGTAGATAAAAAAACATTGAATTTCATCAACTATAATTTTAGACTAGTGAAAGAAGTGCATGAAACGTGGTTCTTAGTGGCCTACATAAGATATTGGAACCCCACCCCCCCCCCCCCATCATGGAGATGACGAGTATCCAAAGGGAAGGACAATTACATTTCTTATAAGAGATAATACTAACTACTATTCAATGATGGAGGCAAGTCCCTGTATGACATTCAATTGAGCTATACATTTTGGCAGAGTACATTTTGCAAAAATACAAACTCATTTCACAACAATGCTCCTCAGTACATAGCTCCCCAGAGGAGTGTAATCTTCTGGAAATTGTTGAAACGAGGTATTAAATTGCATGTTAGAAAAGGATATATATGTGAGGGACTAACAAATACAAAAAAACAATATAGAAAAATCAACCGGAATAATGTCAATGTCATTCATGCCTCTAACAATTTTTTCCATGTAATACATGCAATGGTATCAACATTCCCAACTACTACTTTGTATCTTGTGCTGATATGAAAGAGAATTTGCTGAAATGATTACGAACATAAAAATGACAGAGGAAATATGATGTTACGGGATATTACGTACATTGATGTTTCTGACATTCCATGTATAGTTTGAAGGGTAGGATGTATTTAGATCGGAATTGAACCGTTGTTATTTTGTTGCAACCCTATAATCGATGAAAATATATTATATCACTATGTGAAAATATATTTTCAGAAATTGGGGATCACACATAATAGTTTAATTAGGTCTAACTTTTTCCTACATGCAATGATGAATGAAAGTAACGAATAGAACAATGAATGTCATTGTACCGATTATTAACAATAATTGTAAATAATCGAGCAAAGAAAGTGAGACACCTACAAGAACACGTTGATGGGAACTAACAATTTTGTAAAATATTAAAGTAGAAGAAATGACAAAAATGTGTTCCACTTACAAATTAATCAATTTAAGGCATATCCTATTACGTTTGCTAATTCCCCTAGTCATCGAGTCGATGCAATATACTCGATTGATTTCCGGTATGAAGACGAGCAAAAACCAATGGCTTCTATAAAAAAAAGGAAACACCAAAATACTTTTAATTGTTTTTTTTAAAAAAATCCACAGCATATGGTTGCTATTGCTTCTATGCAGCTGGGTTAAACAAGACAAAAAAGAATAAAACCCACTCTCGATTGTACGGGAAGACGTACATCCTTGCTTGAGTGCGGCACATGACAGTTGAAACCTCGTCCACAGTAAGTTCGACCCTCTTATTTGCCTTTTGAGCTATTGAATTTGAACCGGCCGGAATAAACTAGACGTGGCCTCGATCAACCACCCCATCACATAGGTATCTGGAAAAATATTATTGTAAGTGAAACAAATATAATGATACATCTATAAATAATGTAACTATGCAATTCTTACAATTCCCATATATCAAGTTGGCACCCACTGATCCACTCCATTTCATTTTCTACGTCCAAGCTGGTCACGAATAGTTTTAGCTTGTTAGTATATATGGTTGTGTAGACTTCTTCTGATCCAAACACCTCCGTGTTGAAATTGATGCGGAAGACTTTGTTAGGTCCACATATTTCTGTAGATAGCCTTCAAACATCACTAATCTGTTGAACAGCAGCGATGCATTCTTTGTCTTCCGTGACCCCCTAATTACATTGAGAATCTAAAAATGTTAGTTGAACAGTATATGTATATAATTCAGTAGTGGATCATATTGTAAAGGCTAAAATGAGTTCTCACAAAAATGTAATGGTCAAAAACCAACATGGGAGGATTGGGTTACCCATTCTCCGTCGATGTAGTATTCTTTTTTGCTACTTAATAATGGGTAAAATGTTAGTCAGGAATTTCAAAAAATATTTTGGAATGAAAAAGTGTGGGGGTATGTTTGACCTCTCCTTTTACTGATCGAGCGACCGCCTCCCCATTTGGATTATCTTCCCAAGCCACCGCCTCCTGTTAGGGAGAGTGTGTTAATATGTATCTGCATGTCATAGCTAGTTAGTATAATTATTTGTTTAACATCTTCAATCTCCATGTTAGTTTTTGGTGTGAGGTTTATTTCAAGACTTCCATCTTCATCAACTACCAATTGTTTCCGAGGCGATTGCTGCTCATTCTCCTACGTAAGCAGTTGAACAAGAAATTATGTTTTAGTAATATCTAAAAAGATATATATGATAGGATGAGAAGAAGAATACAATTATCACACCTCATCATCATGTTTCCCAATGACACTTATCAGCTTTCCCAACCATAGAATGTTGTATCCAATGGTCTTAGTGACAAACTCAAACTCTTCGTGTTCAATCGGCAAAGGTACCTTGGGAATGATCACAGGTCTACGAAGCTTTACTCGCTCCCACTTGATGGGTAAGTCCGTTTCCTTATCCTTTGAAAACAAGATACCAAATGTAGCTACATCCCTTTCTCCATTATGGTTCAAAACATATAGGCAGCACTTTTTTCCTTTCTGAGATCAAAATTCAGAAAAAGTGTAAAAACATCAGTTGGAAAATAAGTAAGTGTTATTAAGTAATGAAAATTAAATTATTTGATGAATGTAATCAATCTTAATAGGGGGACCAAGGGTCATTGAAGATGTAATTGGCCTGGAAAGTTGACTATAACAAGAAATAGATTGTATATGTAGCCGTTAAAGGCTGCAGTGCACTGCAATTTTCACCGTGTTGTCTGGAATAAAATGTCTAAAAGCCAAAAAACACAATTTGACAGGAAATTGAAATCCAGAAACTAAGGTTCACAGAGCAAGAAAGCAGGTAACGACGAGGTTCATAGTATAGAATACCTTGTCATTCGCAACATTCCTTGTGGGTCACTACATCCAGATGCTGAAGGAATGAATACGTAGTTGTCCTTATTCAGGTGGTTGGAAGATGTAGTAAGGAAATTTCGGGCATCCAAGTGCGGGGGAATAGTTTTACCCAATTGTCCAGCCAGCCAATTTGTTTGGGCCTGAAATAAGGCTACAAATCTCTCGTTGAGCTCGATGACATCTGTTGGTAGTTTGTTTAAATTTGAGATTTATTCAAAAGGTTTTGTGTTTGTGCTCCCAAATCGGGAGGATGAATAATGGCTCAAAGCAAATGGGGTAGGGCCTTGTTCACCTTGGCCATTGTGGGGCAACCTCTTCAACGACCCCCATGATCCTTCTTACCCATTTCTTGAATGAGAATATCATATTTTCCTTGTATTATAAACTCTCCATTCTACTTCTTATCCAAAAGGTTTTTCTACCAAACAAAACATATGTAAGCCATTACTATGGATTCCATCTGATAATATTAATAGACATAGAATCAATTATGAATTTGGCTCACAATAGTCGGGGTTGATGTTTTAACGCAGTCGTTGGTGTAGGTCAATAATTTCTCGTCCTAGTTAACTTCTATGAACACCTCCAAGCGGTCCGGTTTAAAATCCATGATTTGAACTAAAGCCTCCGCTTCTTCTAGACTTTGACCTTCATCCATAAGCTCGTCAATTTTAGCCCTTCTTTTCCTCTTCTCGAGTTCTATAGCAAGCCTACTATTCCTTCCACTGCCTGTGTGATGGATGTACTCCTTATGCGAGGCGCTTACTTTTGCTGCATCACTTATTGCCTACATGTTCATCAATTTGTAAAATGCTCACAAAGTAATGACTGGACATAATATAATTTGAAGGAATAACCTTGAATTCAGGGGTTGATCTGTGTTTCACAAATAGCTCCCATTCTTTTTTGTCCATCCATCGATAATCTATCCATGCACAAGAACCTGGTTTTTTTGTTCGATGTACTTGTGAGCCACCTTTTCCTTCCAATTCCTCCACTTTTCACCTTCGTAAATTGTCCATTTATTTTGGAACTTATTCATCTCATTGAATGTCATTTTGGTTTGTATATCCCAGCTAATCTAGTGGACAAAGATACGTGATGTTAGTGTAAAATGTAATAAAGTTTAACTGAACAAATGAAAATGGAGGATGAGAACACACTTACGAGAATGTCTTCCCATGCATCTTTCTTTACATGGTCTGGGACTGCTTTCCAATTATGCCATGTGCCGAAGCGGATTCTTCGTTGGAAGGCATAGCCAACATACATCGACCACCGGCTGCGCATAACCAAGGGTTTGAAGTCATCGTCGAAGAATATTTTAAGGGGCTTCTTTTGCTTTGCTAGCAACACGGACTTGCACGTGGTAGTGCCTCTACGCTTGCAATACTCTTTAATCTCAAACTTGTCAAAGCTCCACTAATGTCATCTTTTGATGTAGTTTCTTCTTCCTCCCCCAAGTTATCTGATCCCGGGTATGATTTTGGTGCATCATCCACTTCCTCCTTATTGACATCACAATTGTCATCTTTTGTAGGGGTAACACAATTGTCTTCTACGGCTTCAGTACCGGAGTCAAACAATTTCTTCCTCGGCTTAGCCATTCACTTGTGCTTGTATGAGTCAATCAAAAAATTGAAATCTTAAAATGACCTATCAACATAATCTCCAAAAATTTCAGATGGGGGGAAAATAAAGTATACAAAAAGTCTAAAATTATTAGCAGCACGAATCATCTATGCACATGAACAACTACCCACAGTGAAATTATTAGCAACACGAATCATCTATTCACATGAACAACTACCTGCACTAATAACCCAACAAATTTAAACACAAACTCATAATATAAGAGACCAACACCCAATATATATCTATTCATTAAACCTGGGAAAATAGCAAACTATGACCCATTTAACGAGTTCTTGAAGACTCACCCAAAAACCAATCACTGTCGGCAATGTTTTTTTACAGCGGCCGGCTAAGCGGCCACTTTACTCGACCGAAATTCCGAGCAACGAGAATGGGTAGTAGGGAGGGAAGAGGGAAGATCAAAAAATGAGGGGGAAGAGGGAAGAGAGAAAATTGGTGGGAAGAGGTAAGAGGGAAGAGTGAAACCGGTGGGAAGAGGGAAGAATGAAATCGGTGGGAAGAGGGAAATCGGTAGGAAGAGAGAAGAGGGAAATTGGTAGAAATGTTCGGCAAATCAGTAGAAGTGCTAGAAAAATCAGCTCAAACTTTGGGATAAGGCTATGGAGGGAAGAGGGAAAATTTGGGAGGGAAGCTAAATGATGCTTTGTTGGGCCAATTGGGAGTTTCTTTTGACCATTCTTGCTGCTTTGTTGGGTCAATTTGGAGTTCAATTTGTCAAGTTCCTTTGTTGGCCAACTTGCTCATTTTCATGTGATTTTTTTACTACTTCGTGTTGAGTTAGGTACACAATTTTAAATAATATTTCAAAACAAGAAATTAAGGTCTGGAGACAGTTTAATTACAATAGACGCTTCTATCTAGAATTGTGTAGTTAGTGTTTCATACTATTACTTGTAAACAGAGAACGCCCATTGAAATAGATTTTAACCAGGAATTAGTTTGAGTCAATTCAAACATGTTTATGTATTTGAGGAAGACTGTATTGTACGATTGCATCTCACTAGTGTATACAGATCGCCAATTAAGTTATACTTGATTAACCAGTGTACATGGAATGCTCATTGACTCTGTGTGACATGTATGTAACTGTATGGGTTATCAAGTAATGGATTAGTGTTTGAACAAGCCTTAGTTGTACCGAACACGATCATATATAGTTAACCAGTGTATATAGAACACTGATATGATTTCGAGGGGAACAAGCCTCCGATTTTTATTGATTCAGGATAAGTCATGTTGACTAAGTCAGAGTTCTACTCACATTATGTTCCCTTATTGTACTGTATATATTCTTTTGGAAATCATCCCTCAGGTTTTAGACAACTTCAACCTGAGCCCTCGAGCCCCGAAGTGGTGATATATTGATTTTAGGAAGAAATATAATACACAAGGACTCTGGCTTGTTCAACAAGACTTATCCAGAATCAATCAAATCAATCCCGATTTACTGTAACACCCTCGAACCTAGACCCCAAGAGCCTAAACCATCGAACCCTTGAACCAGTGCGTCCTTCAGTATGTACCATCAAATCCTCTACCCCTCGAGCCCACTCAAGCCCCTCGAGCCCCTAGATCCCCTCGATCCCCTCAAGCTCACTCAAGCCCACTCGAGCCCCTCACTCCCTCTCGAGCACCTCGAGCCCCTCAATCCCCTCAAGCCCACTCAAGCCCACTCAAGCCCCTCGCTCCCCTTCGAGCTCCTTGAGCTCCTCGAGCAACTCGAGCCTATCGACCCACTCGAGCCCCTCACTCCCATCAAAATCATTCTCCTATTGCGCATCAAGCCCATCGAGCCTCTCCAGCCCCTCGAGAAGTTGAGCCCCTCTTTCCACTCGAGCCCCTCGAGCTACTCAAGCCCCCTCGAGCCTAAGAGCCATCGAGCCCCTTGAGCCCAAGAGTTATCGAGCCCCTTGAGCCATCAAGCCTCTCGAGCCCAAGAGTCATCTAGCCCCTCGAACACCTTGAACCATCAACCCCCTTGAGCCATCGAAGTCCTCGATCCCTCCTACCATCGAGCCTCTCAGGCCCCTCGAGTAGTGGAACCCCTCTTCCTACTCGATCCCCTCGAGTGCTCGAGCCCATCGAGCCACTCGAGCCTCAAGAGCCATCGACCTATCGAGCACCTCGAACCATTAACCCCATCGAGCCATCGAGGTCCTTGGTCCCTTCTACCATCGAGCCCCTCAAGCCCCTTGAGCAGTCTAGCCCGTCTTCCCACACGAGCCCATCGAGTGCTTGAGCCCATCGAGCCACTCGAGCCCCTTGAGCCCAAGAGCCATCGATCCCTCCCGAGCACCTCGAACCATCGACCCCTTCGAGCCATCGAGGTCCTCGATCTCTCCTACCATCAAGCCCCTCAAGCAGTCGAGCCCTTCGAGTGCTCGAGCCCATCGTGCCCCTCAAGCCCATCAAGCCCCTGAAGCCCATCGAGCCCCTCTAGCACCTCGAACCATCGACCCCCTTGAGCCATTGAGGTTCTCGATCCCTCCTACCATCGAGCCTCTCGATCCCTCCAACGATCGAGCCTCCTACCTTTCATCCTCCTACCATCAAGCCTCCTACCTCAAGCCTATTACATCGCGCCTCATACCTTTCAGCCCATGTGTGTGTAAAATTCAGCCCATTTGTATGTAAAATTCAGCCCATCCGTGTTTACAATGCAGCTAAGGTGTGTGTAAAATTGGTCAGTTAACCCAATACCCTAACATCTTTCCTCCGCAAAGCTCCCTCCACATTCCCCACTCCCTCCACTGTCTCCCGCTCCCTCACCGACAATCTCTGTCCATGCTCCCTCCGTCGTCCCCGCTCCCTCCATCATCCCTGCTCCCTCAGCCATCCACACTCCATTCCAGCTCTGCCAAGCTCCTTCCATTCTAAAACGCAAAGCTCCGACCTTCATCAGTCTACCGCCCCCCATCCATACACCATCCATCAAGCTAGGTAAGCGCATACCCTTTTGTTTTTGGTTGCCTAGGGATTGTCACCATTTTCGGTATGCTGATTGTTTGATTCAATGAAAAAAACTAATTGGGAAAAAACCTAATTCTAATTTTGTTTTGGAAATGTGGGAGTTATTACCACTGTATGTTATGCCTATGTTCCATGCGAATACAGTTCTATGCCTATGTTTGTTGAATTGGTTATATGCCTAACTTGAAGGAACAGTTAGTTCTATGCCTTTGTTCTTCATACATCTCCAAGCATATGTTTTATGCGAATCGTAGTTAAATATGCTGATGGAAATACAGTTCTATGCCTATTTTATGTTACAATAACTTAGCTCATATTTGGTTGAAAATTTATACATGTGCTGACATCCAGATCGAAATCCTCATACCTTTCGTTATTTTTTGGGTGTTGTAAAGGGTGATCACAACCATGGTGTGAAATTTTTGATGTTTTTCCAATCTTTTGTGCATGTGACGACATTGATTTTCCATGTGCTGACATTCTTCTTGGATGTGTTTACTTGAGATAACATTTTGCTGTTATTTTTCGTGTACCATATGACTTTCTTTTTACCAGGTATGGAACCCAAAAGAAGTGTACCCAAGAAATTGACCAAGAGCCAAGACTCAAGGAAAAAATCCAGAGTAGGCGTTGTGGAGGTGCGAGCCATCAGGTCTCAGATGGTTCAAGGGAACTCTGCAATACCGATGACAGAGGTGGACTGTCATTAGGAAATAAGTGTGTACAAGGAATTCATCACCCGGGGCCTCATTCTGGAGAGAGGGTTGAGAATGGAAAGGCCTTACAAGGAATATGTGATTGATCATGGGTGGGAAGGCTTCATCGCATAACTGGTTCGTACAAACAAGATCCTTGCATGTGAGTTCTTATCCCTCATAGCATCAACGGTACATTTGTTTCTATCTACCTTGTCAAACCAACCACCATTATATCGCTACTCAACCTCTCCATGAAATGTCCATACAATGTAACCTCCGTCAAATCCGTTCTTCAGCAAGTGAAATCTAACAAGCCCATGATCATCAAACCGTTTACAACACAAGCATCTTTTGTATTGACAAAGTATCCTCTCCTCCTGACCAAAGGCATAATCAAGAAATGAATCAATAAACGCAATATGTTCACCACTCCCTCTAGCTACACTTGGGTAGCCAACCATTTTTTCCTCCACGCAAGCATTGATTCTCGGTCCATTGTATCTAAACAAAATAATAAAATTATTACACTAATATGCATTGTTCAAACATAATAAAATTAAACACAATCAATTTGCTACACAATACTAAAAGTGTCATCATGTGTACGTATGTGCATGTGTATGTGAAGCGATCAACTTGTTCTTGGGATATATATATATATATATACACACACACCATGCATCTACCAAACACAAGCATGTTTACATCCAAAATCATTTACACTCTCACAACATGATACTAAACCAACTTCAAGCACAGAAACCATTAATGAGCGCAAATAAACTCTCTCCATGCATGCATTAACGGTTATTATAACTACTATTTGAATGAAATTAAAAAAAGTGAAGGAAAACTTAGTTCTTGGGAGGAATTGACTAAGGCTTCCAAGAACATGTCTTGAGAACAATTTGTACCCTATTTAATACTCTTACTATTATGCATTTATGGAGCATTGAATGTGTTTGTAAATGTCATTAATGTTATTGAAAGCTTGAGTATATAAAGTACTTATATGATATGCTTGTTAGGGTTTGGGGAAATGGGTTGATTTCCCCCTTTCTTGATTGGAATCCAAGAGTATGATTTAGAGCTTTTGATTGTATTGATGGATTGATATTTGCTAGATAAATATGATAATGTTGAACTCTTTGTCATGTTTGTTACTTGTAGAAAATGAGAGAAATCTATGAATGTCGATCGTTCTTGACTAATCTTGTGTAAATGCATGAATCTGTTAAATGCTTAGACACGGTGTAGTGTTTATAAGTGTTGTCGAGCTTGTTGATTTTTCGTGCTAAATGCCATCAATGGGATACCTTAAGTTGTGTTTTGACAATGGGAGTTATTGGTGAGGTTGGACAAGAGATGACGAATTCACTCTTGCAAACTACTATCTAAGAAGGATAGAATTTTATTCTTCACAACAAGTAGTGAAAGTAGTAAATAGGTTGCATGTTTAATGATGGATAAGAGGTTTGGAAGTGGAAGTCAATTGTGCCCAAGGTTCCGTTAATTGTTGTTTTCATCTTATCTTTAGTTGTATTGCATGATTAGCATTGTTTCCTTGCTTTGCTAGTAGTATTTCAATTTGATAACATAGGATCAAAACAACCAACCCCCCCCCCCCCCCCCCCCCCCGCCCCTAGTTTACATGCTTATATATATATATATTTATGTATGTATATGCCTAGTATGTTTTCTCCTATATATGTTTAAACACTTGAAAAGATCCCTCTTCTCGTGGACGACCCCGAATTGCCATATTCTACTTTATTGTAGATAGGAAGCAACAGGGCTTAAAAGTATTAACTTTGAGAGGTACAGCGATGACCTCCTAAGCTAGTAAAGTAAACATACCAGGGGGTGGGGGTTGATTTTTCAATCTAACAACTACAAAGCATGAAAGTAAAAACACACATACTATATTAAGCTAAGCACTTGAGGAAATCATTGAGCAACTTGGTTAATCTAATGCTTCTATCCTTAATTCATTCACTTAGAGATCTAGGAAAACCTAACAGAGTGTCCATAATACACGGTGTGTCCGATGGCATACACTTCCCCGTCCCTGTCACAGTAGGTGCTCTTATAACCCTCCATCGACACCGTCATCGTAATTAGGGGAGCACAACAAGGTCTGACGGTTGTTGTAGGTTTGTTTCTCTTCCGTGTGATTACATCCCAGGCTTCCACCATGAATGCACTAGTTCCCTTAGGTCTTACCAGTTAGGCCTAAGGGTCGGAGGCACCCTATCTATGATACTAGGGTTTCTTGTAACCCTAGCTTGCTACTATTTAGCTATCTCTACCTGTAACCTCTCGAACAACATTAGGAAGTCAGCTAAGACTGGTGCGATGCAAAGTAGATAAGAGCATTCTCGAATCCCCCATGAACACACCCACATAGATGCATTCTTATCTACCTATTCAAACAACCAGGTTTCTCTTCCCAAGGGGGCATCGATATTTGCACCAAAGATAAATATAGCCCAAATTGTGTGCTTATATGTAGTGTACTATTCATGAACTTAAACTCAAGAGAAGATCACAATAATATCATGAAAACAAAATTAGTAAGAATTAAAGAATCTCAAAAAGCATGTAGATTAGACCAAGCTACTACAATTTATCCCCAAGCTATAGAAACTACTCCCTCGACTCACCAAGAGTGTGTGAGAGTGAGTGTTTCTTGAGAAGAAAGAATATGTCAAATGATAGAATTAGGTGGAAAAATGTACTATGGGATTAGAATTTCAGCATAGGTGACTAGGGTGAGTGGTACAATTAGGATAAGAATGGAATTTTAAAATGTTCAATTTATGGGACAATAGTACAAACCAATTAATTCCAAGGAATATTGGAAGTATTTTTAAAAATCCTAAGGAATAACGAAATTCCAAAATTCTTGAACCAAAAATGCATTTTTTTAAAGTTTCAGAATCAGAATTTTGAAAATTTGCATAATCGGAAAAGAGAAAATTTTAAAAATTGGTTACCCACAAAATATGCCTGACGCGAACCATATTGTTGCGCCAAACACCATGGAACAAAACTTTGCTCCGCGCCAAACTTTTGGCACGAGACAGAGCCTCTCGCCAAACATTTCAGCATGAAGCATAGCCTCGTGCCAGCCTACTTGGCATGAGGCATCCACCAATATTTTCCCTAATCCTTGGTTTTTTCCTCTTTTACAAAAGACTACGTCACCCATTCAATATTAATTCCATTCAAACACAATCATGAGTCTCAAACTCAAATTTCCAAACCAACACGGTTTTCATCTTAAAAATCCACATAGAAAAACAAGATTCAAGCAAACACTATCTACTCACTAATGAAAAACACGTATGAAAAAGAAACATCGTATATTTATTATCGTCCTCACAACTTATTTTCTTATTACATGCATTCTAGTTAGAATCACTTACCTGTGGGTCTCCAGAATCACCATCAGCGACTCCACCCATGATGACATCATCGTGGAAAGGTCTCCACAACCAGCCATCCTTACCTCTGGACCTCTTGTCAGTCATAAGGAATGAATCTCCACGTCTTGCTATCATTGAGTCCGTGAATTTCATTATGGGGTTTAAGGGAGGTCGAGGAGGTTTTAAACTTGTGACCATCTCCCTTTCCCGCTGCAAATTGGTTAGCATAGACAAACAATCTAGCACAGACATATTATCCATCACATCATGTAATTTATCGGAATCATCATCATTCTTATCAACATGAGATTTATTCAAACATTCATTTTCATTTGTCACACATGAATATTTATCCTTCTCATCACATAAGGTTACACCTTTGGACTTCAAAGAAGACTTTGTCGAATCATGCCTAGATTTATAGATATCAAATTCAACTTTATCCATGTTATCTTCTAGAGTTAAATTTCCCAAGTGGATATTAATTTTAGACCTAGAAATTTTAAGAAAAAGTCTTCCCAAAAGTATTGGGGGTGAACTTCTATCGTGTGCCACGTCTAAGACATAAAAGTCCGTCGAAAAAACCAATTTTCCAACTTGCACCATCACATCCTTTACTAGTCCATAGGGACTAGCTTGGGAATGATCGACAAGTTGAACAATTACTATAGTATCCCTAAGCTTACCTATTTTTAAACGTTCATGTAGACTAAATGGGATAACATTAATGGATGCACCTTGATATATCATGGCACCACAAGTTTACCACCTAAAGAGATATGATTAGAAAATATTCCAGGGTCATTGAATTCTTAGGTAAGTTCTTATGGTTCAAAACAGTGACTCCTCCCATTTTCAAATGTCCTAACCTCTTAGTTGGCCTATGTTTTTTCTTTGTGCATGCAACTCTAAGAAATTTAGCATATGATGGTACATGTTCAATTAATTACAAGATAGGGATGGTTACCTTGACCTTTTTGAATACTTTTTGAATGTTTACATCATTGGTCACCACCTTTGGCTGTCCCCTCAAAGCATTTGGAAATTGAGGTGGAATAGTGACTTGTGTCTCGGGCAGTGGAAGTTCCTTGGAGGGTGCTTCCTTGACCACAATCTCCTCCTCTTCAAAGTGTGTTTTGGTATCCTCCACCATCTTGTCATCATTTTGCATTATCTTCCTCTCAATCTCACGAACTTCCTTCCACTTCTCAATTTAAGTGCACTCACGTTTCTTAGGTTGATCTCCGGTTGGGAAGGTAGTTTTACGGACTCCTTGGCTTCAAGTTGGCTTACAGAGGTGGTAAGTTTCCAAACTTTAGCTTCAGGATTTTTGACACTTAAGATAGATCTACTGCCAAGGTCCTCAATCTTTCGCTATGTTCTCTCCGTGAAGACTTCATTTTTCTTCCCCAATTGACCGATGACTTCCAAGGTCTCATCCCATTCTGACTTGTAGAGTGAAGAATTATTGTTGGAAGGCCTTCACCTCTAGGATATGGTTAAGGTGAAGCTTGTCCACCCCGGTATCCTTGAGGTTGGTTGTCCTCCCTCCATCGGAAATTAGGATTATCTCGATACTTTGGGTTTAATGAATTTGCATAGAGGTCCGACCTTGCTTCTCCTTGGTTCTCTTGGAACCCTCATGGTTAACCCCTAGAAAATTGCAATCTTTCCCTGTTGTTGTAGTCAATTGTCTTCACCTCTTGTAAATCATCTATGACTTTGGGGCACGCTTCAGAGTTATGGTTAAGGCTGCAAACTCCACACACTTGGACTTGATGCACTTTTCCTCACAAAAGCTCCTTCATCATGGAAGCAAAATCTTGGACTTACTCCTCTAACTTAGGTGAGAGTGCATGGATTCATCCAAGAATTTCACCCTCGACCTAGTGCATAATTGTCGCATACCTTCAAAGAGGGTTATTGCATCCTTAGGGCTCTTGTTTGCTATCGAACCATTGCAAGCGGCATTCACCACCTGCATATCTTCATAACATAACCCCTAAAAAAGGTAATACACGAAATCCCCCTCCTTGAATGGGTGGTAAGGACAACTTGCCAAAAGTCGCTTGAAGCATTCCCAATAATCATACATACTCTCGGTAGCACCTTGGGTGATGTTCGACAATTTCTTCTTCAACCCGGCCAACTTAGACGCCGAAAAATATTTCTCTAAGAACCTCTGTTTCACGTCTATCCAAGAACCAATGCATCCAGGTGGCAATTAGTAGAGACAATTCTTGGCACTACTTTGAAGGGAAAATGGGAAGGCTCTTAGGTTTTGTCATCTTCGGACACTTCCAAGGGCTTCATGTTAATGCACACCAAATGGAACTCCGGAAGATGTTTTTTCAGGTCCTCCCCCACCAATCCATGAAATGTAGGAAGGCAATGGATTATTCCACTTTTTAGCTCACATCTCACATTGGCGGGTAATGGAGGGAAGGTGATGCATAGAGGCTAATTCTCCAAGTTGGTGCCATGAGCTCCGGTAGGGTGTGATTGTCTTCTGTCATTGCTAGCAGATCTTCTACTACTACTTCTAGCCCCGGTTAAACTTGTGCCCTAGTTCTTCACATCCTTCTCCTCTGAACACCTGTGTTCTTATTCGGGTAGTGTAACACAACTAGATTAGTGGTACGGATATGTACCATAAAGTAGGGCCAACAATAGCCTTCCAAATACAACACTAGCAAAAGGATAAAAAGGAAACAAAATAACTATGACAACTACTATATTAAGCTAAGAACTAGGGGGAATTATTGAGCAACTTGGTCAATCTAATGCTTCTATCCTTGATTCATTCACATAAAGACCTAGGCAAACCTAACAGAGTGTTCATAATACATGGTGTGACAGATAGCATACACTTCCCCGTCCTTGTCATGGTGGGTGCTCTCGCAACCCTCTATCGATGCCATCATTTTAACTAGGGGAGTAAAACAATTTTTTTACTGTTATTGTAGGTTTGTATCTCCCTATGCAATTACGTCCCAGGTTTCTATCACGAATGCGCTACTTCCATCGGGTCCTATCAATTAGGCCCAGGGGTCGTAGGCACCTTATCTATGATACTAGGGTTTCTTGTAACCCCAGCTTGCTA
This sequence comes from Rubia yunnanensis, assembly GCA_037428765.1. Lineage (NCBI taxonomy): Eukaryota > Viridiplantae > Streptophyta > Magnoliopsida > Gentianales > Rubiaceae > Rubia > Rubia yunnanensis. The sequence goes on from CM075066.1 coordinate 16,700,596, forward strand.
ATATTTAGCTATCTCTACATGTAACCTCAGACAACTTTACAAAGTCAACTAAGATTTTGTGAGATGGAAAGTACATCAGAGCATTCTCGAATCCCCTATGCACACACCCACGCATACGCGTTCTTAGCTACCCATTCTAACAACTAGGTTTCTCTTCCCAAGGGAGCATCGATATTTGCACCAAACATGAATATAGCCAAAGTATGTGCATATATGTGGTGTACTATTCATGCATTTAATTTCAAGAGCAAATCACAATAATATCATGAACAAAAAATTAGGAAGAACTAAGAATATGAAAAAACATGTAGATTAGACCAAGCTACTACAATTTATCCCCAAGCTATAGAAATTACTCCCTGGACATGGATTATTTGAATTCCATATCTTAGGATCAAAACAAAATAAAGAAAATAAAAGGATGAAGTTTCTACTAAGGAGAGAGTCTTGAAACTACTCTTCAAAATTTGTTCTATTCTATCTAATATATGAAAACTTAGTATACAAAGGTTTTACTTATAGTAGCAGGAGATTGGGCCTAAAAATAGGCCCAAAATAGGCTAAAATAGGATAAACCCTAGCTCAGCTGCCGACAGGCATGTGGCATCCCGGAGGATGTGGCCCGTGGCATGTCCTTGGCATGGGGCGCGAGGACTGGCGCGGGCTGTGTCCATTCATGTGTGTGGGGAGCTGGATCTTGGGCATGGCACAGATCTTCAATAGGTGCGCGACACAAGGCTTTATGCAGGCTGCGTTTAACCCCTGGTGCGGGTCGCGTCATCTCATGCGGGCTATTATCAGGGTGCTGAAAATAGAGTTTCTGATCCATGCCTGTGGCCGTTGGCGCGGGCCGTGGTCAGGATTGATACTTTCTCAGGAGCTTTGGCACGAGCCATGTGATTTCCCACACCCTGCCAGTTGGTCTTGGCATATTGAGCTTGGAACTACGTGGGACACAAAAAATGGGAGGTCATGCACCTATACTTACCCGCATGGAGGGGTTCTTCGCTTTGTACTAGCGGCCTGTAGCTTTTAGCATGGACCGTGTTCTAGCCTCGCGCTGGTCTTGTTGGTGCGGGGCATTTTCTTTGGCGCGGGCTGTTGGTGCCAAACCATACACGGTCCACACTGACCCATTTGTGCCCTGGCCACTTGAACTAGTTTCCTTTGCTAAAGGTTAACCGTTAGTATGATTTGAGAATTTTAGTAGTCGGTTTTGTAGTAGTCGAGAAGAAAAATCCAATGGAACCATCCTTGAAGGCTAATTATTCTTGGACCTTTCTCACACTTAAGCACAACTCATGGGAACGCGATTCCCCGTATCTTTGTTGGCCACTTTGAAATCCATTGCACCTATCTTTGGCTTCAATTTTCTTCTACCAAACATTGATGATCATGGCCTTCGTCTACTACCATTCTAATTTGAATGGCCTTCATCTGTACTACCGTCCTTGCACCTTCAATATATTCTACCGCTCTTACGAATGACATTCACAAAGAATGTAAAGCAAAAGTACCCACATGCGTCCTACTAAAGATGATCACAAAGAAGATCAAGGTGCCCGTGGATACAAGATGTCCATCAGTACCAATTTAATCTACAAAATGCGGTATTTGGACAAGAAAACCAAATATGGCCATCTAACCCCTTGTTATGCTATATCAACTAATACTAGCAATCCACCAAATAAAACTAACTACAAAGTATGTCATATGCATCGGTTAACGCATGCATCGTGAAATAGATAACATATCTAAGAGTAGGGTTTATGCCAGTGCCACCATGCAATTCCCAGTGAAGTTGCATCAGAAGACAATTGTCAACATCGAAATTGACCTTGGATTGGGTTACGCGTAGCAAAGGCCGAGCCTTTCCAATACCACTGTCTCGCTGGTGGACAAACGCCAATGATAAATTCACGGACTTCCCTCTTCAGCATCAGCCTCATCGGAACAGAGATGGCCGCCTCCATCATTTTAAGTATTTTGGATCCAGTGTCGTTGCGCTAGGGTTAGGGTTTGGAAATTGGGGTGATTCGATAGACAAATTAGGGGACACACGTGTGTATGTGTTTGGATGTGGAGTGAATGTGTTATTTTTAAGGATGGGTTAATACATGCGTGGGGGGGGTGGATGTCTAAGAAATAGTAGTATTTTACAAGATTGTTTATTTTTGTTTTTCTTTAAAGATAAGGAGTCGATATTTTTCAATAATTTTTAAAATATCACATAACATAATAAAAACAATTCACAGAAATTTATTTTTAAATTCGTTTTTTAAATTAAACAAATATTTTTTAAATGATTAATATTGATTAAAGGAATGAATTATTTAAAAAATTAAAGCAAAATATACTTTTAACCCTATCTTTTACATGAAATCGTTAATATAACCATGGAAAATCAGAAAAGGTCAAAATAAACACAATCTATTGATGAATTTCATAGTTATACCTAAAGTTGCATCTTCGGCGTTGAACCTAGAAATCCGGCATTAATCATCCCAAAAAAGATAAAAATACCTCTGGTTAGTACTTAATTTTAATGTATACTATATATTAAATGAGATCATTATTGCCACATGACATTCACACATAACTCTTACCACATGACATTCACACATAACTCTTACCACGTGACATTCACACATAATTTCACATCACTTTTTAAATTTTTTTGAAAATGAAAATTTTTATAAAGTCAACCCCTTATTTACAATGCAAATCTCTCCCCCATTTCAATGTTCTTCTCATAATTTAATGCTTTTCAATTAATGAGTACTTAATCATACTCTATTTATGAGGATGTACATTGTCAACAACGGATAGTTTACTGTAGTCTGTGGGCGATTTTCAGTGCGATAGTGTGTGCGAATCTTTGTTTCTCATTTCTGTCCTGATTCTGTGTCAAATCTGGTCCTCCTTTCGATCTTCGTCTGGTTTCTCCGCCTTGGCGGAGATTGTTTCTCACCGGCCGTTAATGGCGGCTTCCTCATCTACTCTTCCACCCCCTATGAAAACGTTTGCGGCAGCTCTTCAATCAAAATCTCCTCCTCTATCATCTCAGCTCCCCAATAACCCTAAAATTATCCCCAAATCTTCCCATCTTGGCGATCTTGCTTGCCTTTACTCTGATGAGCAAATTGCTACTCTGTCGGCTCACTATTCCAATGCCTTGGTGGGAAAATTTACGAAGGGCAGACTGAGTATGGATTAGATGGAGGCATCGCTCAGAACTATTGGATTCGAAGGTAAGTATCAATTAGGGTCTCTTGATTATAAACATATACTAATCAGATTTGAATCGATAAACGACTACCAACGTTGTTGGATGAAAGGGTTATGGAATTTTAATGGTGTTTTACTTAAGATGCTTAAGTGGACACCTGAATTTTCCACACATAGAGAATCCCCGATTGTTCCGATTTTGTGTACGATTAGGGAAGTTCCCCTCTATTACTATAACTCTGCCTCCATTGAATGCATTGGTAATAGTATTGGTAACTTCATAAAAAAAAATTTTGCCACTGAGATGTTAACTAGGCCATCTGCTATAAAATTCTGTGTTGAGATTGATCTTATGAAGCCTCTACCCTTCTTTATTAGACTTGGTTCAATCTCAAACAATAGGAAATTTCCAATTGAGTTTGAAGATATCCCTCTCTATTGCAGTCATTGTGCTAAATTAGGTCACTCCTTAGGCCAATGTAGAGCTAATCCTCAAAATGCAAATGACAAAATAGACGAGCCTATTAGAATGGAGGTTCACCCTCAACCTAAATGGCAAGCTACTGGAAAAATATTTGAATTGCCTCCTCTGCTAAATGACTCTTTCAGTAGGCCATCCTCCCCTGAAATTGAGGGTGGTAACCAGAATACAACAGTTGAGAATCCCATAACTCCTGCTGTTAGTAGGACTCAATTATCTCTCCTGGCCCAAAAGTTAGGTTCTGCAGATTCTACAACAAAGCTACTACAGGCTACTGCATTTTCCAAACCTGTTTTTAAATCTTATGCAAATGATGATTTTCAAGTTGGTTTACAGAGATCTGTTATAAAAGATTCCTTATCTAACCCTACACTTTCCCAATATGGAAAGATGTCAAATAGATTCTCTATTTTGCAGGTAGATGGTCCACAATTTCAGGATCAGAATGAAGCAGATATCACATCTCAGGAAGATTTGGAAACTGATTTAGACCTGGAGACTGGAGAGCAACAAAATCCTATGGAAATCACCACTCAGGAACTTCCAGGTAAGTTTAATAATAAAGGTAAGGAAAAAATTAAAAAGAATACCTATCTTAGCCAATTAAATAAGATGCTATTGAGATCAGCCACAAAAGGTATTAAATTAGGTGAATTATGACAGGTACAATTAATATTAATTTTCTGGTGTGGAATCTTCGTGGTATGGAAACCTCACTTCTGAGACTTTCAAATTTGATTCGAACAAAGAAGATTCAGTTGCTTTGTATAATTGAGCCCTTACATGATAACTCTAAAATTCACTCATCCATGTCTGTTCTTAATTTTTCCAGTTGTTTGGCCTTACCTAATGGGAAAATTTGGTTAATGTGGTCTCAGTTACTTAATGTCATTCTGAAAAATTGCCATGATCAATTTATGCATGTGGATATATCTCATCAATCTCTCAACCTCTGTATGGAGATGATTCTCATTTATGCTTTAAGGAATAGAGAGGGTAGGAAAATATTATGGAAAGATTTAGAGCCAATCTCTAATGGTGATACAGTTTTTATCGGGGACTTTAATACAATTACTAGTGTAGCTGAATATAGAGGACCTTCTAATCCAGCTCCTGGAAGTATTAGGGATTTTAATACCAGGATAAATTCTAATGGTATTCAGGAGATAAACACGGTAAGGAATTTGTTTACTTGGTGTAATTCAAGACTTAGAAATCCTACTTCAAAAAGATTAGATAGAGGACTTTGTACCCTTTCATGGAGCTATAAATTTCCATCATCTTCAATTCAAATTCTTAACAGGAATACCTCAGACCATTCCCCTCTACTACTGCAGATTGCTAATCTTACTCCATCCTTCCCTAAACCTTTTAGATTCATTAATGCATGGTTTCAAAGGACAGAATTTATGGACTTAATTCAGGAAAATTGGAATATTCCTATTCAGGATTCTGGCATGATGAGATTTTACTTAAAGCTGATTAGGTTGAAAAGAGTGATAAAAATCTGGAATAGAGAAACATTTGGCAATATTGAGACTAATGTCACTCTAGCTGAGGAGTCACTAAGATTACAGGAAATTGTTTTTGATCTAAATCCAAACAATTCTGAACTTATGAAACTTAATCAGAAAAAAGCTCTTCTACTTAGGGTTCTTAAGGAAAAAGAAAAATTTTGGAAACAAAAGGCAAGACTTAAATGGCACAAAGTGGGGGATAATAATACTGAATATTTTCACAAGTTAGTCAAAGAGAAGAACTGTAGGATGCAGATTAATAAAATAAAAAATTCTGAGGGTCATTGGCTAACCTCCCAAACTGATATTCAGAAGGAAGCAATTGCCTTCTTCTCAGATCTCTTAACTGAACCTGAACATAATACTGAAGATAATTTCTCCTCCCACTTTCTCAGTCAAGTTCCCAAGATTTTAAATAGTGAGGATAATCAATCTTTAGCTGCTCCTGTTTTAGAATCAGAGCTAGAAAAGGTAATAAAAAGTTTAAACAGTAATAGTAGCCCAGGGCCAGATGGTTTTACTCCTAAGTTTTATAAAAAGTGTTGGTCAATCATCAAACAGGATCTAATGGCATCAGTAAATGAATTCATTTCAGGATCTAATATTCCAAAAGGGATAACTAGTACATGGATTACACTCATCCCGAAGAAGGCAACACCTAGTACTTTTAGTGATTTCCGGCCAATTAGTTTATCTAATGTACTTAATAAAATTTGCTCTAAAGTGCTTATGGAAAGGCTAAGGCCTTATATGGACACCCTTATATCTCCTACTCAATCATCTTTTTTAAAGAAAAGGGACATCTCAGATAACATTATCTATTTACAGGAAATGGTCAGATTTCTTGACAAAAAGAATAGGATTCCAAACTGCATTTTGAAATTAGATTTAATGAAGGCCTTTGATAGAGTAAACTGGAAATTCCTTAGGAGAATTTTAGTCAAATTTGGTTTTAATGGGAATTTTTTAACTGCAGTTATGAGTAACTTATCTCAGGCATATTTTTCAGTACTTGTTAATGGGAATCCTGTTGGATTCTTTAAAGCTTCGAGAGGAATCAAACAAGGTGATCCACTCTCTCCTTTTCTTTTTAATATATTCACTGAAGCTTTCTCAAGAAGTTTAGATTATATTTTTGCTAACAATAGGCTGACTCGTTTTTATTTGCCGGCCTCAATCCCTGCTGTGTCTCATTTAATGTATGCAGATGATACTGTGATATTCATGCAAGCTTCTAAATCTAATCTCATAAGACTTAAAGCGTTTTTAGAGGTATTTGAGGAAACTTCAGGACAGAAATTCAACTTTGAAAAATCAGATATTTATCTTAGTAATAGGGCTTCTGTTCTGAAAAAAAATCAGGTTAAGGCTATCCTTAAGATGAAAAAAGGTTCTTTTCCATTCCAGTATCTTGGCTGCCCTATATTTAGGGGAAGAACCTTAAAAAGGTATTTCCAACCTCTAATGATTAACCTGGACTCTAAACTACAAAGTTGGAAAAACAAGTGGCTAAGTGCGGGGGGTAAAATGATTTTAATTAAATACTGTTTATACTCCTTACCTCAGCATCTATGGGCAGTTACTAATCCACCAAAAATTATAATTAGGAATTTTGAAAAAAGATTATCTAGATTCTTTTGGGGTGAGGCAAATGGAAAAAAAAACAAAATCTAGAAAAAATGATCAGATATCTCATCCCCTGTTGAATTTAATGGTCTTGGATTTAGATCTGTTAGAGCTATTATTGATACATGCTCAGCAAAGCTCTGGTGGAAAAGCCAATTAGGGATTACTCTTTGGTCTAAATTAATCTGGTCATTACCTCTGTCACATAGGAAATCTGTAACTTGGAGGAGAATTGTATCTATTAACTGTTTTGCAGAACAAAATTCAGTAATTATCCATGGGATGGGTACTTGTAATTTCTGGACAGCAAATTGGTGTCCTAGGGGGCCTCTTTGCATGATCATTCCTCAACAGATTACTGCTGATATGCCAAATCTGACTGTGGCAGATTTTATAAATAACAAATCCTGCATTATGACTCAGATTAGTTCTTTTTTAGAAAATGATACTTTGTCATTTTTACAGGGCTCTGTTCTAATTCCTGGCAAAGAGGATAGACTAATCTGGAAGGTTGAAGCATCAGGTAATTTCACTTCAAAATCAACTTACAAGGCTCTCACCCTTGTATCAGGTAACTTCCCGGCATGTAAATTTATTTGGAACAAGGCTTTGCAAAAGAAGATTTCAATATTTACATGGAAAATTTTGCAATCCCTTCTTCCCTTTGATGAAATTCTGATTACCTTAGGGTTCAGTTTAGCTTCCAAGTGTCCTGCCTGTTCTAATTCAGATACAATTCAGCATTTCTTCACTTCTTGTCATATTGCTAGGGCAGTCTGGGTAAATATTGCTTCTTTGGTTAATTTCCATATACATTCTGATCACTCCCTTATACAAAGATTCTTTAATTTCTGGAATACTAAGGATTTGGTTGGCTGGAAGCATTTTGTGTGTAAAATTATTCCTTCTATAACCTGCTGGTCACTTTGGAAAGCTAGAAATAGGTTCCTATATGATAATAAACCTTTCTCATCGAACATAATCTCGAATGAGGCTCACGATTTGATAAAATTGGCTCTCTTAACTACACCAAGGACGTACTTTTCATTCTCTGGCATAGACTCCTCCTTAAGTCATTGGATCCCATTTAGTAGACCTCCTCCAAAGCCTAATATTGCTGCTATTTATTGGGAAACACCACCTGTAGGATGCCTTAAAATCAATGTTGACGCCTCTTGGTATTCTGATAAAGCTGCAGTTGGTATGGTAGTTCGTGATAACGTGGGCAATATGATTGATTTAGCCTCTGCCTCAATTGATGCTAGTTCTCCTATTGAAGCAGAAATGAGGGCTATCTTGTTTGCTGCTGAAAAAGTTTCCACTTTGAGTAGCAAATGCTTTTTTGAATCTGATTGTTGGTTGGCTGTGAACAGGATTAATAATCCTTATTCTTCAAACTGGAACCTATTTGACTTGGCATATAAAATCAATATTTTGTTGGGGAGTGCTCAGCTCCAATATGTTTACAGGGAGGGGGAATTCAGTAGCTAATGCTATAGCTAAACATCACAACTGTTTCTTAATATGTCTGCAGCCTGACCTCATCCCCCAACATATCAAAGGACTGATCTCCTTAGATAGGGCACATATCCCGCAAGTTAGAGCTTCCTAATACTCCCTCTTATGGATTGATACTGCTAATCATGTTCCTTTTTTGCAGGGGTCCCCTGAGCCTCACTGATGTTCTGATTTACTGCTCAACTGGTCACCTTCAACTTCGGCTTTTAGGATGCAGCTTTTCAGAGATGTACTGACCTTTTCCTTGGAACCAATTTCACTGAACTTTTGGATGATTCAAGTTCCCGTACTCACTTTTACATCATCTAGGATCTCTGTATATTTCTAGTCTTATTTTGGTAGTTGGAGTTTCCTGGCTGGAGGTGGGAATTAACACGAGGGATGGAGATTCCCGTCTCTGGATTGCAACTTCATCATCTATCATTTCTTTTCTTTTGTTAGGAAAGTGTTATCTTTTCTATCATAAAGATCTCTTTATAGGTGTTAGCAGGACTTTTGGAGGGCAAGGTTGTTGCCTCATCACAAACTTTGGTTCATAGATGTAATTGTTCTTAAATGAGGATTGGGGAACCTCTAATATATCACCCCCACCTTCGGGTGTTTTTATTAAAAAAAAAATTTATGAGGATGTACATTCTTTTTGTATTCTCAATCTCCATTTGTTAGGAAAATTCTTTCATAATACTTAATTTTTTACAATATATATTTTTAATTTTGATATACTTTCGTAGGGGTGGAAAAATAGACTCCCGCAGATCAAGCGAATTGTCTATTGTTAAACTCAAGTGGGTATGGGTCAAATGGGTGATGGTTCAAATAGGTAGATTAAAAATATGGGTCGGACGGGTTGGCTTTGGGTTGGTATACAAACTTCTATGGGTCTATATGGCTCTGTTTGACAGAGCTTTTAAGTTGTTGTGCTTTAAGCAAAGTAATTTTTTGTTTTTGGTAAAGTGTTTAAAAACTGCTTATTTTGAAAGCAGAAGCTATATTGGGGGAAAAGCAGAAGATGGTCTCCCCCTGCTTTCAAATTAAGCCAGCTTTGCTTGTAAGCATAGCTTTGCCAAATAGATCCTATATGGGTTAAAACTCACGTTAAAACTCACGGGTTTACCCATTTAGGTTGGCATACAAACCCACGTGGGTCAATATATGAGTTGATACCTGTGGTTTTTACCAATTTGAGTTGGTACATAAACCCATATGGGTTTACATATGGGTTGAAATCTGTGGGTTTAACCACTTTCGACCCGTTAGTTATATTATTTTCAATCCGCGGGTTGAGCGAGTTTCAACCCGACCCATTATTTGACCCATCATAAAATGGGTCGAAATGGGTCATGCCCATATTTTTTTAATTACCCATTTTACCCAATCCATATTTGACCCATCCGCCCATTTGCCATCCCTGCACTTTCCATTTTAATTTATCTTTTACTATCATCAAACTTCATTTCATGACGTATTCCTTTTTTTCTCATTGAATCAATTCTTTCCATGTAATTTAATTTTCCTACAAAAATATCTAAAATTACTATGTTAATCATATAGAATAACAGATGGAGTAATATATATATATATATATATATTCATAAATGTATATGTATGCATATATAAGTGTTCAAATATTTTTTTTAATTTTAAACCATCCATGGATGGGGGGAAATATATTAGGCTCCCCAAACCATAATAGATTGCCAACAAAGGCATGAGAAGAGAATAAGTTTTACAAGAAGGTCATCTATAAGATGATCTAAGAGCCTGAAGAGCTCTTGTAGCAATATGGAACTTGCTACCAAAAGCTAAAGGTACACCTGAAATGTTCTAATATTACTATCCATATCCTATCATTCCTTTAGACAGAGATAACACGAACTGATCGGGGAATCGAAAGGCGAGACCCCAGTTTGTCAATGTAAAACTGTCAGCTAAGGAAGTGAAGAAGGCAAACAAACCAGCCTTGATTGTTGTATCATCGGCACGTCTTAATCGAGAGACCTTATTATGCTGCACCAACCTCGAGCCTGCAAATGAGAGAAAGCAAAGCAGCAGTATCTTTTCGAGTGGATAGGATTCCAGAGATGAAGACCAAAGCAACATTCAAAATCAGAGTGTGTGGGAGAATAAACAGTTTTGGTCAGAAATTCTCTAATCAGACAACAACCACTTTTGGGAGAATAATCAGACATAGTCAAGAGATTTGGCAACCAATTCTGATTCCAGGTAGGCTTATATTATCAAGGAAAAGGAGACCTCTAAGAAAAGCAGGAGCATTATCCATAGTTAGGTCTCCCTGTAGGTTATTTTCCAAAGCATGTTTAGCCAAAAAATCAGCTGCAGTGTTTGCTTGCCTTGGAGTGTGTTGGATCGGGTGATTTAAATGCTTAGAGTAGAGAAAGCTACAAATTGAGTAGACTCTCCACTGACACTTCAGCGGGTTCTGAATCCCAATTACTGCTAGTAAACAATCAGACTCAATAACACATAGATTCAGATCCAATTCAGAGCATAAATCATATCCACACTGAATGGAGTGCAGTTCTGCATGTAATGAAGAAGGAGATTGAAAAATGTGCATTCTCATTTTAATCACTGCCCCTTTCCAATCCCTAACAATGACAGCAGAAGACGAAAGGCCACTAGGTTGCTATGTAGCATCTGTGTTGATCTTGTACCCAATTTGTGGTCTACTCCAACTTACCATTGTAACTTGTTTTTTCTGTTTTGGGTGGATTTTGGGTATGATTCTCTGTTGGACCAAATGTCTATGTTTATCTATATTACCTTTCAATTTATGAGCTGAAAAGGTGAGGAAAATCAGTTGTTTAACCTCCTTTAAGCAATGATCCTCTGAGAAAGTTATGTTTTCGAAAAGGATTTTGTTTCTAATTTTCCAGAGAGTCCATGTAGTGATTAAGAGTGCAGCAGTAATCAAGTTAGAACAAATCTTAGAGTCAGGCTTAAAGGATAGGTAGAAATCTACTCTACTTTTCAGATTGCCAAAACTAGTATGTGGAAAATGTATGAGATTATTTACTCTGAACCATACAGATAAAGCTGAAGGACAAGAGTTGAAAAAATGGTCCAGAGTGTCAGAGTGTTTTTTACAAAGAGGACATATAGATGCTATTGAAATACCAAATCTGCACAGCACATTATCGAAAGGCAGGATGTTATTTAAAGCTCTCCACATTAAAACTGACCACTTTTTTTGAACTAAAGGAGACCAAACCTTGGAAATGTGTCTGATGGTATCCCTTTTTTGTCTGAAACTTTGGTATGCCGAGCTGATGGAGAAATTTCCAGTGGATGAAGGACTCCAAATTAGCCTATCAGCATGGTGATGTCTCATTTGAACATCCTGCAAAATGGTAAGTGTGTTGGTAGCCAAGTGAGGCTCCAAGGTTGGAAGGAAAGATGTTTTATTAGTTATAAAGTAGCTAAGGGATATGTCTTCAAAAGGTATTTCCAACTCCTCAGGCCATTCATAACATAATGCACCATCTCCTTTCTAGTTAGCACTCCAGAAAGAGCATTCACCAAGGCCAAATATGACTCCAGAAAGTTTGTTTGCCTTAGGTGTAATTTTACAAATTCTATGCCAGATATGGGATTTTTTATAAGTGACAGGGAGGGACCATAAATGAGCTGACCATTGGGTGTTATTTATTTGCAATTTCCACCATAATTTGCAAGAAAAATAATCAACTACAACATTAAGATCTTTATAAGTGTTCAAATAAACTTTATTGAGACAAAAATCAGTATAAATGCTTTATATAAATATTTAATATATTACTATAAGATTTAATTTGTAAATACTTTCAATGGTATATTTAACAATTTGTAAATTTTATTTGTAATATTTCTTAGAATCCTTCTCTTGAAGATGGTCTTTCCATTCATTATGTAAAGATTAAGTTTTAAATTGCAAATTAGAAGAAATGAAGATATAATATTGAATTGCATTAATCAAGTCATAAACTTATAAATACTTTGCATAATAAATTTATAATATTGCAACTAAAACCTTTTACCTTTCTAAAATTTTAATTCAACCCCGTCTTTCCATATGCCTATGGAAATGAGGCCTTTTCCAAGACTATTTATACGACTTTATTTTATTTTTGTTAATTAATAATCAGAAATGACATATTTTAGTACATATCTATATGTGATTGATAATAGTATGAAAAAAATGAGTTCGTCTCTTGAAAGATTGTTTTTCTTTTTTTTTTAATTAAACCATCCTAAGATGGGGGAAGATTATATTAGGCCTTCCCAAGCCGTAAAAATTACAAAACTAAAGAGTAAAGAAAAGGGGAAGCCATTGGCTTAGTTGATATGTACATTTGTGAACCATAGGCTCATTGAAGCAACATTCGTTGCATCCAAAAATGAAAAAAGAGTAGGCTAAGTGTTAGAGGATTACAAGAACTCTTAGTTTAAATGGAGATCATCGAACTTATTTGTGGATCGAAAAGACGAAACACAGGTCAGTCAAAATCACCCCAACTAAACTAAGAAGCTCCTCCCCTACATAGCTAAACAGTAAAGAAGAAAGCATCAAGGTCAAATCTAGAAAATCATCTATATAAACAAGTGCAGCCATCAGTCATTTAGTAGCATCCCTAAGGCATCAAGCAGAAAGAGCATTATGCTTAATACTCTAGGAAATTCAGAAGACTTGTATAGTGAGCAGGCAGGAATTCATAGGGCCAGCAACATCACCATAACCTGCAATCAAGAGTGGAAGTAAGTAGCATCCGAACTAATTAACAACCCGTAGAGAGGGGGTGCCAATTTGATCTAATCTAACTAAACCCTGGACAGTGTTGGTAAGCTCAGATATGTTGCTAAAAGATGAATCACATTGTAGTTGCAAACAGTTTGTAGCAAGGGTATGGGCCACCATGTTTGTCTGTCTATATATGTGTACAAGTTTGATGTCTTTCAATGATTGATGAATCTCATCAGCTAAGCAAAAACAGTTCCAATGACATCTTGATGGATCATTAGCAAAAAGAACTGTTGAAAGACAGTCAGATTCCATGTATAGAGGAGCAGGCAAATCATATGAAATCTGTGTAGCAAACTTAATAGCCTTCAATTCAGCTTCCAAGGGGGAGAAAGCATTAGAGATTAGAGTGTAGGCTCCTTTGAAAGCACCTCTGCTATCTCTGATAATCACTCCAATCCCACACATATTAGTGTTGCATGACCATGAAGCATCAACATTAAGCTTAAGACCAGATGTTGGCCTTTTCCAAGCAATTTTCCAGATTTTAGGCTTTGGTGAAATTTTGAGTAGGGGTAGAAAAGAGTGATCTGCAATACTAACATCCAGTGGAGATGCTATATAAACCGGTTTTGCACAGAAGGAGATGAAAATCTGGTCTCTAATCATTTGAAGCACTAGCGTGGAGGAAGGCTTGACTGAATCAAATAGGAATCTATTTCTCATCTTCCAAAGGTTCCAGAAAGTAAAAATAGCAGCAGTCCGGATCATGATCGAATGTAAAGAAGATAATGCAGGCATAGTTAAATAATATGAGATTCTCTCCCAAACAGATGGAAAGGCCCTATCTCGAATACCCATGAACTGATGAATAATTTTCCATACAGATAGTGAGAAATCACATGAGTTAAAAAAGTGCTCTAAGGAGTCATCATGTTTGTTGCACATACAGCATTTAGAGGCCAAACAAAACCTCAGGTTCCTGAGGATGTTATCAAAAGGCAACAAAGAGTTTATCACTTTCCACATAAATACAGAGATTTTTTTCTCTATTCTGGAGTTCCAAAGATGTTTAGAAGAGGATATGTTACCTGTATGGTTGCAGAGCAAATTGTAAGTATCTTTAAAGGAGAAACTCCCAGAAATACCTGGTTTCCAGATTAATCTATCAGCTCTGTGTGGTAATATTCTGGACTCCTGCAAAAGAGTAATAATATGAGTAGGCAGGAAATGGCTCTAGTTTTGTGATGAAAACGTCTTTGTTAGCTACGAAAGCAGAGACTGTACTGTCTTCAGCTATATCCACCCTATTCTGATCACAAAAATCTATCAGTAAACCTACATCAAGCCAGTTTGATGTCCAAAAATTACAATCTCCCCTTCCTATAATGACTTTAGAATTAGCCTCAGCCCAGGAGTTTACTGAACAGATTCTCTTTCAGTTTGGAGAGGTCCTGTGAGATTGAGGGAGGGCTGCCAATAGATGAGTCCAGAGGGCCTCAGCCATTTGATACTTCCACCATAATTTAACCGAGCATGTTTTGATTATGGTATGTATAGACCTAAAGCCTAATCCATTTTGATCCGTGGGGAGACACAGATCAGACCACTTTTTCCAGGATCTTTTTGGTTTTAAATCCTCCCCCCAGAAAAACTTGCTCATTTTTTTCTCAATGATGGAAATGATCGGTTTTTTTGGTTTAATGACCTGCCAAATGTGTTGTGGTATAGCATATATACATGAGTCAATCAGAGTAATTTTACCACCCATAGATATCCATCTATTTTTCCAGTTACCTATTTTATTGTCAATTAGTTCAAAGAGTGGTTGGAAATAAATCTTTTTAGCAGCACCAGTGAAGATTGGAACTCCCAAGTAGGTAAATGGAAAGGAACCAAGTTTCATTCCCAAAATCCTTTTAATGTGGTTCACTCTTTGATCTGTAGCATGCTTACCTATGAAGATGTCACTCTTATTATAGTTAATAGACTGGCCAGTGACTTCCTCAAAGGTGGACAGAAAAGCCTTTAATCTAACTAAGGTTAGATTTGTTGCTTTAAAGAAAATAACAGTATCATCCGCATAAGATAAATGTGAGATTCTTGGAGGATTACCTGGTAGATCAAAGTAGGCTAGCTTACCATTGTCAAAAATGAAGGTCAGACTCCTTGAAAAAGACTCAGAAAAGATGTTAAACAAGAATGGAGATAAAGGGTCACCCTGCTTAATACCCCTAGAGGATTGAAAGAATCCCACTGGCTTACCATTAATAAGAATAGAGAACCAAGCCTGGGACAAGTTTTTCATAACTGAGAAGATAAATTTAGCATGGAAACCAAATTTTTCCAAAACTTATAAATTTTACCAAAGATTGTTTTTCCATAATTTATGGAAATACCAAGGTTTTAAATTGTAAATTAGAATAAATCAAGATAAAATTTTTGGATTGAATTAATCTTGTCATAAACATATAACTACTGCACGCCGCGTAATAAATTTTTAATATTGCAAATAAAACCTTTTACCTTTCTAAATTCTAATTCCACCCCATATTTCCATCTACCAATGGAAAGGCGGTATTTCACAAGACTTTGTATATTTATACGACTTTATTTTATTCTTGCGAACTGATGTGTCCATTTTATGCGAATATTTTAGTACATTTTGGGATCACTTTTGTGCTCTTTTGTTATCAAGAGCTTGTGTTTTGCCTTGAAAGTTTCTTAGGAAAGGTAAGAGTGACTTTACGCTCTTTTACCTTTTTCTAAGTGGATTTTGTGTTACAAAGGAAGAACATCGAGACTTGAAGACCGGAGACCATTGAAGATCACATTTTGAAGAATTTGAAGAAGACTAGCCTTTGAAGATTGAAGACAAAAAAAATCGAGGATTTGAAGGCAAGGTGACACAAGGGTGAAAATGGGCAGCCCACCCGGGCGGGAGCGTGCTACACTATTGATTTTTTCTTTTCTTTTCCTCCCTCTTGTACTAAAAAGAAATTTTTGGCCACCCACTTCATATCTTATTCTTCTTGGCTGAATTCTACCTTCTCCAAACCCAAGGTTCTTCATTTGTTTCATCCTTTCTCTCTTATTTCTCTATGCATTTGTTTGTGGGTGTTAGTATGATTTGTATTAGCTAATGTAGTTCTTGGGAGCAATTGATTGAAACTTCCAAACTTATGTAGTAAGATTCTATATTTGCTCATTCATGAACATTTATTGGAGATCATTTATTATGCCATTAATGTTGTGTTTTTCCTTATTTATACCATGGGTTGTTTGAGTATATGAAATGTTTGTTTGATTAAAGTGTTAGGGTGTTAGGAAAGTTGCAAATTTCTTAACTCATTTGACATGAAATCCAAAAGCATGAATTTAGAACTGCTTGTTTACAATCTGTGGTAATTCTTACTAGATGAGTATGTTAATGTGGATTGTTTTCATATTTATCCCATAGATGCAAAGAAAGGTTGAACCTTGAATGTTGTTTGTTCTAGGTTTAACCTTATAAATACTTGTTTTGGTTAAATGACTATGTCTTTGGTAGAACGTTTGTTTTTATCAAACCTATGGTCCTTTGGGTGAAATACCATTGATAAAATACCCCTTTGATGTTGTTTGTCTAGGGTGATCGTCAATGAGGTTTGCAAATGGTCGTTGTTTGTCTTTGCAAACTACTATTAAGAAGGAACGAATGTTGATCTTCGAATGAGAAGTGATAGCTTTCCCCATAGACAATAAATGTAATTGAATGAGTGAATGAACTAATGAGCTATAGGAAGTTTGGAAGTGGAAGTCGATAGACCCCAAGCCTCCATCAATGATCATTTTAGTAATCTCTTTAGTTGTATTGCAGGATTAGCATAGTTCTCTTCCTTTACTAATTGTTGTCTTTCAATTTGATAACCTAGGATAAAAAACCGACCACCCCCCATTTACCTGCTTTTATAGGTATCTATATATGCATATGCCTAGTATGTTTTCTACGCTATATGTTTAAACACATAAATAGTTCACTCTTTTCATGGACGACCCTGAATTTCCATTATCTACTTAATTGTAGATAGTAAGAATTAGGGCTTAAAAGTATTAACTTTAAAAGGTACACCGATGACCTCCCAAAGTTTGGCGCCGCTGCCGGGGAAGAGGCATTTATTTTTAAGTGTTTGGGCATATTATGTGTGATTATGTGCTAGTTGTAAATATTTGTTAGTTTGCTTTTGTTTTGATTTCTTAGTTGACTTGCCATTTTCACTTGGCTTGGAGACATATTGTTCAAGTTCTTGGTGTATGGTTCGTACGTGATCCTCTTCACAAGAACCCCTACACTACGACCACGAGTTAGAGTCAAATTTGAGATGGACTAGGAGACTTTCTTTGGAAAGTGTGAATAACACCTCTCCTAGTGACCATTTTGTGGAAAATTCCAATTCTATGGAGCATCAACATGAGCATCTAGGAGGAGGACATCAACATCCTCCTCTTCAAGGGAGAGCTCATCCACTCCACAGAAGGGAGATTCCTTTGGGGCAAGCATCGTTGAGAGACATTATGGCCCCCAACCTCGATGAACAACCAATGCGCATTGAGTATCTCTTGGTTGGACCGAGTAGGCACTTCAAGCTAAAGACATGGTTCATAAACATGCTCCCCATATTCCTTGGTAGGCAAGGGGAGAATGCCAACAAGGACCTCACCGAGTTTCACTTTTATGTGGTGGTACGGTTCCTCATGGAGTAGATGGGGATTTTTATAAGTTGAAGGCATTCCCGTTCACACTAAGGGATGGTGTAAGGGATTGACTCCACTATCTACCACCGAGAGCATCAAGAGTTGGCATGACATGAAAATGATGTTTCTAGACAAATTCTTCCCGGCCTCAAAATTTGCCACCTTGAAGAAGGACATAAGTAACATCCTCCATGGCACAAAGAATCGGTCTTCGACTATTGGGAGAGGCTCAAGAAGCTTCTCGCAAGTTGTCCTTACCGTGGTTATTCAGAGGGGGATTTGGTGTATTACTTCTACAATGGTCTTCTTGATGAGAACCAAATATTAATGTGGAGTTCTTGTGGTGGTACCCTTGGGAACAAGAATTCATCGGAGGCTATGCAATTATATAATGAGCTAGTGGAGAAGTTAAGAAACTTTAGCTCAAGGGCCGATTTAAGAAGGAGAAATACAATGCCCACAAGTGACCCTTCTAATAGTGAAAAGCTTGAGGACCAGGTCCCAGTCCTCACATCTATGGTGAAGTCATTGATGACAAAGCCGGAAATGTGCCGCATGTCAAATCGTGTGAAATTTGTTACTTGGCGCATCCTACGGACACTTGCCCTACTTTGAAAGAGGACTACGTTGAAGAGGTGAGTGCCATGGGATATTAAGGCAACTAAGGCTATCAAGGTTCGCAAGGATATCAAAGGAATGAGGGGTACCAAGGTGGCCAAGGCTACCAAAACCGGTCATACTATTTGGGTAATCGTGATAACCTGAACCTACGGTATGGAAACCCTCAATGAGGTCAAAGCCCTCATCCATATTGGCCCTCTCAACAACAATATAGGTTACCTCAATAACAATTTCAAAGGCTCCAAGACAAACCCCGAGACCAAGGGGAGAGATCGGGGTTAACAAAAGATGAGGTGATACAAGACATTCACCGGTTAGGCATGTATGTGGAGAAAAGCAAAAAAATCCCAAGGTGAAGCCAAGGAAAGCATCAAGAACTTGGAAACTCAAGTGAGCCAAATAGCTGAAGTGGTGAATCAGATGGAGGCTCAGGAAAAGGGTGAACTACCCTCCCAACCGGAGATCAACCCTCGATAAAATGCTAGTGCTATCACTTTGAGAAGTGGTAAAGAGGTTAACTCTCCCTTGGTTGGTGAAGTTGTTAAAAACGAACCTAAAAGGATTGAAATACTTGAGAAAGAAGTGGAGGAAGAGAATGAGGAGGTGGTCAAGGAGCAAGCAAGGAAGGTAAAGGAGAAGGAAGAAGAGATCACCATTGAGAAATCAATCTCCAATCCCAAACCTTCATCCTCTCCTCACAAGAAGGCAAGAGTGGTGGAAATTCCCCCATATGTGCCGGAACCACCATTTCCGGAAGCTTTAAAGGACAAACGGAGGAAGGAATCCAACAAAGACATCTACTAAGTCTTTTGTAGGTGTGAGGTGAATATCCCTCTTTTGAAGGCTATTGAGTAAATTCCTAGCTATGCAAAATTTTTGAAGGAATTATGTGTGGTAAATAGGAAACAAAGAACAAGCTTAAAAATGGGAAAAGTTAACATGTCTTCGCTTTGTGCCAAAGGGAGTTACCCCCTAAATGCGGCGATCCCAACATGTTCACAATCCCTTGCATAATAGGGAATACACATTTTGAAAAAGCAATGCATAACTTAGGTGCATCAATAAATGTGATTCCTAACTTTTTGTATGAAAGCCTCAATCTTGGTAGTTTGCACAAAATCGGGGTGGTGATCCAACTAGCCGATCGTTCTAGTGCGTACCCTAAGGGTATCATCGAGAATGTGTTGGTTAGGGTGGATTCCTTAATATTCCCCATGGATTTTTACATCCTAGACATAGAGCATGATAAACATGTCGCCCCAATCTTGTTGGGGAGGCCATTTTTGAAGACATCTAGGACCATCATTGATGTGCATAATGGTACCCTCACCATGGAATTTGATGGGATTAAAGTAGAGTTTAACATAAATGACTCTATGAAGTATCCTCTTGAAGAGTACTCTTGCCATGCTATTGGTTTTGTTGACAATGTTGTGCAAGAAGTTTTTGAATTAAGTGGTGATGATTCTTTGTTAGTTGTTTTGGAAAATGATGTTGAAAATGCATGTCTTGTATATTCCATGAGTTCCAACCTGAAGGAAAGCATTGAGGAGTTAAGCATTTTTGAGGAAGTGGTGCAAAATCCCGACCCTCTAGTCTTAGAGGAACCCAAAGAACCGGAATTCCTCCCATCCCATTGTGAAAGCTCTGATGATTGAGCTTAAACCTTTGCCAAGTGACCTCAAGTACGCATTTCTTGGGGAAGGGGAGATGCTTCCGGTTATCATTTCAAGCAAGCTCACCGAAAAGCAAGAAGAAAAGTTGATGATGGTGCTTTGGGAGAATAAAGAAGCAATGGGATGGACTATTGCCGACATCAAAGGCATAAGTTCATAAACTTTCATGCTTAGAATTTTTTGGAAGAAGATGCGAGTCCCGTGCGACAACCCCAACACCGTTTAAACCCGCCTATGATGGAGGTGGTAAAGGCAGAAATTCTCAAGTTGCTCCAAGCGAGCATGATCTATCCAATCTCGGATAGCAAGTGGGTGAGTCCAACTCAAGTGGTACCCAAGAAGAGTGAGGTGACGATGGTAAAAAATGAGAAGGATGAAATGGTACCCACTCGGGTTCAAAATGGGTGGTGCGTTTGCATTGACTACCGGAAGCTAAATACGGAAACCCAGAAGGATCACTTCCAGTTGCCATTCATTGATCAAATGGTCAAGAGGTTAGCAAGCCACCCCTTCTATTGCTTTTTGGATGGGTGCTCAGGGTATTTTCAAGTAGCTATCGCCCCGGAAGACCAAGAAAAGACCCCTTTCACGTGCCCCTTCGGTATGATTGCCTATTGGCATATGCCTTTTGGGTTATGTAACGCACCTGCAACTTTCCAAAGGTGTATGGTAAGCATTTTCTCAGAATTTGTTGAAATATTTGTCGAGGTATCCATGGCTTATTTCACCATTCATGGTAATTCTTTTGACAATTATATATCAAATTTGGCACAAGTTCTTAAACGCTGCATTGATATTAATCTTGTGTTAAATTATGAGAAATGTCATTTCATGGTAGAGTAAGGCATTGTCTTAGGCCATGTTGTCTCCTCTAAGGGTATTGAGGTTGACAAGGCAAAGATAGACACAATTCAAACTTTGCCTTATCCTACTAATGTGCTCGAAGTGCGCTCTTTGCTTGGCCATGCAGGATTCTACTGCCGGTTCATCAAGAACTTCTCGAAGATAGCATCTCCTTTATGCAAGCTGTTGCAAAAGGAGGTGAAATTTGTGATGGATAAGGGTTTAAAAGTGGCCTTCAATACATTGAAAGGAAGGTTGGTCTCGGCTCCTATCATACAACCCCAGATTGGTCGTTACCTTTTGAGATCACGTACGATGCTAGTGATTACGCTGTTGGAGGGGTACTTAGTCAAAGGGTGGGGAGAGCACCTCACGCTATCTACTACGCATCCATGTCTCTCAATGAGGCCGAAAGAAACTATTCCACCACATAAAAGGAGTTGCTAGCAGTGGTATTTCCTTTGGAAAAATTTTAATCTTACTTGCTTGGTACAAAATTTATTGTGTACACTGACCATGCAGTGCTTTGTCATTTGATGACAAAGAAAGAGGCCAAAACAAGATTGATTTGGTGGATCCTACTTCTGAGTGAGTTTGAGTTAGAGGTGCGAGACAAGAAGGGCACAGAGAACCTCTTGGCTGATCATTTGATCCGGTTGCAACCATACCAAGATAGTGAGGTAAATTATCAATGAAGGAGCAACTACGGGAAGAGTTCCCCGATGAATAATTGTTCGCCATCAGGGACCTCCAACCATGGTATGCCGGCATTGTGAACTTTCTTGTCTCCGGTAAATTTCCTCCTTACTTTTCTAAAGCACAAAAGATAAGCTAAAAAGCAATGCTAAATATTATGTGTGGGATGATCCCTTTTTGTGGAAACATTGTGTAGACCAAGTTGTTAGGAAAGACATCCCCGAGAATGAAGTGCATTCGATTCTCATTTTTTGTCATTCTCATGCATGCGGAGGTCATTTTGGAGCTAAAAGAACCGCTAAGAAAGTCTTAGAAAGTGGTTTTTATTGGCCTACTTTGAATAAGAATGCATACATATTTTGTAAAGCTTGTGATAAGTGCTAGAGAGTAGGAAATATCTCATCTAGAAATGAGATGCCCCAAAAAGCTATGCTATATTGTGAAATCTTTGGTGTTTGGGGTATTAACTTTATGGGACCTTTCCCTTATTCATATGGATTTACATATATTCTTCTTACCGTTGATTATGTGTTGAAGGGGGTTGAAGCAAAACCCACTAGGACTGACGATTCTAAAGTGGTTGCAAAATTCCTGAAAGATAACATCTTCTTTTGGTTTGGTTTACCCGAGCCTTGATTAGTGACCGTGACACCCACTTTTTAAATTGGAACACAGAGGCACTCTTGAAGATATATGGCATCACTCACAAGACATCCATTGCCTATCACCCTCAAACCAATGGCAAGCCAAAGTTTCCAATCGGAAAATCAAGTCCATCCTTCAAAAAATGGTTAACCCTAACCGGAAGGATTGGAGTTCATAGTTGAATGATGCCTTGTCGGCGTATAGGACGGCTTACAAGACACCAATCGGTATGTCACCATACCGGTTATGGTTTGGTAAACCATGTCACCTACCAGTGGAAATTCAACACAAGGCTTGCTGGGCGGTCAAGGAATTCAATCTTGATATAGATGAGGCCAGATTGCATAAGAAGTTACATTTGGATGAAGTAGATAAGATCCGGAGGGAGTCCTATATTAACGCCAAAATCTATAAGGAGAAGACAAAGGTGTGGGACGACAAGATGATCATTAGGAAGGAATTTGACGTGGGTTAAAAAGTCCTCCTATTCCAATCCCACCTCCGCCTATTTCCTGGTAAGTTGAGGTCCCGATGGATCAGTCCTTTTGAGGTGGTGAAGGTATTCCCACATGGTGCGGTGGAAATATTAGATCGGGCTAAGTCTAATACACTCAAAGTCAATGGACAACGTTTGAAGCCTTACTACGAGAATTTTGTACCGGAGAAGGGAGAGGATATTGAGCTCCTCGATCCAATTTGTAAGTAAGTTCCAAGAAGGGGAGAAAGTCGTGCTAACGATGTTAAATAAACTTGGTTTTGATCATCCAGATTGTCATTTGTGAATATTCGTCGAGTTTATCTCAATTAAATTTTTATTGTTATTTTTCATTGTTTAAATTTATTTTATTTCTGTCACGGTTGTGTTTTTCCATGATTTTGTAGAAAAATAGGTTGAGCATTGGAGAATCGGCGATAATTTTGGAACGGAAAAATTAGCTTTATAAATGTTGAAAACATGGGGTATCAGAGCAGGGGAGCTGGCCATGGGAACCTGGGAGCTCTCCCACTCGGGAGGCCAAGCTCCCACCAGTACGACAGGCATGGGCAAATTTTTGAAGTGGAGACGAGACGTACGCCATGTGCGCGAGAAAGAGCCACCCATGCGACAAACATGGGCAAAGTCTGAAGCTATGCTGGGAGGCGCGCCACGCGAGGAGAAGCCCGCCCGCGCGAATCGCGCGGGAACTATTCATGGGTAAATATTTTTTTCTTTTCCCTTTCTTTCTTCCTATTTTCTTCTCTTCTCCATTTCCTTCTTCACCATTTCCTCATTTCAAGAACTCCCTCTTCTCCATTTCAAAAAGCCTCCTAAAAACTCGTTTCTATCTTATAAATTTCACCATTTCTAGCCAATATCCATCCTGTCCACCACCATTCCAGACTTACCCACCATCTTAAACCCTTCTCCACTCACTAAAATCCATCCTTCAACCCATTAAATCTTCCAGTCCCTAACATTTTTTTGGATTTTTGTTCTTGGCTTGAATTGGTCACTTAGGAGGCAACAAATGGCTTGGACTCACATGGAAATGTGTTCTCCCTAGTCATCCTCTTCACAATCATGGTAAATTTACATCTCCTAAAAATTGCCATTGTGATTGGTGTAGAAATTTTGGAAGAATTTGGTGCTTATATTGGGGATGGTTTTAGATTGGAGTATTGTTACTCAGTTGATTTGAGGTGTTTGAATTTTTGTGGTGATGTGTTAATATTTTCAAGTGCTTGTTGGATTCTTAGAGCTATTTTGCTCTTGGAACTTGGTGGAATTTTGTTCTTAACCACTAGGAGTACTTTTGTGAAAAATTGTTTGTGGTGATGAATGGTATTGTGAAGCATTGCCTGTTGTGGTGAGTGATTGCTTTTAGAACCTTGTTTCTTGTGGTGTTTGGTGTATTGTGGTGAGAACTCATGGCCCCAAAAAATTGACTCAAGCATTATGGTGCGGGTTCCTGAGCACTCCCTAGACATTTCACAGGGAAGTATATGGGGTTAAAGCGCATTACGTACGAGTTTGTAAGAAGGTGGGGCTTGCTTGTTGGTTGGCCTATTCAAGAAACAAAATTGTTTTGTGGTGAAGTTATGTATGTGTTTGGGAGACAGCTGGTCAAAATTGTTTTATCCAAGGTAGTGTTGAGATGTTTCATGGCGAAACACTCTCCAAGATACGAGAGGTACACACTAGAGTTCTTAGCTACCATAGAAAAACACTAAGGCCGGGTGGATCAGGACGAAAAATGTGTACCATCTATCACCTTCCACTTGAATGATGTGAGCCATGAAGTGAGCTACACCGAGTTGAAGTTGGCTTTCGGGTGTGACAATGAGTTCAATAGAGGGTATGAAACCACTCATGATTATAATGATGCCAGATTTTGGCATATAATAACCATGAGGGGCCGGACGGGCAAAGATAGGAGCTCTTCGATTTTACACCCCATCTTGCGCTACACTCACCGTCTATCGGCCTCAACCTTCTTTTTCCATGGTGAACAAACATATGCCCCCGTCGAAGGCATAAAATCTCTTTGGTCAATGACAAGAGCCGGCGTAGGCCACCCAAATTCGGTAGATGTTTAGGTAACAAGATGTTGTGCAAAAACCACCATCTTCTTCATGAGGTGTGTGGCCTTTAAGAGGACCAAAATGCCTTCCATCGAGCCCAAGTGGAGTATAATGTTCGTGCCAACCGACCGAGAATTGCCATGGCGGATGATATTAAAAACCTTCGAATGCGGATCCACCACTTGACCGGTGGTGAATCCATGGTAGTCCCTAGAAATGAAGATACTCGAAGGAGATGCCATGAGGAGGAAGATGCTTTGGAGGTCCAAAACCGGCATCAATCTTTGGGGGGAGTCATCGCATCAATAGCTGTAAGTTGTTTTTCCTTTGTCCTTATTCATGAAACTTATTGCCTTAGGTGTTTTACATTGAGGGCAATCTATGATTATAAGTGTGGGGTAGGGGTTTAATGATTTACATGTATATAATTAGCTACTTTGATTGGAAAAACAAGAAAAAAAAGAAAATGAAAAAAAAGAATCCCGCTAAGTTGAAAACCCGAGAGGGCATCTTAGGCAACATTGGGGGCCTAGATAGGTCAAAAACCTAAAAGGGCGACCTAGGTAAAAAATGAGAGGCTAAATATGGCCGTCTAAACCCCTTGTCATGTAAACTCAACTAATACTAGCAATCCACCAAATATAACTAACTAAAACGTATGTTAAATGCATCGGTTAACACATGCATAATGAAGCAGATCACATATCAAAGAGAAGAATCTATGCCAGTGCCACCATGCAATTCCCGGTGGAGTTGCATCAGAAGACAATCGTCGACACCAAAATTTACCTTGGATCGGCCGAGCCTTTCCAACACCACTGTCTCACTAGCGGACAAACGCCAACGATAAATTCACGGACTTCCCTCTTCACCATCAGCCTCATCGGAACAGAGATGGCCGCCTCTATCATTTTAAGTATTTTGGATCTAGCGTTGTTGCGCTAGGGTTAGGGTTTGGAAATTGGGGTAATTCGATATTTAGATAAAATAGAGGATATACATGCGCATGTGTTTGGATGTGGGGTAATGTGTTATCTATGCGCGGATGGGGTGGATGGGGTAATGTGGGGTAATGTGATATAGAGGATGGGTTTATATGCGCGGGTGGGGTGGATTTTCTAAGACATAGTAGTATTTTACAAGATTGTTTATTTTTTTTTATTTAAAAATCATGAGTCGATATTTTTCAATAATTTCAAAAATATCACATAACTTAATAAAAAAATTTCATAGAAATTTATTTTTAAATTCGTTTTTTAAATTAAAAAAATATTTTTAAAATTATTAATATTAATTAAAGGAATGAATTATTTTTAAAAAATTTAAAAAATTAAAGCAAAATACACTTTTAACCCTATCTTTTACATGAAATCGTCAATATAACCCTAGGAAATCAGAAAATGTCAAACTAACCATAATCTATTGATGAATTTCATAGTTATACCTAAATTTGCATCTCCGGCGTTGACCCTAGAAATTCGGCACTAATCATCCCAAAAAAGACAAATATACCCCTGGTCAGTTTTTCCAAAAAAATGGATGATTTTACCCTTCTCACGTCAGAACTTGATAAGAATCATAGGGTTATATCAGCACTTAATTTTAATCTATACTACATGTTAAATAAGGTCATTATTGCCACATGACATTCACACATGACTCTTACCACATGACATTTACACATAATTTCACGTCACTTTTTAAAATTAATTGAAAATGAAATATTTTATAAAGTGAACCCCTTATTTACAATGCAAATCTCTCCTCCATTTCAATGTTCTTCTCATAATTTAATGCTTTTCAATAATGAGTAATTAATCATACTATATTTATGAGGATGTGCATTCTTTTTGTATTCTCAATCTCCATTTATTAGGAAATTTTTTCGTAATACTTATTTTTTACAATATATATTTTTTAATTTGATACACTTTCGTAGGGTGGCAAAATAGACCCCCGCGGGTCAAGCGGGTTGTTTATTTTTAAACTCGAGTGGGTATGGGTCAAATTGGTAATTGTTCAAATAGGTAGATGAAAAATATGGGTTAGACGGGTTGGCTTTGGGTTGGTATACAAACTTATATGGGTCTATATGGCTTTGTTTGACAGAGCTTTGAAGTTGTTGTGCTTTAAGCAAAGTACTTTTCAGCTTTTGGTAAAGTGCTTAAAAACTGCTTATTTTGAAAGCAGGAGTTATTTTGGGGGAAAAGCAGAAGCTGGTCTCCCCCTGCTTTCAAAATAAGCCAGCTTTGCATACAAGCATAGCTCTGCCAAACAGAGCCTATATTGGTATAAACTCACGGGTTTACTCATATGGGTTGACATACAAACCCATGTGGGACAATATATGAGTTGATACCTGCGGTTTTTACCAATATGAGATGGTATATACATATGGGTTGAAACCTGTGAGTTTACCCACTTTTGACTCGTGAGTTAAATTATTTTCATCCAGCGGGTTTCAACCCGACCCGTTATTTGATCCATCATAAAATGGGTTGAAATGGGTCATACCCATATTTTTTAATTACCCATTTTACCCAACCCATATTTGACCGTCCGCCCATTTGCTACTCCTACACTTTCCATTTTAATTTGACTTTTTAATATCATCAAACTTCATTTCATGATAATAAGTGTATCATTTTCCTCTACGTATTCCTTTTTTTTTTACTCATTGCAATCAATTCTTTCCATGTAATTTAATTTTCCTACAAAAAATCTAAAATTACTATGTTAAACATATAGAATAATAGGTGGAGTAATTTATGTGTGTGTGTCTATATATATATAAGTGTTCAAATAAATTTTATTGAGACAAAAATCAGTATAAAATGCTTTATATAAATATTAAATATAGTACTGTAAGATTTAATTTTTAAATACTTTCAATGGTTTATTTAACAATTTGTAAATTTTATTTGCAATAATTTTTACAATCCGTCTCCTGAAGACGGTCTTTCCATTCATTATGTAAATATCATGTTTTAAATTGCAAATTAGAAGAAATAAAGATACAATATTGAATTGTATTGATCAAGTCATAAACTTATAACTACTTTGCATAATAAATTTTTAATATTGCTACTGAAACTTTTTACCTTTCTATAATTTTAATTCAATGTCATCTTTCCATATGCCTATGGAAATGCGGTATTTCCCAAGACTATGTCTATTTATACGACTTCATTTTATTTTTGTTAACAAATATTTAGAAATGACATATTTTAGTACATATCTATATGTGATTGATAATAGTATTGAAAAAAATGAGTTCGTCTCTTGAAAGATCGGTTTTCCATAGTTTATGGAAATACCAAGGTTTAAATTGCAAATTAGAATAAATCAAGATAACATTTTTGGATTGTATTAATTGAGTCATAAACTTATAACTACTGCATGCCGCATAATAAATTTTTAATATTGCAACTAAAACCTTTTACCTTTCCAAATTTTAATTCCACCCCATATTTCCATCTACCAATGGAAAGGCGGTAATTCACAAGACTTTGTCTATTTATACGACTTTATTTTATTTTTTTTAACTGATGTGTCCATTTTATGTGCATATTTTAGTACTTTTTGGGATCATTTTTGTGCTCTTTTATCATCAAGAGCTTGTGTTTTACCTTGAAATTCTCTTAGGAGAGGTAAGAGCAACTTTACGCTCTTTTACCTTTTTCTAAGTGGATTTTGTGTAACAAAGGAAGAACATCGATACTTGAAGACCTGGGCTATTGAAGAACACATTTTGAAGACTTTGAAGATTTGAAGACTAGTTTTGAAGATTAAAGACAAAAAGAATCGAGGATTTGAAGGCAAGGCAACACAAGGGTGAAAATGGGCAGCCCGCCCGGGCGAGCCCATTCCCGCCTGGGCGCCTGCTACACTTTTGATTTTTTTTTCTTTTCTTTTCCTCCCTTTTGTTCTATAAAAGGAATTTTTGGCCACCCACTACATATCTTATCCTTCTTGGCCAAATTCTACCTTCTCCAAACCCTAGGTTCTTCATCTTTTTCATCCTTTCTCTCTTTATTTCTCTATACATTTATTTATGGATGTTATATGATTTATATTGGCTAATCTAGTTCTTGGGAGCAATTGATTGAAACTTCCAAACTTATGTAGTAAGATTCTGTCTTTGCTCATTCATGAATCTTCTATTTTTGCAAATTTGACTAATCTTAGAGCATCGATCCTGCGATTAGAAAATGAAACAAATGATGTACATGTAAATGTAAACTACAACCACCCATAAATAAAGTTATGCCATGGATAAATGCTAAATACAATGTCACTAGGAACTTCTGGGCCTATTAAGAATATAAGATGATAACAAATTAAGTATAACAAATCTAATCAAAAGCTTGCCAGTGCAAAACAAAATTTAAATCTCAAAAAAATATTTGGTGACATCCTTTTGCGTCCAGAACAAAATGTTTATGAGTATTGTGAACGCGAAGACACCAAATAAACTCTAGATTGGACTAATGACATTTACCTAAAACAGACCGAATCGTGTCGAAAGAAATCCGCTCAGCAGGGGATGGAATGAAAGCTTCATCACAATCAATAGCCAATGTCTTTTTTGGCCCACTTTAAAGCATTAGAAGTTTGAGTCTGCAACAAGTCCTCTTCAGAAGCCTACATATGCAGAGTTAGTGTGTGACTGAGATCACGACTAGGTAATCCGTTAAAATTTTTACAGAGCATGATCAAGTTTATCAATAACACGAGAAGTCACAATGAATGTCATGTTAGGAATTGATTAAATCTAATTTAGCGGGAAATCAATTATCTATTTCTGGATCTAATGCATGTATATAATTCAAATCTATCTAAGAGATTGGATTACCTTTGAAGCGTGCTTTACCGTCGGATTTGATAAACTACGGAGACGAGAATCCCAGATGTGATTCCTTTTTATGTATCCACACAACACGATTGGATCGCTTACACCATCGTCAGCTTTGAACGTTGATCAGTAAACAAAGACCCAGGGTTCTAATGTTTTCCTTTTGAACATTTCTGTAAAAATATCTATTTATATAGAATAGTCATTAATCCAAGAAACCCTAATCTAAGTCAATCTGGGCCTAACCCAATTAGACTAAATGAGGTCTAAACTCAATTCTCATATAATTATCATCTGAGCTCGTCGCCTAATAGTCATTTCTTTTATCCAATTTCATGTCTTGTGTGTGACCCTATAGGTTCAGTCATAATAAGCTGCGAGCCAAATATAATTGATGGTAGCTGATCGAAAGCGGTTTCCAGCTAAACATTCTGATCACTTAAAATAATTAAATTAATTTTCTGTAATTAATCCTCCAACTATATATGGAAAATGCACATTGACTAAAGGAAACTATTCCAACAATCTCCCACTTGTTCTTTAGAACAAGTGTACATTCATAATCCTTTGTCACTTAATGTCTTCATTTGAACATAATGTAAGATAACGTTCCATCCTTATCAAGTTCAAATGCATTTCTCAAATTCATGAGTCGAACTAATAAGACAAATAATTAATCCTTAATCCATCTGAGCACGACCATGCATTTTACAGTCCCAACTCTCCGAGAGGCCCATAAGACAACAATATCATACAAATGAGAAGACAATCCCACTCTTGTACATTTAAGTTTTTTCCACTCAATTCATAGCAACCCAAGAACTTCTTTTATAGTCTCCTTTTATGGTGTGACGTTTGACATCCTCAAGGTAAACCAATCCACAAGCAAGCAAACACTGAATTACTCAAGTATGAAGAATATAATCCTATTGTCAATGAAACATACTTATGATAGTATGAATATCCTGAAGTATTCTCATGACGAGTCTATCCAATACAAGTTCCCAATATGCATCCATGCAATCAATTCATGACATCCCACATCCTTCAGCCCATGAAACAACATTGTGAATCAACTTGCAAATTAGTTTTCTTCAAACATGAGTGTCTACTCTCAATGACCTAAACTAGGAACTTAATCAATCTTACACTCCAGTTCACTAAATAAGGTTTCATTATCCAAGACATATTCTTGATAACCTATTTGGAGATTTAAATTGATTTTGGACTTTCATTCAACACTAAACCAAGTTAAATGAATATGAAATGATAATTTCATAATATGTTAAATGGTTAAATCTTCAATGTCTAAAATCACAAAATTATGATAACTAGAACATCACGGAAATCACAGCCACTATACAAAGTGCTAGATTCCTAACACAAATATGTGAGCCCTATGCTCCATCTGTGGAAGAGCTTTAGATTCCAGATCAACAATTTGTTATCCTTTCTCACTTTCATATAAAAACTTCACCATTCTCGATATATTCTCAAAGAATGTGAAATTTTTTAGTACAAACTTGAACTCATTGGATTCCCTTGGCTCATTTTGCCTAAACAATTACTCTACCATTTGCTCAATAGAGTGTCACCGAGTAAGCTAAGACAGAGACCCCGTCAAGTTCAGTGATTAATATCCTAATTCAAATACCTTTCTATGTAGCTTCCAAAGCAGCAATGTACTCATGTTCAATTGTAAAATCAAACAACAGTGATATACCTATTATTTTTCACAACCAACTCATTTTCAATATAGGCTCAGGATCATATCTTTAGTCCATTTCAGGCCCTAAAACATTTTCTTGACCGCACACCAATGCGCCTCACCTTAGTCTATTTTATATCTCACTGTCGTGCTCTAAGCATACAAGATATAACTATGAGCACATATCATAAAATACATGATAAACCGTATTGCATATGCATAAGCGATCATACTCATTCTCTTTTGCTCATCGGATTTCGATAAACGCCAAGTCTTGCTAAGAGTTATACCATAAATCATGGGTAGAAAATATTTTACAATCTTTCATATTGAACCTATCAAACACCTTGCCTAGTAAGTGTTATGTCTAAGGATAGTCATCTTCTTTGATCTACCAGTGTAGATCTTGATGCCCAAGATGTGCTTTACCTCTCCTAAGTCGTTCATCACAAAACACTTTCCGAACTAAGTCTTCACAAACTCCAGCTTTGGTTAGTCATTTCCAATGCCATCGACATAGAGGAGTAGGGATTCAATATTGCTCCCACTAACCTTCTTGTATACAAAATATTCCATAAGATTTCTTTGAACTCCAATCTCTTAATTCCTCCATTGAAATGTATATTCCAACTCCTTGATACTTGCTTCCATCTATAAATGGACCTCTGAAGCTTATATACTTTCCTAGCTATTTTGGCCAATAAAACCTTTGGATTGTGTTGCATACACATCTTCTTCCAAAATCCAATTAAGAAAGACGATTATGACCTCCATTTTCTAGATCTCAAAATCATAATGAGTTGCAATTGCTAGGAAAATTCAAATAGACTTATACATTCCAAGTGGAGAAAAAGTCTCATCACAATCTATCCTGTTGACTTGTTTATACCCTTTAACTACCAGTCTATCCTTGAAAACATAAATGCTTAGTTTCATTTTGAAAACCAACATTTTAGTCTTACCCTTTTGGTAATCCAACCAAATCCAAACTTTGGTTTCATACATACATTCCATTCCAAATTTCATGGCCTTAAGCCACTTTGGGGAGTTAGGCCTTGTCAAAGCTTAACTTTAAGTTACAGGTTCATCACTTTCTAAAAGTATGATTTCATAGTTTTCAGTCGCAAGGACATAAATGTAATTTCTATACCTTTCTAACCAGCTTGGGGCATGGGCAATTTTAGTAGTCTCTATGAATTTTCCTGTATTCATTTTCACCACTTAACATGAAGGGGTCGATGTTTCAGGTACCGATTGTTGCTCACCTCAAAACTTATTGAAGTTTAAATTCCTCCCACTTGTCATTTTTGAAAGATGATACTTCTCTAAATTGACACATTCTCGGGCAACAAAACACAGTTCTCAGAATGGCTGTAAAAGTAACGCCCATTTATCTTTTTTGGATTTCCCACAAAGAGACATTCATCAGACTTGGTGCAAGCTCACTGGGAAACCTTGTTTCACACATGCTTCACTAATACAAATCTTTAAGAGAAAAGACTTCCAAGAAACCCTTCCTTGCATATCCCATATGTTGTCTTTCCTACCGCTTTAGACAATGCCTGGTTCAGTGTGAACACTACCCTTTTAGAAGAGCGTGTCTCTCATAAGAAAATTGGAAGACTGGCTTCACCCATCATTGAACTAACCATATCCAATAAAGTATCATTTATCCTTGTAGGCACACTATTCATTAAGATGTTCCTACATGATTCAATTATGAAAGAATGTCACATTCTCTCCGATGGTCGATGAATTCCTGACTCAAATATTCACAACATCAATCCAATTAAAGTGTTTCAATTATTTTGCCAAGTATATTCTAAAATTCATTCTGAAACTCCTTAAGTTTCTCAGAAGAATCAGACTTTCCTCACATAAAGTAGACAACTATATCCACTCAAATTGTTGATGAAGCTAATGAAGCCATGAATCCACCTCTTGAAAGTGAACACATTTTGGTCCACAAAACACTTTGTTAATAATACCTAAAAGTTCACTTGCTCCATAATCCATCACTACGAAGGGTGATTTTGTCATTTTTCCATCATAATATTTGCAGGTCTCAATCGACTCCATGTCAAATGATTCCACAGTACCCTCTCGTCAGAGTTAATTGCACTTTATATTCATGTGGCCAAACCAAAAATTCCAAGGTACCCCAGACTTGAATAACTTATTTTTAGCCCTTTTGATAGATACACCATAAACTTGTTCATCCATATCAAGCAAATAAAGACAATTGTCTAATTTTGCAAAACCACAACACATCCATATGAAATGGAACAATCATTGCTCCTATTACAATGAAAAACTTCCGTGTCCAACAAAAAAATGGTAATTGTGTTGTTGTAACACTTAGATCAAAATAACTATTATATGACCTAGTGTAAGCCCATAAGGCATAGATAAACTATAAGTTCCTATGGTCAATGTAGCAACCCTTGCTTCATTTCCCCCATGTGGGTTGACCTCTCAATAATTTTAACTCCTACTTTATTCTCTACACATTTTTGAAATTGTGAGAAACACATATGGTATCCAGTACCCATCAGTAGAGTTATTAACGACATAGATTGTCCATGACATATCTAACTACAATGTCACCTACTTGGCCATTCTTTGTCCTCTGAGGACTAGGTGCATTATCCTTTCCAATGGCATGAGTCATTGCAGTAGAAGTATTGGGACATATCAGGCTCACAACTTTCTGCTTCCTAGCAGTATGTTGTGTTTTAGGCACATGAGTACTATGGTTACCCTTGCCCTATCCCACTTCTTCATTCTTCCATTTATGATTTAGATCCATTTTTCTTATACACCAATAGAACATTGTTCCTGGTCTCAATCTTGACACTTGACTCAAGCTTATTTTAAGCATTCCATGCAACTTAGTCAAAGTCTTTTCTTTTCCACTTAAATGGTTCCAAACCTTCATAGAGTGAATAGAGATAGATGTCAAGGCCAACTCTCAGCCATAGGTAAAACAATGTATATCAATGTTATCAAATGATCCAATCATTTTCAAAATATGATATCCCACTAGTTTTCCTTTGTTGATGTTACAATCAAGAATGGTCTTAAAGGCCTCAAACCTCTCAACCCTGGCTTGCTCATGAATCGTGTCTCAGAGGTCCGGGTTGATTTTGTAAGTATCTGAGTTCAAAACTTGCCTAGCAATTCTGGACCCATACAATTCAACATAAGACACTTGACATCAGGGATTTGAATACCAATGAGATACTCATTCTTTTTTTGCATTAGAACAATAATCAAGTTCCTCTTTCAAGTAACTGTCGTTCAATTCATCCTTCCAAAGGATCGAACGTAGATTAGAAGAGTTTTTATTTGTTGTTATACATGATTACTACAATATAAATAAATGCTATAAAAACCGTTCAAACTAAATAACTTGAACAAAGCTAAAAGCCATATTAGAAGTTATTCAATATTTTATTCTATCCAAGTTGGTCCTATGAATAAAATGATTCCTAGACCCTCAAAATCATATGGTCTTAAGCATGCTTTGACTTGTCTCAATTCCTTTGATTTTAGGTAAGTAATCTAATTGCTATTAGTATCCAATACTACTCTTGGTCGATAGGGTACATCCAATGTACTATCTATCTCATTTTGCCTCAACATTTGAGGACCCCTCACTAATATTGACGAGCAAGCCAAAAATAACATGTGGATCCCTTTCACTAGGTCTACACGCATTTGTCCCAAGATTAGAATTGTCACTATCGCTTTGGCCAAATCTGTCACTAGTGATCGAGGGCTTAATGTGTGTTCTTGTTTCGGAAAGACAAATTTTTGCTAATTTTTGCTTTTGGGACCTTGGTTCATTATGTTGGATTGATCATTAGTGAACTAATTTCATAATCATCCCACACACATAAAACCAATTGCAATATAAAGAAATAAATAAATACATCTAAAGTGATCCTAGTATGATCCCCTAATCTTGACAAAATCTTCTTATTGTCTGCTGGATCCCATCCTTCGATCTTGTCATCGAACTTACAATTTATTTCATTTTATAACTGAAAATAAATTTACAACATAGAAATAAATGGTACAAAGACCGTATTTAATTACAATACTCAACAAAGGTATGCATACCGCATTTAAATATATAAGTGAGCCATACTAGCCACTGATAATGCTCCACTTAATTCCAATTCATATATGCATTCATTCATTTTAAAATAAATAACCCAATAACATATAAAAGAAAATTGGAACAAAATCACATAATAAATTATGCAATTAACCATACCAATGTAATTAAATTAACTAATTTCTAAAATTATTAACCTTAATTCTTTTCCTTTGTCGTATTTAATAATTCTAAATTACTAAATAAACTAATTATATTAGGCAACCCATACCAAAATAATTAAGTTAACTAATTTCTAAAATTATTATCCCTAAGTATCATCACCTAATATCTTGTTATTTTATATTAATAAAATAACAATAATTTATTAAATAAGGTACATCCAATAACTTAATTTATAAAAATTTGTTCAGATTTAATTTTAATTTTGAAAATTAAAATTACTAAAACTTTGTTCATATATAAATTTAATTTCTAAAATTAAAATTACTCCTACTCAGAAAATTAAATTAATAGGAAACTGGCCCACTAAGCCCAACCCAGCCCATTTCAAATTTAAAGAAGTTTTTATTAATATTAATTTATATTTATATTTTTTAATATATATATTTATATAAAGATATATATATTTGAACTAACCCAACCCAGTTCAATCAAGACCAGACCTGAAATCCGACCTGGTCAGAACCGGCTGGGCTATAACCAAGCTAGGCGTCAAATTGGCCCAGCGCCCATCGCCCAACAAATGGTGCCAATAGGCCAGCCAATAAATTAAAGAAAATTTGGCCCATACAAATTAATATCTAGCCTAACTAACCCAAGCCTTCAACTAGGGTTTATTGCTAGAGCAGCAGGGCGCTACCGTTGCTTTGTCGCTACAGTACCAACCGGTGAACAGTAAATCCGTTAGGTGAACAATAACAATATATATAATTTTTTAAAAACAAAAATTTCTGAGTCGGTTTTAAATCAAATAAAATCATCCAATAATTAATTTGATTAAAACATGAACACGAATCTAAATATCATATCATGTAAATCCAATTCACATATTGTTCAGATCAAATTAAAATATGCAAGAGGCTCTGATAACACTGGTGGGAATTGATTAAATCTAATTTAGTTGAAAATCAGCTATCTAATCCCATATCACATGCATGTATTTAATTTGAATCTATCTTAGAGTTTCGATTACTTTTTAAACGTGCTTTACCGTTAGATTTGATCAACCACGGAGATGAGAATCACAGATGTGATTCTTCTATACGTATCCACATAGCACGATTGGATCGCCTACACCGTCGTTATCTTAGAACGTAATCAGCAAGCAAAGACCAACCTTTCTTCTTCTCTGTACGATGAGGTTTATTTTCTAATAATAGTTGGATTGGTTTCTGGTTTCTGTCATCTGGAATGGCTAGGGTTCTAATGTTGTCTTTTTGAACATTTTTGTAAAAATATCTATATATACATAATAGTCATTAATCTAAGAAACCCTTATCCAAGTTAATCTGGGCCTAGTCCAATTAGACTAAATGAGTTCTAAACTCAATTCTCATATAATTATTATCTGGGATCCTAGCCCAATAGTCATTTCTTTTATCCAATTTCATGCCTTGTGTGTGACCCTATAGGTTAAGATATAATAAGCTACAAGCCTAATATAATTTATACTAGCTAATCGAAAGTGGTTTCTAGCCACACATTATGATCACTCACAATAACCGAATTAATTATCTCCTTAATTAATTCTCCAACTATATATGGAAAATGCACATTGACTGAAGGACACTATTCCAACTTGTGACACATCTATTTCTTTCTAGTATAGCTTCATGGTGTATACCTAGCCCAAATACTAAGCATCAAGCCCTAAACCACCAACGGGCCTGAGGCTAACCAGCAATGTAAGCTGGGCCAAACAGATGCAAAACAAGTTGAGCTAACTCACAAATTGATAATAGCGTAGACCTTGATCAGATGTCAGCC
This sequence comes from Rubia yunnanensis, assembly GCA_037428765.1. Lineage (NCBI taxonomy): Eukaryota > Viridiplantae > Streptophyta > Magnoliopsida > Gentianales > Rubiaceae > Rubia > Rubia yunnanensis. The sequence goes on from CM075066.1 coordinate 16,738,156, forward strand.
ACAAACTGTGTTTCTTGGTCCCACGATCAGACACATGATGGTAAGCCCAGATAAGACGGAGTCACGTCGTGACTGGGAGATCATCGTCGTACCTCTCAAACCTATAATTTATAAGCCCTCATTCTTATTAAATACTACTAAGTAGATAGTGGCAAATCAGGCCAGCCACAAAGAAGAGGAATTTTCTTAAGTGTTTAAACATATAAGGTTTATAGGATAGAAGTAAATATATATATAGATATATAAAAGCAAGTAAATGGGGGTGGGTAGTTTGGTTGGTTGGTTTTCCTAAGTTATGAAAGTAAAAGACAAAACAACTAGCAAAGTTATGTAACTATGCTAATCATCAAATAAACTAAGGAAAATGGGTAAAAAATACAAAATATAAAGCCTTGGGGGCAATTGATATCCACTTCCAAACCTCATGTAGATCATTAAACCATTCACTCATTCAATCACATGTGTTACCTATGGGGAATCTTATCACTTCTCATTCGAAGATCGGCATTCATTCATTCTTAGTAGCAGTTTACAAAGAGAAACAATGACCATTTGCAAACCTCATTTACAATCACTCTAAGCAAACCACACCATAGAGGTATTCCATCAACAGAATTTCACACGAAGGACCATAGATTTGATAACAACAAGCCTTCTACCAAAGACACATCCATTTAACCAAACATAGCATTCATTAGGCTAAACCTAGAATAAACCACATTCAAGATTAATTTAACCTTTCATTGCATCTATAAGATAAATATGAGAACAATCCACATTAAAATACTTATCTTGCAAAAATCACAACACATTATGCACGAGAAGTTCTAAGTCCACGTTCTTGGATTTTCATGCCAAAGAGCTAAGGAATTTGTCACTTTCCTTACACCCTAACACTTTAATCATACAAACACTTCCTATTCTCAAACACCCCATGACATAAAGGAAGTAAAACATAGCATTAAGAGAACATGAATGCTAAAGTGGGGAAATGGGGAAGAAGGGGGACTATTTATAGTCTAATTTGGTCAAGAAAAACCCGGGCAGAAATGGCATCGCGCGATGGTGGAGGTTTCAGCCCAAAACTTCAGATGGGTGAGCTACAATTCGCAGTTTCTTGTTTTGCTTCTCACGGACCGTTGATCCATTTTTGGAGTTCTTGTAGTCAATTTAATAGTGCTCGAGAAGATGAATCTAATGAAGCCACCCTTGTAGGCTGATTCTTCTCGGATAATTTTAAGAACTTTGTCCAAACTTCTAGGTGATAATTCATCTACTTCTTTCCCTTCCTTCTTCGACTCTTCTATCTTCTACCACATTTTGACATGAGGCCTTCACTAAATCACTCCAAAGGGCTCACGAGACATAAACAAATGAAGCTCACAAAATGGAATCTAGATGCTCGTAAGGACCAAAAATCCATTAGACTAAACATAGTTACAAAATGAAGGATTAAATATAAAATCCAAAAATGGTCATCTAAACCCCTTATCATGTAAACCTACGTAAATCTAGCAATCTTATAACAAATATATGACAAAAGTGATGTTAAATGCTTTGGAAAATACCTCTCATCAGTGACACACTATTTTTTTTTTTTAGATTAAACCATCCTGAGATGGAGGAAAGTTGTATTAGGATTCCCAAACCCTTAAAAAACAATAAAGAAGCCGAGGCTTAGTTTGTTTACAATGTGAGAGCATATTGCTCTTAAAGCAACACCTTGTTGCTTCCAAAAATAGTTGAGGATACCTTGAGTAGAACTAGAGGATTACAAATACTAATGGCTAGGTAGTTGGCGCTCGAACTTGTTAGTGAATCGAAAGACAAGACACAAGTCAGTCAGAGACAACCTTAACCTAAGCCATAAGCCTATCCTCTAAGTCTTTGTGAAACCTTTGCCAAATTCTTAGAAGGGTACGAATCCAGGGAAGTGTAACTAACTTGAGAAATTCCAATTCTTAGAAGGAAGTTTGACTTGATCGTCAGAGCTTTTCTCCCAGAATCACTTCCAGGATTAGTTTTACAGGTGAAAAAGTTCAAGGAGTGAACAACTAGCTATTTTCCTGAATGGACCACCATATCATTTGGTGTCATTTATAGAACCAAAATATATTTTTTCATTTCTAAGTCATTCAGGTAACAATGGTGTTCACCAGAAGTGAGAAGATCAATAACCACCAAATAGAGGAGCAAACATCTGGGCGTAATAGAAGCATGTATCCTCCCCAGGATCAGGGCTGCATCCCTAGTAGAGAAAAAGAGCACAGTGAAGAGGAAATGGAGGAGGAAGAAGAAGCAGAATCTCCCAACACAAACCAAGAAAAGAAAGAAGGGCATTCACAGCATTTTTAGTAGCGAACAGATAAAATTTGTACAACTAGTTCCTAACAATGTTCAAACCAAACAATCCAATAATAGAAAAAAAAAGGTAAGTTACGAATGTGAAAATCTCAAGTGCGAAGAGGAGCTGCGGGACATCATTGCAGACGATTATACAGAAAAATCACCCCAAGCACCTCATCTCCGGGATTTTAAGATGGCAAAGGACTTTAAACGAATGCTAAAATCTACAATGGTAACACAGATTCAAAAGAGTTCCTACATTCATACATAAACAACATGAGGTTTTGCGATGTGAACATCGAATTAATGTGCAAGGCATTCCCCATCTTCTTGTTAGGAATAACAATCACCTAGTACGAGGATCTCCCGAGTAGATGCATCAAACCATTGGCATAATTATCAGATTTATTCTTGGGTTACTTCTATCAGAAGCAAAGATTTACAAAAAATGATTGTTGGCCTTAATAACATAGCCCAACAAAGTGAAGAAAGTCAGGCGGAGTATCATAGTAGGTTCGTGATGGAAAGTTTGAAGGTTTGCAACTTTTCATTACAATCATCATTGGGAGAATTTACATGAGGCATGTGATCAGGAGAGTTCTACAAGGAACTAACAAAAAATATGCAGGAAAACCCGAGAGAGCTACAAAAGATGATTAAACAGTATGTGCAAACAGAAGTGGTGAACAATCGTAAGAAAGAAACAAAATGAGGTGAGAAGCGAATGATGGAGGATTTGCAAAAGGGTCTTACGAAGAAAGGCAAAGGAAATGTCACTGTTAAATGAGGAGAATCAGGATCGCAAGGCGCATCATTCCATGATATGCCTCTGACTAGATCAAGGAAGGAGATATGGCAAGTGAAAATGGATCTATTTCATGAACTAACACCTATGCAGGCACCACTAGAAAAGAGATCCATGGAGTATTACTGTGCCTTCCACAAGGGTCATGGTTATGACATTGAGAATTGCAGATACTTGAGAAGACAAACTGTAGAAAATTTGAGGAATGGCTACTTAAGAAAATATAGGAAGGAAGGAGCAAGCCAGTATGAGGACACTAGCAAAACAGGAAACCCATCTCTAAGAAACCAAGGTACAACGATCACAATGGCAAAGACTCAAAAAATAGCTGTGGCGGTGGATTGCAATGATAATGCACACCATGAAGTACCAGAGACAATCATCTTATCCATACATGGATCCACATAGTCATTGTCCAACAATGCTTAGAAGGACAAAACAAGATACTCTCCCTCGCAAGAGCCGACTGATAAAAGGATTTCTTTAAATGAGACGATTTAGCAAGGAAAATGTAGTACCTAATGCTTCATCTCAAAAAGATCCCATGGTCATCATAGCAAATATTGGGGATGCAACCATCCATAGAGTGTTCGCAGATGATGGAAGCGCACTCGAGATACTATTCGTAGAATGCTTTGACAGACTGGGTTTCAAGAGAGCTGACCTAAAAAAGTCCATGTCCTCTCTATTAGGATTCACTCGATGATCAGAAACACCTTTGGGGAATATACATCTCTGTCACTATTGAAGAAAGTGAGAGAAATTGCACCATTATGTGCAACTTTGTGGTCATGGATTCCCCAAGTACATTTAATGCCATCATTGGAAGGCCATGGATAATCATGGCTAAGGCAATATGGCCCTCTTACCACCTGGTAATGAAATTCCCAACTTGAGCTGGTATCGTGACTATAAGAGGAAACTAGCAAACAACCAAGCAATGCATGGTCATAGAAATGAAGGCATGAAAGGTTGTAGAAAATGCAAAAATGGTTAGTACATTCTCAGGCGGTGGTTTACTAGAGCAGCCAGAATTAACAGTAGACTTGGGAAAAGAAATAGAGCTGGTTAGTCTGGATATCAAAGATAATTCGAAGTGCGTGAAGATAGAAAACACCTTCTACACAAGGAAACTATGAAGGTTGTATAAATCTTACGAAGCCACAAAGACACGTCGCATGGAGCATCTAGAACATGGGAGGGGTGGACCTAGGAATTGCTGCTCATTCCTTAAATATCAGTGACTCATTCAAACTAGTTAAACAAAAGCAACGGTGCTTCCCTAGAAATAGACAAAGCAACCAAAGAGGAAGTTACAGGACTACTTCAGGCCAGTGTACTGAAAGAGGTCATATACCCAAAGTGGAAAGTGAACCTAATCATGGTGAATAAATTAGATGTAGGTTTGAGAATGTGCATCGACTTCACGAATTTAAATAAAGCATGCCCAAAGGACCGCTACTCTCTGCCAAAAATTGATCAACTAGTTGAAGCGATTTCAGGATATAAAGCCCTGGAATTTTTAGATGCGTACAAAGGATACCACCAAATATTGATGAATCCGGAAGATTAAGAGAAAACGGCCTTTATAATAAGCTTTGGGATGTTTTGTTGTGTAAAGATGTTGTTTGGGTTAAAAAATGCCGGGGCAACGTACCAGAGAGTAGTCGATCATGCATTTCACGATTAGATAAGATGAAATGTCGAGGCATATATTGATGATATGGTTATCAAGAGCAGGAAAGTGGGTAGCTTTGCTGCAGATTGAAAAGAAACGCTAGACACATTACAGGAAATATGGATGAAGTTCAACCCTAAGAAATCTGTAATTGGAGTAAGCGTAGGAAATTTCATTGGATACAAGGTATCCTCAAAAGGTATTGAAGCCAACCAAAAGAAAATCCACAAGCTATAGTAAATCTTCCCCAACCGAGAACGGTCAAAGAGGTTCAAATCCTAATGGGATCGCTAGCAGTGCTTAGCCTCTTTGTCTCAAAAGTGGAGGAAAAATACTTCCCACTCTTTGAAGTCTTAAGAAAAGCCAAAAATTTTAGCTGGAGAAAATATTGTCAAAGGGCATAAGACGGTTTGAATGAGTAATTTCAAGCATTGCCAACGTTAAAATCACCTGCCCCAGGAGAAACATTATACTTATACTAGGCGATCTCGCAGAATGTTGTCAACACAGTTTTGGTTTGCGTGGAAGGACAAAAGCAGGTTCCAGTCGATTATATCAACAAAATATTGCAAAACCCAGAAAAAGCATACATGCCAGTTGAGAAGTTAACCCTGACTTTAATAAACTCAGAACAAAGGTTGCAAATGAATTTCCACAGTGAGTACATAGTGGTCTATGGGTTTTCCAATCAAGAACATTCTTAACAAGCTCGAATCTTCAGGTAGACTACAAAAGTGGGCCCTGGAGCTAGGCCAATTTGAAATCTAATTCCAACTTAGAACAACAATCAAAGTCTAAGCATTAGCAGATTTCATTGTAGAAATAACAAGCAAAGATGCACAGACAACAAAGATGCACTAGAATCTGAGAATTAATAAAGGAAAATCAAAGTGGGAAGAAATTGCATGGACATTGTTTGTTGATGGTGTGTCCAGCAGGGAAGATTACGGAGCAGGATTACTACTGGTAAATCCAGAAGGAGGTGGACACAGATACTCACTCTGCTTCGAGTTTCCGCTCACAAACAACGAAGTGGAATATGAAGCTTTGATATGTGGATTATACATTAGCGTCAGATGAAAGTGAAGAGCATTCATGTATCCAGTGATTCACTAATTCTAGTCCAGTAGGTGCAAGGAGACTACGAAATATGAGAAGAACAGCTCGGGAAGTATTTAAAGAATGTTCAGAAACTCATAGTCCAGCTCGAGTACTTTGATATCCAGCACGTACTAAGAACATAAAATACGAAAGCGGATGCGCTAAGTAAACTAAGGATGGCTGGATTTGAATTTTTTAGTGAACATGGAGATGTGGCAGTAGAAGTTGTTCCAATGAGAAGCACGGTATCAACAACCGTGTCAACACTTACGAAGACTGAACTTTGTACAAAAAAGACTTTCTATCTCAATGGATAAATTGCATAGGATCAGTACATGCAAAATAAATTCTTAGAGAATTCCACAATGGACTGAGTGGAACGCATCATGGACCTAGAACGATAGCAAGAAATATTATCTAAGTAGGATACTACTGGCCGACTATGTTTAACAATTCGCACAACTTCGTGCTTAAATGTAGAAGTTTCCAGATGAACACTTCGCAGTCGCATAAGCCACAGACCACTTTGCAAGAGAAATGTGGAGCTTGTCCATTTGATAAATGGGGGTTAACCTTGTGGAGCCAGTCCCTAAATTTGAAGGAAATGCGAAATTCCTAATTGTGGCGATCGATTACTTCACAAAGTGGGTGGAGGAAAAACCATTGGGACGAGTAAAAGCTGAAGTAACTAAAAAATTTTTCTGGTAGATCATAGTGTGTCGCTTTGGGGTGCCACATACCATAATCATTGACAATGGTACACAGTTCACAAGTAGTACATTCAATGATTGGCATTCAAAGCTTGGGATTCTTCAAAAGTTCACCTTTTTGGTGCACCCTCAAGCTAATAGGCAAGTGGAAGTAACGAACATGACCATTGTCCAAGGAATCCAGAAGCAACTTGAAGGAAATCGTTGTGGATGGGTGGAAGGAATACCCAACACCCTATGGTCATATAAATGACCGTTCGAGAACCAACGGGGAAGACACCATATAGTTTGGTCTACGGTCACGATTCAGTGATATTGGTAGAGATTGGAAAATCTAGCATTTGAGTATGCAGTTGCATGGAGAAGGACAATTTGGAGATGATAAAGTTAGACTTAGATGTACTAGAAGAGAAAAGAGAATTGGCAACGATCATAGAAGCTAAGTATAATGAAAGAATGGCTAGAGCATACAATTAGAAGGTGAAGGAAACACGATTTCAGATTGGCAATCTGGTGTTAAGAAAGAATGATACTAGCCTAGCAGAAGAACGAGGAAAGCTATGTCCAAAGTGGGAACTAGAAAGCTTAAATGTCATCAGTGTTCCCAACACATGGCATGTGATCAATGTGAGAAAGTTTTATGTCTAGATTTGGGGAAGAAGATAGGAAACATCTACTTGTACAGAAACTATGAGATTATAATTGGATGTATTCGTTTCATTATTCTCAATGCGACATTATCGCAGATGATATTAAGAAATCATCTTTCTTGGCCACAATTACATTTTTAGCTCTCTGCTTACAAATCTTAGATGATAGTACATTAGTAGCATATTGCGATCGGTGCCAAAAGTTGAGCATACGGTTGCGAACAACAATCTATAGATTTTTCACAACCACCGATGCTTGCAAGCTTTAGATCTTGCAACTTCAAAAATCATACATTTGCAAGCTATAGATATTGCACAACTATTGATACTTGCAAGCTTTAGGTCTTTCAACTTGGCGAACCATGCAATCGCAAGCCATAGATCTTGCACAAGTATCGATACTTGCAACTTTGTGAATCATACACTCGTAAGCTATAGATCTTGCATGACTACCGATACTTGCAAGCTTTGTATCTTGAAACTCCGCAAACCATATGATCGCAAGCTATAAATCTTGCACAAGAGCATATTTGCTCAAAAAAGTGACACGAGCAAGCAATATATCTTGCATATCACGAAACCTAAAGCCTTTAAAAATGCAAGTAATGCATCTAGCAGCTTCGCTATAATAATTATACAAGGCATGGATCTTGCAACTTCACTCGATCAGAGAGACCTAACTAATCAGCAAAAAAAAGAGAAAGACAACTTATTGAGTGATAGCAAAGACCCATGTTCAGAATGTCACAAACAAGGCTATTCAAAACATTGCAGGAAAATAGCTTAAACCAAGAGATCTATCTACACCTAGAATCCATCAATGATCTAGAAGAGGACAAACAACCGTACCGATGATCATGCTCGACTTCGTGATGGGAATTTTCCGCTGTACACTGGTTCTCTTTAGCCGCACACTCATTACTGACCATGTGGTCATATCGCCACTTCATGTATAAATAAGTGGGATTGCGTATTAGATCCCTTCACTCCATATGACCAAGATGTTTAGCATAGTATTCCTTTAAGTTATCTATAGGAGCAAACTCTTCACGATCCAGCTGCATACTTATGACATTAACATTCTCTTAATATTTCTTTTCTCGGTAGCCAAATTTTGTATCACCCCTTCTAGGCACCGAATATACGATGGGAAAGGATCAGACAAATTAATTCTTTGCCCAGCCAAGTTCTTAGTAAGATCTCCACGACCAGTGGCCCAACGACATGACGAAGGGAGAGGCTGAAGTTTATCTTTATACTCAACACAAGACTGCTCAAGTTGATGCACAAATGTAGCAAGCCGTTCACACTCAGCGCGGAGCTGCTCATTTTCACTACGCATTTAGGTGTTTATAGTAAACTTTGTGTCAAACTTACTTTTCCCACCAAGTGCAGAAGATGAAAAGTGATCACACTCATCTGCCATTTTTTTCAATTATCAAACAAATCATCAATATGAGCACATTCTTTATCAATGATCAACGTCTTCTGATGGGCCTCGTGAGTCTTGCTTGCACCGTAATTCCTAGCCTCCTCCTGTTGCCAGAGCATCTGCACCATAGTCAACTATTGACACTGAATAAGACCAGTTTGCTCCTTGCAATTCCTATGTAAATTACGCACAACATGATGGGTGTCCTTTACAATTGTATCCCACTTCATTTTAAGATCATTAATACCGAGAAATGTGTACTTCAAATGAAAGCCTAAAGGTAATGCCCACTCTTGAACACAGATGGGAAGGTTAAGCGGCCGCATGTACGCACCAATAGATTCACGATCAACCAAACCACAGATAATATTCTTGCTAAGCGATTCAATATTATACCCATTAGGAACAAACTTACTGCAAGGACATGTTGTACACAAAGATGGACATGAAGTGAGAATACGAAGATTCCACCCAATGCATAAGGGAAGTGACACTATACGAGAAATGTAATTAGAAGAAATGAGCTCCACACACTCTTTGGTGAATGATTTAGTGGCACGAAGCAAATTAATAGGGCAGTGGAAATCGGATGGTGAAAATCCATAGCTATTAGAAAAAGGATCTGTATGCCCCATAAAGTTAAGTCATTTCAAGTATTTATGATCAACCAAATATTCAAACCCTGCACATAAGTAAGGACCGTGAGAAAATTTAGAACAAGGAAGATACATTAACACTCATAAATGAAGTTACAAAAATAGTTCAAACATACATCAAAATATTGTCTTGAGATTACAATTAAAAATCCAAAAATTCCAACCTCAACTGTGCTGCTGAGCAAAATGGTCAGACTAACTTTGGAGGTGGAGGTAGGCAAAGGCTGAACAACGATAATAACGGCTTCCTGTCTTGGTTGCTGAGCGAGAGTTTCCTTGCTTCGCTACTGAGCAGAAGCTTCAATGATCGCATTAACCCTAGTGGCCACACCGGTGTCAGGATTATGGGTTGGAGTAATAGTGCGAGATCTAAATGGAATATCTTCTAGATAATCCACCTCACACCCCTTTAGCTCAGTCGAAGAAGAAAGGCATGGAAGGCTGGGAAGATGCGATAGCAAATCATAGGGATGTCTCTCATCAAAAATCTTTTCGATAAAAGCTTTGTTGAGTTTTTCCTTATGCTTCTCGTTGGTCTCAATACACTTCTTCAGAGAAGTCAGACTCTTCAGCGAACAAGTTGGATTCTACTTGCATTGATCCTTTCAAGCCTGGCAGTAACCAACGGTGCGAGCATTATTGGAAACATCCTCAAATAGTTTATAGAAAGACTTGGTCTTCCAGAGCCAATCTATAAGAATCTGAGGGTATTTAGGGGAAGTGGGTCCATTGGTGCGCATCTCCTCTAACTCAAAACGAAGCTAAGCCACTTCTGCCTCCTCGAGCCTGGCACGCTCCTCAACAATGTTTACCGTATCCTCAGCAGTTCTCGCCCTCTCCTAAGAGGCTTTAAATGAAGTTTCTAGAGTTGTACATTTTTTTCCTGTGCCTTATACTTCTCCGCGAGTGACTTATCAACAAGAGAGAATTTAGAAATCCGCTCACTCGCGAGTTGAAGGCTTTCGCCAACCTTACAAAAAAAATACATGGGATAAAGTTAGTCAACAATTTACATACAAAATATTTAGCTGGAAACTTACCATAACCAGTGCATTGGGGAAGGAAAGGTTGGAGAGAATATCATATATCATCCTCTCCGCTAGAGGATTCTCAATTTGCACCAGAGTTTACGAACGAGATTGGTGACCATGCCCCTTTTTCAAGGGAGGAAGCGAATGTCCTAAAGGTAAAATCATCCATGCCCCTCTTGTGCTTCTTCTCCTTCTGCCCACCAACGGGGCAATGGCCACCTATCTCCCCGCCCTCAGCAGACACCCTTATTACTAGGACCCATTTTCTTAACTCCCTGCCAGAGGGTGTTACTCACACCAAAAAGGTAAATTAATCTACATTGTTTTACACTTTTCGAAGATGATAGAAGTTGCAAAACAACTCAAGAGTGAAAGGAACGTTCGCTTTCTAACACACCTGAAGCAACCCCATTATGATAGCGATTCCCTTGGGGTGAAATTGGGATAATGCAACTTTGTACGAACAGAGAAGATCAACCTTTTGTTGGGGTAGAGAAAAAATAGGCCAAAGTTCAAATAATGTAAAAAACATGATATATACTCAGGCGGAGAAGTGTGGACAGATTCATTGTTCACAGGAGTGCGAAGCTTAAAATCACTTTAAAAAGGGAAATAGTTCTTCAGGTAATCTAAATATAAACTAGATAGCATACTGCATATGCTAGAGGATCTGGTAACATGCCCAGAATCCCTATCGGAGTGAGCATCTTCTACGGGAGACTCGACACGGTTAGAGGAAGTCATGGGGATAAACGAAGACCGTAGAGTTGGAAATAACAATGATCTGCTTCATTACGCGTGCGTTAACCGATGCATTTGGCATACTTTTTAGTTACTTTTACTTGGTGGATTGCTAGTATTAGTTGAGTTTATGTGACAAGGGGTTTAAACAACAATTTTTTGTTTTCTTGTCTAAATACCGTGTTTTGTAGACTTAATTGGTTCTAATGGGCATCTTGTATCCATGGGCTCCGTGATTTTCCTTGTGATCATCTTTAATAAGTTGCCCATGGGTACTTTTTTTTTTACATTTTATGTGAAGGCCGTTCGTAAGGGCGCTAGAAGATATTGAAAACCATTTGCAAGAATGGTAGTAGAGATGAAGGTCATTCACATTAGAATGGTAGTAGACGATGGCCATGATCATCAGTGTGTGGTAGTAGGACATTGAGGCCAAAGATAGGCAACAACCGAGTTCAAAGTGGCCAACAAAGAAATAGGGAATTGCGGTCCGATGAGTTTTTTTTAATTCCGAGAATGCTCCAAGAAGAATTAGTTTTCAAGAATGATTCCATTGGATTTGTCTTTTTGAGTACTACAAAATTGACTACTAAAACTCTCAAATTGGACTAAAGGTTCTCCCGTAGCAAATAAAGTAGTTCAGTCGGCCAAGGCACCAACAGGTTGGCGCGGGCCGTGCATGGTTTGACACCAGCGGCCCGCTCCAAAAGAGATTCCCCAAACTAAGGAGACCAGGATGAGGCTATGGTGCTAGAGGCCAAAGGCCGCCAGCACAAAGTGAAGAACCCTCCAAGTGACTAATTATAGGAGGGGGACGTCCCATTTTGGCATCTTGTGTCGTTCCAAGATATATATGCCAAAACCAGCTGCCGGGGTGTGGGAAATCACATGGCCCATTCCAAATTGTTTAAGCAAGCACCCTTACTGACCACGACCCGCACCAACGGCCATGAGCGCGGATTATGACCTCAATTTTCAACACCATGCTGGTGCCCCGTAGGAAAACCCATACGAAGTGCTCTACATGATAAGATGATCCAAGTCACACCCTAGAACAGGTGCCCCATGCACATGAAGGGACACGACGCACGCCAATCCTGGTGCCCGTCAAGTCAAGTACATGCTGCGAGCCGCATCATCCGAGACGCCCCACGTCGGGCAACGGCTGAGCATTTTGGCCAATTTTGGACCTATTTTTAGGCCCAATCTCCTACTACTATATATAGAATGTTTGTCTACTAGGTTTTGATATCTAGAGGAACATATCATATCTTTAGAGTAGTTTGGAGATCCTTTCCTTCGTTGAAACTTCATTTTTTTTCTTTTCTATATTTTTCTTTGATCCTTAGATATGGAATTCAAATTTTTATTTTAATTCCATGCCAAGGGATTAGTTTCTATAGCTTGGGTATAAATTTTAGTGACTTGGTCTAATCAACATCCTTTTTGAGATTCTTTAGTTCATCATAATTTTGTGTTCATAATATTTTTATGATTTGTTCATGAGTTTAAATGCATGAATAGTACACTGTATATACATCCAACACTTTGGGCTATATTCATGTATGGTGCAAATATCGATGCCCCCTTGGGAAGAGAAACCTGGTTGTTGAATGGGTAAAGGAGAACGCATCTGCGTGAGTGTGTGCACGGGGGATTTGAGGTTTCTCTGATCAACTTACCATCGCACCAGTCTTAGCTGACTTTGTAAAGTCATCCGAGAGGTTACGGGTAGAGATAGCTAAATAGTAGCAAGCTAGGGTTACAAGAAGCCCTAGTATAATTGATAAGGTGCCTACGACCCTTGGGCCTAATTAATAGAACCCGGGGGAAGTAGTGAATTTATGGTAAAAGCCCAGAATATAATCGCACGGGGGAGAAACGAACTGATAAAAATGGTCAGACCTTGTTGTACTCCCCCAATTATGATGGCGGTGTCGATGGAGGGTTGAGAGAGCACCCACCGTGACAGGGACGAGAAAGTGTATGCCATCAGCCACACTATGTATTATGGACACTCGATTAGGTTTTCTTAGATCTCTATATGAATGAATCGAGGATAGAAGCATTAGATTGACCAAGTTGCTCAATGATTTCCCCAAGTGCTTAGCTTAATATTGTAGTTGTGTTTTTACTTTTCATGTTTTGTAGTTTATAGCTTGAAAAACAAACCCCCTACTTGCATGTTTGCTTTACAAGTTATTCCTTTCACTCGTACAGATTGATGAACCATATGAGGTTGTCTTTTGAGTTGATACAGTAGACCTAGTGATCAGCACCATTATGCATGCTTTATCCAATGCATTTGACATAGTTTTTAGTTACTTTTAGTTGGCGGATTACTATTATTAGTTGAGTTTATGTGATAATGGGTTTAGACCATGTTTTGTTTTCTTATCTAAATTCTACATTTTGTAGACTTAATTGGTTCTAAAGGACATCTTGTATCCACGGGATCCTTGGTTTTTATTTTGATCATCTTTAGTAGGTTGCCTGTGGGTACTTTTTGGTTACATTCTATGTGAAGGCCATTCGCAAGGACGGTAGAAGAGACGAAGGCCATTCACATTACAATGGTAGAAGATGAAGGCCATAAATATCAATGAGTGGTAGAAGGAGAATGAAGCCAAAGATAGGCAGCTTCGAAGTTCAAGACGACCAAAGGAGAAAATGGTGAACCGTGGTCCGAGGAGTGTTGCTTTAGTCCAAGAATGATACCGGAAAAATTATCCTTCAACACTGATTTCGTTGGATTATTCTTCTCGAGTACTATAAAATTGACTACTAGAACTCCCAATTCGGACTAACGATTCACCTCTGACAAGCAAACAAAGTTTAGCCAACGAAGCACCTTTCACCAGTCATAGACCGCACATAGTCAAGCACCATCGGCACATGATAATTTTCACAGCCCACATTACACAAGAATCTAGGGGTTTCGTGAAGACCTGTACGAGACCAGCATGAGACCTTCATGAGGCAAGGCACCGGGCCATGACAAAAGCACCAGGCCGTGAAGCAAAAGGATGAAGACTTGAAGACTTCGGCTAAGTATGGAGCGGGTCCATGAAAAAATTCATGGGCCGTGACAAAATTTCTGAGCAGAAGCCACAATCTTTTTTCGGTCTATAAAAACCTTCATGGACCGCGAGAAAACTCTGAGAAAAAACCTTGTACGGCTCGCAACCCATGCAAACCTTCACAGACCGTGGCATGGTCCCAGCTTCATAGACCGCGCCAAATCCCACGGGCCGCAATAATGAACATTCATGGACCATGGCAGATATAGCATCCCGTGGCTATGCATGCTTCATATACCATGACATCCGTGTCGATCCGTGAACCTTGGCGGTTTTCCTAGGGTTTTGCTTTTTTGGGCCTATTTTTAGGCCCAATCTATTACTGCTATATGTAGAAGAACTAGTCTTCTACTAAACCCAAAGTAGGCATAATGTAGAGTAGATTCTCTCTCTAGTTTAGAGAGAATGATGAGGGGAGTTCTTCTTCTCCTTCTTTCTTCTTTTCTTTTTCTATTTTCCTTTCATCTTGTTTTCTAGATCCATGGAATCTAAACTAATATTTTCCATGGATATAACCTTTGTAGCATAGATTTTGAGCTTGGGATTCATTTTGGCACTTGGTATGTTCTAAATGATTTATGAGATTCATTAGATTTATCCTATCTTTGTGTTTATGATATTATTGTGATTGTTCTTGAATGTTATAAATGCATGATTAGTACACCACATATAAGCACACATTTTGAGTTATACTCATGTATGGTGCAATTATTGATGCCCCATTGGGAAGAGAAACCTGGATGTTAGAATGGGTAGGGGAGAACGTCTGCATGGGTGTGTGCACGGGGGATTCAAGAATGCTCTGACCTATTTATCATCCCACCAATCTTAGCTAACTTTGTAACTACTTTCCAAGAGGTTGTGGTAGAGATAGCTAATAGTAGCAAGCTAAGTGTTGTGTTAAAACCCTAGTATCATAGATAAGCTACCTACAAACCTTGATCCTAACGTATATAGGACCCAGTGGAGTAGTTGCATTCATTCTAGAATCCCGGGGCGTAATAGTATGGGGGAGAAATAGACCTTCAATGATGGTTGGACCTCATTGTACTCCCCTAATTACGACGGCAGTGCCGATGGAGGGTTGCGAGGGCACCCACCGTGACAGGGTTAGGGAAGTGTAAGCCATCGGCCACACCACGTGTTGTGAACACACTGATAGGTCTTTTGTATGTCTGTATGTGAATGAATTGAGTATTGTAGCATTAGAACTACCATATTGCTAAATGATTCCAAAGTTCCTAGTATAACTAGTTTACTTATTTGTCAATTGCTTGCTTGTAGTTGTTAGTTGAAAACACCAACCTCCCTCCCCCCCCCCAAGTTGCATGTCTACACTACTAGTTGTTCCTTTCACTCGTGTGGATAAACCCAGGGCTCACGCTTACTACCCCTTGGTAGTTTACCAGTAAGAATGGGTGCAGAATATAAATCTCTATCTTTGACCCATAAGCTCCTCTGGTTGTGTTTTAAAGACAACAGGGTCGGGGCAGGTCAAATTTTGGAGCCGTTGTTGGGGATGCTTTTCAGTTTGAGTATTAGTTGAGCACAACATGTTAGTGAGTAGTTTGTATGACTTTTATCTTTTTCTTGTTTTTGTTTTCTTGAGTAGGTAGTGCTTGAGTTCTTGGTGCAAACCAAGGACTCTTGCACTACGATTCCGAATTTTGTGTGTTTTCTTTGTTGGGGTTTAATTGAAAAAAGAGAAACAAATGTGGGAAAGCACTCAACGGAGGGCCCTATGTAGGGTTTGTCATTTTAATCATCCTATAAAGTGTTTCCCAAGGTTGTGTGACTATGGGAGAAGAATGGCTCAAAGAGAAATATTTTTTAGGATATGTCATTGAGACCACCCTACAGAGTATTGCTCTTGAATTTGAAATATTGAGAGAGAGGTAGGAGTTGTTGGTTCCCAAGGCTGGTGGGATCATGATTGTTACCCTTACCACAACTCTCCAAATTCAATGTTTAGTGGTAACTCAAAATTTTGGTATGGAAATGCATCGGGAAACCAACACATTGGGTTAGATATTTGGACTTCACCAACTAACCCAATTCCCCAAAACCAATCCCTAGGATTGGTTCCCAAATCGGATTGTGTGGAAATTTTGCAAGCTATAGCTATGTGACCAAGAGTAGTGATTTACTCCAATCACAAATGCTTAGCAAGATTAGAGATTTGGGAACTCAACTATTCTCAAGCATTGGTAAAGTTTAAGGGCAAGTTCTTAATTTGATGAATAGAGTGAGCCAACTTGAAACCCAATATTCCAAAAATGAACTATCCCTAGTTGAATGTGAAATTTTGGTAGATAAATCGAAAGGGGATAGGGAATGATTTGTTGAGAGTGAAAAAGTTGAGAAAGGGGTAATTATACCTAATTTTCCATATTGCATATTTTCACCCCTACCTCCACCTATAGAACCTACTCCCACATTTTGGGAAGCCTTAGAGGAAACCATAGGGAAGCCAATTAAATATGCTAAGCTTACAAACCACTTATTCTCTCTAAGGTTGACTCCTCCTCTACTATGTCTTCCTCTTGGAAGATTCTTACCCGTCTACTCTTCATTTTTGGTTGTCCAATTTGATGGGGTAAAAACCAGCACCTTATGGATAACATTAGGGTCGTGCCGACAACCTTAAATATAAGGAGTTTCTCGGGAGGCAACCCGAGCCTTGAAAAAATTAGATTAGTTTAGCATTTTTGGTGTGTTTTTCTATTTGTAGCTTATTTTTATTTTGGGACACTATTACACTTGGTGTGCTTGTTTGTTTTGCAGGAAGCATATGGTCTTTGGAGGACAGTGAGAAAATGAGGAGTCTAACTCAGGACCATGTAGACGTAAATGGTTCGTAATGCTCAAAATTGTGGACAAGGAGGAGAACCAAACCCCATATTCATGGGGACGTGTAGACGTGCACGACCTATGAAGCTCACATACTTTCCTACACCACCCAATCACCATTTCTTCCCTACCACCACCCTACCACCATCAAAATATCACATGTAACCCACCTACCCTCAAAACCCTTGAGAAACACACATCGAGACCTAAGAGGTAAGTCTATATTATGATACAATTCCTTATTCGATTTGTGATGCTTGATAGTGGTTAGATTGAACTTTCTTGATTAGAGGTTTAGGGTAGTATATTAAGGGTGATGGTAGTTTGTTCTTTAAATTCCATGATTATGCCATCAATGGTAGACTTTAGTGTTCTTTTTCATTATAAGTTCTTTCCTATTTCTTTCATCTGACATGTGTTATTTTATTTTGTATATGCATTGAAGAAAATGCAAGCTTTAAGTGTGGGGAAGGGGATTAGATAGCACCTATGAGTTTTAGTTCTTTCTATGTAGTTAATAGCTCTTCTAAGAGTATTTTGAAAATTTGAAAAATAAAATAAAAAAATAAAAACCTGGACAAGTCGAATACCCAAAAAGGCGACTTGGGTAACATTAGGAAAACCCGGATAGGTCAAAAGATCTAGGTAAAAGTGAGAGGTTCGGCCCAGCTAGACTAACGAGTCTAGTCAAAAGTTAGAGGCTGTGTGGAAAAAAGTGAGAGATGAGCAAATTTTTTGGGATAAAGCTAAGATGGAAACCCGAAAGGGCTCCTAGGCAAAATGAGAGAAATTGAGAGAGAAAAAAACAAGAAACTAGGTTGACGATGCATTGGACTCCTTGGTTGCAACTAGGTTGAGAATCTTGAGTTATCCCTATGTTGCAACCAAGTCGACAGCTTTTGGATTTCCTTGGTGGATTGTTTTACTTGAGGATTACTCTTTGATTTCTCTTGGGACTACTTTGGGGAAACTAAGCTTGGCTTTATTTCTATCTTTTGTCACTTATCTTTTTCCATACTTATTTAATTGGTTTGGGTTATTTGGTTGCTTTAGGAACTTTTGGGAGTGTGAGAGTTATGAGGATTTTCACCTTCTTGGGGGAAATAGGGTAGCTTGAGAATAAGTTGAATGCATTGGCAATTTTTGCATGCTTCATTCCCCTTGAACCTTTTTCTTTGATTCAATTTACTCGAGGAAGAGTAAAGGTTTAAGTGTGGAGAGTCTGTCTGCACCATTACACATGCTTTAACCAATGCATTTGACATAGTTTTTAGTTACTTTTAGTTGGTGGATTGCTAATATTAGTTGAGTTTACGTGACAAGGGATTTAGACGGCCATGTTTAGTTTTCCAGTCTAAATCCCGCATTTTGTAGATTTAATTTATACTAATGGACATCTTGTATCCACAAGCTCATTGGTCTTCATTTTGATAATCTTTAGTAGGTCACCCGTGGATACTTTTTCGGTTACATTCTATGTGAAGGCCGTTCGCAAAGATGATAGAAGAGACAAAAACCATTCACATTAGAATGGTATAAGATAAAGTCCACGAATATTAATGCATGGTAGAAGGAGATTGAAGCCAAAGATAGGCGGCTTCGAAGTTCAAGATGACCAAAGAAGAAAATGGTGAATCATGGTCCGAGGAGTGTTGCTTTATTCCGAGAATTATCCAGGAATAATTACCCTTCAAGGCTAGTTCCATTGGATTCTTCTTCTTGAGTACTACAAAATCAACTACTAGAACTTCCAATTCGGACAAACGGTTCATATGTGACAAGCAAACAAAGTTCTGCCAATGGAGCACCAGCGGCTAGTCACGGACCATGCATGGTCAAGCACCAATGGCCTGTGACAATATTTATGGCCTGCATTACACAAGAATCTAGGGGTTCGGTGAAAACATGCACAAGACCAGCACAAGATTTTCACGAAGCAAGGCGCCAAGCCGTGATAAAAGCACCAGGCCATGAAGTAAGAGGATGAAGAGTTGAAGAATTTTGCAAAGTATGAAGCCAGTCCATGAAAACCTCCATGGGGATTTCTTAGCAGAATCCACAAGCAGTTCTCTTGTACAGCCCGCGGTCCATGAAACCTTCATGGATTGTGGCACGATCCCAGCTTCATGGACCACAACAGATCCCATTGGCCATGACCATGAACATTCATGGACCTTGGTAGATCTGGCGTCCCATGGCTATGCATGCTTCACAAACATGGACATTCGTGCCCATCCGTGAACCTTGGTGGCTGACCTTAGACCTGGCAAACAGGTCTCTTCGGTCGGATACGGGTGAGACCCAATCGGGTCGGGTATGATTCAGTAGATATTTTTGTTTTCGGGTATTGGATCTTGATCGGGTGTGTTCAGGTTAGGATGTCTTTCGTTAGTTTTGAAAAATATTTGAACGGATCGGGTTTGGTTCTAGTTGTTTCAATTTCAATACAATCCGGGTATCATTTTTTGAATCGGGTTCAGATCAAATTTGGTTTAGGTTGTTTTGGTTACAGGTACAATTCGGTTTTACATTTTTTTAATCAGGTTTGGATCGGGTTTGGTTTGAGTCAGTATGGTTTTGGTACTTTTCGGATACATTATCTTTCGGGTCGGGTTTGGTTGGATTCTTTTTTTTAAAAAAATTTAACCATCCATAGATGGGGGAAATTATATTAGGCCTTCCCAAGCCATGAAAAGAAAACTTTACAGGAAGAAAGATGAAGCCGTAGCTTAGTTAGGTTATACAGGAGTGAGCACTAGGCTCATTAAGCAACATTTGTTGCTTCCAAAAGCATGAAAGGAAAGAGTTAGGTATAGGATTACAGAGTGGTCTAAGTAAGAGATCATTGAACTTGTTGGTGAATCAACGTGGCAAAACAGAAGTCAGTCAGAGTCACCTTACTTAGACTAAGAAGCTAATCCTCGGTCGATAGGCAAGTTCCGAGTTTAACAACTAGTGATGAGGTGAATAAAAGTCCTCGATGAATATGAATCAAGTGGATTGATGTAGATGTGAAAGAGATGGGTGCATCGGATTTGATTAGCAGTATCTATGATGCATTGTAAACCTTGAAGTTCATCCTGATCGTGCAATGCCTGATGCTGCCACCAGAAACATAACATCCCACAAAATGTCAGCCTCGCAGAAGAATTCATTTAGCAAGAACCGGGATCATCCAGTTCCTAGCCATCAACCTGCAAATATTAGTTGCAATCAGTAGCATCCATTCAACTAACCATCCGTATAGAAGGTGTACCCACTTGATCTAATCTAATCAGTCCCTGTACAACATTAGTTAGGCTCTGAAACCTAAGCAAAGATGAGGTGGTCTGGTTTCTGAGACAATCTTTAGCAAGAGTATCTGCCACCAAAGAAACTTTCTTAATCAAATTATATACTGCCAACTTGAAATAATTAATTATATTGAACTCAGTGAGGATACTTCTTTACTGCCAACTGGATATAATAAGTTATGTTGAACTCAGTGAGTATATCAGTGTACCCGAATAGAAAATAATAAACAGTACTCATTTTTCTTGATAATTGTTATATCTACTACCTTCATCCTCCCTTTGACAATAATTCTTGGATTCATATTCAATTAGTTGAGCAGTGTAAAGCAACAGATGTCAGAGGGTGTTGTGTCCATTTTATGTGTCTATTTTTAGTACTTTTTGAGATTATTTTTGTGCTCTTTGTTATCAAGAGCTTGTATTTTACCTTGAAATTCTCTTACGAGAGGTAAGAGCGACTTTACACTCTTTTACCTTTTTCCAAGTGGATTTTGTGTGACAAAGGAAGAACATCAAGACTTGAAGACTGGAGATCATTGAAGATCACCTTTTGAAGTCTTTGAAGATTTGAAGACTAGCTTTGAAAATTGAAGACGAGAAGCATTGAGAATTTGAAGGCAATGTGACAAAACAAAGAGGAATCGACACAGGGGTGAAAAAGGGCAGCCTTCCCGGGCGAGCCCATTCCCACCCAGGTGGGATCATACAACACTTTTGCTTTTTGTTTTTCTTTTCCTCTCTCTTGTACTATAAAAGGAATTTTTAGCCACCCACTTCTCATCCTCTTCTTCTTGGTTGAATTTCCTCATCTCCCAACCCGTTCTTCATTTTCTTTCATCTTCTCCTTCTTTGTTTGTGTATGAATTCATCTATGAAGGTTAGTATGATTTGTATTAGCTAAACTAGTTCTTAGAAGCAATTGACCAAGGCTTCCAAGCCTATGTCTTAAGAACAATTTGTAGCCTATTTGATACTCTTACTATTATGCATTTATGGAGCATTGAATGTGTTTGTTAATGTCATTAATGTTCTTGTAAGCTTGAGTATATGAAGTACTTGTATGATATGCTTTTTAGGGTTTGGGAAAATGTGTTGATTTCCCTTCTTTTCGATAGGAAATCTAAGGTTATGATTTAGAGCTTTTGATTGTGTTGATGGATTAAGAATTGCTCGATGAATATGATAATGTCGATCTCTTTGTCATGTTTGTTGCTTGTGGCAAATGAGAGAAGTCTATGAATGTCGATCGTTCTTGACCAATCTTGTGTAAATGCATGAATTGGTTAAATGTTTAGACACAGTATAGTGTTTATAAGTGTTGTCAAGCTTGTTGATTCTCCGTACTCAATGCCATCAATGAGGTACTTTTAGTCGTGTTTCGACTAAGGGAGTCATGGTGAGGTTTGACAAGAGATGTCGAATTCACTCTTGCAAACTACCATCTAAGAATGATAGAAGTTTAGTCTTCACAACAAGCAGTGAAAGTAGTATATAAGTTGCATGTTTAATGATGGATAAGAGGCTTGGAAGTAGAAGTCAATTGCACTCAAGGTTCCGTTAATTGTTGGTTTAATCACCTTTTAGTTATTGTTGCATGCTTTGCATAGTTAACTTGCTTGATTGGTTAACTTGTCTTTAATTTCGTAACTTAGGACAAAAACCAACCAAATTCCCACCCCCCATTCACACACTTATATATATACATGCTTATATCTAGTATGTTTTCTCCTATATATGTTTAAACACTTGGAAACTCTCTTTTCTTATGGACGAGCCTGACTTTCCATTATCTACTTAATTGTAGATCAAAAGCATTAGGGCTTAAAAATATAACTTTGAGAGGTACGGCAATGACCTCCCAGAGGGCATTAAGAAAAAAAATCTCCAACTATCTGAAATATTAATCAAGGAACTAAGATCAACTGGCTAAATCAAGCCTTAGAATTGTTGATGTGTCCCTTTTATATGGGTATTTTGGGACCTTTTGGATTCACTTTTATAAACTTTTGTGCTCAAGATGTTGCATTTTGCCTTGAAATTCTCTAAGGAGAGTTAAAAGCGACTTTTACACTTTTAATACTTTTCTAGGGAATTTTATGTGACAGGGCAATTGTTTGAAGACTAGTTTTGAAGATTTAAAGATTTGAAAACTTTCATTTGAGCTTTTGAAGACTTAAGGAATTGAAGAAAATTGAAGTGAAGAGAAGGACTTGAGACAAAAAGAAAAATCAAGATGCTGAATTTTGGCTCGGTCGCGAGTCGCGATGAACTTATGGCCAAATATATCTCCTTTTTTGTACTAAAATACTAAATCTTATCCTCTCTCTTACCTCTCTTCTTCTTCATGTACGACTTGGGGCTGAAACCCCTAGGTTTTCTTCTTATTTTCTTAGTTTTTGTAGGTAAGTTTTGTGTTTTCATTATCTAGGTTAGTTTTATACTTGGGAGCGATTGATTTAGGCTTCCAATACCATGTCTCGAGAACTCTTTCTACCTATTTAATGCTTTTTCTATTTTGCATTTATCAGCTTTTAATGTGGGCTGTTGATATCATTAATATTGTTGGAAGTTTGAGTATATGAAATGATTGTATGATTGCTTGTTAGGGTTGGGAAAAAGTAGCTAAGTTTCCCCTCTTTTGATATGGAATCCAAGAGCACGAGTTAGAGCTTCTAATTGGGTTGATGATTTGATCATTTCTAGAAGAATATGATGATGTTGAACTCTTTGTCATATTTGTTTAAGGTAGACAATAGGAGAGGTCTATGAACATTGAACGCTCTTGACTAATCTTAGTAATTGCCTAAATTGGTTCAATGCTTAGATATGGTTAAGTGTTTATAAGTGTTACCAGACTTGTTAATTCTTCGTAATCAATGCCATTAATGGGATATCTTTAGTCGGTTTTCAACTAAAGGGGTCATTAG
This sequence comes from Rubia yunnanensis, assembly GCA_037428765.1. Lineage (NCBI taxonomy): Eukaryota > Viridiplantae > Streptophyta > Magnoliopsida > Gentianales > Rubiaceae > Rubia > Rubia yunnanensis. The sequence goes on from CM075066.1 coordinate 16,761,456, forward strand.
TAAGGTTTGACAAGAGATGTCGAATTCACTCTTGCAAACTATTATCAAAGAAGGATAGAAGATTTATCTTCACAACAAGTAGTTAAAGTAGTGAATAGGTCGTAGATTCAATGATAGATAAGAGGTTTGGAAGTGGAAATCAATTCAAGGCTGTGTCTTTTATAGTTTTTACCTTTTTTTCCCTTAGTTTGTTGCATAATTAGCATCGTTACCTTACTTTTCTAATTGTCTTGTCTTTAAATTCATAACTTAGGAAAACCAACAAAACCCCCCACCCCTCCCCTCATTAATTGATTATATATATATATATATCTAGTCTAGTATCCACCTCATATGTTTATTAGAAAAATCACGCTTTTTCGTAGACGACCCCGATTTGACACTATCTACTTAATTGTACTCCCTCTGTCCCAGCTATTTTTGCTGAAGGAGAAAGAGGGAGTATTTTTAAGAATTTTTTATTTAATGATTTATGGCTCATGTGCTGGTGGGGTACTTGTATTTTATTTCCTTTTTCATTTTATTCCAGCCTTACAATTGGCCCATCCCAATTAAAAAATAGATAAAACTTGGCCAAAATTGAAAATAAAGTGAAGAGTGCAAAAACAGGTGGGACTTCCCAAAAAGGAAAAAGTGTAAAATTAGCTGGGACGGAAGGAGTATTTAGAAAGCATTTATGACTTATAAATTGTATATTTGAGAGGTACGACGAAAACCTCCTAGTTGTGATGCCAAAATACTGAAGTCTATCTTTATCATGTTTTTTTTTCATATTTTTCATATTAGTTCATGGAAAAAGCATAGAAGGGCAGCATGAGAGTTATTCAACCTACATAATTGTAAACTGTCAACAAAAAAAAAACATATGTCAATCAAAACCATACTACAAATCAACACCCAACTACCTCCATAAAATCAAGAGTAAAGTGTTCATATGACCCTATATTTTGAGAGTTAGTGCTAATATGACCATGTGAAGTTGGAAAGTGCTAATATAGCCCTGTGTTTTGCCGAAATGTGCTAATATAACCCTATCAACCTAATTTTGGCCAAAAAGACATGAAATGACTATTATACCCTCTGTAATTAAAAAAAGAAAAATCACGATAGATAGAAAGATGTTTATACCCTTGTTCCTCAATGGACAAAAGCTTCCTTTCTTTCTTTGTCTCCTCATTTGTTTCCTGCGCCTGACCTTTTGTCTCTTCCTAGGAGAACTCCAACAGTACTTGCGCTTTCAATCGGATTGGTCCAGACATTATGCCAGCATTTTCAAACAGGCCATTTGTGTCGGAGTCGACCGGTGGTTGGCGTTCTCACCGAGTGTTCACTTGCGCCGCCGTGGTAGTGGGTTTGGGTGGTGAAAAATAGAGGAGGTGTAGATATGGTAAACTCTGACCCATGTACACCGAAATTCATCCAATTTTATACGTTGTTTTGGTATATCGATGATGGTTTTATTGATTTTGTTTCACATTTTGTGTTTTTTTGGTCGTTTGTTCACTGCCGATAGGGTTTTTTGGGTTTTTAAATTTTTGGGGTTATTATGTTCACCTTTTGTAGTTGTTGGTTCTTAAAATCCATCTTGTATGCTGTGTTTATGCAATGTTGTTCGGTTGGTACTGTTTGTGGCCGCGATAGACTAGGGTTAGGGTTTCCATTTTTTTGGTTTTCGAGAATAGGGGTTGCATGAGAATTTTGCGTGGAACAGGGCATGAGTGATGAAGAAATGTGTGAATTGTTTGCTGTATACCGATCTTGCCAATTTTTTTAATCAGCATCGAAGTTAAAATGTTTGTGATTTGTTAGTGTTCTAATAGGGTTCTATTTTTTTTGTAGGATGATATCGATTTTTTTTACAGCATGAAGCTTCATCATGGTGATAGGTAGAAAGTATTGGATGGCATCGATCTGGATAGGTACTCACTGGTTATTTTTATGTCTGATTTCACCGAGTACTTCCTGAATGATCCGGAGTTGTGGAAGACAGTACAGCAACATTAAGCTATTTGCATGCAGTGAAGCAGAAGACATTTTTGCGCACCGAGGATGACGTTGTTCGCATGTTCAAGGATTTTGAGCCGGAGAAATCAGTGGTTATTTTTGGGGAGGTTATGGATGGAGCTGCCGGGCAGGGTGAGTGCAGCAAGGATATGAAGTTGAAGTCCACTGGAAAAGTGAACGAAACAGGGGTTGCGATGGACATTGATGCCTTAGACCATAGCAGTCAGGATGACACATATGTCGACGAACCTGAGGATCAAGCAGTGTTGGATCAGGAGGCTGATTGGATATGCCGCTACACAGAAGAAGGATCTGAGATAGGATCCGAGGACAATGAAGATGTGGAGAACAGAGCTAAACCAGATGGGGAGAATGACAACGTAGCTGAAATAGGTTATGACACAGAATACGATAATGGGGGTGATTTTCACCCTTTGAGAAAGTACATAAATAGGGCAAAGTTTGAGAAAGGGCAAGGCGATAGGGTGAGCTTGAGGGAGGGTATGATGTTTCCGTCCCAGAAAGACATTAAGCAAGCCTTAGTTGATTTTTCTATTCAATTTGGATTTATGTACAAATTTTTTAGAAGCGAGAAAAATTGGGTGACAGTTTTCTGCAAGGATCCAAATTGTGATTGGAGGTTGCATAGTTCCATTGTTTCAGGTACTCAGACTTTTTTAATAAGGACGCTGACTGGGCAACACACTTGTAGGCTGGAAGGACATGTGTTGTCCCCCAAAAACTGGATTGCTCGCAAACTTATGGGGTTGTTGGCCGCTGACCCAAAAGTGTCAAACAATGTGCTTGAAAAGTACGTGTTGAGATTCAGAGTGCAACCGAAGAGGCATCAGTTAACGAGGGTGAGGCTGGATGCTTTGCATATGATTGGTGGTCACCATGGAGAGTCTTTTAGGGCGTCGCCACGGTATTGCGTGGAGGTGGTGAAGAGTAATCCTGGAAGCCTAGCAATGTTGAAGTATGATAGAAGAGTAGTGCAACCAATACCCATTGTGAAGAGACTTTTTCTTGGATTAGATGGTCTAAAGAAGGGCTTTTTAGAAGGTTGTCGGCCATTCCTTGGTTTCGATGGCTGTCACTTAAAGGGGAGGTACGGTGGTGTGCTTTTGAGTGCCATAGGAAATGATCCCGATGGCGGATTCTATCCCCTAGCCGTAGCTTATGTTGAGAGCGAGTCCAAAGATAGCTGGTTATTTTTCTTTCGGGTGATGGAAGATTTCCTTGATGGTTTTGCAGAAGATAGACCGTGGACCTTCATGACAGATCGTCAAAAGATAATATTTTAATTACCTATATTTTCAGTTTATGTGATAATTTGATCCTCTATTTTGTTTGTATATCTTTGTGCTAAATTAACCCTATCCATTGCATATATGTGTTCCTATACTGTTAAGCATTTTAATACATATGTGGTGTTGTTTTTTAGGGTTTGAGAGAAGCAATTTCCAAAGTTATTCCCCATGCCACCCAAAGGAAGTGCAGCTGCCACATCTACACCAACTTCAGGAAGAAATGGCCCTCTGGCATCTTGAAGAAGCTTTTTTGGAGAGCATCAAAGGTAGTGTTTCCTCCTTTATGTGCTAATATTAACCTTATTATGACCCTGTATTTTTTATACTTGTGTGCGGATATAATCCTATGTTTTGGTTATAATGTGCTCAAAGGACCCTGTGTTTTGGTTATAATGTGCTCAGAAGACCCTATGTTTTGGTAATAACGTGCCGATATGACCTTGTGTTTTGGAAATAATGTACTGATATGACCCTGTGTGTTGGTATTAATGTGTTAATATGACCCCGTGTGTTGGTATTAATGTGCTAATATGACCCCGTGTGTTGGCATTTTTGTTGTAGTCATACAATTTAATGGACTTTAAAGCAGCAATGAAGAAGATCAGGGAGCTGTCGGAAGAGGCGTATGTGTATTTGGAAAGTCTTGGGATTACTTATGGGTAAGATATGCTTTCAGTATGCGCCTGAAGTGTGATAACATCACAAATAATCCTGCCGAGTCTTATAACCATTGGGTGGGAAAACTGAGGGAGAAACCAGTGTTGAAGCTTATGGAAGGGCTGCGAATAAAGCTTATGAATCGGTTGAAGGAACGATCAACCCAATGTGCTGAGTGGGATACTATTGTGTGTCCGAGGACAGACGAGATGTTGAAGATAGTATCTAGACAAGGTCGAAGGGTAACATTCCACCAATGCTCAGATACTATTTTTGAGGTTGTCCACGGCGAGACCAATTACGTTGTGAGGATTGACAAGAGGTCTTGTGATTGTGGTGTATGGGATCTATCCAGGGTGCCGTGTAGACATGCTACTGTAGTGTTGCTGCAGAAGAGGTTCCCTCTGCACGAGTATTGTGACGTCATGCTAACAAAGACACAGTTTGAGAAGGCCTATCATCACAAGATTCAACCTGTCTTACACAGGGCGTTTTGGGGACCTGATCGGTTGCAAGAGTTTAATCCCCTTGGTATACACCACTGGGCTAGAAGACCAAAGAAGAAGAGATCGAAAGAGCAATGGGAGGCCAAAGGTGTAGGAGGGAAAGCTCACAAATTCAGCAATTGTGGGGAGTTTGGACACAACAAGCGAGGATGTCAATGTGGTCCAACAGCTAAGGAAAAGAAAGAGGCTAAAAAAAGAAATACAGCAGCTACTCCGGTATAATAATTGTTCACTATTGCATTAGCTTTACACTTACATATTTGTATAATAACATTTTGAAAAAAAATTATTTGCTAAGGTGATGGAAGGGACTTCAAATACAATGAGCACTGAAGCCACTGAAGGCAGTGAACTAATTCAGGAAACTCAAGGCAGTACTAGTGGCAACCGGTCACCTCGGAGGGGAAGGTTACGGGACAGTGCCTATTCAAATGCCACAACAAACGAGGAGATAAGAAAAAGGGGAAAGAATGGTGCAGCTCCTAGTTCTAGTAATCAACCCAAGAGGGGAACAAGGCTAAAGGTATGCCTTCTATGCATTCCTGTTATTTGTATATCACGATTTATGGTGTGCACGAGGTAGAGGTTCGAGGTCTCTAGGTAGATGTTCGAGGGCTCGAGGTAGATGCTCGAGGGCTCGAGGTAGATGCTCGAGGGCTCGAGGTAGATGCTCGAGGGCTCGAGGTAGATGCTCGAGGGCTCGAGGTAGATGCTCGAGGGTTCGAGGTAGAGGTTCGAGGGCTCGTGGTATAGACTCAAGGTTTCCAGGACTCGAGGTATAGTCTCAAGGGCTCGAGGTAGAGATTCGAGGACTCTAGGTACAGAATCGAGGTCTCGAGGTCTCGAGGTCTCAAGGTAGAGGTAGAGGCTCGAGGGCTCGAGTTACAGGTTCGAGGACTCGAGGTACAGACTCGAGGGCTCGAGGTAGAGGTTCGAGGACTCGAGGTAGAGGCTCGATTGCTTGAGGTAGATGCTCGAGGGCTCGAGGTAGAGGTTCAAGGACTCAAAGTAGATACTCGAGGGCTCGAGGTAGAGGTTCGAGGGCTCGAGGTACAGAATCAAAGTCTTGAGATCTCACGGTAGAGGTAGAGGCTCGAGGGCTCGAGTTAGAGGTTCGAGGACTCAAGGTACAAACTCGAGGGCTCGAGGTAGAGGTTCAAGGACTCGAGGGCTATATCCTCGAGGCCTATAGCCTCGAGGGCTTGAGCTATAGGCTTGAGCTACAGGCTTGAGGGCTCGAGGGCTAGAGTCCTCGAACTGGGCAGTTTTTCGGGTCCAAATTTTAGGGTCTGAATTTCAAGGAGAAATCTGAGCAGTTTTTAGGGTCTGAATTTTAGTGTCTGAATATAGGCTGTTATGCTGCAGATTCATGGACCGAATGTTATGACACTCATCATTGAAGAACCAGAAGCACCTACCAGGAAACGAAGCCGAATAAAGAAGAAGGCAAATCGAAATTTGACCGATAGAGAAAAGTTTCCCAGTCCGGAGCAATTATAGGTATGGATACAATCTCAACTTTAAAATTCAAAATGTTATTCAATTTACATCACTTACAACTAAACATTTTGTCTCAGCAACATGGGCCACAAATCGATGAAATAGCTGGAGATAAATTCCCTAACCCGGACGAGGACTTTGAGAACCAGCTGGTTGCAACATTAGACAGCGTCGAAAAAGAATTGGCAAGCCGAGATGCGGGAAGATCTTCAATTGTTCCACTCCTAAGTTATAGGGTTGAAGATGGAAATGTCGACAATGCTAGTGCTGAGTTGGTGGTGTATGATGGGGGGTGATAAAATTGGTGAGGGTGTCATTGTTGACAATACTAGGTATAAGAGTGTCGAGGGTGGCATTGTGTATGAGGGTTTTGAAAAGGATGTTCAAGATGTTATTAAGGGGGATAGGGGTGGACGGATTGTAGTTGATGTCTATGAGAATCAGGACCGAGAAAAGATTGATGATGATGTCTTCTTCGATGTCCCGGTTCTAAAAGAGAGGGAAGGTGATACACCTAGTTCAGAGGTGCCTATGGCTACAACTGTGTACAGTCCGATGCTGATGTTCTTAGGGATGGTGTCCTAGATATGGAGAATTTGGTTAATGCCCCTGTTTGGCAAGGGGATATGGTACAGGATTACGACCTAGATGAAGGTCCTTATGAGCAAATTGTTGCTAATGATTTGAGCAAGAATACTCACAACATGATTCAAACCGTGGTCATTATAACCCACCAATACACACATGAGGTATCCTTTTTATCTAACATGATTCATAATCTGTTGATGATAATTTTTAGTAACCTATGGTGGGTTGATTGTGGACAGGATTTGCAAGTTGGTGTTGTGAACCTGAACGACTGGAAAGTGCTCCAGAAACTCCCACTAATAAACCCAATTACTATCTCTGAGATAATGGTAGGATTTTTTAAAATTCAGCACTTTACTCTTGTATGTATTCACCCTATCTTTTGTTCCACAAAACAGTAGCATAAGCCAATCTGACTAGGAGATGGCCGCGAGGAATTCAAGAACATGCTTTGGGGAAGTCATTCTTGTACAACGAGAGGACTGCAAAATTGATGGGCACAACTCTAGCTCCAACTTACCACAGGTCGTCAAGCTCGCAACCGCCTTGTCCACCACGTACTGAAGACTTGTCAGAAGATGCTAGAAGTAAGTCGCTCACACCGCCGGAGACGGGCCCAAAAGGATGGTGTATGATGATGGATTTGCTAGCTTTTGATGATTCTAATTGTAGAATGGGTTACAAACAAACCTATCATTCTCACGTTTGTGAACTCTGCACTACTTACAACTATAGCAGTGTTATTCTCCTAGAGAAACAGCCTACCTTATATCTTTTGGAAGACAATGTGTATAGTGCATTATTAATTTATTAATCTGAATAGAATGTTGTTTTCTATACTTCTAGGGTTATCGACCATAAAGGTCCCTACAACATAGGGTCTGATAAAAAATAATTTGTAGCACACAGGGTTAGATTACCACTTAGTGGGAAATGTTAGGGTTATATTCGCACTAATCTACAACATATAGGGTTGGATGAGCACTTATTAAGCAAACACGGGGTTATATTAGCACTAATTGAAACCATAGAGGGTCAGATGTGCACATATTAAGCAAACATAAGGTCAAATGTGCACAAATTAATCAACCATAGGACCAAGCATCCAAATACTTTCTTCGAATTACAACAGAAAGTACACCAACAACAACATGAACTAAGCTAACACATCTCACGCCTAACACATCCCACGACCAAGTACATCCAGCCAACACTAAATTCTGGGACTAAGCTAACACATCCCACGGCCAAATACAACATACCACACAAACAATAGTAACATGTTACCACCAACCAACACTAAATTCAGTGCTATCAAGCCCCTTAGGATCAACGGACAACTACAAGCATTTCTGGGTGCTAAAATGCCTTGACTAGGGCCACCCATTTGGGCTACAACCAGTTCGTTTGGAGATTCCTATTTCTGAACCGGTCTACGAACTCTGGAGTTGGGATGAAACGAAGTTACACCACTGTTATGACCCGACTCAATGACATCAGGCACAACCCACTCCTGGAATCCATCTTTCTTACATCGATAATACATTCTGCCCGGATTCTTTGCACTTCTTGGCATAAAAACACTAATTTCTTTCTCACACACCTTGCACAACACACTTTCCCAGCGACAATTATTCACACTACAGCTCGATGACTCTATCGTTCAGGCTAGTTAAACGATTAAAACACCGCATCAAGAATAGTTCAACATCCCAGAACCATATACCAACAAAACTAGATATAATCGAGAAACCCCAAATCACACCTAGGGTGCGTAACCAGATCGACAAATCATAATACCAAGCAATTTCCGATACGATACTCCACCACAATACCAGAAATTCTAATTCCCCCAAATCAAGCCTAGGGTTCATACAATGAACGAGATTAAAAACTTCGACATACTTGGGATGGTAGTCGACCACGAATGAAAATTTTGAATGCTAACTCGGCCGGAGAAGCAGATCCAAGTGGAAGAGAAGGAGATTTTCGTGGTTGGAGATCGATCAGTGGGAGAGAAACAAAAATTGGACAGAGAGGAACGGTCCGGAGGATTTAACCGATTTCAATTCAGGTTCTAAAGGGTAAAATGGTCACTACAAATTTCAAATTCTAAGTCGGGGGTATTTTTGTCTTTTCAAATTTAGTCAAAAGTCAATGCCAGAATAGTGCCACAGGGTTATATTGGCACTTCTGATGTAAAACACAGGGCTAAAATAGCACTTTCTAACTTCACATGATCATATTAGCACGAATTCCAAAACATATTATTTTGCCCTAAAATCAATGTAAACCAATGATACATAGCGCCTGTCCAGCTATAGAAATATTATAACAACAGTAGTTGATATAGGTGAAACATGATCATACATATAACTTTCTTAGAAATAAACCTTATTTAGGGCAACAATAAGATGCAAGCATGACCGGAAGAGATGCAAAATGAAGCAAAAGAAATGACAAGAAAGAAAGAAACTTTATACTCCCCCTGGTCCACTGATTATGACCCTCTTTTCATATAGGGATGTTTTTTTAAAAAATTTGTCTTCTTTCCTTTTCAGTAAATTCTAGGTTATTTTCATCCACCCATTTTATCTTTTACACTTCCAATTAAATCTCCACCATTCTCATTTTAAAAAACTAAGTATAATTGTAAATGGGTCATTTAAAGAGGAACAGAGGGAATTTATTGATTGATTCGCGGTCACTCTATACATGAGTAATCGCCCTATCAAATTCTCTCAACTACTATCAACATTAACATGATAAATGACGTCTAATATCCTATGATATTCTCTGTACTACTATCTTCCCAGCCTGGGCATTTTCCCTCAAAAAGCTGCAGGACAGTGAGTCATTAATGCATTTTACAATATCAGAAATCCTCTTCCTCTTGTTAGCCTTCTTAGAGCAAGTCCAACAGCTTCCCTAAAATTTTCTATAAAATAGGGATTCAAATGTCATATTCCCTATATTTTTTATGTTCATCTCCAACAGATTCCCTATTTTGGAGAACCTCACATTTATTAATATAATAATTATCATCTTTTATTAACATAATTTTCAATATATGCATTTACTGCCTTCTTGGTTTTAAACAATTTAATTACTGCATGATTACCGGACAGAGAATTATGCTTTCTTGATTACCGGACATAATTACAATTTAATAATTATTGGTTTTAAACATTTACTGCTTTCTTGGTAAACGACTATTTCTTCATTTCTTACTTTATTTTACAAATGCATAATAATTATTTTTGCTTTTTTTTAAGTAACGGCTAGTTTTAACGGCTAGTTTTTAACGGCTAGTTTATAACGGCTAGTTTGTTCTATTAAATCTATAAATAGAGTCACCTGCACTCATACTTATTCACACCCTTCAAATTTACAACATTCTAAATTTTATATTATGGCTCGTTATTTTTTACGCAATATGCACTTATATGATGCAAATGATATTGAGGAAGAATATGAAGAAGTTTTGAGTCTTCACATAAAAGAAGAAGAATCTCTTGAAAAGAGTACAAGGAAACGCCGTCGAGGTTCGGTTATTGGCCATGATATTATTGAAAGGGAGTTAAAGGAAGGTCATGAGCGGCTTTATCGTGACTATTTTGTTGACCGCCCAAAGTATGGACCTCGTTACTTTCGTACGAGGTTTAGAATGAAGCGGGATCTTTTTCTTCGAATTCATGATGCTGTGGTGGAGCATGATAGTTATTTTGTTCAAAAAAGGAATGCCGCTAACCGTCTTGGTTTATCATCCCTTCAGAAGGTTACAGCCGCTTTTCGAATGCTTGCATATGGTGTTGCTGCTGATTACACGGATGAGTATGTTCAGATTGGCAAAAGCACAGCCATAGAAAGTTTCAGACACTTCATCAAAGCTGTTGTTGAAGTATTTGGCGATGAATACTTAAGATCACCAAATCATGATGATCTCATTAGGTTACTTGCTAAGGGAAAAGAGCGTGGTTTTCCAGGGATGCTTGGTAGCATTGATTGCATGCATTGGACATGGAAAAATTGCCCAACTGCTTGGCATGGTATGTATACTGGCCACACCCATGAACCAACTATAATATTAGAAGCGGTAGCCTCATATGATCTGTGGATATGGCATGCTTTTTTTGGCTTGCCTGGGTCTCTTAATGACATCAATGTACTAGAGCGCTCATTTGTTTTCAGTGATTTAGCCGAAGGACGAACACCTGATATTAGTTATGCGATCAATGGAAGAACGTATAATATGGGATATTATCTTGCCGATGGTATATATCCATCATGGGCTACTTTAGTAAAAACTATTCCAGCTCCACAAGGGAACAAGAACAAACATTTTGCTAAGGAACAAGAAGGGGCAAGGAAAGATGTGGAGCGTGCATTTGGAGTGTTGCAACAACGTTTTGCAATTATCCGAGGCCCGGCAAGATTTTGGGATAAGGTTACCCTACATTATATTATGACAGCATGCATAATTATGCATAATATGATTGTTGAAGATGAACGAGATGAGCCACTGAGAAGAAAAAATCAAACAAGTGACTTTGAGAAAGAATATGAGCAGGCTGATAATGTTCCAAACATATCACTTTCACGTGAGCGCACCCCAACGTTGATGGAGTTCATTGAAAATCATCGCCATATCAAAGATAAACAAGTGCATACTCAACTCCAAGAAGACCTTATCGAGCACTTATGGATATTACATGGAGAATAGTGATAGTTTGTATTGTGTTCATCATCCTAGTTTGTATTGTGTTTCCAAGAAAGAGTGTGCAACTCTTGTTATTAGTCCATCAATACAAACTATCACTATTAGTCCAAGAAATAAATTGCAAAACGTGAGTAAAGTATCAGCATATCAAATAGATACATATATTAGGCCAAGACGTGAGTAAAGTATTGGTCCAAGAAATAAACGTGCAAAACGTGAGCACTTATGAATTCATATCAAATAGATACATAACATACATGTGGCTTCAAGGTGAGTAAAGTATCAGCATGGAAATAATATTCATATCAAGAAAGCAACCGGCTTTAAAGTATCAACATAGAAATAACATTAATAGCACACACTGTCTTGGAGTTAAGAACAATAGTTGGGAATAAGGTTCAATCTATAACCATGCCAATTCATGCTAATCCACAGCTCCATGCTAATCCATCTAAACAAACAATAAAAATGGAACAAAATAAATTAAAAGCATCGCCTACAACTTGTACTACATGTCACAAGTGCGAGCTCTTTTTGCCAAGATTTCATTTTGAAGACTAGTGAAATACTCCGCTTGAATCGAAGACATCCCACTGGTATCTAAAGCCATTATTTTAGCATCCTCACTTCGAACTTGAATAGCAATTTCTTTTTCCTTCAAAGCAAGTTGCTTTTGTTCGGTAGCAAGTAGCAACTCAAATTGTTCATTCCTTTTCTGTTCATTTTCTAGTCGCTTGGCTTTCAACTCTTCCAACAATTGAAGAGTTTTAGATGTTGCCTCATTCTCACTATTTTGCTCTTTATTTTTTGCTTTCTTTATCACTTCCTTTGCAGCTTTTCTTCCTATGGGCCTCTCTACACTTACAGGTTCTTCAACGTCTATAGTTTCATCTTCCAAATTATAAGAATTTGTAATCTTACTTGATGGCTTGAACTTCCTCTTGGTATCCATTTTTTTGCTTTCATCCATCCATTTTTGTTGGAATTTTAATATAACCCAACAATGATCAAGCACAAATGCATGATTCATCTCTACCTTGAACTTCTCTTTTGCATGTGCAACCTGAAATACAAATGAATATACAAACAATTAAAAAAGTAACAATGCCAAATCATAACAACATTTCCTCTTAAGTATACCTTATCATGTTCTGTGCATCCACTCCTCTGTAAACGATCAATATCAGCATAATGTCCACAAAACTTACTTACTTCTTTACTTATTTTATTCCAACGATTTGTTAATGATTTTTCACTCCGTTCATTGGACCATTTCTTGTTTTCTTCAAAGTACTTGGCAATTCTTTTCCAAAATTGTGTAACTTTTTGATCCCGTCCTTTCACCGGATCTAAGCTAATATTAAGCCAAGCCGATACAAGGAGCTTATCTTCTTCGATGGAGAAATTTTCTTGCCTTTGTGGTGTGTTCTTGCTGCTAGGTGTACAACTCACCATAACATTGGTTGTCTCCTCATCAATACAATGGTATGCATTTGGCTGGAAGTCAAAATTTGGTGGCTCTTCATTAAGGTCGGTAAGAATCGATTCTCGATTAAAGTAACTCATTTGAGACTCGCTCATCTGAAAATATTAGAAAGAACCATGAATTTATTAGACTATTACGAATATAACAAGAAAGAATACAAAGCAACGATAATAGAAAATGAAACTAAAACAATCCCGTACATGTCTTCTCATCCCGTACTTGCCATTAATAATTACTTTCAGTGAACAAACAGCAAGAGGATGAATATTTTATGACAGATCCCGGGCACATAACTCCAAAGAGAATAAGGAAAATGGAAACCACGCATCAGAGCATGAGGATTGTTGCAATTACTAGTACTATTGGGATTAATATCTACTATGAATCCAAAGCAATATCATTAGCAGACTTTTCCTATTATTAAATGGACCCAACTAAAGCAAGATTTGTCATGAGAAATGAGCCAAAAGAAAAAACACTAGATCAGAAACTTGCATACCCTTCATCGTCATTTAAAATCTCCAAGACTTCCCAAATCCTTAATGAAATAGGTATTCACCACAGTAGTTAGAAATTACAGGCACAAGGTCGAAAAATGAATCAAAGAACTGAATATTGGAAAAGGGAAACATAAACTTCGTTGTTTATTTCTCAACACGGTCTTGAAACCCCCATCAGGATCGAATCTTGAATTATAGACAAACATGTCATCCAGGTTCCATAATTAGGTGATCTACAGTAACAATTCAAAAAGACACGAACAACCAGCACAAAATAAGGAGATCTTGTGGTAACTACGACCAATGAAACATTTTCCCTCCCTACTTCCAATTTGCCCTGCCAGGCCGACATCCTTATACTAACACCATACAGCTCCTCATCCATAAATCAAAATCAATTAAGAATATAGAATAGAGTAAACAAAATGAAAACCAAATCCCTGACTTAGTGCAAACAACACACTTAAGGCAGGGTAGCTTCGTCACAAGAGTTGGATCTCTGCTTCTAACATAGGATATGAGAAGCATGTAAATAGATTAAAAAATCAGCCCCCAGATCAAATCATCTTCATATCCATATCCCGCACATGTAAAAATGGGGGCAGGGAGCTACAAAAACAGTAAAACCAACAAGATATAAAAAATTCCATAAATCCCAACTAAATTAACTAATCATCAATTCAAATCAATATTCAGTCCAAAGGAAAAAACAAAGAAAGATTATAAAGGAACTTAGTTCCTACGAAATAAAGTATAAAAAATTGCAGCACCAAATGGGAGATCTCTTGTAATTGTAATCAAAAATCTTACTTAGATTGACATTATTGGATGATGAAACAGTATACTGTCCCACTTGTCATTATTTTGACAATCTATGGTTAAAGTGTCTTTTTATATATAGGGATCACTATCAGTTACACTTAATCTAATTAAATGAAACATTGCTTCATAATCTAGCAGTCTGAAAAACACAATCGCTTGCAGCAAACCTCTACTTATTCAAGAGAAGATCAGAGATAACTCTCCAATGGCTCAAGATTGCAATCTCAGTGGATACATCCACAATTCATTTCCAATGAGACTCATACTCCGTTGCTTCTGTTTTAACTCTAAGAAGAATAGGACTCATAGAGTTATAACATCTAAAACATTTAGCTGATGGAAATAACTTCAGTAAATTTACAATAATATAGTCTGTTTCAGTAATTTAAACTGAAATTGAAAGGGCAACAGAAAGTTCAAGGAGTCATTTTAAATAAATCTGTAATATTTTGCTTCTTCCATATATAAAGAACATGATTCTTGCAGTGTTCATTTATATCAGCAAAATATTGGTTGCCTAGAATGCATTTCAGCGAAAAGTTTGTCATTCATCTACGATATAGAAGCATTGATATCAGGCTGCAAATGGCCTACCAGTTAATGAAGATGAAAAACAGAAAGAAAGAAACACGAACAAGGTATTCATCTTACTCATTAAATAACTTGTTCAAAATGGCAATGAACAATTTTAACCAACTTCTAAAGGTTATGAACAGAAATTATGAATGGCAGCAAGTGATTGAGGCATTTAGTCGAGCACTTGATGTTCATTCAACATTACTATCTAAAATTACCCAAGAATGTGCCTTCTTCTAAAGTTACGGTAATCACACCCACAAGGAATGAACAAAAGAAAGAAGAAAAAAAACAACTCACATGAGCTAGAGACTGTAATCACTTTGGCTGCGAACAGAAGAAGAAGAAGAATATGGAGAGTTTTGATAGAATACAGAGTATGGAACTTAAAGTTTTGACAGAAAAGAGAGAATATCCATTAATATTGCATTAAATCTTGCTTCCCCATAATTTCATTCTCTTTCTACAAATATGAGGAATGAAATATCCTCTCTCATCATAATCCCTATTTTGGGGAAGCATTTAGGGAAGCTGTTGGACTTTAAAAATGAAGTAAAATCTCTAAAAACAACAAGAATCCCTATAATGGGGAAGCTGTTGGACTTGCTCTTAGCCGCAGGCGGCTTTCTTGTTCTTAAGAACCAGAAAGAATCAGCCAACTTGGAAATAGAATTAGTCACCCTAGGATTCGAATCATCCACCTGGGAAACAGAATCAGACATTACTGAAATCCGAATTAGCCTTCATGGGATCAGCTACCTTGGAATCAGAATCAGCCACCTTCTGCCATCTCTTTTCGTAACCAAAAAATATTCAAAGTTTCGAAGGTTTCCCCTTTTTGAGATTTTTAATCAGAGAATCATATGTAACTTTCTGCACTTTTGCAGGGGCAGTTACATTAGTAGATACAAGTTTAGGTGAGGGTGTGGCCAACAACATGAGACCTTTTACAACGCACACCGAACCAACATCTCCCTGGAAACAGTAGCCGCTACATGCTTCTTCTTGGGAAACACATGGGACGTTTTGAAACGCACGCCAAACCAACATCTCCTTGGGAAACAGTAACGGCTACAAGTTTCGTCTTGGGCAACAACATGGGATGTTTTGCAATGCACACGAACCAATATCTCTCTAGACAACAATAACCGCTACAGATTCTTCTTGGGCAACAACACGAGCTGTTTTGCAACGCTTATCGAACCAACATCTCCCTGAGAAACAGTAACCCCTTAGGCTTCTTCTGGAGCAACAACTTTGGAGCAGGAGATTTTGCTTTCCGAATCTCGGCTGGCAAGAATGAACCATAACCTCCAAACATCGGCCCCAAACTATCAGCAAAGGGTTCTCCTCCTTGGAAATTGTAAAATCAAGGATTTGCAAGGAAATATTTTATTGGCAATTTTGTGTGAATTAATTTTGAACAGAAATTCTAACCATGTTGGAACATGCTGGTGCAGAATATTTACGCCAAGGTTTTATGGAAATCAAAGTCAGAATATTGCAGCAGTTTGGAATAAATGGAATTTGTATATCTGACTATATATATTAGGCGTGTGAAGCATAATTGGTTTATGGAAAATCCCTACTTATATGGAGAAAATTTATTCGAATATATGAGATAGAATAATATAAGGTAAATCCCTTTATTTATGGGATTTGGATATGCTTCAAGAATCAGATTTGGAATAGGAATATTGTGGATATAATCAAGGAGTATTCAGATCTGATTCGTGGATATAAATTGGGGACAATCACGGCTGCATACTCACGAATTTAACAGAGCAAAAATCTGCGCACAGATTTTTGAGACTTTCGAGAAGTTACAAAGAGTCAGAACACTGTGTTCCAACACACCTAACCTGCCGCACTAAGTTCAGAATCATACACCTTAATTCCTCGGGAGGAGGAGATCTTGCGTCGAAGGAGTTCGAGATCAGAGGGAATCTGATCAAGGCAGATCGGTAGCTAAGGGAGCTAGCAGTCCACATGCTATAGTTAGTAAAGATAAGTATTTTGTAAACTGTACTCTGTACTGTATCTTTCTAATTAGTGGATTCATTCTGAACTGGGCCAGGCCCCGCAGATGTAGGTGGATTACACCGAACTGCGTAACCAAGTCGTGTGTCTTTTACGTGTTACGTTATTATGCACTTGGTTAAATTAGTCATGTTGGAACACACTAGTAAGGACTAGAAAAATTGGTAAAACTAAATTTCAATTGGTATCAGAGCTGAGTCACTTATCGTTCCCTTGGTTAATTGAAGGAAAGTGAGATCCAGTTTTACCATGACGACAAGAGAAGGAGCTTCAGTCTCTCGACCACCACTGCTAGAAGGCAACAACTACAACTATTGGAAGGCACGCATGAGGGTCTTCATCAATTCGCTGGATGAACTGGCAGGGTTTTATGTTGAGAATGAATGGAATCGTCCTACAGAAGATGCTAATACAAGTTCTAAGGCTATAGAAGGGGAGTCAAGTCAAAAACCTAAAGACAATGCTAAATGGACTCCAGATGACCTTAAAGAATCTCTGGCGAATTCGAAGGCACTTAATGCGATCTTCACTGCTGTTGATGAAAATCAGTTCAAGCTTATATCTACGTGTCACCAAGCAAAGAAAGCATGGGATATTCTACAGACTATTCACGAAGGAACCAGTCGAGTGCGTGAATCCAAACTACAGATGCTGGCTACCATGTTCGAAGAACTCAAAATGGAGGAGGACGACACCATTGTATATTCAATGCAAAACTCAGGGATATCTCCAACATGGCTTATCAACTTGGAAAGGTGTACAAAGAAACTAAGCTGGTGAAAAAGACCTTGCGATCTCTTGCCAAACGATTTGCAATGAAAGTAGCAGCAATAGAGGAAGCAAGAGACGTAGCCACCATGAGCCTAGATGAACTAATGGGTTCGTTGCAAACTTATGAGATGACATTCCAGCAACCTACAAAAAGAGTCTCCAAGGATTTCGCGTTCAAAGTTTCTCCAGCTAAGGAAAGTCACGAGTCTGACAGCGATGATGAGATTGAAAAACTGGCACTTATTACAAAGAATTTCTCAAGAATGCTAAAGAAGGTGGTCAACAAAAAATCTCAGGAAAGGTTTGGCGGAAACAGACAAAAACAACAGGATTCGAGCAATAATCGTGGAATGAGATTTGAGCAAGGGAATATGCAGTTCGGGAGAAATTAGAACAAAGAACCAAAACAGGCTGGACGAATTCAATGCAGAGAATGTGAAGGATATGGTCATATTCAGGCTGAATGTGTTAACACTCGCAAGAAACAAGGAAGATCATATGTCATCTCTTGGAGTGAAGATGAAGATGATGAAAAGGACGAAGAGGAACTTACCAGTAATTATGTAACTTTTGGAGCAAAGGTCCATGATGCATCAGAGGATCAGTGTTCCAACACACTGAACAAAGGTAAAGCTTTATGTTCCAACATAGATCTGGACGATGCACACAGCGACGAAGATGATGATCTATCTGTAAGTGATGAAGAAATCTACAGCACATATGAACAAATGTATGCCATGTGGGTTCAAGTAGCTGACACGAACAAAGAGCTGAATGAAGAAAAAAGAAAGCTAATTGAAAGTGAAAAAGAATTACGATCCACGGTTGCAGAACTTGGAAAACATAATGAAGAACTAAACAAGAAACTGATAGCAGCAGTCAAGAGGGCCGACATGTCTGAAGCAACTATCTCTAAATTGAATTCCAGAAAGGCAAAGGTTGATGATATTCTGGATATGGGAAGAAACTTTGGTGATAAACACGGGATTGGATACGGGAAAGAACCCAAGACTGGAGTGCATGAAAAACCAGTAACTCTCAAAGCTAGGATCCGAGAAGTAAAACAGAAGTATGGGATGCCATATCAAAGAAAGCCACTCATCTGTAGATACTGTACGTACCAAGGACATGCTGAACAACAGTGCAGAAGATTGATCAGAGATCAAATAACAGGAAGACAACTTCTGCTGTGTTCCAACACAGGCGATACTCATACGGGAAAAATGATCAGAAAGATATGGGTTGTTAAAAATTCCAGTACGTGTCTGGTGGCACACACTTCTCTAACAGCCTATTCCAGTGATTCATGGTACTTTGATAGCGGCTGTTCTCTCCACATGACTGGCACTCCAAAATACCTCACGAACATTACTCCGTATGATGGCGGATATGTAACCTTTGGTGATGGAAAGAGAAGCAGAGTAATTGGCAAGGGCGAATTGAAAATTGAAGGCTTTCCAGTATTCACAAGTGTATTATTTGTTGAAGGTCTAAAGGCAAACTTGCTAAGTATAAGCCAGTTGTGTGACGACAATATGGTAGTGGAATTTCATAAGGGCAAGTGTATAGTAAAGCATGGAGAAAACAAGGTTCTTTCTGGAATAAGATCATCAGACAATTGCTATTTGCTGGAACAAGGAGGTCGATGTATGCTTTCAAAACAGGATGAAGGAATTCTTTGGCACAGGAAGCTCGGCCACATCAACTATAAAACACTGGTGAAAATCGCAAATGTGAAAGCTGTACGAGGAATGCCTACCTTAACCAGCAAGGATGGAATTGTGTGCGGACCATGTCAACAAGGTAAACAAATTCGCTCTCCTTACTCTTCAGTACAGTATATTACTACATCGAGAAATCTGGAACTATTGCATATGGATTTGATGGGTCCGGTTAATACACCTAGTATAGGTGGAAAGAAATATATATATGTTTGTGTTGATGACTTCTCTAGATTCACATGGGTAGCCTTCTTGAAAGAGAAGTCCAATACAATAGAAGTTTTCAGAAGTCTTGTAGTGAAATTACAAACTGAAAAGGGGAGCACAGTAGGAAAGATAATTTGAATCCAAAGTGATCATGGTAGAGAATTTGAAAATGAACAGTTCAGTTCCTTCTGCGATGAGCTTAGAATCCAACATGAGTTCTCGGCTCCTATCACTCCTCAACAGAATGGTATCGTAGAACGAAGGAACAGAACTCTCCAAGAGATGGCTCGAGTTATGTTGGCAGAGAAAGATATTCACAAGAAATGGTGGGCAGAAGCAATCAATACAGCATGTTACACAATCAAACGAGTGTATCTTCGACCATTCACCAGCAAGACAGCCTACGAGATTTGGAAGGGCAGGAAACCAAATGTTTCATATTTTCATGTGTTCGGGAGTACATGTTATATTCTCAAAAAAAAAGAACAGTTGGCAAATTTTGATAATCGAAGTGATACAGGAATCTTTCTAGGGTACTCCATCAACAGCCGTGCCTATAGAGTTTATAATCATCGAACCAACACTCTCATGGAATCCATAAATGTTATTGTGGATGATTCAGAGAAGGAACAACAACCAGAAGGTGTAGAGGAAGAACCTAGCAACACTCATGTTCCAACACAGTCTCAAACTTCAGACAAAGAAAAGCCGTCAGTTGACCTTCAACAACATGCTGGACCAAATGAGCAACATGATCCTAACTCTGCCGAAGCTGACCATGTTGGAACACAGTCCCTCACTACGGATGACCATGTTCCAACACACCACCAACCTGGTTCCACCATGAGAAGTACTCGATCATTGCCTCGAGTTAATTACCGACGACTGGCTGGACTACACTGTTTTGTTTCTCTAATTGAACCCAAGAACTATAAAGAAGCCTTACTTGATGAATATTCGATTGCTGCAATGCAAGATGAACTTGGTCAGTTTACAAGGAATGATGTCTGGTATCTTACTCCTCGCCCCAAAGGCATTAATGTCATTGGTACGAAGTGGATCTTCAAGAACAAATCAGATGCAGACGGCTTAGTCACCCGTAACAAAGCAAGACTTGTTGCTCAAGGCTATACATAAGTGGTAGGTGTTGATTTTGATGAAACCTTTGCGCCAGTTGCCAGGTTAGAATCCATTTGAATTGTACTAGCTATTGCTTGCTCTATGAATTTTACTTTGTATCAAATGGATGTCAAAAGGGCTTTTTTAAATGGAGTGGTGAATGAAGAAGTATATGTGGAACAACCGAAAGGCTTTGAAGATCCTCATTATTCACAACATGTATATCGTCTCAAAAAGGCATTGTACGGACTCAAGCAAGCACCCAGGGCATGGTATGAACAACTTACTACCTTTCTTCTTCAGAAAGGTTATCGTCGAGGGGGAGTAGATCGCACTTTGTTTGTGCTTGACAAGGCTTCAATTTTTCTGATTGCTCAAATCTATGTTGATGACATAGTTTTTGGTTCTACTTCACAATCTATGGTACATGAGTTTATCACCATTATGCAATCTGAATTTGAAATGAGCATGGTTGGAGAGCTAACTTACTTTCTTGGACTGCAAGTCAAACAAGGATGGAATGGACTATTCATAAATCAAAGTAAGTATGCCTTGAATTTGGTTAAAAAATTCGGACTCAGTAGTGCTCAATCAGTTCAAACTCCTATGGGAGTTTCTGATAAATTAGTGAAGGATGAAAAAGGTGTTTTGGCCGATCAAAAGTTATATAGAGGCATGATTGGAAGTCTATTGTATCTCACCGCAAGCAGACCAGATATATGTTTAAGTGTTGGAATATGTGCGAGGTTTCAAGCTGATCCTAAGGAATCTCATCTCACGGCAGTTAAAAGAGTTATTCGATATGTAAGTGGGACGTCTGAGTATGGTGTTTGGTATTCTAAGAGTCAAGACTCAGAGTTGGTTGGGTATAGTGATTCTGATTGGGCTGGTAATGCTGATGATCGAAAAAGTACCACAGGTGGCTGTTTCTTTATTGGAACAAATTTGGTGTCTTGGTATAGCAAGAAACAGAATTCGATCTCTCTATCTACTACAGAAGCAGAGTATCTTGCAGTAGGGAGTTGTTGTGCACAACTGTTATGGACGAAACAAATGTTGAAACATTATGGAATTCATCAAGGCCCTTTGAAGATTCTATGTGACAACACAAGTGCTATTGATATTTCGAAGAATCCAGTTCAGCACTCGAGAACCAAACATATTGACATAAGGCATCATTTTATTAGAGATCTGGTTGAAAGAAAAGAAGTGGAAGTAGTCTATGTTCCAACACATGAGCAATTTGCAGATATATTTACAAAGCCGTTGGATGCCACCACTTTTGAGAGCCTTCGACAGCACTTAGGTGTTTGTCAAATCTGAGGTAATTTTTACCATAATTACTCTTTTTGTAAATATTTCTTTTGGTAATTTTCGTTTTACAAAAATTAGAAAAGAACAAAAAATATGGAAGGAAGTGAAGGCTTACAAAAATAGGAGATGTTAGTTTGCTATGTTGGAAGTTAAGTAAGGAATGACAACTTGATGTGACAAGAAGAGAAAGGTCCATCATTACAAAGTTTGGGAAATCTAAAAGGAGGCTTCGCGGGAAAAGAGGTGGTTAGATGAAGAGTTAAAGTGGGATTCAAATTCACAAAACATCTTTTCACATCCCCCTACTCTTGGCCTAGATTCTCACTTCCAAATCCCAGTGATAAAGAAAAATTGTTATACTCCCCACCTTTCTCCATCTCGACATTGTGCGAAAGGATGTCAAATCCAAACTCGCCTATGGTGGAAGCTGTGGTACCAGAAATCATGGAGGAAGCTCCAGTTTCATCGAATTTGGAATTGATGGTCGTTACTGAGCCGAGAAAATATGATGAACAAACTCAGATCGGAGAAAGTATAGAAGATGCAGAGGATGAGGTGATAGTTGAGGTTGAACCCGATGAAGCCAAAGAACCAGAGGAAGAGAAAGAGGTGTCCGGTAACAGTAAATTGAGAAGGGAATCTGAAGCTAAGCCAGATGCTGAAAAGGAAACTTTACGAACCAAGAAGAAACCTACGGTAACTAGCCCTGACCCGAGTCCGTTAAAATTTATGGGTATTGAATGCTCGTGTATGGATGAAATCTTTAAGTGGCATGAGGCCAATAGAGTAGTTGTATACTTAAGGAAGATCAAGAAAATTGAAGGAGAATATTTAACAGTTAAAGTAAAGGAGTTAGTTACTGGGAATCTAGGAGGAATAAGGGTTGAAAATCATACTGTGAAATTTGTTATGGGACGATATGCTGAGTTCCGGGGAAAAGACAAATTTTATGTACATTGTTATATTCCGATGCCAGGTATGCTTATATGAGAGAGAAAGATGGTAATGAAGTGGCCGGAAGTGAAGTGGTTAGGAATGGAGATAAGCTTCAGGTGGGATCCTATGATACAAATTCTGCAAAGAGAATGGAAGAATTGAGGAAGCCTATCTTCATTGTTCTATCTGATAGTGAAGAGAGTGTTCCAACACAGGCGGATGAACCTGAGCATATGGACTTAGACTCTGATGCTGATTTAGGAGGAGAGCATAATGAGGATTTTTATAATCAGGGTGATGAAGCACCTGATGAAAACCTGTCTGCTCAGAGTGATGGTTCTGAGAGTGATGAAGATACTCAGTCAGAAGAAAAATCTGAGAAGGAAAAGAAAGCGGAAGGATCAGGGAGTATTCCAACACAGGATATTTCTGATCTGGCATATTCCAGTGATGAGGTACTGGATGAGTTTTATCAGAATGCAAAAGGCGAGAGGAAAGCTGACAAAGCCAAAGTGTCTGCTCAAGCTAAGAGGAGCAAGAAAAGGCACGACAGCAAGGAAAAGAAGGTTTTACCTCGTCCATCTGTCAGCAAGGCTTACTCTGCGGTTTATTTTGATGAAAAAGGTGCATAGATGGGAGATTTTTTCTCAGAAAAGAAGTTCATAGCAGAGAGGCCTCTGGATTTAAAAGCCTATAAGGAGAGTGGCTTTACAGATTTTCTGAAGCTAACTGGCATGACAACAGCAGCAACAATCCAGCTACAGTACACCAGGCAGGTTGTACTTGAGGTATACTCCAATCTTATGCCTGGTAATTTAGAGATTAGCTCCCCAAAGTTTGGTAGAGTATACATACAAGGAAAGATAATAGAGGTTTCTGCTTCTAGAATCAACACAATTGCTGGGTCTGAACACACCTGAAACAGGGGGAGTATTTCCTGAAAATTTGGGTTTGTCTGAGAATGAAATTTTAGGTGTTATATCTGGGGGTTATAATACTGAATGGCCAACAACGGGATATTCACAAGCATCCTGCTTGTCATCAAGATTTTTTGGCTTATATCAGGTAGTTGTGCATTGTTGGTTGCCTTCGAGTAATACTACAGCACTGACAAGGGAGATGGCTAAGCTGCTATACTGTGTTGGAACACAGAAAGAAGTTAATCTCGGACTTCTCATTCAGTAGAATCTGGTCAGGCAGGCTACTGCTCCGAAAGTAAATGATGCTATTATCTATCATGCTTTGACACGGAGTTTTTGAGGCCAAACAAGAAGACATTTGGGCTGAGACATGTTCATGATCTCCCATGAAAACCTTCTGGGTCGACTTCGTCTTCCGCAGCAGAAAAGGAGGCTCGGCTGCTGGCTCTGAATGCCCGTCTTTGTGCTATTGGTGTTCAAATGGCTGTTTTGGAGGCAGAGAAAGCAAGCCTGGAGGCTGAGAAGTTCCGATTGGAAGATTGACTCTTATAATTAATGCAGGGGGAGCAATGCTGTTATATGATTTTAATAGTATCTTTGGATTATGTGTGGTCCCAGTGGGAGAAATTTTGGATTGGCATGATTTAGACTTTGATTCAATTTCAATTTGGCTGTAATGATTTTTTGTTTGTTTTGAATTTTTGGAGGAATTCTGGTTTTTGGATTTCGTGCCTAAGGGAATTATGGAATTATGATATCTTGTTGATTGCTGGTTTACACGTTCATGATATTGATGCTGACAGTTACTATTTGGGAATTACATATCCAAAATATTATGGGTCCGTAAAAATGCCAAAGGGGGAGATTGTAAAGTCAAGGGTTTGCAAGGAAATATTTTATTGGCAATTTTGTGTGAATTAATTTTGAACAGAAATTCTGACCATGTTGGAACATGCTGGTACAAAATATTTACGCCAAGGTTTTATGGAAATCAAAGTCAGAATATTGCAGCAGTTTGGAATAAATGGAATTCGTATAACTGACTATAATTGGTTTATGGAAAATCCCAACTTATATGGAGAAGATTTATTCGAATATATGGGATAGAATGATATAAGGTAAATCCCTTTATTTATGGGATTTGGATATGCTTCAAGAATCAGATTTGGAATAGGAATATTGTGGAGATAATCAAGGAGTATTTAGATATGATTCGTGGATATAAATTGGGGACAATCACGGCTGCATACTCACAGATTTAACAGAGCAAAAATATGCACACAGATTTTTGAGACTTTCGAGAAGTTACAAAGAGTCAGAACACTGTGTTCCAACACACCTGACCTGCTGCACTAAGCTCAGAATCATATACCTTAATTCCTCGAGAGGAGGAGATCTTGCGTCGAAGGAGTTCGAGATCAGAGGGAATCTGATCAAGGCAGATCGGTAGCTAGGGGAGCTAGCAGAGTCCACACGCTATAGTTAGTAAAGATAACTATTTTGTAAACTGTACTCTGTAATGTATCTTTCTAATTAGTGAATTCATTCTGAACTGGGCTAGACCCAGCAGATGTAGGTGGATTACACCAAACTGCGTAACCAAGTCGTGTGTCTTTTACGTGTTACGTTATTATGCACTTTATTAAATTAGTCATGTTGGAACACACTAGTAAGGACTAGAAAAATTGGTAAAACTAAATTTCAGAAATGTTTTTGAAACCCATCCACTGCTAGTTCAATCCTCCCATAAATCTTCCAATCATCAAAAATATTTTCAACAACTTCCGTACCTTTTTTTTAAATAAAACACCCGAAGGATGGGGAGTTATGTATTGGGTTCCCCATGCCCTATATCAAGATAAACAGTTTGTACATGAGTGTGTCTAGGTCCCTAGACTTGAGGCAACACTGTTGTCTCCAAAAGTTGTAGCCTAAATATATGTACATCTATATAGTAGTAGAGCAGTTACTTAAGAAGTTACGATCCAAGGGAGAAAATCTCTACCCCTTGTGTTAATTTTCTCCCTCGGCCAGGCAACTCCTTCTTGTAATCTATAGTCGAAACATCATCTATACAGTAGGAGGTAGTGAAAATGCCGTGGCCTCCACACCATGAAGGATCAACCAAAATGTTATATTAGCATCTGCAACTGCAATTCAAACCTGCATAATTGTTAAAAAACTCCATTCAGCAGTATCAATTCAGGTATCTGCTACGAACCCGAATGGAAGGCATGTATTGTTTGTCTAAAGTAATAAGACCACTGATATGTCTAGATACATTAGATAAAGAGAAACCCGGATCAACATGGTATTTAGCAAGAGCATCAGCAACAAGGTTCCCCTCCCTAAAGACATGTTGGAGCTTAGCTCGGCCCAACATAGCCCTAGCTTTGTAAACCTTGTCAAAAAATTCCCACTGAGCATTATAGGGATCATTAATCATAGAAACAGCCATTTTTGAGTCAGATTCAATTACATAAGTATGGTCAAGATGGGGGAAAATATGACAAGCATGTATTATGGCCTCAATTTCAGCTGAAAGAGATGAAACAGCAGATAAGGTAGTAGAGGATATCATAATTGGGCAAGCCAAAGAATCTCTAGCAATAATTCCCATTGAAGCTTTGCAGTTAGACCAAGATGCATCAACATTTATTTTTATACAGCCAGGGCCGGGCCTTTCCCATAAAATCTTTGATATATTTGGCTTATGAGGGGGTCTAGATAGTGTAACAAGTTGCCTAAGTGAGGGTGTTATAGGACTAGATGGAGTCAGTTTTCCAGGACACACCAGAAATGTTAGTTTGATCAAGTCTTCAATCTCTTTGCAGATAGCATTTAGTAAAAATGGTTTATTATCAAAGAGAAAACCAGTTCTAGCCTTCCATAGGCCCCAACATATCAAAGAAGGTAAGATTTTACAGTAAATGTTTTCAGATTTTGGTAAGTCACTGCAATTCCAAAACATAAAGAATCTTTGTGGAATAGATTGCAAAGCATTTAGGTTGAAATGTAACAAAGATGCAAAGTTTGACCACACAGCCTGGGCTAAATTGCAGTTCACAAAAAATGCTGAATGGAATCTGAATGATTGCAGATAGGGCATTTGGATGCAAGACTAAAATCACATGAAATAAGAACCTCATCAAAAGGGAAAAAAGAGTTCAATAATTTCCATGTGAAGATAAGGATCTTTGTTTGCACATGTATTTTCCATAAAGAGGTGTTTGCAAGAAAGTTACCTGTTTGTGAGGTTAAGGCCTTGTAACATGGTTTGAATGTGAAATTACCTGAGAACTCAGCTTTCCACACCATTCTGTCATCCCTCTCAGCAGTTATTTCCACCCCCTGTAAAAACTGAAGAGTATCATGCCCTAAGAAGGAGGAAATCTGATCTAGAATGGAGTTCCTACTGGTGATAAAATCTGCCACAGTGATGTAGGGCATAAGGGATATTATAGTATCCGGGATATGGTTTATGAGGGGTCCATGTGGACACCAGTTAGCCAGCCAGAAGCTACAACTCCCTTTCCCATGAATGATTAAGGAGTTACACTCAGCAAAAGGGTTGATAAAACAGATCCTTTTCCATGTGACAGTTTTCCTATGGGATGTAGGTAGTGCCCATATGAACTTAGCCCATAGAGCAGTACCTTGTTGAGACTTCCACCACAATTTACAAGAACATGATTCCACAATGGCTGTAATGGATCTAAAACCAAGACCATTATGCTTAGTAGGCTTAGCAAGGTCTGCCCATTTTTTCCGTACTCTATTGTTTTTGTCCTCAGTTTTCCCCCAAAAGAAACGAGCCAATTTTTTCTCAATTGATTTAATGGTTCCTTTAGGGGGGTTAGTTACTGTCCAGATATGTTGAGGAATAGAGTAAAGACAAGATTTAATTAAGACCATTTTCCCCCACTACTAAGCCATTTGTTTTTCCAGTTTTGAAGCTTTTGGTCAATGTTAGCTAGCAAAGGGTGATAATATCTCTTAAGAGTTCTACCTCTGAAAATTGGGCAGCCTAAGTATTGAAAAGGGAAAGATCCTTTTTTCATTTGTAGTACAGCTTTAACCTGATGAAGCTTAGCAATGCTTGCCCTTTTACTTAGGTAGAATTCAGATTTATCAAAATTAATTTTTTGTCCCGAGGTGTACTTAAAAACTTCCAGGAATGCCTTGATCTTAATTAAATTGGACCTTGAAGCTTGCATAAATAAGATTGTGTCATCAGCATAGCTAAGATGAGAAACTGAAGGAATAGATGCAGCAGTCTGAAAACTAGCAAGTTTATTATTATGAAATAGAAAAGCTAAACTCCTAGAGAAAGCCTCAGAAAAAAGATTAAATAAAAAGGGTGAAAGAGGATCACCTTGTTTAATGCCCCTAGATGCCTTGAAATAACCTGCAAGATTGCCATTTACTAGAACAGAAAAATATGCTTGAGACAGGTTATTTAGAACTGCATTTAGAAACTTCCCATTGAAACCAAACTTGAGCAAAATATGTGTAAGAAATTCCCAACTAATCCTATCAAAAGCCTTTCTTAAATCAAGTTTAAGTATGCAGTTTGGAGTTCTATTTTTCTTGTCAATAAATCTGATCATTTCTTGTAAATACAAGATATTATCTGATATGTCTCTGTTCTTCATGAATGCAGTTTGGTTAGGTGAAATCAACCTATCCATGTAAGGTTTTAACCTTTCCATTAAGAGTTTAGAATAGATTTTATTTAGCACATTAGAAGGCTAATGGGTCTAAAATCATCAAAAGAAGAGGGGGTAGTCTTTTTAGGAATCAGTGTAATCCAAGTGCTAGTAATTCCCCTAGGCATAACAGTTCCAGCTATGAAATCATTAACTGCAGAAATCAAATCAGTTTTAATGATAGGCCAACACTTAGAGTAGAATTTAGGAGAAAAGCCATCCGGACCTGGACTACTGTTTTTTTTCAAACCTTTTACTACTCTTTCCAGCTCAGATTCAGATACCAATGATGCCAGAATTTGATTATCACTGTCTTGAATAATGTTTGGGATCTGACTAAGGAAATGAGAATAGTATGTCATATCAGATTCCTGAGAGGGTTTAGAATGTAATTCAGAGAAGTACTCAACAGCTACATTTTGAATTTCCATCTGGGAGTTAATCCAGTTACCAGCACCATTTTTTATTTTAGTGATCTGCAACCTACAATTTCTTTCAAGCACCGTCTTATGGAAGAAATTAGTGTTATTGTCCCATAGTTTCTGCCATTTAAGTCTTGCCTTCTGCTTCCAAAATTTTTCTTTTTCCTTTAAAGCTTTTAGCAGTAATGCATTCTTCTCATTTAGTTTGACTTTTTCCAGAGTTGTGGGGTTAAGGTCAAAGTTAATTTCTTGAATTCTTAAGGCCTCCTCAGCTAGCTGGACATTAAGGTCAATATTACCAAAACTGTCTCTATTCCAATTCTTAAGAACTTTTTTGAGCCTAATGAGTTTAAGGTAAAACCTAAGCATATCTGTTTCAGCCATTGGTAGATTCCAACAGTCATTAATTATTCCATTTAACTCCAGTCTAAGGAACTAGGCATCAATAAATCTAAATGGCTTTGGATTTATAGAGGTTATAGAAGAGATTTGGAGGAGAAGGGGAGAATGGTCAGATGTCTGCCTATTCAGGATTTGAATGGAAGAGGAAGGAAATCTAGAGTTCCAAGAAATGGTGCAAAGGCCTCTATCAAGTCTCTTAGAGGTTGGGTTCCTAAGCCTAGCATTACATCAAGTGAAAAGGTTTCCAACCGTGTTGACTTCCTGTATCCCATTTAAATTAATCCATGAGTTAAAATCCCTAATACTACCAATTGCAGGGGAGCAAGGGCCTCTATATTCAGTTAGAGAAGTGATTGAATTAAAATCTCCAATGAAAATTATTTCCTCTTTAGAAATAGGGGTCAGTTCAGTCCATAGAGTCTTCCTACCCTCCCTATTCCTAAGAGCATAGATACATAATGCTTCCATATGCCAGTTAAAGGTATGATGTAAGACATTAACATGCAAGAACTGTTCATGTGCAGAAAGCAGTGTAACAGAGATAGAGTTAGTCTACATTAACCAAATTTTCCCATTATACAATGTGAGATTATGAGTAAATGGGAGTTTCTGCATATATGAGTGACAAGAGCTGTTGTCATGCATAGGTTCTATGATACACAACAACTGTATTTTCTTAAGCTTACATAAATTAGATAGTCTAAGCATTGAAGTGTCCATGCCTCTAATGTTCCACACTAACCAATTGACACGTGAATTGACTATCATTGTTCACCAGATTTGGTACTTTTTGTTGCTGATCTCAGCATCATCCTATTTAATTGACTCAAGTAATTATTTTTCTTTAATTTAGATTTACCTTGTTGCATACCTGTGGTAGAAGAAGAAGCAGTGTTTTGCTGATTTGAGTCATCTTCCATGGGTATTCCTGTCTCAGATATATTACCTTGTTTCTTGGAGCCATCCTCCAAGGTCTGCAAAACAGAAAATCTGTTTGCCCTATTCCCAGGCTGGGAAAGCACTAGGCTGTGATTTGGACTGTACATAGGAATAGAAAAGGATCCTATCTGAATGTCATCTTTAGCATATGTCATAATAGGTGATTTATGGGTAGCAGTATCCTGTAGCAGCCTGGATATAGAACTATCATAGCTATCCTGAGCATGTAAGTTGACAATAGGAGATCTCTGATTACTAATAGTACCCTGTGGGGGGGAGCTATGTGATATGTTATGCCTAGATCCATTAGTTGTACCAATAATGTTATTAATCTGATGTGATATAGGTTCATCTTGAGAGTCAACAATTAGAGGAGCCATCTCAATTTTTTTCCCAGTTTGCTGCCATTTTGATTGGGATAAGATTGGCTCTAGGATTGTATCCTGAGTTAGATCATCTTTAGGCATATGCTTAGCTTTACATTGGGGCAAAGAGTGTCCAAGTTTCAGACAGTAATCACAATACAGAGACACATCCTCATATTCCACCTTATATTTTCTATTGTTGGTTACAGAACCAAGCCTTATGAAGTGACTTACTGGTTTTTGTAGATCCATTTCTACACAAAATTTAATGGCAGAAGGCCTGGTCAGCATATCTGTGGCCAGATCGTTCTTAATGAAACTGCCGAGACTATTTCCAATTGCTTCTATAGAGGCTGAGTTATAGTAGTATAGTGGGACTTCTCGAATTGTACACCAGATTGGGACTATTGGTGATTCAATATGAGCATAGAATTCAGGTGTCCATTTTAGGATTTTCAATGAGATGCCATTAAGATTCCAAACACATTTCATCCAGCATCTTTGGTAATCGTTAATCAGTTCAAACCTAATTAGGACATGTTTGAAATCAAGTGAGCCTAATTGATACTTACCTTCAAACCCCATCGTTTTGAAGGCCTGCTCCAATAGTTCCATAGAAATTCTACCCCTGGTAAACTTCCCCACCAGTGCATTTGAGTAGTGCGCAGAGAGAGTAGCAATCTGTTCCTCGGAGTACAAACAGGAGGGGTCGCCCAGGTGGTTCGTTTTAGGAGTGATTTCTGGGTTATTGGGCAGAATTTTGGAGAGAGGAGGGGCTTTGATTTGTAAAGCAGCGGCGAAAGTTTTGGGAGGAGCTTGCTCATTAGCGGTCGAGGCCATACTGGCCTCCGGTGAAACCTACAAGCTAGCAGGGATTTAGGTGTAGCCGTTACCGGCAAAAAGCCGTTAACAGCAGCAGAGGGATGAAGGGGAGATGCAAATTTTCCGTTGAACCTTGGGAAACGTGCCTGAGAGCTTGTTGAACCGCAGGACTAAAAATTATGACAACTTCCGTACCTTTGGCAAAGCCCTGAGATTGTTGCAAGAAGGAACCACTGCAACCATAAATTGGCCCTGATTGATCGCCCCAAAATCCATTTCGAAATCGTTTGTCAAGGCACCAGATAATTCTTCAATCCTCTTGTCGGATCCCATGCCACGGTCTTTTGGCACTTTGCCATTGCAATTACTAAGCGAAATGATTGAAATAAAAGGAAATCAAAAGCCTCAATTTGATCGAATATTATGAATTGAACGGGGAATACTGGGAGTCGGGTGAATGTTTGATCTACTAATTAACGAGGAATAATGGAGAAATGAGAGAATTGCTACGCGAATAATTCTCCAAATGACGTCATCTTCTTATTCGGTAGGGTTTTTTTTTAATCATAAGCTCAATAGTTTTTTTTTTTTTAATTGGGTAAAAACTCAAATGAGCCCCCAATAAAATCTCTCACCTTGCCCTGGTGGGAATTGAACCCATGACCTAATGGTAGTAGCACTAGACTTCAACTGCTAGGCTAACATTCAATTCCCATAAGCTCAATAGTTGATACATCAAGAAGAACCGCGTGGAAATTCTATCTACAAAGAGTTTATCCCAAATCTTTTGTTTACACCCCCGAATATACAGCAGATTCGGCCTATGAAACCCATATCAAAGTCTATTACGGTGTACCATTTTAATGCTTCAACACTTGGTGTTAACATAAAGGGATGGTCTTCCATAATAACTTCTTGCAAACCACTTCCCCCGAAGTGGTTCACTCCATTGATATTTCAGCCAAAAGGAAACAAAGCCCTGGTGAGTATCTGTTACACTAAGCTGAGATAGAAGCAATCCTGATACGGAATACAGGATCAAGAGTGCCTTTTGAAAACGCAAACTGACTGTAGACATTTGTGAGCTAAGCAGCAAAGCAATCCAGATGTAGAAAGCAAGCTCTAAGAGTGCCTTCTGAAGAAGCCAAATGCTTGTTGAGCATAAAAGGCATGCCAACCAAAGCGAAGGTGCCAGCTTTTTTTTTTAATGAAAACACCCGTAGGTGGGGGATATATATTGGGTTCCCCAGACCCAGCCAACCAGAAAATATTTTAACAAACCAGAATTGAGTTATCGCAATTCAACTATGGTGAGGCAACCCCGTTGCCTCCAAAAGTACTACAACTAACTAAGCTAGATGTAGACTATACAAACAACTGTACTGGAGTTGCGATCCACAAGCGAGAACCTCCACCCCCCGTGTTAGTTCTCCCTTGTGGCCAGGCAACTCCAAAACCAATCTGCATGTGGTAAGCAGCAATCTGCACCAGCAGTACCAAGTAATCAGCAGCACCAGCAGTGTTAAATGATGGATTAAGTAACCAGCTCGAGACAGCCAAAGTGTTATTGCATCTCCAACCTGCATAAACAAAAAAATACAGTATCAATTCAGAAGGTAACGGTGTACTCTAATGTGTGGAGTCTGAACTTTGTCCAAGAAGATCAGCCCCTTAATGTGTGGTGGAATGTTCTGCAGATTTATACTCTGGACCGAGCTGTGATGTGATTTTGCAATAGTATGTGCCACTACATTGCATTCTCTAGCCACATATTGCATATGGGATGATCTCAGTAATTTCTTAACTCTATAGGCCAGATCAAAGAGCTTCCAATTTGCCCTATATGGATCGTTTATCATCTGAACAGCAAGGAGGCAATCAGTTTCAAAAAGATACTTATGGTCCTGATCATGGAAATTATTGCAGGCCACTAAAAGAGCCTTCAATTCTGCTTCAAGAGGTGAATCAGCATTAGTAGGAGCAGATAGAACAAGTAATGGATCCCCTAGATTGTCCCTAGCAATTAAACCAACTGAGGCCTTATCTATATACCATGATGCATCTATGTTGATTTTGATTGTTCCTACAGGGGGCTTCTCCCATCTAACAATGGAAATATTAGGCTTAGGAGGTGGTCGAGTAAAAGGTGTCCATTGGCTTAGAGGAGAATCCATTA
Source organism: Rubia yunnanensis (assembly GCA_037428765.1). NCBI lineage: Eukaryota > Viridiplantae > Streptophyta > Magnoliopsida > Gentianales > Rubiaceae > Rubia > Rubia yunnanensis. Next base: position 16,794,988 of record CM075066.1, read on the forward strand.
CAGGATGAGAGAAAAATGTTCTAGGTGAGGAGAAAAGAGACAATTTTATAAGCTCCTGGACTTCCTTGGTAATAGCCAGTGTGGAGAAGGGTTTAGAATAAAAAATAAAACTATTTCTAGCCTTCCACAGAGACCAGCATGTTATGGATGGCACAATTTTGCATATGAATTGCTTCCAGCCCAGTAGATCATGACAATCCCAGAAAAGAAAAAACCTCTCTGAGAGGGAGTGCTCCTGAGTGATGTGAAAGCCAACTATTGATGCAATGTTACTCCAGACTGCTCTAGCAATGTGACATGATATAAAAAAGTGCTGAATTGAGTCAGAGTTACAGCAAGCAGGGCATTTAGATGCCAAACTGAACCCACATTTAATAAGAACCTCATCAAAGGGAAGATAGGATTGTAACAGTTTCCAAGTAAAAATAGATACCTTCTTCTGAATTGCATTATTCCAGATGAATTTAGGGGCAGGTGAGTTACCTGTATACAGAGTTAGTGCTCTGTATGTTGATTTAGATGTAAAATTACCAGAGGGTTCAGGCATCCAGATTAGTCTGTCATCTCTATCCTCCATTAGTTGTGCATCCTGGAGAAAAGTCAGAGTATCACGATCTAGGAAAGAGTTGATTTGAGATAGAACAGAAAGTTTATCCTTGATGAAGTCAGAAACAGATAGGTATGGCATTCCAGAAACAATGTTCTGAGGAATACTGTTAATGAGAGGGCCAGTTGGACACCAATTAGCCAGCCAGAAGCTACAACTTCCCTTACCATGAATAATTTTGGTATTCCTCTCAGCAAAAGAGTTTACAGCTAAGATTCGTTTCCAAGTTACTGATTTCCTGTATGACATAGGCAAAGCCCAAAGCAGTTTTGCCCATAAAGTTGTTCCTAGCTGGCTTTTCCACCATAGCTTTGCAGAGCAGGTATCTAGAATAGCATTCATAGACCTAAAACCAAGACCATTCATCTTAGTGGGAACTGCAATTGCAGACCATTTCCTCCAGATTTTATTGTTTTTTCCCTCAGATTCTCCCCAGAAAAATCTAGCTAGTCTTTTTTCAAAGGTTCTAATGATTGCCTTAGGGGGATTAGTGACTGCCCACAGGTGTTGAGGTAAAGAGTATAAGCAATGCTTGATTAAAATCATTTTACCCCCCGCACTAAGCCATTTATTTTTCCAACTCTGAAGTTTAGTGTCAAGATTAGCCATCAATGGTTGGAAATATCTTTTAAGGGTTTTACCCTTGAAAATAGGACAACCTAGGTAAGTAAATGGGAATGTGCCTTTTTTCATTTTCAGTATGGCTCTAACTTGGTTGAATCTTAAAACTGAAGCTCTCTTGCTGAGATAAAATTCTGACTTATCAAAGTTAAATTTCTGTCCCGAAGTGATTTCAAAGATATCTAAAAAAGCTTTGATCCTAACCAGGTTGGTTTTAGATGCTTGCAAAAATATGATAGTGTCATCTGCATACATCAAGTGTGAAACAACAGGGATAGAAGCAGGAACTTGGAAGCTAGTAATCTTATTATTTGAGAAAATGAATGATAAGCTTCTAGAGAATGCTTCAGAGAAAATATTGAAAAGGAAAGGAGAAAGGGGATCACCTTGTTTAATACCTCTTGTAGCTTTGAAAAAACCTGATGGATTCCCATTTACCAAGACAGAGAAATATGCTTGAGATAAATTATTCATAATGGCATTTAAAAATTTCCCAGTGACTCCAAATTTAGTTAAGATCTGACTAAGAAAAAGCCAATTAACTCTATCAAATGCTTTCATGAGGTCCAGTTTCACTATACAGTTTGGAACTCTATTTTTCTTATCCAGGAACCTTAACATTTCCTGAAGATACAAAATATTGTCTGAAATATTTCTTTTCTTCAAGAAAGATGACTGGTTAGGAGAGATTAAAGCCTCCATGTGAGGCTTTAGTCTTTCCATCAAGTCCTTAGAGCAGATTTTGTTTATGACATTTGATAAACTAATTGGTCTAAAATCCCCAAAAGAGCAAGGTGTGGCTTTTTTTTGGGATAAGGACTATCCAAGTACTGGATATACCCTTTGGGATTTGAGAACCAGAAATGAAGTCATTAACAGCATCTATCAGATCTTGCTTAATAACATTCCAGCATTTCTTATAGAATTTTGGTGTGAACCCATCTGGTCCTGGACTGCTGTTACTATCTAGGCTGTTTACCACTGCTTGAAGTTCTGTATCAGTAACTAAGGCTTCTAAAAATTGGTTATCCCTATCAGTTATAATTGTGGGGATATGGGACAGGAAATGAGAGCTATAGGTATCTGAGTTATTCTGGTTAGGATCATTTAGCAATTCAGTAAAATAACTAACAGCTTCTTTTTGAATTTCTGCTTGTGTGTTTAGCCATTGACCCTCATGATTTTTTATTTTACTGATCTGTAACTTACATTGCTTTTCCTGTACCACTTTATGGTAGAACTGAGTATTGTTATCCCCCAATTTATGCCATTTAAGCCTAGCTTTTTGTTTCCAAAATTTCTCTTTCTCTTTTAAAGTCTTTAGGAGCATAGCTTTTTTCTGGTTAAGACTGACTCTCTCCGACAGTGTTGGGTTCAGGTCATAAGTCAGTTCTTGTAACCTTAGAGCCTCCTCAGCTAGAGAGACATTTGTATCTATGTTCCCAAAACATTCCTTGTTCCATATTTTTAGCATCTTTTTAAGTCTGATTAGTTTCAGGTAAAACCTGACCATTCCTGTCTCCTGTATTGGCTTGTTCCAATTTTCATGAACTAATGCTGAAAATTCTAACCTCTGGAACCAAGCATTAATAAATCTGAATGGCTTTGGAAATGAGACAACTAAATTGTTTAGCTGGAGGAGTAATGGTGAGTGATCTGATGTGTTTCTATTAAGGATCTGGATTGTTGATGAAGGGAATTTAGTATACCATGATAAAGTGCAAAGTCCTCTATCTAATCTCTTAGATGTAGGATTTCTAAGTCTAGAGTTACACCAAGTAAACAAGTTACCTACTGTGTTTATCTCTTGAATTCCATTAGAGTTAATCCATGTATTAAAATCTCTGATACTACCAAGGCCAGGGTTAGAGGGACCTCTATATTCAGCCACAGAAGATATAGTATTAAAATCACCTATAAAAATAGTATCCCCCTTAGATAACAGCTTTAAATCTGTCCAAAGGCTTTGTCTACCCTCCCTACTTCTTAAAGCATAAACAAAAACAGCCTCCATACAAAGATTAGTGGTGAGATGGGAAATATGCACATGAATAAACTGTTCATGGTAGGAAAGTAGTGTCACAGATACAGGACTAGAGTAGAAAAGCCAGATCTTCCCATTAGGAAGTACCATATTATTAGTGAAATTAAGTGAATTCATGTAGTACTGGGCTTTAGAATTATCATGCATAGGCTCTATTATACATAACAACTGAATTTTCCTTAGTTTGATCAGACTAAGAAGTCTAGTCATTGAAGTTTCCATACCACGAAGATTCCATATCAGAAAATTAATGTTGGTCTTCATTATCATATTTCATTGGAATTATTACCTTTAGTGGCTGATCTTAACAGCATTTTATTGAGCTGACTCAAGTAGGTAACCTTCTTGTTTTTTACCTTACCTTGTTGTACATACTTACCGGGGGACTCTGATGTAGAAGCCTCCTGTAACTGTTGTTGATCAGAGGAAGCTATATCCATTTCCCTTTGCAGGTCCTCTGTTGTCTCTTCATTTTTATCCTCATGATTCTGGGAGGAACAGCCTTCATCCTGTAAAATAGAAAATCTGTTTGACATCTTTCCAGGTAAGGAAAGTGTAGGGTTGTTAGTAGTGCTTGGCACCATCAGTGAACCAACATGGAGATCATCTTTGGCATAAGGAATCCGGGCAGGTTTAGCATTTTCAGTCTCCTTAATTAATCTGGTAATTGAATGCTCAGGGATCACTAGAGTACTAGTTCCTGATTGCATAGGAGTGCCTGACTGCAGTGGATTATTCCTAACAGGAGTACTAAGTATTACACTTGGAGAATTATTTTCTAGGTTTGTGACAGCCATTTCATCTTCATTGAATGGGGGATCATTAGTTAAGTCATTGATCAAAGGAGGGGTGGTGAACAATTTTCCTGTTGCCTGCCACTGAGGAGGAGGTTGGGTGGGCTTTAAGCTAACTTCCTCAGGTCTATCCTTGGTGGTTTGAGAAATAACTCTACACTGACTCAGGGAATGGCCAAGTTTAGCACAATGGTTACAGTACTGAGGGATATCCTCGTATTCAATCTTGTACTTAGTGTTGTTTGAAACAGAACCTAGCCTAATATGAGGGCTCAGAGGTTTCTGTAAATCCACTTCAACACAGAATTTGATGGCCGAGGGTCTAGTGAGCATATCAGTAGCTAGGTCATTTTTTATGAAATTCCCTATGCTATTACCAATTGATTCAATGGAAGCAGAGTTATAATAATACAAAGGTACTTCTCTGATGGTACACCAAATTGGAACTATGGGTGATTCCTTATGGATTGAGAATTCTGGAGTCCACTTAAGCATCTTAAGGAAAACCCCATTAAAGTTCCAGATACCTTTCATCCAACACCTCTGATAATCGTTAATGTTCTCAAAACGGAGTAGAACATGTTTATAATCTAAAGAACCTAATTGATACTTACCTTCAAAATCGATTGTTTTGAGAGTTGTCTCCATTTGCTCCATTGATAGCCTACCTTTTGTGAACTTACCGACCAAGGCGTTGGAATAATGAGCTGCTAGTGTAGCGATTTGTTCATCCGAATAGAGACAGGCCGGATCGCCGAGGTGAGTAGATTTTGGAACCAATTCGGGATTGCTTGGGAGATTTTTGGAGAGAGGGGGAGCTTTGGTTTGAAGAGCGGCGGCAAAGGTTTTGGGAGGAGGTGGCTGATTGATTACGTTATCGGCCATCGTTACGGCGATGGCCGATGATGAGGCTCGATGCCGAGGATCAGAGACCAATTCCGGCAGTTTACCGTTGGAAGAGGAAGTGTATGTTACAGACCGTTGGTAAGGGAGGAAGACAGATTACACACAGTATCGCACCAAAATTAAAGGTGCCAGCTAATAGAAGTGAAGAAGACCAGATCAGTCCAGCATTAGGAAACATGATTAGGTGCAATCCTGAATAAAAAAAGTCCAAGCTGTTGCTTGAAGAATTGGCTTCAGTCCTCCAAAATCTGCATTATCCTGCCTTTTGTTACTTCGGTCCATCAAAGTCCAGTGGGGGTCTTCTGTACCTGTCATAAGATCATAAAGAGTGCAGTAAAAAGTTCTAAACAAGAGCTGCAGAGACCGCATACAGATCAAGAGCATCTAAAATAAGGAAAACAAAGAGAATCAAGATGAATTAGGCCCTTGGGATTATTTGGTATACTGAGATGATTTAAAAATAAGCTCACCATTTTAGAACTTGCAGTCTTAGCCAATCTATCAGCTACACTGTTACCTTCCCTAAAGATGTGATCAATGGAGAAACGAATTTGCTCTGCCAATTTCCAAATATCTCTGATAATATCAATGTATTTCCATAAATTTATGAATTATTTCCTTATCATTTTGACCAATAGCAGAGAGTCACATTCAATTTCTAATTCAACGTGTCCAGTCTGCAAAGCTTATTGCAACCCTAAATTCAATCCTTCCATTTCTGCCATCAAAGAAGTACTAGATCCAAAGTATTTTGTAGCAGCAATGATCACTTTTCCTTTAGGGTCTCTGAGTATGGCTCCAGCTCCAACATCACCACTTTTCAGGACTGAGCCATCAGTGTTCACTTTTAAAACCTTTGGGGGTTTCCATCTGATTATCCTCGACTAAGGAATGCTCTTAGAAACTGAGTTTCTATACTGGAGTAGGACTGGGAAACCTGTAGATAGTCTCCAAGAAAAACATAGTTTGTGAGCTTGGATTATGTCTTGGAACTGAGTGAGGATTTTCTTAAAAACTGATTGTATGTTTGGCTTAACGGATTCAAAAAATAATTTTTTTCTTGCACATCAAATAAACCAAACTACAATGCAAGGAATTATTCTGATTAGATTGATCGATCAAAAATTTTGTGCCTTAAGTTCCAACAGAAATAAAATCTGTCCCATAAAGTGTTGTAACATCCATTTTGTACACTGAAGATTCTATTAATCATACTCCATAGTTGCTTCATTCTTTCACAAGAATTAAATATATGGTGTAATTCCTTTGATTCAGATTCACAAAACATATATTTAGAGTGGAGCTGGAAGTTAAAATCTTCTAATATATCAGGAAGAGCTAATAGACTGTTTAGTAGCTTCCAATTGAAGAAACTAATCTTCTTTGGTATAAGATTAGACCAAAGGTGCTTAAAAGATGGAATGACATCTTTCTTGGATCTAATTAGCTTATAAGAAGATTTAACAGAGAAAAGGCCATTCTCTGTTGGTTCCATATTAGCATATCCTGATAGTCATTAGCAAGCTTAACCTTGGATTTCACAAAATTTAGAACCTAATCAGGTAGACCTAGTTCCAGACATTCAAGGAAAAGGTTTTGATTTTCTAAAAAATCACCAATTGATGCATCAGCAGATGGTATAGGAGTGGAGGGGGACCATAGGTGGGATAAAGGCCCAAAACTAGATCATTGGGTATCTCAAAAGGAGATACCATTTTTCCTAGGTGCAAAAAAGTATTATCCATGGCTAGGTATGAAATGGCAGTGATTCTTTTCCATGTCTTTGAAGTTTTTAGATGGTCAGGGAAACTCCACTTAACCTAAGACCAGAGAGTTTGGCCATGTTAGAGTTTCCACCATAATTTGAGTGAGAAACACTGAACTATGGTGTGGAGATTTTTTAAGCTTAGACCATTTCCAATCTATAGGATAACACAGATTGGAATATGACTTCCAAACATTTTTGCTTCCAGTGCCATTATCAGTTAGATTCCAAAATAATTTGGCAAAGATTACATGTAGTTTGTTTAGAATCCCTTTAGTAGGTTTTAAAACTGTTAAAAGATGGAGTGGGATAGCTGAGAGCACATGTTTTATTAAGACTAATTTCCAAGCTTGATTCAGAAATCTGTTTTACCATTTAAGTATTCCGAAAGAGATTGTATCTACTAAATTTTGATAGTAGATACTTTTATTTCTACCTAAATAAATGGGGCATCCCAAATATTTAAAAGGAAAGGAGCCTTCTGCTAAAATGTATCACAATGTATAAATAACTATAGTTTGACCCAAAAAATTTATTGACACAAGGTTTTCAATAATTGGTCTTACCATTAGTCGATCTAACGGGAGAGTTTCTCAATAAAATTTAACTCACAATAAATAATGATACTATTTTAAGATTATAAATGAAATGAGTCGAACATTTAAAAAATTATAATTCAATTGGCCTTTTAAATTAATTTGGCTCAACCTCAAATAGGAGCCATGCTTAGGTAATTAGTTTTTAGTTATTTATATTATAAACATAATATATTTAATAAAAGTATACTAAACATATATTATATTGGTTTGATAAACTAGACGATAAAGTAATATTTGTTGACGTAGAACTCGGCTAAGAATATTATATGAACTAGCCCGAGCTCAATCAAATTCAAGTTCGAGTCGAGTTTTGACTAAATTGTTTTCAAGTTGTACGTAAATACTAGGATTTGTTTACACCTCCGCTTCATCCATTCTACTCTTAAATTTATCACACTTTTCATTTTAACAGATTGAATGAACGAAAAATTAATGAATCATAGATTTTTTGAACAACAATATCCTTGGCTCGAAAATTTGAGAGAGAGAGAAATTGAGAAAAAAACAGAATAAACAATTGTGGGTACTAAATACAAATTTATTGGCGAAAACATGTGTTGATCTCTCTCTCTTTTTTCTTGTGGGATTTTCTAATTCATTTTGGTATCCGAAAAACAAAGTAAATCTTAACCAATGAGGAAAATATCCAAGTATTGGATTTCAAAGAAAACAAAATTTATGAGCTAACGTTGACGAGGTCCAAATTATTCATAAGGCAGAATCAATCTCATATCTTTAGTACTAAACAATTAGTATATAAGTATTACTCCCTCGTCCCATAAATATTGGGCTATTAACATTTTCCAACTCAGATTTCGTAAACTTAAACACTAAATATATATTAATATTTCAAATAAAAACATCAATTGAGATGTTGTTAGATTTATCTTAACATCTGTCTAGTAATCCCCGGTCGATCCAGTCAAATTATCTCACTCCTCAATTTCAGGGAAACCACTGCTCGATCCTCATCTCAGCTTCTCGATCGGCGCCGCCACTATGGCGGAACCACCGGAAGCTCCTCCTCGTTCTTATGCTAACATAGATACTGCCCACACCGCATCTCCCACTCTGTTTGCTAACCATATAAACCCTCAAACCACAGCCTTGGATCTCCCCCAATCGCACACCCTAGCTCACTCAGAGAACACCAGAGCTCCCCTCAATCCAAATCGTAGAATAGATCATTTAAGAGAGCTGGGACTTCACTTTACCGATGCAGATTGTTATGCCCTTGAAACACCATTGAGGCTAACTCTAATCAGGAAATTCTCACGGAGCAGACTGGAACTGGCCAAGCTCTGGCGTGATTTCCAAAAAGAGGCTTTCAGGGACACATCAGTATCCATCTACTGAACAATTGTCAGGTAATGATAAACTTCTCATTAGCAGATGACTATTATAGATGCTAGATCCATTAAATATGGACCTTTAGCTATTATTCAATCAAAATCACAAAATGGGAACTGACTTTTAACCCTAATACTGATTGCCATATTGTGACTATCTGAGTTGGTCTTTATGGTTTACCTATTCAATTCTTTGATACTCAAGTGATGATGGAAATAGGGAGTAATATTAGACAACCTTTGAAAATAGATAAAGCCACTCTCAATAGAACCAGATTTCATGTGGCTAAAATATGTGTTGAACTTGATATAACTAAACCTAAATTACATAGAATCTGGCTTAGTTTCTGTGGAATAGGTTTCTGGCAACCGGTGGAATATGAAAACATTCCTGAATATTGTTCTAAATGCTTAAATCTTGGTCACAATCTTTCTGTTTGTAAGTATGAGTAGATCCAGCATAACTTTACCCATTGGAGACCAAAGGAAAATGAAGGAAAGGGTAAAAATCAAGGTAGGCAGGAAACCCCTTCCTCTTCAGGGGTTCCTAATAAAGAGAAGATGGTGATTTCCATCCACAAAAATTAAACTAACACTGTAGTGCAGGAATTTTGGAGGCCTAAGAAGTCAAGTTCTCAAGGGATAGCCTCTCTTACAGAGGTTCAAGTAATTGAAAGCCCCAACCCTAATGCTGAGAATTCTCTGTCAACTAATACCTCTGGTGATTTACATGACTTATATACCTCAACACTTAACAACTATGAAAATAATGATAATCCTCCTGAAGAGGCCCAAACCCATTTTCACTGTCTTACTAACTCTCTTAGTCCTAATCCTCCTTTACTAGAATCTATCAATCCAAACACCAATCAAAATGTATCCCCAAGCAACTCAGAACCTAATCTCAGATTGGCAGCCCCTAATGAAAGTGAAAACTTTAATGAAGAAGAATTCTCTAAGCCTTTAGATAACCATGAAATTAGAAATAAGTCCATCCAAATCTTTGAACTGCCTAATATGATTTTTTCTAATCAAGACTCTACCTTAACAACTACGGAAAATAGTGATGCAACTCACATTTCTAATAATATAGTTGTTATGGATAACCAACATGAGAACTTTATTGAAATTAATGCTGGTTTTTCTCCACTCCTCTCCTCAAGTAAAATACAAAAAAATAAAGTGGTTTTTAATGATGAATTAAATCTAACTGTGGAATCAATCAACTCAGGTTATAACTCAGAACCTGAAAATTCACCCTCAGTTATCTCGTGATAATTTTATCTCTAATATGATGATCTCCTACAACTGTTTTAATGCACTGATAAAAGACTCTAACATCATAGATGAAGCATCCTTCGTCAAGCCCAGAAAATACACTAAAAAGGATTACTCATCTACCCCTAAAACGGTTATAACCCGTTCCAATTTGTCTTCCCAACACTAATTTTTATGGATCTAAACTTATGTTGTTGGAATGTCAGGGGAATCGGAAATATATCCTCATAGACCAGGGTTAAGGATATAAGACATAAACATAAAAAATCTCTGCTAGCCCTAATTGAACCCATTCTGGATAACGCACACATTGGTAAAACAACCTTTGATCTTAATATCAGAAATCACTTTGCTACTGAAAGCTGTAAAATATGGCTTTTATGGGATGAAAGTGTACACTTAGATATACTTTATACTCATAAACAATTCATCCTAGTTAGGCTTACCCATAGATTCTTTAATAAATCTTGTCATATTGACTTTGTTTATGCAAAACATTCACAAAAAGGCAAAACAAAAATTGTGGGACAAGCTGTTACATTTCAAAAATCTGCCTATTCTACTTATAGGATATTTTAATGTAATAGAATATCAGAATGAATACATTGGTCAATCCATCCCTAACGCCAGTGTAATTTCTGATTTTTAATTCATTCTTACACTTTGGAGACTTCACAACTCTTCCTACTTCAGGTAACTTGTTTACCTGGACTAGAATGAGGCCTACAGGTAGAGTGTGGACAATATTGGACATGGGAATTGCTAATTACAATTAGTTGAATGATTATCCATCATCTTACATACATGTATTAGCTAGAACACATTCAGACCACTCACTTCTGATCCTTCATATGAAACATGCTAACAGGTTTACAGGCCCTAAGGCTTTTAAAATTTTTAGTTGCTGGATCAAACATACAACCTTCATGGACATTGTCAATCAAGCACGGAGAATCATAACACATCTTAAATGAATGGAAATTTTTTCATTTAAACTTAAAAACCTTGAGATGGTACTTAAACTCTAGAACACAAACACTTTTGGGAATATCTTTGACAGGGTTAAAAGCTGTGAAGAAAATTTCTTAAAGAATAAACTGGACTTGCAAATACAGGAAAATGATGAAAATTTAATTGCATGTAACAGAGCTAAAACAGACTTAACCCTAGCTTTAGCCCAACAAGATAGCTACTAGAGGCAAAAATCCAGATTAAAATGGCTAAAGGAAGGTGATGCTAACACAAAAAATTTCCATAACACAGTAAAATCCAAGCATCATAGGCAACAAATTGCCTCAATCAGTGACTTAAATGGAAACTGATTAGAAGAACAAGAAGATATCAGTAATGCTGCTGTATTCTTCTTCTCTAACCTGCTAACAGATGATAATCCCGATCCTTCTGGTGTTAACACAACAGTTCTGCTGGAAAATGTTCCAAAGCTGGTCACTGAAGATATGAATCTTAACTTAATCCAAACAGTAGCCATGGAGGAGCTCTTTAACTTATTCTTATCCATGGAAAGTGATTCAGCTCCAGGCCCAGATGGCTTTAATGGAAATGTTTACAAAACATGCTGGAACATTATTACTAATAACCTTTTGCAAGCAGTTCAGGACTTCCTAGATGGTAACAAAATCCCAAAAGTTATCCCTTCTACTCTTATTGTCTTGATTCCCAAAAAAGAAGTCACTTCTTCTTTCAAAGATTTAGACCAATCAGTTTGTGTAACTTCATAAATAAAATTTTCTCCAAAATGATTGTTCAAAGACTGAAACCCTTAATGCAAAATCTCATTACCCTTGAATAATCAGCTTTTGTTCAGGGTAGAGAGTTAGCTGACAATGTCTTGCTCATGCAAAAAGTCACTAACTTTCTAAATTCAAAAAACAAGGGGACCTAATATCATATTCAAGCTTGATATGATAAAAGCTTTTGACAGAGTGCCTTGGCTATTTCTACCTAAATTTCTCTCAACAATGGGGTTCACTAAAAAGCTGGTTAATATTATAATGGAAAACCTGAAAGATGTTTTCTTCTCTATACTGATTAATGTCAGTCCTAAAGGTTTCCTCCAACTTACAAGGAGGCTCAAACAAGGAGACCCCCTTTCTCCCTATCTTTTTATATTGATGGCAGAGGCCTTCACAAGGAACCTTAACTTCTTATTGCAATATTAAAATATGGAATATTTTAAATTGCCTCAATCAATGCTAAAGTTACACATCTGTCATTCGCAGATGATACTGCAAATTTCCCAAAATACTCAAAAAGTGGCATAAAAACTTTGATCGGATTTTTAAAAACATATGAAAATGTTATTAGACAGAAGGTCAACTTTGAAAAATCCTCCTTCATCCTGTCCAAACATGCTACTCCTAGGGTTAAAAGCATTATCCAAGCTGAAACATGCATGAGAGAGGGATCTTTTCCCTTTAAATATTTACGGTGCCCTATCTATCTAGGTAGGAATAAAAAAAAGTTCCAAAGTCTCCTAGATTTAGTTTCTACAAAAGAACTCATGGCAAAAAAAATCCCTAAATCAAGCAGGAAGGATAATTCTGATTAAACATGTTTTGTCAGCTATGCCCCTGCATCTGATCACTGTTCTTAAATCCACTAAGAGCACAATTGACAAACTCCATGTCCTACTTGCAAAATATTTCTGGAGAATTTCAACTACTGATCAAGGAAGCAAGAAAATGTGGAAATCATATGTAAACATGTGTTACCCAAAATCTTAGAATGGACTTGACTTTAAAAACATAAATACTATGATTACAAGTTTCTCTTGCAAGTTGTAGTGGAAACTACACTTGGCAAATAACTATGGTCAAAAGTGATGTGGTCCTTCCCTGAAAACCAGAGAACATAAAAAATGTGGAAAATAATCATACATATTTCTATACTGGCTATCACTAATTCTTATCTCCAAGTTGGTTCAGGAGATGTTTCATTTTGGTTCACCAACTTGATCAATCTAGGTACTTTGGCCTCTCTATGGGAATCCCCTGAACCTCTTTATCATGAAGAAGTATCCATTAAAGATTTTTTTTCCAATCAGGCCAGCTTCATGAATAATATTCACCATGGGTTACCTTCCTTAGGTTTATCTAAACTGCAAACCAGTAACCTGAATCTTATAGAGTACCTTGATACTCTTATCTGGAAGCCAGCAGAACATGGAATATTCTTTGTCAGGTCTATATATGAACTGATCAGAGAAAAAAGAATTGTGGTTAGATCTTTCAAATATCTGTGGTCAACACTGTTGCCAAGAAAAATTAGTGTATTTAACTGAAATTGTTGAACAAGTTAATGGTTATGCCCGATGTGCTTGAGGACCTTTCTTTTCATTTACCATCAAAATGCACATTCTATCATAATGGTTCTGATACAATCCATCATACTTTTAATGATTGTTCAACAATTAAATCATTAGGGCATAAGATTCATAGTTTCTTTAACCTGTAAGAGCTGAGTTTTAATACACTATGGGATAGGTTCTTATTTTACTAGAACTTTAAGCAACCTAATGAAAAATTGATTAAATTTATTAGAAACCTTCCATGTATTATTGTCTGGTTTGTTTGGTGTTCAAGGAATAAGTTTATATATAATTCAATCAAGCCAAACACAGAGTTGATTATCCACAAAGTGATCAATCAGTTTCAGGATATCTTCAAAGTTCACTCTTTGAACTTTAAGTTTTCCACTAATGCTTGGAATACCTCTCTCTTTTTTCATCCTACAACTGTAGAAAAAAATGAAATGAAGATGTTATGGTCTGGAAACTTCCTGAACTATATTCAGATGGTTCTGCTCTAAGAAATGGTGAAACATGTGCTAGCAAAATTATCAGGGATGCCTGAGGTTCTTTAAAGTTAGCAGCTGCTAAGCATCTTGGCCAAGGCACAAGCCTTATGGCCAAGATCAAGGCATTGCAATTTGGCTTACATCTAGCCTTGCAACATGGCTATACTAATATACAGGTTGAATGTGACTCACCCATTCTAGTGAAAATGATTAGAAAGGAATATAAAATTCCTTGGAAATTAGCTCTGGAAATCAGAGATATATGGGCACTGATGCAGCAGGTTCAATGTTGAGTATCTCGTGGCTTCAGAGAGGGAAATAGCGTGGCTGATGCTCTTTCCAAAATGGCCAGTACTGATAAGGTAATCACAACATTTGAACTAAACACTTTGCCAAAACATGTTCAGGGACTCATGAAGCTGGATGCTACTTCATTAAATTATATTGGGCATCTCTAGTTGGACTTTGGGTACTTATTTTTTCATTGTTTATTTTCAGGTACAACAGCTGGAGTTGGAGATTAGAGCAGATCTGATGAAGCAATCTCAAGCACTAAGTTTAATTGCAAGACATGAGGTACAAACCATCACATAGAAGAAGCTGAACTTAACACTTGAAGGCTGTGACAAGCAAAGACTGGAGATGAACTTAACACTTGAAGGTTGTGTAAAGGTTGTGACAAGCAAAGAGTGGAGGTAGACCATTGGGCATATCCACACTGAAGGAGGAGTACCTTATTTCTGTGGAAGTAAGGTGCAATGGGCTAGGATGGGAGGCCACCTCTTTTTGCTAACACTTGGGGTGAAGGCCAAAAAGTGGTAGGCCATTCTACGCCTCGACTAGAGGGACTTGCCATTGTTTTTACTAACATAGGGGTCGTGGAAGTAAAAATAATGGAAATTAGCATTATGATTCTATAATCAAATAGACTATCACATCTTCCCTTGATGTACAATATCATTAGACATTGTGCTTATCTAGTTTCATCTTTTTATGGTTTGGGAAGCCTAATAAATTTCCCCCTCAACTTTGGTGAGTTTTGATTTTAAAAAAAAAGATTTATCTTAACATCAATTTCTATATATATGTATATCAATTATTTTATGTAGAGTTTTTATATGTAGCTAAAGACATTGACAGTCAAACATGATCATTGAAGACTGTGAGATAATGTTCGATTCAAACATCATCATTCCATCCCAATTGGTAATGGAATTTTTAGAGTTTCAATGGAGAACCCGAAAGTCCAAAAGACCTTTTTACCATATCAGGTAGGCGAGTACAAAATAGTAGGATCCGCTCGGGGAATGTTTCTTCTATGGTCTCGTCGCCTTATCTATGCAGACCCGATCAAAGATCGTTATTTGAAGAAGACAACAAAGGAAACATCTAACCTCATCGTTGAGGCGTTGAGGATTGGAAAACCTCCTATCAGGCATGCATAAGTAATTAAGGAGTTACCGCATTTCGTGAGGTCTTGTATAATTTCATGGTCAAACACAAAAAGAACTCAACTTACCTATTCTCGGGGAAATGAGTGTGTGTTCGGGAAAAAGCGAGAAATTATCGCATCATGGACTTACTTCGAAGACTTATAGAAGTGTGACCAAGTGAACCAAACAATAATGTCCTTGTACTTACTATAAGTTACATAGAATTCCTTACATGCAATTTTTTTAATACTAATTTTTTATCCTTACTTCCTCGTGAATGACATACAATTTTATTTCAAAGGTACGTGTATTATTTTTCTAACCAAAAGGACAAGCATTGGATAGGGTATTTGTGCCCGGTATTTACTCAAGAAATTGGATGTACTGTCCAGGAGAGAGTGGACTAAATTCAAAAAAAATATTGAAAGGAAGGACAAAAAAAAGATTTGTCTCAATGTTTATTGAAAGGTGGTTCCTACACGATTTCTTCATTTAAGCTAATAAATCAATACAATATTTGTTAATATTTTTCTCATATGTTGTAGAGACCATTGGAGATTAGTATTTATTGTCACTGACAAGAAGCGCGTTTACTGGATGGATCCTCTGTGCAACCAACCATTAGAATTGATCGTTAAGATATTGGTTGAGTCTTTCGAAGGTTTGGGGGAGCATGGTAGTAAGGATTTGGAAGTTATACAAATCAAGGTGAGATTCTCATTTCATATCAAGAAATTATATTACCACATCACTTAATGTAAACACATGTTAATATAACTTTTATTACTTAGTACAAGAAACAATCAAGTACATAGGAATGCAACTATTATGTAATGCTTTACGTAGTGGAGTGTGTCCTACATGTGCGTGGGGATCACCTAAAAATCGAAGAAGTGAGTAACAAGATTATTCTTTTGAGAACGTGTTAAATCAGCATAACATGTTATGCCCATTCTTATATTAATATTACTTTTGTCACAAAGATTTTTCCACAGGTTCAAAAGCCATATAAACAAGATGATATCAATAGTGCAAGAAATTTCTTTGCTAGGTATCTTGTATACTCTCAGTTGCATTCTATTGGGATTCCCAATGGGAAATTATGAGGTATTTGATGCTATAATTGTGTGGAATAGATTTTTCATGACTTCTATTCCTATCCATAGATTGTTGCTTTCTTAGCGTAACCTATAGATTATTGATATCTAGTGTCATCTTGCTTTGTATTTTGTACAATCTGGACTAGTGTTATGAGGCTTTCGAGAAACCAGTATATAATGAAACAAATGAATTTAATCATATGAGCTGACTAAGTTCTGACTTAGGAACTAGTTTCTTTCCTTATTTTCATATTGTATAAAGTCCCGAAATTTAGTTCCTCTCTCGAAACTAAATATCCATAATTATTGGTAAATGTCCAGAATTGATCATAGAAAATTATTTAATCGTAGAAAATACAGGTAAATGTCCAAAATTGATCCCCGACGGAGGAACATGATATAAAGTAAAGACATAGTTTCTAGATCGTAACATCATTTATGTTGACTGTGTCTGACCAAAGGTTGCATACTCGGAACTCATGAGCATGTTACTCACTCGGAACATTACAGGTAGTCCGACACTCGTATTACCAGTTCCGCACTCGGGACTACTAACAGTTCCTCAGTTGGAACTGTGTCTGAAGTCTGACCGTCGGGGAGCTGGTTTTGAGTTTGGAACTGATTAAAGGTGGTTCTTGGGTGCAATAAAAGGAGACAGATAACCGCCTTTTATTGCACCCATTTAAAGGCGGTTCAAGGAACCACCTTTGAATTCTTAGGATCAAAGGCACAGCGAGAGAAGTCACCCCCAAACTGACTTCTCTGGTCCAAAGGAATCACCTTCAATATGCCTGGTTTCCACTAGTGTATATTTTCTAAATATCAATTTTTATGAGGAATTGTTATATGTAGCTAGAGATATTGACGGTCAAACATGATCATTGAAGACCATGAAAAAGTTAATAGGCCAATATTTATGGGGCGGGAGGAGTAGTATATAAGTTTAATAGAAAACGTTTGTTAGATCGACTCATAGTCAAACCAAATATGAAAAATCATTGGTGATTTTTTAACTAAAAAAATTAAGAAAAATCACATTTCATAATATTTGGGAGTTGAATATTTATATTTCAATATATATAAAAGGTTTCCAAAGTTGTAGGAGTTTTTTTGCAACTTATAAAAATATACTCCCTCCATCTCAGCCAAATCTGTAAATTTTTGGTCAACTTTATCAAGCCACGTTTGAATGAATTTCTTGGAAGGCACTATGCGTGATAATGTAGCATTGATGAACTTACTCAGTCTTTTTTATATTGTATCATAAAATAAACAGGTGATATGTAGAGGTGACCCGTATTCTTATATATTGACTTTAATTTTGTCAACTACCAATATAGGACACCTCATCACATGTAGCGGTATTAGAGAAACGATTGCGGAAGTCTTGAAGATTTTAGCTTGGAAACAACTATTTGATCAAGAAATGTATTCTTGTTTAAATCATCGTCTATATCCTCCACATGATAAGTCTGTTCAGAATTTAGTAAAGCAGTCTCTCAAAAGTCACGATAATTGTTCTTTGGGAGTGATCCTGGATGAGCATGGTCTTGCTGATTATAAGAGATCCTTTTGATAATGAGAAGTTACCAACCAAAAGTTATAATGATTTGAAAAATAATTTGGGGAGATTTAAGTTAATTTAAGTCCTATTTAACAGAAAAAACAAATAAAAGATTATGAATCATTAAACGCGTCGCTAGTTATTGTATCCAATGCAATGCACGAAATTAGTATGATATCACATGAAATAATCCTCCCGTCACACAGATATTTATATTTATATCAAAAAAAAAATAACTTACATGTGTATGATTTACATTTAAAATGATGAGATAGATCAAAGATTTTGAAACATTAAACATGTTACTGGTTGTTGTGCATATAATAAGCATGTTACTAGTTGAAATGCATGAAATTAGCATGTTATCACACGAAATGATCATCTTGTCACACAAAATATTTGCAATGATAAAACTAATTTCAATTTTGAATCATTAACTTAGATGTATTAAGTGAATACTTAAAACCCAACAAACCAAACTATTCAATCCATGAGCGGAACCACATGGGGGTATGAGGGGGATCCATTCTCCACTGAGATGAAAACTATGAGGAATATGGGTAGTAAAATCAATTTTAAAAATATATCAGCCCCCTCTATTAAAGAAAAAAATGAGAATTATTTTTTACTGATAGATCAGCCCCCGCCATATATGTATTCTGGCTCTGCCCCTGATTCAATTGATAATCTTCATACATGAAACACATATTTAGAATCACGATCATAATAAAAAAATAAAGAGGCTGAAACTAAAACCGAAAGCCAAATCTTGAACTGAACCTCGAGAATGCTCAGGTTTGCGTTTCTAATTCTCCAATCACCAGTGCATTGGTTCTAATTCGATGAGGTGTAGCAATGGAACATGGAGACACATTGTTTTCATTGCCACAATTATATCCATGGACAAGTGTTTCCTCCTTCGAGAAATGGAAAACACATTACCACCTCGAAAGGATTTTTGAAATCTATTTCCACATTGTCGTTTTAATAATAACTTAAGTCATATTTAAAATAAGATTGTTTATTTAGTATCATTAAACATACAAAAGAGTGTGTGAAAAAATTGAACTAGAGAGATTATTGCACAAATTACAAAAGGCCTCATTAAACTCTGTTACTAGTTTTTTAATATTTTAATGTGTTTCTAGTTGTTGTGTCTAGTGCAATACATGACATCTGCACAAATATCGCACGAAATGATTCTTCTTTTGAACGAATATTTTGCTCATTTATATTTGGGTCAAATGAAAAAATTATTTACAAATATATGAGTTACATTTAATATATTTTCACAAGTATGATGAAGCATATCACTCTACAAATTTGAAAATAAGATAATATTGCATAAAGTTATTTTGAGCCATAAGACAATAAGAAAGTGACTAGAATAGTTATATTCCTACTTTGTGCAAACAATTTATTAAAAACTGAAAAAATCATTCTTGTATAATTTTATTTTATTTATTAATCTATTTAAAAATGGAAGTAAAATCAGATACTTACTTTAATTAATAATAGTATTTAGTTTCACCTACCTTTTAGAGGAATTTTTAATTGTTAGAAATGATGAATAAAATGTTTCAAAATTCTCAACATTTGTCATAATCTTTTTTCGAATAAAATATCGAATATGGAAAACACATCAAAATAAATTTTATTTTCATAGGGATTTTTTTATAGTGCATGTAATGAAAAAGGAGAAAAAAATTTGACACGATAATATAAAAAATCTAAAATGTGTTAATGGAAAGGTGATTCTATCGAAATAATTATATGACAAATTAATTGTATTGTATATAATGAGAGTGACTATAATGGATGCTCTACATTTAGAGATTTATATTTTTGGAATGTGCATGTTATGTGCACGAATTTTTTTAAAAAAATAGACGCACCATTTTAGGTTGGTAGAAACAACAAAATGTATTAGAAAATTTGGTAGCTCCGAAATAGAAATGCATTTGTCTTTACCTTGGAGAGTCGATTTTACCAGATCATGCACATACTGATCATGAGAAGATGCGAATGATTCTGATCAATGTATAAACTCATTTCTTGATAATATAGTTGTTTGCAAGCTAAAATCTCCAGGTCTTCCACAACTACTTTGGACATATTCTATAAGTCTAAAGTGCTTAGTTCTCTAAAACCTTACAAGCAGTGTCTTTTCCAAGCAGTCTCCAGTATTGTTTTTCTTCAAAACACTGAACTTATACTCGCATTGGTGTGGCAATACATGATAACCCTTCCGAGACATGACATCGGAGATAACCCTTTCGGATAATTGCTCTTTAGAGGTGAGCATTGAGTTGCAGATTATGAGAGTTCCTTTTAATAATGAGAAGTTACAAACCAAAGGTTTCAATGATTTGAACAAGAAGTTGTGGAGATTTTAGTGAATTTAAGTCTTATTTACTAATAATAATATTTATAAAAGAAATTGAATCATTGAATACGTTACTAGTTATTGTGTCCATGATATGCATGAAATTCGCACGACATTGCACAAAATATTCCTCTCGTCACATAGATATTTATATTTATATCAAATGAAAAAAATAATGTGTGAGTTAAAATGATTAAACAAATAAATATTTTTAATCATTGAACCCGATAGTGATTGTTATACTTAATGCAATCCATGAAATTAGCATGGTATCACACGGAATCATCCTCTTAATTATCACAAAAAATATTTTCTCTAAAATGATTAAATAAATTATAAATTTTGAATCATTAACTCAGATATATTAAGTGAATACTTAAAAGCCAGCAAATCAAACTAAAAAATTGATAATCTTTATATATGTGACACGTATTTGGAATCAATGACATATCGGAAAGTTCAAAGACTCCAAAATTAAAATCAAAAGTCAAATATTTAACAAAATAAGAAAGAAACCATGGCCGAACCAAATCAAGGATCTCTATAATGACTTCACCTCAAGAATGCATAGGCTCGCGGTTCTAATTCTCTGATCACCGATGCATCGTACTAAACAAGCCGATTCATTCAGGTGAGCGTCGTTTAACTTGTCAAATGACATGCAAATTCATATCAATAATAATTAGTAAAATGGTAAGCAGAGTCGATCCCACGAGAAGCAAAAGCAATAATTAATAATTATTTTCCTACTATTTGTGAAAACATTTTTGGTGATGACACCACCCCTCAAATTTGGTGATTTGACTAATACTAAAAATGTAAATGATAACTCTAAAAATGAGAAATAAATATATAAATGAATGATATCGACTAAGAATAACTCATTATATCCCTCACCTTCGGGTGTTTTCATTAAAAAAAAGACTAAGAATAACTCATGTTAGTTATTATCGATCATAGGCGCAATAATGAATCAATTCCTACACATCTACCGGTTATAGGGAAGTAGGTACGCTTAACCCCCCAATTCTTTCTTACTTTATTGACAGTCAACTAATTATAATTAATTAACTATTTTCCTTACCAAAATGTTCCCAGAAAGTATTCGCTAAACCAGAACACATTTTGATAGCATTAAGTCTTAAAATAACCAGATATAGCAATTACCAAAGTAAAAGCAAATAGTAACGCACACTCAATTATTCCCTATCTTGCTATTACAGTCTTAGCTAGTTAGCTATTTTTCACAAGACTGTGCTACTTACTAATCCCACCAACAATTACGTATTGGAAGAAATTAGATAGCAGTATTCTAAAAACATTCAAGTTGATCAGGCCTAAACATATTAGAAATAAAATTCAACCAAGAACAGTCAAGAACCTGCAAGAATCAATTATAATGCGATTAGGCCTCACGATTTATAAACTGACATTTGTTATTCTCTGCCAATATATGAATTAGCTACTCATAATAATTAAACTAAACAAATAAATATTACAAACAGAAGACATATCTAATGCAGTACATAAACGAACGAAATTTATCAAACCAAAAACCAAAGACCAATGCAGGTTTGCATGCGCCAGGAAAACATGGAACAAATGGCAAGGTAATTAATTTGGCATGAAAACCTATGCAATAATTATGCTGTTTGTCAAACCAAAAATGAAAATAAGAAAGCAAGGCTAATATATATATCCGTCAAGTCTAAGTCTAATCCATCTCCCAAAATTCCATCCCATTGAAATACAATCATTTCCCCATTTAAATTCTGATTTGAAGAGAAAACATCTAATTAAATCTTCAAATTATCTTTAAAATATTCCCAAAGATGTCTCCACAAATCTCATCAAAATCGGCCCAAATCAGCTCCAAAATATCTGCTACTGTTTCTACTCTCAATTTGAATGCTTCATTTGCAATAATTGGCCAATATTCCTTACTCTCCTCCAAATTCCTCTTGAGCCCAAAAACTGTAATCTGTTACAAATAAAAAACCTAAAGTGCACATCAATCCCGTAAAATCACAGTTAATCCCAATAAAATAAACAACATAATTACCACACATCAAATATCCTCAAACTTGAGTCCTGCTTGCCCTCATGTATGAAATGAGAATCAAATCATGTTGTTTATTAAAAAGTCCCAAGTATCCCCAATAACTCTAAGAAAAACTCAAAAGAAAATAAAAAACCCAACAAACATTCAAACTCGGCATACCAATCCTTGATTTCGTGACTCATAAACAAACTTTACCTTGCTAATAACAAAGCTCATGTATAATACACTCGACACTCTCACACCCTTCAAATGACATTGGTAAACTCATCCTCAAATTAATGCAAACCAGCCCTTAACTTGGTAAAAATCAGACAAGCATCAAACATTTCTCCAGGTTCACATATTCGCTCTAGATGTAAGGGACGGTCATTCAATATATGAATTTCACATAACAATACTCAAATCATTCAATGTAAATCAGTAAGGTCTTTATTCAAGGTTGTAACGGGCTAGGGGAAATAAAAACGAGGTAAGGTCTTAAGGGTTCTAAACTTAAAAATATAAATATACATGCATGCTCTTTTCAGCCCAAGACTTCCTCAATCAAAAAGATAATTTTCAGCCATCATAAAGTGGAAAAATCTGATCAGATCTGGCTGTAATTACTAAGTGT
This sequence comes from Rubia yunnanensis, assembly GCA_037428765.1. Classification (NCBI taxonomy): domain Eukaryota; kingdom Viridiplantae; phylum Streptophyta; class Magnoliopsida; order Gentianales; family Rubiaceae; genus Rubia; species Rubia yunnanensis. The sequence goes on from CM075066.1 coordinate 16,817,925, forward strand.
TGGTGCTGGATTTTTTCATTATTATTATTTTTTATTTTTCATCATTTTTTTCTTCTTTTTTTTTAGGTACATCAACCCTCCTTTTCTGAATTTCCAGCACCTAATCACCCTTTTCATTATCATTCTACCGTACTTTTGAATTTCGTACCACATGGTCACTTCATACATCAACATCAAGGTACTCGCTGATATTTGTTAAAGCTTATCAACAACAAATAATCTGGGAAATCTGTCATAATCACAAGCATGCATATATAAGGGACACAAAAAATGGGATAAAAATAGGCTTTGGCTTCATCTTTTCTGTGGCTCAAACAAAGAAAAAGGTCAAGGCTTCAAAGGGTTTACTAAGGGTGATGTATGGTAAGCAATATAAGTTGTGGGGTAAAATCATAATGCCTTTCATCATTTTCACACCAAATAGTTCAAGTAATGCCATGACTCTCAGAAAAAAGATTGATGTAGAGACTGCTCTACTCTAGTTCAAACCTCACTTTTATTAGGCTCAAATGTTTAATTTCTTGTTTTTTTTGTCATCCCAAGTATCATCTAGGCCAATTTACACCAATTATATTGGACACATTTACCAAGTAATTTTAGAGGTGTATCAAGTAACCAAAAATATCACACAAGAGCCTTATCACTAGAAAGTTCAGTCCGTCAAGAAATAATAATATCAAGAAGAGTATGTTGAATTTGACTTAACTCAAAAAAATCAAAAATCTGTTTGTATTTTTCTTAAATTACCCTAACACAAACACACAAATATTTAATCCTCCTCACACTAACACCGTGCTTGCCCTCAAGAAAGCTCAATAAAACTGTAAGAAAGAACAAAACCACTTAAAAACTTGACTCAACAAAAGAAATAAAAAAAATCAGGGATGGGGGGACTTATTGGCAGGGGCTAGCCACATTTCAAAGGGCTAGAAAAATCAGCTCATTCTGCTCCATGATTCTGTCCACCTTCTGCTGGAGGCTTTTGAGGTCCTCAGCGATGGAGACGAGAGAAATGTGACCTAAAGGAGTAGAAGAGCTCGGGCGAGGATTGCCCAGCAGAGGAAACTGGGGCACTTATTAGCATCAAAATAGATCAAATTAGATTCTACCATAGCATTCATATTAAGAAGAGGGAGAGTTTTCACTAATTCTAGTTGAGGTAAACCATAAAAATTCACATTGTTCTCAATAAACACGGAAATAATGTGGCACAAAGTGACATGGCGAGTAGTGTGTATAGCAATGTCAATCAAGGCTTCAGCCAATCAGTGCCCTAAATTTAGTTTTTTTATTGGTGTGTATACACCACAAAATGAAGAGGGCTGGTTGGCTCACCTTAGCCCAAGAAGTAGTACCACCAAACACATTTTGCACAAGTATAAGATGGAATAGATGCAAAGAAGGGTCAGAAATCCAATGCACAGTAGTTACAATGGGGTCATAAACATCAGAGCATGTGGGAGCAAGTTATTTCCAAGCAGCATTGGGATTGAACCCCGGATAAGTCACATAAGAACCACAAAATGCAGAGTCATAATCTTCAGAAAATAACTGCACCCTAGAAACTAGACCCAAAGACAGATTCCACTCATCTATAGATTACTGAACCACATTCAGACCTATATGAAAAACTAAGCTAGGCTCAGATGTCATGTCATTAGATTTCTCAAAATGAAAGCTCGTAATAAACTCTTCAGAAAGCTCTTCATACATAGGAAAAACATGATAATTTAGCAAAGTAGACCAACCAATTGCAGTAAAATAGTGGGTAGCTCGATCAACAACATTTGCAACTCTCAATGCTGGAATACTTACCTCCCAACCAGCTTTGTATTTTTTACCTTTGAGCTTCTGCAGGGAATCCCTAAGCTTTGGTTATTGGAACTCCCCAAATGCTACTGGATTATCGGCTAGTACGTGAAGGGGAAAATCACTGTAGGTGTGGACTCTGGACTATGGTGTGGAAGCATTATCCTCCCCTGAACTGGCAGTGGCAGATTTTGGCCTCTTGGTGGTTGATGGCTGACAGTCTGAAACTGGATGGCTCGTCTTTTCTTGTCCTTTCTTTTGTTGGGCTGGTTTTTCTTTTTTCTGATGTGCCTCCCTACTTTTAACCTCAGGTGTGGCTCCGTTCGCAGGAGAGGTCAATGGTTTATGAACTTTCTTCTTTACCATAATTTTGTGGTGCATCGGATGATCAGAGGTCGATCTCGCCGGATCTGGTACAGTAGCCGGAGAAGGTTCGATTGATTTTTTATGTGCAGCTGGAGTGGCTGGTTCAGGCGCCACGTGGTGGCAATGCAGTGGCACGTGGCTGGTGCTTTGAAGTGCATGAAAGAGGTAGCTCGGCTCGTGATGGTGAGTTTTCTTTTATTGATGATGGATCGGCAGCTTCTACGCCTGGGGACTTTGTTTTCGGCGTCGGTTAGTCCAGTTGAGCATGCTCTGTCGGAGAGAATGTTACCTTCGTGACCGGTCGTGCTGATGGTTGACTGTGGATACTCCGGCGAGGCTTCTTGGTTGGCAAGGAGGCAGAGAGTGGTGGTGAGGGTTCGACTCAAGTTGGAGAAGTGGCGGAAAAAGGAGGCTCCCCCTTGGCCATATCATCCACCAGTAGCTACGGGGGTGATGATTTATCTTCAGATACTAGCGGCGGAGCTCCTCGTCTTTGACGTCCCATGGCAGATCCGGTGAGGATGGATGTGGTAGGGCAGCTTGGAGGTGGCTTTAGGTGTTGGATAAGGAGAAATAATGATAAGGGGATATAGTATTAGGGTTTAATGGGGAAGAGTATGTGTGCATCCAACTTAATCTATTGCATAAGCCCCTCAAAAACATTAGATGTCCCCTTTTTTCCCTCATGCTCTCTCCTTCTCAGCGTTAGATGAAAATTAACCCAAAAGCCTTTTATTCAGCCCAAAAGCCTTTTATTCAACCCATTAGCTACCCTTCATGAAGAACTTGCTCATACGTTTCCTACTCTTACAAGAAAAAATGGAAAAGACAAATTAGGACAAAAATGCACACATTTTTTAAAATTTTATTATTATTAAAAAAATCAAATAAAGGAAGTTCTAATAAATAAATGACTGGGCTGCCTCCCAGTAGCGCCGTCATTTATAGTCTTAGGCAAGACTGTGGATGCCATCAATTTGGTTGGGTGGTGTTCAGTGGAATTTCACCCACCGTTTCCACCTGAGAAGAATCATGATATGGCTTGAGGCGATAACCATTAACCAGGAACACTTTATCTGTCTCCAAACTTTTAATATCGACTGTTCCGTTTGGCCAAAACAAAGACACCATGAACAGGCCTATCCATTTCAATTTGAGTTTTCCGGGCATTAACCGAAACTGGGACTGAAAAATTAAGACTCTCTGCCCAACCACGAACTCCTTGGCTCTCAGATTCTTGTCATGCCACATTTTTGTCCGATCCTTGTACCACATAGCATGATCATATGCCTCTAAACGTAGTTCCTCTAGTTCTTGAAGTTGGAATCTCCTCTCCTCCTCACACTTGAGGGTTTCCATATTCACTTGCTTCATAGCCTAATATGCCTTATGCTAAAGCTCGACTGGTAGATGGTACATCTTACGAAAAACAAGATGATATGGAGACATCCCTATAGGTGTCTTGAACGTAGTACAGTATGCCCAAAGCGCATCTTCCAATCGCTTGCTCCAATCCTTCCTGGAAGGATTTACTGTCTTCTCTAGGATCTGCTTAATTTCTCTGTTTGACACCTCTGCCTGGCCATTGGATTGAGGGTGGTAGGTAGTGGAAAATCGATGGTGAACTCCATACTTCTTCATAAGAGCTTCGATGGTCCAGTTCTTGATGTGAGTTCCCTGGTTACTAATGATTGCTTGTGGTACTCCAAACCTGCAGAATATTGCTGATTTCAAGAATCCTGCAACAACTTGAGCATCATTATTATGGGTGGCTTTAGCTTCCACCCATTTCGACACATAATCAACTACTAATAAGATGTAAACATTCCCAAAAGAACTTGGAAAAGGACCAATAAAATCCATGCCCCACACATCGAATATTTCACAAACAAGCATAGGCATTTGTGGCATTTCATCATGCTTAGAAATATTTCTAGTCAATTGGAATTTATCACAATTCTTTCAAAATGTGTAAGCATCTTTATGCAAGGTCAACCAAAAGAAACCACAATCAAGCACCTTAAGAGCAGTACGTTTAGACCCAAAATGTCCACCACATGCATATGAGTGACAATGTAAAAGAATACTACCTTGCTCGTCATCAGGAATGCATCGTCGAATAATCTGGTCAGAACCAGTCCTCCAAAGATACGATTCATCCAAAATGTAATGCTGGTAATAATTTTTTAATTTTAATTTCTGGGCACGACTCAGTGTATGTGGAATTCTCCAGTGGTCATAAAATTGATGATATCCACGTACAAAGAATCTGTGTCCAACTTACTTGAATTCAGTACTGGCGGCGGGTTCCATTTGGCCAAATGGAACCCTATCGCAGCATACAAGTGTTCTTCGGGAAATGCCTCGGGAATGGGAATGTCATCCTCAGGCCGTATTAAATGACTCAAATGATCAGCAACATGATTTTCTGCACCCTTCTTGTCTCTGATCTCAAAGTTAAATTCCTGCAACAATAGAACCCAACAAATTAATTGAGGATTAGAATCATTCTTAGTAAACAAGTATCTAAGAGCAGAAAGATCAGTATAAACAATAATTTTAGAGCCAATTAATAAGATCTGAATTTATCCGAAGAAAAAACAATGGCCAGCAACTCCTTCTCAGTGGTGGTGTAATTGCTTTGTGCAGGATTCAAAGTCTTTAATGCGTAATGACTCACATGGCTCACCTTCCCTGCTTTCTATCCCAAGACTGAACCAACCGCATAATCGCTTGCGTTGCACATCAACTCAAATGGAAGGTCCCAATTTGGTGTTTGCATGATTGGGACTGAGATCAACTTGTTCTTCAGAATTCTTGCGCTCTTCATTCATCTCAAAAGGAACATCATCTTGGAGAAGTCTCGTCAAAGGTTGCGCAATCTTGGCAAAATCTTTGATGAATCTCCGATAAAATCCCGCATGACCCAAGAACCACGAACCTCACAAATGTTAGAAGGATATGGGAGCTTATCTGTGGTTTCCACCTTGGCCTTATCCACTTGAATTCCCTTCTCAGAGATCACATGTCCCTAGACTATGCCATCCTTCACCATGAAGTGACACTTCTCAAAAATTAAGAACAAGGTTTCTCTTCACACAACGAATTAAGACTTGTTCAAGAAGACTTAAGCACACGTGATATGAGTCACCATAGATGCTAAAATTGTCCATGAACACCTCGATGCTTGTCTTAATCAAGTCTGAGAAGATACTCATCATACAAAGCTGGAACGTGCTTGGGACGTTGCATAAACCAAAAGGCATTCTTCTGTAAGTATAAGTGCCAAAAGGACAAGTAAATGTGGTTTTCTCCTGGTCCTCAGAGTTCACACAAATATGAAAATAACAGTTGTACCCATCCAAAAAGAAGAAGAAACTATTTCCCGCAAGTCTCTCTAACATCCGATCGATGAAAGGAAGTGGAATGTGATCCTTGCGAGTGGTGGCATTTAACTTCCTGTAGTCAATGCACCTCCTCCAGCTAGTAACCAGCCTTGTAGACATCATCTCTCCCTTTTTTACTAGTTGCAAACCCGACTTTTTGGGTACCACATGAACAAGACTCACCCACTTGCTGTCAGAAATGGGGTATATGATCCCAAGTGAGAGTAGTTTCATTATTTCCTTGAAGACCGCCTCTCTCATGTTGGGATTTAGCTTCCTCTGAACCTCTCTAGTAGGTTTACCATTGTTCTTCAACAGGATGTAGTGCATACAAATGTTTGGAATTATTCCCATAATGTCCGCCAGTGTCCACCCTATGGCCTTCTTGTACCTTTTAAGCAAGGCAATTAATCTCTTCTCTAGAGGTGTGGATAATTCCTTGCTAACTATTACTGGAAGAGTATCATTTTCACCGAGATATACATACTTCAGATTCAGGGGGAATGGCTTTAACTCCAAAATTGGGGCTTTCATGTCTGATGGTACTGGTCTGCTAGATAGGTCTGGTTTGGCGAAACGGGACCCTCCCTGCACTTCAGAATTTTTCTGAACTTCCATACTTGACCTTGATGAGCTGAACTTTTTGGGGTCTATATCAGTACTAAACACCCCTTCCTGAGAGTATATTGAGTACAACAACTCACTGATCTCCTTGTCACTTAACCCTTGGATATCATTTCTTTCGAACCTGATGGGAATTGAATTCCCATTCTTTCCTGCAAAATTTTAGTCTCAAGATGTTCTTAGACAAGGGTTTCAATGAGATCAAGGGAAAATACATTCTCAGCATCAATTGGATTTTTCATGGCCTTATCAATATAGAAAGTATACTTTTCACCATAATAATCCAGACAAACAGTACCATTTCCCACATTAATGATAGTATTAGTAGTTCTCAAGAAAGGAAGACCTAAAAATACTCCTGTTGTTCCCTAACCACTAGAATGACTCATTTTTACCTCATAAAAATCTACAGGGTACACAAAATTATTGACTCTCACAAGTACATTATCCAACAACCCCTCTGGAAATACACAAGATCGATCTGCCAACTGAATCACTACTCTAGTGTTAACCATTTCCGCTCCATTTAAAGTTTTATATACAGACAATGGCATCACATTTATAGAAGCTCCTAAATCACACATTACAGCATCAATCTTCTTATCTCCAATATAAAAAGTTTAGGAGAACATACCAGGGTCATTACACTTGGGTGGCAATTTCTTTTGAATTACTGCAGGCACCGATTCACCCATTATTATTTTGCTCGAATCCTTTGGCTTCCCTGCAATGAAATCTTTCAAGAATTTGCAAACTGGTGGTAACTTTATGGCCTGCAAGAAAGGAAGGTTAATATCCATTTTTCCAAAGATCCATATAAAATCCAAAGGCTCTCCTTTTTCTTTTCTAATCTATGAGGGAAAGGAGGAAAAATTTTAAGTGAAGGATCATGTAAACTCAACCTCTTACCTACCTCAGTTGTTATCTTAGATTTACCTTTATCTCGGGTCTCAGTATGCTCAGGATTCTCAGAGTTTGTGGTGGTTTTGTCGACTTTTTCGTCCGTTACTTGATTCTGAATTTCTGCTGTAGGGTTCAGTTTGGCCAAACTGGACCCTCCGCCAGTGAACTGGTTTGCTTCTTTGTTCGTGGATTTCAATGGAAGCACACCAACTATCTTTCTACTTCTGAGCGTGATCTAATTTTTCGTCTCATGAGGGTTCACTTGGACCTGTGAGGGCAATCCTCCGGGTTGCTTCATCCTGAGTTCATTTAGAGAATTTAATAGCTGGGTGATTTGCAGAGTATGCTCTTCTAACGTTGATTTGGTCTTCTTGGATTGCTTCACCATCATGCCCATTAACATATCTATCTTATCATTCAAAGATTTCGTTTCACCTCCTTGCTGGGGCTGTGGATAACCCGGAGCTTCTCGTCGCAGTGGTGGAACATAAGGTCGTTGGTAATGCTGAGGCTGTTGCAGAGGGAGACCCTGTTCTCTCCACTTTGAAGTTAGGGTGATCCCTATATCTTGGATTGCAATTTTGGGGATATGGTCCACCTTTTTGCTGCCTCTCATTGAAATTTCCCATAGCATTTTCTTGGACAGGTATCTCTCCCATGGTCAGAATGCATTGCGACATCGTATGGTTCACTGCTCCACACGTATCGCAAGGACCTTCTTGTACAGACGCAACCTTGTCGACGACCTTGGATAGCATTTTATCCATCCTTTCCTTGATCTCATCTTTTTCATGAGTGGATGTCTGTGCCACCTTATTCAAGATTCATACTTCCTATTGATCATACTCCTTCTTAGAGTCCACCAACCTCTTTATGATCTCTCTAGCTTCATTTACTAGAAGGTGAGAAAATCCACCACTACTGGAAGAGTTCACTAAGTCCTTGTTGCTGGATGTTATCCCTTAATAGAAGCATTGAAGCAAATGGCCTTCCGTCATTCGGTGATTAGAGCAACCGTCTACCAATTTCCTGAACCTCATCCAATACATACTTAAGGGTACATCATACTCTTGCTTGATGCTTGTGATCTCCTTCTTTAAGGCATCTGTTCTTGTGGCTTGAAAGTAGTACTACAAGAACAATATCTTTAATTATGCCCATGTCGCAATGGACTTGGGGGGCAAGTTCGAAAACCATTGATTTGCTGCTCTTGTCAAACTGAGTGGGAATGCCACCGATTTGAATTGATCTTCCTTCACGGTGGATGGCCTCTTCTGAACCTTACAAATCTTGATAAATTCGCTCAAAAAATTGTAAGGGTCTTTGGTGCATTTTCCGTGGAACTTTGGAAGTACGTTCAGGAATGCTAGCTTGATTTCAATAGGATTTTTGGTCTCTGGAAGCTGAATAGGAGTGGGAGGGTCATCTTCACTATGACCAGTAAGTTCCCACATGTATGGGTTGTTTGGGTTCTGCCCAGGATTCAGGTTTCGATCAGCTCCGTCCATCTTGATATCAGTTCCCAAATCAGAGGTGGTTGTTGAAATCATCATGGGGTTGGTTTGGCCAAACCGAAGGGTCTCGGCAGAAACTGCTTTTCGTGCATTTGTTTTTTTTCCGTTATGCTTGGCTGTCTTCTCAACTTTCGGGTCAAATATTAAATTCGGCCTGGATGGTCTGCTCATACACCAAGCACACTAACACACGGATTAGTAGGGGAAAAAATTTTAAAAAATCGACTTACTGCTCCCCGGCAACGACGTCAATTCGGTGAGCATCGTTTAACTCGCCAAATAACCTACAAATTCATATCAATACTAATTAGTACAATGGTAAGCAGGGTCAATCCCAAGAGTAGAAAAAGCAATAATCAATAACTATTTTCCTACTATTTGTGAAAACCTTTTTGGTGATGCCACCACGCCTCAAATTTGGTGATTTTACTAATAGTAAAAATGCAAATGATAACTCTAAAAATGAGAAATAAATATATAAATGAATGATATCGGCTAAGAATAACCCATGCTAGTTATTATCGATCATAGGATCAATAATAAATCAATTCCTACACATCTACCGGTTGTAGGAAGTAGGTACGCTTAACCCCCCAATTCTTTCTTACTTTATCGACAGTCACCTAATTATAATTAATTAACCGTTTCCCTTACCAAAATGTTCCCAGAAAGTATTCGCTAAACCAGAACACATTTTGATAGCATTAAGTATTAAAAGAATCCGATATAGAAATTACCAAAGTAAAAGAAAGTAGTAGCGCACACTCAATTATTCCCTATCTTGCTATTACAATCTTAGCTAGTTAGCTGTTTTTCACAAGACTGTGCTACTTACTAATCCCATCCAACAATTACGTATTGGTGGAAATTAGATAGCAGTATTCTAAAAACATTCAAGTTGATCAAGCCTAAACATATTAGAAATAAAATTCAATCAAGAATAATCAAGAACATGCAAGAATCAATTATAATGCGATTAGGCCTCACGATTTATAAACTGACATTTGTTATTCTCTGATGATATATGAATTAGCTACGTATGATGATTAAACTAAAAAAATAAATATTATAAACAGAAGAAATATCTATTGCAGTATATAAACGAACGAAATTTACCAAACCAAAAATCAAAGACCAATGCAAGTTTGCATGCGACGGGAAAACATGGAACAAATGGCAAGGTAATAATTTGGCACAAAAACCTATGCAATAATTATGCTATTTGTCAAACAAAAAATGAAAACAAGAAAGCAAGACTAACTAATGTCTGCGTCCGAATAAAACAAAGCCAAGAGAAGAATGTCCTTCTGCCCAACTCTCGTCCAAATATATGTATCAGTCAAGTCTAAGTCTAATCCATCTTCGAAAATTCCTTTTTTTTTTTTTAATTAAAACCATCCTTAGATGGGGGAAGTTCTATTAGGCCTTCCCGAGCCAAAAAATAGACAGAATAAAAAGTAGCCGAAGCAATAGTAGCCTATACAAAAGTGCTCACTGGCTAATTTGGAGCAACACTTGTTGCCCCCAAAAGAATGAGAGGAAAGATATATGAAAACATCAAGTCGGGGACCTCTTCATAGATGATGGAAAGGGTCAGAACTTATTAGTGAGTCCGAAAGGAAACACAGAGCAGTCGAAACCCTCCCCATATAAATGAAGAGACCTTCCTTATAAACTAGCCTGTAGTTGAGAAACTAATCTAAGTATTTGCAAAAGAAGGGAAGTAGCAATATTCCATCCATATGTACATTTATGGCAAAAGACTTCAGTATCTGAGTCCAGCAACATAACAGCAAGTAAGCCTGCTTCCATGAAGCTTGACCAATTTCCAAGAAGCTTGACCAGATTCCGTTGAACTGCAATGGAAAAACAGGGAAAGCAGTAGCTTCCCAAACTAGCGGACAATTATCAAAGAGCGGAGAGGTAGACCTGATTCCATGAAGCTTGACCAGTTTCCATGAAGCCTGATCCGATTCCTTTGAACTGCAATGGAAAAACAGGAAAGAACAGTAGCTTCCAAACTAGTGGACAATTCTCAAAGAGGGAGTGTTCATTTGGTCCAGTCTAATTAATCCATGTACTTGGTTAGGCAGCAATGAAAATTGTGAAAAAACCAGGTTACATTTTTGTGAGAAGCATGTTTTTGCTAGAGAATGTGCTACCTGGTTTGCTTCCCTGAAAATATGCATGATGTGTATATCCCTTAAAGAGAGATGGATCTCATCTACTAAGTTAAAAAGATGCCAAGGGGATTTTGATGGATCATTTGCATATAGCACAGCATTAAGGCAGTCTGATTCCATACAGACATTGGACAAAGAGTTACAAAATTGAATAGCAAATAGAATAGCTTTTAGTTCAGATTCTAGAGCAGACTTTGCATCAGTAAAAGAGGTATATGCTTCATGAAAACACCCTCTACAATCTCTTATGATCATGCTGAGGCCACATTTATTTGTCTTACAACACCAAGCTGCATCTACATTGACTTTAAAACCAGTTGATGGCCTGATCCATGTAATTTTCCAGATTTTTGGCTTTGGGGGACTCTTAATGAGAGGAAGATAAGAGTGGTTTGCAATACTGAGATCAGATGGAGAGGATATGTATACTGGTTTAGCAGAGAATGAGTAGAAGATTTGATCTCTGATCCGGTCAAGAACTATGGAAGCAGAGGGCTTAACTGAATCAAAAATGAAACTATTTCTCATCTTCCATAAATTCCAGAATGTGTAGATTGCTGCTGTTCTAACAATGGTGGTGTGTAATTTAGAAAGAGTAGGGAGGGATAAGTAAACAGATAATCTATCCCACACAGAATGAAAAAGCCTGTCTCCAATTCCCATAAACTGATGAATATATTTCCAGACTTTCAAAGCAAACTCACAGGAGTTGAAAAAATTATCCAGATCATCCACATGTAAGTTGCACATACAGCATTTAGAGGCCAGACTAATTCTTAGATGTTGAAGAATATTATCAAAAGGAAGAAGAGAATTTGTCATTTTCCACATGAACACAGATATTTTTTTCTCAATTCTAGAATTCCAGAAATGACTTGGGGATGCATACTGACCTGAGTTGTTACATAGTAACGAATAAGTGGCTTTGAATGAAAAATTACCATTGGATCCTGGCTTCCAGATTAGTCTGTCAGGTCTATGTGGCCATGTTCTTGATTCCTGGCAGGTCATAGGGTGAGAGCTTACCTGTTTGGAATATGTAATCCATACTCCTAGAAAAAGACTCAGAGAAAATATTAAATAGAAAAGGGGAAAGAGGATCCCCTTGCTTAATACCCCTAGAAGATTGAAAAAAACCACAGGGCTTGCCATTAATAAGAACAGAGAACCATGCTTGAGACAGGTTCTTCATAACTGAAAAAATGAATTTTGGATGGAAACCAAATTTAGCAAGGACTTTATATAGGAAAGACCATCTAACCCTATCAAAAGCCTTTTTAAGATCTAATTTCATTATGCAATTAGGTTCCCTTTTCTTCCTATTGAGCAGCCTTACCATTTCTTGTAAATAGATGACATTATCTGAAATGTCCCTACCCTGAAGAAAAGCTGTTTGGTTAGGGGAGATTAATTTAGGCATTATAGCTTTAAGTCTCTCCATAAGCACCTTAGAACAAATCTTATTGATCACATTAGAAAGACTTATAGGCCTATAATCATCAAAGGTGATTGGTGTTTTCTTCTTTGGGATAATAGTAATCCATGTGCTTCCTATACCTCTAGGCATAATGGATGAAGATAGGAAGTCCTGAACAGCACTAAGAAGGTCTATAGCAATAATGTTCCAAGATTTAATATAGAATTTAGCAGTGAAACCATCCGGACCAGGACTGCTAGACTTATTCAGGCTGAAAACAATCTGTTTAAGTTCATCCAGGGAGACTGGCATTAGTAACTTTTCATTATCTGACTCAGTGACTAGACATGGGATATGATTAAGAAAATGAGATTGAAAAGGAGAGCTGAAAGTTGCAGATTCTTCACTCAGGAGTTCCTGATAGTAATTAATAGCCTCCATTTCAATATCATTAGGGTTATCTAGCCACAGTCCATTTTTGCTCCTGATTTTTGTAATTTTCAGTCTATTATTTCTATCCTTAACCGAGTTATGGTAGAAACTAGTGTTGTTATCTCCCTCTTGCAACCATTTAAGTTTAGCCTTGTGTTTCCAATAATTTTTCTGTTCAGATAGTGCCAAAACTAACCTAGCTCTAGCCTCTTTCAACTTAACCTGATTTGACAAGGAATCTGAAACATCAGCTAGAGATTCTTGAGTTTGTACTGCAAGTTCAGCTTGGATCACATTATCATGAATATTACCAAATTTTTCTTTGTTCCAGATTTTTAGAATCTTTTTAAGTCTAATTAATTTAAGATAGAAGGCTAACATTCCAGTATTGTTGACAGGAATTTCCCAATTTTGTTTGATGATTTCATTAAACTCTTTCCTCTTATACCATGTATCAAGAAATCTAAAAGGCTTTGGACAAGAGGGAGAGTCACTTCCTACAGTTAATAGCATAGGACTGTGATCCGAGGTTGCTCTATTTAGAATCTAGATAGAGGATTGAGGGAAACAAGAAGACCAAGATTGGGTACACAAACCTCTATCCAGTCTTTTTATTGTGGGAGATCTTAATCTATTGTTTGACCAAGTAAACAGATTACCAGAGGTGTTGATGTTTTCCAAAGCCAAACCATTTATGAAGCCATTAAAATCCCTTATACTACCTAAATTTGGAGAGGATGGGCCTTTATACTCAGTGATAGAAGAAATGGCATTAAAATCACCTATAAATAGAGATTCAGAATGGCTATAAGAGCTAAGGTCTGCCCAAAGGGGTAATCTTCCATTTCTGGTCCTAAGTCCATAAATAAAGAAAGCATCCATTGGGCAATTAAGCTTTATACTACTCAAGTTTACTGCTAGAAATTGCAGATTATCTGTATTAACCCTTAGGATTAGATTTGATGACCAGAATAACCAGATTTGGCCACTATTAGCAGAGAAACAGAAATCAAATTTTAGTCTCTGTCTATATGACTCACACTGAGTGTTATCATGTTTAGGCTCTATTAGGCAGATAAGGTCAAAATTATGTCTTTGAGAAAGATTACAGAGCCTAAGTATGGATGTATCCATTCCCCTAATATTCCAGACCAACATTTTAAGCTTGGTGGATGTACAGTTCATTGAGAAACATTAGAGGAGCTTTTTGATCTGGTCATTATAATGTTTTTTTGTGAGAAAAAGGAATCCTTACCTTTTTTTAATTGTTTCATTTCAGGACTATCAGATCCTTCCTTACCATGATGAGTAGTGGAGGGACTAACCTTATGGCTCAGATCCTCCATAGTACCTGGAGAGGCTGAGGGTGAAACTACTTCCAGTGTGCCCCTTTGTAAAGGATCTTCCATAATGTGTAGGTCTTCATTCAATGCTTCATCAGCCAAGAGGGAGAACCTATTTTGCTTATGTTTCTGTTGAGAAAAGATGAAGTTTTTTGCAGCAATAATGGAATTAAAAGGAGAGAAAGATCTACCTCGCTTACCATACAGATCATCCTTTGCAAAGGCTTTCCTACGGTTGGTAGGATCAGATTGAGATATCTTGTTTAGCTGCCTAATTGGACTATAACCAGAGGAAGGAGCAGAAGGGGAAGTGTCCCCATACAAGGGTAGAACTTCTCCAGAGATTACATAATCATTTTGAATAGTACATGAATTTAAAACCTTATTTTTTCCTGTCATCTCCAGAGGGGGAGGGAGGGGGGAAACCATTGTTGCCTTACTAAGATGATGGTTCTCTTTGTCTTGTTCTATTATCAGTACTTGGCTCAGGTCATGATATGGCATCTCATTAGTACAGTTAATAGCATCAATCTTAGTGTTATGATCTAGCATATCATTTGTCATAGCATCAGGAATCATTGTAATTTGTGGAGCCAGTAGGGGAACAGAACCAGAAGGCACAGAACCATTTGTCACAGGATCAGGAATCATTAGGGGAACAGAGCCATTTGTCACAGGATCAGGAATCTGTAAGCTATGTGGAGCCAATAGGGGAACAGAACCAGAAGGATTGGTCTTATTAGTGTCCTGCTCAATATTAGAGACTTTCTTAGGAACATATATCATTTTCTGAGCTTGGGAGTTTTTCTGTTTTTCCAAAATAGACATTCCAGAACTCCCCGCTTTAAGAGACTCTACTTGAGATAGGTTAATCTGATGAGCCTCAGATATTTTGAGCTCTGGTTTTTTTGTCCAAGTTCTCTTAAGTTCAGGGTGTAAATATACACAATAGTTGTCCTCATGACCAATACATTTGCAATGGAAACAGTAGGGTGGGATATCCTCATATTCTAGGGGTAATTTGCGTACATTGAATTCATTGCCTTCCTCTTCAATACCCACTCTAATATGTGTTGGTAATTTGTTTTTTAGGTCAACTTCCACACACATTTTGACACAGGAAGGCCTAGACAGTGCTTCAGTAGCAGCATCAACTTTGATAAATTTTCCAATTTGGTTCCCAATAATCTCAAGCATGGAAGAGTTATAAAAGTAAACTGGAACTTGGGGAATTGATACCCATACCGGAACAATCGACGATTCTGCCTCCGGTGAAAAATCAGGAGTCCATTTAAGGACCTTCATCTGGGCATTGTTGAAGGACCACTGTCCTTTGAGCCAGAATCGTTGATAATCTTCCTTTTCGTGGAATCGGATGAGAATGTGACGGTAGTCAATCGAGCCAATCTGGAACTTGCCTTTGAAACCTACAGAATTGAAAGCACTATTTAGTTGGATCATCGTCGGCTTTCCACGGGCAAACTTACCTATCAGAGAGTTGCTGTAGTGGGAGGCAAGAGTCTCGGAATCCTTGCGCGTGACAAGGCATGCGATCTCCCCTTTGAATTGGACTTTGGGCAAAATCTCCGAGTTTGAGGGGAGGGAATCACGTAGGGGCGGAGGGCGGTTAGCGAGGGCCTGAAGAAAGGATTTCCCTCCTCCATGGCCACCGCTACCAGACGGCGGAGCCGCCATAGCAGCGGAAGGATCACACACAGATGAAGAAAAATATAGCCGTTATCAGAGTAATAGAACAGGAAGTTGAAGAAGAAACGAAACAGAGCAGGGTGAAAACGACGGTAGAATAGTCGTTTTGGTGAAATCGCACTATATTCGCACACAGTTGCACGGCTATTAAAATACGTTGAATTTAAATTTGATCTCTCCGAAAATTCCATTCCATTGAAATACAACCCTTTCCCCATTTAAATTCTGATTTAAAGAGAAAAGATCTAATTAAATCTTCAAATTAACTTTAAAATATTCCCAAAGATTTCTCCACAAGTTTCATCAAAATCAGCCCAAATCAGCTCCAAAATATCTGCTACTGTTTCTGCTCTCCATTTGACTGCTTCATTTGCAATAATTGGCCAATATTCCTTACTCTCCTCCAAATTCCTCTTGAGCCCAAAAATTGTGATTTGTTACAAATAAAACACCTAAAATGCACATCAATCCCGTAATATCACAGTTAATCCCAATAAAATAAACAACATAATTACCACACATCACATTCCATACATATATTAAGCTATTTGTAATTTAACACTAATTTTGTATTTCAGTTAACGTTGCAAATGGATCCTTCTATCGCCTATACAGGTTTGTAAGGATCATAATTGGATTATTTATAAAAATTTACATGATAGGTTTTTTGGAAATTTGTGGGGATTTTTGGCAGATAATCATTTTATTTAATTAGTAAACTTTTTAAACCTTTCTAGAAGAATAATAAATGGAATAGTTGGTGAAGAAAACTGGGTAGGGGCATAACCTAGTCGTGGTTTAACCGTCATTCTCTTTTGTGGTTTAACCCTAACTATAGTGGTGGCCCCTAATAATTTGGGGGGGAGGGGGAGGTAGTTCTTTACATTTTATTATTACAATTATTTACATTTATTTAGGGAGGGTAATTTAGTTATTTTCTTTTCTAAATGAATCATCTGTTGCCAACTAGTGCAGGGGTATTTAGACAATTTAAATAAATATGAGATCATTATCACATACCAAGAAATTGAGAGTTATGAAAGCAATTATTTAAAAGAAAAAAGACATTATTAAAAGAAAACATTTCATACATTCAGATTAGTAGTGACAAATGAGAGGTTCATGAAAGTTTGAGTAAGGGCTAGATGAGAAATATCAGTCCATTAACCTATTAATATGCCAACAAAATGGGTTACATCTCAAAATCTTAGTTTGGTTTCCTTTTTCACGCTCACGTATATGCAAAGCATATGTAAGTTGTATGTAAATTCCAAAATTACTATATGAACTAGCCTGAGCTCAATATAATTCGAGTTTGAGTCGAGTTTTAATTGAATTTTTTGCAAGTTGTACATAAATAATAGGATTTAATTACACCTCAGCTCCCCTCATTCTACTCTTAAACTTAGATCACTTTTCATTTTAACGGATTGAACGAATGAAAATTTAAGAAACCATAGATGTTTTGAACAACAATATCCTCGACTCAAAAATTTGACAAAGGGAGAAATTGAGAAAAAAAAATTGAAGGAAAAATTGTGGGTACTGAGTACAAATTTATTGGCGAAAACATGTGTTGATCTCGTCTCTCTTTTTTCTTGTGGGATTTTCTAATCCCTTTTTGTTTCGGAAAAACAAATTAAATCTTATCCAATGAGGAAAATATCCAAGTATAGGATTTCAAAGAAGGCAAAGTCTTGGAAAAAACTGTCGTTTCATAGGCTTATGGAAAGACGGGATTTTAGAATAATAAAAGGTAAAAGATCTTAGTTGCAATATTAAAAGTTTACTATGCAACGTGTAGTAGTTATAAATTTTATAACCCAATTCATGCAACCCAAAAATTTTATCTTCATTTCTTCTGATTTGCACTTTAAACCTTGGTCTTTCCATGACTTTTGGAAAGACCATCTCTCAAGAGACAAACTTGTGAGCTAACTGATCAGATTCATTACGTGTGTGTTAACCGATGCATTTGGCATACTTTTTCGTTAGTTTTATTTGGTGGATTGCTAGTACTAGTTGAGTTTACGTGACAAGGGGTTTAGATAGCCATGTTTGATTTTCTTATCTAAATCTCACGTTTTGTAGATTTAATTGGTACTAATGAACATCTTGTGCCCATGGTCTCCTTGATATTCCTTGTCATCATCTTTAGTAGGTCGCCTGTAGGTACTTTTTATTTACATTCTATGTGAAGACCATTCGTAAGAGAGGTTGAAGATATTGAAGGCCGTTCGGAAGGAAAGTAGAAGAGATCGAAGGCCATTCACCTCTAGAATGGTAGAAAATGAAGGCCATGGACATCAAATCATGTTAGTAGAAGAATGAAGCAAAAGATAGGCAGCATTGGAGTTCAAAACGGCCAAGGGAGAAACGGTGAATCGTGGTCCGATGAGTTGTGCAAAATTCTGAGAATGATACGAGAAGAATCTACCTTCAAATATTGTTCCATTGGATTTGTCTTCTCGAGCACTATAAAATCAACTACTAAAACTCTCAAATCAGACTAACGGTTCATCTGTGGCGATGGAAACAAGTTCAGCTAGCCAAGGAACAAATGGGTTGGCGTGGGCAGTGCATGGTTTGGCACCAACGGCCCACGCCAACAGTCACGGGCGCAGATCATAGACTCCAAAATCAGCATCTTGTTAGCGCCCCACACCAAACTCGATGGCCCGCGTCAAATATTTGAGCAAATTGGCCTTCCTGACAATGGGCTGTGCCAAACGACGCGCCCCGCACCAAACGGCCGAAAAGGGCCACACACTATACACCTGTCTGCATCTACTATTCATCTGTTTGTGCCAATAGTGCCCATGCAAGGCTAACCTTCGTGTCTAATATTCACGAGCCGTGCCACTATTCACTGTCAGTGCAACCACTATTTCTCTCAATGTTTTGGTCATAACTCTCTCAATTTTCATTCGATTTCCCTCTACAATATATCAAAATTTTTGTCTTTCCAGCTCTATCCAATTCACTAAGTTTCAGATTCAGAAGATTCTTGGATTTGAGCAGTTTATTCGAGAATGGTTTGGCGGCTAGAGGGATAGCAGATTAGGGTTTAAACTAAGTTTGTCCTATTTTGGGCCAATCTTTAGGCCCCATTCTCAACTACTAAATATAGGAGCCTTAGTCCTCTAGTAAACCCTAAGTAGTCATTATGTAGATTTTGTCTCTCTATAGTTTAGAGAGGAGGAAGAGGAGAGTACTTCTTCTTCCTTCCCTTTTTCTTTTCATCTTATTATATTAGATCCATGGCATCTAACCTAATATTTTCCATAGATCTAACCTTTGTAGAGTATATCTATAGCTTGGGGATAACTGTACTGACTTGATTATATCTTTATGCCTTTTGAGATTCTATAGTTCATCCTAATTTTGTATTCATAATATTATTGTGATTTTCTTTTGCGTTTGAATGCATGAGCATTACACCACATTTAAGTACACACTTTGGCTTGTATTCATGCTAGGTGCAAATATCGATGCCCCCTTAGGAAGGGAAACCTGGATGTTTGTATGGGTAGAGAGGAACGAGCCTGTCTGAGTATGTGCACGGGAGATTCGAGGTCACCCTAATCCACTTACAATCGCACCAGTCTTAGCCAACTTCTTAAAGTTGTCCGAGAAGTTCTAGATAGAGATAGTTTAAATAGTAGCAAGCTAGGGTTACAAGAAACCCTAGTATCACAGATAAGATGACTACGATCCTTAGGCCTAATTGATAGGACCCGAGGGGTGTAGTTGCATTCGTGGTGGAAGCCTGAGACGTAATCGCATAGGGGAGAATCAGACCTACAACAACGGTCAGACTTTGTTTTACTCCATTAATTACGATGGCGATGTCGATGTAGGGTTGCAAGAGCACCCGCCGTGACAGGGACGGGGAAGTGTATGCCATCATCGCCCACACCACATGTTATGGACACTCTATTAGGTTTTTTAGATCTCTATGTGAAAGAATCAAGGATAGAAGCATTAGGTTGACCAAGTAACTCAATGATTTCCCCAAGTGTTAGCTTTATATTGTAGTTGTGTTATTTACTTTATATGTTTTGTAGTTGTTAGATTGAAAATCCAACACCCCTCCCCCCCCAGCTTGTTTTTTTACTAGCTATTCCTTTCACTCGTACGGATTGACGATCCATACAAGTTTTTGTTTCTAGTTGATACATTAGACCTAGCATCTCTGTGGACACACCCAAGGCTTGCTGTTAACAACCCTTTAAGTAGCATAGCAGTGAAATCGGGGTGCAGAATGTAAATATCTATCTTTGACCATTTTCGATTTGGGTTAATTATCTACAATTATTGACCTGACCCTAGGTCGAGGCAGGTTACTAACGTTGACGCGGTCCAAATTATTCATATGGCTGAATTAATCTTATTTCTTTAGTACTAAAAAATTAGTATATACGTATTTTTTTGCTAAATCTGCAAGTATATATATTGGCAGAGTCCTACTCTTGCAGGCAGTGTAAACTGTAGAGAATATCCATTATGGTCTACTATAAATTACTGCAACAAAGCTATTATCCAACACAAGAAAAGCAACTCTTTTTGAATATTGCACATGTTAAGCATGGGCTAAAACAAGAATAACAAGGTGACTATTCCTCTGTTTTACCTTCAAAGATCTGCTCTTCCCGGGTATCTAGGGAAGGGAATGACCTCTCTAATGTTCTCGATCCCTGTGGCAAAAAGCAGCATCCTTTCAAAGCCTAGACCAAATCCACTGTGTGGAACTGACCCATAGCGCCGTAGGTCAAGATACCACTCGTATGGTTCGAGTGGCAGACCCATTTCCAGTATCCTTGCTTTAAGGAACTCATAATTCTCCTCTCTTTGGCTTCCTCCCACCAATTCTCCAATCTTTGGAACCAGTACATCCATAGCTGCAACTGTCTTATTGTCTTCATTCACCTTCATATAGAAGGCTTTAATGTGTTTCGGGTAGTTGTACACAATGACAGGTTTCTTGAACACCTCATCAGTCAAATACTTTTCGTGTTCTGAAGCCAAGTCGATTCCCCATTCTACTCTATTATCAAATTTCTTAACTTCAGATGCTTTCAAGAGAATTTCTATAGCATATGTGTAAGACAATCGCTGGAAGTCACTTGAGGCTACCATTTTAAGTCTGTTAATAGCAGTTCCATCAACATTCTTAACCATCAGTTCCATGTCATCAAGGCAATGGTCAAGTAACCACTGACACAAATATTTCACATATGCTTCTGCACAGTTCATGTCATCCTGGATATCTGTAAATGCGATTTCCGGCTCCACCATCCAGAATTCTGCTAGATGCCTCGAAGTGTGTGACTGTTCAGCTCGAAAAGTTGGTCCAAATGTATAAACACTACTGAGTGCACAAGCATATGTTTCAACCTGGAGCTGTCCCGAAACAGTCAAAAATGCTTGACGAGCAAAGAAATCTTCAGAGTAGTCAATCTCTCCATCTTTTAGGGGCAAACCAGCTCTAAGACGACATCTCTCTTCCAACTTAAACTTCTCCTGCAGTTCTGCAAGAGCGTCTTTTGCCTTTTTCAGCAAAGAAACAGCACCACTGATCTCCTCCTTGCTTGCTTTAGCCGATTTCAATTCAGTAACAGCATTTCCCTTCTCCTTAACATCAAGCTCAGTCGCCTTTATATCAGCTTCTAAAGCAGCAAGATCAATAGGATTCTGTTTCACCTCCTTCACCAATTTTTCAGCTTCACTGAACAACGACGTGACTTGAAACATCTCCCCCGTCCCAAAAAAATTATTGGGCTATTTACTTTTTCCAACTCAAATTTGGTAAACTTTTACACTAAATATAAATTAATATCTATAATAAAAATATCATTTGAGATATTATTAGATTTATCTTAACATCTATTTTTGAAATATCAATTTTTTATGCAGAATTGTTATATATATAATGATATTGGCGGTTAAACATGATCATTGAGGACCGTGAAAAATTAAATAGGCTAATATTTTTGGGACAGATGGAGTAGTATATAAGTTTAAGAGAAAGTTTTTTGTTAATTTGACTGACGGTTAGACCAATTATGAAAAATCACATTTCATTACTTTTAGGGATTTGATAATTATATTTCGAGATATGTAAAATGTTTCCAAAATTATATGAATTTTGTTGCAATACATAAAAAACATACTTCTCACATCTTAGCCGAATCTGTACACTTTTTTGTCAATTTTCTGAAGTCACGTTTGAATGAATTTCTTGGAAGAGGCATTACGTGTGATAATGTAGAGTCGATGAACTTACTTAGTCTCTTTATCTTATATCATAAAATTAATAGGTTATATGTAGAGGTGATCCTTATTTTTATATATTGAATTATAATTTTGTCAACTACCAATATAGCGGTATTAGAAAAGCAATTGTGAAAGTCTTGAAGATTTTATTTTGCAAGCAACTATTTTATCGAGAAATGTATTCATATGTGAATCATTGTCTATATCTTCCACATGACTAGTCTGTTCAGAATTTAGTATACTATTCTGTCAAAAGTAATGATAATTGTTCGTTGGAGGTGATTCTGAATGAGCATGGTGTTGTAGATTATAAGAGTTCCTTTTGATAGTGAACATTTACCAACTGAAAATTCCAATGGCTTTGAAATTCCTGGGGAGATTTAAGTTAATTTGAGTCTTATTTAATAGAAAAACAAATAAAAGATTATGAATCATTAAACTTGTTACCAGTTATTGTATCCAATGAAATGCATAAAATTAGCATGATATCACACAAAAATAATCCTCCCGTTACAAAAAAAATTATATTTATATCAAATGAAAATATAACTTATACATGTATGAATTACATTTAAAATGATGAAACAGATCGAAGATTTTGAAATATTAAACACGTTACTGGTTGTTGTGCCTATAGTGCAGTGCGTGAAATTAGCATAATATCGCACGAAATGATCCTCTTGTCGCACAAAATATTTGCACTAAATTGATGAGATAAATTATAAAATTTTAATCATTAACTTAGATACATTAAGTGAATATTTAAAAGCCAACAAATCAAACTATTCAATTGACACTCTTCGTATATGCGACACGTATTTAGAATCAAGGACATAATCAGAAATAAAGAGCCTAAAATTTAAATCAAAAGCCAAATCTTACATGGAATAAGAAAGAAATAACGATTGAACCAAATCAAGGCTCTCTATGATGACCCTACCTCGAAGATGCATAGTTTTGTTGTTTTAATTATCCTGCTAGCGATGCATCGTACTGAACGAGTTGACTCAATTTCCATCTATTTATTAAGCTAGTTGTAAGATAACACTAAGTTTTTCCTACAGTTGATGTTGCTAATGATCCTTCTATCGCCTATACAAGTTTTTAAGGACCACACTTGGATTATTTATAAAAACAATTTTCATGATAAGCTTTTGTACAAAATTTTATGGATTTTTGGCAATTATAATTTTATTTAATTAGTAACCTTTTTCGGCCTTTCTTGAGGAAAAATAAATGGGATAATTGGTGAAGCAAACTAGATCGGGGCATACCCTTACAAGTTGTTTAACATTCATTCTTTTTTACCTCATAACAGTCAACTATATCACTGCAACCCTAACCATAGTAGTGGGGTTTGAGCTCCCAACGAAACTTCTTAGAAATTCCATTAGCTACCGATAGTGTGTAGGTTCTTAACCTTAAAGACGACTATATGCATCTTCCAACATACACTCTTACATATATAGCCCATTAACATGCACGATTTCATTTCTGAGGTAAAAAAGAAACTAAGAATTAATAAATCAAGTTAGATATTCTCATTACGATAAATTTTCTAAAGGGATTTATACACTTCTAATTAACCTTAACTTTAGGTTGAAAGTGTGAATATAGCCTTGCAAAACGAGAAAGTGCCAAAATAACACTAATTTTATGACGAATTGTGCATATAGAATCTTTTGTCCTGATTCCAGCATTGACTCATCAGTTTGGGTGTTGACTGAATTCGACATGAAGAAAAATAACCCTACCCATTTGCGCTGAACTTCTGTTGCCATTTTACCCATTTCTTCTTCTTCAAACCCCCACCCCACCTTTACCCCAGTCAGCGCGGGCCACCACTTGGCATCGCCAACCACCACCTCCCTTCCACCTCTGCTCCTCCCGCCACCTCCCTTCCCCTTCTCATAGCTCCTTCCCCCTTCTCTCCCGCCAAAAATCTTGAAGCAGAAATGATTTTCATTCAAAAATAGAGCATTGAGTTTTTGGCGTTCTCTATGTTTGAGTTATTGTCATTCCCTAAGTTCGCCGGAATCCCAAATTGACACCATTAAGAATGCCATCAACGAATTGGGGTTTTCCTTAGCTCAACGCCCAACAATTCTTCCCCATTATATCCAGTTGGTGCTGGGCAGCAGAGGGACCCCATTCTTTCAACTGAAAGAGGCTTAAGAGGGTAATCATCCAACACCACATAGTCATTATCATCGCCGTCACCATTGTCCCCAACATTAGGGAAAATTTCTATTAATGTGGCTACCGTACCAAACAGTGGCATCATTTGTGGACAACACATTCGATCTCTTTTCCCAGTTTTTTTGTAATTAAAATTTGACTCGAGGACGCATTTAGTGAATGCGTCCTCTGCATTTATTTTGTTTTCGTAAAATTCTAGAATGCTGTTACTATTTCCGCCACGTGGACAAGGATGCATTTAGTGAATGCGTCCTCCAACCCATTGTCAAATTGCTAGATTTCAAGAATCTATGGATTCTTCTAACATCGTCATCTCCGCCTCCTTTCCGCCTCCTCCACCTTCGAGCCATTCTTCTTCCGGCATTATTTCCCTGCTCCTTCACCAAGTCCGACTCCTCTCTGCTCCTTCCGGCATTGTCACTGTCTTTGTCGGTACTTTGTCCGAGATCGAGAATTTGTACTTAATTTTCTTAGCCCTCAAATTCTCAATATTAGGTTGTTTTTCGTTGTTCTTTTGTTGAAAATTACTCTGAATTTGTAGCTGAATACGTCGGACGGTAGTAAGTTTGAGCTTTGGCCTCCGTTGACCACCAGTTGACCGCCGTTGACCGATGCTAATTGGAGTTGACTTCCGTTGATTGACCTTGACCTTGGTTGCATTTGCCTTGTCCATGAGTTTCAAACACCCGACCAGTCAATTTTTGAGTTTCCTAAAGGTAATTGAACCGTACATGATTTTACGAATTTATTGAACGATCATGTGTTAGTTGTCCTAAAATATTTGTTATTGAATTGTGTGTCACAATGTAATTTGTGAAGTACTTGAAAAAATGATTGTGTGTACTAAGAATGATTATGTTTGGTGTGATGCTATGAAAGTGTAGAATGTGGATGCGTGACTATGTGAATCTAATATGTGAATTGTTTACAAATTTTTGTATTAGGTTTGAAGTAATAGTTTATTAGTATGCCCGAATTTATCACATATTTGAGGATAGTGTAATAGTTTGAAAATTGGTAATAGTGTATGAGGTGGTTGACCGACTGTAAAAGAATGATTTAAGGTTTACTGATCAAGGAGTTGTATTAAATGTTATGTATTTGTATAATGCAGTTGTACGATGTTTTTTACGGTGCATCTGTACAAAGGGGGTCAGATTAAGTTTGATTTTACTGTGGTTGTGTATTATGATTCTTCCATACTAGTGAGGAATGTGATTCTGGAGAGGAGGTTCAGCCACTCCGAGTTAGTTGAGTTAATTTTCACAGGCTTGGTATTGATAGTGAGGGGTATCTGTTGAAAATATATTACCGATGTCCTGAGCTGATTGGTTCGGCCGTATGCTATCGTTGTTATAATGTGGAAGATGACGAGTCCACTGCGTTCTTCTTCGACACTTTTGATCGAATGTCGTTGTCCTCAGCGGATTTGTACATTGTTACGGAGAAGCTATCAAGCACCATTTACCCGGCACAACCATGCACGTTCATGTCGTTGTTGAGCAACATGCAGAACTGTACACCTGTACCAAGTTTACCACCCCCTGTTCATTGCCGAGGTTTTGCCATTGGTGAGTCCAGCCAACCTAGTGCGTATTTTCACGTTGATTGCACTCAGCCATCCACAAGTCACGGTATATATGGTGGGGATCATGTGGAGCTGAATGTCTTCGATGATGATTACGTTGGTGAAATTGGCGATGATGTTGTTCGTCGTATAGGGAGTAATGACGATGGTGAACAAGCTGAACTTAATGAAGAAAGTGAAGATGATCGTTCCTTATCAACTGATTTGAATCCTGGGGACGATGATGAACATGTGGTGTTCATAAATAATGTATCCACATCATTCCAAATTTTGGGGAATCCCGATGCGGAGGCCTTCTTTAGGGATTATGGTGGCCCTGATGAGGATGGATATGACCCAACTAATTGTGGTGCCGTGGTTTCTAATTATGTTCAAGCGACTGGTGAAGTAGTGTTGGGTATGCGATTCTAGACGAAGCCGCAATGAGTAGAAGCTATTTCGAGGTGGAGTTCCATGATGAATAGGGAACACAGAGTCATCGAGAGAAGGTCACGCACATGGTATGCAAAATGCAGAGACGCTGTTGAACGAACTGGTAATTGTCATTGGGTTTCCAGAGCTAGCAAAAAGGCTTCACATGGCATGTAGGAGATCACCAAATGGGCTAGTAAGCATGTGTGTGTTGGTGCTGGTCGATCAACGGGTAACATTAACCTGACATCGGTGATGATTGCTGGTTCAATTCGCCACCACATGGACGTAAACCCTTCATACACAGTGAAAGATGTACTAGCGCATGTGAAGATGGAGTTCAATGTAACCCTTTCGTATAAGAAGGCGTGGTACACTCGAAAGCAGGCTATTGCCATGGTATTTGGAACTTGGGAGGAATCCTTTGAACAGTTGCCGACATACATGGATGAGCTTTTCATGGCAAATCCGAACACAATTGTTATTGGGCTGACGTATTTGATAGAATACACGGGCATGGGTGCAAGAAATTTAAATTTGTTTTCTGGGCATTTGGTCAGGCAATTGATGCTTTTCGCCAGTGCATGCCGGTGATTAGTGTGGATGACACTCATTTGAGAGGTGCATACAAGGTCATAATGCTAATTTTCATGACGCACCACTCTAACAACTACATACTCCCCATCGCTTATGCAATTGTTGACGCTGAAACTAATACGAGTTGGCACTGGTTCATGTAGAGACTGCGTCTCAATGTAGTTGCTGGTGATACCAGGCCAATCTGTATTATATCAGATCGCCATGATGGTATTTTAAATGCAATAAGACATATGGAGGAATGAATGAAGCCAGCTGGATACCACCAATTTTGCTTGTGTCATTTTCAGTCCAACTTCCTTACTGCTGATAGCGGGAGGTTCAAGAATGCCTTTCTGAAGACTCTGGTTTGGCAGCTTGGTGGTGCCAGATGAGATAGCGGGTGAGAGAGTACAAGGATGAGTTAGAGAGTATCGAACCAACGGCTTGGACTTGGTTGGTACAACAAGATCGCAGTAAGTGGTGCATTGCCTTTCATGAGGGTGATTGATGTTGGGGAATTCTCACAACCAATCTATTAGAGAGTTACAATAATTGTTTACGGCGCGCACATCATCTCTCGATGATTGCGTGTGTCAAAGCAACGTTTGAGCGAACAGTTGAAATGTTTGCCCAAAGGGTAATAGATGCCACAAATTGGAGGTACTTTCCTTATTCATTACAATTAATTAGAGGTACATTTCTGTATGTGTTCACATTCTAGTTTCTTGATTCTAAATTGATGTTCATTTGTCTAGATCCGTGTTCCCTAGCAGGATCTGGAAAAAAGTTTCAAAAGCAAGATATAT
Organism: Rubia yunnanensis; assembly: GCA_037428765.1. Taxonomy (NCBI): domain Eukaryota; kingdom Viridiplantae; phylum Streptophyta; class Magnoliopsida; order Gentianales; family Rubiaceae; genus Rubia; species Rubia yunnanensis. Next base: position 16,845,468 of record CM075066.1, read on the forward strand.
GGGCACAGGGACATATCGTCACTGTGTTTGGTCATGCGTCACAGACTTATAGGGTTGTGACAAGGACCATTGATGGGAGCATTATTGAAAGGCAGTACACAGTCAAATACTGGAGAAAAGAATGTACTTGTCAGGAATGGCAAATATTCCGTTTCCCTTGTTCCCATGCATTGGCCGTCTGTCAGCATAGGCGTGACGATCCTTCTAGTCTATGTGACAGGGTTTATCACTCGACCACCTATGTGCAACAATATAGTCAGGGTTTTATGCATGTACGAGATCCATCACTTTGGCAATGTGCCAGTTGCAGGTTGATTCCTGATGTTGAAAAGTTTTGCAATAGGAGGCGTGGTTAGTTTGTGGAAAGAAGGATAAAGAATCAGATGGATGAGAGGGTGCCGGGTGAATCTAGAGGCGTCCGTAGGCGAGACCGTGCTTAGTGTCCTTTTTGTAATATAGTGTTTGTAATTTCTTTTGTTTGTAATTTCTTAGTAGTAGTACTTGTAGTATTACCTTTGTAATGTGGAATATTTATCACATGTTGTAGTATTACTTTTATTTGTCAAATATGTATAACATGCTATAGTATTATGTGTATTTGTGGTAATCTTTAATAATTAATTTTGACATGTGATTATAATTGTCAACAGGGACACACAATGTATCATCCAGGACCCATTGAAGAGGATTTTTTGTACCTTCATTAGGAGCATCGTGTCCGTGCATGGTACAACAATCATTTAGAGGATGAGGCAATGCAGGTGAGGCGGTGCAAGGGGGCATGCTGGACTGAACGAATGCCTGATAGAGTTATGCGCTATGTGCGTGAAGCTGGATTCTAGGGACTCCTGATTTCGCACCAATACACATTGACCATTCCCGCACCGCTACCATAGTGGAGCGTTGGCGACCGGAGATGACACATTTCACCTGCCGATAGAGGAGGCTACGGTGACTTTGCAGGATGTAGGGATCCTATGGGGTCTTCCAATCGATGGCATCACAGTCACAGGTGTAGACACTAGTAGGTGTATAGAGGACTGGCAGAGAGTGTGCACATACTATCTGGATGCTACACCAGACCCCAGTGCTATCAGAGGGGGTCACATTAGGGCCAGCTGGTTGGGAAACTTATTGAACAGTCCGTTCCCTATTGATCCTGCTGAGGTACAATGTCAACAACGGACTAGGGTTTTCATTCTACTGCTGGTTGGGGGAATGCTCATGTTAGAAATGTCCTGCCACATTTCTCTGCTTGTACTCCCTCTCTACTTGTCAGTACTGATGGATCTAGGTGTAACACATCAGTAAGTTGTGGGTGTGCCATTCTTGCACACTTGTACAGGTGCCTATATGACACTGCAATCCCACAAGTTAAATCCATATCTAGGCCACTTGTCTTGCTACAGGTAAAATTGTTGGTCAATCTAGTCAGTTATACATAATGTCCATAATATTACTTTAAATTACATTTTATTTTAAATATTGGCAGTTGTGAGCATGGGAGCGTATACCATCCATCCGACCTGCAGGACGACTTCCAGTGACAGTCACGATGATTGCTCTTGGGTCCCGGTACGTGTCGAATTAGTCAAGAGACCCTTGTTAAACCATGGGAAATTCCAACAAATGGCTAATATAATTCACTTTGTTCCTCATACGTGGAGAGCTCGGTACGATTTATCACAATCACCGATGCATGTATTTAATGTGTACCGCAATCAACTGATATCTCTCAATGACAATCAGGTATAGGCCAATTCGGATTTCCATTCATTTACTTGGTGGGGAAAATGGTTTTAGTTACCTAACCGCAACACCTGCATGTTATTTTAGTTTATTTGGCAACCATACACGGAGGATGTCGTGGAATAACTCCCGTGGTACTGTACAGCTAGTAGCAATAATTGGCTACTTTGCGTTGACCTCATTTGCTGGGATGTCGTAGACTACCATCATGCACATCGTGTTCTCAGGTAGTTTGGCCTAATCCAGCCAATACCCACCTAGTTGGTCAGTAGGGATGAGTATAAACTGCTTCATACTAGAGACCGTCGAGGAAGGTCTGGCATGGATTGGCGTGTGGAACTGAGAAGATATCTCGATGTTTGGGAACATCGATCTTATCAACAAGTAAATGCACTTAGGTGTGTGGATCCATACACACCCAGCCGAGAATACATGGAGTGGTACTTTCGCAGGATGGGGACCCTGATTGATCAGCCAGGACGGCCTCTAACAATTACAGAGGGTTTCCATGGAGACGGTGCAACTATGCAGCATATGATATTTCCTAAATTTCTAATATTTTTAAGGAATAATACTTTAGATTTCCTCAATATCAAATATCTAACATATTTATATCGTTTATGTAGTTGTAGGTAATGACCGAGTTGCGCATCATGTCAGATATTAAATTGGACGAATGTTCCCCACGTTTCGCGGACGTTATCAGGAGAATGTATGGTGTTGTTACACGTACTCTACAATATGAGCATGAGCTCTCCAGACTGCAGTGTTATCAGCCGTATGTACACTGTGAGAAGCCTCCCCCTGGTGTGAGATATACTGACATCAGAAGCCACCGTTTGGCTCCACCTGGTCGACAGGGAGGTTGGAGACTGCATGCTCGGGGCCATACACAACACATTGGTTCATCACAAGCTGAGCCATCACATGCGAGTCCAGCGATTGGCGGACCATCACATGGTGGACCCTCATAGTATGACATGACTACATCAGATTTCACTGCATATCGTACTTCTACTGCTAGTCATGTCGAACCATCACATTGGGTAACCTCCCAGCATGACACGACTACAGCTAATTTCACTGTATATGTCACTCCCACAGCTAGTCATGCATACATGTCGCCTACCGCTCCATTAGATACAGGTAGTGTTCCACATGTCCATTATGATTCGAATGAGGAGGCAGGAGACGATATGGAGGAGGAAATACCAGAGGGAGCTCCACATGAGGGCATACTTGTATCTACTGAGATGGCTGTTCCACGATGGACATCCCGGACCATACGTCCTCCCTTGTGTGGAACGGGTGGAAAGCTTTGCAGAGGTCGTCATTAGGACATTACATGCCATTCAACACTCATTTCATTACGTTTCACACACCTTGTTCGGCTAATGTACATTTCTGTTAATTTTTATTCTTTCCAACTCTATGCAATAATTCATTCCTACTCTATATTCAAGACTAGTTAAAAAATTGTAAATCACACGATCCTAATTTATCATTTTACTATTTTTAAAAATATCATCAAACAAACACAAGTCTACTTATGCGTAATCTTCACCAAAAATAGGTATAAGAAAAATAATAACTTATACATTGATGCATTAAAAAATATTCATTACTTAAATTCACGACGCATTTTGGAAAAAATGCATTTGTTGAATTCAGGACACGTTTTTAAAAAAATTCAAGAAGCGTCCTCTACCGAATCTGCAAAAATATTTTTAAAACAACGAGGCGACGCATTGTGGAATTTTCTTCAAACAAGACGTTATTACAATTTTCTGATTTTTTAAAAGTTCCCAAGAGGACGCATTCAACGAACGCGTCCTCGAAAATTTCTGGAAAAAAAATAATCCCGGTGAGGACGCATTCAGAGAATGCGTCCTCTGAATTTTCTGGGAATAAAAAATAAATCGAGGTGAGGACGCATTGAGAGAATGCATCCTCTAAATGTTCTGGAAAAAAATTGACCAAATTGAGGACGCAATCGTAGAATGCGTCCTCTGCCACCACCGGAAAAAAACGTCACTGAAGACGCATTCTCCGAATGCGTCCTCCACCCTGATGTTCAAATCAGACAACATGGACACCTTCATCCAATTTTCAAAAATCATGCAATTTGCGCTTTGGAAGAACTCCCCCTCACCACCACGTTATTGGAATGGCCCCTCCCTCTGTTCATCTCATTGAGAATTAGTGACATTTAGTCATTGTTGACTCTGCCATTTGCTTAGCCGGATTCCCTATCAACCCACCCCATATCCTCTTCGGAGCTTATGTCCAACACCACCGCCATCTAGTCGCCTTCCGCCGATATCGCACCGCTGCTCACAGTCCGTACCTTGAAAAACATATGAATTATGGGGTTCATTGAAAAGGGTTTGGTAACCAGGGGAGAAATTTGAATAGTTAGAAAGAGTAAGAGGAAAATTGAAGTCTACATGTGAGAATGGAGAAAGAAATCGAGCCATTTGGTAAAAGGGGGGAAAGGCTTTGATTTGCATCGTTGTTGAGTAGCAGAGGATGAGGCATGCAGGGTTTTGCATAGAGGGAAGCCAGTGAGGAAGAAAGAAGAAGAAATAAAGGGCTTTTTCATCTTTCCATTTTTTGTTATTTAAATCTAGGGGAAAATATTGATTTCCTTGATTTCTACCAAAGTTCCCGTGTACTATCAAAGTCAACGACATCCAGTTTTAGATTAGCACATACATAAAAAATGTTTGGGTTATTTTGGCAGTTTCTAGTTTTGCAGAGTCAGATTGACACTTTTGGCCTAAGGTTCGGGTTATTTTTCCATTTGACTCATCTTTAAAAGGAAATAGATTAAAGTGATGACAATAATTGTGAGATGTTCAAAATTTTGTTACAGTTGTGAAGAGTGATCAGAGAATTAGAATTACAAGCCTCTTTCTTGTGTAAGGTCATTCGAGAGATCTCATTCTTTATTTTGTTCTAGATTTGACTCTCTATCTTGATTGTAGGTTCTTTCAATTTTTCAATGTCCTAGATTATAGGTATGCATTTTAGATATGAAGATAATATTTTTAATTGAGTAATTTGATTTGTTGCATTTAAAGTATTTACTTAATTACATATTCAGGAAATGTTCTCTTTCATTTTCTTCTATGTACCACTCCGTTTGTGTGAGGATAAGTTTGGTGCTTTAAACAGAAAGTAAAATATATTGAATGAATTTCTTGAAAAATATAATGTTTTTATGTTGTAGGGAATCGTACGCGTATGAATTTACAGAATCCCTTAAGAAAAGCAGCTGGGGAGGTCCTAGAATTGTATCTTGTAAAAAAAGATTTTATCAAAAAATGTGCTTGTATGCTAATCAAAATCGTCTACATCTTCTTCATGACCAGTCTGTTATGAACAAAAAAAGGAAAATATAAAAGGTTTCTAAGAATCGTAGTTTTGTATAGATAAACTAATCTAATGCTAAAAATAAAAAATAGACATAATTTACATGCGCAATGTGGCCATTTAAAATATAATTTTAAATCCTAAATTTTTTTCCTGTTTTGAAACTTAAAGGGTGATAAAACTTAGGGGAACCTAGGCTAGCCTTTTCCAAAAACCCAAATAGATCACTTAGGGGAACCTGGGCTAGCCTTTTCCGAAGACAAATGCAAAAAGTTAGAAGCACCGTTGAAGCTGACCCTTGTCGAAAAGTTTGCCAGAAGCAGACCCCAACTTGAGAAGCTCAGGCGAGATTTTCAAGCAGCGGGTTTCAAAGGACATACGAGAATTCACTTGCTGGATAATCATCAAGTCCTCATTCCTTTTACTCTCCTTGAAGATTATTACAGATGTTGGATGCACATGGTATGTAATTTTTGAACGTATTCATTGCGTATTACTAAATGGGTTCCGTTGGAAATATGATAGGGCATCCATTGAAGATAGATCGAGTTACACTCAATCGAACCAGACCCCACGTAGCTAAGATCTGCGTGAAAATAGATGTAACACAACAGCTAAGAGAGAGGATCTGGATAAATTTTAGAAACAAGGGTTTCTGGCAGTACTTAGAATACGAAGGTATCCTCTATTACTGTTCTAACTGTTTGAAACTAGGACATATTGCCTCTTCTTGCAGGGTAGATTTAAATATGAAGAATTCAGCATGGAGGCCAAGGAATGAGGACCCTGGTAAAGATTCAGTCAAACAAAAGGTTTCATCATCAGGTTTGACAGATAAGGAAAAAGATTAAATTCCTAATGCTAATGTGTTTACTGACATGTATCAGAAATCTTTAGGTGTATTGAATACTAAGCATGTGTATGTTTCTAAAACTGGAAAAGTTTTAAATTATAATATAATGGATAAATACCAGTTTAAATCAGAACAAGGAACCTACGGAGATAATTGTGAACTTAGAAATGGAACATGATGATAAGAAACTTGATGAGGAATCTGATAAGATTAATGGTATGCAAAACATAGTTCCCATGGCTAAAAATGATAATTCTTAAAAGAGTTATGTACTTCTGAAAGTTTCATCTAGTGATGAAATGAATTAAGATGAAAGAATTTCAAATCAAAACACTCAAATTAATGACTTCCCTAATTCACTAGCAATGTAAGATAAAAAATGTTTCATTGGGAGAGATATAGAATTTCAGATTGATTAGGAGATTCAGGTCCAAAAAGAATCTATGTTGCTAAATCAAAAATATTTCTCGATTAAATCAGGCAAAGATAACATAAGTGAACCTTTTTTTATTATTCCCTGAAGACAAAGAATTAATGGGTAATATTGATTTGAATGCAACGAGTCAACGGTCAGCAGAAACATCAAATAAGAGATTTTCAGGAAATATCATCTTAGAGCCTAATCTGGTAGCTCATAACAGGTTCACTACCTTAATAAATGAGGAAGTTATAACCCATGATTTAAACTAAACTGATTCTCAAAAAGAGGCATCAACTACATGAAGATATAGAAAGAAAGATTATACAAGTGTTCCTGTGACTATTAAGACTAGATCACATGTTGAAGTTGAATTAAAATATTCTTAAATGGTATCATTTAATATCTGTATATGGAATGTAGTGGAATTAAGAATGAAAAAGCACAACTTAAAGTTAAAAATATCAAGAGGAAACATAACATATCTTTGTTTGTACTAATTCAACCAATGTTAAAATCTGACTAATTATTTTCCATCAGATTTAATCGATTTTTTGGTGATCCAAGAAATAAAATATGGAATTTTTGGTCTTATGACTTTAACATTAACATAAAAACGGTTCATGATTAGTTCATATTGGCCGAACTTAAACATATATCAAGTTCAATAATTTGGGATTCAACTTTTGTGTATGGCAGACACAAAAGAACTGCTAGGTTTCCACTTTGGTCTGAACATCAGAATCATTGTAATCACCCTTTATGATGATAGGATATTTCAATGTGATAAGAGAACCAGTTGAGTACCCATGACAATGTCAACCCAACCTGAATTGTATGATGGACTTCAATGTGTTTATTGAACAAAACCAGTTGCAAGAAGTTCCCATTGTGGGTAATAACTTTACATGGACAGGGGTTAGAAATGGAAATGTTTGGCAAAGGCTTGACAGAGGGCTTGTTAATGAAAGCTTCCTGAATCTATTTCCTAACACAAGTATAAGTGTTAAGGCAAGATATCCCTCAGATCATTCACCTTTTCTGGTTAATATAGCTAACCTTAACTATTCCTCTGGACCAAAATCCATTAGAATCCAAACTTGCTGGATTAGACATCATGATTTCAAAAACATTGTTTTAGATTATTTGAACATGCCTAGTGATTGGTTTGGAATGATAAGATTCTCTCCTAAATTAAGAAGACTAAAAGGTTTTTTCAAAGATTGGAATAAGAATGTTTTTGGAAATATAAAAGATAAGTTTAAAGAGGCTGATGATCATGTTTTACTAAAGGAACTAAACCAGCAACAAAGAAATAATGAACACACAAGAGCTGAATTAAATAAAGCTAAAGCTGAGTTAATACTTGCCTTAACCAGAGAAGAAATTTTCTGGAAACAGAAATCCAGAGTTAAATGGTTAGAAGTAGGAGATTCTAATTCAAATTTCTTTCATTCCTCAGTCAAGTCTAAAAGTGCTAGACAAGCTATTTTAGAGATTCCAAATAGTCAAGGCCTTTGGTTAAAAATCCTGATTCAATTGTGGCCGAGGTTGTCAATTTTGGCTGAGGCTGTCAATTTTTTCTCTAATCTTCTAACTGATGAAAAACAAGATATAGATGCACTAACATCCTTTTCCTTGTTAAAAAACATTCCAAATCTTATATCTGAACATATGAATATAAATCTAATGAAACAAATAAGTTTGGATGTTTTTAAAAAATAGTATTAAAAATGGATGGTGATGCTCCACCAAGTCCTGATGGAAACCCAGGCAAATTCTAAACTGAATGTTGGGACATCATTTCCTAAGATTTACTGAGTGCAGTGAATGTATACCATATGGGTATTGCTATACCAAGAGCAATTGCATTAGCTTTTATAATTTGAATTCCTAAAAAGAAAGTCTGCTTTGCCTTTTTAGATTATAGACCTATTAGTCTTTCAAACTTTCTTAATAAATTTTTTTGAAGAGTCTACTGAAAGAATGAAACACATAATTCCGTCCATCATCTTCCCTAAGCAATATGCTTTTGTTCAGGGTAGAGAGCTGGCTGAAAATGTGCTTCTAAAGTAAGAACTAATTAATTTCTTAAATAACAGATAAGGAGGTTTCATTGTGATGTTTAAATTGGACATGATAAAAGCATTTGATAGGGTTTCATGGTGTTTTTTAAATACATTACTTTTAAAAATGGGTTTTCATGGCATGATTGTAAACAATATAATGGGTAATCTAGCAGCTACAAACTTCCCTGTGCTTGTCAATGGTAAATTTCAAAGTATCAAGAGGCATAAAACAAGGAGACTGACTGTCTCTGTATTTGTTTATAATTATTATTGAAGCTTTTACAAGGAACTTAGGATTACTATACAGTCAATAGAGAATTAGCTATTTTCAGATGCCTAACTCAGTAACTAAGGTCACACACCTAAGTTTTGCTGATGATACTGTTGTTTTTACTAAAACTAACAAGACCGGTGTGTAAAATTTAAAGACATTCCTTACTGTTTATGAAAAAGAAAATGATCAAAAAATAAATTTTGGAAAATCAGCTTACTACTTGTCAAAGCATGCTAAACCCTATCACATGACTCTTATACCTGAGCAGCTCAGCATTGAGGCTGGCTCTTTTCCATTTCAGTATCTAGGTTTTCCTATATATATAGGGAGAACTAAGCATATCTATTTTCAAAATTTCTTTGAAAAGTTGTCTGCCAAAATTTTCTTATGGTAGACTAAATGGCTTAATCAGGCAGGTAGACTCACCCTGATTAAACATGTTTTATCTGAAATCTCTCCGCATATTTTAGCTGTAACTAATCCTATAATTGGGACTATAGATAGATTACGTGTTATTTTTGCCAATTTGTTTGGGAAACATCTGAGTTTGGCCAAAAGAAAGTCTAGTGATCATGGACAAACATGGCCTTTCCAATTTTAGAGAATGGTTTAAATACTAAAATTTGCATATGGTTATCAAAAGTGTCTTAGTAAAACTCTGGTGGAAAATGCAAACTGGGAAATACCTATTGACTGAATTCATGTGGTCACTCCCTGATTATTTAAAACACTCTAAAACTTGGAAGAGGATAAAGAAGGTATATGAGATTGCATCAAACAATACAACCTTGCAGGTGTGTGAAGGTAATGTTTCTTTTTGGGATTCTAATTGGTTAAATAGAAAACCTCTGATAGATGTATGGAATTCTGAAATGGAACTACCTCACCCTGATATGACTATTGGGAGTTCTTCTTTGATCAGGAGCTTTATTGTGAAAATTTTAATTCTGGTCTAAATGCAGAATTTCAGTCTCCAATCAGCAATGACCTCCCACTTTTTGAAGGATATAAAGATGCTTTAATATGGAAACCTGAAAGTACTGGGAAGTTTACTTTAAAATCAGCATATGAAATCATCAGGACTCATAAATAGTAGTTCCATATTTGAAGCACACGTGGACTTAATTGTTTCCTAAAAAAATCAGTGTGCTTAATTGGAGAGTTCTGAACAGATATCACTACACCAGACATCCTGGAAGATTTTATATTACATATGCCATCTATTTGTCCATTGTGTAAAGCTGAATAAGATGAAATGCATCATATTTTTAATAGTTGTGAATGGACTCAAAGATTATGGAACAAGATTAACAGATTCTTTGCTATTGGTATTCTATCTTTTTCAAACCTCTGGGACAGGTTTTATCATTTCGGGAATATGAAGGTCAATTCTAAAGGTCTTTAACTAAGATTACTACCTTCTATAACTACTTGGTTTATTTGGTGCACAAGAAACAAATACATTTTTGATAATATTACACCAAATATGGAAAGAACCTTTTCCCAGATTATTGACATGACTTAACTGACTTTGCACATTCATGGAATAACATGGAAAACATCAGAGGGGTCAAAATTAGTACCTAGTTTGCTATCATTGACTTCTGTTGAGAAAAATGTACAGGTCATAAGAAACAGTATAGTTCACTGGAGGCTACCACATAAAGAGGAAAAGTTAAATACAGATGTATCCCCTTTTAAAAATGGTCAACCAGGGGCTGGTATTGTCATTAGAAATCAACAGGAAATGTCTGCTGGCAGAAGCTACCTATCTATACAACATGGACACTCTAGAGGCAGAACTAAGGTCTTTGATATTAGGAATTGAAGCTGCATTCTATAATGGTTTCTTAGATATCCAGGTTGAAATAGACTCTCTAATCCTGATTAAGATGATCAGAAGAGAGTATAAAATACCATGGAGGTTTTTTAACCTAATCAAAACAGTCCGGTGCTTAACATGTGAACTTTCTTTTACTTTTCTCATGTTTATGAAGAATCCAATTCTGTTGCCAATGCATTAGCTAAATTAGTTGGCTCATCTAAGTCAAATTGTGTTTTCCAGCAATCTAATTTACCACAGAATGTGAAGGGACTGGTGCTTTTGGATGCAAGAAAAATTCCAAATGTCAGAGCTTTTAAATAATCTATTTGGGAAGAATATACTACCGTGTGTTGTGTGCTATTGCAGGTGCAATGAAGGCTAGTTGGGGTAGGCAAGACATCAAACAAGGAGACAAAGGATGGCAAGGCTTCACAGTACAAATAAAAAAGAAATTGCGGATGATCAACCATCTAGTACACTAGTCTCTAGGGAGATCAGTGTGCAAGGATTTAGAACGGGAGGCCACCTCTTCAAGCTAACATGGGGTTATGAAGGCTTGAAAGTGGAAGTCCATTCTATATTTCGACTATGGGATTTGGCCTATTCATTTGCTAACAAGGGTGGAGGCAAAGTGAATAGGAAATCTATATTTGTTATTCTCATATAGTTCAGTATAACTCATCATGTAACTTTGATACTGAGCGAACAATGTATTATCCATTTTTCATAGAGGTTAAGGGAGCCTAATAAATATCCCTCTCGCCATTAGTGAGTTTTTAATTAAAAAATAAATAAAACCAGTAATAATATAAAAGGGAAAAATCAATAGAATTAAACTACAATTATAAAGAAAAGTTTGCACAAAATGAAAAAATAATAATCTGAAAGAGGATAGAAAAGGAAGCACACTTTGATTCCAGTGGCAGAGTATCTGATAGAAGCGGCGCTTGAGTAACATTGTCTGTTCGTTGCTAGACACGGGAGCGCGTGTCCAAGAAAAGCCTCGCATGAACATCTTTGGTGGCATGTGCATCTCAATCGCTTAATCGTTTAAAATCTCCTTATTGAAAACCTTTGTAAATGAAATCAAAATCCCTGAAAATTCACATATATGTTGCCTCCCCAAACCGTCGGTTGAAAATTTGAGCGCTCTAGTGTGTCTAATGCCTACTGAATCGCATGAATTTAATTAAATATTTTGAATCATTAAACACATTACTTATTTTTGTGCGTAGTGCACTGCATGAATTAGCACGACATTGCACGAAATAATCCTCAAATTACACAAATATTTTTATTTACAACCAATAAAAATATAATTAACACATATATAAGTTACATTAAATATATTTTCACAATGCATGACATTCACAGAATATCGCACGAAATGATTCTTTTGTTGCACAAATATTTTGCATGCTTATATGTGTCAAATGTAAAAGTAAGTAACACTTATATGAGTTACATTTTGCATCAGAATGATGACGCATATCGCTCTACAAATTTTGAATCAAGATAATATTGCATAAAGTTATTTTTAGCCATAAGACAACAACAAAGTGATTAGAATAGTAATACTCTTACTTTGTGCATACAATTTATGAAAAACTTAACAAATTCATGCTTGTGTAATATATTGTAATATAAAATTTATATTATATTATATTTATTAATCGGAAGTAAAATTAGATACTTACTTTAATTAATAATAGTATTTAAATTCACCTACTTGCTAAAGGAATTTTTAATAGTTAGAAATGAATAATAAAATGTTTAGAAATTGTCAACATTTGTCATAATCTTTCTCGAATAAAATCTCAAATATAGAACACATATCACAATAATTTTATTTCCATATGTGCTTTATAGTGCATGTATTTAAAAAGGAGAAAACAAAATGAACACGCTAATATAAGAAATCTAAAATGTTTTAATGGAAGTGTGATTCCATTGAAATAATTATATGACAAATTATATTGCATATAATGAGGAGTGACTATAATGGATGCTTTGTGGTTGGGGATTTATATTTTTGGAATGTGCATGTTATGTGCACGAATTAGAAAAAAAATAGATGCACCAATTTAGGTTTGTAGAAATGAAAGGAATTAGAAAATTTGGTAGCTCAAAATAGATGCACCCCCAAAATGCATTTGGCTTTACCTTTGAGAGTCGACTTTACCAAATCATGCACAGATTGATCATGAGTAAGATGTGAACGATTGTGATCAACATACGAACTCATTTCTTGATAAAATAGATATTTGCAAACTAAAATCATCAGGGCTTCCATAACTGCTTATTTGGACATATTTTGTATGCCAAATAGCATTTGGTTCTCTACAACCCAACAAGAAGTGCTTTTCCAAGCAATTCATCTATCTCAAATATTTTTTGTTCAAAGCACTGAACTTATATCCTACCCATATCCCATTAAAATATAGAAGTGCAAAATTTAAAAAGAAAAAAAAATAGAAACGGGAAAGGAAAGGACTTAAACAAAATTTCCTTAATCTGCTTCCGGTTTGATTTCGTTTTAATGATTAAATAAAATCCGGAAACAATTAGGAAATCATGTTAGTGTCTATATAAACCCAACACTCATACCTCATTTGTGTGTGTCCGAAAGCCCTAAGCTCTCAGCCTATAACAAGAAATCCTGCACCCATTTTATTGATCGCAATATTTTGATGGCTCTTCTGTTGGTGGCGCATCCCTTCGCACTATTCCCAACAGAACAAATTGGTGTATGTCATATTTTTAGGATCCAGACATTGGAAACTACTACTACGGTGACGCCCACCCGATGAAACCCCACTGTATTCGTATGGCGCACCTAATCCTGCACATATTGATCATGAGTAAGATGTGAACGTTTCTGATTAACATACAAACTCATTTCTTGATAAAATAGATGTTTGTAAACTAAAATCCTTAGTACTTCCATGAATGGTTATTTGGACATATTCTGTATGTCCAAAAGCACTTGGTTCTCTACAACCTTACAAGTAGTGCCTTTTCCAAGTAATTCATTCAATCTCCAATAATGTTTGTTCAAAGCACTGAACTTATGCTCACATTGACGAGGTGATACATGATAACCCTTATGTGCCATGACATCTGAGATAACCCTCAAGGATAATTTCTCTTTGGAGTTGATCCCTGATGAGCATAGAGTTATAGATTATAAGAGTTGCTTTTGATAATGAGAAGTTACCAACCAAAATGTTTAATGATTTGAACAAGAAGTTGAGGAGATTTAAGTGAATTTAAATATTATTTAATAAAAATTATATGTGAAAAAATTGAATCATTAAATATGTGACTAGTTATTGTACCTAATGCAGTGCATGAAATTTGCACGACATCACACGAAATATTCCTCCCATTAGACAGATATGTATATCTAGATCAAATGAAATAAATAAAGTAAGATACATGTATGGCTACATGTAAAATGATTAAATGAATTAAATATTTTAATCATTAAACACATTAATGATTGTTGTGCCTAGTGTAATGTATTAAATTAGCATGATATTGCATGAAATGATCCTCTTAGCGCACAAAATATTTGCACTAAAATGATGAAATAAATTTTAAAGTTTGAATCATTAACTTAGATATAGGAAATGAATACTTAAAAGTCAACAAATCAAACTATTCAATCGATAATCTTTATATACGCCACACGTATTTAGAGTCAATGATATATCGGAGAATTCAAAGAGGCCAAAATTAAAATGGAAAGTCAAATTTTAAAATGAATAAGAAAGAAACCACGATTGAACCAAATCATGGATCTCTATAATGACATTACCTCGAGAATGCATAGGCTTGCGGTGCATTGTACTGCACGAGCCGACACAATTTCCATCCATTCATTAAGCTATTTGTAAGATAACACTAATTTTGTACTTCATTTGACATTGTACATGGATCTATCTATCACCTATATAGCTTTATAATCATACTAAAAAATTACACGCTAAAATTTTACACAAATTTGTTTTTTGCAACTAATCATTTTATTTAATTATTAAACTTTTTCTACCTTTCTAGAAGAAAGAAATAGGATAGTTGATGAAGCAAACTGGGTCGGGGCGTAACCTAATTGTTGTTTAACATTCATTCTCTCTTGATCTCATAAACAGTCAACTATTATCATTGGAACCCTAACCATAACATTGGGGTTTGAGATCTTAACGATTTGGGGGTGGTTGGGGGAGGGGGGGGGGGGGGGGTTCCTTAAAATTTTATTATTGAAATTTTTTATAATTATTTTGAAGTAATTTGGTCAATTCTTTTCTAAAATTGGCCATCCGTCGTCAACGAGTTCAGTGTTATTTAGGCACTTTAAAAAAATATGGGATCAGATTATTACTTACCAAGAAACTAAGAATTATGAGAGCACTTTTTTTCTTGAAGACATGATCAAAAGAAGATATTTCATACATTCCAATTAGTGGTGACAAATGGGAGGGTTCAAAAAATTTAGTTTGAGTAAGAACTAAATAAGAAATATCAGCCAGTCCTTTAATCTATTTGTACGATAACTCGTTTGGATTTTATTATTGAAGTCTTTTTTTTTTCCGTAAAAACCATTCAAAGATGGGGGAAATTATATTAGGCCTTCCCAAGCCGTGTAAAATAACAAAAATTGAAAACAGGAATAGAAAATGAAGCCATTGGCTTAGTTGGAATTTACATGAGGGAGCTAAAGCTAATGAAGCAACATTTGTTGCTTCCAAAATGTAGTAAAAAACTAGCTGATTGTTGGAGGATTACGAAGACTGTTAGTAAATTTAGGAAGAATATCGAACTTATTAATGAATCGAAAGATCGAGACATAGGTCAGTCAGACACATCCCAAAAGCACTAAGGAGCCTATCTTCCAGATAAAAGAATCGAAAGAGTAGCTAATTTCAACAAAGAAAAACAGCATCAAGCAAATCACTTCATCCTTAAGCCTTCATTGCCTTTAAAAACCGCATTTAATACACCTGCAAGTAACATTTTATCAGTAGCATCCATTCAATGTAAAAATCTTAAGGAAGGTGTACCTATCTGATCTAGTCTAAGTAGCCCCTGAATGTTATTAGATAACATATTAAAAGTAAACATGGATACACTAGTCTCAGCTTTGAGACATGTCTTAGCAAGAGCATCAGCTACCAGATTAGCTTGCCTCTGAATATGAACAAGAATAATATTTCCCAAGATTTGCTTTGTGTCATCAGCTAATTGAAACAGCGGCCAGGGGGCATATAATGGATCAAGAACTGACTTCACAACATTCATACAGTCAGATTCAAGGCAAGCATGAGTAAAGAAACCAGCATATTTCTGTATGGCAAACTTTATTGCCTTCATTTCAGCTTCCTGAGGGGAATTAGCAGCTGTAAATTTAATATGAGCAACAATAAAGCCACCCCTGCTATCTCTTATGATCATACCAATTCCACACATATTCAATTGACCATTCTATGCAGCATCTACGTTAATTTTATAACCCCTACATGGTTTAGTCCAAGCAATTTTGAGGATTTTTGGCTTTGGAGGTAGTTTAATTACAGGGAGAAAAGAGTGATCAGCAATGTCAATGTCTACTTTAGCTTTTATGAAAATAGGTTTAGCAGTGAACATATAAAAAATTTGTTCTTGATGTGAGATTAGACTAAACCTGTTAATGGGATGGCAGAATCATACAAAATTTTGTTCCTCATTTTCCACAAATGCCAACATGTAATAGCAGCAGCAGATCTAATAATTTCAGAGTGGAGAGCGCTCAGACCAGAATATATCAAGTAGCAAGAAAGTTTATCCCATATAGATGGGTAAACCATTCCTGAAATTCCCATGAATGAGTGGACTACTTTCCAAATTTGAACAGCAAATGAACACGAATTAAAAAAAATGATCCAATGAATCCTCATGATTATTACACATACAGCACTTAGAAGGCAGTGAGAATCTCAAATTGCGCAGGTTATTGTCAAAGGGAAGAAAAGAATTCATCATTTTCCACATGAAGACAGAAATCTTTTTTTCAATTCTTGAACTCCAAATATATTGAGCAGAAAAGACAGTACCTCTCTGATTTCTGAGCAGGAGATAAATGGATTTAAAAGAGAATTCACCTTTGGGACCCGGTTTCCATATAAGTCTATCTTTCCTGTGTGAAAATAGATTTGCTTCCTGTAAAAGAGTGACAGCATGAGGGGATAGAAAAGGGGAAATTTCCTTAAGTATAAATGATTTGTTTGTAATGAAGTCTGAGACTGTACATGAGTACGAAATATTGACAAGGTTTGGATCACACAAATCCTCAACTGGACCAATATCTAACCAGTTTGAGGTCCAGAAATTACAATCTCCTCTTCCCACTATAACCCTGGAGTTAGTTTCTGCCCAAGTATTAATTTCACTGATTCTCTTCCAGTTTGGGGAATTTCTGGAAGAGAAAGGCAGTGATGCAACTAGGTGAGTCCATAGTGCCTCAGCCTTTTGAAACTTCCACCACAACTTAACTGAGCATGTTTTTATGATGGTGGTTATTGATCTAAAACCTAGACCATTTTGGTTTATGGGATAGCAAAGTGCATTCCATTTCCTCCATGATCTTTTAGGTTTTTGATCAATATTCCCCCAAAAAAATTTACTGAGTTTTTTCTCTATGGCAGAAATGATCTCATTGCTAGGCTTTAGGACTGACCATATATGTTGAGGAATGGAGTAGATACATGACTGTATTAATGTGATTTTCCCCCCAGTAGAGAGCCACCTGTTTTTCCAACCCCCAATCCTATTATCTATCTGCTCAATTATAGGTTGGAAATAGATTTTCCTGGCTGTCCCTGTGAAAATGGGAACTCCAAGATATGTAAAGGGGAATCTACCAATTTTCATACCTAGAGCCCTTCTTATATTGCTGACTTTATGAACAGAGGCATGTTTTCCTATGTAGATGTCACTTTTACTGTAATTTATCTTTTGGCCAGTAACATCTTCAAATTTTGTGAGGAAGGCCTTAAATCTGATCAGTGTTTGATTATTTGCTGTTAAGAAGACCACAGTATCATCAGCATAAGATAAGTGTGAAATTTGTAGGGCATTACCTGGTAGATCATAATATGAGAGTTTACCATTCAGAAAAATGAAAGCTAAACTCCTGGTAAAGGACTTAGAGAAGATATTAAAAAGAAAAGGGGAGAGGGGATCTCCCTGTTTAATTCCCCTTGTGGACTGAAAATAACCTACAGGCTTACCATTTATAAGGATTGAGAACCAGGCCTGTGCTAAATTCTTCATAATGATGAAGATGAATTTTGCAGAAAAACCAAATCTAGCAAGAACAGAATAAAGGAATGACCGCTTAACTCTATCAAAGGCTTTCTTAAGATCAAGTTTAACAATGCAGTTAGGATCCCTTTTTTTCCTATTCAAAAACCTGACCATTTCTTGCAGGTAGATGACATTATCCGATATGTCTCTTCCTTTAAGAAAAGCTGTTTGATGTGGGGAAATAATTTTTGGCATTATAGACTTAAGTCTTTCCATTAACACTTTGGAAAAGATTTTGTTAAGAACATTGGAGAGACTTATTGGTCTGTAATCATCAAATGAGATAGGGGTTTGTTTTTTCGGGATAATGGCAATCTAGGTGCTACCAATGCCCCTTGGAATATTACTTACAGCAAGAAAATCATTTACAGCAGACAGTAAATCCATAGCAATTATATCACAAGAATTAATGTAGAATTTAGCTGTGAATCCATCAGGCCCCGGACTGCTATTCTTATTCAAACTTATCACAATATCCCTAAGTTCAATCAGTGAGGCAGGTTGCAGGAGTATCTCATTTTCTTCCTGAGTGATCAGTTTAGGAATTTGGCTAAGGAAGTGTGATTTGTAAAAATTGCTATCAGAGGGATTGTCTTCTGTTAAAAGATCTTGGTAATAGTGAATGACATCATTTTCAATATCCTGTATACTATCTATCCACTGGCCATTACTATTCCTAATTTTTGTAATCTTTAATCCGCACTTTCTCTCCTTGACCGAGTTATGGAAAAAACTAGTGTTATTGTCCCCCTCCTTTAGCCATTTAACCTTTGCCTTATGTTTCCAGAAACTTTTCTGCTCTACTAGAGACCTAACTAACTTAGCCTTGGCCTCTTTTAGCTTCAGCATATTTCCCTCAGAAGCATCTAGGTCATACTTCTGCTCCTGAGTGTGGAGAGCAGCTTCAGCTTTTATGACATTATCAGTTATGTTACCAAAAATTTCTTTATTCCAAATTTTGAGCTCTTTTTTCAGTCTTACCAGCTTGAGGAAAAAACCAAGCATTCCTGATTTGTGATGAGGCAGATCCCATTTTTGTCTAATCACTTCACTGAATTCTTTCCTTTTATACCATGTATTTAAGAATCTAAATGGTCTAGGAGTAGAAAGGATATCATTGCCAATAGTGAGAAGCATAGGATTGTGGTCAGAAGATATTCGATTCAAAATGTGGACAGATGATGTAGGAAAATTGGAAGACCATGAAGAGGTACAAAGGCCTCTATCTAGTCTTTGAATAGTAGGGTTCCTTAGTCTGTTATTGCTCCATGTGAACAGATTCCCAACTGTATTAATTTCTTCCAAAGCCATAACATTAATAAAATCCTTAAAGTCCCTCATACTACCTAGTTTAGGAGTAGAAGGACCTTTATATTCATTTATTGATGTTATAGCATTAAAAGCACCTATAAAAATAGAATCAGAGTGGTTTAATGACTTAAGATCAGACTAAAGAGAAGTCCTGCCATTTCTAGTTCTAAGTCCATACACAAAGAATGCATCCATACTTTTATTCAGAGTTAGACTATTCACATTAATAGCTAAAAATTGCAGATTATCACATTTCAAGGTTAGAGTTATGCTGGAGTTCCAGAAAAGCCAAATCTGGCCATTGCCAGCCTGCAAACAGTTATCAAAATGTAAACGATGTCTATAGGCATCACATTGCATATTATCATGTTTTGGTTCAATCAAGCATAAAAGATCTAAGCTGTGCCTATTTATCAAATTATGAAGTCTTAGCATAGAAGTGTCCATTCCCCTAATGTTCCAAACCAAAAACTTAATATTAAGTGTTGTGTTATTCATAAGGAAACATTGTTAGAGCTTTTTGATCTAGTCATGATAGTATTTAACTGTGTTAAATAGGTCTCATTCCTATGGTTAGAAACCGTGTCTGTTTGTTTCCCTTTTTTCGACTTGGATGATCCAGGGTGGGAACTAGATACCTGACTTACCTGGGTAACAACAGTATCATCACCAGTGTCAAAAGGAGCAGAAGTTGTGATGTCACTAGGAGGAGCCTCCGCATTGGATATATCATCATCATCAAGTGGTAGGAACCTGTTTTGCCTATGCTTTTGCAGGGAGAAAATGAATTTTTTTGCAGCAACAATAGAGTTAAAAGGGGAGAAAGGCTTACCCCGTTTGCTAGGAATGTCATCCTTAGCAAAACCTACCTTTTTATTGAGATGAGGAGGGGCAGATAAGGATTGTTTGGTCAAGTATATAGGAGACCGAAGGAGAGAATCCGAGGGAACATCAGTTTTAGCTTGATTCACTTTAAGTAATTCAGTATTGGCATTATTACCCTCAACTTTTTCCTGGTTAGGGATCAAAACTTGATTCCTATCTACAACTTGTTTCTCAACATCAGAGTCAATAATCAGCAGGTCAGGTTGCTCAGTAACATGATTATCTTTGGTTTGATTATCAGCCCTCTCATGAGTATAAACCATATCCTCATTTTGATCAACATTTTTTCCCCAGCCTCAATATGATCAACATTTTTAGTCTGAACTACTTTCTGTTTTGGGACATATCTAAGATTCTGAGTAGACAGGATTTTCAGTTTATCAGAAACCGAAAAACCAGAACCCCCTGCCTTGTTAATTCTTTCATTTATTCGGCTGATTACACCCTGCTCATGATCATCATAAACCAATTGTTGATACTTAGAATTTCCCGTATCACTATGGTTAGGGATAGGTTTATCCATCTTATATATCTTTGGCTTCTTAAGTTCTGGATGTAAGTAAATGCACAAGTTATCATCATGTCCTATAACTTTACAGTGGTGGCAATAAAGGGGAAGTTCCTCGAATTCTAAGTGAAGTTTAACCACATTGTATTCTATTCCATCCTCCTCAATGCCCACTCTAATGAATGCCGGCTATTTTTTTTAAGTCAATTTCAACGCACATCTTTACAGCAGATGGTCTAGTTAGGCCAGCAGTTGTAGAGTCCAATTTAATATAGTTACCTATCTGATTACCCATGGATTCTAGCATAGTGAGGTTATAGAAAAATACTGGAACATGATGGATAGTGACCCAAAAAGGAACTATCAAGGATTCAACCTCGGGGGAGAAATCAGTAGTCCATTTAAGCACTTTCATGGGGGCATTATTGAAATTCCACTGACCTTTGATCCATAGTCGCTGGTAATCTTCCTTGTCCTGGAAGCGGATCAGTACGTGCCTGAAGTCGATGGAGCCCAGCTGAAATTTACCTTTAAAGCCCACAGAGTTGAAAGCGTCATTCAGAGCTGCCATGGATGGTTTCCCTCGTGCAAACTTACCCACCAAGGCATTTTGATAATGAGAAGCAAGGATTTCCGCCTCTTTCCTGGTTACCAGGAAAGATATTTCCCCCTTGTAGTTGGTTTTTAGGACAATTTCGGGATTAGAGGGGAGGGAAACAGATAGAGGTGGGGGTCGATTGCCCAAAGCTTGTAGAAAGGTTTTGGCCGGCGCGATTCCGCCGCGGCCTGGCGGAGGAGCCGCCATGATTGGATCAAAGAAGACGCAGAAAGGATCGTTAGCGGTAGGAACAGTGAAAGTAAAAAGGAAAGAAGAAAAAGGATGAGAAATGGTAAGTGTTTTGCACTTCGATCGCACACAGCTACAGTAATTGGCAATACAATCGGCAATTGATGTAAAGTTGATATTATTATTATTGAATTCATGATTTAAAGTTGCTAATTCGGAACTCATTCCAGAAAAACAAATTTTGAAGGTTCAAATTATAGTTCCAATACAGTAACTACGTAACTACAATTCGTTCCATCGAAAACAAAAAAGGGTGACATTTTATGGTTAGTTTGGGTTCTAAAAATACAAACGACTTCCGAGTTTGGAACTAGCATGAATCAGGTTTTCCTTTTCCACCACTAAATATTTCTGAGCTTGTAAGTGTAATTCGAGCCTTTCAGGAAAACATGTTAGAAAAAAATGGTAGGCATTTTTTATCAGTTTAGTCTGGAAACTACGTACGAGCTCAGAAACTCATAACTAGTGATGATCGGATCATTGATATCCAAGAAATAAATGTTTACGAGCTCAGAACTATTTCTGAGGTTGGAAAAAGAAAGGGACAACAAAGTTCCGCACTTGTAACTGCATCGAAAAGTATGGTTATTTTATTTCAAGAAACAAATCCTATTGCTCGGTATCCCTACCCATGCGCCAAACTTGACCTATTAAAATACTTCTTAGCCATAGAAAATAGGCACAACAAGGTGACCTCCATAACCCCGTGCCAAGTTTGTTGATGGAAAATTTCTGTGGGTCCATAATTATTTTGAAGCCTCAACTAGTAATTTGGCAACAGGTATTTATCAATCCACCTAGGCATAATGGCTCTAAATCTAAAGCATGAATTACCTTAGGATTTATACATTTTCTACGATGAAATTTAACATACCTCTGTTCGGCCCCATTGTTGAAGAAGCAGTTGGAATTCCCTAGCTTTTGATACGATCGATAACTATGACTCGATGCATTTCCCGCTCCACCACAAATATTTGCACTGTGATACCTAGGTCCCATTAGTTTTGGAAGGGTAATCAATCGAATTGGGTGTTGAAACGAGAAATTGACCTATTTGGGATTTGGGGCCTAGGTTTCTTGAGCGTTTATTCTAATTGAAATTCCATCAGCCATTTTTATATACTCAGATTAGGTTCGGAGCTCGGAACCTAGTCAGAGCTATTTATCAAAGATCATATTTAGTTGTAGGCTCAGAACCTCTTCCTCAAAACGTTTTACGAGCTCGAAACTTATAATCAGTCCTTGGTCAAATACAGAGCAAAAAGAATGGTTTTAAAATGGGTATTTAATACCCATTTGATTGAGCATGAATTCCCTCCAATTTTCGCCCCCCAAAACCCTCTCCATCCATTATTCTACACATTCATTCAAAACTCTCTCGTAAATTCTCACAAGCATATCTTACCCACCAAAAAATCTAGTTATCATCATCTACCTAACATACTCACTTAAGAATTACCATGAAAGAGGTCGGCGTTTGGTTAGGGTTTACTCCATCAATAATATGGTCTTCATAGATCATTTTAAATTCTAATCCTCATCTATTTTTCACAAGGTAAATGTTAAAGTGTTGGTATTTCTGTATAGGAGGGTATTTTAGCTTCATGTTTTCATTGAGTGTTACTCTCATGATGTAGGTAAATGGTGTGTGTTATTATGATCCTTATATGTTATTTTTTATATGAAATGTCACCTATTGTAGTATAGTTATTTACAAATATAATATAATGGTTGCTTTTCAGGTAGATAATTGTCACAGAAAAGGACTCGTGAAAGACCATGGGAGGCCTTCGCCGTACCTCTCAAAGTTAATATTTATAAGCCCTAAATGCTTACTATCTACAACTAAGTAGATAGCGGCAAGTCAGGGCCATCCACGGAGAAGAGGGATTTTCTCAAGCGTTTAAACACAAATGGTTGATATTAGGCTAGAAGTAGATATATATATACATATAAAAGCGAGTAAATGAGGGGGGGGAGGGGTTTGGTTGTTTGGCGGTCCTAAGTTACGAAAGTTAAAAGACAAGATAACTAGTAAAGCCAAGTAACCATGCTAATCATCAAACAAACTAAGAAAAAAGGGTACAAAAGTGAACCCTAAAAGTTCTAATATAACCGTATATAATGCGCACATCAGACCCACACATTCACATGGAGAAAATTCTGATACATTAGGCATTGAGGATGATGAGGAAGTTGGGTCGATGGAGGTCAAGATTGCTAGGACATATTGTAAGATTTTAAAATGGAGAATGGTAAGGAGGGAGTTAACTTTGTTGATACTTAACCAAGAAAGAAAATGTTTTTCCGATGAACATGCTAAGTGGTTGAGTTGGGTAGGGAAGGTTGGTAGAATGGGGGTAGAAATCAAGTATGATTATTGGCACGAGGTCCCTAAAGAATACAAAGCCGTCTTATGGACACAGTGCAAGGTGTCTACAAGCAAATTTTAATTTAATTATGCTTCTAACACTTTTTTTGATCAAAAGTTAAAGCTAATTTAATGAAATGTATATGATCGTGACCCTTTTTAATTTTAATAGTGGTTGTTTGAGATCGATTTTCCGGATTTGGATGATTTGAAGAAGAAGGCAATGGCCATAGTGTCAAAGAGTTCTAGAGAACACAAGTACACCTTGTCTAGAGATTAAATATTATCAAGTACAAATGGGGATCGTCCATGGTTGACTTATACACATATTCTACCGGAAAGTTTGGAGATTTATAAGAGACAAACCTAGGAGAGCGAGGAAAATGTTCCCTTAATATAGTCTTTACATGGTTATGACATCGTAATCTAGGGTACGAGTGAGGGAAAAAAATGTAATGCATTGAAAAACATAACTCCGCATCGGAAGATCCGGGGGGATATGGGTTAGCGTCGCTTAAAATAGTAAAAGAACATTTTTAAAGGGATTTCCAAATCTCCATCCGGGGGGGGGGGAATGACTGAGGAAGAGGCAAGGTCTATGGTCAAACTAATCGATGTGGATGAAATTGAGAGGTGTGATCTCTACTTGAAGAACCGGCAAAGAAAAAAGGGTGGATACGATAAAGCTCCCGTAATTGAAGTCGCTGAACGAGTGGTAAGACCGTATTTCTTACTTTTAATTTTAATCGTATATTTATTACTTTAATTATTGTTTAGTGAACTACTAAACGTGCATAGGCAAATGATGAGACTCTAGAAGCATGTGTTTCCTAAGGCATTTAGCATATCTTTTGTTAGCTTTTGTATGGTAGATTGCTAGATTCAGGTGAGTTTACGTTATATGGGGGCTATTGTTGTTTTTCTTATCTAAATCCCTTATTTTTAGCTCATTTAAATCTAATGGATACTATGTCCCTACGAGCGTCTGTTACCCTTTTTTGAGCTTTTATTTGTAGATTCCTCATGGGCACTTTGGGCTGTGTAAAAGGCCATTCACAAGAATGGTAATTGATGTGCTTCATTATACATGCATTAACCATTGCATTCGACGTAATAATTAGCTTGTTTTATATGCTGATTTGCTAGTATTAGTTGAGTTTACGTGACAAGGGGTTTAGATGACCATGTTTGGTTTTCTTGGCTAAATCCCGTGTTTTGTAGACTTAATTGGTACTAATGGACATCTTGTATCCATGGGAACCTATATTCTCCTTTGTGATTATCCTTAGTGGGTCTCTCATGGATACTTTTTGTTACATTCTATGTGAAGACCGTTTGCATGGACGGTAGAAGTTATTAAAGGTCATTCGCAAGACGGTAGAAGAGGTTGAAAACCATTCACATTAAAATGGTAAGATATAAAGCCCACAAAAATGAAATCATGATAGTAGAAGGATGGAGCCAAAGATAGGAAGCAATGGAGTTTAAAAAGGCCTAGGGAGAAGCAGAGAACCGTGGTCCGAGTGTTGTGCCAAATCATGGAAACAATCCAAGAAAAATCATCTTTCAAGGTTTTTTCCATGAGATTAGTTTCCTTGAAAATCATAAAATCAACTACAAGAACTGTCAAAACGGACCAATGGTTCATCCGTAGTGAAGGAAAGAAGTTCAGCCGGCGAAGCACAAATAGGTTGGCGTGGACCGTTCATGGTTGGCACCAAAGGAGGCACCAACGGACCGTACTAGATGACATGGTCCGCACTACATATCTTTGGCACAGACCATGCCAAGGCCCGGCATAGACCGCCCCAAACTCGATGGGCCACGCACGTAAATTTCAACTTTCACTAAAAAATGGCCAAGTATGGGCGCAGACTGTCCCATTTTTTACGGTCTGCGCTATTTCAAGTGCAAAATATCAAAAGAAACTGGCAAGATGTGAAGAATTGAGTGGGCCGCACCAAAATACTTAGCAAAATGCCCTTTGAGACAACGGGCCCTGGCAAACAACTCGGACCGCACTCGGAATGGGTCGTGCCAAATTTGGTGCCCCACACACACTATTCACATGTCTGTGCCAAGGACTCGTACGGAGGCACTATTCACAGGTGCGTGCCTAATCTTTGGCACGGATCACTATTCACAGTTCGCATGCACTATTCACACCCTCCCTTTCTCAATTTTTATCTGATTTCCCTCAACCATGTATCAAAATTTTAATATTTCTAAGCTATATCTAACCCACTAAATCTCAGCCCCAGAAAGTCATGCCAAGGAGTAGGCACAGTCTGTGCAAGATCACACGGCCCGTGATAAGGAGACAGATGGACCACACCTGATCTCGCAGCTCATACCTGATTCCGTGGCCCATGCCAGCACTAATCACACAGGACATGCCAGATCTGGCACCCTGAACCAACATGGACCATGGAGGCGGTGCAGATTGTGCCATCTGCGATGGTCCGTGCCAAGTGGAAGCTGAACTAGGGTTTACACATTTTGGCCTATTTTTAGGCCCAATCCACTACTACTATATATAGGAGCCTTTAGTCTTCTTAGAAAACCTATGTAGGCATAATGTAGATTTTCTCTCTCTAGTTAGGTAGAAGGAAGATGATAACTCTCTCTCTAGAGTTCTTCTTCTTTTTCCTTCTCTTTTCTTTATCTTTTCTTCTTCTTATTTTTCTAGATCTAAGGTGTTTAACTTAATATTTGCCATAGATCTAATTTATAGGGAGTATATTTATAGCTTGGGGATTATTGTATTCATATGTTGATTCTTCTTATTTTTCTAGATCTAAGGTGTTTAACTTAATATTTTCCATAGATCTAATTTATCGGGAGTATATTTATAGCTTGGGGATTATTGTATTCATATGTTGATTTATACTTTTTTGAGATTCCTAGTTCATCCTAATTATTGTGCTTGTGATATTATTGTGACTTGTTTTTTAATATTAGAATTGCATGATTACTACACTCCATTAGCACACACTCTAGTTTATATTCATGTTGGTGCAAATATTGATGCCCCCCGGGGAAGAGAAACCTCAGATGTGTTATGGTTAACAAGGTACGGGTCCATGTGGGTGTGTGCATGGAGGTCTTTCTCGAGTATTGCATCTGTTACGTTCCAATACACCAGTCTTAGCTGATTATGTAAAGTAGTCTGATGGGTTACCAGTAGAGATAGAAAAAAATACAAAGCTAGGGTTGTAAGAGGTCTTAGTGGCATTGATAAGGTTCCAACTACCCTCTGCCTCATTTATAGGCCTAGGGAGTAGAGCATTCATGGTGGAAGACCGAGACGTAATCACACGGGAGAGAAACAAACCTATAACAACGGTCGAACCTTGTTGTACTCCCCTAACTAGGAAGACGGTTTCAAGGGAGGGTTGCGAGTGCACACGATATGACAGGTACGGGGAAGTGGATGCCATCGACCAAACCACGTGTTATGAGCACTATATTAGGTTTGTCTAAATCTCACATGTGAATGAACCAAAGATCGAAGCATTAAATCGACCATGTTACACAAACATTCCCTAAGTGCTTATCCATATAGATAACTTGTTTTGTATTTTCATGCTTTGTAGTTGTTAGTCAAAAAACAAAACCCCCCCATTTGCCATGCTATATATTCCTAGAAACTCGTACGGATTGAAAACCTAGACAAGGTTATTTTTAATTGATTTTTAGGCCCTAGTATCTCTGTGGACATACCCAGGGCTTAGCGCTAAATACCCTATCGGTAGCATAGCAGTGAGGTTGGTGTAAAATATAAATTTTATCTTCGATCTCATTTGACAAAGGAATTGCCTTCGCTTGGGTTAATTAGCTACAACTAACGAACCCGAGTGGAGGCGGGTCAAATTTTACCATTTTTGCTGGGGATGCTAATTAGTTTAATATTAAATTAGCATAACACGTTCGTTAAGTAGATAGTATTGTTCTTTTGTTTGTTGTTTTTAGGAGTAGGTATTGCTTGAGTTCTTGGTGCAAACCGAGGACCCTTGCACTACAATTATGAATTTTGTGTGTTTTCTTTGTTTGTGTTTAATTGAAGAAGAAATGTGGGAAAGTACCCTACAGATGACACTTTGTAGGATGTGTCATTATGATCATCCTACAGAGTGTTGCCCATAGTTAAGTGACTATAAGAGAAGAGAGGCTCAACAAGTGAGATTTTGTAGGATATGTCATTGCGACCACCCTACGGAGTAATGCTCTTTGATGACCGAAAGCAAGAGAGAGGTATGGGTTTTTGGTTGCCAAGGCCAATGGGATCAAATTGGTACCCATACCACGATGCTCCGAATTCGAGGTTTAGTGGTAACTCAAATTCGTGGTATGGAAATGCATCAGGAAACCAACACCTTGAGGTAGATAGTTGGACTTCCCCAACCTACCCAATTCCCCAAAACCAATCCCCAGGATTGGTTCCCAAATCAGATTATGGAGAAATTTTGCAAGTTATAGCTAATGTGACCAAGAGTAGTGATTTATTCCAATCACAAATGCCTAGTGAGATTAGTGATTTCGGAACTCAACTATTCTCAAGCATTGATAAATTTGAAGGGAAAGTGCTTGATTTGATGGAAAGGGTGTGCCAATTTCAAACCCAATATTTCAAAAATGAACCATCCCTAGTTGAATATGAACTTTTGATAGATGAATCTAAAGGGGATGGGGAATGATTTGTTGAGAGTGAAGAAGTTGAGGAAGGGGTGATTATACTTAATTTTCCATATTCACTATTTTCACCTGTACCTCCACCTATAGAACCAACTCTCACATTTTCGAAACCCTTAGAGGAAACCATAGGGAAGCCAATTGAATATGCTAAGCTTCCAAACCACCTATTCTCTCTAAGGTTGACTTCTCTTCTACTATATATTCCTCTTAGAAGATTATTGCCCCCTCCTCTCTATTTTTTGTTGTATAAGGTGATGGGGGTACAAACCTGCACCACATGGATAACATTGGGGTCGTGCCGGAGTTGTTTGGGAGGCAACCCGAGCTTTGAAAAAAATTAGATTAGTTTAGTATTTTTGGTGTGTTTTCCTATTTGTAGATTTTTGTTTTTTGTACACTACTACGCTTAGTGTTCATGTTTGATTTGTAAGAAGCATATGGTTCTGAGAGGAAGGTGAGAAAACAGGGAGTCCAACTCATGGACCATGTAGACATACATGGCTTGTGATGCTTAAAACAGTGGACAAGGAGGAGAGCCAAACCCCATATTCATGGGGCGTGTAGATGTGCACGACCCATGAAGCTCATTACACACCTCGACCCGGGGTTATTAATTGTAGCTACTTAACTTGAGCCAATGCTGAGAAGGTTAAAGATAGAGATTTATAGTTCTGTATCCCGATCTCACTGCTATGCTACATAGAGGGTAGTAGTCATCTTCATGTCCATCCGCGATCCAATACACCCAAGTGGTAGTTAATAGAGCCAATCTCTAGCACTACCTTGGAGAGAAAATGGGAATGCTCTTAGGTTGTAGTCATCTTCAGACACTCTCGGGGGTTTCATGTTTGTGCACACCAAATTAAACACCAAAAGATACTTTTTCTGGTTCTCACCCGCTAGTCTATGGAATGTATGAAGGCAATGGATTATTCCACACTTAAGCTCACAACTCACATTGGGGGGTAATGGCGGGAATGTGATGCATAGCGGTTGATTCTCCAAGTTGGGTGCCATGAGCTCCCGTAGGGTGAGGTTGTCTTCCACTATTGCTAATGGCTCTTGTATTACTACTTCTTGTCTCGGTTGAACTTCTGCTCTAGTTCATTGCCTCTTTCTCCTCCGACCACCTGTGCTCTCATTCAAATAATGTAAGACGCCTAGTTTAGTGGCATGTGTGTGTACCATAAACTAGGGCCAACAATACCCTTACAAATACAACACTAGGAAACAAATGAAAATGTACCAAAACAACTATTACAACAGCTCCAACCAAGAATCAACAACAAACATAAACTAACAAACAAATAAAAGCTATACTACCTACTCTACCAAAGCATTGTGCCTAAGTTGATACCTAGACTAATAGAATCCCCGGTAGCGGTGCCAAAATTTGACCCGCCTCAACCAGGGGTCATTAATCGTAGCTAATTAACCCAAACTGAGGGTGAGAATGTCAAAGATAGAAATTTATAGTTCTGCACCCCGATCTCAGTGTTACGCTACCTAGAGGGTAGTTAGCAGAAAGCTCTTGGTTTGTCCATAGAGATGCTAGGTCTAATGTATCGACTAGAAACACAGCCTTGTACGGGTCGTCAAATCCGTATGGGTGAAAGGAATAGCTAGTAAAGCAAACACGGAAGGAGGGGGGGTTTGGATTTTCAGTATAACTACTACAAAACATGTAAAGTAAATAACACAACTACAATATAAAGCTAGAACTTGGGGAAATCATTGAGTGACCTGGTAAATCTAATGCTTCTATCCCCAATTCTTTCACATAGAGATCAAAGTAAACCTAATAATGTGTTTGTAACACGTGGTGTGGCTGATGGCATACACTTCCCCATCCCTATTATGTCGGGTGCTCTCGAAACCCTCCATGAACACTGCCATCGTGATTAGGGGAGTATAACAAGGTCGGACCATTGTTGTGGGTCTGATTCTCTCTCAGGCGATTGCATCCTAGGCTTCCACCATGAATGCAACTACTCCCCTCGGGTCTTATCAATTAGGCCCAAGGATAGTAGCCACCTTATCTGTGATATAAGGGTTTCTTGTAACCCTAGCTTGCTACTATTTAAGCTATCTCTACCCGGAACCCTTTGGACAACTTTACGAAGTCGGCTAAAACTTGTGCAATGGTAAGTGGATTAGGGTGACTTCGAATCTCCCATGCACACACCCACGCAGACTCGTTCCTATCCACCCATACAAACATCTAGGTTTCCCTTCTCATAGAAGCATCGATATATGCGCCTAGCATGAATACAACCCAAAGTGTGTGCTTATATGTGGTGTGATATTCATGCATTAAAACTCAAAAGAAAATCACAAAAATATTATGAACACAAAATTAGGAGGAACTATAGAATCTCAAAAAGCATATAGAAACAACCAAGTCACATCAATTTATCCCCAAGCTATGGAAACTACTCTCTAGACATGGAATTCAAATAAATATTTGAATTCCACATCTCTGGATCAAAGAAAAATAAAAGATGAAATGATAAAGTTTGATAAGGAGAGAGTCTCCTATCCACTCTTCTACAATATATGAAAAAGTGTCTAAAGTCTCTAAGATATTGTAGACTAAGGTTCTATATATAGTACTAGGAGATTAGGCCTAAACATAGGCCCAAAATAGGCCAAAATGGGGTTAGCCTTAGCTCAACCTTCACTTGGCGCTGGGCATCATGGATGACGTGGCTCGTCACTGTACTTGGCACAGGACACAAGGCCTGGCGTGGGTTCTTGAGCATGGCGCAGATCTTCAAGTGTGGCACGGGATGCAGGGGTTGGCGAGGGTGGCGTCTGCCACATGCACGAGCTGCATCGTATCTTGCGGGGCACCATCAGAGTGATGATTTTAGAGGTCCTGATTTGTGCCCATGGTCGTTGGGGTTGGCCGTGGTCAAACTTAGTGCTTTTCTTAGAAAACATGGTGCCGACTATGTAAACTCCCTCATCACGCATACTCATCTCGGCATAAAGGACTTGGAATAATGCGAGATGCCTAAAATGGGACATCCCGCGACCATACTTAGCCTCATGGAGGGGTTCTTCCTTCGTGGTTAGTGGCCCGTTATGTCTAGCGTGGGTCGCGCAGTTGCCTCGCGTCGGTCTACATGGCATGGGGTGTCTTCTCTGGCACAATCTCGTTGGTGCTTCGGCCTGCTGAACTAGTTTCCTTCGCTATGAGAGAACCGTTAGTCCGATTTGAGAGTTTTAGTAGTCAATTTTATAGTACTCAAGAAGAAGAATCCAATGGAACCAGGCTTGAAGGCTAATTATTATTGGATCGTTATCGGACTAAGGCAAAACTTATCGGACTGCAATTCTCCATTTCTCCATTGGCCACTATGAACTCCGTAGCCGCCGATCTTTGGATTCAATCTCATTCTACAAAAAATTGATGATTGTGTCCTTCATCTACTACCATTCTAATGTCAATGGATTTTGTCTCTACTACTGTCCTTGCGAATGACCTTCAATATTTTCTTCCACCCTTACGGACAGCCTTCACATAGAATGTAAACAAAAAGTACCCACGGGCAACCTACTAAAGAGGATCACAAGCAAGATCAAGGATTCCATGGATACAAGATGTACATTAGTACCAATTAAGTCTACAAAATGCAGGATTTAAATAAGAAAACCAAACATGGTCATCTTAACCCATTGTTACATAAACTCAACTAATACTAGTAATCTGGTAAGCAAAAGTAACAAAAAAGTATGTCAAATTCATAGTTCACAGATACTATTCACGGTTTGGTCACACTAATTGCAGCCATCCCTCTCTCACTATTTTGGCCATATCTCTCTTTTCTTTATCTGATTTTCATCTACTATATCACTAGGAAGATGGTACCTTAGGAACTGCCTTTAATTGAGGTCCAAAGCAATTTCCGAGTTCAGAAATCCATTTAAAGGTGGTTCGCCTAGAACTTTCCCCCGGCCGCCGCCTTACCCCACCGCCATCTCACCAATCCATCGCCTCCACCCTTCGTAAGTCGCTCACATCTGCTCATCCACCTTGAAGCCTGTCCACATGTCGCCTCCGCTCCCATCCACTCCCCTCTACTCTCTTACCTCTTGCTTACTGCCAGAAAATGAGTTGTTGTTGCTCGTCCACTTCCTCGATCCTCCATCGTGAAGCTCCAACGCTGGCTCATCCTCCCTCTCCATCTCCGTTATTGTCTTGTCCTCTGCCTCCACACCCGTTGCTATTTTTTTTGTTGTGCTATTTACCTCCGCCTTCATTACTAATCACCAAAAACGTATTAGTAGGTTAAAATATGGATTTGGTGTCAAAAGGATCACTAAAAACATATTAATATGTTCAGATCTGAATTTGGGGTCAAAAGGATCACCAAAAATATGTGTAAAGGTAGATTAGCCTTTTTTTGTATACATTAGAAAACAAAGATCTGATTTTTAACTTTCTATGTTGATTGCTGTGATTTATTTCCAAATGCATTTCCAGAACGTATTTTTCGCTTTTGGAAACCAATCGGTTTCCGACAGCTTTTTTTTAAAAGGGCAGCATGAGTTTTCTGAACTCGGAAACTGTTCTTGGTCCAATTAAAGATGGTTTTGTCATCAAATTAGGGTTATTTTTAACCGACTTTAAATTAAAGATGATTTTATCATGAAATTAAAGGTAATTTTTAACCGCCTTTAATTACGATTTTTAAAGGCGGTTCCTTGAACCACCTTATTTTCATATTCATTGAAGGCACAATCATGAAAGGCACCCAAAAAGTGCCTATAAATTGCTGATAGAACAGCCATTAATAGGCCTTTCCTACACTAGTGTATACCAAAATTTCCTCTTTCTGAGATTTATCCAACCCACTAAATCTCAGCCCCAGAAAGTCGCCCCAAGGAATAGTCACGGACCGTAAAGGATCACATGGCTACGCCAGATCTCGCAGCCCACACCAGCATGGATCACACAGGCAATGCCAGATCTGGCGCCCAACGCTTGCACAGACCATTGAG
Organism: Rubia yunnanensis; assembly: GCA_037428765.1. NCBI lineage: Eukaryota > Viridiplantae > Streptophyta > Magnoliopsida > Gentianales > Rubiaceae > Rubia > Rubia yunnanensis. The sequence continues at coordinate 16,878,999 of CM075066.1, forward strand.
GCGGAGCGGTCCGCGCCATTCGCAACGGTCCGCACCATTCACAACGGTCCGCGCCAAGTGGATGCTGAATTATGGTTTACACATTTTTTTTCTATTTTTAGGCCCAATCTTCTATTATTATATATAGGAGCCTTTAGTCTTGTAGGAAAATCTAAATGGGCATAATGTAGATTTTTTTTCTCTCTAGTTGCATAGAACAAAGAGGAGAACTCTCTCTCTCTCTAGAGTTCTTCTTCTCTTTCCTTCTCTTTTCTTTTCTTTTCTTCATCTTTTATTCTTCTTATTTTGCTAGATCTAAGACATCTTTTATTATATTTCCATGGATCTAATTTCGAGGGAGTAGATTTACAACTTAGGGATAGTTGTATTCACGTGTTTATTTACGCTTTTGTGAGATTCCTAGTTTATCCTAATCATTGTGTTTGTGATATTATTGTGACTTGTTCTTGTATGTTATAATTGCATGAATACTACGCTCCATTAGCACACACTCTATTCTATATTCATGTTGGTGAAAATATTCATGCCTCTCAGGGAAGAGAAACCTTATATGTGTTATGGGTAACAGGGTACGGGTCCACGTGCATGTGTGCACGAAGGTCTTTTCTAAGTATTGTATCGGTTACGTTCCAACACACCATTATTAGCTGATTATATAAAGTGGTTTGATGTGCTACATGTAGAGATAGTGAAAACTAGCAAGCTAGGGTTGTAATAGGTTCTCGTGTCATAGATAAGGTGCCCACTTCCCTTTGCCTCATATATAGGCCGGGGACGTAATCGCACGAGGGAGAAACATACCTACAACAATGGTCGGACCTTATTGTACTCCCCTAATAATGTAGGAAACATCGATCGAGGGTTGCAAGTGCACCCATTATGACAGGTACGGGCAAGTGTATGTTGTCAACCATAACACGTGTTATGAGCACTATATTAGGTTTGTCTAAATCTCACATGTGAATGAATCGAGGATCGAAGCATTAAATCGACCATGTTACACAACCATTCCTCAAGTGTTTAGCTATATATATTACTTGCTTTCTATTTTCATGCTTTGTAGTTGTTAGTTGAAAAACTAAACCCCCCTTGTTTGCTAAACTATCTATTCTAAGCAACTCGTACATATTGCCAACCCGTACGAGGTTATGTTTAATTAATTTTTAGGCCCTATCATGTTCGTGGACATACATAGGGCTTACCGCTAACTACCCTATCAGTTGCATAGTAGTGAGTTGGGTGCAGAATATAAATTATATCTTTGATCTTCTTTGACAAATGGATAACCTTCACTAGGGTTAATTAGATACAATTAATGACCCTGAGTGGAAGTGGGTTAGTAGTAGGTAGTAGAAGGCCATTCACAAGGATGGTAGTAAATAGTAGAGGGCTATTTGCAAGGATGGTAGCAAACTGAAAGCAACGAGTTAAAATGTGATGGTAGATGGATGCTGAAGAAAATGAGTCAAAGGCCATAAAAATTAAGGTTGACACAACCTATGTACATTTACACGGCCATGCAAAATCAAGTGTTGAGGCGACTAAGTCCTGGTGCAGGCTGTGTGATTTTGCACGGCTCATGCACCTAGATGCTGAAGACCAACGACTCTAGTCTGCAGCCCACAAGCTATTGTGCAGCCACGTGCTTAAAAGACAAACACAACGACTCCAGATGGTGGGTCGTGGGCTTTTGCATGGGTTGCATGCTCAGACAACCTAGATAAGATCTCTAGTCCACAACCCCGGTGCTTTGGCATGGTATGCACATTTAGTTAGTCTTGGGACAAACCTCAAGTCCATAGCCCATATACTTTTGCAGAGCCTGTGTGGCGCGGGCCGTGTACTATTGCACGGCTCATACAAACGTGGCTACTAAAGTTTCTTCTCTTTTTGGGCTTTTATAAGTTCATTTCCACTTAGTATATAATTGACCACTAGTGTACTCAGGTTTAAAACCAAATTCATTATTGTCATTTTAATTCTAGATATAAGAAGAGGGGGCTATCTCTATTCTTCATTTACTTTTACTAGTTTTTCCTATGGCATTAAATTCCATAATTGTCTTGGATTCAATGTCTTTAGAGTAGTTTAATTTTTTGGGGAAATATCTGTATTCATTACTAGATGTTGACTTTGTGAGATTCTTAGATTTCCCTATATCTTTATGTTCTGTAAATTTTTGTGGTTGATTTATGCTTTACATTATTGTAAGATTTATGCTATTCCATGTTTTATAATGCACGTTTGTAGTGTAGTTTTGCATGTTTCTATTTTCTCCTTTGTTATAACCCTTTTTCTTTTGAAAACGTTGAAATGAGAACCAACACCGGTAAAATAATCCAAAATAGGTGCTGGAAAATAAAGTATGTGCTCAGTTTCATCAAAAGGCACTGGTTTTTGTCATTATCACCACCTATATTTAAACCAGTTTTGTATACTTAGAATATTTTATTCAAATTTTCCCTCGGGTTGGAAAAAATTAGACAAATAAATTTAAAGCAGCCTTAGGCAGCTGCTTTATCCAATATAGGCACCGGTAGATTCGATATCAACACCGATATTTACACCGATGTTGTGTACTCAGAATATATTTTTCATTTTTGCCCTCGGGTTGGAAAAAAGATTAGAAAAGTTAATTTTGAAGTATCCTTAACCAACTGCTTTATCCTACATAGACACCTGTATATTCGATATCAGCACCGGTGTTAAAATATATTTTTCAACTTTGCTCTCGGGTTGGAAAAAAGATCATGAAAATTCGAGATTAAGTAGCCACATGCAGATATTTTTTATATATAGGCACTGGTATCTTATGTTTGTATCGGTGCTAACCTTTTTATACATAAATAATTCGACACATCGGCAAATGCTTCATCTTCCAATTTGTAAAGTTGGAGAGGAAATCTGCCCTATAATCACCATCGGTTGATCAACCCATGGTTTGTAATGGAATAAGGTAAGTTCTCTTACAAAGATTATTTATCATTCTACAAGATATTTTTATCATGAACCTAATGCCTTTGGAAAAATGTTGTTTCACTTTTCCATTCAATAAGAACTTTGCTTGATGTTACAATCAGGCACATAGAGTTAATGTTCATTACTTAAATATCTCTATACCTAGGCATTTATTGATTTCCGTTGAGAGTTTTTGATGTTCAATAACACTAGTATTATTTAGGCTTTTACGATGAATGGAAGGTGTTTGTTAAAATGCTTGAGTGAACATTGTAGGATATGACACCAAAAACTACATTCAAGAGATCACACAATGCATCCCCTTTCTCTCCAAAGATGTAATCCAACATTAAACAACAAGAGAAGGTGTTCGTATTGGAGCAGGCAAGGCTAATCGAACAAACTTACAGAACAAGGCGACATTTTCCTAAGTGGGGGATAGAAGCATCTCCCTCCTTTGAAGAATCAATTCAGGCACTTGGATGGTAGAAATTGTGTGACACGCCTGCAATGTTTAACCTCAACATAGTGAGTGAGTTCTAGGCTAATTTGAGGTGTGGTCTGAGGTGGGATGAGGCATTCCGTAAAGACAAAATGGTGAAATTAGCAGATGAATCAATAATTTAATTGTACGGGTTGCCAAATATTCCCTCCGGGGAGGATGAATTTCCTGCATTTCACTACAAGACTGATGATGCTTGGGATTTTGATGATCCAGCTAGGAAGGAGATCCTGAGGACGGTTACTAGAGTGACAACTAATGTCGATTCTCTTGTCAAACCTGGTTGGTCAAAGGTTTCAGAGAAGCACCTCACGCCTTAGATGAATGGATAGTACCACTTCATAACATCTAGAATTGACCCAATCACAGTGAACACCAAGATTCCCATTATAAATCTTACACATCTTTGCGCAAGTAAGTAGAAACTGTGATGGAATGTAGGTAGGAAAATGGTGAACGCATTGAGACAGGGTACTGAGAAACCTGGTTGTTACAGTTTTTGCAGCCTTGTCTCCGAACGGTGCACAAAAGCCAGTGTCCCCCACTATCTGCACGATATATACAGGCAACGAATGGGTAAGATTACAGTAGAATCTTTCTACAAAATGGCTTAGGACAATGTGGGCCCTTCATTGGAATCTAGAGTCACAGCGTTGAAGGTGGGTGTACAAAGTCTGCTGATGGAATCACATTATCAAAGATCCCGGTGCGATCACATGGGTAAACTTTTTGAATATCAGTTCCTGAATACCATGAAATCAGTTGTACCTTTCCCTTGATACCCACACCCGAGCATTGGGCAGAGTGATGTGGGGACATCCTCAGAAGATGCATAGATGTTGGTTGAAGGGTCATTCGCTAGATATTATTTATGATTTTTTATAACAATGTCATAAACTATGGTTTTCTTCACTTTTTGTTTTGTTTGGACGTTTATAAAAATATATGTTATTTTGAGGACATAATCATCAAGTTTTTATATTGAGCATATGGTGATAAATAAATATGATTTTCCATTATTAATTCAAAACATTGTTCCAGAATTTAGTCTAGAACACGTACTACCCGCTTTATACTTTATACTATCAAAAATTTTATTATTTAAAATTCATGTATTTAGGCTATAATAACAAAATTCAAGTATTTTGAAGCTATGGATAAGGTGTTCACACTCTTTTGGCCAACAATGCAATTTCACAAAATGTTCTACAACTTTTCTCAATTCAGTTTTGAGGATTCTCCATTTACTCAATCATGACCAAATTGCATTGTTGTGATCATACATTACTGAATTTCACTATGGAATTGCCAATTTTTCATTTTGACAATAATAAGATTCTTGGAGGGACCTAAGTGCACAAATAAAAAAACTTCACTCGGATGTCCAAATTTAAATCCGATCGGATACAATGCTACATTATGAAACCCTGATGTATATTCCAAGACCGAATAAAAAAATTAATATTTTGTGGGAAAAAACTTACCAATAGTCCTTCCCGTTTGGACATCCTAACTTCTATGTAATCTAGAGTAAGATACTCTAAGACATGTACTAGCGCTTTATTAAATTTCACGCAAAAATGATTTTCTATTAAAAACCTTATACTAACCCAAGAATACCCAATATCAAGTAATTATGATATAAAAAGGAATGTGTAACTTAGTTTTGGGCTATAGTGTAATTTTAGAAAAGTTATATACGGACCCTTTTTGGGTATCCATCGAACACAATTTCGAAACACGTGACCTATTGAATCTTTAATTGAATATTTTTTCGGTCCAATTGCATATCCAAAATGATGGAAAAACCTTCCCCCTAATGTGGGAAATAAATAAAATATTGCTAAATAGTGAAAATGAAGATAGGCACCGGTATGACATTTGAAAGAACCGGTGCAACATTTTGTAGGGGTCGATAAATTCCAAATATTGGTCAATATTTGGGTGGGAAATTCAAAATTTCATGAATTTAAATGGAGCACCCATTTTTATACAAATGTTGTATTGCAAAAGATTTCTCCCAGCCAAAATTGATTGGGCTGAAAAAATATTCAACCAAAAGAGAAAAAGTGGCACCGGTATTCTAATATAAGGCACCAATACAAAGTACTCAGACAAATTTTACCACAAAAACTCTCGATAGCGAATAAGCAGCCATGGGCAACTACTTTATAGGCTTTGGGCATCGATTTTTTTGTAATAGCACTGATTGTTATACCGATGCTCTATACTTTGAATATATTTACTAGCATTTCTCTTGGGTTGGAAAAATAATTAGGAAGGCAACCTCACAAAACTACCTAAATCATACAATGCTTCTGATAATGCTAAATTGTAGTACAAATATTTTTAGCAGCAGTATGTCGGATTAAGTACTGGTGCTGACTTTGCTTTTATAAAATGCGACCGATCATCTTTCTCACATAACGGTCACATTTTCAACTTCAATCCCACTATACGAACGGTTTCTCCTCATCAATATTCCGCTCTCCACCATTTCATCCTCATTCAACCTCAATTTCCCCACCTCCTCAATCCCACCTTATATAAAAACCCCAAAAAACACCTTTTTGTATCTTTGAACTGTGTTTTTCCACTTTCTCTACTCGGTGACAGCGAAGTCACCATCACTAAGTTTCTGGCCGGAATCTTGAAAGGTACTTCATGATTCCTTCAATTTTAGTTGTGTACAAACCCTAAATTGCTTTACATTGAATGAAATTTGTATGGAATTGTATGTGTTTGATGAAATGTATGAATGAAGCTTTTTTAATGTTAAGTTTTTTAGGGTTGTTCATTATGTGATGTTGAAGTGTGATATAGTTCACCGTGCGATATTGAAGGGTTTGTTATAAAATGGGTGAGACATACACTATGTGTGTGGTATGACATATATATAGGTCATTGTGTTATATTGAAGTGTGATATGGTTGATCGTATGATATTGAATGGTATGTTCTAAATGTGTGAGATATACACTATGTGTGTGATGTTTGAAGTGTTCGATACAAAGTGTATGACATATAGGTCATTGTGTTATATTGAAGTGTGATATAGTTGATTGTGTGATGTTGAATGGTACCTTCTAAAATGTGTGAGATATACACTATGTGTGTGATGTTTGAAGTTTTCAATCAAAAGTGTATGATGTATAGGTCATTATATTATGTTTAAGTGTGGTCATTATATTATGTTTAAGTGTGATATAGTTGATTGCATGATGTTGAATGGTATCTTCTAAAATGTGTGAGATATACACTATGTATGTGATGTTTGAAGTGTTCAATCCAAAGTGAATGAAATATATAGGTCATTGTGGTATGTTGATGTGTGATATAGTTTATTGGTCATAAAATAAATACTAGTTTCTTTGGCTTAGTGTGTAATTGTCATAAATTGTAATTTTTATGTTTGATATTCCTTATCCGTTATATGGGTATTTTCATATGTACATTCCTCCTAAAATAAAAAAGGTTGTTGGAGAGAGAAAGAGGCCTGGCCCTCCACCTAAACAAACAAATTCAATAAACAAAGGAGTTAACTCAGAACCTGAGCAAGAGGAGGTTCCACCGCTGGTACCCCTCAAGATTCAGTATGAGGAAGATGCAGCGGGTGCAACTGGTGCTCCCAACAAAGATGCTCCCAAAGAAAATGAGGGTGATAGCAAGAACAACCCCCTTTGCGATACGAGGAATAATCACCTTACCAAGACAGGTGGACGTCAGGGGAACGCGTTCGACATGTTCATGATTTCCACTTGGCGTAGGGAATGGGGGACAACAACGTGCCAATAGGTTATGTTAGCTAATGAAAGGGGCCATGTCCCCGTTGCCTTCGAGGATTTTGATGGTGAGATGGTTTTGTGTAAAAACCCAGTGCTTCTAAACCGGATATTGCAACTACGCTTTATGGAGGGGGGTCGGATTTGGTACTTGGATACACTAGCCTAATGTCCTGAAAGATGTGAAGGAGGAAGTATGGAGAGACTTAAAGATAAAAAAAAATTTCCTAATACTTAGTTTATAAATGCCTAATTGTTTATATTAAACAATATATTCATGCTCCTAACCTAAATATTGTGTAATCTACCATCGCAGGCAAGTTTCAAGTTCAAAATGAAATTTACTGAAGACCAATGGAAGAGGTTGAGGAAGAATGTGGTAAGCAAGGCTGGCAATGTACATCGGAACTGGAAGTCTAAGGTTTCAAACAAGTACATATGGATTTTTCCAAGTGGAAAAGTTCCAAAATACAAGCCATGGGGAAAGTGCAGGTAGATGGATGAGGAGAAGTGGAAGAATTTTGAGGAACACAAAAGGACAGAGGAAATGATGTTAAATAAAGTTCTTACATGATATCATAAATAATATTTCAATAGTTATCAACTAATACATTGTGTTAATAACTAATTTTTTTGTTTTTTAATATTTTCAGAAAAAAAAGAATGCAAGCGATCAATCTAAGGAAAAGAAGTACACCCACTAGACCAGACCAAAGGGGAATAGGGCTACAAAGGAGAAGTTGATAGATGAGCTAAAAGATAAGGAGATGAAGAAGCCAAAGGACTAGAAATACACGGAAGAAGAGATCGGGGAGGAGATCAGTTCTAAGAATTTCAAGCCGGACAAATCGTTGGTCTACCAGGAGTCGAACAAGGGAAAAGGCAAGGAGTATGCAACCCCAAAATTCAAGGCCATAGCAGAGGATATTGTATGTATTCATATTTAAGTAAACTATTATTTTCATTACTAACACAATAATATGAAGTGCGGTTGAGGATGAACGAGGAAAAATAGAAGGGCACCCTAGAGTTGGGTCCGGATGAGGACATTTTGACAAGAGCCACTGGGAAGAGGGATTACCCAGATTGCTAAATAGATACTCAATCCCAACTGCCTGCAGTTGTTTCTATCCTGGACATAGCTAGAAAGATGTGCAATAGCTTCTTCTCATCCCAAAAGAAGAAGGCCAAGAAACCTTCCATTGATCAGCTGGTTTTCAAGGTGACGGTCACATACCATGAGCAGTTCATTAAGGTATAGCAACAACAGGGGCATTAAATATTTCCAAAGGCCTTGTGGACCCAAAGAGCTTCATTATGAAGCTATGTGTATCTACCGGTATCAGTGGCTCGGTCCAATATCCCTCAGTGCAGAGAAGAATATGAGGAGGTAAATATGCATTACAGATAACATTTTCAAAGTGTTTGGATTTTTCTTTTTTTTTTACACTTAAAAACCCTTTTAGACTAACTAAATTATCACTATTTGCAACAGGATAGTGAGTTGGTCACCTCGTACATAAAGGACCTTCAGGGGGAGAGGATAAGGGTTACTAAAGCATGGCTCCAAAAAAATAGGCTTCCCGAGAAGTCACATGGTCCACTAGCTCGTGTCCACGTGTTCGAGCCAGACTACCATACAAGAGTTGGGTTGCCGTCTGCCAACCACTATTCCAGTGGCATAGAAAATTCTTTGGGGAGTGTGGTAGACTGGTCAATGACTTTGGTCACATTTGAAAATGATGCCCAAACCAAGGATATTGAAGGCGGCAAGCCTCGGACCAATGACAATGAGGTAATAAAATCAACTAAATCCTACATCTGTCACATGTCTAATTTTTTGTTATGAATTGTTGAAATTGAATGAATTTCTTGTGTAGCTATCAACCCGTAAACAGTCTGGATCAAACAGCTCCTTCTGTCCCTCGAGGTAAGAATTTATACATGAAAGGCCTCTCAAACTGATACTTCACATATGTCGCTTGTATCATATTTGATTAATTTTTAATTTTCCTACTGATCTCTTCATTATGCTACATTAATCGTTGCATTTGGCATAGTTTTTAGCTAGTTTAATTTGGTGAATTTCTAGTATAAGTTGAGTTTACGTGACAAGGGTTTTAGCCGGCCATGTTTGGTTTTCTTATCTAAATCCCACGTTTTGTAAACTTAATTGGTACTAATGGAAATCTTGTATCCACGGGCTCCTTGATCATCCTTGTGATCATCTTTATTAGGTCGTCTGTGGTTACTTTTTGTTTACATTCTATGTGAAGGCCGTTCGTAAGGGCGGTAGAAGATATTGAAGGCCGTTCACAAGGAAAATAGAAGACACGAATGCCATTAACACCAGAATGGTAGTATATGATGGCAAAAAGCATCAATTCATGGTAGAAGGAGATTGAAGCCAAAGATAGGTGGCAACATAGTTCAAAGCGGCCAACGAAGAAATGCTGAATCGTTGTCCGATGAGTTTTGCTTACGTCTGAAAATGATCCAAGAATAATTAGCTTTCAAGGATGGTTCCATTGGATTTATCCTCTTGAGAACTATGAAATAGACTACTAAAACTCTCAAATTGGACTAACAGTTCACCCGTAGCAAAGGAAACAAGTTCAGCAAGTCGAGGCACAAACGGGTTGGCGCGGGCCGTTCACGGTTGGCACCAATGGCCCACGAAAAAGGAGCAGCCCAGCACCAAGAAGAGCATCACAAGGTAATGGCATGGCCTACGCTAGATGCCATGGGCCACCAGCTAAGTCCCAATCCACACGACTAAGTATGGGTACTGGACATCCCGTTTTCGATATCCCGTGCCACTAGCAATGCCGGAAAACAATCGTACCCTATGGGAGTTCATGGCACCCAACTTGAGGTAAGAATTTATACATGAAAGGCCTCTCAAATTGATACTTAACATCTATCGCTTGTATCATATGTCATTAATTTTTAATTTCACTACTGATCTTCTTCATTATGCTGCATTAATCGTTGCATTTGGCATAGTTTTTAGCTAGTTTAATTTGGTGAATTTCTAGTATGAGTTGAGTTTACGTGAAAAGGGTTTTAGCCAGCCATGTTTGGTTTTCTTGGCTAAATCCCACGTTTTGTAAACTTAATTGGTACTAATGGACATCTTGTATCCACGGGCTCCTTGATTATCCTTTTGATCATCTTTATTAGGTCGTGTGGTTACTTTTTGTTTACATTCTATGTGAAGGCCATTTGTAAGGGCGGTAGAAGATATTGAAAGTCGTTTGCAAGGATGATAGAAGAAACAAATGCCATTCACACTAAAATGAGAGTATATGAAGGCCAAAAGCACCAATGCATGGTAGAAGGAGATTGAAGCCAAATATAGGTGGCAACGGAGTTCAAAGCGGCCAACGAAGAAATGCTAAATCGTTGTCCAATGAGTTTTTCTTACATCTGATAATGATCCGAGAATAATTAGCTTTCAAAGTTGGATCCATTGGAATCATCTTCTCGAGCACTATGAAACCGACTACTAAAACTCTCAAATTGGAGTAACAGTTCACCCGTAGCAAAGGAAACAAGTTCAGCAAGTTGAGGCATAAACGTGTTGGTGCGGGGCCATTCACGGTTGGCACCAACGGCCCGCACCAAAGGAGTGGCCCAATGCTAAGAAGACCAGCACGAGGCAATGGCATGACCTGCGCCAGATGCCATGGGCCACTAGCTAAGTCCCAATCCACACGGCTAAGTATGGGCATTGGACATCCTGTTTTCGACGTCCCTTGCCGCTAGTAATGTCAGAAAACAATCGTACCCTATGGGAGTTCATGGCACCCAACTTGAGGTAAGAATTTATACATGAAAGGCCTCTTAAACTGATACTTAACATCTGTCACTTGTATCATATTTCATTAATTTTTATTTTTAATTTTCCTACTAGTCTTCTTCATTATGCTACATTAATTGTTGCATTTGGCATAGTTTTTATCTAGTTTAATTTGGTGAATTTCTAGTATAAGTTGAGTTTACATGACAAGGGTTTTAGCCGGCCATGTTTGGTTTTCTTGTCTAAATCCAACATTTTGTAAACTTATTTATTACTAATGGACATCTTGTATCCACGGGCTCCTTGATCATCCTTGTGATCATCTTTATTACTACATCTGTGGTTACTTTTTGTTTACATTCTATGTGAAGGCCGTTCGTAAGGGCGGTAGAAGATATTGCAGGCCGTTTGCAAGGACGATAGAAGAGATGAATGCCATTCACACTAGAATGGTAGTATATAAAGGCCAAAAGGATCAATGCATGGTAGAAGGAGATTGAAGCCGAAGATAGGTGGCAACATAGTTCAAAGCGGCTAACGGAGAAATGCTGAATTGTTGTCCGATGAGTTTTGCTTACGTGTAATAATGATCCGAGAATAATTAGCTTTCAAGGCAGGTTCCATTGGATTCATCATCTCGAACACTACAAAATTGGTCGCTATGAATTACCTTTCCGCCATTACCCACCAATGTGAGTTGCGTGCTAAAAAGTGGAATTATCCATTCTCTACCTACATTCCATAGATTGGCGGGGGAGGACCCGAACAAACTTCTATTGGAGTTCTATTTAATGCGCACGAGCATGAAGCCCCCATGATTGTCTGAATATAACTACAATCTAAGAGCTTTCTCATTTTCCCTTCAAAGTGGTGCCAAGGATTGGCTCTACTACCTGTCGTCAGGATCCATTGGTTCTTGGATGAACATGAAGTGGAGGTTCTTAGAGAAGTATTTTCCGGCGTCAAAGTCGGTCAGGTTGAAGAAAAAATTGTTGAACATCACCCAAGGTGCTACGGAGAGTATGTATGATTATTGGGAGCACTTCAAGAAATTTCTAGCTAGTTTCCCCTACCATCACTTCAAGGAGGGGGAGTTGGTGTATTATTTTTTGAAGGGCTATGTGATGAAGATATGTGGATGGTGAACGCCGCTTGCAATGGTTCGATTGCGAACAAGAGCCCCAAGGATGCATTGGCTCTCTTTGAAGAAATGGCAAATGGTGTGAGACAATTTGGCATTAAGCCAAGGGTTAAGGTCTTGGATGAACCCACACACTCACCTAAGTTGAATGAACAAGTCTATGCCCTTACTTCCATGATGAAGGAGCTTTTGCAAGGAAAAGTGCATCAAGTCCAAGTGTGTGAAGTTTGCAACCTTAACCACAACTCCGAAGCATGTTCTGAAGTCATAGATGATTTATAAGAGGTGAAGGAAATTGAATACAACAACCGTGAAAGACCACAATTTGCTAGGGGTCAACCACAAGGGTTCCTGGGGAACCAAGAAGATGCAAGGGCGAACCCCTATGCAAACTGATTCAACCCAAGGTATCGAGATCATCATAACTTCCAATGGAGGGAGGATAACCAACCTCAAGCATATGGGGGTGGACAAGCTCCACCTCAACCATATTCTAGAGGTGAAGGCCCTTCCAACAATTATGCTTCACTCTACAAGTTAGAATGGGATGAGATCTTAGAGGCCATTGGTTAATTAGGGAAGAAATATGAAGTCTTCATGGAGAGTACAAGGATTGAGATTGAAGATCTTGGTAATAGATCTTTTTCAAGGAAAAAAAATCTTGAAGTTCAAGTCGGGAAACTTGCCACCTCGATAAGCCGACTTGAAGCCAAGGAGTCTGGAAAACTACCTTCCCAACCGGAGATCAATTTAAGGAACGTGAGTGCTCTTAAGTTGACAAGTGGGAAGGAAGTTCGTGAGTCCGAGAAGAAAATGATGCAAAAAGATGATAGGATAGTGGAGGCTACCAAAGCACACTTCGAAGAGGAGGAGATTTTGGTCAAGGAAGCACCCTCCAAGAAACTTCCACCGCCCGAGGTATAAGTCACTATTCCACCTCCATTTCCAAATACTTTGAGGGGACAACCAAAAGTGGTGACTGAAGATGCAAACATTCAATAATTCTTCAAAAAGGTCAAGGTAACTATCCCTATCTTGGAATTAATTGATAGCATACCATTATATGCTAAATTTGTTAAAGTTACAAGCACAAAGAAAAGACGTAGGCCAACTAAGAGGTTAGGACATTTGAAAATGGGAGGAGCCGCCATTTTGAATCATAAAAACTTACCTAAGAAATGCAATGACCCTGGAATGTTTTCTATTCATATCTCCTTAGGTTTTAAACTTGTAGAACATGCCATGATAGATTTAGGCACATTCATGAATTTTATCTCGTTTAGTCTATATGAATGCCTATAAATAGGTGCGCTTAGGGATACTATAGTAATTGTCCAACTTTTCGATCATTCCCAAGGTAGCCATTGTGGACTAGTAAAGGATGTGATTGTGCGAGTTGGCCAATTGGTTTCTCTAGTGGACTTTTATTTCCTAGACGTGGAGCACGATGGAAGTGCACCCCCAATACTTCTGGGGAGACCTTTTCTCAAGACGACTAGGACTAAAATCGATGTCCACTTGGGAACCTTAACTCTAGAAGATGACATGGATAAAGTGGAATTTCATATTTATAAATCTAGGCATGATTCGACAAAGTTTTCTTTTATGTGCAAAGGTATAACCCTATTCGATGAGCATGATGAATATTTTTGTATTACCAATAAGCATGAATGTTTGAATGAATCCCATGTTGATGATATTGATAATGAGTAAAATTAATTCCATAATGTGATGGATAATATGTCTGTGCTAGATTGTTTTTCCAAGCTAACCAACTTGCCGTGGGAAAGGGAGATTGTCGAGATTTTAAAACCTCCTCTACCTCCCCCTAACCCCAAAGTGACATTCATAGACTCAATGTTAGCAAGACATGGGGATTCATTTATTATGATGCACAAGAGGTCCGACGGTAAGGATGGCTCGTTGTGGAGACCTCTCCACAAAAATGTCATCGTGGGTGGAAATGCTAATGGGGATTCCGGAGATCCACTGGTTGGTGGTTCTAACTAGATTGCATGAAAAAGGAAAATAAGTCGTGAGGACAACAATAAATATATGGTGTTTCTTTTTCTTTCATGTTTTTGGTAGTGATTAGACAGTTTTTGCATGTTCTTTTTTTACTATGAGGATTTTCGAGATGGAACTCTTGTTTGGATTGAAATTTTGAGTTCGATACTTGTGATTGTGTTTGAATGGAAATAGATTATATGGGTGACATAGTTTTTCGAAAGAAAGAGGGAAAACTAAGGATTAGGAAAATTTTTGGTGGATGCCTCGTGCTAAGTGCTCGGTGCGAGGCTATGCTTTGTGCCAAGGAGCTAGGTGTGAGGCCATCCTAATGCCCAAAAGTTTGGTGTGAGGTTCTACTTTGTGCCAGAATGTTTGGTGTGATCGTGTGGATTGTCCCAAGCACGTTTTACGCGTAAAAACCCTTTTCCAATTTTTATTTGTTCCAACAATGCAAAATTTTGAAAATTCTAAATTTAAAACTCAAAAATGCATTTTTGGTTCAAGAATTTTTTAATTCCCTAATTCCTTAGTATTTTTGAAATACTTCCAATATCCCTTGGAATTTATTGGTTTGTACTACTGTCCCCCTAAATTGAAAATTTTAAAATTTCATTCTTATCCTAATTGTACCTTCCTCCCTTCTGACCTAGGCTGAAATTATAATCACATGGTACATTTCTCCACCTAATTGGATCATTTGACACATTCTTTCTTCTCAAAAAATACTCCCCCTCACACACTCTTTGTGAAACTCAAAAAAATTAAAGCTCTCTTCCAAAAATTAGCAATTTTCACTTCTGCTTGTGTGGGTCTTATAAATCATAGCTTCAATTTTGGGTAACCCATTGAAATATTTGTTTATATGCTTTATTGAAATTGTGTTGGTGTTATGAAAAGAACGATTCTTGAATGAGTGTGTGTTTTTTAGAGATGTGTTTGGGTTTGTAATTATGATCTTGTGTTGAAGAAAGTGTTGGGTGGATTTATGTGCTATTATGCTTGAATGATTGATCTTCATGTGTTGGGTGATTTAGGAGAGAGTGAATCTCAATTGCATGATCTTATTGATGGGTTGCTAAGAGCTTACATGAGTTTTTTGTTTTATGAGGAATGTTCTTGTTTAAATAGCCTACACGCTTAGATTATCATGTTTTGAATGTGTGGGCTATTTGGGATAATGTTGTCTTATTAAATGTTAGTCCATGCCTTGCTTATGATCATATCACCACTCTTGTCTTCACTTTGATAGGATGCCACCTAAGAAGAATGTTTCTGAGAAGGGCAAGTCCAATCGGGGTGAGAAGGGGAAAAAGTTGGAGAAGGGTGCAAACCCCAAACCAACAACTTTCATTATTTGCAACTACACATTTGTGACCCAAAAGTTTATGGCCTTATCCAACATCTCTGGAACTGCAGTCCAAAGTGGAGGAACTTGAGAGAGCTAAAGAAGAGTATTTTGGAAACTAGATTTGTATGCAAGGATACCTTAGCGGCTCTAGGCTTACTCGAGCCCATCACTTACCTATTAAGATGAGTAGGTCTTGAAGGATTTCTTTAGATACACTCAAAGACGTATGTCAGGTGGCCCTTAGAGTTCCTAGCTACTCTAGGGTCGGTCGTGGACGATGATGGGCACAATGGGATCAAATTCAACTTGGATGATAAGGAGCACAGGATGACCCACCAAGAGGTAGTGCATGCCTTTGGGTGGAGGTATGGAAAGGAGATCTAGAAAACACATCATCAAGGACTACCCTTCTCAATTGGATGGTTTTGGGTGCAAATGGGAAGCACTGATTGGAAGAAATTCTGCAAGAGTTTGGCCATGGTTCACACGGTGTTCTGTTATGTTCACCGTCTATTGGCTATGGGTGTTTTCTGCCACAGAGCTGAGCAATGCCCAGATTTGGATGTTCATTGAAATTGGGCAATGACTCCCGAGGGTAAGTTTTACCCAAACTTGGTTGGGGTTTTTGTGCGGGAATGTTTACCGATGGGAGATAGGAAGACTGACAAGATATCTATGGGCAGCATGGTTGGTCTATTAGCATAACACTTAGGAAATCTAATCACATAAAGAGTGTTGGCTAACTTGGGACAATCAGGTACAAGGTATAACATTGAGAAGTTAGCCAAAGTATCTATGGTGGGACCTACGACATTGGAGGGTAGATATGTATGATTTTATGGAAGGGCGAGCAATTGTAGTTTCATGGTACTACCACAGTCAGAGCGCACTGCCATTGACCATGACACATGCTTGGATGACCTATTAATTGATCCAGACCGGCAATATTTCTGCAGAGTTTTAGCCACCCCAGAGATAGATGTTGAGGAGGCCAAGGGCAAGACCACTCCAAGAGCACCTCCTAGTCGTTCTCGCATATCCCCAAGCATTATGGACCAATTACAATCTCTTGGGGAAACGTTTTTGAACTCTACCCAAGTTTTACAAGAGTTCCTCTAAGAGATAGGAGGAATGCACTCGCAAGTGAATGATCTTAGTTCGAGGATGGATAGCATCAAGGCCATGCTTCAAGCAACAAGATACATCAAGAGGAGCTTCATGAGTCACAAGGATGAAGGCTCTTTGGGGCCACGAGAGTGAGTATCACCATTTCTCCCTAACTCACTCATGTTTTGAAATGATTTTTGTGCATTGGATACTATGCATTGTTAAGTGTGGGGTGGGAGTCGTGAGCACTTAGGGAGTCTTCATTCTTAGATTTCCTCGCTTCATTTCATGATTTTCATTGGTAGTTATTTTTCTTGTTTGTTGGTGATTTTGGTTTTTTATTTTTGAAGGATGATTTTGGATGGATATTTGGTGGCATTACATGTTATGCTAGGGTTCCTAGTTTGCATGGGGTAGGTTGTTTTAGGATATTGGTGGTGTATTTTTGTGTTTGATCGTATCTTTTGTACCATGAAGCCCACTTTTGGGGAAATTTGTGCTACACCGAAAAAAATGGAAAACTTGAAAAATGAACAAATATAAAAACCTGGACAAGTCAAAAACTAGAAAGGGCATCTTGAGTAAGATTAGGAAAAGCCCGGATAGGTTGAAAGACCTAGGTAAAAATGAGAGGCTAGGCCCGGCTAGGCTTAGGATCCTAGGGAAAAATGAGAGGTTGTGTGGAAATAGGTGAGAAGTGAATACCCTTTATGTGTTAAAGCTTTGATGAAAACCCGAAAGGGCTTTTACGAAAAATGAGAGAAATTAAGAGAAAACAAAAAAAAAGGTTGAATGCATGCTTCCACGGTGGATTTTTTTGAAGACGACTCTTTGATTGCTTTGGAATCCTTTTGGAAAAAGTAAGCTAACTTAACACCTATCTTTCTGCCTTACCTTTTTCCACATTTTACTTTGTGTGGTTAGATTGCTTAATTTTTTTTGGAGAGTCTGAGACTTGTGAGATTCTTACTATTTTGGGGGAAACAGGGTAATCTAGGAATAAGTTGAATGCCTCGGTTAACTTATGCCTATATGCTACATTTTGCTTTATTCTTTGTCTTCTCTTTGTTTACTCGAGGATGAGTAAAGGGATAAGTGTGGAAAGTCTGATCTGCTTAATTATGCGTGCATTTACCATTGCATTTGACATATGTTTTAGATAGTTTATTTGGTGGATTGCTAGTCTTAGTTGAGCTTATGTGACAAGGGGTTTAGATGGCCATGTTTGATTTTCTTGACTAAATCCCAAGTTTTGTAGACTTAATTGGTACTAATGGACATCATGTATCTATGGGCTCTTTGATCTTCCCTGTGATCATCTTTATTAGGTTTCCTGTGGTTACCTTTTGCTTACATTCTATGTGAAGGCCATTTGTAAGGGCGGTAGAAGATATTGAAGGTCGTTTGCCAGGATGCTAGAAGAGACAAAGGCCATTCACACTTGAATGGTAGTAAATGAAGGCTATGAGCATCAATGCATGGTAGAGGGAGATTGATGCAAAAGATAGGCGGCAACATAATTCAAAGCGGCCAACAAAGAAAAGATGAATCATAGTCCAATGAGTTGTGCTTGATTCTCAGAATGATCCAAGAAGAATTAGCCCTCAATAATAGATCTATTGGATTCATATTCTCGCACACTACAAAATCAACTACTAAAACTCTCAAATGAGACTAACGATTCACCCACAGCAAAGGAAACAAGTTTAGCCGACTTAAACACAAATGGGTCAATGCGGGCCATTCATGGTTGGCACCAACGGTCTGCACAAAAGGAGCAGTCTCGTGCTAAGAAGACCAGCACGAGGCTATGGTGCGGCCCATGTCAGAGGCCACGGGCCACCAGCAAGAGACTAAGTCCCACTCCCCATGGCTAATTATGGGCGCGAGACATCCTATTTTCGACATCCCGCACAGTTAAAGTCCAAAATACTAAGACTAGCCGGCTGGGTGCAGGAAATTACATGGCCCACATCTATGCTTCAGAGTGGGGAAACCTTCTTGACCACATCACGCGCTACCGGCCACGGGAGTGGATCAAAAGCCTCAATTTTAGCACTTTGATGGCACCTTGCACCAGACTACATGACTTGCGCCAGAAGAGGGACGTGACCCACACCAAATCTCGGGCCCCGCGCCAAGGACACATCACAGGCTGCACCGTCCGTGATGGCCTGCACCAAGCGGTGGCTGAGCTAGGGTTCACCCTAATTTTGCCTATTTCAGGCCAATTTTTAGGCCTAGTCTCCAACTACAATAAATACAGCCTTAGTCTATGAGGGTTTTATCTTATCTTTTAGTTGGATCATTTTTGTAATTAGGAGAGCAACTTTAGAGAGAGAAAAACTGTCTCTGTTTCTTTTCTTTTCTTTCTTTTACTTTGATCCTAAGATGTGGAATTCAAATCTTTATTTGAATTCCATATCTACGGAGTATTTTTTATAGCCTGTGAATAAATTCTACGAGCATGGTTTGATATATATTTTTTATGAGATTCCTTAGATTCTTCCCAATTTTGTGTTCATGATATTATTTTGATTGTTCTTGATTATCTGAATTGCATGAATAGTACACCACATATAGGTAAACACTTTGGTCTATATTCATGTATGGTGTAAATATCAATGCCCCCTTGGGAAGAGAAATCTGGATGTTAGAATGGGTAAGGGAGAATGCATCCTTTTGGGTGTGTGCATGGGGATTCGAGTATGCTCTGACTTATTTGTCATCGCACCAGTCTTAGTTGAATTTCTAAAGTTGGTTAAGAGGTTCCATGTAGAGATAGCGAATAGTAGCATGCTAGGGTGTGAGAGGCCTTAGATCATAGATAAGGTACCAACGACCCTTTAGCCTAATTGATAGGACCATTGGGAAATAGTGCATTCGTAATGAAAGCCCAAGATGGAATCGCACGAGGGAGAAACAGGCCTACAACAATGGTCGAACCTTGTTGTACTCCTCTAATTACGATGGTAGTGTTGATAGAGGGTTGCTAGTGAACCCGCCGTGACAAGGACGAGGAAGTGTATGCCATCGGCCACACAACGTGTTGTTATGAACACTCTATTAGGTTTGCCCAAATTTCTATGTGAATGAATCAAGGATCGAAACATTAGATTAGCCATGTTTCTCAATGACTCCCCAAGTGCTTAGTTAAATAGCATACTTTTCTTTTTTTTACTTTTATGCTTAGTAGTTGTTAGATTGAAAAACCAACCCCCCCCTCCTTGCATATTTTTCTTTACTAGCTATTTGTTTCACTTGTACAGATTGACGACCCATATGAGGTTTTCTTATGATTGATATTTATCCTAGCATCTCTGTGGACAAACCCGGGGCTTACAGCTAACTACCACATAGGTAGCGTACCAGTGAGAATGGGTGCAAAACTATAAATCTCTTATCTTTTTACCACGTCCTCTGCTCGGGTTAATTAGCTGCAATTAATAATCCCGGGGGGTGAAAGTCACCTACTTTTATTTCCATTACATAAATTCAGATTGTCAACAAGTGCCCGTTCAAGACATATCCTAACATGGGGAAGTACATCACATACTGCAACGAGCTTGTGAAGAGCATGCAAGAGTCAGAAAAGGTGATTTTGTTCCTGGAGTTTTGACCATCAACTTTTGGTAAAAAACATCAGAGTGCATTTTTGTCGATACCTTGGTGGAGTTTGGGAACAAGCTTGGAAACTCCAGAGCAATAGCTTGGCTATCAAACTCAATGATATATTCTTTGATGGGGTAAGGTTTACTTTTTCACATTAACTTTATTATTTATACCCGAATTTGCTTCAAATATTAACTAATGCTATTCGCCAAGGCACCTCTGGGACCAAATCTTCAAAACCAAAAATGGTCGTATTTAGTTTGTTCCTTGTTGTACAGGAGCCTATGCCATGGAAATCAAGGATGTGGAAGTTGAAGGTTATGGTAAAGCCATTCTGGAAACCATGTTTTTTACTGAGGTCGAGGTTTATGTGGTTCCGTATATTAAAATGTAAGTGCAACTTCTCAATTTGTCTTAGTTATTGAAAATTATACACTGCTGACAATTTTATTCATTTTCTACTTTCTTTTCAATGCAGCAATCATTGGTACTTAGTGCTCATCCATCCTAGTACGAAGGAAGTTTTTACCCTTGACTCGATGACTGGAGGAATCAAAAAAATTTTATTTCCATGTACTTTCATTCTGTTCATCGAACTAATGTTAACGTTTACAAGTGTGAGTTACCTAACAATTAAAAGTTCAACATTACCAGGATTTCATGCAAATATCAAAGAAAGAATATCAAGGTGGAGAATCTCCGAATTACACATGGAAAATCACAAACATCAATGTAACTCATTCAATCCAAGTGTCCCTTCATTTCAACCATTATATAATACAATTACGTTTAACTCAGTTTTTTCACTTGCAGTACCAGAGTCACTTGAGTGGTTGGAAATGCGGATACTACATCCTCCTCTTCATGGAAGATTTTGTGCTCAACACTGCATCTACAGATATTCTAGAGGTTGGTCAAAAAATTGTAGATTAAACATTTGTTCTTTTTACTAACTAAATACTTTCACGTAATTAATGATCGAGTTGTTTTGAATGCCATCTATATTTCCCTAAAAATGGAGCAATGGCAGCTGTAACCGAGACATGGTGTCAGACTTGGGTGGACGTATATTCCAAACTTTGTAAGACTTTTATGGACCTCGAGCAGTTTAATGAAGAATAGAAAAATGAATTTCAAAGAAATTTGCAGTTTTTCCTATAATTTTCTTGTGGATGGATTGTGTTTTTTTTGACATATTTAGTTTTAAATTTATTCATTACTTCTTTCTTATCATTAATCTTGTTTTTATATTCTATCATGTTGGATGTTATGAGTTTATTGAGTGATATTTCCCAAGGTTTTGATCTGGTTGGGCCAGAAAAATTTAAAATAGGGCATTGCAAATGAAAAAATGAAACCAGCATCGGTTTTTTAATATTATATATCGGTGCTGGAAAATTTACAATTTACTATGAACAAGCACTGGAAATGCTTTCCATGCCAGTGCTTAAAGATAAAGAATCTTCTAATCTATAGCACCGATTCTAAACTGGAACCGGTGCTAAAATATATTGGGAATGGGCATCAATTTACAACAAGCACCGGTAAGATAGAACCGGCACTGGTCTTAATCTATAAGCAGCGGTTGCATTCTACCGGTGTTAGTAATGTGGGACAAGCACTGGTACAGTATTCCTTGCACCAGTATTAAGCACTTATGTTGTATATCATTAGTCACCACCACTTTTGGATACCGATGCCTTTGTAACTACGTTTCAGCACCCTTATACATAGGCACTGGTAGGCTGGGGCCCAAAATATCAGTGCCTATGTACCAAAATACGGGTGCTATTGGGGGGTGTTTACAGTAGTGATTGCTAGGACACATGTAGGAAATTAGAATGGAGAATGGAAAGGAAGGAGTTAACTTTGTCGATACTCAACCAAGTGTGAAAATGTTTGTCTGAGTAGGGAAGGTTGGTAGAACGAGGGTAGAGATTAAGTATAATAATTTACACGAGGTCCCTAAGGAATACAAAGACGCCCTATGGACGGAGTGGAAGGTATCTACAAGCAAATTTTAGTTTAATTATGCTTCTAACACTTTTCTTTGGCCAAAAGTTAAAGTTAATTTAATGAAATGTATATGGTCGTGACCCTTTTTACTTTTAATAGTGGATGTTGAGATCTAATCTCCGGATTTGGATAATTTTAAGTAGAAAGCAATGGCCATGATGTCAAAGATTTAGAGAGAACACAAGTATACTTTGTGTGGAAAATACATATTTCCAAGTACAAAGGGGGATCGTCCAGGGTTGACTTATACACATATCCAACCGAAAATTTGGGAGATTTAGAAGAGAAAAACTAGGGAGAACGAGGAAATTGTTCGTCCTTTAAATTAATTTTTAATAGTTCCTTAATGTTACCTTTCTTTAATCTTTACATGGCTATAACATCGTAAAGTTGGGTACGAGGACAGAAAAACAATGTGATGCATTGAAAAACATAACTCGCATCAGAAGAGCCGGGAGAGGGATATGGGTTAGCGTCCCTTGAAATAGTGAAAGAACATTTTGAAAGAGATGTCAAAATTTCCATTGGGCGGGGGGGGGGGGGGGGGGATGACCGAGGACGAGGCAAGGTCCAAGGTCACTGTAACATCCCAAAAATGACCTCCCATTGATTTATTAGAAAATAAATTATATTATTATATATCACATTCAGCTATTGCATAACATCAGTTGACTTTATTTATAATACAACATGGGATAAGATTTAAAACTGTATCTATATTTACAGGTCCACGATGCAACTAAAACTACCCACATCGATCCTCTTACGTCACAGCTCTCTAATGTATGGTAAGTATGGGAAAAATAAGTTTCAAAGGGGTGAGCTTATTGGTCAGTAAAGTCACACTAATAAATAAGAGATAATCCACATAAAGATAGTAAACGCGTAACATACATCTATAATAAACTGTAAGTAGATAAAAATAGCAACGAGCAATTAGAATGAAACAATATGCACATAAAACAGATGGTGCAATTAAAACACACATATTCAAAAGGATATGGGGGTAGTATGAATAGGATCGTGAATACTCTATATGAATATAAGCATGACCTACTATTCATCCTACCATAAAGAATGCCAAGAGAGCTAATAATATCAATTCGTCAACCACACCTGTCAAGTGAGCAAGAAAGCTGAGTACTCATGTGAGTAAATCTTGAGATTACCAATCAAGACCTTCTTAATTACCTAGCCACACTACCAAGTCCAATACCGACTTGCGGGTTTCGATAATTAAGCAAGGTCGGGGGACCCCCTATCATGCACATGTACAAGTAAGTATATGGTTTGGTACATT
Organism: Rubia yunnanensis; assembly: GCA_037428765.1. Classification (NCBI taxonomy): domain Eukaryota; kingdom Viridiplantae; phylum Streptophyta; class Magnoliopsida; order Gentianales; family Rubiaceae; genus Rubia; species Rubia yunnanensis. Next base: position 16,902,576 of record CM075066.1, read on the forward strand.
AAAGTACACAACCGTACCATCATGAAGTCAATTAAAGTCAAATAAGGCATGGTGCGATAAAGTACACCCCGACAACATTTATAAAGTGCATATAATATAAAATGGTATTAAATTAAATAAAAAATACACACATAAAATCGTTTCACTAATTTAAATTGATTAACCATTTATAAATCAATGAGAACACTTACAAGATTCCATATATCTGTCCGAGAAAATGTCTGCATTATAATAAAAATGATATAAGATTAGCAGTCCTAATTAAGAACTTTTAATAATTTTACTCCAATAGCCATTCTTATAAAAGCTCAATTGCATTAATTAAAAATGTATTTAATTGTTCTAAAACTATACTATATATCTACTGAAAACAATAACATAGTACCATCGTCTTCATGTTCATACAATTTTATGTAGAGAAAAACTCCTGTGAGACTATCTCACCATAGCAAATGGTGAGACCAGGGGCCAAGCTGCAATAAATAGGAAGGGAGTTAAAAAAAATGAGACCAGATTGCAAATAATAGAAAATAGGGCTGAAAATGGGTCAAAACCATGTTACAACAAGAAATGGGTCAACCCAATTTTCTCTCCTTCAAAATAAGTGTTAGATCTTTTTCTCCCAAAAATCAAGGAATTTCATTCCTCTTCAAACTCAGCCTGAATTCATGCTGCTAAACACCAAATTCAAGCTCTGAAATCACCGATCAATGCTCTCAAAATCTCTGGTTGAAGGTCGCGATCAAGCTCTGAATTTAGATTCTGCAATTTTGCGATGGAAATTAGATTTTGCAGTGGAATTGCATCAGATTCGCTTTGGATTTGTACTGGAATCAGATTCTACGATGGAACTTTGTGACGGGACAACAAAGAAAGTTTCTACAATCTGCGAAGGTGAAAATCTTACTTTTATGGTTAAAATCTAAATTATAGGAGATATGCGGTCTAATATCTTATTTTTACAGTTTAAAATCGTAGTTTTAACGGTTGAAATCTACGATCTAAGGTGTTGTTATAAACTATGGAAAACGATTCAATTCAAGGCAATGAACTTGTATTGTATAAAGGAGAAAGCAACAAATATGTTCAATCTGAAAATTCCACGTTTACATCCAGGTTTGGTTTTTATTTTGTATATACAATTAAAAGCGTGAAGTAATTGCATGAACACATGAAGTAACATTTTTATATTGGGATTTTTTTGCCAGATCTGAAATATTGTTATCTGTAATTTCTTGAGAAAATGTAGGTGTTTTATAATTATCTAAAACATATGAGGTAATATGATGAACACTGGATGTAACTGCATGGACACATGTAGTAACGTTATAATATTCTAATGGACAGTTCTGCATAGTCTGGAATTTGGCTATATTCAATTTGTTGGGAAAAGGAAGGTGTTTTTTTTAATTTTCTTAAACATATGAGGTAATATGACGAACACTAGATGTAACTGCATGAACACATGAAGTAACATGATGATATTCTGATTGACAGTTCCCCAAGGTCTGAAATTCGGTTATATGCAATTTATTGAGAAAATGCAGGTGTTTTATAATTATCTTAAACATATGAGTTAATATGATGAACACTAGATGTAAATGCATGAACACATGAAGTAACGTGATAATATTCTGATGGATAGTTCCACAAGGTCAGAAATTTGGTTATATGCAATTTGTTGGGAAAATGTAGGTGTTTTTAAATTTTCCTAAACGTATGAAGTAATATGATGAACACTGGATGTAACTGCATGAACACATGAAGTAACGGGATAATATTCTGATGGACAATTTCCCAAAGTCTGAAAATTGGTTATATACAATTTGTTGGGAAAATGTAGGTGTTTTTTAATTTTCTAAAATGTATGAACTAACATAGTAATAAAATGACGTAACTGCATTAACACATGAAGTAAAAAATTGAACATTGTAAGATGATTTGTCAAGAATTTAATTACATGCATTTTGTTAAGAATATTTTTATGTTTTTAAATTTACTTTATCACAAAAAGTAATATTTTATATACACGATGTAACTCAATAAATATATAATCTATTGTGCTTAATGTCTGAAATTTAATTAGTAGGATTTGTTATCAAAATATTTCAATATGCTACCTCTCTGTACAAATTTATCGGTGATGAAACAACAGTTCATGAAGGCCGAACTAAATTGTAAAAGACAAGAACAAACCAATATAATAGTTGATGTAATGAGTTATTGAAAGGATACAATTTTGCAGGACCAGATTCTGTCACCAATTTAAGCGACCTATCAAAAATTGATATCCCGGATTGCTTCAAAGGTTTGAGAGCAAAAACACTATCAGAGTTTCATGATTTATACCAAAAACAGTCAAATGCATTGGGATTTGGGGTGTGATGCTCAACACAAAGAGGTAAAAAAGACGGAACCATCATAGAGAAGTATTTTGTCTGCTCAAATCAGGGAAACACAAAAGTGAAGAATGAAACACCCGACACACCTTCCAACAACAGTATCATTGAAGAGGGCTCTGAGAGGAAAACAAGAATAACAAGGAAAAATGTGGTTACGAAAACAGGATGTAAAGCTGGAATTCGGGTTAAATTTATCGATCAAGCCTATGAAGTTTTGCATTATGTGACATCTCACAATCATCCTTTCACTCGAGTCGAATGGCAGTATTTGCAGAGAAGTGAAAGGAGAATTACAGATGAAAAAGGGAAAGCTATAGAAGGAATGGATGGTGCGGGATTAAAACCTAGCCATGGATCCAAGTGTATGGCTTTTGAAGATGGTTGTATTCAGAATCTAAGACACATGATTAAGGATCATTTAAACTACATGAATAGGTTATGCATGAAAGAGATTGAAAGAGGCGGTGCTCAAAAAGTAATTAAAAAACTCTCATAGAAGAGTACCAAAGAGGAAGATTTTTTCTTCAGAGTTAAACTGGATGATAATGGTGGGCTAACAACATTTTTTTCAAGGGACTCAATGATGAAGGAAGGCTACTCCCTCTACGGCGATCTAATGATATTTGACGTAACATACAGGTATGGTTTAGATTTCATAAAATACATTTAAACGCATGAAGTACCAGCATGAACACACAAAGTAGTATGTTATACACACGATGTAACTTCGTAAACAGATGAAGTAAAATATATTATATTTTTTGAGAAAATTTGGTTGTTTTTAAATTTGCTAGAACGTATAAAGTAATTTATTAAAAACACGATGTAACAACATGAAATAGGAATAAAAGTAATATAATTTTGTTTGATAATTCAACAAGGTTTAAAATAGACCTATATGTATTTTGTTGAGAAAATTTAGGTACTTTTAAACTTGCTGAAATGTACAAAGTAACATATTAATTAAATGGTGTAACTGCATTAACACATGAAGTAACATTATCTAACTTTTCTAAATGATTTGTTAACATACAAGACCAACAAATACAACTTGATTTGTGCTCCAATAGTCGGAATGAACAGCCACAGAAACATAGTGATGTTTGGATGTGCTTTCATTGCCGATGAGAAAGATTCAACTTTCGAATGGCTACTTGATGTTTTCAGAAAATCAAGAGGTGGTAAAGAGCCAGTAAAACTATTTACAGACCAAGATCCAGCCATGGCCAAAGCAATCGAAAAGGTGACCATATTTAAATTTGATTGATCTAGACTATTTTGGGTTGATGTGATTATGTACTTACCTTTGGTGTTTAGTTCATTAGTTCCCATGTTTTTTCAGAACATCTTATGTATAATTTCAGTATTCTTTCTAAAAAAAATTGATTATTGGTAAAAAAATCATGAACAATTACATTTCATTTTTATGTATTTAGTTCGTGTTTCATTTGTTTTAGATCATATGTTTATGTATAAACTTGTTCTGAATAACATTATTCATGAAATTTTATAGGTTTTCACAAACATGAGGCATAGGTTGTGCCTATGGCATGTACACAAAATGCCATCAGTCATTTTGGTGAATTAAAAAAGGATGGTCTCTTCAAAGAAACATTTGAGCATTGTTTGATATACTGAAAAATAGAAGATGAATTTGAAATGGCATGGAGATTTATGATCAACATTTTTCATCTTGACAAGGAATGGTTCAGGAGACTTTACTCTATTAGATATATGTGGTGCCTTGCAATGAGCAAAGACTTTTTCTCCACAGGAACTCTTTCATCACAACAAAGTACGAGCACAAATAATGCTTTGTCATTCAATGCCGGAAAATTGACCGCACTTAGCAGGTTCTTAACCATCCTCAATGAGATTACTGATCGTTGGAGAGCAAAGGAAATAGCAAAGGAAAATCAATGCTCAAAATCAGTACTAAAGTCAGATATACATAGATGAAAACTACTCAAAAATGCAGCTCAAGGGTACACATTGTCAATGTAATATAATGTTGGAAAGGAAAAAAATATTGCACAAGCAACCAAAGCATCTAGAGTTTTTTCCCTAGGATCGGCAACAAAGTATGAAGTAAGTCCAGAAGAAGATGATACAAAATTTGAAATTGTCACCTTCACACAACAAAGTGGAATGGAGGAAGTAAACTGCTCTTGCAAAACTTTTGAAGGAATAGGTATATACTAACGAAATGCAATATACATATTACCACTTATGTTAATATTTTTAGTTCTTCTATTTGGATCATTACCTCTTAGTTCACACGTTCATCTTTTTGTAAGCAGGTTTCATAGCAAGTTTATGATATTACATCTTATATATATATATGTGTGTGTGTGTGTCATTAGTTCTTCATTTTCATATTTAACTTTAAATGTAGGACATTATGTGCTTTAGAGCTTTAGTTCATATGTTTATCTTATTAACTTATATGTATGCATGGTTATCTTTTTATGTAAGAAATGCTCTACGTTCACTGTATCCAAATATTTCACATCAACCCAATCAGTGAGATACCATCACAATACATTCTAAAGTGATGGAAAAAGCTTGCTAAAATGCAAGTATGTGACAAACTGAAAGCAACACAAGAAAATCAAGAAGTGGACAAAATCTAAGACAAAGTTCCACGGCGACACCAAATCGTAAGAAGCTACTACAATCTGGTTCTAAAATGTGAAGGTAACATAGAAACCCAAAAAAAATCTTGAAGAAAGCTTCAAACGAGTGGAAGCACAAAGATTAAAGGAAGAAGCAAAATAATTGAAGTGTGGAAGCATAAAAAGAAACCAAATGCAAACGAGTTTTGTACCAAGACACCAAAGCAACAAGTCTAGACCTATGAGATTCAATTTGGCATTGTATTTATATTATTATTTTGTACAATTACCTTAAATTCAGGAACAGGTCATTTAAATCTCCCTTCAAATGCTTCAAACACCCGAACTAATGATTGTAGATTAATTAAATAAAAATATATTCAACCAAGCAAAAGGTGTTTGAAACTAATGACTCTAATAAATAAAATAAATAAAATAAATAAAAATATACATGAACTAAGTTAGAAAAAGTAAAAGAAAATATGAGGAACGAAAAGTAAACAACAATACATGGTTAGAAAATTTCTAATTTTTAAACCGAACTCTATACCTAAATAACCGAACACTATACCTAAAGGACACATGACTATAAACAGAACAATACATTAAGTAACGATCAGAAAAATATAGCAAATTTGGTAAAGCAAAATTTCAACATCCAAAATATCTTTTTTTTAACTGAAAACACCCAAAGGTGGGGATTGATTTATTGGTACCCCAAGCTAGAAACTTTAACGGGCCAGAGTCATCATAGTAGTTAATACAAAAGGCAACATGATTGCCTCCCAAAAGAATGATTAGATACTAATATCTATGAGTCTATATATGTGCATAATCTAGAGGAAGAGGTAGTTGCGATTCCAAAGTAATGAATCTCCAAACCCAGTGTTAATTCATTACTTTGGCCAGGCAACTACCAGTCAGTCAAATTAGTAAGTGAAACTGATAAACAGAATAAGCTAGTAAGACCAAACAAACTAAATAGAAAACTAAACAACCAAAATATCAATACTAAACAAACTGTTAAACTTTAATAGAAAACTAAATCTATAAACAATGGAACTAAAGAGATAAACTTCATAACTAAATTGATACTAGAATTATCTTTAAAAAATTTACAAGTTTCAATCCAGCAATGACAAAACAAATCCAAAAACCTAGGGAATTGATGACCATTCAGAATCATTCATCACTTCAATCCAAAATTTTAAAATATTCAAAACACACCATAAAAAATTCAAATTACATCATTCAAAAACACTAGTCCATGCTAACATCTTAAACTTCTTTGTATGGGGATTGCCTAGTTGTGGACGCTCCTACTATGACATCCAATTCCCCATCATGAAACAAGTTAAAACTCAGGATAGACTGGTTCTGAGGTTGGTAATGTGTCATTCTCCTCCATTTGTTGCAAGCTTCATCAACCATAGCAATGAACTTGTCATTCCATTCCAATGGTGAATCATCAAAGTCATCTTCCTGAATATGATTTTCTACACTAGTCCCAACACATGGTGGGAAATTTCATGATGCTTCGTCCACAACATCACTCTTCACCATCACCATCCTCTCATACATATCAACGGTAACAACTTCAAAGTTATGCTTCACAAACATGAGGGCCTCATCATAAGCCTACACAGGAAAAAATATCATTAAGTTTATACTGAAACAATGGAACACCTAAACAAACATATTAAATACCCAACGAAAGCATAATCATATTGACCATAAACAGTTCATATATAAACTGAACTAAACTATTAAAAACCGAAACAGAAAAATTATGCACATTAACTAACCATACCAAAGGTAAAAAATATCAAATAATAATACTGAGCACCTAAACTAGCAAATGAAAATAAAAAAAATAAAAAGTTAAACTAAATGCTAAAACACATAGAGAATCATCTTAAAAGCCAGAACTGACATAGATAATATGAAAGGTAACATTTTAAACACTTACATTCTTAGCAAAACTTTTGATCCTAAAGTTCGTCATAATTCTGTGTGGGATTTTGAACGTCGCCACATTATCTCTTCAGGGACATCATCAGCCACATTTTCCTTCCCTTTCGAAGAAACTGGAGCTACAACTTCAGTTTGAACTGAAAGAGCTCCGATTGAATAGCCATACTTCACCATGATTGTCATGTCATAACCTTCTCTGATTTCCAACACCCTCACTCTCTCCCTCAACTTTGCATCTGTCCAATGCTGGACTAAAGGAAGAGATGTTGTCTTTAACACACTCCAGATAGGAAATCTATGCAAATACTGAATGAGTGCCATAAGGACAGAAGCACTACAGGTTTGGTATTCAACATTGCTCTTATATCTCCTAATCATTTATGTCATTTGATCTAATACAAAACTACTCTATTTGAGATTCTTAATCTTGTGAACTTTTTCAACAACTTCAAGAATTTTCATATCTACCTTCTAATGATGGATGAACCGAGTAAAGGTCAAAAAGATGTCTTGGGCTCATTCCAGGCTCAATATGTTAATGGAGCAAGCTTATATTCAGTTATCATATTTCTCATAAATTTGAAGTTATAATTAAAGACAAATACTATACACTAATACAGCATAAATACCAAGTATGTATTCATTTTTGTACACACACTTTTTATACATCTTTGGACATTTTTGTAACTTAAGCATCGAAGAGTTTTCCCTAGGACCTCCTGGGGCTTATTTTTTTGCAAATCACAAAAAAAGGATCCAACGGAGAAACTCAAGATGCATCTATTGGCACGCCCGATGGGACTTATTTATTCAAATTTGGGTCTTTTGGTTTATGTCCAATTCCACGAATACTCGAAGGAGCGAGAGATTAAAGTTGAAGGGGATAGGTGCTACAGACGAGATACAATCCCCCTATTAAAGAAGAAGTAGAAGGACGGTTAACCCTCCACCACCCCAAAGCATTGAAAAAGAAGCGATACAGGTTTCAGTGAGTAAGTTGGGGGCATTGCAGATCTCGACTGACGGGCAGGGGACATTGCAAGGCTCTGTGGAGCCTAGTCCACCTATATTCGGGACCCTTGTGATTTAGTTGGACCTTCAAGGTCTATGGAGGATAATGTGAGATGAGGGGTAGGGGGCACAAACCCTACACAAGATATACCCGCTGAGTCTCAAGACGAGAGGGATGGCAGTTTTACAGAAGCTTCTGGAAAATCTCATCGAGCATTACAAACGGGTTGTGTAGGCAAATCAGACTATAGGGGTGGTTGTTTCCTAGTCAAATTTGGTGAGAGTAGCTCAGATGCTAGTGGATGCAAGATATCAGGTCATGCCCTTCTCGGTGCATATGGGTATAAGGAGGAATGTGATACCTTAAAAAACCATAGAGGTTCCTTAGACCAATGTTTCATAGCCCATGATGGCATTCCCCTACCTTGGATATCCTCAAGAAGGGCACTAAGCACGACCTCAACCTTCTTTCCTCGAATATCTCTCAGGGGTAGTATATTTGATCCACTCTTTGATGTCGATAGCTGTGATGGTCGTGCCCATAGAACTGAGATGGGGTATGGGCTCCAGGATATGGAAGCACGGGAATACCAAACTATCATGTTGGTCAAGGATTCGTTGACCCCTATAGGAAGTTTCATGTAAGTTCAGCGGCTATGCAGAGCTAGATGCATCCTGTGTATATGTGATATGTCTATTTTATGTGCATATTTTAGTACTTTTTGGGATCTTTTTTGTCCTCTTTTGCTATCAAGAGCTTGAATTTACCTTGATATTATCTTAGGAGAGTTAAGTGCGACTTTATGCTCGTTTACCTTTTCTAAGTGGATATTGCGAGACAAAGGAAGAACATGGAGACTTGAAGACCGGAGGCCGTTGAAGATCACCTTTTCAAGAATTTGAAGATTTGCTTCAAAGATTTGAAGATTGGAGGCCATTGAAGATCATCCTTTGAAGACTTTGAAGACTTGCTTCAAAGATTTTAAGACTTGAAAGAATGAGAGGAATTATTGTGAAGAAGACTGCTTGCTACAAGAAGAAGAAAAGAAGGCAAGGTTCTGTTCTGGTGCCCGTCGCGAGTTGCAATACATGGGTGGCTAGAACACAACCTTATCCCTTTGTACTATAAATATAATTTTCTTTCCTCTCTTTTACATCTCTTCTTCCAGCCCAATTTTGGTACTATTCCAACCCTAGTCTTCCACCATTTTCATCTTTGATTTCTCTTGTTTTATGTTTGGTTTTTTAGCATTAATTAGTGGAACTATTCCAACCCTAGTATTTCACCAAACATAAAACAAAAGAAATCAAAGATGAAAATGTTAGAAGACTAGGGTTGGAATAGTACCAAAATCAAGCTGGAAGAAGAGATGTTCAAGGGAGGAAATAAAATGCTATTTATAGTACAAAGGGATAAGGTTGTGTTCTGGCCACCCATGCATCGCAACTCGCAATGGGTTCTTCGCTGCTCGCGATGGGTGCCAAAACAAAACATTGTCTTCTTCTCGTCTTCTTGTAGCAAGCAGTCTTCTTCACAATAATTCCTCTCATTCTTTAAGTCTTCAAACTCTTCAAAGGATGATCTTCAACAGCCTTCGGTCTTCAAGTCTTCCAAAGGTGATCTTCAATGGTCTCCGACCTTCAAGTCTCCATGTTCTTCCTTTGTCACGTAAATCCACTTAGAAAAGGTAAAAGTACGTAAATACGCTCTTACCTCTCCAAATAGAATTTTAAGGTAAAACACAAGCTCTTGATAACAAAAGAGCACAAAAGTGATCCCAAAAAGTACGAAAATATGCACATAAAACCTCCCCGAACTTATACCTTACTCACCCTCGATTAAGAAAAGATCTAAGCACATGAAGGAATTGACATATCCACATCCTAACTACTATTTCCCCAAGTCAATACCTCACAAAACTCTAAATATCACACATCTCAATGTTAAGATCCAATGAGAAGTTTCCCACAACCCCATTCCTAAGTATACCCACACCATATCATCCTATCAATTCATTGATATCCCTAAAACATCTCAAAATCTCAAATTGACAATCTCAATTACAATGGTACAAGGTGAAGCTAAAAGCATGCATAAAGTTCAAACACATACTCCACTTTATACCAATATATCATCCTAAAAATGAAGTATATCAACAATCAAGAATTTCATAACTTATTTTGTTTTCCCCGCTAAATTTCCCAATCCCAAGAGGTCTCAAGATGTCAAGTTACCCGATATATCTATATGGCTACCAAAAACCTATGACTCCAACGCCAGCCAATGAGTGAACACATAACACTTTTTTTTTCTCTCTTTCTCTCATTTTGCCTATGAGCCCTTTGGGGTTTTCATCCCAACCACATATCATGTTTTTTTGCCTCCCATCTCACTTTTTTCTGCACATTTAGCCTATCATTTTTACCTAGGTTGCCCTTTTGGGTTTTTGACCTATATGGGCCCCCAACGTTGCCTAAGGCGCCCTCTCATATTTTCAACTTAACGGGATTCTTTTTATTTTTTTTTGTTATTTTCTAATTTTTTTCATGTTTTTTTTGAATTAAAAAGTAGCAAAGTGAAATTTTAAGGCTAGTAAAAATATCAAAGCTAACATCATCCAAGTACCTCAAAAGGAAAGCATCCCCAAAAAGAACGGGGAAAATATCCAAAACAAAGTGAAAAAAAATATCCCAAAAGTAGCAAGTCCAAACATCCCCAAACCAAGCAGCGAAATCAGTAAATACCCATCTCCACACTTAAAACACTACATTGCCCTTAATGTAGACAAAATCGGGCAAAAGCGTACAAAGCAAAGTATGGAAATGGTAAGAATACAATGCTCACAATCACTGTTGTGTGGAAGAAGGACCACCACCAAAATAACACTGCTAATAATGAGCTAGCCAATATGTGTTCCTGTACCTCCTGGCTCTACGCCTCTCTGATCCAGGATTAGGGCTTGAGGCACCACCTGCCTGAGACTGCATCTCATGAATGCGAGCTGACAGATGGTCAATCTCCCCATCCATGTCGATCAAACTCTAGGAGACAAAAACATTGTGCTCTAATATTATGTTGTCATGGCGGCAAAATCTATCCCACATAGTCTGCATCACAAGCTCATAGAAGTCAGGCAGAGGTTGAGAGTACATAGGTGCCACCAACTTTGATAGACATGAAAGGAATCGCATGATCCTATGCTATGCACTAGGACCGAACACTTGAGCCAAGGGCTCTTGTATTTTATTCCAACCAAGAGCTAAAGATTCGAGCCAAGGGCTCTTATACTTTATTCCAGCCAAGAGCTGAAGATTGAAGCCAAGGGCTCTTATACTTTATTCCAGCCAAGAACTGAAGATTGAAGCCAAGGGCTCTTATACTTTATTCATGCCAAGAGCTGAAGATTCGACCCAAAGGCTCTTGTACTTTATTCCAGCCAAGGGCTGAAGATTCAAGCTAAGAGCTCTTGTATATTGTTCCAGCCAAAGGCTGAGGACTCGAGCTAATAGCTCTTGCATTAATTCTAGTTAAGGCTAAAGGGATGAGTGATATGCTAATAAGAAACACCCTCATAATACCCCTGCAATTGTAACCTCAATCAATAATGTAGTGGAATATTTTTTGCTGGATGTAGGTGGAAACACCAAACCTAGGTAAATTCTCTAGTGTTCTTATGCTTTCTGATTATTAAAGTACTGAAATGCGCATATCACTAATTAGTGAAAAACTTCGTATGATAAATAAACATTTAAAGAATAATACATATCCTCGAGGAGCTGGTAATGTTAGCACCAAAAATTGAACAATTCATAATTACAAATCTTGAAGGATTAAGGAACTAATTTCTTTAACTCTTTCTCCATCCTCTCTACTTGTTCCATTTCAATGCCAACTGCGCATTGTAAGTCCTTCTCTTGCTACTCTTTGGGATAATCATCTATGTTTATCATAGCCTTGGGTTGAGAGCACTTTGATTGAGGGTCCTAATTCTTGGTACGCTTCCTTGTGGATCGCTTAGTTTTGTGACTTATAGAGCCACTGCCTTTGGTAGTCTTTTTACTGCTAGTCTCGAAAATCGTCGACCCCTTGGATGGCGGACAAACAACCTCCGAATCCACTCGAGAATGGTTGGTGTAAGCCTCTTTTTGGCTACTAGTTCCATGTGAAGCCAATATTTGGATGAATAAAGGCAAGGATTTATCATCGATAAACTTTGGATGGGAAACACTCTGAAATAGTTGTGAGCTTGGAGACTTTGATTGTACAAATGAACCTTCTCCTCCAACTCGATGATCTTCTCCCCTATGGCCTTATTCTCAGCAACTAGCCGAGTGTTCTTGGCAAGGACCAATTCAACTAAGGAGGGGTCCTCCTCAATAATAGAATTGTTTTTGGGAGATTGTCATCTGACCTTGCAATTTTATCCAATGTAACTTTATAAAGTTGTGTGATCTCCCCAACCTAGAACCTAAGTCCATAAATCTCACCTTGACTAGCTATAAGACGGCCCTCGAGGACTGCATCTCTATTAGCATTAGCTAAACATATTTTAAGGGAACCAAACTTGGTGATTATGTAACAAACTATCTCTCGATAATCAACTTTGGAGGGGTCATGACTCTTAACAATATCGAGGGGCACAACATCGTTGTATTTCTTATGTTCGAAGTCTCTCAAGAATTTTATAAATGTAGGATGGGTTCCACTTTGCCAAGCCTTAGAATCTGCTCGCGTTCAGTCCATTTTTTCCATGGTAGAGTCCATAGCTTCAGTTAAGTTGGACATGTCCCTCTCAAGGTCAACTATGCAAGGATGAGTATAGTTGTGCCATGATTCCAGTTCTTCAGAGCATTTCTTCAAAAACAACATAGTTTTTGCCAAGCCCCCCTAGGGATTTCGAGCTCTGCCTTAGTCTCAGTGAAATCTTTGCACATAAATTGCAGTTCTCTTTTAAAGGCGTTAAGCTATAAAAATGAAAATTTAGACACAAAATTAATGGGTGAAAAATATCGTTTATAGTAAAAAAGGTAACTTGATTACATCATAAGCCCCAAAGAGGAAAATTACACTACATTCCGTACATTAGTGGGTTGGTTCCCTATTGGTGCCTCCTGGTGGGGCACAGATTTAGCCTCGGGCTCTTTGAGCTCTTTGTCAGGATTGGAGATGGCCAAAATCTCTTCAGTCGAGTGATATTTCCTCGAGTCCCTTAAGAGGTTCATTAAAGATAAACACAAACCTCTCTTGTAGATGGCTTCATCCCAGTTTTGGTTGATAGTCTCCACATTTTCGCCGCTGATTTCCTCTCTCAAAAGCTTGATGTTATCCTTAGAAAGAGATGATGATATCTTGGGTAGGAGTACTTCTTCAAAAAAGAGGTTGTGCCCAACCCCCTAGGCAATGTCGAGGAGATCGACCAAAAGGTTTAGGAGCTCTCGACTTTGGAGGACCTTATCCTTGAATGCCTCCAGCAAAATCATTTGGGACTCTGGATCTTGGGCTTGTTTAGAATCCTCGATAGAAATGTTCTTCTCGAGGAGGAGGCACTCATTTGTAGCCTCGAGATCAGCAACTTTTTCTTTGAAGCCTTGAGTTCAATCTCCAGCGAGGCTATCCTGTTATCCTTTTCCTCCTAGAAAGAGGAAAGAGGAAAGATAGGAATCCATGTTCCGAAGAAAGGAGGAAAGTGAGGAGGACACCAGGTCCAGATCCTTAAACACCTGAAGGGCAATAGAAGAGTTAGGAAAAATCAATAAAATAATCAAAGCGGGAAAAAGAGATTTTATGTTTAAAAGAAAATCAATCTTGGGGTTTTTTGCAAAACATCCTCGAGAACTGGTCCCCACTGTCGAAAGGCTTGAGGGGGGAACCAGGATATTGGCCCCAAGGACAAGAACATGGGTTAGAGGCTCTTGAAGAGCCTTATCTTGAGAAGGTTTTTGGTAACACTCCCTCAGGGGGGGGGCATCATCAGATTTCCACTTTATTGGAGACTTTACGGAAATAGTAACTTCATGGGGGGTAGGGGGAATTACCTTCCTTGGGGGATTATTACACCCCCTCCCCTTTCTTAATTATGGCAGTACCTAAACTCCTGCCCCACTGAAAAGGGTGAAGAAGAAAGTTAGAAGAAGCAAAAAATCACAATAATACGAAAATAAGTAATAAAGCATCAAAACACCTTAAAAACTAGAATAATCAATATTATCATCGAGAGGGGGTTCTGGAGCGACTAGGTTGAAAGAAGACTTAGACTTATCTCCCTCTTTAACAAGCTTCCTTTGTTTTTTTCTAGGCTTAGTCTCACCTTCGGGAGCTAGATATTGTAGCCTCGATAACTTTCTTTCCTTGGCTGGTTCGTAGACGTTTTTTTCATAAACCTCAACTGGCCAATCTTACCCTCTAGTCAATTTATTGGGGTTGGAGTAGGCGGCATAAGACTAGTGCGAGGATAAATGTGTTCCCTAGTATCCTCAAGGTGGGTAGGACAAACAAACCTTCCTGGCAATTGGGTCTCGACTTTAACGGCATGATTCCATCGAGGGACCTTATACTTAAGACAGTTGAAAGTAAGACCTCTTTTGGCATCTGTCCACTTTCCCACATTGTTGGAGAGGGTAAAAAGGTTTTTATTCCTCTGCCGGGTGGAGAGCATAATGATATTTTCAAAATAGTTACCATTGGACAATACGGTAAATATAGAATGAAACAACTTATATTCGGGCTCAATACCGAATCTATGACACTGTTTTAGGAATATCATAATGGTTATTATCGCATTCGGGTGGGCTTGAGCAGTACTCACTTGAAAATTCCCAAGTAACCTCGAGAATATTATGCGAAAGGGAAAACATAGCCCTGCGCAAATTTTTTTAAGTATATAACTGACCTACACTTGGGAGGATTCTCAGAAGATCCCAATTTTCCCAACCATTGTAATTTGACGTCAGGGGAAATTCTCTGACCAGAAGGCAAAGATTGTAGAATTCACGATATTGACCAAGATCCTTCGTGAGCTTGGGGCTCTAGAGTTTCCTCTTCCATAGGGGGCTATCGAATGCTCCTTTCTTAATACTTGAGAGTATGGGGTATTATCTTATTAACACTCCCCTCAAACCCTTCAAAGGCCATGGAAAAATCCCTTCTTCACGAGGGGGGAGCTAAATTTGATATCCTCAATACGAGCGGGCCTTTAAATATACCCTTTCCTATGACTTGGAGGCCAAAGGGGAGGAAATTCTCCTTGGGGCATATCAGTGATAAGAATATAATTAGTATGCCTAATCTCATAAACACAAGGGCTAGAATCCTGGGGAGAAAGCCTTGAACCGCTAAGTGTGGCTTCGGGATCCCTCTCCTCAGGTGATCCCACCTAAAATCTCTTAGACCTAGCTTCACCAGAGTTCCCCCATCATCAGATTTCTCACCGTAGATGGCCATTAAAAAATATGAAGTAAAATGAAAGAGAAAATAGGGAGGTTAAGAAAACTTACTAATAGAGGAAGAGATGTTGGGAGTAGGGGAAAAGACTGGAGGAGAAAGTGAATGCTGGTTTGAAAATCCTCTAAAAACACCTGCACATAAAGTGAAGAAACATGGGGAAAGTGGTGGGTTAAGAAGCTCAAAACGACATCCAAAGTAATGATTATCTTGGGGAATGTGAAAATTTAAAAAGGTGTGAAAAATTTATCATACATTTTCAGAAACTGCCATTGCTCATGCGCTTTCCAGGTTAGCTAGCTCACATGCGCACCTTCTTAAATTCCGTTAAAAAAATAAAAAGGTAAATAATAATTAGAAGAAAACCCAATGATGCCCTAGGGTTTGAAGTCCCTACTTCAGGGTATGGTAACATGCCATAACCCCTAAGGCACTTTGAAGATACATTTATCAAGGATTTAAGGGTTTTGGGGATAAGCATTGAAACTTTAAAGACAGCAAACCTTGAGGGTCCATTGATTTTTATGGGGGCTCTTGATGATGGATGAACTGGGTAAAGGCCTAGGAGATGTCTTAGGCTTATTCCAGGCCCAATATGGTAATTGAGCAAGCGTATATTCAATTCCATATATCTTGGAAATTAGAAGTTATAATTATAGACAAATACTACCTACTAATACAGTATAAATACCAGGTATGTATTCATTACTGTACACACATTTCTTATACGTCTTTGGACATTCTTCTGACTTAAGCATCAGAGAGTTTTCCCCTGGGACCTCCCGGAGTTTATTGTTTTGTAGATCATGACTAAAGGATCAAACGGAGAAACTCAATCGGTTTCAAGACGCATCAGCTTCCCTGTAGATATAGGAGCTAAAAAGTACGAAGAGCAATAAATGACAAAATGTCTCATAAACTCATCCCCTCCCTCCTTAAGTTCAGTTATCCTTTTTAAGATCAAGTGAAGAGGTATATCCTTGTCAGTCTCCCTACCAAACCTAGCCTTATATATCCTGCAATTCTATGCCATAATTTATTTTCTGCTCAACTTTCCTACTAGGATTTTGGGGTAAGAACAGGACATCAAATACATCATCAGCGGTAACAGAGTACCTATCTACCCCAACCAGCAGAACACTTGTAGAAGAGTTAAAATTACTGACCAACCAAAGCACTATACCCGTGGGAAGGTCAATCTCCAATCTTAGCTTCAAAAGGCTCCGGAAACCAATTGCTTTAACATCAGCCTTCTGCTGATCATTGAGAGTAGCACAGAGATCTGTGACCTTTACGAGCTAGCTTCGAAGCATAAATTTCTTTAAAATCCTGATAAAAATATAATACAGTATGTTGGTAAATATACAAACTATGCACAAAATACCCAAACTTAAAGATAAAAAACATAAATTAAACATACAGTAATTTAAAATAAGAAGT
Organism: Rubia yunnanensis; assembly: GCA_037428765.1. Lineage (NCBI taxonomy): Eukaryota > Viridiplantae > Streptophyta > Magnoliopsida > Gentianales > Rubiaceae > Rubia > Rubia yunnanensis. The sequence goes on from CM075066.1 coordinate 16,919,459, forward strand.
TTAATTAATGCACAACCAAATGATAATAGAGTTTAAAAAACAACTTATTGTATAATTAAACTAAATAGTTAAACACATAAATAAACTGAACAAGTACATGAACTATTCATACTGAAACTCTACACAAAAAATTATTAAACAGTAAAATTAAAAACTTAAACTAAGACATCAACAATTAAAATGTATAGTTAAACAAAACACTGAAACACCAAAGGTAAAGTACAACATACCTAAACTAGTAAATTCTATATCATTCAAGCTATTATGCAAAAAATAAAAACTGAAATATATAAAATGAATTTCTACACACATAAAGTAAAATCGTAAATACATAAATTAATATAAAATACCAAGAACCATCAGAAAGCTCAAATTCGTAAATTTGTTTAACCCGGCGTGTCCTTTCTGTGCCATCATTAGTGTTCCATGCTAAACGATGAGCAGGAACATTTCTCTTCGACATAGGTCTAGAAAGTCGATAACCAGCCTCAATAGCTTCAACATCTCTCTTGCGCTTTCCCACAACAGAGATTTCTTCGACGGCCCACTCCCATCTCCAGCAACATCCTTAATTGTCTACCTAGATGGCTTCTTCACATTAGGGCTCTTCTTAGTGGGATTCTTCTCTGCAGGATTCTTATCAGCAATATTCTTTTCAGCAGAATTTCTCAAAGGATGTGGAAACTGAGATCAAATACTGGGAAAATGCACTTATTATGTATGTAATGGGGGTGAATTAGTCATGAGTGTTGTGAAAAAATACATGATGAAATTCAGGTCGGTTGTTTCTTTTTCTAGAGATCTATTATAATGATGAAGTGTACTGTATCCTGAATTTTAAATTGGGGATTGATAAAGATGCAGTGATGAGGAATGGGCCTTATACAATATACAACATTTTGATGTAACTTTAAATATGATAACCAAATTTCTCCATGAAAACTGACAGGAATAAGGCATTACCAATATGGATTAAGCTCCCAGGGTTACCACTACATTTTTGGGGTGCAAGGAGTCTAGGAAAGATTGGGAGTGCATTGGGGAAACCACTGTTCATAGATGAATGTACAACTTCAAAGCTAGGGTCTCATATCCTAGATTGCTGGTGGAGGTGGATGTAACACAAAAGGTACCTGACTATGTGATAATTATGGGTGTGGAAGGGAAACAATGAAGCAGTGGGTTGTGATGGAATGGAAACCACTATATTGTTACAAATGCTTAGAGGTTGGACATACTTGTAAGCAAAAGGAGGAGAGAGCGGTACAGGTTTGGAGACAAAAGGTTGATGTGAACATTGAGAAAGAGGAATTGAAGAAGACTCGTGTAAAAAAAGGGATGGTACAGGAGGATCAGGGGAAGACTGAGGAGAAAAAGGAGAAGGAATGGAGCATGGTGAAAACTAAGAGCATGAGGGGAAGAAGAAAGTGGAAAATGAAAATCCAAAGGAGATGAATGAAGTAGATACAAGCAAGGAGAGGAATACTGAAATGCAAAGGGATCTAAGAATTTGGGGTGATCCTCCAGATGCCTTAGAATTTGCATCATGATTATATCATGGAATATTAGGGGGATAAATAAAGTTGCTAAATACATAGAGATAAGCACCTATCTGGGCAGATTAAATGTAGTTGTGGCTGTACTGGTTGAGACTAGAGTTAAACAATTAAAGGCAGAAAAAGTAAGAAGGTGTTTGGGGAGTCAGTGGAGTTATATAGATAAGTATGAGGCTCACTATAATGAGAGAATATAGGTTCTATGGAATCAGAGCAAGGAGATAGTAAAAATGGTGAAAGCTACCGACCAACTAGTGCATTGTGAACTAGTGGATAACCTTGGCAATCTGATAGCTTCGATGACTGCAACATATACAGGAAACCAGTTGAAGGACAGAAGAGTGTTATGGAAGAACATTGAAGGGTTGGAAGCCATAAGTCAAGGGCCATGGGTTTTGCTAGGATATTTGAATAATGTGTCGGATGTGAAGGACAGAATAGGTGGAAATATGGTTAAGATGAATGAATACTTGGACCTAGACCAAATGATGCAGAAAATTGGCCTGTTTGAATGTGAAATTGAAGGATATTACTACACTTGGACTAATAGACATGTGGAAGGAGTGATATACTCGAGGATAGATCACTAGTAGAGAGACCCATATGAAAGGCAGCATTGGAAGGCAGTTTCCGTATAATCATCTTTAAAAATGGTTTCCGAGTTCGGAAAACCCCAATGATGACCCCTTAACCAATTTACATGTGTTTTTTTGATAATTAAAGGTGGTTATCCCTTTAGCCTCCTTTAATTGAAGATGGTTCAAGTCATAACGGCCTTTATTTGACCATTTTAAGGCGGTTATGACTAACCGCCTTTAAAAATCATGTTTACAATTTTGGAAAGAATGACGGGTTAGATTTCCGAGTCTGGAAAGCACATATTTTCTGTATTTCATAGAGAGGAAACAATTTCCTATTTTGGAAGAAATTTTTGAGTTCGTAAAATGGTTGATTGTATCTTAAATAAGGTGGGTTGTAGTTTTCAAACTCGGAAAAGGACTGGCCTATTAAAAAAATCAATGCTCCCAACTTCATTTAATGGTCCAAAACCCCAATTCTTTGAAGAAAAAGCTCTTTCTTTCCTAACCCATTGTTGAGAACAAGGTTTTGTTGTTGGCGAAGGTTAGTTTTATACAAACTATGAAGTTGTTGAGTTTGTTCAAATAATTTTATATGTATTTAATGCTTGATATATTTTCATATTTTGAATTATGCTATGAAATTAGCTAGGTTTATGAATATTTTGAATGCCTCTTCATGTGTTGCATTTAAATAAATTTTAGGATAATGGATCGAGATGAACTAATTAGTAATGATCTAAGGAAATCTCCCGAGTATATGCCATTGGTTGAATCATTTGTTTCATTTTCTTTTGAACATGCTTCTAGAAATGGTTGTTCGTAAGCACAATGCCCTTGTAAGGATTGTAGAAATGATGTGTATTTAGGGAGGAAGAAATTGTGGGAACATCTCATGGCATGGGGAAGGTTTTGAAGAATCACATTCGAATGAATTGGAGGACAAGATGGTGGGTGATGAATTTGATGGTAACGCCAAGTTTGACGAAATGGTGGAAGATATTGCGAGGGAAACCTGAGTCGTTACAATCTTTGATTGACGACAAAGGGAAGCCTTTGTACAATGGTTCTAAATACTCGGTTTTGAATGCCACACTGCGGTGTGCTTTATAATTTCATATTTGAAATTGCATGTGAAATTCATAGGATTTTGTTTGTTTATAGCAAAATCATTTCGAGCAATTTGTTTTGTATATTGATTTGAAATATTTTGTGAAATATTTCTATGCAATATGAGATGTGTACATATATTTAACGATGAATAATTTTTTGTATGTACACAATGGTGAATCCAAGACACGGTGGTATCTCTTTTAGAAGAGAAATTTGGCATGGAGTTACAACAAGATTCATTGCTTGATGACATGAAAGATTCAAGAGTAACCACACAGTTTGCAAACTATGGTACTTACATACGTTAATTAAAGTGAATCTTGGCATATGCTATATATACATATATTACTTGGATTATATTTGATAACCATTTGCGTGAATCTGGACGTGAACATGACTTTGTCACAAAGAGAGTTATGTGAGTAATATTTTCACATATATGTCCAGTACACTAAGGCTATCGAATTTGATAGTGAATGGATTTGGTTGTATTAATCCCTTAATTATGTTGAAAAATGAGTTTGATATGTAAGTAAATTTAAATGACATTATCGAAATATTCTAATTCTGTGATATTTAGGCTCATGAGATTAAATATTGATATGGTAGGTAATTATATTTGATTCTTTACATGAAATATTGAATTAAAATAAGAAAAATGCCATGAGTTTTGAATATTGAATCAAGCATTATTATTTCTTTTAATTATGAAATTAAATTATAGCATTGCATATATTTGGAAATTATGAGACATAATGTTTAATTTCCTAAGCACTCAAAATGTATAGTATTTTCTTAAATTCTTGATCAAATGTAGAAATACATATTCTGCATGGTAAAGTAATTTGGTTGTGTGGGCTGCTTGTGTTGGTTAAAAATTTAAACCATACTTTGATTGAGAATGTGTTGCTAGTGATTCATGACTTTTATATACTTGGTATGAGAATCTCATGTGATAAAACGATAAACTTCATTTGCACTTAAACATGAAATCTCTCGGCGAGAGTGTAATATATTCGTGCATGAATGAAGTATATGTGGCATTGAGTTATTTGATCCATGTTGTTTTCCGATTGATTTAGGGACTTGGTTCAGCTTCATATACAAAACATTTAGATCTATATTGTGTCTAAAATTGTGTTATGTTATTATACGCAATGATTATATTAATTGTTTTAAAAAGTGCACTTTTGATGCAATAAATGGTTTGACAAAGCTATTCCCAATAAATGGCAATCTTGATTGATTGCCTACGAGCATACGGCTCACGAGTGGAAATTTTTAGATTGCAGAGATAGAGCATATGGGCTCGATGTTCAACATATTTGGGTTATTTTGTATGACCTGGAAATAGTGAACGTGAAAACATTAGTTTATAACTATGTCTAGGGTATTGGTTCTTGTGAGCCATGGAATAAACCCTAAAGCATGAGTTATCCTGACTATGCTAAGAATTTTGATTACTTTTAATCAAACAATTGATGGGAAAATCTAAAGAATTTGGTTGAGAAAACTAAGAATTGCGAGAATGGGAATCCTGAGACTTTTGGTCAAATCTTTTGATTCGTGGTTGAAAAATCTAAGAACAATGAGATTGTGAATCCCAAGACACTTGGTCAAATCTTAAGATTTTTGTTTGGAAAAAGTTAGAATCCGAGATTGAGAATCCTAGGACATTTGGCCTAGGTATCCCAAGACACGAGGTTTTGATAAACTTAACTCGTGTGGGAATGTTCAGTGAAACCAGCCTAATGCGGGGGAAGGTGAAAACCAAAAATTTCAATGACTATATGAATTTTGGTAGGTACTCGAGATGAAAATTCATTTCGAAAGACTTGAATCGAGTTGATCGAGTCGAGAATGAAGGAACCCGAACTTGAATAGAGCAACGGACTCAAATGTGTTTCGAGTACAAAGGCACTCAATTTTGATTTGAATAATCTAAGAGTCAAATGTGGTTGTACTAAAACTTGGCTTTAAAAAGGGCATGAAAAATAATCAAGCGATGTGAAGGAGCCTTTACGTTGGCTAGCAATCTTTTAAATAAGATTCCCCAAGGAGAAAAGTAAAACTCCAGATAGAGCCATCCTACAAGTTCTTTCGAATGTGGGGGTTGGCGTATTGCGAAGGTAGTAAAAGGAATACTTAAACAATATCTTTACTAGATATGCACAATGTAGAAGTGTTATCAATTTTTGGAGATTCACAAGAAATAATATACAGAATTTGGAAATACATCTTGATGGAAAGTGTGTTTTTTGGAAATTTTAGAGATCCTGATTTGTCTTAAATGGACTTAAGAGTCAATGGATGAAATCGTTAAGGATCAGGGATAATCCAACGAAGGAAATGAGATTCCATGAAATGATATTTGCATAAAAGCGTTGGTCAATAGAGAGAATGATTTACCACAAGAGTGCAAATCATTGGAGCACTAGTAGATTTCAACAATTGTTAAGTATATTTGTGTACTTTATGGGTGTTCTCTAGACGTGAGAATGAGTCCAATGGTGATGGTATTTGCTATCGAGGCTTTGTGAAAGCTAGATGTACATCTAGTTGACCTAAATGGTTATTTGGAGATTTAGATAGTAAAATATGAATAGAGTAAAATGAAAGGCTTAATGCTCCTAAACACCCATCATGTGACCAAACTAATTGTTTTTTAGCCAATGACATTGAATCAATGAGTTCAATGAAGGCGTATATGCTAATGGACACTAAAATGACCATGTCATTTATGCCTTTGAATTGATAATTTTCTCATTGATAGTAAAATACGATGATTGAGTCTCTTGGAGATATGTCGTATTCAATGGAATGACTCTAAATATTGCGAGTTCACTTTTGTAAAGGTGAGGTGTCTCTTAATAACAGAACTCAAGAGTCATTGAAAGTCTGAAGTACTTATTAAAGTTTACATTAGACATTGCTTACAATGGAAAGTAAGATGATACACAAGTAATCCAGAAATGATCACTGGAAACAAGCTATGTGTGAGACTTGTAAATATGGCTTGAGTTGTGTAGAGAAATGGTTTTCTCTTTCTAGATTCATAGAGGAATCTATGTCCACTGTGTTGGACAAAATGGGGAAAGATATACTCTAGGATGACCAAATCATGTGTATGCTTATTGGTGTAGTGAAAAGCCATATCGATGATCAGTAGCGGAACATAAGGGGGACTAGGAGGTGCGTGGTCCCGGCCTACTTTTATTTTACCATTGGTATTTTGTATTTTTCTTGAGTTTTATTCGTTTTTATATGGTAAAAAAAGCTCATGGTCCCCCCAAAATAATTCTTACCGCAGATATATGTAGAATACCAAGAAACTAGTTTAAAATGTTAGGATTCTTTGTTTGTAATTTTAGAGACCAACCAGAAATGGAATTCCTTTTATTTACTTTTACCGCAGATATACGTAGAATACAAAAGAAATTAGATTAAAATGTTAGGATTCTTTGCTTTTAATTTTAGAGACCAACCAAAAATGGAATTCCTTTTATTTACTTTTACTGCAGATACACGTAGAATACCAAAGAAATTAGATTAAAATGTTAGGATTCTTTGTTTTTAATTTTAGAGACCAACCAAAAATAGAATTACTTTTATTTAATTTTACCGCATATATACGTAGAATACCAAAGAAAGTAGTTTAAAATGTTACAATTCTTTGTTTTTAATTTTAAAGACCATCCAGAAATGAGATTCTTTTTTATTTATTTTTACCTTTAATATTTATTAAGTTATACTTGGAAATGGTTATAACAAAAATTAATTTTTATCTTTAAATATATATTTGTATCACAAGCTTTAACAAAAATATTTATCCTTTGTAGGTTTTAACAAAATAACAGGAATATTTTATATTTATCTGCCATATGTAGGTTTTATTTAAATGAAACAATTTGATTAAAATTAAGATTTAAGTTTTTTCTTAATACCAAAATAGTATAAGTCGATGAAACACCTTTCAAGAATAAAAATATATGATTTAGAAAAATATACATATTCAAATAAGATATTAAGAAACAAGGCAATAAAAACATTCAATGAAAGGTATTTAATTTTCATATTTTTTCATCAATTATTTCTTTTGTATTCAATTCAATGAAAGGTATTTAATTTAGAGTGTATAAATTTTCAATCTTTAAATTTGACTTCATAATTGTACCTTGTTTAAGTCTATTCTCAAAATGTGTCAAAGGGAAAATAGATAACTTCTTACTTCATAATTGTTACTTGTTTATGTTTATCCCCAAGTTATAATTTTGTATTTTCTTTAGAACTAGTTTTTTTAGTATTTATTTTTTTCGTCCTTTAAATGAAATAATCTACTACAATTTATTATTTTGATGGTCGATTTGAAAAAAAATTATATATATATAGTTTTGGTCCCCCCTATACAAAATTTCTGGTTCCGCCCCTACCGATGATGGTGTGTCTCGACAAAGACATTATACCATTAGACGACTACTCTCTACGAGAATTATCGATGTTGACTACTTGAGGTCAATATGGTAAGGGTTTTGATTCTTTGACAAAAAGGGATTATATTGATTTCTTGAAGAGGAATTGAATCGAGAGTTAGTTGTGAACTCATCGAAAGGAATAGGAATAAGTCCAATAAATGGTGGGTTACGTACGTGGATACCCAATCTATGTGACTGGAGATCCCAAGATCTAGGTTAAAAGTGACAACTAAACTACAAAGATCCATCCGATCACTGTGGGGGTATCCTACCTCCTTTCTTATTCCTATGATGAAGAAACAGTGATGTGAATGGAGGTTAAGCATTAAATTACTTTTAATGTTTCAAGGCATGGAATGTATGGTACTTGAAAGAGCGCATAGTTTACGGAACCGCTCTTACGCCAAGAATCACCTATGTAAGCGAGAAGTGTGGCCGTTTCCAAAGGAATTGTTGGTATGCAATTCCTTATAAACTTTAAAGAACTAGGCGTGTCATGGCATGATTAATGGACACAACCGAGGAAAGTGCAAGGGCTAGGAAAGATATCTGTGGGAAGTGCATTGTCGTTCACACAAGCGGCGGGGGAAATTCAAGGACATCGCGTCTACTTCCTAACCAGTGGGCTAAATGAACTCTCTCAAGGGAAAGATGAATGGTGACACCTACTTATCCTATGCAGCATCTATGCCATAGAAATGAATCTATCACCAAGTCAAACTCCGTGTCTGATTTGATTTTTCTAATTCTTATATCAATATCTATTCATGTGGGGGATTGTTGAAAAATGGTGGTTAAAAGGTCGAATTTCATCAACTTTTGGGCATCTTTTTGAGTGGGACCCAAGCGGATTTTGGGTCTATAGAGGTCATTTTTGGGTTCTCCTCTGCAAGTACTATAAAATAGACTATTTGAACTCTCAAAACGGATCGAGGGTGAATGAGATATGGATGTTTGAAATGTCACTCTTGAAAGAGAAAAATTGGACGGAAATTGGCCCAGAATAATTGTTCTCCAGACTATCCAAAATGCATATAGACCGCGTGGAAGTCTCTGGAAAGCCCAACCTCGTAGTATATATGGAATTGCTTGTGTGTAATTCTTAAGAGATAAGAACAAAATACTTCCATATTTTGTGAGATATCTTGTCTTAAATGAATATGTGGTTTACTATGTTAATACGCTGAAGAATATTGTGCAAATATTTCTTTCATTTCCAGCAGATTTAATTCGAGTATTCATGGAAAGATTCGGTGAGTTGGTGATTGGAGAACATTCTTCTCTAATTACATGGTTAGGGTCTCTTACAGCAGTTTAAATAGAGCCTCTAAGTCAGTTAGAAAACCCACACCATTTCTCAATTTCCTCCATATTCTAAACTTTAGTCTTCTTTATGTCTTTCTCGAATTTTTCGTCTGTTGCTCTGTCGAGGTGATAGTCCTTTGGGCCTTGCGTGAATCTGAGGTAACTCTTACGTGTTAATTATTACCTTCGATGGTTTTACCCTAGGGAACGGTTCAGGATGGGACTCATTAGGGCAACGAGTTTACTCTTAACTCCATCACTTTGTGATTACTTGAAACATGATTTATGCTTTGATTATTTTCTTTTTGATTGTATGCTTGAATAAATAATAAAAATTTATTATTCTTGCATATTTAATTAATTGCTTGATCAATTTTTGTTATTTGATTATCACATGATATAATCAATATATGTCCAACAAAATCATAAAGCATTAATCTAACCTGATTGTGTAACAGTTGTTGAAGCTGGAAGATGAGGATTACTAATAGCAGTTTCACCCTCAGCAACAACTACAAGATACAAACAAATAATTTAAATCACGGAACTAAATAACAAGCAATAAAAGTAAAACAAAGATAAACCATAATATATTAAATTTACCAATGTTATCTTGACCCCCAGTCAGATCACATCTATCTACAATAAAAAAACAAAATAATTAAATACCAAATCTAAATCACTAAACAAAAAAAAGTAACACAAAAAAACATAATAGATTAAATTTACCAAGCTTATCTTGACCCCCAGTCACATCACATCCATCTACAATATTAAAAAAGCGTAAATACCAAAGGTAGCGCACTAAACAATAAGAGTAAATAAAAAAGAAACCAGAATATATTAAATTTACCAAGTTTATCTTGACCCACAGTCTAATCACATCCACCTACAAATAAAAAACAAAAGATTTAAATACCAAAGGCAAAGAACTAAACAATTAAAGTAAAACAAAAACATACAAGAATAGATTAAATTTACCAAGCTTATCTTCAATCCCAGTCAGATCACATCCAACTACAATAAAACACAATATAATTAAATATACAAGGTAAAGCAATAAACAGTAAAAATTAAACAAAAAATTAAAATTTCAAACATTAACAAATGATCCAGCAACTCTATCTGGATTATCCACACTAAATTTACTACCACTTATGCGCAATATCTTCAAAATATCAGCTATAAAAAATGAAAAGAAATTATCAGTAATAGATAAAGCAATCAATTAAAAATCAACAAAAAAATTGCAATAAAATTCCATCATATTTAAATACCTGCTGTAGTAGTTTTTTGCTGATTCTTTTTCCTTTTGAAAATAGGAGCTTTAGAACCTAAAAATTACACAATCAATTAAAAGAAAAACATAGATATCAAAATAAAAAATTTTATAAACTAACAATATGCATACCATTTTTAACTAGCAATCTAGACTGCAATCAACTGGAATTCCTCAAACTAATTACATCATCTACGTTAAAAAGTAATTGCATAAACACATAAATAAAAAATGGAAAAACATAAAGTAAACAAATCAATATAACTGTGTAAATACATATACACAAAGGCACTGCAAAAGAAAATACATTAACATCCAAACTAAACACATAAACGGTCTAACTAAAAGACAATGCAAATAGAAAACATGCAAACTAAACAGAGTCTAAACTAAACCACAAGATAGCCACAACAAAACCTGAAAAAAACACATGAACATAATAACTGAACACATAAACAGCCTAAATAAAAGACATTCAAACGGAAAACATGCAAACTAAACAGACCCTAAACTAAACCACAAAAGAGCCACAAAAAAGCCTGAACTAAACACGTGGATAGGATAACTAAACACATAAACAGTCTAACTAAAAGATATTTCAAGAAGAAAACATGCAAACTAAACAGAGCTTAAACTAAACCACAACAAAGCCTGAACTAAACACATAAACATGCAAACTAAACACATGAACATGCAAACTAAACACATCAACAACCTAACTACTTTGTTATACACTGTTTCATATAGAAAACACAACATAAAATAGAGAAACATCTAGAAATTAAACAAACAGAGCAACATCAACACAAAAAATATAGTATGGACAGCATGATGCAATGACTCTGCAAATTGTGAATTTAAATGGATTTTGGTCGGTTGAATCGGAGGTTATAGAGAGCGGTTTTGAGAGGTCTCATGCATGAAGAGCAGCACGATACCTTCACAAGGCAAGGCACCGAGCCGCGAAAAAATCTCCAGGCCGTGAAGTAAGGGGATTATGAGTTAAAGAATTTGGCCAAGTATGGAGCCGGTCCATGAAAACCTCCACGGGCCGTGAGAATATTTTTGAACAAGACTACAAACCGCTTATGGTCCGTGAAAAACTTCATGGACCATGAAAAAATTTCAGAGCATAAGCTAGAAGTTGTTCGTGGTCCGTGAAAACCTTCACAGACCGTGGGAAAACTCTGAGAAAAAATTGCATGTTACTTGCTGTTAGTGATAACCTTCATAGACCGTGGCACGATCCCAGCTTCACAGACCATGCCAGATCCCACGGGATGCGGCTATGAACATTCACGGACCGTGGCAGATCTGGTGTGCCGTGGCTATGCATGCTTCACGGACATGGCATCTGTGCTGGCTCGTGAAACCTTGGTGGCTGACCTAGGGTTTTGCTACTTTTGGCATATTTGGCCCTATTTTTAGGCCCAATCTCCTACTACTATATATAGGACCCTATTCTACTCATTTTAAAAGGTTGGAACATATTTGGAAACACATTTGGAGGGGAGAGAGCTTGGAGAGAAGGAAGGAGTTCCTTTTGTAGAATTTGTAATCTTTTTTTTTCTTCTTGCTTTGTCCCAAAGATGTGGAGTTCAAATCTATAATTGAATTGGATTCATTTTGGCACTTGGGTTAATCTAAATGTTTTATGAGATTCATTAGATTCATCCTATCTTTTTATTTATGATATTATTGTTATTATTCTTGAATGTTATAAATGCATGAGTAGTACGCCACATATAAGCACACACTTTGGGATACACTCATGTATGGTGCAACTATTGATGCACCCTTAGGAAGAGAAACCAGGATGTTAGAATGGGTAGGGGAGAGCGTGTCTGCATGGGTGTGTGCACGGGGGATTCAAGAATGCTCTAACATGTTTTCCATCGCACCAGTCTTAACAAACTTTGTAAATGTTGTTCAAGAGATTACAAGTAGAGATAGTTAATAATAGCAAGCTAGGTGTTGTATTGAAACCCTAGTATCACAGATAAGGTGCCAACGAACCTTGGGCCTAGCATATATAGAATCGGGGGGAGCATTTGCATTCGTGGTGGATGCCCGGGACATAATAGCACGAGGAGAAACAGACCTGCAACATTTGTCGGACCTCTTTGTACTCCTATAATTATGATGGCAGGGCAGATGAAGGGTTGCGAGTGCACCCACCGTGACAGGGTTGGGGAAGTGTATTCCATCGGCTACACCACTTGTTGTAAACACACTTATAGGTATTTTGTATGTCTATATGTGAATGAATCGAGGATTGAAGCATTAGAACTACCATGTTGCTAAATGATTCCCAAGTACCTAGCATAAATAGTTTAATCGTTTGTTAATTGCAGGCTTTGTAGTTGTTAGTTGAAAATACAAACCCCCCCTCCCCAATTGCATGTCTACAATACTAGTTGTTCTTTTCCCTCGTGCAGATTGAGGACCTGCACAAGGTTGTGTTTTAATTAATACTTGAGCCCTAGCATCCTTGTGGACAATCCCAGGGCTTGTCTCTTACTACCCCTTGGTAGCTAAGCAGTAAGAAAAGTTGCAGAATATAAATCTCTTATCTCTTATGTTTTTAATGATGACCGGGTTGAGGGTGAGTTAATCATCGTCCACTAGCAGCCATAGAGTAGCTAAGAAATTTGGGGTCCACCTGACCTACGTATTCAAGTATTTCTCGAGAAACCCCTCTAGACCTACTCGACCCAATAGGTAAGTGACAGCCTCGAGTAAGCCTAGAGCCGCAAATGTGTCCTTGCAAGTAAATCCAGTATCAAAGATACTCCTCTTCATCTCTCTAAAGTTCATCCACCTTTGGACTGCAGTTCTGAAGATATTGGATCAACCCATAAATCTCGCGGTCACAAACGTGGGGTTGTGAAGAATGGAATTCGTTGGCTCAGGGTTTGCACCCTTCGCTGGCTTCTTCCTCTTCTCACCCCGAGTGGACTTTCCCTTCTCCAAAACAGTCTTGTTAGGTGGAATCCTAATAAAATGAAGACAAGAGGGGTGATATGATCATAAACGAGGCATGCCTTATATTATCATCCAAGAAGATAACATTCTCCCAAATAGCCAAACCATTTAAAACATGATGATCTAAGCATGAAGGCTATTTGAACAAGAACATTCCTAATCAAACAAAAAACTCGTGTAAGTTATCACCAACCCATCAATAAGATTATGCAATCAAAATTTACTCTCTCCTAAATCATCTAACGCATGAAAATCACGTCATTCAAGCATAATAACACATTAGTCCACCCAACACTTTCTTCAACAAAGGATTATGCATACAAACCCAAACACATCTCTCAAAAATGCACACTCATTCAAGATTCATTCATTTCATTACACCACCACAATGTCAAAAAAGCATATAAACAAAGAGTTTAATGGGTTACCCAAAATTTGAAGCTAGGATTTGTAAGACCCACACAAGAAGAAGAAGAAATTGCTAATTTTTGGAAGAAAGCTTCAAATTTTTTTGAGTTTCACCAAGAGTGTGTGAGAGGGTGTTTCTTGAGAAGAATGAATGTGTCAAATGATGAAATTAGGTTAAGAAGTGTACTAAGGGATTAGAATTTCAGCCTAGGTGATAAGTGAGAGAGGTACAATTAGGATAAGAATGGAATTTTCAAAATTGCAAATTAGGGGACAATACTACTAATCAATTAGTTCCTAGGAATGTAGGAAGTACTATTTGCATCAAAATTCCTAAGGGTTTAGGGAATTTCAAATTTTTTGAACCAAAAATGCATTCTTGAGTAAGAAATTCAGAATTTTTTAAAAAAATTGCATTTTTGGAACAATTTGGTAATGGAAAATTTTGAAATCGACACATAAGATGTTTGGCGCAGACCAAAGCCTTCCGCCAAACCTCTCGGTACGAAACATCCCCTCGCGCCAAACACATTGGCACGAGGCATCCTCTCGTGCCAACACTCCTGGCACTGACCTAAGCCCTTGGTGGTGAGCATGTCAAGTCTTGGCTCGAGATTGCCAGAACGTTTGACCTAATCCTTAGTGTTTTCCTATTTTTCAATAGACTATGTCACCCATCAAATTCAATTCCTTTCAAACACAATCACGAGTTTCTAACTCAAAATTTTTAAAACTACAAGAGTTTTGTCTCATAATTTTTAAAACAACAAGAGTTTCTTCTCAAAAATCCTCATTGCAAAACATGCAAAATCTATCTAATCTCTACTCAAAAACACAAAAGAAAAAAAAACACCATATATTTATTGTCTTCCCCATTAATTATTTCCTTTTTCATGCTTTCTAGTTGGAACCACCTACCCGAGGGTCTCCGGAACTGCCATCGGTGACTCCACCCACGATAACATCATTGTGGAGAGATCTCCACAATGAGCCATCCTTACCTTCATACCTCTTGTCCGTCATAAGAAATGAATCCTTGTGTCTCACTATCACTGAGTCTGTGAATGTCCCTTTGGGTTAGGGGGAGGTTGAGGAGGTTTTAAACTCTCGACCATCTCCCTTTCCCACTGCAAGTTAGTTAGAATGGAAAAACAATCTAGTACAAACATATTATCCATAGAATCATGCAACTCATCGGACTCATCATCAATATCATCAATATGGGGTTCATTCAAACATTCATGCCCATTGGTAATACAAGAATATTCATCATGCTCATCACATAGGTTTATACCTTTGCACGTAAGAGAACAATTTTCCGAATCATACCTAGATTTATAAATATCAAACAACACTTTATCAATCTCATCTTCTAGTTCCCAAGTGGAAATCAATTTAAGTCCTAAAATTTTTAAGGAAAGGTTTCCCCAAAAGTATTGGGGGTGCACTACCGTCATGCGCCACGTCTAGGATATAAAAGTCCGCCAAAAAAACCAACTTTGCAACTCGTACCATCACATCCTTTACTAGTCCATGTGGACTAGCTTGGGAATGATCAGCGAGTTGGACAATCTCTCTAGTTTCCCTAAGCTCACCTTGTTCTAGGCATTGATATGATCACATTGATGGATTTGCCTAAATCTATCATGGTATTTTCAAGAAATTTCTCACCTAAAGAGATAGAGATAGAAAACATTCTTGGGTCGTCGTATTTCTTAGGCAAAATGTTATGGATCAAAATGGCGACTCCCCCAATTTTTAAATGTCCTAAAACGTTAGTTGGCCTACATCTTTTCTTTGTACATGCAGCATTAAGAAATTTAGCTTACGGTGGTACATATTTGGAAGTGTCTATTTTATTTGCATATTTTGGGACTTTTTGGGATAAATTTTGTGCTCTTTTGTTATCAAGAGCTTGGGTTTTACCTGGAAATTTGCTTAGGAGAAGTGAGAGAAAATTTACGCTCTTTTACCTTTTCTAAGGGGATTTTGTGCAACAAGGAATGAACATCGAGACTTGAAAGCCAAAGGCTATTGAAGATCGTCTTTTAATTTGAAGACTTTGAAGATTGGAAGATTAGCTTTGAAGGTTTGAATACTTGAAGAGTTGGAGGAGTGTGTAATGGATTGAAGGCTAGAAGACAAGAAGAAGAAGAAGAAAAATATGTTCTATTCCGGGCGCACATCGTGAGTCGCGATGACCCCGTCGTGACTTGCAACAAATGGGTGGCCATGACACATAATCCTTTTTCTTATACTATAAAAATAACTTTATCACTTCTCTTTCCTAACTTCTTCCACACCCGATATAGTACTGTTCTAACCCTAGTTTTCCACCATTTTCATCTTTTATTTAGCTTGATTTATGTTTGAATTGTTGTTATTAATTAGTATGGGTTTTAGTAGCTAAATCTAGTTCCTGAGAGCAATTGACTAAGGCTTCCAAGCCCATTTCTTAAGAGCACTTTGTAGCCTATTTAATACTCATACTATTGTTAATTTAAGAAGCATTGGATGCGGTTTTTTGTTGTCATGAATGTTACTTTTTCTAGACTAATCTTGTGTAAATTCACAAATGGGCTAAATTCCTAGACATGGTGTAGTGTTTATAAGTGTTACCAAGCTTGTTGATCCTTCGTGCTCAATGCCATGATTGGGTTAATTTTAGTCATGTTTCGACTAAGGGAGTCATTGGTGAGTTTTGACAAGAGATGTCGAATTCACTCTTTCTAACTGCTATCTAAGAAGGATAGAAGTCCATCTTCACAATAAGTAGTGAAAGTAGTAAATATGTTGCATGTTCAATGATGGATAAGAGGCTTGGAAGTGGAAGTCAATTGCACCCAAGGTTCCGTTTATTGTTGTTTCAATTACCTTTTAGTTGTTTTTGCATGCTTTGTATATTTAACTTGCTTTCCAGTTAATTTTTATTTCTATTTCATAACTTAGGATAAAAAACCAACCACCCCCATCCTTACCTGTTTTTATATGTATCTAAAATGCCTATGCCTAGTATGTTTTCCGCTTTATATATTTAAACACTTGAGATGATCCCTCTTCTTCGTGGATAACCCCGACTTTCCATTATCTACTTAATTGTAGATAGGAAGCATTAGGGCTTATAAATTTTATTTTTGAGAGGTACAACGATGACCTCCCAAATTTTGGTGTCACTGCCGGGGAAGAGACATTTATTTTTAAGTGTTTGGGCATATTATGTGTGATTATGTGCTAGTTGTAAATATTAGTTAGCTTTCTTTTATTTTGTTTTTTAGTTGACTTTCAATTTTTGCTTAGCTTGTAGACGTATTGTTTGAGTTCTTGGTGTATGGTTCGTACGCGATCCTCTTCACAAGAACCCCTACACTACGACCCTGAGTTAGAATTGAATTTGAGATGGGCTAGGAGGCTTTCCATGGAAAGTGTGAATAACACCCCCCTAGTGACTATTTTGTGGATACTTCTACCTCTATGGAGCATCAACACGAGTATGAAGATGAGAATTTGGGAAGAGGACATCAACATCCTCCTCTTCAAGGAAGAGATCCTCCTCTCCAAGGAAGGGTCATTCGTTTGAGGAAAGCCCTATTGAGAGATGTTATGGCTCCCAACCTTGACCAACAACCGATGTGCATATAGTATCCCTTTCTGGGACCAAACGGGCATTTTGAGCTTAAGACTGGGTTGATAAACTTGCTACCTATATTCCTTGGTAGGCAATGGGAGAAAGCAAACAAGTATCTCTCGGAGTTCCACTTTATTTTTGGTGGTACGGTTCCTTACGGAGTAGATGAAGATCTCTACAAGTTGAAGGTATTCCCATTCACATTAAGGGACGGGGCAAGAGATTGGCTCCCCTACCTACCACTAAAAAGCATCAAAAGTTGGCTTGACACGAAGATGAAATTTCTTGCCAAGTACTTCCCAGCTTCAAGGTCCGCTGCTTTGAAGGACATTATAAACATCCTCTAATGGCATGAACCATCTATCTATGACTATTGGGAGAGGTTCAAGAAACTTCTCTTGAATTGACCTTATCGTGACTATTAGGAGGGAGACTTGGTCTATTAATTTTACACTGGTCTTCTTGATGAGAACCAAAGACTAGTGAGGGGATCTTGTGGTGGTACCCTTGGAAACAAAACCTCACCGGAGGCTATGGATCTATGTGAGAAGTTAGCCGAGGAGTCAAGGAATTTTAGTTCAAGGGCGATTTGAGAAGAAGAAATTCCAACACCGCAAGTGATCCTTCCAATAGTGGAAAGCTCAAGGACCAAGTATCGGTATTAACTTCTATGGTGAAGTCTTTGATGACCAAGGCCAAAAATGTGCCACATGTTAAATCTTGTGAAATGTTTTCTTTGGCGCATCCTATAGACGCTTTCCTTATCTTGCAAGATAATTATGTATAGGAGGTTAATGCCGTGGGTTTTAAAGGAAACCAAGGATATCAAGGAAGCCAGGGATATCAAGGCTATCAAGAGTACCAATGCAGTCAAGGTTACCAAAACCGGTGTTAAAATTTGGGTAATCGTGATCACCCAAATATCCAGTATGGAAACCCTCAAGGAAGTCAAAATGCTCAACCGTATCGCCCTCGTCAAAAAAAATATTGGCCACCTCAACAACAATATCAAAGGCTTCAAGACAAGCCCCAAGATCAAGGAGAGAGCTCGGGCTTGTCAAAATGAGGTGATACAAGCCATTCATAGGTTGAGTATGTGCAAGGAAAAAGGAGAAAAATTCGAAGATGAGGGCAAGGCGAGCATAAAAAACATGGAAAATCAAGTGAGCCAAATAACTCAAGTTGTGAATTGGATGGAGGCACAGGAAAAGGGCAAACTTCCTTCCCAACCGGAAATCAACTCTCGATAAAATGTGAGTGCAATCTCATTGAGGAGTGGGAAGGAAGTGAAAAAGCCTGAAGGAAAGGTTTTTTTTTAGCGGGTGATTGAAAAGGAGGAAGATCTTGAAAAGAGAGCCAATGAGTTGGCCAAGGAGAAGGAGAGAAAAGGGGAAGAAATCGAGGTCGAGACCTTCATGCCAAGACCAGGATCAAATTCCAAAACTTCATCCCCACCTCACAAGAAGTAAAATAGGAGTGGAGATTCTTATCTATGTGCTGGAACTACCATTTTAGGAAGCCTTGAAAGAAAGAAGAAGAAAGGAGGACAACAAGGAAATCTACAAAGTCTTTCATAGGTGCAAGGTAAACATTCCACTCTCGACTGCCATAAATCCAATTCCTAGGTATGCTAAATTTCTCAATCAATTTTTTACCATCAATAGGAAACAAAAATTGATATGTAAAAAAGAAGAGTGGAAAGAGTTAGTATGTCTCTGCCGTTTTTTATGGGAAGTTACCTCCTAAATGTGATGATCCCATAATGTTTACAATCCCTTGTAAGATAGGAGGAAAATGTGTTAACGGGGCTATAATAGACTTAGGTGCTTCAATTAATATGATTCCATATTCCTTGTATGAAATTCTAGATCTAGGCACTTTGCACAAAACTGAGGTTGCTATCCAACTAGCTGATAACTCAAGCGTATACTCAAAAGGTATTGTGAAGGATGTGTTGGTGAAAGTGGGCTCTTTAACATTCCCCGCCGATAATAGTGCTAAACCTATTCTCTTAGGTAGGCCATTTTTAAAGACTTCAAGAAGAATAATTGATGTGCAAAAAGGAACTTTAACCATGGAGTTTAATTGGAGGAAGATAGAATTTGACACTAATATTTCTAGTGATCATCCTAGTAGATACCACTATTGCCAAGTTGTTGATGTTATTGATGATATAGAGAAAGATGTATTTGAGCCCAAGAATGGTAGTTCCTTAAATTTTTCCATAGATGATGATTTAAGTGAATCTTTGATTGCAAATGTTGTTAGTTCTAACTTGAAGGAAAGCAACAATGGTGAATGCTCTCTTGGGAAAGCAACATCCAACACCTTTCATGTGTACACGGGTAAGCCAATAATGGTGGGTTTCCCTCCTTCTGTTGAGAAAACTTTCGAGAGAAACCCCCAAAGGCTCACTTAATTGAGATCACCGTGGAACAAAAAGGTGAGTTATGGGGAATGTTAAGGGAACATGAGGAAACCCTAGCTATGGTGCACCAAATCTTGTTTGGGGATGATGTGGATCCCACATTTTTTTACCCAGATCAAGGAAAGGAGACCGAGTGCTTTGGCTCATTTTTTGAATAAACTCCAAGAAGGGGAGTACGTCATGTCGATGACGTTAAATAAAATTGGTTTGATCATCCATATCGCCATTCGTGATTTTTCGTTTATGTTTTTTAATGTTGATTTTTTCCCTTATTTTCATTTTTTTTCCTTTCACGAGTGTGTTTTTCCACAAATTTGTAGTAGTTTGAAGAGCATAGAGCTGGATTTAATGAGGGATAAATGCTTGGAAAAATGAAGAAAAGCTTGGACCTTTGGTGACCTTGAAAATCTTTCTAAGTGTTAAGTAGTGTTGTTCGTTGTGAGTCGCAACGTGTGTGTTGTGAGTCACGACGTAATCAGAAACCTTAGTGAAATATTTGGATTTCAAGTCCAAAATTTTACGTGTCGTGTAGGGCCCATCATGTGTCATGATATGACCTGTCACAACGCACGAAACATTGGACACGTGTTGCGACTAAATTAGGGAAGAATGGAGAAATGTTGGCTTTCAGGTCCAACATTTTGCATGTCCTGAAGGTCCCATCGCATGTCACTATGGGCCTGTTGCAGTTCACAAAGTACTGGTTGCGTGTCGCAACCAAATTAGGGGAAAATAAAGGAATTTTGGCTTTCAGGACTAACATTTGGCGAGTCTTGACCATAATGTTAACTTTCAGTGCCTGTTGACCTATCCATTGCAAGTCACGACGAGTGCATCGCTACTCGCGATGGCTGTACAACAGCTTTAAAAAAATAGGCAGAACCAGAATACCTTATATTTCCCTCCGCCTTCACATGTTCTTCTCCTCCACTCATTTAGCAGCCGCTTCACCTCTATTTGGCTGGCATCTGCACACTCTTCCGCCCCCTAACCTTTTCCTTCCCCATTAATCCATCAAATTCTCCAAGAATCCAAAACCCTAGAGTTCTGGGATTTTGCTATTCCGGGAACATTAGGAAAGTTTCCTTTGTGTTCTTGTTTCATCCATCCTCCTATTCACTCTATTGTAAATATTTTGTTAATTCATTATGTTGGATATGTGATGAAATTGTGACTGTTTTGAGGGTGTATGGATTTATTATAGACTTGTGGATTTTGTGGCTATGGATTTAACCTGATTGGGATTTGGACTATGGGATGACATTGTGCTTGTATTGTGCTTAGTTGGCCAAAAACATAAGTGAATGCATAAGTTGTCTAGCTAAGTTTAAGTCTTAAAGTTGGGATTGTTGGAATTGTTTAGGAATAGCTTATGCTATTGTGGATTGTTGGACCTTTTACAATTTTGGTGTTTAT
This sequence comes from Rubia yunnanensis, assembly GCA_037428765.1. Taxonomy (NCBI): domain Eukaryota; kingdom Viridiplantae; phylum Streptophyta; class Magnoliopsida; order Gentianales; family Rubiaceae; genus Rubia; species Rubia yunnanensis. The sequence continues at coordinate 16,940,624 of CM075066.1, forward strand.
AGGTTTAAGGTGATTGAGATTTTGAGTATGGGATAATGTTGATGCATGATTGATATAGGTGGCTTGTATTGAAATAGTTTAGCGAAAAATGTAGTGAATGCATATTGATGAGGAATTTGGCAAAGAATTCTGTTTTTGGTTATAACATGTAATAAAGAAATAGTTTAGTGAATGTTAGCCTTTTCATTATCTCAATGTTGTGGGTGAATTGCAGTGAATGGCCTATGGTATGAACTTGAAGTTGTTGGCATGTTAAAAGTGACATTGATTATGTATGCAATTATGGTTGACACTTTAACTAGTTCGCTTGGACTTGATTATTGCATCTTGGAAGTTGTGATGTTGGCTAGACTAGTTTAGAGTTGATTGTGATTTAAAACTATTGCATACGTTTATATTCTTGTGCATTTTACATGTTTGTTGTGATTGTTAGACATGGCCCCTACCAAGAGACCAAGGACTACTCCACTACGTGCGAGCGCCGCTACTCCACCCCCACCTTTGCCACTGGCTCCGGAGCTGAACCCTGTACCTCCTCCAGACCGGTATATGGGTTTAATCCATTTTATCAGAGATTATGCAGATAGGTGGGATGTCTTGGTCACCCTCAAGCTCCTAGAGGCAAGTTTCATCAATCAGATAGTATTCAACACTCTGGGGTTGACAGAGTTGGTCTGTTGCCTCCCTGCCAAAGGGAAATTTGAGGGTTTCAAGAGCAAGAGTACCTCCACCTACCGGCGCTATAAATTGGAGTTCTTATCCACTGTCCGATTGTGCAACAAGTGGAATGATGAGCCGTGTAAGAGGTACATCACCTTCCACTTGGATGATGCACCCGAGAGATGAAAATCTCACAGATAGAGGAAGCCTTTGGATAGGACACGGTAGAGATCCGGGCGAGGTTGAACCAAGGGGCCCCAGAGCCCATAACCAAGGAAGATATGTTGTTTTGGAACAAGGTTACAAAAAGGAGTAGAAACTCCTATAACATGAGCAGCTTCATCATCCATCCTGCACTTCGATTTCTGCACTAGTTTAAAGCAGACATAGTGTTATGTTTGGCGGAGCCGACAAACGTTCCCTACAATGACATTCATTACCTGTGGTATCTAACCAATGAGGGGACGGGGTATGGACTATTGGCTGAGACATGGATGAAGAGAGTTGTCAGTGTGTTTGAGAAGTCAAAGGGCAAGATCATTGTAGGGGGTATGATTACCCTCTTCGCAAAGCACTTAGGAATGGTTACCCCGGCTGGCTTCCAGTGCTTGGGCAGACGTGCCTCTTACCACATCACTATGGAGAGGATGGGGAAATTCAACATGATCGGCATCACACAGGTCCCGGGAGTATACCACTGGTTGTATGGGGTGAGAAATGTCACCTTTATGACATTTCCTCGGTGCAACAGGACCAAGTTAGAGTTTAACACTCCTTTGGAGGATTTAATAATCTATCCCGACTCTTCATGTAGAGAGGTCTTTGAGCGGGAGCTCAAGGACCTCAATCCAGTCCATGTTCAGCCTGATGAGGGTCCCTATCTATCCACTGAGCCACAAAGTGAGCATCATCCTCTATCACCACCACCACAGACCGAGCCAATGCAGGAGGATCATGTGCCACCTCATTTCTCTCAGCTTCCACTTGATTTTTATGAGCACCTGATGCATACAGTTCAACATAGCTTTCGTGGACAGGTTAAGCATTGCATGTTCTTCTCCCAGAGCCTTATGGAGATGGTTGAGGAGATTGAGTACCTATTATCAAGGATCTCAGAGATGTAATTGCAGGCCAATGGTAACCCAGTCCCTGATTCCAATAGAGCAGCAAGGCTGAGAGGGCGGCGTCTGAAGAATGCCAATAAGATTGTGCAGTATCGGCAGACATACGGCAAGGACTCCGACGATGGTGCCGTCCATGTCATCCCTGATATGAGCTTATTGTTTTACACTCCCAATGCTTTGATTTGTATGTTTTGTCTACATTGAGGGCAATGTAGCGTTTTTAGTGTGGGGAGGGGTATTTATTGCTTTTACTGCTTTTCTTTGGATTCGTTCACTTAGACTTGGATTTTTGGATGTTTTTCTTGGATTTGGGATGCTTGCATGTGATGTATTTGGATGCTTTTTTATCTTTGACATGTGAAAGTTTTTTGCTACTTTTGATCGGAAACACACGAAAAAATGAAAAATTTGAAAATTTAAAAATTTTGAAGAAAATAAAAGAAAATAAAAAAGAAACAAAAAATAAAAAGAATCCCGCTAAGTTGAAATCCTGAGAGAGTAACTAGGGAAACATTGGGGCCCGGATAGGTCAAAAATCCAAAAGGCCAACCTAGGCATAAATAGGAGGCTAAATGTGTGGATAAAGGTGAGATGTAGGCCAAAGAAACATGATGTGTGGCTTGGATGAAAACACGAAAGAGATTAAAAAAAAGGAAAAAGGCTATGATTTCACTCATTTGTCGGCGTTTGAGTCATAAGGTTGTGGTTTCCATATGGATGAATTGAGTAGCTCAACGTCTTGAGACCTCTTGGTATTGGGTAGTTTATTGTTGATATACTTCATTTTTGGATGATATATTGGTATAAAGTGAAGTATGCGTTTGAACTTCATGCATGCTTTTGGCTACACTTTGTACCATTGGATTTGGGATTGTCAATTTGGAACTTATGAATGTTTTTATAGGTATCAATGAATTGATAGGTTCATATGGTTTTGGTAGATTTAGGAATGGGGGTTGTGGGTGAATTCTCATTTGATCTAAACTTTTGGGATTATTGAAGGTGTTGTGAGGTATTGATTTGGGGGAATATTAGTTAGGATGTGGATACGTGAATTCCTTTGTGTTCTTTAATCTTTTCTTACTCAATGGAGAGTATGGTTTAAGTGCGGGGAGGTTTGATGTGTCCATTTTGTGTGCATATTTTGGGACTTTTAAGGATCAATTTTGTGCCCTTTTATTATCAAGAGCTTGGGTATTACCTTGAAATTCTGTAAGGAGAGGCGAGAGCAACTTTACACTCTTTTACCGTTTCTAAGGGGATTTTGTGTGACAAGGAAAGAACATCGAAACTTGAAGGCCAGAGGCCATTGAAGATCATCTTTTGAATACTTCAAAGGTTTTAAGATTAGCTTTGAAGGTTTGAAGAATTGAAGACTTGAAGAGTTGGAGGAGTGTGTAATAGATTGAAGGCTTAAAGACAAGAAGAAGAAGAAAAATATGTTGTCAGGGCGCCCTGCGAGTTGCGATGCACTGTCACGACTCGCAACAAATGGGTGGCCAGGACACTTTATCCTTTTTCTTGTACTATAAATAGCACTTAATCTCTTCTCTTACCTTACTTCTTCCTCACCCTATCTGGTACTGTTCTAACCCTAGTTTTCCACCATTTTCATCTTTTCTTTAGCTTGATTTATGGTTAAATTGTTCTTGTTACTTAGTATGGGTTTTAGTAGCTAAATTTATATCTTGGGAGCAATTGACTAAGGCTTCCAAGCCCATGTCTTAAGAACACTCTGTAGCCTATTTAATACTCTTACTATTGTGCATTTATGAGGCATTGAATGTGGTTTTTTAATGTCATTAATGTTGTTCAATGCTTGAGTATATGAAATACTTGTATGATTGCTTGTTAGGGTTTGGGAAAAAGTAACTAAGTTTCCCTCTTCTTGATATGAAATCCAAGAGTATGAGTTAGAGCTTTTGACTATGTTGATGGGTTGATAATTTCTAAATGAATATGATGATGTTGAACTCGTTGTCATGTTTTTTTAGGTAGCAAATGAGAGAAGCCTATGAATGTCGATCGTTCTTGACTAATCTTGTGTAAATGTACAATTTGGTTAAATGTTGCGACACAGTGTAGTATTTATAAGTGTTACGAAGCTTTTTGATCCTTCGTGCTTAATGCTAGCAATGGGATACTTTTAGTCTAGTTTTGACTAAGAGAGTTATTGGTTAGGTTTCATAAGAGACGTCGAATTCACTCTTGCAAACTACTATTTAAGAAGGATAGATGATTTTTCTTCACAACAAGTAGTGAAAGTAGTAAATAGGTTGCATGTTCAAAAACTGATACCTAATTGGGAGAATCAAAATGCAATATTGCAGATACACTGAACCAAATAATCAATTGACAACCACAGTGTTCCGTTATAGTCATGGATAGATATACCAGTGTATTCGTCGGTAATTTTTCTTAGTATTCCACTTATACCCCTACGATAAGAGATATGAGAACAATAATTTTTTCCACCGAGCATCGTATCAAATTTCATGTTCCTAGTTTTTTAGGAAATCGAAATGTAATAGAGTTATGTCAATGATGAATTTTCAAGCGATATTACATGACCTAGAGTAAACTATAGCACACTAGTTACAAGTATACAAGGTGTCACTAATAAGAAGTTTTTGAAGTGTACGTAGATTAGTCTTAGTTACTTTATCACACTCAGGTAGTAGAGTTTCAGCTATGAATTTGAAACTTTCTTTTCGAACAGAACATTATTGATGTTTTGGACAGACAATGTATTTTTTTTATAATTCTGCACAAAGGCCCCTTCACCTAATTGGGAGAAATTAAAATACAATATTGGAGATTCACTGAATCGAATCATAAATTGACAACCACATTGTTCTGTTTTGGTCATGGACAGATACACCAGTGTCTTCGTCCGTCATTTTTCTTAATATTCAACTTTTACCCCTACGATAAGAAATATGAGAACAATAATATCCACCACCGAACATCGCATCCAATTTCATGTTCGTAGTTTTTTAGAAAATCAAAATGTAATAGAGTTATGTCAATGAAAAATTTGAAAGCGATAGCACATGACAAAGAGTAAACTGTAGCACACTAGTTATAAGTATACAAGGTGTCATTCCTAAGATGTTGTTGAAGTATATGTAGATTAGTTTCAGTTTCTTTATTACAATCGGATAGTAGAGTTTCAACTACGAATATGAAACTTTGTTTTCGGACAGAACTTTATCGGTGTTTTGGACTGAGAATGTATTTTTTATAATTGTAACATAGGTCCATTCACCTAATTGGGAGAAATAAAAATGCAATATTAGAGATACACTGAACCAAATCATCAATTGACGACCACGGTGTTTCGTTATGGTCATGGATGGATACACCAGTGTATTCATCAGTCATTTTTCTTAGTTTTCTACTTATACCCCAACAATAAGATATATGAGAACAATAATTTTCACCACCGAGCATCGCATCAAATTTCATGTTCATGGTTTCTTAGAAAATCAAAATGTAATAGAGTTATGTCAATGAATAATTCTAAAGCGATAGCGCATAACCTAGAGTAAACTGTAGCACACTAGTAACAAGTATACAAGGTGTCATTCATAAGAAGCTGTTGAAGTATATGTAGATTAGTCTCAGTTTCTTTATCATACTTGGATAGTAGAGTTTCAGCTACGAATCTGAAACTTTCTATTGTGACAGACGTTATCAGTGTTTTGGACTGAGAGTGTATTTTTATAATTTTTCACATGGGTCCATTCACCTAATTGTGAGAAATAGAAATGCAATGTAAGAGATACACTAAACCGAATCATCAATTGAAAAACACATTGTTCCATTATGGTCATGGACGGATACACTAATGTATTCGTCAGTTATTTTTTTTAGTATTCCACTTATATCCCTATGATAAGAGATATGAGAACAATGATTTCCACCACCGAGCATAGCATAAAATTTCATGTTCTTGGTTTTTTTTCAAGTGATATCATATAACCTATAGTAAACTGTAGCACACTAGTTACAAGTATACAAGGTGTCATTTATAAGAAGTTGTTGAAGTATATTTAGATTAGTCTCATTTGCTTTATCACACTCGGATATTTGAGTTTCAGCTACGAATCTTAAAACTGTAGCACACTATTTACAGGTATACAAGGTATCATTCATAAGAAGTTGTTGAAGTATATGTAGATTAATCTTTGCTTCTTTATCACACGCGGGTAGTAGAGTTTCAGCTATGAATATGAAAATTTCTTTTTGTACAAAAAGTTATCGGTGTTTTAGACTGACAGAGTTTTTTATAATTTCACATATATTCCCCTTCACCTAGTTGGGAGAAATTAAAATATAATATTGGAGATAAATTGAACCGAATTGCCAATTGACAACCACAGTGTTCCATTGTAGTCATGGATGGATACACCAGTGTATTCGTCCGTCATTTTTCTTAGTACTCCACTTTTACCCCTACAATAAGAGATATGAAAACAATAATTTCCACCATCGAGCATCCCATCAAATTTCATGTTCGTAGTTTTTTAGGAAATCAAAATGTAATAGAGTTCTGCCCATGAAGAATTTTAAAGAAATAACACATGACCTAGAGTAAACTGTAGCAAACTAGTTACATGTATAAAAGGTGTCATTCATAAGAATTCGTTGAAGTATACGTACATTAGTCTCAACTGCTCTATCACACTTGGATAGTAGAGTTTCAACTACGAATCTAAAACTTTATTTTCGGACAAAACGTTATCGGTGTTTAGACTTAGTGTGTATTTTGTATAATTTTTCACATAGGTCCATTCATGTAATTGGGAGAAATAGAAATGCAGTATTGGAGATACACAGAACCGAATAATCAATTGACAACCACAGTGTTTCGTTATAGTCATGGACGAATACATCAGTGTTGAAGTATTTTCCACCACCAAGCATTTCATCAAATTTCATGTTCGTGGTTTTTTAGGAGATCAAAATGTAATAAAGTTCTTTCAATGAAAATTTTTCAAGCGATAGCACATGACCTAGGATAAAATGTAGCAGACTAGTTACAGGTATAAAAGGTGTCATTCATAAGAAGTTGTTGAAGTATATGTAGATTAATTTAGTTTCTTTATCACACTCGATAGTAGAGTTTCAGCTACGGATCTTAATCATTCTTTTTAGACTGGATATTATCTTATTTTAGACTGACATTTTATCCTTTTTATATTTTTGTACATTGGTCCATTCACTTAATTGGGAGAAATAGAAATGCAAGATTGGAGATACACTAAAACGAATCATCAATTGACAACCAGAGTGTTCCGTTGTGGTCATGAACAGATACACCCGTGTATTCGTCCATCATTTTTCTTAGTATTCCACTTATACCCTTACGATAAGAGATATGAGAAAAATAATTTCCACCACCGAGCATCGCATAGAATTTCATATTCATGTGTTTTTTTAGGAAATCAAAATGTAATAGAGTTATATCAACGAAGAATTTTAAAGCGATAGTTTATAACATAGAGAAAATTGTAACACACTATTTACAGGTATACAAGGTGTCTTTCATATGAAGTTGTTGAAGTATACGTGGATTAGTCTCAGTTGCCTTATCACACTCGGATAGTAGAGTTTTAGCTACGAATCTAAAACTTTCTTTTCAGACAAAATGTCATCGGTCTATTGGACTGAGAGTGTATTTTTTTATATTTTTACACAGAGGTCCATTCACCTAATTGGGAGAAGTAGAAATGCAATATTTGAGAAACACTGAACTGAATCATCAATTGATAACCACAGTGTTTCGTTATGGTCATGGACGGATTCACCAGTGTATTCGTCCGTCATTTTTCTTAGTATTCCACGTATACCCCTATGATAAGAGATATGAGAACAATAATTTCCACCACCGAGCATCGCATCAAATTTCATGTTAGTGGTTTTTTACAAAATCAAAATGTAATATGTCCAGGAAGAATTTTAAAGTGATAGCACATGACCTACAGTAAATTGTAGCACACTAATTACAAGTATAAAAGGTTTTCTTCATAAGAAGTTGTTGAAGTAGACTTAGATTAGTCTCAGTTTCTTTATCACACTCGGATAGTAGAGTTTCAGCTACGAATCTGAAATTTTCTTTTCGGACTGGGAGGTCATCGCCGTACCTCTCAAAGTTAATCTTTTGAGGCCCTAACTACTTATTATCTACAACTAAATGAAGTTAAAACCATTTAGGAGGTTCAAGCAATTCTTCACTTCATTCCAATATATCAACCAAAATCCAATGACACAAAATTAAGTTGAAACCATATTGGAGGTTAATACACATACTTCACCCCATGCCAATATATCAACAGAAACAAAGTATAAAATAATTAAGAATTTCATAACCATACTTCGTTTTTCAACCCACTAAGTTACCACATACCAAGAGGTGTAAAGATGTTGAGCTACCCGATCCATCCATATGACAACCACAACCTTATGACTAAAACACTGGCAAAATGAGTGAAATCATGGCATTTTTCCTTTTTTTTTCTCTCTTTCTCTCATTTTGCCTAAGAGCCCTTTCGGGTTTTCATCCTAGCCTCACATCATGTGTCTTTAGCTCACATCTCACCTTTTCCCGCACATTTGGCCTCTCATTTTTGCCTAGGTCGCCCTTTCAGATTTTCAACCTATCCGGACCCCATTGTTGCCTAAGTTGCCCTCTTGGGTTTTCAACTTAGCGGGTTTTCTTTTCTTTCCTTTTTTTCATTTTCCTTTTTTTCAAAATTTTAAAATTCTCAATTTTTTTTCTTTCTTTTTCTCATGTTTTTCCAATCAAAAGTAGCAAAAAGCATTCCAAATGAAGTTAGCATGCATGTGAGTCCTCTAACCCCTTCCAACACTTAAAACATTACATTGCCCTCAATGTAAACAATTAAGGCAAGAAAAATAAAACTCAAGGTAACAGGCAGAGTGACACCCTTTTTTCCACATAGTCGCCAGTGATATGGAGCAATCCAACGTAATTGTATAGAATCGGTTCCCGAAATTGGTTTCGGAACCAGAAGGGGGAGAAAAAGTGTTGTAGAAAAACTCACCCCTCGAGCAAAACATTGTCTCCTTGGTACCGTTTGATCAAGACTAACACGACAAAGAACAATATCAAACTCAAAAGTACATAAGGATTTGTAATACTAGGTTTAGCATCAAGAGTTAATAACCATAGTATTATCAAAGAACAACCAATCCATCATGAAATCACCACTATAAGATTTTCCAATCAAAATATCCAACATATATAGACACATATCCAAGTATCATTATAGAATATAGCAATTAAAGACTCAATGACGTAGTCGGCATACTACAATCGACAAAGATACTATAAAGAAGCAAGAATTTTCATATGTCAATATATGTGAGATTGTGGAGGAATGAGTGGATGTGTGGTGGTTCATGGGAGTATTTTGTGTTGAAGAAGGAAGGATTGTGCAGTGTTTACGCTCAGCTGAAAAGTTGGATTTTTTAATCGCGACTCGCAATAGCATTGGTCGCGACTTACGATGCATCATTGCGAGTTGAGAGAGGTAGGGAAGGCTCAGGTATGGCTAGGCTCGAGGATGAAAGATGACATCTCAAGGGGCGTTGGTCTCAAGGGGCTAAAAAGACTTCACTGGTATCGAGGGCTTTTGGTCTTGAGCACACAAGATCTTGAGGGAATGATGTCTCAAGGGCTTTAGTTCGAGTCGAGAGATTGCGGCCTCAAGGACCCGAGGTCTCGAGGGTATGTGCACTCTTAGGTTCAGCTCGAATCAAGGGCTTGTGACCTCAAGGATATGATGTCTCAAGGGTATGATGCACTTTTGGGTTCAGCTCGAATCGAGGGCTTGTGGTCTCGAGGACCTGAGGTCTCAAGGGATTCAGCTCGAATCGAGGGCTTACGGCCTCATGGACCCAAGGTCTTGAGGGATGCATCAAGGACTAATCTCGAGAGGGTGAGAGGCATTCAGGTTCAGCTCAAGTGAAGGGTTTAAGGCCTTGAAGACCTGAGGTTTTATGAAAGATGGTGTCTTGAGGGGCTGGTCTCTAAGAATGACTGGTCTCAAGGGACTGATGGTTTTTTGGGTTTGGCTCGAGTCAAGATCTCAAGGGGATGTTGTCCCGAGGGGCTGGTCTAGAGGAATAATTGTCTCGAGGAATAATTGTCTCAAGGGATGATGATCTCGAAGATGCATGGCTTTTTGGGTTCGTCATGAGTCGAGGTCTCGAGGGGCTGGTCCTGCAGCCTCGAGGACCTGAGGTCTCGAGGGCTTCAGTTCTAGTCAAGGGATTACAGTCTCGAGGATCTGAGGTCTCGAAGGGTGATGGACATTCAGGTTTAGCTTGAGTTAAGATCTTGTGGCCTCGACGAGGAAAGATAATGTCTTTAGGCCAGTCTCGAGGACCCGTTGGTCGCGACTCACGACGGGCTTGTTGCGACTCATTAAAAGTGGAGACTGGGAGCTGATTTTTAACACAAAATATCGGATCAAGTCGCGACTCGCGATGATAGGATTTCCTAGCACTAAGAAAGGATTCAATCTTTTCTTACCAACATTCCAATCTTTCTTCCCTTTATCATGCTTCTCATTCCTTCATCTCCCTCAATGTAATGCACTTCACTTTGCTATAAAATCACAGAAAAACACACCGTAAAAATAACAAGAAAAACTAACAAAAACCAAACAACAAAAACCAAACAACAAAACCCAAAATAAAGGCCGAGTTTATTCACGTCATCGGCATGAAAAAGATCCTTATATTTATGGTCGTCGGCACGACCCTATTATTAACCTTATGGTGAAGGCTTGAACCCCTTCACCATGAGTATCCAAAAGTAGAGAGGTGGGAGTACAAAACTTTCAAGAGGAAAGTCTGGTAGAGGTAGAGATGGTTAAAAGGGAGTTGGGTGGTTTGGAGGCTTGAGGTCGTCTTTTGGCTCCTCTCTTGTCTCTCTCAAAACTTCTGAAAATTGTGAAGTTGGTTGAATAGGTAGGGGTAGGGGTGACAATGCTAATGAATGTAGCACAATCACCTCTTCTTCTTTTTTATCATCCTCAACACCCAACTTCTCATCCCCTTTGAACTCAAGATCATTTCCCATAGTGACCTCACTCACCGAATCCTTGAGTTCAATTTGGGATGGTGTATTTTCATATTCACGAGCTTCCATTCGGGCCAATGCTTCTAATATATTCCTCAACAGTAGAGAAGAGCCTAGTGTCCGACTCCTCACTAGTAAAGTTGTTCAAGTTTGCTATTGTATTCATGACTTCCTCACGTGTCAAACTTGAACTTCCTTGTTGGGCTTGGTTTTGGGGTATGGTATAAGGTGGTGATGGCCAACTGTATTGCTTGTATTGTTGGTTTTCCAACTCATTCTCATACCACCAATCTGAATTACCACTCTACTCTGGATTGTAAGAAGTTTGGTATGGATACCATTCTTGAGCTTCTTGCCCTTGAAATCCAACATCTCCTACCTCTTGGTAGCACTCTTTATAATACCCTTGGTTTCCAAAACCAAGGGTTCTTTCCCCTTCATTGTGCTATTCCCACAACAAATAGCAAGAATTGGTAGGATGGTGTCAAAATGACACATCTTACAAAACCTTTCTTTTGAGCCTCTTTTCTCATCATGAGTTCCCTCAAGGTGAGACGCTCCATTATTTTTTTATTTTTTATTTTTATTTTTTGAAAAATTTTCAAAAGACCAAAATCATATTGCAAGGATTCTCGATAAAAATTTACCAAGAACTCAAGCAATACGTACTCCGAACAAAGACAACCACCAAGGAGTGGAAAATAAAAATGACAAGCTAATATGCAACCAAATACACCTAAACACTTAAAAATAAATGCCCCTTCCACGGCAGGGGCGCCAAAATTTGGGAGGCCATCGCCGTACCTCTCAAAGTTAATTGTTATATGCCCAAAATGCTTACTATCTACAACTAAGTAAATAGCAGCAAATCGGGGTCGTCCACGAAGAAGAGGGATTTTCTTAAACGTTTAAACACAAAAGGTTGATATCAGGCTAGGAGTATATAAATATATATATATATATATATATATATATATATATATATATAAAAGCATGTAAAAGGAAGCCTTGGGGTCAATCGACAGATACTTCCAAACCAAATGTAGATCATTGAACCATTTACTCATCCTATCACATTCATTACCTATGGGGAATGTCAATAGAAGATCAACATCCATTTCTTCTTAATAGTAATTTTCAAAGACAAACAACGACCATTTGCAAACCTCATTGATGATCACCCTAGACTAACAACGACCAAAGGGGTATTTCATCAATGGCATTATACACAAAGGACCATAGATTTGACAACAAAAAGCTTCTACCAAAGACATGGCCATTTTACCAAACACAACACTCATTAGGCTAAATCTAGAACAAACCACATTAAAGGTTCAACCTTTCATTGCATCTATAGGATAAATATGAGAACAATCAACATTAACATTCTTATCTAGCAAGAATCACAACACATTATGCACAAGAAGTTCTAAGTTCATGTTCCTAGATTTTCATGCAAAGGAGCTAAGGAATTCGTCACTTTCCTAACACCCTAACACTTCAATCATACACACAATTCCTATTCTCAAACAACACGTGGCATAAATGAAGTAAAACATAGCATTAAGGATGCATGAATGCTAAATAACAAAGGATTCAAGAATGAGTGAAACAATCTATTCACTACTTCCACTACTTGTTGTGAAGATAAATCTTCCATCCTTCTTAGATAGTAGTTTTCAAGAGTGAATTCGACATCTCTTGTCAAACCTCACCAAAGACTTCCTTAGCCGAAATACGAAAAAAGTATCACATTTATGGCATTGAGCACGATGAATCAACAAGCTTGGCAGCACTTATAAACACGACACCGTGTCTAAGCATTTAACCAATTCATGCATTTACACAAGATTAGCCAAGAACGATCGACATTCATTGACCTCTCTCATTCACTACCTAAGACAATCATGACAATGAGTTCAACATCATCACATTCATCTAGCAATTATCAACAGATTAACATCATTAAGAAGCTCAAGCTCATGCTCTTTGATTCCACATTAAAAGAGGGGAGAATTAGCTACTTTCTCCCAACCCTAACAAGTAATCATACAAGCAATTCATATACTCAAGCTTCCAACAACATCAATGTCATTAACAATTCCCATTCAAAGCTCAATAAATGCAAATTAGCAAAAGCACTAAATAGATAGATATGGTTCTTACTACATAGATATGGAAGCTTCAATCCATTACTCCCAAGATAAAAATAAGCTTGATAATTAAAAGACATGATTAACCTACAAAAACTATGAAAAGAAAGAAAGAAAAACTAGGGTTTGAACCCAGAATAATCGCAGGAAGAAGAAGAAGCTGGATTCGTGTTGTGAAGAGGAGAGGATAAGGTGAGTGTTTATAGTACAAAAGGCAAGAAGAATTTCTGGCCATACGTCAATTGCGAGTCGCGATGGGTTCATCGAGAGTCGCGATGGTGCCCAGTTCCAGCATTTTGACTTCTTTCTTCTTCTTGTTTTATGTCTTCCTCTTCTGTTCACTTTTCTTCAATTCTTCAAGTCTTCAAAAGTCTTCAAATCTTTAGATCTTCTGAAGTATTCTTCAAAGTCTTCAAAAAAATTCTTTGTCACACAAAATTCTCTAGAAAAGTAAAAAAAGCGTAAAAGTCACTTTTAACCCTCCTTAAAGAATTTCAAGGTAAAATACCACATTTAGAGCAAAAATGTATACAAAAGTGAATCCTAAAAGTCCTAATATAACTGTATAAAATGAGCACATCACAGACAGAAAGATATCAGTGTTTTAGACTGAGAGTGTATTTTTTATAATTTAGCACATGGGCCCATTCACCTAATTGGGAGAAATAAAACTGCAATGTAAGAGATACCCTGAACCGAATCATCAATTGACAACAACATTGTTCCGTTACAGTCATGGACGGATACATCAGTGTATTCGTCGATTAATTTTATTAGTATTCAACTGATACCCTTACGATAAGAGATAAGAGAACAGTAATTTCCACCACTGAGCATCGCATTAAATTAACAATAATTTCTAGGAAATCAAAATGTAACAGACTTCTGTCAATGATGAATTTTCAAGTGATAGCACATGACCTAGAGTAAACTGTAGCACACTAGTTACAAGTACACAAGGAGAAATTGATAAGAAGTTGTAGATGTATACGTAGATTAGTCTCAGTTGCTTTATCACACTCGGATAGTATAGTTTCAACTACAAATCTGAAACGTTCTTTTTGGACAAAACGTTATTGGTGTTTTGGACTGAGAGTGTATTTTATTTATAATTTTGCACATAGGTCCATTCACCTGATTGAGAGAAATAGAAATGAAATTTTGGTGATACACTGAACCAAATCAATAATTGACAACTACAATGTTTCATTATGGTCATGACGGATACATCAGTATATTCGTCCATCATTTTTCTTAGTATTCCACTTATACCCTTACGATAAGAGATATGAGAACTATAATTTCCACCACCGAGCATCGCATCATATTTCATGTTTGTTGGTTTTTAGAAAATCAAAATGTAATAGTGTTATGCTAATGAAGAATTTCAGAGCGATAACACATGACCTAGAGTAAAATGTAGCACACTAGTTACAAGTGTACAAGGTGTCATTCATAAGAAATTGTTGACGTATATGTAGATTAGTCTCGGTTTCTTTATCACATTCAGACAGTAGAGTTTCAGCTACGAATCTGAAACTTTCTTTTCAGGCAGAAAGTTATCGGGGTTTTTGACTGAGATTGTATTTTTTATAATTTTGCACATAGGTCCATTCACTTAACTGGGAGAAATAGAAATGCAATATTGAAGATACACTTAACCAAATCATCAATTGAAAACCACAATGTTTCGTCATGGTCATGGACGGTTACATCAGTGTATTCTTCCATCATTTTTCTTAGTATTCCACTTATACCCCTCAATAAGAGATATTAGAACAATAATTTCCATCACCGAGCATCACATCATATTTCATGTTCGTGGATTTTTCAGGAAAAAAAAAGTAATAGAGTTATGTTAATAAAGAACTTTAATGCAATAGCATATGACCTAGAGTAAACTGTAAGACACTAGTTACAATTATACAAGCGGTCATTCATAAGAGGTTGTTGAAGTATACGTAGATTAGTTTCAGTTGCTTTATTACACTCGGATAGTAGAGTTTCAGCTATGAATCTGAAATTTTCTTTTCGGACAGAACGTTAATGGTATTTTAAACTGAAAGTGTACTTTTTATAGTTTTCGAGATAGGCCCCTTCACCTAATTGGGAGAAATCAAAATGCAATATTGGAGATACACTGAACCAAACCCTCAATTAACAAACACAGTGTTCCGTTATGGTCATGGACAGATACACCAGTGTATTCGTGTGTCATTTTTCTTAGTATTCCCCTTATACCCCTACGATAAGAGATATAAGAACAATAATTTTCACCACCGAGCATTGCATAAAATTTCATGTCCGTGGTTTTATACCAATTCAAAATGTAATATAGTTATGTCAATGAAGAATTTTAAAGCGATAGCACATGACCTAGGGTAAGCTATAGCACAGTAGTTACAAGTATACAAGGTGTCATTCATAAGAATTTGTCGAAGTATATGTAGATTAGTGTTAGTTTCTTTATCACACTCAGATTGTAGAGTTTTATCTACTGATTTGAAACTTTCTTTTTGGACAAATCATTTTTGGAGCTTTTAAATGACAGTGTATTTTTTTATATAACTTAGCACATAGGTCCCTTCGCCTAATTGGGACAAAATAGAAAAGCTATATCGCAGATACCCTGAACTGAATCATCATTTGACAACCACAATGTTTCGTTATGATCATGGACGGATACACCAGTGTATTCGTCCGTCAATTTTCTTAGTATTCCACTTATACCCCTACGATAAATGATTTGAGAACAATAATTTCCACCACCTAACATCGCATAAAATTTTAAGTTTGTGGTTTTTTAGAAAATCAAAATGTAATAGAGTTATGTCAATGAAGAATTTTAAAGCGATAGCACATGACAGAGAGTAAATTATAGCACACTAGTTATAAGTATACAATGTGTCATTCATATGAAGTTGTTGAAGTATATGTAGACTAGTCTCAGTTTCTTTATCACACTCGGATAGTAGAGTTTCTGCTACAAATCTGAAACTTTCTTTTCGGATAGAACGATATCGGTGTTTTGGACTGAGAGTGTATTTTTTATAATTTAGCACATGGGTCCATTCACCTAATTGGGAGAAATAGAAATGCAATGTAAGAGATACACAAAACCGAATCATCAATTGAAAACCACATTGTTCTGTTATGGCCATTGACGGATACACCAGTGTATTCGTCAATTATTTTGCTTAGTATTCCACTTATACCCCTACGATAAGCGATATGAGAACAATAATTTCTACCATCGAGCATCACATTAAATTTCATGTTCGTGGTTTTTTGGGAAATCAAAATGTAACGGATTTTATCAATGATAAATTTTCAAGTAATAGCACATGACCTAGAGTAGACTGTAGCACACTAGTTACAAGTACACAAGGAGTCATTGATAAGAAGTTGCTGATGTATATGTAGATTAGTCTCACTTGCTTTATCACAGTCGAATAGTAGAGTTTCAGCTACAAATATGAAACTTTCTTTTCAGACAGAACGTTATCGGTGTTTTGGACTAACGTTATCAATTGACAACCACAGTGTTTCGTTATAGTCATGGACAGATACACGAGTGTATTAGTCTTCTTCTTTTTTATAATTCCACTTATACCCTTACCATAAGATATGAGAACAATAATTTCCACCACCGAGCATCGCATCAAATTTCATGTTTGCAGGTTTTTAAGGGAAAATGTAATAGAGTTATGTTAATGAAGAAATTTAAAGCAATAGAACATGTCCAAGAGTAAACTGTAACACACTAGTTACAAGTATACAAGATGTCATTCATAAGAAGTTGTTGATTTATACGTAGATTAGTTTCAGTTGCTTTATTACAATCGGATAGTAGAGTTTCAGTTGCTTTATTACAATCGGATAGTAGAGTTTCAGCTACGAATCTAAACTTTTCTTTTCGGACAGAACTTTAATGGTGTTTTGGACTGAGAGTGTATTTTTTTTATAATTTTCCAGATAGGCCCCTTCACCTAATTGGAAGAAATGAAAATGCAATATTGGAGATACACTGAACCAAAACATTAATTGACAGCCACAGTGTTCCGTAATGGTCATACACAGATACATTAGTGTTTTCTTGTGTCATTTTCTTAATATTTCACTTATATTCCCACGATAATAGATATGAGAACAATAATTTCCACCACCAAACATTGCATCAAATTTCATGTTCGTGGTTTTATAAAAAGTCAAAATGTAATAGAGTTATGTCAATGAAGAATTTTAAAGCGATAGCACATGAGCTAGAGTAAACTATAGCACACTAATTACAAGTATACAAGGTGTCATTCATAAGAAGTTGTTGAAGTATATGTAGAATAGTCTCAGTTTCTTTATCACACTCGGATAGTAGATGTTTAGCTACGAATCTGAAACTTACTTTTCGAACAGAACGTTATCAGTTTTTTGGACTAACAGTGTATTTTTTATAATTTTGAATATAGGCCCTTTCACCTAACTGGGAGAGATAAATATGCAATATTGTAGATACACTGAACCGAATCATCAATTAACAACCACAGTGTTCCGTTATAGTCATGGATGGATACACCAGTGTATTCGTGATCATTTTTCTTAGTATTCCACTTATACCCCTACGATAAGTGACATGAGAAAATTAATTTCCAACACCGAGCATCGCATCAAATTTCATGTTCGTGGTTTTTTATGAAATCAAAATGGAATAAAGTTCCGTCAATGATCAATTTTCAAGCGATAGCACATGGCCTAGAGTAAACTGAAACACAATAGTTAAAAGTATACAAGCTGACATTCATAAGAAGTTGAAGTATACGTAGGTTAGTCTCAGTTGCTTTATCACACTCAGATAGTAGAGTTTCAGCTACGAATCTGGATTTTTCTTTTTGGACAGAACGTTAATGGTGTAAACTGTAGCACACTAGTTACAAGTACACAAGGAGTCATTCATAAGAAATGGTTGAAGTATATGTAGATTAGTCTCAGTTTCAAGCAATATTACATAACCTAGAGTAAACTGTAGCACACTAGTTACAAGTACACAAGGAGTCATTCATAAGAAATGGTTGAAGTATATGTAGATTAGTCTCAGTTTCTTTATCACACTAGGATAGTAGAGTTTTAGCTACGAATCTGAAGCTTTCTATTTGGACAGAACGTTATCGGTGTTTTGGACTGAGAGTGTATTTTTTGTAATTTTGCACATAAGTCCATTCACCTAATTGGGCGAAATAGAAATGAAATATTGGAGATACACTGAACCAAATCATCAATTGACAACGACAGTGTTTCGTTGTGGTCATGGACGGATACATATGTGTATTCGTTCGTCATTTTTCTTTATATTCCACTTATACCCCTACGATAAGAGATATGAGAACAATAATTTCCACCACTGAGCATCGCATCATATTTAATGTTAATGGTTTCTTAGAAAATCAAAATGTAATAGAGTTATGTCAATGAAGGATTTTAAAGCGATAGCACATGACTTAGAATAAACTGTAGCATACTAGTTACAAGTATACTAGGTGTCAGTCATAAGAAGTTGTTGACGTATATGTAGATTAGTCTCATTTTTTATCACACTTGGACAATAGATTTTTAGCTACGAATCTGAAACTTTATTTTCAGACAGAACGTTATCGGTGTTATTGACTGAGAGTGTTTTTTTAAATTATTTTGCACATAGGTCCACTCTCCAAATTGGGTGAAAAACGACAGTGTTTCGTTCTGGTCATGGACGGATACACCAGTGTATTCGTCTGTCATTTTTCTGAGTATTCCACTTATACCCCTATGATAAGAGATATGAGAACAATAATTTCCACCACTGAGCATCGCATCAAATTTCATGTTCGTGGTTTTTTAGAAAATAAAAAATGTAATAGAGTAATGTCCATGAAAAATTTTAAAGTCAAAGCACATGACCAAGAGTAAACTGTAGTACACTAGTTACAAGTATACAAGGTGTCATTCCTAAAAAATTGTTGAAGTATACGTAGATTAGTCTCAATTTCTTTATCACACTCGGATAGTAGAGTTTTAGCTAAGAATATGAAGCTTTCTTTTTGGAGAAAACGTTATCGGTGTTTTGGACTGAGAGTGTATTTTTTGGAATTTTGCACATAGGTCCATTCACCTAATTGGGAAAAAATAAAAATGGAATATTTGAGATACACTGAACCAAATTATCAACTGACAACCACAGTCATTCGTTATGGTCATGGACGGATGCATCAGTGTATTCATCCATCATTTTTCTTAGTATTCCACGTATATCCCTAAGATAAGAGATATGAGAGCAATAATTTTCACCACCCAGCATCGCATCATATTTCAAGTTCATGGCCTTTTATAAAATCAAAATGTAATAGAGTTATATCAATGTAGAATTTTCTCCCGATAGCACATGACCTACTAAAGTGAACTGTAGCACACTAGTTACAAGTATACAAAGTGTCATTCATACGAAGTTGTTGACATATATGTAGATTAGTCTCAGTTTCTATATCACACTCCGACGGTAGAGTTTCAGCTATGAATCTGAAACTTTCTGTTCGGATAGAACGTTATCGGTGTTTTGGACTGAGAGTGTATTTTTTATAATTTTGAACATAGGTACATTCACCTAATTGGGAGAAATAGAAATGAAATATTGAAGATACACTAAACTGAATCTTCAATTGACAGCCACAGTGTTTCATTGTTGTCATGGACAGATACACCAGTGTATTCGTCCATCATTTGTCTTAGTATTCCACTTATACCCCTACGATAAGAGATACGAGAACAATAATTTCAACCACTAAGCATCACATCAAATTTCATGTTCGTGGTTTTTTAGAAAACAAAAATGTAATGGAGTTATGTCCATGAAGAATTTTAAATTGACAGCATATGACCTACAGTAAACTGTAGCACACTAGTTACAAGTATACAAGGTGTCATTCATAATAAGTTTTTGAAGTATACGTAGATAAGTCTCAGTTGCTTTATCACACTTGGATAGTAAAGTTTCAGCTACGAATCTTAAACTTTCTTTTTGGACAGAACATTATTGGTGTTTTGGACTAAAGTGTAATTTTTATAATTTTGAATATATGCCTCTTCACCTAATTGGGAGAAATCAAATTGCAATATTGTAGATACACAGAACTGAATCATCAATTAACAACCACAGTGTTCCGTTATAGTCATGGAATACGATAAGTGATATGAAAAAAATAATTTCCACTACCGAGCATTGCATCAAATTTCATGTTCGTGGTGTTTTAGAAAACCAAAATGGAATAAAGTTCTATCAATGGTGAATTTTCAAGGGATAGCACATGACCTAGAGTAAACTGTAGCACAATAGGTGTCATTCATAAGAGGTTGTTGAAGTATATGTAGATTAGTTTCAGTTGCTTTATCACACTCGGATAGTAGAGTTTCAGCTACAAATCTGAAACTTTATTTTCGGACAGAAAGTTATCGGTGTTTTGGACTAATAGTGTATTTTTTATAATTTCGCATATAGGCTACATCACCTAATTGGGAGAAATAAAAATGCAATATTGTAGATACACTGAAACGAATCATCAATTTACAACAACAGTGTTCAATTATTGTCATAGACAGATACCCCAGTGTATTCTTTGGTCATTTTTCTTAATATTCCACTTATACCCCAATGATAAGAGATATGAGAACAATAATTTCCACCACCGAGCATCGCATCAAATTTCATGTTCATAGTGTTTTCAGAAATCAAAATGTAATAGAGTTCTGTCCGGAAGAATTTTAAAGCTATAGCACATGACCAAGAGTAAACTGTAGCACACTAGTTACAAGTATAAAATGTGTCATTCATAAGAAGTTGTTGAATTATATGTGGATTAGCCTCAATTGCATTATCGCACACAAATATTTGATTTTCAGCTACAAATCTGAAACATTCTTTTCGGACTGGATGTATCTGAGTTTTGAACTGACAGTGTATTTTTTTTTATATTTTGGTACATAGATCCATCCACCGAATTGGGAGAAATAGTAATGCAATATTGGAGATACACTGAACTGAATCATCAATTGACAACCACGGTGTTCTGTTATGGTAATGGACAATTACAACAGTGTATTCGTCTGTCATTTTTTTAATATTCCCCTTATACCCACACAAAAGAGATATGAGAACAATAATTTCCACCACCAAGCATCACATAAAATTTCATTTTCATGGTTTTTTTAGGAAATAAAAATGTAATAGAGTTCTGTTAATGAAGAATTTTAAAGCGATAGCACATGCCCAAGAGTAAAATGTAACATACTAGTTACAAGTATACAAGGTGTCATTCATAAGATGTTTTTAAGCATACGTAGATTAGTCTAAGTTGTTTTATCACACACGGATAGTAGTGTTTAAGCTAAAAATGTGAAACTTTCTTTTCGGACCATTCGTTATCGGTGTTTTGGACTGAGATAGTATTTTTTATAAATTTCCAGATAGGCCCCTTCACCTAATTGGGAGAAATCAAAATGCAATATTAGAGATACACTGAACGAAATCATCAATGACAACCACAGTGTTCCATTATGGTCATGTACGGATACACCAGTGTATTCGTTCGTCATTTTTCTTAGTATTTTACTCATAACCCTACGATAAGAGATATGAGAACAATAATTTCCACCACTGAGCATTGAATCAAATTTCATGTTCATGGTTTTTTAGAAAATCAAAATGTAATAGAGTTATGTCCATTAACAATTTTAAAGTGACAACACATGACATATAGTAAACTATAGCACACTAGTTACAAGTATACAAGGTGTCATTCTTAAAAACTTTATTGAAGTATACATAGATTAGTCTCAGTTGCTTTATCACACTCGGATAGTAGAGTTTCAGCTACGAATCTGAAACTTTCTTTTTGGACAAAACATTATCAGTTTTTTGGACTAACAGTGTATTTTTAATAATTTTGAATATAGGCCCTTTCACCTAATTGGGAGAGATAAATATGCAATATTGTAGATACACTACACCGAATCATCAATTGACAACCACAGTGTTCCGTTATGGTCATGGATGGATACACTGGTGTATTCGTGGTCATTTTTCTTAGTATTCCACTTATACCCCTACGATAAGTGATACGACAAAAATAATTTCCAAAACCGAGCATCGCATCAAATATCATGTTCGTGGTTTTTTATGAAATCAAAATGGAATAAAGTTCTGTCAATGATGAATTTTCAAGCGATAGAACATGGCCTAGTGTAAACTGAAACACAATAGTTAAAAGTATACAAGTTGTCATTCATAAGAAGTTGGTTAAGTATACGTAGATTAGTCTCAGTTGTTTATCACACTCAGATAGTAGAGTTTCAACTACGAATCTGAAATTTTCTTTTCGGACAGAACGTTATCGATTTTTTGGACTAACAGTGTATTTTTTATAATTTTACATATATGCCCCTTCACCTAATTGGGAGAAATCAAAATGCAATATTGTAGATACACTGAACCGAATCATCAATTGACAACCACAGTGTTCAGTTATGGTCATAGATGGGGACACAATTATATTCGTCGGTCATTTTTCTTAGTATTCCACTTATACCACTACGATAAGAGATATGAGAATAATAATTTCCACCACTGAGCATCGCATCAAATTTCATGTTCTTGGTTTTTTTTGAAAATCAAAATGTAATAAAGTAATGTCCATGAAGAATTTTAAAGTGACAACACATGACCTAAAATAAACTGTAGCACACGAGTTACAAGTATACAAGCTGTCATTTAAAAGAAGTTGTTGAAATATACGTAGATTAGTCTCAGTTTCTTTATCGCACTCGGATAGTAGAGCTTCAACTACGAATCAGAAACTTTCTTTTCGGATATAATGTTATCGGAGTTTCAGACTGACATTGTATTTTTTATAATTTTGCATATAGGCACCTTAACCTGATTGGGAGAAATTAAAATATAATGTTGGAGATACACTGAACTGAATCGTGAATTGACAACCACAGTGTTCTGTTATGGTTATGGACGGATACACCAGTGTATTCGCTGGTCACTTTTCTTAGTATTCAACTTATACCTCTGCGATAAGAGATATGATAACAATAGATTCCACCAACGAGCATGGCATCAAATTTCATGTTCGTGGTTTTTTCAAAAGTTAAAAGGTAATAGAGTTCCATCAATGAAGAATATTTAAAGGATAGCACATGACCTAGAGTAACTGTAGCACACTTGTTACAAGTATACAAGGTGTCATTCATAAAATGTTGTTGAAGTATGTGTAGATTAGTCTCAGTTGCTTTATCACACACGAACAGTAGAGTTTCAGCTACGAATTCAAAACTTTCTTTTTGGACATAATGCTATCCAAGTTTTGGACTAAGAGTGTATTTTTTATAATTTTTCACATATGTCCATTCACGTAATTGGGAGAAATAGAAATGTAATATTGGAGATACACTTGACCGAATTATGAATTGACAACCAAAGTGTTTCGTTATGATCATGGACGGATACACTAGTATATTTGTCCGTCATTTTCTTTAGAATTCCACTTTTACCCCTACAATAAGAGATATGAGAACAATAATTTCCACCACCAAGCATCGCATTAAAATTCATGTTCGTGGTTTTTTAGAAAATCAAAATGTAATAGAGTTTTGTCTATGAAGAATTTTCAATCGATAGCACATTACCTGGAGAAAACTTTAGCACACTAGTTAAAAATACACAATGTATCGTTAATAAGAAGTTTTTGAAGTATACATAGATTAGTATCATTTCTTTATCCCACTCGGATAGTATAGTTTCAGCTATGAATATGAAACTTTCTTTTCGGACTGAATGTTATTGGAGTTTCAGACTAACAGTGTATCTTTTATAATTTTGCATGTAGGTCTAATTTCCTAATAGGGAGAAATAGAAATGAAATATTGGAGATACACTGAACCGAATTATTAATTGACAACCACAGTGTTCCGTTACGGTCATCGGTAGATACACCAGTGTTTTTGTCCATAATTTTTTTAGTATTCCACTTAAACCCCTACGATAGGAGAGATGAGAACAATAATTCCAACCACCGAGCATCGCATCAAATTTCAAGTTCGTGGTTTTTTAGGATATCAAAATGTAATAGAGTTATCTCCATAAAGAATTTTAAAGCGATAGCTTATGACCTAGAGTAGTTACAAGTATACAAGGTGACATTCATAAGAAGTTTTTGAAGTATACGTGTATTAGTCTAAGGTGATTTATCACACATGGAGAGTAGAGTTAAGGATACGAAGTTTGAAACTTTCTTTTCGGACATAACGTTATCGGCGTTTTGGATTGAGGGTGTATTTATTTATAATTTTTAACATAGGTCTATTCACCTAATTAGGAGAAATAGAAATGCAATACTTGATATACTCTGAACAAAATCCTTAATTGAAAACCACAATGATTCGTTATGGTCATGGACGAATATTCGACTATCATTTTTCTTAGTATACCACTTTTAAACTTACGATAAGAGATACGAGTACAATAATTTCCAAAACCAACCATCGCATAAAATTTCATTTTCGAGGTTTTTTTAGGAAATCAAAATTTAATAGATTTATGTCAATGAAAATTTTAAAGCTATAGCACATGACCTAGAGTAAACTGTAACACACTAGTTACAAGTATACAAGGTGTCATTCATAAGAAGTTGTTGAAGTATACGTAGATTATTCTTAGTTGCTTTATCACACACGGATAGTAGATTTTAAGCTACGAATCTCAAACTTTCTTTTGGGACAGAACGTTATCGGCGTTTTGGACTGAGGGTGTATTTTTGTATAATTTGGCACATAGGTCCATTCACCTAATTGGTCGAAAAAGAAATGCAATGCTGGAGATACACTAAACTTAATCATCAATTGTTAACCACAGTGTTTTGTTATGGTCATGGACGGATACACCAGTGTATTCGTCCGTAAGTTTTCTTAGTATTCCACTTATATCCCTACGATATGAGATATGAGAACAATAATTTCACCACCGAGCTTGGAATCAAATTTCATGTTGGTGATTTTTTAGAAAATCAAAATGTAATAGCGTTATGTCCATGAAGAACTTTAAAGTATAGCACATGACCTATAGTAAACTGTACCACACTAGTTACAAGTATGCAATGTGTAATTCATAAGAAATTGTTGAAGTATACATAGATTAATCTTAGTTGCTTTGTCACACTCAGATAGTAGAGTTTCAGCTACAAATCTGAATCTTTTTTTTGGACAGAACGTTATCGGTGTTTTGGACTAACAATGTATTTTTTGTAATTTTACATATAGCCCCTTCACCTAATTGGGAGAAATGAAAATGTAATATTTAATGTACACTTAACCGAATCATCAATTGAGAACCATAGTGTTCCTTTATAGTCATGGACGAATACACCAATGTATTCATCCGTCATTTTTTCTTAAAATTCCACTTATACCCCTACAATAAGAGATAAAAGAACAATAATATCAACCACCGAGCATCGAATCAAAATTCATGTTTGTGGTTTTTTAGGAAATCGAAATGTAATAGAGTTATTTTCATGAAAAATTTTCAAGCAATAGCACATGACCTAGAGTATACTGTAGCACACTAGTTCCAAGTACACAAGATGTCATTCATTTGATATTGTTGAAGTATATGTAGATTAGTCTCAATCTCTTCATCACACTCTGAAAGTAGAGTTTCAGCTACAGATCTTAAACTTTCTATTCGGACTGGATGTTATCGTAGTTTTGGACTGACTGTGTATTTTTTTATAATTTTTTACATAGGTCCGTTCACCTAATTGGGAGAAATAGAAATGCAATATTGGAGATACACTGAACCGAATCATGACTTGACAACCACAATGTTCTGTTATGGTCATGGACGGATACACCAGTGTATTCGTCCATCATTTTTATTAGTATTCCAATTTAACCCCTACGACAAGAGATGTGGTAAAAATAATCTCCACCATCGAGCATCGCGTCAAATTTAATGTTAGAGGTTTTTTAAGAAATCAAAATGTAATAGAGTTATGCCCATGAATAATTTTAAAATGATAGCACATGACCTAGAGTTAACTATAGAATACTAGTTACAAGTATACAAGGTGTCATTCATAAGAAGTTGTTGAAGTACACGTAGATTAGTCTAAGTTGCTTTATCACACCCGGGTAAGAGAGTTTTAGCTACGAATCTGAAACTTTTTTTCGAATAAAATGTTATCGGAGTTTTGGACTGACAGTGTACTTTTTATAATTTTGCTTATTGGCCCCTTGACCTAATTGGGAGAAATTAAAATCCAATATTCAAGATACACTGAACCGAATCATCATTTAAACAACCACAGTGTTCTGTTATTGTCATGGACGGATACACCAGTGTATTCTTCTATCATTTCTCTTAGTATTCAAAGTTTACCCCTACAATAAGAGATATGAGAACAAAAATTTCCACCACTGAGCATCGCATCAAATTTCATGTTCGAGGTTTTTTAAGAAATCTAAATGTAATAGAGTTATGTCCATGAAGAGTTTTAAAATGATAGCATATGACCCATAGTTAACTGTAGCACACTAGTTACATGTAAACAAGGTGTCATTCATAAGAAGATGTTGAAGTATACGTATATTTATCTCAGTTGCTTTATATCACTCGGATAATAGAATTTCAGCTACGGATCTGAAACTTTCTTTTCGGACTGACCACTATTGCAGGTATGGACTGACAATGCATTTTTTTATAATTTTTCACATAGGCCCCTTTACCTAATTTGGAGAAATCAAAATGCAATATTGGAAATACACTAAACCGAATCATCAATTGACAACCACAGTGTTCCATTATGGTTATGGACAGATAAACCAGTATATTCTTCAGTTATTTTTCTTAGTATTCCACTTATACCCCTACGATAAGAGATATGAGAACAATAATTTCCACCACCGAGCATCGCATTAAATTTCATGTTCGTCATTTTTTAAGAAAACAATATGTAATAGAGTTATTTTCATAAAGAATTTTAAAGCGATAGCACATGACCTAGAGTAAACTATAGCACACTAGTTATAGGTACACAAGGTATCATTCATAAGAAGTTGTTGAAATAAACGTAGATTAGTCTCAGTTGCTTTATCACACTCGAATACTAGAGTTTAAGCTATATGTATGAGACTTTCTTTTCGTACTGAACGCTATTGGGAGAAATAAAAATTCAATATTGGAGATACACTGAACTGAATCATAAATTAACAATCACAGTGTTCTGTTACGGTCATGGACAGATACACCAGTGTATTCGTCCTTTATTTTTCTTAGTATACCACTTTTACCCTTACGATAAGAGATATGAGTACAATAATTTCCACAACCGAGTATCACATAAAATTTCATGTTCGATATTTTTTAGGAAATCAAAATTTAATAGAGTTATGTCCATGAAAACTTTTAAAGTGATAGCACATAACCAAGAGTAAACTGTAGCACACTAGTTACAAGTACACAAGGTGTCATTCATAGGAAGTTTTTGAAGTATACGTAGATTAGTTTCAATTGACAACCACAATGTTTCATTATGGTCATGGGCAGATACACCAGTGTATTCTTCCATTTTTATCTAAGTATTCCACTTTTACAATTACGATAAGAGATATGAGAACAATAATTTCCACACTGTAGCACATCACCTAGAGTATACTGTAGCACACTAGTTACAAGTACACAATGTGTCATTTAGAAAGAAGTTGTTGAAGTATACATAGATTAGTCTCAGTTGCTTTATCTCACTTAGATAGTAAAGTTTCAGCTACTGATCTGAAACTTTCTTTACGAACTGAACATTATCGTAGTTTTGGACTGACAGTGTATTTTTTATAATTTTTCACATAGGTCCATTCGCCTAATTGGGAGAAATAGAAATGAAATATTGGAGATACACTGAACCGAATCATCAATTGACAACCTCAGTGTTCCGTTATGGTTATGGACGGATAAACCAGTGTATTCATCTATCCTTTTTCAAAGTATTCAACTTATACCCTATGATAAGAGATATGACAACAATAATATCAACCAACAAGCATCACATAAAATTTTGTGTTCGTGGTTTTTTAGGAAATCATAAGATAATAGAGTTCTGTCCATGAAGAATTTTAAATCAATAGCAAATGACGTAGAGTAACTGTAGCAAACTTGTTACAAGTACACAAGGTGTGATTCATAAGAAGTTGTTGGAGTATATGTAGATTAGTCTCAGTTTCTTTATCACACTCGGATCGTAGAGTTTCAGCTACGGATCTGAAACATTCTTTACGGACTGAACGTATTGGAGTTTTTGACGGACAATGTATTTTTTATAATTTTTCACATTGAACCAAATCATCAATTGACAACCACAGTGTTCCGTTAAGGTCATTGACGGATACACTAGTGTATAGGTCCATCATTTTTCAAAGTATTCCACTTATACCCCAACTATAAAAGATATGAGAACAATAATTTCCACCACCGAGCATCGCATCAAATTTCATGTTCGTGGTTTTTTAGGAAATCGAAATGTAACAGAGTTCTATCATTGAATAATTTTAAAGTATAGCACATGACCTAGAGTATACTGTAGCACACTAGTTACAAGTACACAAGGTGTCATTCATAAGAAGTTGTTGAAGTTTACGTAGATTAGTCTCAGTTTCTTTATCACACTCGGATAGTAGAGTTTCAGCTAACATTATTTTTGGACTAAACGTTATTGGAGATTTGTACTGACAGTGTTTTTTTTAATAATTTTGAGCATAGGTCCCTTCACCTATTTTGGAGAAATCAAAATGCAAGATTTAATTAACAACAACAGTGTTCCATTATGGTCAAGGATAGATACACCAGTGTATTTGTCCATCATTTTTCTTAGTATTCCACTTATACCCCTACGATAGGATATATGAGAACAATAATTTCCACCATCTAGCATCGCTTATTCGTTTTCAGGAAAATGAAAACTATCAAAGATGTTGGATGAAGGGTCAATGGATGATACAAGGATTCATAATGAAAGTACAGAAGTGGACTCCGGACTTCTCTCCGACAGTAGAATCCTCCATAGTCCCGGTTTGGGTAACTTTTCATAAACTGCCAATACATTTTTATAACAACTCCGCAATAATGGGTATTAGTAGTCAGGTAGGCAGATTCCTAAAGATGGATGCTGCTACCATAGCTTTAACTAAACCTTCAGCTATCAAAGTTTGCGTTGAAATTGATCTGTTATCACTGCTTCCTAGTACAATTGTGGTAGGAATTGGTAACAAGGTGGCGGAATACCCTATAGAATATGAAGATTTGCCAACATACTGCTCACATTGCAAAATAATTGGCCATAGCAACACTAATTGTAACTTTCTACACCCTGAATTGAGGAAAAAGACTGGCAAAAAAATAGAGAGTAATGATCATAAGGACATAATAGGCTTAGAACCCCACCCAACAGAGGTCATTAACATTGAGGGCTCCTCAACCTTAACTGTTATACAAAAAGAAAAGGAAGTCCAGACCCAAAAAATAAACTCAGGATTTCAACATGAAAGTAATATCAATTTTTTCAAGGTTAGCCATAAGAAAAGAAATGGTCCATTCTATTCTCTGGATGATATTTCTAAGCCAATAACCACTTATTTTTGGAGAAAAAAGAACCAAATCCCTGAACTTACTGCTATTCCGGAAAATGAAACAAAAAGCAACACAGTGACAATTTCTAATGCCTTCCAATCATTAGAAGATTTAGAGGATGAGCAGGAAGGGGAGATTGTAGAGATATTCCATGAAACTGTGGAATCACAGGAAGTCCCAGTTATTCTAAACTCTGATGATAATGCTAACACATTAACTATCTCTATGCCTTACATTAAGCAAGCTCAAACAGGTTTCAAACAGCAAAATACCACCTCAGGAAGTGGTATACATGGTCAGACTCCAACACCCCCTGATCAGTGCACAATGGAAAAGGATAACATGCAGAATAAGGTAAGCCATTCTGATCAGAAGGTCATTTCAGGGAACATTGAAAATAGTAATGGCAAATCAGGTGACAAAGGTAAACACTCTGCTAAGACTGGTAGAAACCTAAGATCCTCCCAAAAAGCTACCCCAAAAATTTTTAAATGATAAAACACACCATAATAGGGAATATACTAGTCTGGAATGTGAGGGGAATTGGAACATCAATTGACAGACTTAAGACTTTAAAATTCAAACATAAGATAGACATATTGTGTTTAATAGAACCCTGGCAGGATAAACATAATTTAACAATATGTAAACACGAACTGGGGTTCCCAAATGCCTACCCTACTCATAGTGCTAAAATCTGGATATTATGGAATCAAGCTTTTAGCATTACAACCTTAAGTGAGTCAGATCAATTTGTGCAAGTTAATATAACAGATTCTGCTTCCTCTTTTAGCTGGAATTGTTTTTTCATATATGCAAGTGTACACAGACAAATGAGGGAGTCTTTATGGAATGATTTAAAGGTAACAATGCATCATCCTTCTATATATATAGGGGACTTTAACACTGTTGCATCTGTATCAGAATATAAAGGAAGGAAGTCAACTCCAAAAAAAAGTATGAAGCAGTTTAATGAATTTTTAAACTTTATGGACTTGCATGATATTCCTACCATAGGTAACTCCTTTACTTGGAGCAATAATAGATATAAGGACAAATGTAAGGACTTAATGTTTCAAAGGTTAGATGGGGGAGTCTCCACTTTAGACTGGTTTGACCAATTCCCTAACAGTTCAATTCATGTTCTCAATAGGTTGACCTCGGATCATGCACCTCTATTTCTAACTGTACAATCAGCTGAGGAACAAGCTCCTAGACCATTTAGATACCAAGAAATGTGGTCAAACAGACAGGAATTTCTTAATTTAGTGGTTTCTAACTGGGAATTAGATACTCCTTTTAATGGGATGTATAGGTTAGTTTCTAAACTTAAGAGGCTAAAGATAGTAATCAAACAATGGAATAAAGTACATTTTGGCAATGTGGATCAGAATCTGTCACAACATGAGAACAAAGTTAATGATTTAGAAATCTCTTTCCAGCAAACTCAGGATGATACTACCCTAGCAGAGATAAATAAATCCAAACAACTGCTAATGAGGGCTCAAAAAGAGAAAAATATCTATCTAAAGCAAAAAGCTAGGTTCAATTGGCTAAAATATGGTGATGCTAACACGAGTTACTTTCATCACTCAATTAGGGAAAGGAGAACAAAATCAAGAATCAGTAAAATCAGGGATCAAAAAGGAAGTTGGATTTCAGAACCATCTCTGATTAAAGAGGAAGCAGTGAGATTTTATAGAGCACTTTTTAATGAAGAAGAACCTCAAAAAATGGGAACATATATAGAACACTTCCTCACTGAAATCCCCAAATTAATTACGGATCAAGAAAACCACCTTCTTCTGTCTCCTTTCCAAATTCAGGAGCTTAAATTTGCAGTGTTTGACCTTAATAAATCTAGCTCCCCGGGACCTGATGGATACTCTGGTGCTTTTTACACCACTTTCTGGGATACTGTTAAAGGAGATCTCCTAGAAGCTGCAAATGAGTTCCTAAAAAGTGGTAATATTCCTAAGGCTATATCTAGTACTTGGCTAACTTTAATCCCAAAAAGAACAATTCCTATCACCTTCTCAGATTTCAGGCCTATAAGTCTATCAAACTTTGTGAATAAAGTCTTCTCTAAGATGATAATGGAAAGGATTAAGCCTCTTATGTCTCAACTTATTTCCCCTGAACAAAGTGCATTCATAAAAGGAGGGACATTTCAGATAACATAATATTGATGCAAGAAATGACCAGAATTCTATCAAGAAAATCTAAAGGCTCGAATCTTATAGTTAAATTAGACATGCAGAAAGCTTTCGATAGGGTTTCATGGTCTTTTCTTAATTCAATCCTCCTTAAATTTGGTTTTCATGGCACATTTGTTCACAGGATCATGCAAAATATAGCTTCAGCTCATTTCTCAGTCTTAATTAATGGAACTACATCAGGCTTCTTTGCATCTAATAGAGGAATTAAACAGGGTGATCCTCTTTCACCTTTTCTGTATAATATTCTATCCGAGGCATTCTCTCGAGGCTTGAAAAACTTTTCCATATAGGATATTTGCAATATTTTGGATTGCCTAGAAACTGCCCCCAGATTACTCACCTTATGTATGCTAATGATACGGCTGTCTTCCTTAATGGTAATCACAAAAATTTGAAAAGATTTAAAATTTTCTTGAAGGCATATGAGCAAACATCGGGTCAAAAAGTAAATTTCTTAAAATCCAATTTCTTTGTTGCTCCTCATACTACAGTGGATAGAGTCCAAATACTGAGCAGGAATTTAGGAATGATTAGAGTTTCATTCCCTTTCCAGTACCTTGGGATCCCCATTTTTTCAGGAAGGAATACTCAGATACATTACCACCCTATTTTGGAAAGGATTGGAAAAACCATTAACAACTGGAAGAACGAGTGGTTGAGCACTGCAGGTAAAATCATCCTAATTAACCACTGTTTTCTCTCTATTCCCACACATTTGTTTGCTGTTTTAAGCCCCCCAAAGATAGTCTTAAGGAAAATGGAAAAACTGGCTTCAGGTCTTTTTTGGGGAAGTAGTGAAAACTTGGAGGAAAAAAATGGAGAGCTTGGAAAAGAATGAGTCTTCCAGTGCAGGAGAATGGCATAGGTTTTAGAGACCTTCAAGCCATAGTAGATGCTTTCTCTTGTAAACTTTGGTGGAAGTTGCAAATTAATAATACTCAATGGTCCCATCATTTGTGGACACTCCCTGATTCGTATAAAAAATCTCATACATGGAATAGAATATGCAAGATCACTGAAAAAGCTAATAGTCTTACTAGAGTAATTTATGGAATAGGAGAGTGCTCTTTCTGGAATGCTAACTGGACAGGTGAGGGTGCTTTGTTCTATGAATGGCCTCAAGATATGGAAATCCCATTTCCTGATATCTCTCTCAGTTCCTTCATTCTGAACAAAGACTCTAACCTTCCTATACTGGAGCCACACCTGGCTACCAACACAATTTCAATTCTGCGGGATGCCAAAATCAGAAGCTCACATGCAGATAGGCTGATCTGGATAGCCTCATTTGATGGAAATTTCTCTATCAGCTCAGCATATAAAGTTCTCAGACCGAAAGGTACAATCATTAGACATCTTCACAAGGTATGGTCAACTTTCATTCCTACAAAACTTTCTGTACTAGTTTGGAGAGCTCTTAATGGAATTCTGCCTTTTGATAATATATTGTGTAAGTTTGGATTCTCCTTAGCTTCTAAGTGTCCTCTATGTTTAAACCACTCTGACTCTCTTGACCATGTTTTTAACTCATGTCCTAGTGCAATAGCAATCTGGATTAGAGTTAACAACCTTTTGCATCTTCAACAACCAGTTTTAGGTAGTTTTAGGAACAGAGTAGAATTTTATCTCTCCATAAGGGCAGAATCTAAGATTTTGACTCATTTGTATACAGCAGCTCTCACAGTCACAACATGGTCCCTCTGGATACATAGGAACAAAATTTCATTTGACAATCATTCATTCTCAATTGATGCATGCTTTCAGAATGTCAAAGAACTAATCTTCTTAATATTCACTGCTAATCCACTGAAAGGTAATATTGAAAAGCATAAGGATTTAATTCAAGCTGGAATCATACCAAACATTATACAGAGGAAAAAGGAAATAGTTTTATCAGCAGTCAGTTGGGAAAAACCAAAATTTGGGTTCAAAATTAATACAGATGCAACATGGATAAATGGAGGAGAGTCTTCATGTGCAGTAATAGTCAGAGACTGGAGAGGAGAGGTGATCAAATTGAGGGTTGACTGTTTTCAATCTGAATCCCCCTTACATGCTGAATTAGTAGGTATTCAGAATGCATATCTATTATGCTCAGAACTCGATCTTCATAGTTGTGTGCTTGAGTCAGACTTTTTATCAGCTGTTAAGGGAATACAAGATCCACATGGCTGCCCATGGAGAGTTTTTTCTATTTGTTGCACTTTGAACATAGGGCATAAAGTTAATTCAATCCAATATGTTCCTAGGGAGGCTAATACAGCTGCAGATTTTTTGGCTAAATATGCAAAGGAGATGTCTTTAAAAGGAGATTTAAACATAGGAAATGTTCCACCCTTTCTTAGAGGTTTGTTACTATTAGATAAAATTGGATTTCATGGAGTTATAATTGGTACCTCACAGGTCAACACTTAGAGATTCTTTTGGGGGCCTAGATTATGTGAGTATTAGATGCACCTTTTAGTCTTTTTACTTCTCTACTCGTCCAGAAACTGTTGTGCCTATTGGATTCAATTTGCAGGTCAGAAGAAACTAAGATCCACATCAAAAGGAAGCACTGATCTAGCTAAAGGGATTTCACGGAAGGCAACACTTGGGCAAAAAAGGGACACTCAGGAGGTCTTATTCCCATTTCGGCTAAAAAACATTGACTAATAAGGGTTTTAATTAGTCGATTCCCTGACCATGTTCGTGTTTTTGCTGCATGGAAATAAGTCTATCAAACTATATCTACATATCCACTTAGTTTAGACTCGGTTTGGACTAAGCGTTTTAGGAAGGTTTTCCCTTTGATTTTGGATCATCAAATGAATGATCTTTTGTAAAGAACTAAACATGGTGCCCCTTCAGGGTTATTAATTATGGTTTGGGAAGCCGAATATATTCCTCCCATCTATTAGGATGGTTAAAATTAAAAAAAATAGGAAACCAAAATTAAATAGAGTTATGTCCATGAAGAATTTTAAAGTATAGCACATGACCTAGAGTATATTGTAGCACACTAGTTACAAGTACACAAGGCGTCATTCAAGAGAAGTTGTTGAAGTATACGTACATTAGTCTCAATTTCTTTATCGTAATCGGATAGCAGAGTTTTAGGTACTGATCTAAAACTTTCTTTACGGACTGAACATTATCGCAGTTCTGTACTGACAGTGCATTTTTTACAATTTTGCACATAGGTCCATTCGCCTAATTGGGAGAAATAGAAATGCAATATTGGAAATACATTTAACCAAAATCATCAATTGACAACCGCAGTGTTCCGTTATGGTCATGGACGGATAAACCAGTGTATTTATCTATCCTTTTTCAAAGTATTCCACTTATACCCCTACGATAAGAGGTATGAGAACAATAATATCCACCAACAAGCATCGCATAAAATTTCATGTTCGTGGTTTTTTAGGAAATCAAAATATAATAGAGTTTTGTCCATGAAGAATTTTAAAGCAATAGCACATGACGTAGGGTAAACTGTAGCACACTTGTTACAAGTACACAAGGTGTCATTCATAAGAAGTTGTTGGAGTATATGTAGATTAGTCTCAGTTTCTTTATCACACTCATATAGTAGAGTTTCAGCTACGGATCTAAAACTTTCTTTACGAACTGAACGTTATTGGAGTTTTTTACTAATAATGTATTTTTAATAATTTTTCACATAGGCCCCTTCACCTAATTTGGAGAAATCAAAATGCAATTTTTGAGATGCACTTAACTGAATCATCAATTGACAACCACAATGTTCTGTTATAGTCATTGACGGATACACTAGTGTAATGGTCCATCATTTTTTAAAGTATTCCACTTATACCCCAACGATAGGAGATTTGAGAACAATAATTTCCACCACCAAGCATCGCATTAAATTTTACGTTCGTGGTTTTTTAGGAAATCAAATGTAATAGAGTTCTGTCCATGAATAATTTTAAAGCGATACCATATGACCTAGACTAAATTGTAGCACACAAGTTAGAAGTACACTAGGTGTCATTCATAAGATGTTGTTAAAGTACATGTAGATTAGTGTCAATTTCTTTAACACACTCGGATACTAGAGTTTCAACTACAGATCTGAGACTTTCTTTTCGAACTGAACATTATCGGAGTTTTGGACAGAGAGTGTATGTTTTATAATTTTCCACATAGGTCCATTCACCTAATTAGGAGAAATAGAAATGCAATATTGGAGATACACTGAACCAAATCATCAATTGAGAACTACAATGTTCCATTATGGTCATGGACGATACACTAGTGTATTTGTTCATCATTTTTCAAAGTATTCAATTTATACCCCTACGATATGAGATATGAAAACAAAAATTTACCCCTCCAAGCATTGCATAAAATTTCATGTTAGTGGTTTTTTAGGTAATCAAAATATAATGGAGTTCTGTCCACGAAGAATTTTAAAGCGATAGACATAACCTAGAGTAAATTGTAGCACACTAGTTACAAGTACACAAGGTGTCAATCATAACAAGTTGTTAAAGTACATGTAGATTAGTTTCAGTTTCTTTATCACACTCAGATAGTTTAGCTTCAACAATGGATCTGAAACTTTCTTTTCGGACCGAACGTTATCGGAGTTTTTTACTGATAGTGTGTTTTATTATAATTTAGCACAAAGGTCCTTTCACCTATTAGGGAGAAATCGAAATGCAATATTTGAGATACACTGAACCAAATCATTAATTGACAACAACAGTTTTCGTTATGGTCAAGGACGGATACACCAGTGTATTCGTTAGTCATTTTTCTTAGTATTCCACTTATACCCCTACGATAAGAGATATGATAACAATAATTTCCATGACCAAGCATCGCATCAAATTTCATGTTCGTAATTTTTTAAGAAATCAAATTATAATATAGTTATATTTATGAAGAATTTTAAGCGATCGCACATGACCTAGAGTAAACTGTAGCACACTATTTACAAGTACACAAGGTGTTATTCATAAGAAGTTGTTTAAGTATACGTAGATTAGTCTCAGTTTCTTTATCACACTCGGATAGTACAGTTTCAGGTATGGTCTGAAACTTTCTTTTCGGACTTAAAGTTATTGGAGTTTTTGATTGATAGTTTTTTTTTATAATTTTTCGCATAGGTCCATTTGCCTAATTGGGAGAAATTGAAAAGAAATGTTGGAGATTTTGTGAATTGAATTATAAATTGACAACCACAATGTTTTGTTATGGTCATGGACATATATACCAGTGTATCTGTCCATCATTTTTCTTAGTATTGAAATTTTACCCTTACAATAAGTGATATTAAAACAATAATTTCCACCACCGAGCATCGCATCAAATTTCATGTTCCTGGTTTTTTAGGAAATCAAAATACAATAGAGTTATGTTCATGAGAATTTTAAAGCGATAGCACATGACCTAGAGTAAACTGTAGAACACTAGTTACAAGTAGACAAGATGTCATTCATAAGATGTTGTTGAAGTATATGTAGATTAATTTCAGTTGCATTATCACACACGGATAATAGAGTTTCAACTACAGATATTTAAGTTTCTTTACGGACAGAACGTTATCAGAGTATTGGACTGACAATGTATTTTTTAAAAAATTTTAACATAGGCCTCTTCACATAATTGGGAGAAATCAAAATGCAATATTTGAGATACACTGAACCGAATCATCAATCGACAACCACAGTGTTATGTTATGGTCATGGACATATATACCAGTGTATTCGTCCAATATATTTCTTAATATACCATTTATACCCCTACGATAAGAGATATGGGAACAATGATTTCCACCACCGAGCATCGACTCAAATTTCAAGTTCGTGGTTTTTTAAGAAATCAAAATGTAATAGAGTTTTGTCCATGATAAATTTTAAAGCGATAGCACATCACCTAGAGTAAATTGTAACACACTAGTTACAAGTACACATAAGAAGTTTTGAAGTATACGTAGATTAGTCTCAATCTTGTTATCACACTCGGATAGTAGAGTTTCAACTACAGATCTGAAACATTCTTTTCGGACTGAACATTATCAATGTTTTGGACTGACATTGTATTTTTTATAATTTAGAACATAGGTCCATTCACTAAATTAGGAGAAATAGAAATGCAATATTGGAGATACACTAAACCGAATCATAAATTAACAACCACAGTGTCCCATTATGGTCATGGACAGATGCACCAATGTATTCGTCCGTCATTTTTCTTAGTATACAACTTTTACCCTTACGATAACAGATATGAGTACAATAATTTCCACAACCAAGCATTGCATAAAATTTCATGTTCGAGGCCTTTTAGGAAATCAAAATTTAATAGAGTTATGTCCATGAAGAATTTTAAAGCGATAGCACATAACCTTGAGTAAACTGTAGCACACTAGTTACAAGTGCACAAGGTGTCATTCATAAGAAGTTGTTGAAGTATACGTAGATTAGTTTCAATTTCTTTATCACACTCGGATAGTAGAGTTTCAACTACGAATCTGAAACTTTCTTTACGGACTGAACGTTATTGGAGTTTTGGACTGACAATGTATTTTTTATAAATTTTCACATAGGCCTCTTCACATAATTGGGAGAAATCAAAATGCAATATTTGAGATACACTGAACCGAATCATCAATCGACAACCATAGTGTTCCGTTATGGTCATGGACGGATACACCAATGTGTTTGTCCATCTTTTTTCAATGTATTCCACTTATACCCCTACGATAAGAGATATGAGAACAATAATTTCCACCACCGAACGTCGCATCAAATTTCATGTTCGTGTTTATTTAGGAAACTAAAATGTAATAGAGTTTTGTCAAGGACGGATACACTAGTGAATTCGTCCGTTATTTTTCTTCGTATTCCACTTATACCCCTATGATAAGAGATATGAGAACAATAATTTCCACCACCAAGCATCGCATCAAATTTCATGTTCGTGGTTTTTTAGGAAATATAAATTTAATAGAGTTCTGTCTATGAAGAATTTTAAAATGATAGCCAAAGACCTAGAGTAAACTGTAGCACACTAGTTACAATTACACAAGGTTTCATCCATAAGAAGTTGTTGAAGTATACGTAGATTAGTCTCATTTTCTTTATCACACTCGGATAGTAGAGTTTCAGCTACAAATCTAAAACTTTCTTTTCGGACTGAACCTTTTCAGAGTTTTGGACTGACAGTGTATTTTTTATAATTTGGCACATAAGTTCATTCACCAAATTGGAAGAATAGAAATTTAATATTAGAGATACACTGAACTGAATCATAAATTAACAACCACAATGTTTCATTATGGTCATGGAAAGATACACCAGTATATTTGTCCATCTTTTTTCTTAGTATACCACTTTTACCCTTACGATAAGAAATATGAGTACAATAATTTAATCAACCGACCATCGTATAACATTTCATGTTCGATGTTTTTGAGGAAATAGAAATTAAATAGAGCTATGTCCATGAAGATTTTTAAAGCGATAGCACATGACCTAGAGTAAACTGTAGCACACTAGTTACAAGTACACAAGGTGTCATTCAAAAGAAGTTATTATAGTATACGTAGATTAGACTCTATTTCTTTGTCACACTCGGATAGTAGAGTTTCAGCTACGGATCTAAAACTTTCTTTTTGGACTGAACGTTCTCAGAGTTTTTGACTGACAATGTATTTTTTTAATAATTTAGCACATAGCTCCCATCACCTATTTGGGAGTAATCAGAATTAAATATTGGAGATACACTGAATCGAATCATTAATTAACAACAGTGTTCCATTATGGTCAAGAAAGGATACACCAGTGTATTTGTCAGTCATTTTTCTTAGTATTCCACTTATACCCCTAAAATAAGAGATATGAGAACAATGATTTCCACCACTAAGCATCGGATTAAATTTCCTATTCCGGGGTTTTTAGGAAATAAAAATGTTATAGAGTTCTGTCTGTGGGGAATTTTAAATTGATAGCACATTACCTAGATTAAACTGTAGCACACTAGTCACAATTACACAAGGTGTCATTCATAAGAAGTGGTTGAAGTATACACAGATTAGTCTCATTTTCTTTATCACACTCGGATAGTAGAGTTTTAGCTACAAATCTGAAACTTTATTTTTGGACTAAACATTATCGGAGTTTTGGACTGACATTGTATTTTTTATAATTTTGCACATAGGTCCATTTAACAATTGGGAGAAATAGAAATGTAATATTCGAGATACAGTGAACCGAATCATAAATTAACAACCACGGTGTTCCGTTATGGTCATGGACAGATACACCAGTGTATCCATCCATCATTTTTCTTAGTATTCTACTTTTACCCTTACAATAAGAGATATGAGTACAATAATTTCCACAACCGAGCATTGCATAAAATATTATGTTCAAGGTTTTTTAGGAAATCAAAATTTAATAGAGTTTTGTCCATTAAGAATTTTAAACTGATAGCACATGACCTAGAATAAACTGTAGCACACTAGTTATAAGTACACAAGGTGTCATTCATAAGAAGTTCTTTAAATATACATAGATTAGTTCATTTTCTTTATCACACTCGGATAGTAGAGTTTCAGCTACGAATCTGAAACTTTCTTTATGGATTGAACGTTATTGGAGTTTTGGACTGACATTGTATTTTTTATAATTTTGCACATAAGTCCCATCACCTATTTGGGAGAAATTGAAATGCAATATTGGAGATACACTGAACCAAATCATTAATAGACAACAATAGTGTTCCGTTATGGTCAAGGACAGATACACTAGTGTATTTGTCCATCATTTTTCTTAGTATTCCACTTTAACCCCAAAGAAAAGAGATATGAGAACAATAATTTTCACCACCAAGCATCGCATCAAATTTCATGTTCCTAGTTTTTTAGGAAATAAAAATTCCATAGAGTTCTGTTGGGAGGTCTTTGTCGTACCTTTCAAAGTTAATACTTTTAAGCCCTTTATGCTTACTAAATACAATTAAGTAGATAGTGGCAAATCGGGGTCGTCCACGAAGAAGAGGGATTTTCTTAAGAATTTAAACATATAAGGTTCATATTAGGCTAGAAGTAGATATATATATATATAAGCATGTAAATGGGTGGGGTTTGGTTTGTTGGTTTTCCTAATTTATGAAATCAAAAGGCAAAATAACTAGAAAAGTTAAGTAACTATGCTAATCATCAGGCAAACTAAGAAAAAGGGGTAAAAACTACAAAAGATAAAGTCTTGGGGGCAATTGATATCCACTTCCGAACCTCATATAGATCATTGAACCATTCACTCATTCTATCACATTTGTAACCTATGAGGAATGTTATCACTTCCCATTCGAAGATCAACATTCATTCCTTCTTAATAGTAATTTGCAAAGACAAACAACAACCATTTGGAAACCTCGTTGACAATCACTCTAGGAAAACCACACCATAGAGGAATTTCATCAATGGAATTTCACATGAAGAACTATAGATTTGATAACAACAAGCCTTCTGCCAAAGACATAGCCATTTAACCAAACATAGCATTCACTAGGCTAAACCTAGAACAAACCACATTCAAGATTCAACCTTTCATTGCATCTATAGGATAAATATGAGAACAATCCACATTAGCATACTTATCTAGCAAGAATCACAACACATTATGCACAAGAAGTTCTAAGTTCATGTTCTAGGATTTTCATGCCAAAGAGCTAAGGAATTTGTCACTTTCCTGACACCCTAACACTTCTATCATACAAACACTTCCTATTATCAAATAACCCATGGAATAAATGAAGCAAAACATAGCATTAAGAACACATGAATACTAAATAACAAAGGCTTCAAGAACAAGTGAAACAATCTAATCACTACTTTAACTACTTGTTGTGAACATAAATCTTCCATCCTTCTTAGATAGTAGTTTGCAAGAGTGAATTTGGCATCTTTTGTCAAACCCCACCAATGACTCCCTTAGTCGAAAAATGACTAAAAGTATCCTATTGATGGCATTGAACACGAAGAACCAACAAGCTTGGAAACACTTATAAACACTACACCGTGTCTAAGCATTTAACCAATTCATGCATTTACACAAGATTAGTCAAGAACGATCGACATTCATAGATGTATCTCGTTTGCTACAAGCAACAAACATGACAACGAGTTCAACATCATCACATTTATCTAGCAATTATCAACACATCTACATCGTCAAGAAGCTCTAACTCATGCTCTTGGATTCCATATTAAAAGAGGGGAGAATTAGCTACTTTCTCCCAACCCTAACAAGTAATCATACAAGCAATTCATATGCTCAAACTTCCAACAACATTAATGCCATTGACAATTCACATTCAAAGCTCAATAAATGCACAATAGAAAAAGAAATAAATAGATAGATATGATTCTGAAGACATGGATTTGGAAGTCTTAATCAAGTGCTCCCAAGATTAAACTTACCTAGATATTTAAAAGACGTGATTAACCTACAAAAACTAAGAAAAGAAAGAAAAGAAAACCAGGGTTTTGAACCAAGAAAAATTGCGGGAAGAAGAAGTTGTGAAGAGGAGAGGATAAGGTGAGTATTTATAGTACAAAAAAGTAAGAAAGTTTCTGGCCAAATGTCCGTCGCGAGTCGCGACGGGTTCGTTGCGAGTCACGATTGAGCCTAGTTTCAGCATCTTGATTTCTTTCTTCTTTTTGTTTCAAGTTCTCCTCTTCACTTCACTTATCTTCATTTCTTCAAGTCTTCAAAAGCTCCAATACAAGTCTTCAAGTATTTAAATCTTCAAAGGTATTCTTTGAAGTCTTCAAACAAATTGCCTTGTCACACAAAGTCCTCTAGAAAAGTAATAAAAGCGTAAAAGTCGCTTTTAACTCTCCTTTGAGAATTTCAAGGAAAAATGTCATATCTAGAGCACAAAAGTGTACAAAAGTGAGTCCTAAAGTCATAATATAACCATATAAAATGGGCACATCAAACCTCCCCGCACTTAAACCTTACTCGCCCTCGAGTAAGAAACGATTCAAGCACACAAAGGAATTCATATGCCCATATCTTAAACTAATATTCCCCCAATAAAAACCTCACAAGAACTCTCAATATCGTAAATCCCAAAATCAAAGCTCAAATGAAAAAAAAATTCACACACACAACCCCAATTCCTAAATCTAACCAAACCTACCACTTATCAATTCACTGCCCATAAAATATTTCAAAGTTCCGAATTGATAATCCCAAAGTTCAATGACCTAAAGCGATATCACAAGACCTAGAGTAAACTGTAGCACACTTG
This sequence comes from Rubia yunnanensis, assembly GCA_037428765.1. NCBI lineage: Eukaryota > Viridiplantae > Streptophyta > Magnoliopsida > Gentianales > Rubiaceae > Rubia > Rubia yunnanensis. The sequence goes on from CM075066.1 coordinate 16,983,868, forward strand.
TTACAATTACACAAGGTGTCATTCATAAGAAGTTGTTGAAGTATACGTAGATTAGTCTCAGTTTTTTTATCACACTCGGATAGTAGAGTTTCAGCTACGGATCTGAAACTTTCTTTTCAAACTGAAAGTTATCTTAGTTTTTTATTGACAGTGTATTTTTTATAATTTAGCACATATCTCCCATCAACTATTTGGGAGAAATCAAAATGCAATATTGGAGATACACTTAACTGAATCATTAATTGACAACAACAGTGTTCCGTTATGGTCAAGGACGGATGCACCAGTGTATCCGTCCGTCATTTTTCATAGTATTCAACTTATACACCTAAGATTAGAGATATGAGAACAACAATTTCCACAACCAAGCATCACATCAAATTTCTTGTTCGTGGTTTTTTAGGTAGTAAAAATGTCATAGAGTTCTTTCTATGAAGAATTTTAAAGCGATAGCACATGAGCTAAAGTAAACTGTAGCACACTAGTTACAATTACACAAGGTGTCATTCATAAGAAGTTGTTGAAGTAAACGTAGATTAGTCTTAGTTTCTTTATCACACTCGGATGTTAGAGTTTGAGCTACGGATCTGAAACTTTTTTTTAGGACTGAACGTTATAGGAGTTTTGGACTTACAGTGTATTTTTTATAATTTTTTCACATATGTCCATTCACCAAATTGGGAGAAATTGAAATTTAATATTGGAGATACACAGAACCGAATCATAAATTAACAACCATAGTTTTTTGTTATGTCATTTTTCTTAGTATGCCACCTTTACCCTTATGATAAGAGATATGAGTACAATAATTTCCACAACCAAGTATCGCAAAAAATTTCATGTACGAGGTTTTTTAGGAAATCAAAATTTAATAGAGTTATGTCCATGCAGAATTTTAAAGCGGTAACACATGACCAAGAATAAACTGTAGCACACTAGTTACAAGTACACAAGGTGTCAGTCATAAGAAGTTGTTGAAGTATACATAGATTAGTTTCGGTTTCTTTATCACACTCAGAGAGTAGAGTTTCAGCTACTGATCTGAAACTTTCTTTACGGACTGAACGTTATTGGAGTTTTGGAATGACAATATTTTTTTAATAAATTTTCACATAGGCTTCTTCACCTAATTGGGAGGAATCAAAATGCAATATTTGAGATACACGGAACCGAATCATCAATTAACGACAAAAGTGTTCCGTTATGGTCGTGGACGGATACACCAGTATATTCGTCCATAATGTTTCAAAGTATTCCACTTATACCCTTCCGATAAGAAATATGAGAACAATAATTTCCACCACTGAGCATTGCATCAAATTTCATATTCATGGTTTTTCAGGAAATCAAAATTTAATAGATTTATGTCCATGAAGAATTTTATTGCGATAGCACATGACCTAGAGTAAATTGTAGCACACTAGTTACAAGTATACAAGGTGTCATTCATAAGAAAGTTGTTGAAGTATATGTAGATTACTCTTAGTTTCTTTATCACACTCAGATAGTAGATTTTCAGCTACGGATCTGAAACTTTCTTTTGGATTGTACGTGATTGGAATATTTGACTGACATTATATTTTTTTATAATTTAGCACATAGGTCCCATCTCCTGTTTGGGAGAAATCGAAATGAACCGAATCATTAATTGGCATCAACATTGTTCCATTATTCGTCTGTCATTTTTCTTAGTATTCCACTTATACCCCTAAGATAAGAGATCTGAGAATAATAATTTCCACCACCAAGCATCGCATCAAATTTCATGTTTGTTGTTTTTTAGGAAACAAAAATGTATTAGAGTTCTGTGTATGAAGAATTTGAAAGCAATAGCACATGACCTAGAGTAAACTGTAGCACACTAGTTACTAATACACAAGGTGTCAATAATAAGAAGTTGTTGAAGTATATGTAGATTAGTTTCAATTTCTTTCTCACACTCGGATAGTAGAGTTTTAGCTACGGGTGTGAAACTTTCTGTTCAGACTGAACGTTATTGAAGTTTTGGACTAACTGTGTATTTTTTATAATTTTGCACATAGGTCCATTCACCAAATTGGGAGAAATGGAAATGTAAAATTGGAGATACACTAAAATGAATCATAAATTAACAACTATAGTTTTCCATTATTGTCATGGACAGATACACCAGTGTATTTATCCGTCATTTTTCAAGGTATTCTACTTTTACCCTTACGATAAGAGATATGAAAACAATAATTTCAACAACCGAGCATCGCAAAAAATTTCATTTTTGAGATTTTTTCAAAATCATAATTTAATAAAGCTATATCCCTGAAGAATTTTAAATCGATAGCACATGACCTAGAGTAACTATAGTGCACTAGTTACAAGTACACGAGGTGTCATTCATAAGAAGAGTTTGTAGTGTAAGTAGATTAGTCTCATTTTCTTTAGCATACTCGGATAGTACAGTTTCAGCTAGGGATCTCAAATTTTCTTTTTGGACTGAACGTTTTAAGAATTCTGGACTGATAATATGTTTTTTATAATTTTGCACATGGGCCCCTTAACCTAATTGGGAGAAATCAAAATACAATATTTGAGATACACTGAACCGAATCATCAATTGACAACCATAGTGTTTCGTTATGGTCATGGACGGATACACCAGTGTATTTGTCTATCATTTTTTTTAGTATTCCACTTGTACCCTTACGATAAGAGATATGAGAACAAATATTTACACAACCGAGCATCACATGAAATTTCATGTTCGAGATTTTTTAGGAAATAAAAATTTGATAGAGTTATGTCCATGAAGAATTTTAAATCAATAGAACATAACCTTGAGTAATTGTAGCACACTAGTTAGAAGTACACAAGATGTCATTCATAAGAGGTTGTTGAAGTATACGTAGATTAGTCTTAGTTGCTTAATCACACTCGGATAGTAGAGTTTCAGCTAGGGATCTCAAACTTTCTTTTTGGACTGGACGTTATAGAAATTTTTGACTGACAATGTATTTTTTATAATTTTGCACATAGGCCCCTTCACATAATTGGGAGAAATCAAAAATATTTGAGATACACTGAACCGAATCATCAATTGACAACCATAGTGTTATGTTATGGTCATTATTGATGGATACACCAGTTAGTTTGTCCATCATTTTTATTAGTATTCCAGTTATACCCCTATAATAAGAAATATGAGAGCAATAATTTCCACCACTGAGCATCGCATCAAATTTCATGTTCTTGTTTTTTAGGAAATCAAAATGTAATAGAGTTTTGTCCTTGAAGAATTTTTAAGCTATAGCACATGACCTAGAGTAAACTGTAGCACACTAGAGTTTCCGCTACAGACTTGGAAATTTCTTTTCAGACTGAACGTTATCAGAGTTTTGGACTGACAGTGTATTTTTAATAATTTTGCACATAGGTCCATTCGCCTAATTGGAAGAAAAATAAATGCACTATTGGAGATATACTGAATCGAATATCAATTGACAATCACAGTGTTCTGTTATTGTCATGGACAGATACACCAATTTATTCTTCCGTCATTTTTCTTAGTATTTCACATTTACTGTTATGATAAGAGATATGAGAACAATAATTTCCACCACTGAGCATCACATAAAATTTCCCGTTCAAGGTTTTTTAGGAAATCAAAATATAAAAGAATTATGTTCATGAAGAATTTTAAAGCGATAGCAAATGACCTAGAGTAAACAGTAGCACACTAGTTACAAGTACACAAGGTATCATTCATAGGAAGTTGTTGAAATATGCGTATATTTGTCTCAGTTTCTTTATCACACTCGGATAGTAGAGTTTCAGCAAGGGATCAGAAAATTTCTTTTCGAACTGAACGTTTTCAGAGTTTTTGACTGACAAAGTATTTTTTTTATAATTAAGCACAAAGGCCCCTTCACCTATTTGGGAGAAATCAAAATGCAACATTAGAGATACACTGAACCGAATCATTAATTGACAACAACAATGTTCCGTTATGGTCAAGGACGGGTACACCATTGTATTCGTCCATCATATTTCTTAGCATTCCACTTATACCTCTAAGATAAGAGATATAAGAAAATTAATTTCCACCACCAAGCATCGCATCAAATTTCATGTTCGTTATTTTTTAGGAAATAAAAATGTAATAGAGTTCTGTCTATGAAGAAATTTAAAGTGATAGCATATGACCTTGATTAAACAATAGCACACTAGTTACAAGTACACAAGGTGTCATTCATAAGAAGTTGTTGAAGTATACGTAGATCAGTCTCAGTTTCTTTATCAAACTCGGAGAGTAGAGTTTCAGCTACGGGTCTGAAACTTTCTTTTCAGACTGAACATTATCAAAGTTTTAAACTGACTGTGTATTTTTTAAAATTTTGCACATAGGTACATTCACCAAATTGGGTGAAATAGAAATGTAATATTGGAGATACACTAAACCGAATCATAAATTAACAACCATAGTGTTCCGTTATGGTCATGGAATGATACACCAGTGTATTCGTCCGTAATTTTTCTTAGTATTATATGTTTACCCTTACGATAAGGGATATGAGAACAATCATTTCCACAACCAAGCATCGAATAAAATTTCATATTCAAGATCTTTTAGTAAATTAAAATTGAATAGAGTTATGTCCCTGAAGAATTTTAAATCAATAGCACATGACCTGGAGTAATTGTAGCACACAAGTTATAAGTACACAAGGTTTCATTCATAAACATTTGTTGAAGTATACATAGAGTAGTCTTAGTTTCTTTTTTACACTCAGATAGTAGAGTTTCAACTACATATTTGAAACTTTTTTTTCAGACATGACGTTATCGAAGTGTGGACTGACATTTTATTTTTTACAATTTTGCACATAGGCCCTTTCACCTAATTGGGAGAAATCAAAATGGAATATTAGAGATACACTAAATCAAATCATCAATTGAGAACTAGAGTGTTCCGTTATTGTCATGGACGGATACACAAGTGTAATCGTCCGTTATTTTTCTTAGTATTCCACTTATACACGTACGATAAGAGATATGAGAACAATAATTTCCACCACTGAACATCGTATCAAATTTCTGTTCGTGGTTTTTTAGGAAATCAAAATGTAAAAGAGTTTTGTCCATGAAAAATTTTAAAGCGATAGCACATGACCTAGAGTAAACTGTAGCACACTAGTTACAAGTGCACAAGGTTACATTCATAAGAAGTCGTTGAAGTATCCTTAGATTAGTCTCAGTTTCTTTATCACACTCGGATGGTAGAGTTTCTGCTACGGATCTGAAACTTCCTTTTTGGACTGAACGTTATCAGAGTTTTTGAGTGACAGCATATTTTTAATAATTTTGAACATAGGTCCCTTCACCTAATTGGGTGAAATCAATGATTGACATTTTTTATTTTAATATTGGCAATGATTCTATTTTTCTATTCCCATAAACTGTTTGACTAAAGGGCCACTAGGTTAACAACGAGGATTTTAAGATTATACGACAAATTTTTGAATTTGAGTAGGACACGACGTGCGACATCGCATGCGTGCTGCATATAACGACTTAATTATAGAAAATGAGTCGACGTCGGTTGTGTCAAAAATTTTGGCGGGAAATGAAAATTTGAGGCTAAAATTTAACCAAAAATTCCCCCTCAATCCTATTCCTAGTAAACAAAACTCAGCACTTACACTCATTCCCTTTCAATAACACAAACTCAAAACATCAACCTAACACACCATTCATTCCATTCACGTAAATAAAAATATGTTATTCAAATTGCATCTCTCATTCATCAATAACAACAACCAAGGGTGGAGTATCTATAGGTTCAAATCCCTTGAGGTATTCTTCTACCCATTCCATATTCATCTAAAATTTTGGTGATAATCTTATTGAACATGTTTTTTTTCTTCATTGATTAATAAATCAGGAATTTCACAAGTATATGACGATCATTTTGCATTTTATAAACTTTATCTTGTTTTTTTAGAAGATAATGCAATGTTTGTAAAGGGCGATAGACATGATGCTAAGATTCGTATGTACATAGAGTATGAATGTGCGACGTCAGTGGCAATTAATCGTCCGATGCGAATGGTAATGAACAGACATTGAGGTCGCACATGTCAAGGTATTTTCTACACTTCTATTTTTATAGAACATAGGTTGCGCTTGGATCGACTTATGCGACGTCGATTTCAATTATATGCAACGTCGTTTAGGACCAGATTAGATACTTAACCAAATTTGGATTAATGTTGTATACATTTGACTCCCTTCCTTGAAATTCTTTTATGGACTACCCTATTCTAACATGTATTATTATATTTTATTGTAATAGGGCCAAAGAGAGTCATCGATGGACTTCCAACATCTAGTTCGACAGATTTGTCAATTCGCTAGTCACCTTCACATTCAAAATGCCTTACAACGTGGAAAATGGTGGTCCAATACAATTCATTTTTCGAATTCAAATTAAAATTTCAAAAATGTTGTAACATGTTATTATATTAGTTGATAAAGCTTTGTTGGTTTAAAAACGCCATTCCCATCAAACATTAAATGAAAAAAATTGTATTGTTTTATGACATTTAGTCATTGTACGGTTTATTGCTTCTTTGATAACATGTAATGGCTACCAATGAATGCTAATTTGTTCCAATGAATAATTAATATTTTAATAATTTTTCATTTTTAACGATGCAAACACGATATCGCATCAACTGGTACCAAATTGGAATCTGACCGAGGTCGCACTAATTGACCTCGATAGTTGTGACCGATGTCGATATGACAAAATAACGTTGTACTCTTCCGCGTTCCACGTCAGCAGACAGAAGACATGGTAACCAAATGCCAGGGATGTCACATTGATTGATAATCAACGTTGTTGATCAGTTAACGGAGGTCGTTTTGATCGACGTCACACAATTTGATCTACATTCAACTACTATACTGCTGCAAACGACCTCGCATGAACGTTGACCAAGACTTCGTGCAAACCGACGTCGCTAACATATTCTGGTCGGCGGGACCTCATTTACATAATCAACGTCGCACCTTTTCACAATCGACGTCGATTAAAACCCATGGTAAAAGGCCCCTTTTTACCTCGGTTCCGAACCACGTTAAAAAATCCACTTTTCACTCCGGGAGTATTCCCCTCCAGAACCGAGGTAAAAGGTGATGTCTCTTGTAGTGCTTGTCACTGGGGTTGAATTAGGATGATGATTATTTGTATAAGGCAGAGTACCATTTGTTTTTGAAATCGTCATTTCCCTTCTAGGTGCGTGTGTGTGTGCACTATTCCATTTTTATTCGTTTTGTTCCTACTTTTGACTTTTGTGACTGCGTTAAGTAATAACTATGTTGATTAGAAGATTCTGACTTTTCTCTGGTATTATGACGTCTTAGAAATAAAAAAATCATCCCCATAGATGGCGCCACTGATACGGGGGATTCCTTCCTAGCCTCCTTAATCTCCATAATCGGCACAGGTTGGCTAATAATTCGGTGTTCTTGCAAATAAGTTCCTAGAAGGTTCTTGAAACTAAGCTTTGACGTGCAAATTAGCTTTTATTTTCAGGTAAGTGTTATGTTGGAGAAAAATACCATTACTTCTCTTACAGTTCTTGATTTCCATTTATAGCATATGAGTTATGCGTTCATGGGTGATCGTGGCCCATGTCATTTCTACTATAACTGGATCGTGGAGTTGGTAAGACAATAATGAACGCCAATCATCTTTTTTCTTGAGGTGAGATGAACCTTTCGTTATGCGGGGTGCTCTTTGTGTTTGCTATATTGGTTTGCGAGTATGAGGTGTCACCATTGTGCTTGACTTTCATTTGCTTGGTTTTACGTATACTTTTTTTTTTGAAACAAATGTTCTTACTCCATCTCATTAAATAAATCCACGGTGCCCCACACAAAAGGAGTGAGGCTCCCCTGTGTCTCACACAAAGGTGGGGTGAGACTCCCACACAGCTCACATGGAGTGAGGTTCCTACACCCAACACGGTGTAATTAGAGACTGAATCCCAGAAACTTGCCCCAGGCCGGATTCGAACCTGGGGTATTCCTGGGGCAGGCATGAGCCCTGGCCACTGGGCTATTCCCATTTGGTGTTTCACGTATACCATAAACTCCAAAGTCTTATACTGGAATAATATATGGCTAAATTCATCGAGGAGAATCATACTAACTAAATATGTATCAGTATTATCCCCTAGCATAAATTGTGCATTAGGGATCCTACTAGTCACACTTGATCAAACGCAGTACATTTGTGCTAACATCCTTTAGGGAAAAACTAAAAAAAGAACTTAAACACTGGAAGGCTTGGTTGTCTCTATACTACCCTAAGGAAGAAGATGGACTCATATTCCATAATCCGAGAACCATCATTGACAGCTTTTTAATTAAGCTTTTGTAGAAGAGTCAAAAGGGCTCAACTATGTGGGTAAATTACACATGGTCTGTATCTGAAGATCATGGAAACTCAGACCCTTGGAGAAGAGTTATCAAAACATCTCCTGCTGTTGCGGCAAACCCCACATGTTTTTGTTAGTAATGGGAACTCCAAATTCTTGATTGCCAAGTGGACAAGGTGTGGAATTTTGATGGATCATTGACACCCTGAAAAATCCGTAGCGTGGCCAGACCTATTAATCAAGGACTGTGTGCAGAACACAGAGACATATTTGGCTTTGATACAGCCAAATAAACTTGCACAAGGGGTATCAAAACTAGAACAACCCAGGAGATTGTCATGGAGGAAGGGGTCATTGAAGTTGTTAAGTTGTTTCTATTGAGCCGGAGAAGGTGATTCTACTGTGCCTTCTCTGGTTCCGCATTTGATCCATTTTGATCGAAAATGGTTCAAATAACCGCTTTTAATAGGATAAGAAACATTTTCTGAACTCGGAAATAATTTCTTACCTTCCAAAAAAATAACAACCAGTAACCAATCGGTCTCAGGTAACACAACAACACAGCAAAGCTCGATCTGTAGCAATAGTGTAAATAACACAACAAAATCAACACACGGGAATAAATTAAAACAAGAGCACAAGAATAACAAAGGCATAAATCACAACAAAGGCAACGATGGCGTTAAGCCTTCGACGGAGAACTTTGGCAATGGTGTCAATCGATCTCCACCGCAGAGGGCTTTATCAACAGCGTCGATCTCCAGCGCTGACGAGCGGCTTCTATGGTGGTCAGCGGCGGAACTAGGGGGGGCGAGGGGGTGCTAGCGCCTCCCCTAAGATCCGGCGGCCCGGAATTTAGGCCTAGAGCCATCGGAAGCCACCGGATTCCTCCCCCCCTTGAGTCGTCGGCACCGGAGCCCGGAGCGAGGCAGCGAACAGAAATGGAGGCGCGGCGGATCAGAGAATGAAGAAGATGAAGTTTTTTTTATTTTTTTTGGTATAACTAAGCAAAACGACGTCGTTTTAGCTTAAGTAAATCGACGTCGTTTTGTTAAGGTTAAGACAAAAAATTTTGGCCAATTGGGCTGAAACCCAATTGGCCCAAATAATGTTTATAACCCACATAAACACAAAATCAGCCAAACGAAATTCAAGGAACAAAATTCAAGCTTGTGGCCAAATAAAAAAACAGATCCACCGCCTCCTCAGCCTGCCACCGCCGCCGTTCGCCGCCTGCCACCGTCCCCTTCATCAACCAAACCAAAAAAAAATTTGCCTCTTTTTCGCCCCCCTAACATATACCCCTGATTCCGCCACTGATGGTGGTGACAAGGGAACGGGGAGACATCAATGGCAGGAGCAAGCTGTGTGACGGAGATACTACGTACAGGCGGAGGCGGAGCCGAGCGGCGGACAGACTTCATGGCAGACAAGCGGAGGCGAGCGACCTGCGGAGGGTGGAGGCGACGAACGAGTGTGAGGTGACGGATTGGTGAGGTGGCGGAGGGTGAGAGGCATCGAATGGGTGAGGCGGCGGTGGGATGAGGCGGCGACGGGTGAAGGCGGCGGGGAAGTGTGTCAGGCGGAGGTGAGAAGTGTTTTAGGTGAATGGGTAGAAATCTGAGTAAAATTGGGGTTTTAAACCAGGCTTCAACGCCTAAGTATGGAAGAATTATGGGTTTGCATATTTTGGGTCAAAACATGAGCCGCGGTCCTACATTTGATACCGTCTTTCATATAAAAAAGGAGTAGAAAAAGCATTTTCAAATTCAAAAATGCTTTCAAATCTTTATAATTGATTGCCTTTAATTAATTTTGAACAGTCTTTAAAAAAATTTCCAAGATCGAATGTACTTCCAGACCTTAACTAAAGCGGGAAAAAAATAATTCGGAAATCATCTCCCTCAGGCAACATGTCTGTCTCCTCAGCCTTTCAAACGATCAAAAGAAGAAGGCATCGGTTAGCTTTTCTAAAAACGGTAAGGAACTCATCATTGCTTCCAAAATTCACATATAGTTGTTGATTATGTATAGTGGGAATTGTGATTGTATTAATATGAGTTCATCGTAGTCATGTTGATAGTTTAAACAACTTTTTCAAAACCTATCCAGTAGCCATCCAAATTTGTGCAGCAGGTCATATATGTTGAAACACAGTAATTTGACTCTTTGCAATTCTCGAAAGTCTCAAAAATCTGTATGCAGATTTTTGCTCTATTAAATCCGTAAGTATGCAGCCCTGTTTATCCCAATTTATATCCACGAACAGATTGGAATATTCCTTGATTATCTCCACAATATTCCTATTCCAAATCTGCTTCTTGAAGCATATCCAAATTCCATAAATAAATGGATTTACCTTATATCAATCTATCCCATGTATTCGAATATATCATCTCCTTATAAGTAGGGATTTTCCATAAATCAATTATGCTTCACACGCCTGATATACATAGCCAGATATACGACTTCCATAAGTTATAAAATACTCCAATATTCCGTCTTTGATTTTCATAAAACCTTGGCGTGAATATTCTGCATCAGCATGTTCCAACATGGAATGTTTTCTTGTTCAAAATAAGTTCACACAAAATTGTCAATCAAATATTCACTTGCAAATCCCTTGACTTTACAATCTCCCCCTTTGGCATTTTTGTGGACCCCTAATATTTTGGACATGTAGTTCCAACGAAAACTTCCAGCATCAATATCATAAGCTTGCATCAAAAGAGCAGAATAATAATCAAAAGAGCATGAAAGCCGAAAACCAGAAACCAAAATTCCAGGACATCCTAAACATACACCCAAAATTACAGCCATATTGAATAAAACATTCAAATTTAAAACCAACATCCAAAATCATCCAAAATCACTCCCCCTAGGACCACACATAGGCCAAAGACAGCAACCAAAATCATCAAAAACAACAGCAACTAGCAGCAACCAGTAATTCTCCCTCTGCATTAGTCATAAAAATCAATCTTCCAATCGGGACTTCTCTGCCTCCAAACTTGTTTTCTCCGCCTCCAAAGCAGCCATTTGTATACCTATAGCACTAAGTCGGGCATTCAGAACCATCAGCCTAGCCTCCTTTTCTGCTGTTGATGAAGAAGTCGATCCAGATGGTTTCCACGGAAGATCCTGCACATGCCTTAGCCCAAACGTCTTCTTGTTGGGCCTCAGAAACTCTGTATCAATCACAACATCCGAGGCCTTCCCTTTTACTTTTGCACTCTTGGCTAGTGCAGAGATTAGAGAAGGGTAAATGATGGCATCATTGACCTTGGGAGCAGTAGCTTGTCTGACTAAATGCTGCTGAATAAGTAGTCCAAGGTTAACATCCTTCTGTGTTCCAACACAGTACATCAGTTTAGTCATTTCCCTTGTCAAGGCTGTAGTATTAGTAGAGGGTAACCAACAATGTACAGCCACCTGATATAATCCAAAGAATCTTGAAGACAAACAGGATGCTTGTGAATATCCAGTCGCTGGCCATTCAACTTTATACCCACCAAAGATAACTGCTAGTATTTCATTATCAGAAACTCCCAGATTTTCAGGAAAAAATCCCCCTGTCTCAGACGTCTTAAGACCCAGCAGTTTGTTTATCCTAGTATCAGAAATATCTATGATCTTCCCCCGTACATATACCCTACCATACCATGGGGAACTTATCTCTAAATTACCAGTCATAAGGTTAGAGTATACCTCAAGTACCACCTGCCTGTTATACTGTAGCTGGAACGTGGCTGCAGTAGTCATGGCAATTGCTTTCAGATTGTCCGAAAAGCCACTTTCCTTGTAAGCTTTTAAATCAACAGGACTTTCAGCAATGACCTTCTTCTCTGAGAAAAATTCTCCCATCTCTTCACCCTTTGAGTCAAAGTATAAAACAGAATAAGCCTTGCTTAAAGAGGAGGGAGGTAGTACTTTCTTCTTTATGCTGTCATGCCTTCTCTTGCTCCTCTTTGATTGAGCAGAAGCCTCAGCATTGATGGCCTTCCTCTTGCCTTTAGCTAGCTGATAGAATTCATCAAGCACTTCATCGCTTGAGTATGCCACATCAGGAATGTCCTGTGTTGAAACATTCTCTGAGCCTCCAGCTTCATCCTCCTTCTCAGATTCTCTTTCACACATCTCATCTCGATCCATGTCCTTCGATTCAGTCATATCCTCATCAGGTTCCTCATCACATTCATACATATCATTCTGGTCATGACCTCCCATATCAGCATCAGAATCCATATCCATAGAATTTGCATGTCCACACTGCTGTGTTGGAACACTGTCTTCCTCATCACTGTCTGACAGTTCGATGATCACAGGTTCCCTGAGTTCTTCCATTATTTTGATAGCAGTTGAATCATAAAAACTAACCTGTAACCTATCTCCATATTTCACAACCTCCCTTCCAGCAGCTTCTTCCTCACTAATCTTCCTTAACCATACATAGCTTCGTTAGGGCATGCGACAGAAAATATGGAATTTATCATTTCCCTTTCCCCTGAACCTACCATACATCCCTCCCAAATATCTAATTTTCTTGGTTTCTATGTCCCAAACATCTTCAAAATGACCAGAGACAATTTCTTCAATTTTAACATGGAATAATTCCATATCCTTCTTTATACTTCTGATTTTGGTCAGGTCTACAGAATAACGATTTGCTTCTAACCATTCAAATATCTCATCAACAGTTCTGAACTCCATACCCATAAGTTTTAAAGGACGAGGATCATGACCAGTTACCTTTCACATCGACCTTTCCTTTTGGCTCTGGGGTGTCCTTTCTGAATGTCGCCATTGTCACCCGAATCCAGAATCTCTGCATTCTTCACACCATCATCAGTCACCTCTGCCTCGACATTCTCCTTAGGCAAGAGTTTGGCATCAACTTCTTCTGCAATGGTTTCACCTTTGTCAGACAGATTTGACTCCACATTGTCCGTCCTCTATTCCTCTGCCATGACTTCTGAGGGTTGATTAACTTCTGGAACCTCTTCTTCTCGTGTGGGGATGATCGGGATTGAAGCCATTTTTCATCAGGGATTCGGAGAGTAAGGATTTCGAAGATGATTTCCGAGATAAATTCGAGAGGAAGTTGAGACTAACCGAGAGAGAGATTTTGGAATGTGTTTAGACAACATAGAAACCCAAACCAACTCTTCAACTCACCTCCTCCTTTCCGGCGAAACTCTCTTTTTTTATTTCCAAGGCTTATAATGATTACCCATTTTCACTTGTCAACTCGAGATGTCACATCCAAAATAAGTTCCAACATACCATACAAACCATCTCCTAATATTTGTAAACCTTTTCTTCCTTCCAATTTTTTGTTCTTTTCCGATTTTGCTAAATGAAAATAACCAAAAGAAATATTTACAAGAAAAATAATTAAGGTAAAAATTACCTCAGATTTGACAAACACTAAGTGTTGTCGAAGGCTCTCAAAAGTGGTGGCATCCAACGGCTTTGTAAATATATCAGCAAATTGCTCGTGTGTTGGAACATAGACTACTTCCACTTCCTTTCTTTCAACCAGATCTCTTATAAAGTGATGTTGTATGTCAATATGTTTGGTTCTCGAGTGCTGAACTGGATTCTTCGAAATATCAATAGCACTTGTGTTGTCACATAGAATCTTCAAGGGGCCTTGATGAATTCCATAATTATTCAACATTTGTTTCATCCATAATAATTGTGCACAACAACTCCCTGCTGCAAGATACTCCACTTCTGCAGTAGATAGAGAGATGGAGTTCTGTTTCTTGCTGTACCAAGACACCAAATTTGTTCCAATAAAGAAACATCCACCTGTGGTACTTTTTCGATCATCAAAATTACCAGCCCAATCAGAATCACTAAACCCAAACAACTCAGAATCTTAACTCTTAGAATACCAAACACCATACTCAGAAGTCGCACTTACATATCGAATAACTCTTTTAACTGTAGTGAGATGAGATTCCTTAGGATCAGCTTGAAACCTTGCACATATCCCAACATTGAAACATATATCTGGTCTGCTTGCGGTTAAATACAATAAGTTTCCAATCATGCCTCTGTATAATTTCTGATCGACCGCAACTCCTTTTTCATCGTTCACCAATTTATTAAAAACACCCATTGGGGTTCGAACTGCTCGAGCATTATTCAGACCGAACTTCTTAACTAGATTCAAGGCATACTTACTTTTATTTATGAATAAACTGTTCCTTCCTTGCTTGACTTGCAATCCCAGAAAGTAAGTGAGTCTCCAACCATGCTCATTTCGAATTCAGCTTGCATAATGGTAACAAAATCCTGTACCATAGATGGTGAAGTAGAACCAAATACTATATCATCCACATAAATTTGAGCAATTAAAAACGTTGAAGCCTTGTCAAGTACGAACAACGTGCGATCTACTCCCCCTCGACGATAACCTTTCTGAAGTAGAAAGGTAGTAAGTCGTTCATACCATGCCCTGGGTGATTGCTTTAGACCATATAAAGCCTTCTTAAGGTGATATACATGATGTGGATAATGAGAATCTTCAAATCCTTTAGGTTGCTCCACATATACTTCTTCATTCACCACTCCATTTAGAAAAGCACTTTTGACATCCATTTGATACAAAGTAAAATTCATAGAGCAGGCAATAGCTAGTAAAATCCGAATAGATTCTAACCTGGAAACAGGCGCGAATGTTTCATCGAAATCGACACCTTTCACTTGTGTATAACCTTGAGCAACAAGTCTGTCTTTGTTTCGAGTGATCAAACCCTCCGCATCTGATTTATTCTTGAAGATTCACTTCGTACCAATGACATTGAAGCCTTTAGGATGAGGAGTAAGGTACCAAACATCATTCCGTGTAAACTGACCAAGTTCATCTTGCATTGCAGCAATCCAATACTCATCACGTAAGGCTTCTTTGTAGTTCTTGGGTTTAATGAGGGAGACAAAACAGTGCAACCCAGCTAGCCTACAATAATCCACACGAGGAACTGATCGAGTACTTCTCATGGTGGATTTCGATTTGTCCTGTGTTGGAACATGGATGTCAGTAGCGGTGGACAGTGTTCCAACATGGTCAGCTTCAGCAGAGTTAGGATTCTTTTGCTCAGTTGTTCCAGCACGTTGGTGAAGGTCAGAGTTGACTGATGGATTTTCCTTGTCTGAGTTTTGAGACTGTGTTGGAACATGAGTGTTGCTAGGTTCTTTCTCTACACCTTCTGGTTGTTGTTCCTTCTCTGAATCATTCACAATAACATTTATGGATTCCATGAGAGTGTTGGTTCGATGATTAAAAACTCTATAGGAACGGCTGTTGATGGAATACCCGAGAAAAATTCTTGTATCACTCTGATTATCAAATTTTGCCAATTGTTCTCTATCTCTGAGAATATAGCATGTGCTCCCGAACACATGAAAATATGAGACATTTGGTTTCCTGCCCTTCCAAATCTCGTAGGATGTCCTGCTAGTGAATGGTCGAAGATACACTCTATTGATTGTATAACATGCTGTATTGATCGCTTCTGCCCACCATTTCTTGTGAATATCTTTCTCTGCCAACATAACTCGAGCCATCTCTTGTAGAGTTTTGTTCTTTTGTTCTACGATACCATTCTATTGAGGGGTGAT
Organism: Rubia yunnanensis; assembly: GCA_037428765.1. NCBI lineage: Eukaryota > Viridiplantae > Streptophyta > Magnoliopsida > Gentianales > Rubiaceae > Rubia > Rubia yunnanensis. Next base: position 16,999,914 of record CM075066.1, read on the forward strand.
AGGAGTCGAGAATTCATGTTGGATTCCAAGCTCATCACAGAAGGAACTGAATTGTTCATTCTCAAATTCTCTACCATGATCACTTCGAATTCGAATTATCTTCCCTACTGGACTCCCCTTTTCAGTTTGTAACTTCACTACAAGGCTTCTAAATACTTCTATCGTATCAGATTTTTCTTTCAAAAAGGCTACCCATGTAAATCTGGAGAAGTCATCAACGCATACAAAGATATATTTCTTTCCACTTATACTAGGAGTATTAACTGGACCCATCAAATCCATATGCAATAATTCCATAATTCTAGATGTAGTAATATACTGAACTGAAGAGTGAGGAGATAAAATTTATTTACCTTGTTGACATGGTCCACATACAACTCCATCCTTGCTGGTTAAGGTAGGCATTCCTCGTACAGCTTTCACATTTGCAATCCGCACCAATGTTTTATAATTGATGTGGCCGAGCTTCCTGTGCCAAAGAATTCCTTCATCTTGCTTTGAAATTATACACCGAACTCCTTATTCTAGCAGATAGCAATTGTCTGATGATCTTATTCCTGAAATAACCTTGTTTTCTCCATGCTTCACTATACATTTGTCCTTCTAGAATTCCACTACCATATTGTCATCACACAGTTGGCTTATACTTAGCAAGTTTGCCTTTAGATCTTCAACAAATAATACATTTGTGAATACTGGAAACCCTTCAATTTTCAATTCACCCTTGCCAATTACTCTGCTTCTCTTTCCATCACCAAAGGTTACATATCCGCCATCATATGGGATAATGTTCGTGAGATATTCTAGAGTGCCAGTCATGTGGCGAGAACAACCGCTATCAAAGTACCACGAATCACTGGAATAAGCTGTTAGAGAAGTGTATGCCACCAGACACGTACTAGATTTTTTAACAATCCATATCTTTCTGATTGATTTTACTGTATGAATATCGCATATGTTGGAACACAGGAGAAATTGTCTTCCTGTCATTTGATCTCTGATCAGTCTTCTGCACTGCTTTTCAGTATGTCCTTGATACGTACAGTATTTACATATGAGTGGCTTACTCTGATGTGGCATCTCATACTTTCATTTTACTTCTCGGATTTTATCCTTTAGGGTTACTGGTTTTTCATGTGATTCAGTCTTGGGTTCTTTCCCGTATTCAATGCCGTGTCGATCACCAAAGTTTCTTCCCATATCCATAATATCATCAAGCTTTGCCTTTCCGATATTTAATTTAACAATAGTTGCTTCAGACATCTCGGCCCTCTTGACTGCTTTCATCAGTTTTCCATTCAGTTCTTCATTACTCTTTTCAAGTTTTGCAATCGTGAACCGTAATTCTCTTTCACTTTCCATTAACTTCCTTTTTTCTTCGTTCAGTTCTTTGTTTGTATCAGCTACTTGGACCCACATAGCATACATTTTTTCTTAGGTGCTGTAGATTTCTTCATCACTTACAGACAAATTACCATCTTCATTGTTGTGTGAGTCATCCAGATCTATGCTGGAACATACAGCTTTACCTTTGTTCAGTGTGTTGGAACATTGGTCCTCTGATGTATCATGAACCTTTGCTCCAAAAGCTACGTAGTTACTGGTGAGTTCCTCTTCGTCCTTCTCATCATCTTCATCTTCACTCCAAGAGGTGGCATATGATTTTCCTTTTTTCTTGCGAGTGTTAGCACATTCAGCCTGATTATGACCATATCCTTCACACTCTCTGCACTGAATTCGTCCACCCTGTTTTGATTCGTTGTTCTGATTTCTCCCGAACCGCGGATTCCATGGTTCAAATATCATTCCACAATTATTACCTGAGTCTTGTTGTCTTTGTCTATTTCCGCCAAACCTTTCCTGAGATTTCTTATTGACCACCTTCTTTAGCATTCTCGAGAAATTCTTCGTGATCAGTGTAAGTTTTTCGATCTCATCATCGCTGTTAGACTCGTGATTATCCTTAGGTAGAGACACTTTGAACGCCAATTCCTTAAAGAATTTTTTTGTAGCTTGTTGGAGTGTCATCTCATATGTCTGTAATGAACCCATTAGTTCATCTAGGCTCATGGTGGCTACGTCTCTTGCTTCCTCTACTGCTGCTACTTTCATTGTAAATCTTTTGGAAAATGATTTCAGGGTCTTTTTCACCAGTTTTGTATCTTTGTACACCTTTCCAAGTTGATAAGCCATGTTGGAGATGTTCCTGAGTTTTCCATTGAATGTAGCAATGGTGTCATCTTCATCCATTTTAAGTTCCTCAAACTTTGTAGCCAGCATCTGTTATTTGGATTCACGAACTCGACTGGTTCCTTCATGAACAATCTGTAGAATGTCACACGCTTTCTTTGCTTGGTGACATGTAGAGATAAGTTTGAATTGATTTTCATCGACTGCAGTGAATATTGCATTAAGTGCCTTCGAATTCGCCAGAGATTCTTTGAGGTCATCTAGAGTCCATCTAGCCTTACCTTTGGGTCTCTGATTCCTTTGGCTTGACTCTCCTTCTACCGCCTTAGAACTTGTATCAACATCTTCTGTAGGATGATTCCATTCATTCTCAACATAAAACCATGCAAGTTCGTCCAGTGAATTGATGAAAACCCTCATGCGTGCCTTCCAATAGTTGTAGTTGTTGCCTTCTAGCAGGGGTGGTCGAGAGACTGAAGCTCCTTCTCTTGTCGTCATGGTAAAACTGGATCTCACTTTCCTTGAAACAACCAAGGGAATAATAAGTGATGAAGCTCTTATACCAATTGAATTTTAGTTTTACCACTTTTTCTAGTACTTACTAGTGTGTTCCAACATGACTAATCTAACCAAGTGCATAATAACTTAAAACGTAAAGGACACATGGCTTGGTTACGCAGTTCGGTTTAATCCACCTACATCTGCAGGGCCTGGCCCAGTTCAGAATTAATCCGCTAATTAGAAAGATACAGTACAGAGAACAGTTTACAAAATACTTATCTTTGCTAACTATATAGTGCGAATTCTGCTAGCTCCCCTAGCTACCGATCCGCCTTGATCAGACTCCCTCTGATCTCGAACTCCGTCGACGCTGGATCTCCTCCTCCCGAGGAAATAAGGTTTCTGATTCTGAACTTTGTGCAGCAGGTCAGGTATGTTGGAACACAGTAATCTGACTCTTTGCAATTCTCGAAAGTCTCAAAAATCTATATGCAGATTTTTGCTCTATTAAATCCGTAAGTATGCAGCCCTGTTTGTCCCAATTTATATCCACGAACAGATTGGAATATTCCTTGATTATCTCCACAATATTCCTATTCCAAATCTGCTTCTTGAAGCATATCCAAATCTCATAAATAAAGGAATTTACCTTATATCAATCTATCCCATATATTCGAATATATCATCTCCTTATAAGTAGGGATTTTCCATAAATCAATTATGCTTCACACGCCTGAGATACATAGCCAGATATACGACTTCCATAAGTTATAAAATACTCCAATATTTCGTCTTTGATTTCCATAAAACCTTGGCATGAATATTCTGCATCAGCATGTTCCAACATGAAATGTTTTCTTGTTCAAAATAAGTTCACACAAAATTGCCAATCAAATATTCACTTGCAAATCCCTTGACTTTACATGGATTATGCCTTTATTTTATCAAGGTATAAGGTACTACATATCTTATCAGTTCCTTTATAAGCTAGATTCTTTGAAATGCAAAGATTCAATATTTGTTTCAGGGTGGCATGTGTTCTTTTCAGTTCATGATCATACAGATACATGCATTTTTCTTAGAAATCGTGTCAATCAACCCAAGGTAAATGAGTACGTAAAGAAACCAAGAAAATTGTTCAGCTTGTTTGCTGGAAGCCAAAGAAACGGGAATATAAACTTAGTACAGATGCGACATTGGAAATAAATTTTAGACCCAAGTTTGAATATATTATCAAGGACAACCAGGGATTAGGCATTCATATGGACAGCAGATGATCCACTTCAAGCGGAGTAGCAGGCCTGCATCAGAGATTCAGGGGCACACAATTGTATTCACATGAATTTACTACCTCTAATAATTGAATTGATTCCCTTTGAATTGATTCCCTCAAAAAAAATTAATTGAATTGAATTTCCTGCAGGTGGTTAATATCCTCAGCCAGGGCCAATCCACCCTGGGAGTGGAAGACTCAACTCAAAGGCATCAAACAAAAAATCGGCCAGCTTGACATCAAGTTCTGAAACAAGGAAGATTGAGATATTTTTGGGAATAATGATCTGATTGTATATTTAAAAGAGAATGGGTGGTTTATACCCAAATGTACATGACGTAACTAAGGTAACTACGTAACCTATTACAATACAAACTCTATTACACTCCCTAAAGTTGGAGGATTGGAGCATGAAGGTCGAGAATGCCCAACTTGGAACTAAGATGAAGAAAAGTTGTCCGCCCTAGTGCCTTGGTAAACATGTCAATCGGCTGTTCTGAAGTGGAAATATGATGAGTGAAAATGGTACGCGAAGACACTAGATCATGAACAAGATGACATTCAATCTCAATGTGATTGGTTCTCTCATGGAAAACTCGATTAGCTGCAATGTGAAGAGCAATCTGACTATCGCAAAACAGACAAACGGGATCAGGATGGAGAATACCAAGAGAGCGAAGAAGAGATCGAAGCCAAAGAAATTTGCAGCAAGCATTTGCCATAGCTCTATTCTCTGCCTCTGTTGAAGAGTACAAAACTGTGCGTTGCATCTTGGTCTTGCAGGAAATCGGCGGCAGACCTAATGTGATAAAATAGCCTATGACAGAGCGACGATTGACTAGAAAGGTTGCCCAATCTGAATAACAATAAGCAGTCAGAGCCAAGCTACTATCACGAGAAAGAAACAAATCTTGGCCTGGACTACCTTTAACATAGTGGAGATCTCTCAAAGCCGCAATCCAATGATCCAACTTTGGCTGCTGCATGAACTGAGAGAGAGTGTGAACGGCAAAGCTAAGCTCAAGCCTGGTGATAAAAAGATAGACGAACTTCCCAATAAGACGGTGATATTGATCAGGATGAGCATAATCTGGACCAGTAGCCTTAGCAAGATTGTGCGTCATATCCATGGGCGAAGCAATTGGTTTGGAACAGAGAAGACTAGCTTCGGCAACCACCTCCAGAGCATACTTGCGCAGTGAGACAAAAATGCTGGAGAGATTTTGTGCCACTTCGAGACCCAAGAAATACTTGAGAATTTTGAGGTCCTTCATGTGAAAACAGGACGACAAATATTGCTTGAAAGTAGATATAGAAGTAGGGCTATCTCCAGCAATAATTAGGTCGTCGACATACACTAAGACATGATGAGTGTTACCGGAACAGGTAAGACTGAACAATGAGGTCGAAAGGCCTGAGCTAGCTTAGAGAATCAGTTATGCGGAGCTTGTCAGAGACAATGAAGGAACATGTGAAGGTGACATACCTGACCACACCAAGTTTTAGAGTATCCCGGTGGTGGAGTCATAAACACAAGCTCGTCCAAATCTTCATGTAGAAAAGTGTTGTGTACGTCCATTTGGTGCAGTTCCCAATTTTGAACAGCTGATAAGAATGTACGAATAGTGACCATCTTGGCAACCAGATCAAAAGTTTCATTGAAATCAATGCCTTCAACCTGACGATTTCCTAACACAACAAGAAGAGCCTTATAGCGTTCAATCTTGCCATTTGACTAGTACTTGATGCGATACACCCATTTGCAACTGATCGGTTTCTTACCAGGGGGAAGAGACGTGAGAGACCAAGTACCATTTCTCTCTAAAACCTCAAGTTCGGCGTACATGGCAACTCTAAAAAAAACTGATGTACTACCTTCGAGAAGTGAACTGGTTCCTAGCCTAAGGTGACTGCTGCTAATAAAGGAGCATGAGCTGGAGAAAATTTTGCCGATGAAACAAACTAAGTGATGGGGTACTGGGAGGTCGTCGTCGTACGTCTCAAACTTATATTTTTAAGCTCTAATGCTTCCTATCTACAATTAAGTAGATAATGGCAAGTCAAGGTCATTCATACATATATATATATACATATATATAAGCATGTAAATTAAAGGGGGGGGGGGGGGGTTGGTTGGTTTTGGTCCTAAATTATGAACTGAAAGACAACAACTAGCAAAGAAAGAGAACAATGCTAATCATGCAACAACAACTAAAAAGATGATTAAATAAAAAATTACGGAGCCTTGGGGGCAATGGACTTCAACATCCAAACTTCTTATAGATCATAGATTCATCTACTCATTCATTAACATTTATCGCCTAAAGGGAATGCGATCGCTTCCTAATCGAAGATATATATTCATGCTTTCTTAATAGTAATTTACAAACTTAAACAACGACATTTGGCAAACCTTATTAGCAGTTACTTTTGGTAAACTACACCATAAATTTTTCATCAATGGCATTTCACACGAAGGACCATAGATTTGATGACAACAAGTCTTCTACCAAAGACAAAGTCATTTAACCAAAGAAAGCATTTATTAGGCTAACCCTAGAACAAACCACATTCAAGGTTCAACCTTTCTTTGCATCTATATGACAAATATGAGAACAATCCACATTAACATACTTATCTAGCAAGAACTGCAACACATTATACACTAGAAGTTCTAAGTTCATGTTCTTAGATTTTCATGCCAAATGAGTGAAGAAATTTTCAACTTTCCTAACACCCTAACACTTCAATGATATAAACACTTCCTATTCTCAAAAAACCCATGACATAAATGAAGCAAAACATAAAATTAAAGGCACAATAAATGATTTCCCATAAATGTTCATAAATGAGCAAAATCAAGAATATCGCTACATAAGTTTGGAAGCATCAATCAATTGCTCTAAAGAGATTAGTTTAGCAACTACAATCCATAATAATCCACAACAATAATCCAAACATGAACAAAGAATACAAGAAGAAGAAAAAGGGTAAAAACCCAGGGTTTGATGGTAGAAAGTCGGGAAGAAGAGAAGTCAGGAAAGAGAAAAGATAGAATGCTATTTATAGTAAAAAAAAATACAAATCAGGTTTGGCCACTCATCGCGACGTGTACATTACAGACCGCGATGGAGCCCAAATCAGAACTTGTTGATTTTTTCTTCTCCTGGTCCCAAACTCTCTTTCTTCATAACAAGTTTTTTCCATTCTTCAAGTCTTCAAATATTCAAAGAGGGTCTTCAAAGTCTTCAAAAGGTGATCTTCAACGGCCTCCGGTCTTCAAGTCTTGATGTTGTTTCCTTGTCATACAAAATAGAAAAGGTAAAAGAGCGTAAAGTTGCTCTTACCTCTCCTATGAGGGTTTCAAGATAAAACCCAAGCTCTTGATGACAAAAGAGCACCAAAGTGATCCCAAATAGTCCCAAAATATGCACATAAATTGGACACATCAAACCTCCCCGCACTTAAACCTTACTCGCCCTCGAGTAAGAAAAAATTTAAGCACACGAAGGAATCTACATATCCCATCCTAACTACTATTCCCCCAACTCCATCCCTCACAAAACTCTCAATATCACACTTCCCAAAGTTAAGATCAAATGAGAAGTTACCCACAACCCCCATTCATAAATCTACCCGGACCATATAAATCTATCAATTCATAGATATTCATGAAAATATTTCTAAGCCCCAAATTCACAATCCCAAGTCCAGTGGCACATAGTGAAGCCAAAAGCATGCATGAAGTTCAAACACATGCTTCGCTTTATACCAATATATCATCCTAAAAATGAAGTATATTAACAATCAAAAATTTCAAAACTTACTTCGTTTTCCCTGCTAAATTTCTCAATCCCAAGAGGTCTCAAAATGTTGAGCTACCTGATCCATCCATATGGCAACCGCAACCTTATGACTCACACACTGGAAAATGAGTGAAATCATAACATTTTTTTCTTTTCTCTCTATTTCTCTCCTTTTTCCTAGGAGCCCTTTTGGGTTTTCATCCTAACCACACATCATGTTTCTTTGTCTCACATCTCACCTTTTTCAACACATTTAGCCTCTCATATTTGCCTAGGTCTTCCTTTCGAGTTTTCGACCTATATGGGCCCCCAATGTTGCCAAAGTTTCCCTCTTGGGTTTTCAACTTAGCGAGATTCTTTTTATTTTTTTGTTTCTTTTTCATTTTATATTTTTTTCAATTTTTTCAGTTTTCCGTGTGTTTCCAATCAAAAGTACCAAAAATATTTCACATGTCAAAGCTAAGATAATCCAAGTACATCAAGTTAAAAACATCCCAAAAACAAATAATAGTATCCAAAGCATCCAAACCTAGGAAAAGAAGTCCAAACGTAAAATAGTGAAAGCAGTACTACCCATCCCCACACTTAGAACACTTCATTGCCCTCAATGTAGTCAAAACAGGGCAAAAACATATAAATCAAAGCATGGAGAGTGTAAAACAATAAGCTCAGAATCAAGAGTGAGATGACCCGACACCATCGTCGCAGTTCCTGCCATATGTCTGTTGATACTGCTCCATCCAGTCGCATTCCTCAGACGCCACTCCCGATGGCTCACTGCTCTATTCAAATCACATGCCCGGGTCTGCATCTCTAAAATCCTAGATGAGAGATACTCGATCTCCTCATCCATCTCCATAAGGCTTTAAGAGACGAACACGTTGTGCCCAACCTGTCTACGGTTATACTGGTCATGCCTGCGGAATCCCTCGTAAACTGTCTGCATCATGTGCTCATAAAAATCAGGAGGAGGTTTTGGGAACTGTGGTGGCATATGGTTCTCCTACATCGGCTCCACTCCTGTCTGGTGTGGTGGAGAATGCTGCTCACCCTGTGGCTCAGTAAATGGTAGTGTGCCCTCATCTGGATGGACTAGGATATGGGGGCAGGTTCTTGAGCTCTCGCTCAAAACCGTCAATGCATAAAGTATCAGGTGCTAGCGCTAAATCCTAGTCTAGTGTATCAGGCTCAAACTTGGTCTTATGGCATTGAGGAAGTGTCATGAAGGTGATATTCCTTAGCCCATACAACCAATGATAGCGGCATGTGGCATCTATGGAATTTATAAATTAGAACCTCTTGATCCTCTCTGTAGTGATGAGATACGAAGAACATCTCCTCATGCACATGAAACCATCTGGGAGAATCAAGCCCAAGTGCTCTGCTAGCAGGGTAATCATACCCCCCATAAGAATCTTTCCCGCTTGCTTCTCAGTCGCCTCTAAAACCCTCTTTGTCCATAACTCAGCCCAAAGTCCATATCCCCTACCTCTACTCGTCCGATTCCACAGGAAGTGAATATCACTGTCTGGCATGTTCGCCGGCTCTGACGAACATGGCACTGTGCCCGCTAAAAACCTGTGTCCAAAATGAAGTGCCGGATGGATGATGGCATTGCTCTTGTCATGGGAGTTCTTTGGCCTTCTATTAATGATGTTCCAAAATGACATGTCATCCTCGATAGTAAGCCTCTTGGTCTATAGGTCTAACCTTTGTTTGATCTCAATCGTGGTCCACCCAAATGCTGCCTTGACACCCACGACTATCACCTCTCTGGGTACATCATCCAAGTGAAAGATGATGTACCTCTCACACGGATCATCATTCTGCATGCTATATACCTATACGATGGATGAGAACTCCAATACATATCGCTGGTAAGTGGGGCACTCTTTCCAATGAAACCATCTAATCCCCCTTTAGCGAGAAGGCATCGAACCAGGTCTGTCAGTCTGAAGCATCAAGTGTTGTCTCATCGATGAAGCTCATCTCCATGAGCTTACGGGTTATGAAGACATTCCACCTATATGCGTAGGACCCAGTGATCAGATTTAAACCCATGTACTAGTCTAGAGGAGGGTATACAGGATTTGGCTCCAAAGCCTGTGGCGGAGGTGGAGGTAGAGGTGGAGCGGCGGAGCGTGCACCTTGGGGAGGAGCCCTAGCTCTCTTGGTAGGGGGCCATATCTAATGGTCACAACACACATGTCAAATGCACAAGAATAGAGATCTATACAATATTTTCAAATCATAATCAACCTCAAACTAGTCTAGCTAACATCACAACTTTCAAAACGTAACAATCAAGTCCAAGCTAACTGGTTCAAGTGCTATCCATAATTTCATATAGAACACAAATTATGCCACATTAAATCATGCCAACATTTCCCACTCATTAAAGTTGTCACGTAGCTAGATATCTAATATGCCATGTCTTATGATCATAAAAATGCCTAAGTGGTTTAGCTATCATCAACACTTTTCAAAATGATAACACTTAAGTCTCATAGCTAAACTACTTCAAGCATGACAACAATTGCATAAAAATATCAACCATGTCAACAAGCCAACATAACCAATCCACAGCATCGGCCACAATCGATTCCAAAAATCTCAAGTTAGGAAATCACTTATGTTCGTGGCTAGTTAAGTTAACATCACATATCAACATAAGCACAACTTTATCCCATAGTCACTACCTCATACCAACATAAGCAATTCAACATAGGCACAATATTATCCCATATTAACTTAAGAAACTTAACATAAGAACAATATTTTCCCAAAGTCATTAGCTCATATCAACCAAAGAAATTCAACATAAGCACAATATCCAATAGAAATCTACACAGTTCTAACAATTCTAAATCAATAAGGCATTATATATAATCTAAACACCATTCTACAATAAAATCACAATTCAAGCTCAAGAAAGTGAGGGAATGTACCACTTAGATGCATAGGATGAAGAATGAATCAAGCCCATAAACAATTTCTACCTAGATTTCTCAAAATCACAAAACCACCAAATTCTAGGGTTTTGTGTTCTTCAATTGGAATGGGCTAATTTGAGGGTAAAAGGGTGGATAGGATGGAATTTGGGGCGTGGATTGGGGTTGAGAATGATAAGGGCGGCGGTGATTGGGCAGCCAGACAGGTAGAGATGGTGGTTGAGGTGGAGGAGAATTGAGAGAGAGGAGTGGGAATGGTGAGGAGAAAAGAAATTGGCTAACAGGTCTCTGTTCTGCGCGACTATTAAAAACACTCGGACACCATGTCACAACACATGATGAAGCCCATTGCAGCTCACGATGGTCATCACGAATCGTAATTTGACCATCACGATTCGCAATATCTTTGGCCTGAGAACCCATATTTTAGAACTTATCCCTGATTTGGTCGCTGGTCGCGATGGTACTATCGCGTGTTGCGATATCTTGGGCCTGTGAGCTCATTTTTTTCATTCTCAACCTGATTTGGTCGCATGTCGCAACCAAACCATCGCGGCCCATGATATCTTGAGCCTATGAGCTCACATTTTTCCAAAAATTTTCACCGCGACTCGCGATGGATACTCTGCCTAGGACTTGGAAAATTTTTCAATGTTACCACATAACCTAGCTCTTCCTTCCTTTCCCATTGCTTTCTTTTTCGCACAAGTCTAGCTCCAAGCTCTTCAAATCACTACAAAATCATGGAAAAACACACCATGAGAAGAACAAAGTAAAATAATGAAACTAACGACAAAAAACTCAAAATCAAACAATATCAACGAAAAGTCACGAATGACAATCCAGGTGATCAAAACCAAGTTTATTTAACATTTTCAGCACAACTTACTCCCCTCCTTAGAGCTTACTCACAAACCAGATCAAGAAGATCAACATCCTCTCCATTTCCTGGCACAAAAATCTCGTGGTAAGGTTTTAAATGTTGTTCATTGACCTTGAAGGTATTGGACTTATCTCGATCTAGGATTTCCATCGCATCATGCGGGAATACCTTCACCACCTCAAAAGGACCAATCCACCGAGACCTCAACTTACCAGGAAATAGGCGAATGAGGGATTGAAATAGGAGGACCTTTTGACCCACTTCAAATTCCTTCCAAATGATTATCTTGTCATGCCAAAACTTTGTCTTCTCCTTATATATTTTGGCATTCTTATAGAACTCCTTTCGGATCTCATCGAGTTCTTGCAATTTTAGCTTCCCATGCAAACTGGCCTCATCTATATCAAGGTTGAACTCTTTGACCGCCCAATAAGCCTTGTGTTGAATTTCCATCGGTAAGTGACATGGCTTACCAAACACTAACCGGTATGGTGACATACCGATCGGTGTCTTGTAAGTTGTCTTATATGCCTACAAGGCTCATTCAGCCAAGAACTCCAATCCTTTTGGTTAGGGTTAACCATTTTCTTAAGGATGGACTTGATTTCCCAATTGGAAACTTTGGATTGGCCATTGGTCTGGGGGTGATAAGCAGTGGATGTCTTGTGAGTGATGCCATATTTCTTCAGAAGTGCATCTATGGTCCAGTTGCAAAAGTGGGTACCACAGTCACTAATCAAGGCTCGGGGAATCCCAAACCTAAAGAAGATGTTATCTTTCAGGAATTCTGTAGCCACTTTAGAATCGTCAGCCCTAGTGGGTATTGCTTCAACCCACTTTCACACATAATCAACGGAAAGAAGAAAATATGTAAAGCCATAAGAATTAGGGAAAGATCCCATAAATTCAATACCCTAAACATCAAAGATTTCAAATTATAGCATTGCTTTTTGGGGAATCTCATTTCTAGACGAGATATTTCCTACTCTCTAACACTTGTCACAAGCCTTACAGAATATCTATGCATGCTTATTCAATGTAGGCAAGTAAAAACCACCTTCTAAGACTTTCCTAGCGGTCCTTTTAGCTCCAAAATGAACATCGCATGCATAAGAATGACTAAAGGTGAGAAATGAATGCACTTCATTATTGGGGATGCCTCTCTAAACAACTTGATCTACACAATGTTTCCACAAAAAGGGATCATCCCACATATAATATTTATCATCGCTTCTTAGCTTATCTTTCCGAGCCTTAGAAAAATGTGGAGGAAATTTACCAAAGACAAGAAAGTTCATAATGTAGGCGTAACACAGTTGGAGGTCCCTAATTGTTAACAATTGTTCATTGGGGAACTCCTCCCATAGTTTCTTCTTCATTGATGAATTTACCTATCTATCTTGGAATGGAGACAACCAGCTCAGATGCTCGGCCACAAGGTTCTCCGTGTCTTTCCTGTCTCGCACCTCAACCTCAAATTCACTCAAAAGTAGGATCCACCTAATCAATCATGGCTTGGCCTATTTCTTCGTCATCAACTGACAAAGTGCTGCATGGTCATTGTACACAATAACAATAATGTTTGTACCAAGCAAGTAAGATCAAAAAAATTTCAAAGAAAATACCACCGCTAGAAACTCATTTTTTGTGGTGTTGTAGTTTTTTTGGGCCTCATTGAGAGACATGGATGCATAGTAGATTGCGTGAGGTGCTCTCCCGAACCTTTGACCAAGCACTGCTCCAACGGCCTAATTGCTAGCATCTCACATGATCCCAAAAGACAAGTACCCAAGTCAAGGATTTCATACAGAGAGTAAAGAATCACATTTATAAATGCACCTAGATCAAGCATGGCTTTTTCAAAATGTGTATTTCCTATTATACAAGGGATTGTGAACATGCCGGGATCGCTACACTTAGGGGGTAGCTCTTTTTTCCACAAGGTAGAAACATGCTCATTTTTCCCATTTTTTAACTTATTTTTGGTTCTTTGCTTTCTATTCACAACACATAATTCCTTAAAAAATTTACCATACCTAAGAATTTGTTCAATGGCATTCAAGAGTGGAATATTTACCTCACATCTACGAAAGACTTCCTAGATGTCCTTATTGTCCTCCTTCCTCCTCTAGTCTTTCACAGCTTTCGGAAACGGTGGTTCTGGCTCATATGGAGGAATCTCCACCACTTTTGCCTTTTTGTGAGGAGGGGATGAAGGTTCCAGAATCGAGGTTGATTTCTCAACAATAACCTTCTCTTCCTTCTTCTTCCCCTTTCTTGCTTTCTCCTTGGCCAAATTCTCAACCTCTTTTTTAACCTCTTTCTCAAACACCTCAACCCTTCTAGGCTCCTCTTCAACAATTTCATCACCCGGGGAAGTTCAAACCTCTCTACCACTAGCATTTTGTCAAGGACTAATATCTCGTTGGGAAGTAATTTTTCACTTTTCCCAGACCTCCATCCTGTTGACAACTTGAGCTATTTGGGTCATTTGATTTTCCAAGTTCTTGATGCTCGCTGTGACTTCATCTTGGAATTTTTTCCCTTTCTCCGCGCACATGCTCAACCTATGAATGACTTGCATCACCCAATCCTTTAACAAGCCTGAAGTCTCCCCACGATCTTGGGGCTTATCTTGGAGCCTTTGTTATTGTTGTTGAGGTGAACGGTATTGTTAAGCAAAATGCCTCTTGTGAGGGTTTCCATACCGGAGATTTGGGTGATCTCTATTACCCACATTGTAAGGCCAATTTCGGTAGCCTTGGCTACCTTGGTACCCTTGATTTCTTTGATAGCCTTGCACACCATTGTTGCCTTGATAATTTTTCCCACCTTGATGTCCTTAGCATCCTTGGTACCCCATGACACTTACCTCCTCAACATAGTCACCTTACAAAGTTGGGCAATAGTACGTGGGATGTGCCGATAAGCATATTTCACATGATTTCACATGTGGCGCATTCCCGGACGTAGTTATGAGAGACTTTACCATATATGTAAGTGATGAGACTTGGTCTTCAAGCTTTCCACTGGTGGAAGGACCACTTGTGGTGTTGGGGTTTCTTCTTCCCGAACAGGCCTTCGAATTGTAGTTTCTCAACTCCTTGGCTAACGCCTCATAGAGATCCATAGCCCCCGCCAAATTCTTGTTTCCAATGGAACCACTAGAAGAAATCTTTACTAGCCTTTGATACTTATCAAGAAGACCATTGTAGAAATTGTACACCAAATCTCCTTCCAAATATTCATGGTAAGGACAACTCGAGAGAAGAAACTTGAATCTCTCCCAATAGTCATAGAGTGACTCTTCTTGCCATTGGAGGATATTGCTAATGTCATTCTTCATAGAGGTGGACCTTGAGGCCGGGAAGTACTTGGCTAGAAACTTTAGCTTCATGTCACCCCAACATTTGATGCTTTTAGGTGATTGGTAGTAGAGCCAATGATTTGCGTCATCCTTTAATGTGAATGAGAATGCCTTCAATTTGTAGAGATCTCCATCCACTTCATGGGAAACTGTGCCACAACACATAAATTTGAACTCGGTGAGATGCTTGTTAGCATTCTCCCATTTCCTACCAAAGAAAATAAGTAGCAAGTTGATCAACCCGGTCTTGAACTCGAAGTGCCCATTTGGTCCATCCAATGGATAATCTATGCACATTGGTTGTTGATCACGGTTGGGGGCCATAATTTCCCTCAATAAGGGTTGCCTCAAAGGAATCTCCCTTCCTTGTATGGGATGAGCTCTTGATTGGAGAGGAGGATGTTGAGGTCCTCCTCTCGGAATGTGACTTTTATGCTCATCTTGATTTCCCATAGATGTAGAAGTGTCCGCAAAAGGATCACTAAGAGGGGTGCTATTCACACTTTCCAAAGAAATCCTCTTAACCCTTCTCAAATTTAACTCTAACTCGGGGTCATAGTGTAGGGGTTCTTAAGAAGAGGATCGTGTACGAACCATACACCAAGAACTCGTACAATATGTCTCCAAGCCAAGAAAAAATGGCTAATCAACTAAAAACAAAAATAAAAGCAAACTAACAAATATTTACAATTAGCACATACTAAAATATAATAGGCCCAAACACTTAAAAATAAATGTCACTTCCTCGGCAGCGACGCCAAAATTTGGGAGGTCATCATCGTACCTCTCAAAGTTATACAATTAAGTAGATAATGACAAGTCGAGGTCAATTACGGGAAGAGGGATCTTTCCAAGTGTTTAAACATATATAGAGGAAAACATACTAGATATAAGCACATATATATATAATCAGGTAAATGGGGGGGAGGGGGTTGGTTGGTTTTGATCCTAAATTATGAATTGAAAGACAACAACTAGCAAAGCAAGAGAAAAATGCTAACAATAAATAAAAAGATGACTAAAACAACAATTATTGAGCCTT
The DNA here is from genome assembly GCA_037428765.1 of Rubia yunnanensis. Lineage (NCBI taxonomy): Eukaryota > Viridiplantae > Streptophyta > Magnoliopsida > Gentianales > Rubiaceae > Rubia > Rubia yunnanensis. The sequence goes on from CM075066.1 coordinate 17,015,927, forward strand.
GGGGGCAATCAACTTTCATTTCCAAACTTCTTATAGATCATAGATTCATCTACTCATTCATGAACATTTATCGCCTACGGGAAATGCTATCACTTCCCAATCGAAGATTCATATTCATTCCTTCTTAATAGTAATTTGCAAATGCAAACAACGACATTTTGCAAACCACATTAAAAATCACTTTAGAAAAACTACACTATAAAGGTATTTCATCAATGGAATTTCACACGATGGACCATAGATTTGATAACAACAAGCCTTCAACCAAAGACATAGTCATTTAACCAAATAAAACATTTATTAGGCTAATCATAGAACAAACCACATTCAAGGTTCAACCTTTCTTTGCATCCATATGACAAATATGAGAACAATCCATATTAACATACTTATCTAGCATGAATTGCAACACATTATACACTATAAGTTCTAAGTTCGTGTTCTTAGATATTCATGCCAAAAGAGTCAAGAAATTTACAACTTTCCTAATACCATACCACTTCAATGATATAAACACTTGCTATTCTCAAACAACCCATGATATAAATGAAACAAAACATAGCATTAATGGCACAATAAATGCTTTCCCATAAATGTTCATAAATGAGCAAAATAAAAAATCTCACTACATAAGTTTTGAAGCTTCAATCAATTGCTCCCAAAAGATTATTTTAGGTACTACAATCCATAATAATATACAAAAATAATCCAAACATAAAAAAAGATCAAAACAAGATTAAAGGGTAAAAACCTAGGGTTTGCTGGTAGAAAGTCGAGAAGAGGAGAAGTTAGGAAAGAGAAAAGATAGAATGCTCTTTATAGTACAAAAAGATAGACAAATCTCTTCTGGCCACACGTTCATCATGATTCGCGATAGAGCCCAGAAATAGAACTTGTCTATATTTTCTTCTCCTAGTCTCAAACTCTCTTTCTTCCTAACAAGTTTCTTCCATTCTTCAAGTCTTCAAATCTTCAATGAAATTCTTCAAAGTCTTCAAAAGGTTATCTTCAATGGTCTCCGGTCTTCAAGTCTTCATGTTGTTTCCTTGTCAAATCTGCTTAGAAAAGGTAAACGAGCATAAAGTTGCTCTTACCTCTCCTAAGAGAATTTCAAGGTAAAATCCAAGCTCTTGATGACAAAAAGGCATAAAATTGATCCCAAAAAGTCCCAAAATATGCATATAAAATGGACACATCAGGTACAGAGTGGACAAGGAATCCCGCCTGAGATAATCAAGAAGCATGGAGCTACAAACAAAATTCCTAAGAAAAACACTAGGTTGATGTTGGCGAGAGCTACGCTGAATGTCCAAGTGAGATTCCTCAGCTGGAGAATTTACCGCGATGGGTGAGCTGAGAGATGCTTATCCCTTTTGCCTTTGGGAGTGACCTCGGCCGTAGAGGAAGTAGGCATGGAGGGCATGATCGATGATGAGTTATCGTGCTCCAGTGAAATGCTCCCCCTTTTCGTGGAGGAGGGAGGGTTTGATGGAAGGTTTCACCTTAGAACATAGTTTTTATTTAAAAAAAAAAAGCTCTTGTATTTTTTCAAAAGGAGTAGTACTCCGTAAAGAATCACAAGGAACATGTAAAGATGCTAAAACTGCAATTGAAGGATGCCCCAGTATTTTGTACGACAACTCAGCTAAGGTCAACCTCTCAAACTTAGTCGTATAAAAGGCATGTGCGGCTGCTGAGAAGTGCCGCAACCAGTAAATGCCTTGCCTTTGCTCACCCACACTAATCACTCTTTTTGTAATGTGTTCCTGAAGGAAAAATAACTTATCGGTTAAGAAAGAAAAACATCGTGCATTGAGAACCAACCTAGCAAAGGAGAGAAGATTTCATTCCAAAGTCAGCAAATATAGAACATGATCAATCATGGCATACAAAGAGAAGACCAAAAAACCTTCCTGAACTGCTATAATAACACGATTATCCTAAAGCTTAATAGGAACAGGTGAAATATCAAAAGTATCCCAAAGCAAGGCCCGATTACATGTCATATGAAAAGAGGAACCAGTGTCGAGAATCCATAAGGAATGCTTACCAGTGCATTAACAGAAGGGGTATTCATGAAGTTGTACAATTGCAACACAGTTTATCATTGATTGGGACTAGGATTCGAGCCACCAGCTGCGAACTTCAGAAGGGAAATGATGTTATGCACCAAAGACTATAGTTGCTACTAAACCGAGAGAGAACCACCGCCACCTGCAGCGCCATAGCCATGACCAGCTTCGAGATTTCCACGGTCGACTGAACGGTGGACAAAACCTTCTGGAATATCTTGAATTTTCCAGCATCGAGAGACATCATAGTCGAGCTTCCCACAATGAGTTCACAATGGATTTCTAGTTCAAGTGTTTTCCAGTGCCAATAAGGCTGACGAACATGGTGGAAATATGGTCTTGGCCTGAACAACGAACGCCATGCTGTCAGACTTGATGTTGCATTCATGCATCAAGGTCTTGTGATGTTCCTCTTGAACAACAAAAGTATAAACCCTGTTGAGAGATGAAAATGGTTCTTGCGCCATGATGTTGGAACGGAGAGTACTAAATGTGTCATAGGGGCTAAGAATAAATTGATGAAAGCGATTGACATCACATTCAGTCTGAAGCTTAGCCGTGATGTTACTGCAAAGACATACCTGAAGAGGGACATCTGTAGTAACCTCATCCCAGATTTTCTTGAGCGCCCCATAGTATGACAAAACGAACTTACCACCTTGGCAACAATTCTTCAAATCCATACAAAGTTGGAGTATGCGAGGGCTATTGCCTATGGAAACACAATGGCGCAACTCCTCCAAGGGTTCAAAGACAGTCTCTGGATAGGTGAAAGAGGATCACAGTGACGAGTCATTAGACTGAACGACCCAACCAATCAACATGGAGTTAACGTTATAGCATTCATCAAGATCCACAGACACAACACTGGCCAGAGAGATACGACCGTCAATAAAAAAAGCTTACATTTTTCCTTCGGAGCGTTGTTCATCGAGGTGGTTCATTCCTGATAATTATCACCCTTGAGAAAAATTGGACATAGAGGAAAACCCGAATGATTTGAAGGATGAATGTAGAATGAAGGTGAGTGATCAAGAGGATGCGCGACGTCATCGTCGACCGGTGATTGAGGAGGTGGCGATGGGATAGGACTCTTGTCAGTGGTGAAAGTTTGACGGAAGGGGGGGGGGTTTACCGTGCTCTTCGCGTTGCTCATAATACGGCGATGGCGGTGGAAGTAACACAGTGGTGGATGTTTTGGTCAAAAACTTAGGTTTCAAAGAATAGGCTCTGATACCATGAAACAAGGAAGATTGAGATATTTTGGGAATAATGATCTGATCGTATATTCACAAGAGAATGGGTGATTTATCACCAAGTTTACATGATGTAACTAAGGTAACTACGTAACCTATTACAACACAAACTCTATTAAGTTCCAATACAAAGCAGCTCATGCAACAGCATCCTAAAATGGTGCACAAAAATCAACTGATGAGCTGGAAAATATAGCATCAATGATGACTCAATAATATACTATATTTTTAACACATTTGACAGTCATTTTTATTGTGTTTTGTTGGTGGTTAGATAGTAAATTTCATGTTTTGCAAAATAGGGGATTAGAATCACCTAGTGTGGCTATTCATCCAAATTTTTCTAATTTCTAATGTTGATGTTTTTCATTTTGTAGTGTTTTTTTAATTATGATAATTTAAGCTTTTTTGATGTTTTTATTATTTTCGGTTGAGTTTTAGGTGATAGGAGTTCATGTTTGTAGCGTATTTTTTCTCACCTTCATGTTTTTCATTTTCCGGATGAGGTTTAGGTGTTAGGAGTTATGTTTGTAGTTTTTAAGTGATACGGGTTGACATTTGTAGTTCCTTTTTTAAAAAAATTGTTTATGTTTTATGATTTTCAGAGTGGAGAATTTATACTCTTGAGGTACCGTAGCTTTTTTATTGATGTTTTTCTTTCATGTTGATGTTTTTCATTTTTTGGGTGAGTTTTAGTTGATATGCGTCGATGTTTTGTAGTTTTTTTGGGTTAAATAGGTTGATTTATTTTTAGTTTTTTTAGGTGATAGGAGTTGATGTTTTGTAGTGTTTTTTTTTTCTTATGATGATTTTTTTTCCATTTTTTGGGTGAAATTTAAATGATAATAATTTATGTTTTTAGCTTTAGGGTGATGTAGTTAGGTGCTTCATTATGTGTGTGTCAATCGTTGCATTCAGCATAATAATTGGCTTTTTTATATGTTAGATTGCTAGTACTAGTTGAGTTTACGTGACAAGGGGTTTAGACGGCCATGTTTGGTTTTCTTTTCTAAATCTCGCATTTTGTAGACTTAATTAGTACGAATGGACATCTTATATCCACGAGCTCCTAATCTTCCTTTGTGATCATCTTTAGTAGGTCGTTCGTGGACACTTTTCGTTACATTCTATGTGAAGGCAGTTCGCAAGGGCGGTAGAAGATATTGAAGGCGTTCACTAGGACAGTAGAAGAGATCGAAGGTTATTCACATTAGAAGGGCAGTGGATGAAAGCCACATGCATTAATTTGTGGTAGTTGAAGGATGGAAACCAAATACAGGCGGCATTGGAGTTCAAAATGGCCAAGGAAGAAATAGAGAATCGTGGTTCGAGAGTTGTGCCAACTTTTGGGAGTAATTCGAGAAGAATCAACCTTCAATGCTGGTTCCATTGGATTTTTCTCCTTGAGAACCATAAAATGGATTACAATAACTCTTAAAATGGACTAACAGTTCATCCGTAGCGAAGGAAAGAAATCGGTCGATCGAAGTACAAATGGGTTAGCACAGACAGCTCATGGATGTAACCAACGACCCGCACCAGATGATGTGGTCAGCACCAAAATGTCTTTGAAATGGACCGTACCAAGGCCTGATGTGGACCGTGCCAAACATGATGGGCCATGCGCGCAAGTTCCAAGTTTCACTAAAAAATGGCTAAGTATGGGCATGGACCATCCCATTTTCGATGGCCCGCGCTGTTCCAATTGCAAAATGCCAAGACCAGTCGACATAATGTGAAGAATATAGTGGCCCATGCCAAATTACTTAGCAAAATGAGGTTTCTGATGACGGTTCATGCCAAACGTCATGTCGCACGGATTAGAGGTGCAAAAACAACCATTATAATGATGGGCGGTGCCAAACGCCATAGACCATACCATCACGACCCCTGCCAAGTTCCAGAGTCTGCACTAAAGGAGGAGAAAAGACCACACCAGATCCACAGCACGTTCCAATGTGGATCAAGTAGGTCGCACCACATTTGGTGCCCCGCGCCAGCACGGACCCAGTTCACAGCGCGTACCGCACCATCAGCGAGGGTTCGTGCCAAGCAGCGGAAAAACTAGGGTTTCACACTTTTTGGCTTATTTTGGGTCTATTTTTAGGCTCACTCCCCTACTACTATCAATATAGCCTTAGTCTAATAGGGTTAGATCTTATCTTTCATTTTTCATATTCTACCATTGTAATTGGGATAGCATTCCAGATAGAGAAACATTCTCTCCTCTTTCTTTCTTTCCCTTTTTATTTTGGTTTGATCATATGATGAAGAATTCAAATCTTTATTTGAATTCAATTTCTAGGGAGTAGTTTCCATAGCTTGTGAATTATTATATTCATGTGTTGTTTTATGCTTTTGTGAGATTCTTAGTTCATCCTAATTATTGTGCTTCTGATATTATTGTGACTCGTTCTTGAATATTATAATTGCATGAATAGTACACTCAATTAGCACACACTCTAGTCTATATTCATGTTGATTCAAATATTGATGCTGGGTACAGGGTCGCGTGGGTGTGTGCACGGGGGTCTTTTTCGAGTATTGCATTATTATGTGCAATCACATCAGTCTTAGCTTATTACGTAAAGTAGTCATATGGATTATGGATAGAGATATCGAAAAGTAGAAAGCTAGGGTTGTAAGAGGCCCTAGTGTCATATATAAGGTACCTACTTCCCTTTGCCTCATTTATGGGCCTAGGGAGTAAAACATCCGTGGTTGAATGCCCAGGGCGTAATCGTACGGGGGAGAAACAGACCTACAAAAATGGTCGGACCTTGTTGTACTCCACTAATTATGAAGGCAGTGTCAATGGAGGGTTGTGAGCGTACCCGGCGTGACAGGTACGGGGAAGTGTATGCCATCAACCACACCACGTGTTATGAGCACTAGATTAGGTTTATTTAAATCTCACATGTGAATGAATCGAGGATCGAAGCATTAAATCAACCATGTTACTCAAGCATTCTCCAAGTGTTTAGCTTTATAGTTAACGTGCTTTTTTACTTTCATACTTTGTACTTGTTAATAGAAAAACCAACCCCCTCCGCCCTTGTTTACTATACTATCTATTCCTAGCAACTCGTACGGATTGACAACCCTAACGAGGTTGTGTTTAATTGATTTTTAGGCCCTAACATCTCTGTGGACATACCCAGGGCTTACCGCTAACTACCCTATAACATAGTAGTGAGTTGGGTGCAGAATATTAATTTACTATGCTTTGTCGGGGTTATTAACCTCAACAGTAAGGGCTAATGGTGGCAGTGTAAAGCGCATTGTTAGTTATATCGTGAGGAGGTGAGAGATGTTGAGGGGATATAGCCCTTAAAGTGATAGTTTCATTACAAGAAACATGACCTATTACTTCACCCCTTTTACCTCAATTTTTTTCTTAACCCCAAAAAACTGAGGTAAAAACTTCTTTTACCTCAGTTTGTTTTTTTTTAAGTAAAAGGTATTATTTACCACGGTTGTAAAAAACCAAGATAAATAATTGTTTTTTTAATTGTAGCTAATTGTAGCTAATTAACCCTGGTAGATGGCTTATGAGAAGTCAAAGATAAAATTTATATTTTGCACCCATTCTCAATAATACGCTACCGATAAGTTAGTTAGCGGTAAGCCCTGGGTATGTCGACAGAGATGCTAGGGCCTAAGTATCAATGAAACACAGCCTCATACGGGTCGGCAATCTGTATGAGTGATAGGAATAGCTAGTAAATAAAACAAGGGGGGATTGGTTTTTCAATTAACACTACTAAACATAAAAGTAAAAAGAACAATTAATCTATAAAGCTAAGCACTTGGGGAATCATTGTGAGACATGAATGATTTAATGCTTCAATTCTAGACCCATTCATGTTGCAAGATTTAGAAAAACCTAATAGAGTGTTCATAACACGTGGTTTGGCCGATGTCATACACTTCCCCGTACCTGTCATGTCAAGTGTGCTCGTAACCCTCCATCGACACCGACATCGTAATTAGGGGAGCACAACAAGGTCCGGCCGTTGTTGTAGGCCTGTTTCTCCCCCGTGCGATTACGTTCTGGGATTCCACCACGAAAGCACTACTTTCCAATCACCTATCAATTAGGTCAAGGGGTTGTTGCCACTTTATCTATGACACTAGGGCTTCTTACAACCCTTGCTTGCTACTTTTTCACTATCTCTACCTGTAACCTATCGGACTACTTTACCTAATTAGCTAAGAATGGTGCAATGGCAAATAAGCCATAGTAATACATGGGTCTCCCGTGCACACACCCACGCAGATCCATACTCTCTTAACCATTCAAACATCCAGGTTTCTCTTCCCAAGGGGGCATCAATATTTGCACCATACATAAATATAGCCCAAAGTGTGTGCTTATATGTGGTGTACTATTCATGCAATTCAAACATTCAAGAACAAGTCATAATAATATCATGAACACAAATACTAGGATGAATCTAATGAATCTCACAAAAGCATTAAACAAATATGTCTACAATTTATCCCCAAGCTATAAATCTACTCCATAGATATGGAATTCAAATATGGATTTAAATTCCACATAATAAGATGAAAAACAAAAATAAAAGGAAAGAGAAGAAAATAACAGAGTATTTCTCCCACTAAAGTTGCTCTCCTACTATAAGATGAAGTCTAAAAAATGAGCTAACCCCTTTAAACCTAGTAGACTAAGGCTATATTTATAGTAGTGGGGGATTGGGCCTAAAAATAGGCCCAGAAATAGGCAAAAAATGAGTAAACCCTAGTTCAGCCGCCACCTAGCACGGACCGTAACTCTTCATCCAACATGGGATGATGGATCTGGCAAGGGCCACGTCGCATCACCTTGCCCGGATCATGGCCTTTGGTGCAGGCCACCATCAACGTGCTTGATTTGGGACTTCTGATCCACAGGGCGTGGCCTTTAGCACAGGCCATCGTTAGAAGGCTCGGTTTGCTCAAAAACTTGGTGCAGGATGTGGCCTTTGGCGCGGGCCATCGTTAGGAGCATCGACCTGCTCAGAAACTTGGTACGGGATGTAGCCTTTTGTGTGGGCCATCAGCTGGTATTGGCATCTTCGACATAGAATGGCGCAGGCCATTGTAAATGGGACTGTTTGCACCCATACTTAGCCAATTTTGAGTGCGGATTGAGACTTGTTCTTGCAGGTCATGGCATTTGGCGTAGGCCAAGCCATAGCCTTGTGTTGAACACTATTGGCACTAGATGACTCATTTGGCATGGGCCGTTGGTGCTATGCATGAGCAGCCCATGCTGACTCGTTTGTATCTTGGCCGACTGAACTTCTTTCCTTCGCTACAGGTTAACTGTTAGTCCAATTTGAAAATTCCAGTAGTCTATTTTGTAGTGCTCGAGAAGACCAATCCAATGGAATCATCCTTGAAGGATAATTCTTCCTGGATCATTATCATACTTTAGCACAACTCATCGGACCATGATTCACAGTTTCTTTGTTGGCCGCTTTGCACTCCAATGCAGCCTATCTTTGGCTCCAATCTCTTTCTACGATGATTAGATGTTTGTGGCCTTCGTCTACTACCATTGTAGAGGTTAATGGTCTACGATCTCTTCTACCGTCCTTGCAAATGGCTTTAATATATTCTACCGCTCTAACGAACTGCCTTCACATAGAATGTAACCAAAACGTACCCACAGGCCACCTACTAAAGATGATCACAAGGAAGATCTAGGAGCTCGTGGATACAAAATGTCCATTAGTACTAATTAAGTCTAAAAAATGTGGGATTTAGACAAGAAAACTAAACATGACCATCTAAACTCCTTGTCATGTAAACTCAACTAATACTAGCAATCCACCAAATAAAACAAGCTAAAAACCATGTCGAATATAGCGGTTAACGCACACAAAATGAAGCAGTTCATATGGAAACCGAGGTAAATAATTTTCACAATCAAAGTAAATAGAATGACTGAGTACGATATCGGTTGTGTTAGTCAGCTCATGCAATATAACTTAGTCGTGACATGGCCGACCTGGCTATTTACATTGTTTCGACCGGTTTCTAGTTGATAGCCTACATCGACGTCATATACAACAGAATTTAGTCAGTAAGTTTGGTTCCATTGACCAAATTCAATCATATGATACCCAAAACTTTCTCCCCATTCCAAGTTGCCTCTTCGACATTCAAATCCACATTCTTGGAGGTGAACAATAGGGTTGTTGATTGTGCTCAATTACCAAGTAAGTTTTCCAATACCACAAATTTGTAGTTTCATCTTCAAATTGGATTCTAGGTCAGTTTATTTTATATGAGAGGATTTTCTTAAGTATGGGTTGATTGAAATTAGGCATTTCATCATTGTATATGGGTTTAGGTTACTTATGTCCATTTTATATGCATAATTTAATATTGTTTTGGGTCACTTTTGTGCTCTTTAATTATTAAGAGCTTGTGTTTTACCTTGAAATTCTCTTAGGAGGGGTAAGAGAAACTTTACGCTCTTTTACCTCTTCTAAGTGGATTTTGCGTGAAAAGGGAAGAACACGGAGGCATGAAGACCAGAGGCCATTAAAGATCACATTTTCGAAGACTTTTGAAGACTTGCTTCGAAGACATGAAGACCAGAGGCTATTGAAGACCATTTTGGGAGACATTGAAGACTTGAAAAATGAGAGGAATTGCAATGAAGATGAATGTGTACCACAAGAAGAAGAAAAGGAAACAAGACAAAATTCTGGCACTCATTGCGAGTCGCGATGGTCTCGTCGTGAGCCCGTTGCAAGTCGCGACCAACGGGTGGCTAGAAATTTTCACCTTATCCTTTTTGTACTAAAAATAGCACTCTTTTTCCTCTCATTCACATCTTCTTCATTTGCATTTTCAGTACTGTTTAGAACCCTATTTTCTTCCATTTTCATCTTTGAATTCTCTTGTATTATATATGGTTGTTTAGCATTAATTAATATGAACTCTTGTAGCTAAATCTAGTTCTTGGGAGTAATTGACTGAAGCTTCCAAGCTTATGTAGTAAGATTCTATGTTTGCTCATTTATGAACATTTATTGGAGAGCATTTATTATGACGTTAATGTTGTGTTTTACCTCATTTATACTATGGCTTGTTTGAGTATATGAAATGTTTGTAAGATTGAAATGTTAGGGTGTTAGGAAAGTTGCAAATTTCTTAACTCATTTGATATGGAAATCCAAAAGCATTGATTTAGAACTTCTTGTGTATAATGTGGGATAATTCTTGCTAGATCAGTACGTTAATGTGGTTTGTTCTCATATTTGTCATATAGATGCAAAGAAAGGTTGAACCTTGAATGTTGCTTGTTCTAAGTTTAATCTAATGAATGCTTTGTTTGGTTTAATGGCTATGTCTTCGGTAGAAGGCTTGTTAATATCAAACCTATGGTCCTTTTGGTGAAATGCCATTGATGAAACACCCCTATGATGTTGTTTGTCTAGGGTGATCATCAATGAGGTTTACAAATGGTCGTTGTTTGTCTTTGCAAACTACTCTTAAGGAGGAAAGAATGTTGATCTTTGAATAAGAAGTGATAACATTCCCCATAGACAATAAATGTAATTGAATGAATCAATGAATCAATGAGCTATATGAAGTTTGAAAGTGGAAATCGATTGCCCCCAAGGCTCCGTTAATTATCATTTACATCATATCTTTAGTTGTATTGCATAATTATCAAGTTCTATTGCTTTTTCTAGTTGTTGTATATCAATTTGATAAATTAGGATCAAACCAACCAAAACCCCCCCTTGTTTACATGCTTTTATATATATCTATGTATGTATGTGCCTAGTATGTCTTCTCCTATGTATGTTTAAATACTTGAAAAGATCCCTCTTCTCGTGTACGGCCAAGACTTTCCATCATCTACTTTATTGTAGATAGGAAGAATTTGGGCTTAAAAGTATTAACTTTGAGAGGTACGGCGACGACCACCCAAATTTTGGCACCGTTGCCGGGGAAGAGGCATTTATTTTTAAGTGTCTAAGCATATTATGTGTGATTATATGCTAATTGTAAATATGTGTTAGTTTGCTTTTATTTTGATTTTTTTTCTTGATTTTCCATTTTCACTTGACTTGAAAACGTATTGTTCGAGTTCTTAATGTATGGTTCGTACGCGATCCTCTTTGGAAATTGTGAATAATACCCCTCCTAGTGACCATTTTGTGGATACATCTTCCTCTATGGAACATCAAATTGAGCACAAAGATTAGAATTCTCCTCTCCACCAAAGAGAGATTCCTTTGGGGCAAGCTTTGTTAGGAGACATCATTTTCCCCAACCTCGATCAACAACCAATGTGCATGGAGTATCCCGTGGTTGGACCGAACGAGCACTTTGAGCTAAAGATCGGGTTCATCAACATGCTACCCATCTTCCTTGGTAGGCAAGGGGAGAATTCCAACAAACACCTCACCAAATTTCACTTCTTGTGTAGTGGTACGGTCCCCCATGGAGTGGATGAATATTTCTATAAATTGAAGACATTCCCGTTTACACTAAGGGATGGTGCAAGAGATTGGCTCCACTACCTACCACCCAAGAGCATTAAGAGTTGGCTTGATATGAAAACAAAGTTTTGAGCCAAATACTTTCCGGCCTCTAGATCTTCCGCCTTGAAGAAGGACATAAGTAACATCCTCCAATGGCAAGAAGAATCTCTCTTCAACTATCGGGAGAGATTCAAGAAGCTTTTTGCAAGTTGCCCTTATCACGGCTATTCGGAGGGGGATTTGGTTTATTACTTCTACAATGGCATTCGTGATGAAGATTAAAGGTTGGTAAGGAGTTCTTGTGGTGTAACCCTTGGTAAAAAAACATCCTCCGAAGCTATGCAATTATATGAAGAGCTAGCGGAAGAATCAAGAAACTTTAGCTTAAGGGCCGATTTGAGAAGGAGAAATCCAATGCCCACAAGTGATTCTTCAAATAGTGGAAAGCTCGAGGATCAAGTCTCGGCCCTTTCGTCTATGGTCAAATCGTTGATGACAAAGCCTGTGAATGCAACACATGTTAAATTATGTGAAATTTGTTACTTGGCGCATCCTACGGACACTTGCCCCACTTTGCAAGAGGATTATGTTGAAGAGGTAAGTGTCATAGGATATCAAGGGAACCAAGGCTACCAAGGCAACCAAGGATATCAAGTGGCCAAGGCTACCAAGGTAACCAAGGCTACCAAGGTTATCAAGGGTACCAAAACCAGCCGTACAATTCGGGAAATCAGGATAACCCAAACCTCTGGCATGGAAACCCTCAAGGAAGCCAAAACCCTCGACCATATACGCTTTCTCAACAACAATATAGGCCACATCAACAACAATTTCAAAGGCTCCAAGGCAAACCCCGAGACCAAGGGGAGAGCTCGGGGCTAACAAAGGATGAGGTGATGTAAACCATTAACCGGTTGGGCATGTGTGCGGAAAAAAGTGATAAATTCCAAGATGAATCCAAGGATAGTATCAAGAACTTAGAAACTAAAGTGAACCAAATAGCTCAAGTGGTGAATCGGATGGAATCCCGAGAAAAGGCTAAGCTACCCTCCCAGCCGGAGATTAACCCTCGACAAAATGCAAGTGCTATCACTTTGAGAAGTGGTAAAGAGGTTGACTCTCCCACTGTTGGTGAGGTTGTTGTGGATGAACCTAGGAAGCTTGAAATTCTTGAGAAAGAAGGGAAAGAGGAGAACGAAGAGGAGGCCAAGGAGCAAGCAAAGAAGGGAAAGGGGAAGGAAGAGGAAGAGGAGATCACCATTGAGAAATTAACCTCCATTTCCAAACCTTCATCCCCTCCTCACAAGAAGGAAAGAGTAGTGGAAATTCCTCCATATGTGCGGGAGCCACCGTTCCCGGAAGCTCTAAAAGACAAAAGGAGGAAGGAATCCAACAAAGACATCTACGAAGTCTTTCGTAGGTGTGAGGTAAATATCCCTCTTTTGAATGGGATTGAACAAATTCCTAGCTATGCAAAATTTTTGATATAATTATGTGTAGTAAATAGGAAACAAAGAACGAAGAACAAGCTTAAAAATGGGAGAAGTGAACATGTCTCCGCTTTGTGCCAAAGGGAGTTACCCCCTAAATGTAGCAATCTGCGCATGTTCACGATCCTTTGCATGATAGGAAATACACATTTTGAAAAAGAAATGCTTGACTTAGGTGCATCAATAAATGTGATTCCTTATTCTTTGTATGAAAGCCTCAATCTTAGTACTTTGCACAAAAATTGGGGTGGTGATCCAACTAGTCGATCATTCTAGTGCGTACCCTAAGGGTATCGTCGAGGATGTGTTGGTTAGGGTGGATTCCTTAATATTTCCTGCAGATTTTTATGTCCTAGACATGGAGCATGATAAACATGCTGCCCCAATCTTGTTGGGTAGGCCATTTTTTAAGACCTCTAGAACTATCATTGATGTGCATAACGGTACCCTCACCATGGAATTTGATGGGATTAAAGTAGAGTTTAGCATAAATGACTCTATGAAGTATCCTCTTCAAGAATATTCTTACCATGCTATTGATTTTGTTGACAATGTGGTGCAAGATGTTTTTGAATTGAGTGGTGATGATTACTTGTTAGTAGCTTTGGAAAATATGTTGAAAATGCATGTCTTGTGTATTCCATGAGTACTAACTTGAAGGAAAGCATTGAGGAGTTAAGCATTCTTGAGGAAGTGGTACAAAGTCCCAACCTTCTAGTCTTAAAGGAACTCGAAGAACTGGAATTCCTCCCATCACTTTTGAAGGCTCCGGTGATTGAACTTAAACCGTTGCCAAGTGACCTCAAGAAGGAATTTCTCGGGGAAGGGGAGACGCTTCCGGTCATCATCTCAAGCAAGCTCACCAAGAAGCAAAAAGAAAAGTTGATGGTAGTGTTGCAGGAGAACAAGGAAGCAATTGGATGGACTATTTCTGACATCAAAGGCATAATTTCATCCACTTGCATGCATAGAATCTTGTTGGAAGAAGATGCAAGACTCGTCCGGCAACCCCAACACCTTTTAAAGCCACATGTGATGGAGGTGGTGAAGGCGGAAATCCTCAAGTTACTCCAAGCGGGCATGATCTATACAATCTCAGATAGCAAGTGTGTGAGTCCAACTCAAATGATACCCAAGAAGAGTGGGGTGGCGGTGGTCGAAAATGAGAAGGGAGAAATGGTGCCTACCCGAGTTTAAAATGGGTGGCGCGTTTGCATTGACTACCGGAGGCTAAATGCGGAAACCCGGAAGGACCACTACCCATTGTCATTCATAGATCAAATGCTTGAGAGGTTAGCAAGCCACCCCTTCTATTGCTTTTTGGATGGGTACTCGGGGTATTTTCAAGTGGCTATTGCCCCGGAATACCAAGAAAATACCACCTTCACATGCCCATTTGGTATGTTTTCTTACCGGCACATGCCTTTTGGGTTATGTAACGCCCTCGAAACTTTACAAAGGTGTATGGTAAGCATTTTCTCATAATGTTTTGAAAATTTTGTCGAGGTATTCATGGATGATTTCACCATTCATGGTAATTCTTTTGAAAACTGTTTAGAAAATTTGGCACACGTTCTTAAACGTTGCATTGATACTAATCTTGTGTTAAATTCAAAGAAGTGTCATTTTATGGTAGAGCAAGGTATTGTTTTAGGCCATGTTGTCTCCTCTAAGGGTATTGAGGTTGACAAGGAAAAGATAGACACAATTCAAACTTTTCCTTATCCTACTAATGTGCGCGAAGTGCGCTCTTTTCTTGGCCATGCAGGATTCTATCGCCGATTCATCAAGGACTTCTCGAAGATAGCATCCCCTTTACGCAAGTTGTTGCAAAAAGAAGTGAAATTTGTGATGGATGAGGGTTGTAAAAGGGCCTTCGATACATTCAAAGGAAGGTTAGTTTTGGCCCCTATTATACAACCCCCGTATTAATCGTTGCCTTTTGAGATTATGTGCGATGCTAGTGATTATGCCGTTGGAGCGGTACTTGGTCAAAGGGTGGGGAGAGTGCCTCACGCCATCTACTATGCATCCATGTCTCTCAATGAAGCCCAAAGAAACTATTCCACCACCAAAAAGGAGTTGCTAGCAGTGGTATTTTCATTGGAAAAATTTTGATCTTACTTGTTTGGTACAAAAGTTATTGTGTACACTGACCATGCAGTGCTTCGTCATTTAATGACGAAGAAATAGGCCAAGCCAAGATTGATTAGATGAATCCTGCTCTTGAGTGAATTTGAGTTAGAGGTGCGAGAAAAGAAAGACGCGGAGAACCTCGTAAATGATCACCTAAGCCGGTTGGCACCCTGCCAAGATAGTGAGGTAAATCTATTAATGAAGGAGCAATTACAGGAGGAGTTCCCCGATGAAAAATTGTTCGCTATCAGAGACCTCCAACCATGGTATGCCGACATTGTGAACTTTCTTATCTCTGGTAAATTTCCTCCTCACTTTTCTAAAGCACGGAAAGATAAGCTAAAGAGCGATGCTAAATATTATGTGTGGGATGATCCCTTTTTGTGGAAGCATTGTGTAGACCAAGTTGTTAGGAGATGCATCCCTAATAATGAAGTGCATTCAATTCTCACTTTTTGTCATTCTCATGCATGCGGGGGTCATTTTGGAGCTAAAAAGACCGCTAGGAATGTCTTGGAGAGTGGTTTTTACTGGACTACTTTGAATAAGCATGCATATGTATTTTTTAAGGCTTGTGACAAGTGTCAAAGAGTAGGAAATATCTCATCTAGAAATGAGATGCCTCAAAAAACTATACTATATTGTGAAATCTTTAATGTTTCGGGTATTGATTTCATGGGACCTTTCCCTAGTTCTTATGGCTTTACATACATTCTTCTTGCCGTTGATTATGTGTCGAAGTGGTTTGAAGCAAAACCCTCAGGACTGACAATTCTAAAGTGGTTGCAGAATTCCTGAAAGATAACATCTTTTCTAGGTTTGGGGTACCCCGAGCCTTGATTAGTGACTATGGCACCCATTTTTGCAATCGGACCATAGTGGCACTCTTGAAGAAGTATGGCATCACTCACAAGACATCCACCGCCTATTACCCGCAAACCAATGGGCAAGCCAAAGTTTCCAATTGGGAAATTAAGTCCATCCTTCAAAAGATGGTTAACCCTAACCGGAAGGATTGGAGTTCTCGTTTTAATGATGCCTTGTGGGTGTATAGGACGGGTTACAAGACACCAATCGATATGTCACCATACCGATTAGTGTTTGGTAAGCCCTGTCATCTACTGGTGAAAATTCAACATAAGGCTTACTGGGCGGTCAAAGAATTCAATCTTGATATAGATGAGGCCAGCTTGCATAGGAAGTTGCAATTGGATGAACTGGATGAGATCCAAAGGGAGTCCTATGAGAACGGCGAAAAATATAAAGAGAAGACAAAGGTGTGGCACGATAAGATGATCATTAGGAAGGATTTTAACTTTGGTCAAAAGGTCCTCCTATTCCAATCTCGCCTTCACCTATTCCCAGGTAAGTTGAGGTCCCAATGGATCGGTCCTTTTGAAGTGGTTGAGGTATTCCCACATGTAACGGTGGAGATTCTAGATCGTGCTAAGTCCAATACATTCAAGGTTAATGGACAACATTTGAAACCTTACCATGAGAATTTTGTGCCGGAAAAATAAGAGGACGTTGATCTCCTAGATCCGATTTGTGAGTAAAACCCAAAAAGGGAGTAAGTTGTGTCGACGACGTTAAATAAACTTGGTTTTTATCATCCGGATCGTCATTCATGATTTTCCGTTGATGTTGTTTGGTTGGATTTTATCATTAAGTTTCATTATTTTTCTTTATGCTTTTCACGAGTTGTTTTTTTCCATGATTTTGTAGCAATTTTGAAGCCAATGCATTGGTCTTTGAAGGGAGAAAGGCTTGGAGTCAAGAAGGAAAGACTTAGACAACATAAGGAATTTGAAAAATTTTCTAAGTACCCGGTTAGAAGTGGTCTCGAGCCACGATGGCCTCGCGAAGGCATCGTTGCGAGTCGCGGGGGCCTCATTCCGAGTCGCGGGGGCCTCATTGCGAGTCGCGACCAAATCAAGGATTTTGGCTAAAAATGGAGGACTTGGCCTCAACTTTCTGCGAGTCACGAGGGGCCTCGTTACGACTCGCAACACAGTGGATGCAAGTCATGATGTACTTAGAAATACTGTGTTAAAATGGAGGTCTCGGCCTCCACTTTTCGCAAGCAGCGATGGCCTCGCAAGGGCCTCGTTGCAAGTCACGACAGAGTGGTCATGAGTCGCGATGTAATCAGATATCTTGTGTTAAACTTCAGCTCCCGACCTCCACTTTTTGCAAATCCCAATAGCCTTGCAAGGGCCTCATTGCGAGCCCTTGAGATATATGCCCTCGAGACCTTGAGGCAACAAGCCCTCAACTCGAACCAAACCTGAAAGTCAATCATCCCCTAGAGACCTCGAAGCCGTAAACCCTTGACTCGAACAGAACCTGAAAGTCCATCATCCTCTCGAGGCCAATTCTCAAGACCAACCCTTGAGACATCATCCCCTCGAGACCTCGAAGCCCTAAACCCTTGACTCGAGCAGAACCTAAAAGTATATCATCATCTCGAAGCCAGTTCTTGAAACCAGCCTTTTGAGACATCATCCCCTCAAGACCTCGAGGCAGCAAGCCCTCAACTCAATCTGAACCTGAAGTCCATCATCCCCTCAAGCCCAATTCTTGAGATCATCCATTTGAGACATTATCCCCTCGAGACCTCGAGGCCGCAAGCCCTCGACTCGAGCTGAACCAGAAATTTCATCACCCTCTCGAGACTAGCCCTTCGAGACATCATCCCCTCGAGACCTCGAGGCCACAAGCTCTCGACTCAAGCCAAATTAGAAAATCCATCACTCTTTTGAGACCGACCCTTCAAGACATTACCACCTCAAGGCAGCAAGCTCTTGACTCAAGTCGAACAAGAAAGTCCATCACCCTCTCAAGGCCAGTCCTCGAGAAATCATCCCCTCGGGTCGAGAGCCAAACCTCTTGAGACCTTGGGGTTGTGAGCCAAACCTCTCGAGACCTCAAAGCCACAAACCCTCGTGGTGTCATCTTTTATCCTTGAGCCTAGCCAGAGCCGAACCTCTCAAGACCTTGGGGTCGCGAGTCGAACCTCTCGAGACCTTAAAGCCGCAAGCCCTCAAGGTGTCATCTTTCATCCTTGAGCCTAGCCAGACCCAACGCCCCTCGAGACCACCCATCGCGAGTTGCGATGAGCACGATGTGAGTCGGAACGGTCATACAAATCTACTTTAAATTATGGGATCAACCCTTTTTGCCACAAACACATCCACAATCTGCCGCTGCTCTTCATCTTCTCCCGCTCCTCTTCACCGCCTTCAACCTTTTTCCACCAAACCACCGCCACTCTCCGCCGCTAACAGCCGCCCTCCGCCACTTACAACCACCACTCCATACCCCATCCTTTCTTCCCAATCTCCACCCACAAATCGTAATAATATCTTTGAAGAACACAAACCCTAGAATTAGGGGTTTTGTGACTTTGGGCAATCCAATTTTGAATTGATTGTAGGTTTCTTCCTTTCTTCTTCCTACGCATCTTGGTGGTACATTTCTTCACTTTATTGAGCTTCAATTGTGATTACGAATGTATACTCTATTTTTTTGGACATTGTGTAGATTATGTGTGATGTCTTAGGAAATTGAATTGTTGGATCTTGGTTGATTTTGGTGAATAAATTGTGCTTGCAATTTAATTTGATGGGTATTGTGTGCATATTTTGTGGTTGTGGTTTGGATTGTATTGTGCTTGTTTGAGTTTGGATTATGTGCATTTGTGTTGCTTTGGCTGAGAATAGATTGTGACTTATGCTAGATAGGAGGCATGATGGCCCTTGATTAAACAAAGTTGTAATTTGGATGAAATTTTATTGCGCTTTGCAGTGTTATGTTGCTTAGGGAAGTTTAGCCATGGGACGTAAATGTTGACATTATGAATGTACTAATGGTGGCTAAACTACTTAAGCACAACTGTGGTTTTGAGACATAGCATATTGATTTCAACTACGTGAGAACTCCATGGACTTGAGAATATGGGCTTGGTGGACATAAGATGGATTGTATATGCAATTGTGATTAGGACTTGAACTAGTTGACTTGATTTTTATTTGGCTTGTGATGATAAACTAGTTCAAGGTTGAGTATGAATTTGCAATATTACATATACACATATTCCTGTGTGTTTGACTTGTTTGTTGTGGTTGTTAGATATAGCCCCCACGAAGAGACATGGGGCTCCCCCCTGAGACAAGCGCAATGCCGCTCCACCTCCGCCTCCTCCACCAGCTCCGGAATCAAGCCCTGTACCTCCCCCTCCGGATAGGTACATGGGTTTGACCCGGATCACCGGGTCCTATGCAAAAAGGTGGAAGGCCCTGGAGAGGCGCCAACTCAAGGAGACAAGCTTTGTTGACGTGCCCATATTAGATGCTCTCAGACTCACTCGGCCTGTTAGATGCCTCCTCTCAAAAGGGGGAATCGAAGGGTTTATGAGTAGGAGTGCATCCTCTTACCGGAGGTACACGCTGGAGTTCTTGTCCACGGTCCGTAAGAGCAGCATGAGAGGTGATCAACCATGCAAGAGGTACATTGCTTTTCACTTAGATGATATATCTAGGCAAATGACCATCTCACAGATTGAGGAGGCCTTTGGATTTGACACCGCGGAGATATGGGCCAGGCTGGACCCACAGGTCCAGGAGTGATCGATTGAGGATGACATGCACTTTTGGAATGTCATCAACATGAGGCCGAAGAACTTCCATGATAAGAGTAGTACCATTATCCACCATGCACTCCGTTATGTGCACTGGCTGTTGGTTGGCACAGTATTTTGCTCTACGGAGCCGACGAATGTGCTAGACAATGACATTCACTTTCTGTGGCACTTAACGAGTGAGGGACCAGGATACAGGCTGTGGGTAGAATTGTGGATGAAGAGAATCATGGAGGTGGCAGGAAATCCCAAGGGGAAGATCATGGTCAGTGGCATGATAGGCCTTTTAGCAGAGTACTTAGGACTGGTTCCTCCAGCTCACTTTCCGCGCTTAGGGCGGCGCATGTCCTATCTTATCACTACTAAGTGGTTGGTTAGATTTTAGATACTCAGTGCCACATGGACCACAGAGCTCTTCCATTGGTTGTGTGGTGCAAGGAAGGTCACATTCATGGCACTTCCTCAGCCCAACAAGACAAAGATGGAATTTGACACACCTCTAGGAGACTTGACGATTTCACCTGACTCCTCATGTAGAGATGATTTCCATCGTGAGCTCCATGACCTTGGTCCAGCTCCTGCCCATCGTGATGATAGCAGTTTACCTCCTTGTGAGTGACAGCAGCAGCAGCACTCTCAGTAGCACTCCACGCAGCCTCTACCAGAGACAGAGCCGATGTAGGAGGACGATGTGCCATGTCACTATTCCCAGCATCCACCAGACTTCTACGAGCAGATGATACAGACTGTGCAGGATGGATTCCACCGCTAGGATGGCATGATATTGGAGCATAATGTATTTGTCTTCCAGACCTTGATTGACATGGATGAGGAGATTAACAACTTGTCAGCTCGCATCCAAGAGATGCAATC
Organism: Rubia yunnanensis; assembly: GCA_037428765.1. NCBI lineage: Eukaryota > Viridiplantae > Streptophyta > Magnoliopsida > Gentianales > Rubiaceae > Rubia > Rubia yunnanensis. Next base: position 17,036,906 of record CM075066.1, read on the forward strand.
CTAGGTAAGCGGTGTCTCGGACCCCAATCTGGGAGCGGAGAGGCAGAGAGCTAGGAGGTAGTGGAGCACGGAGTAGCTAGCATAGTATCAGCAACGGTATTTTGGCGGTGGCCCTTCTTCATCACAGCAGTGATTTTGTGAGCACCATATCTTTACCCTTTCCATACTTCGCTTTGTACATTTTTGCCCTATTGTCTACATTGAGGGCAATGTAGTGTTTTAAGTATGTGGAGGGATATCTACTTTGAGAGGATTGGGATTGAAAACACTTTTGCATAACTCTTTTGATTGGTTTTGGATATTTTTACCCTTTTGTGTTGGGATGTTTTTCTTTTCATGTACTTGGATAATGTTGACTTTGATGCTTTTCTTAGCCTTAACATTTGGAAAGAACTTTGCTACTTTTTGGATTGGAGACACGTGAAAAGTGCTAAAAATTTTGAAAATAAAATAATAAAAATAAACATAATCCCGCTAAGTTGAAAACTCGAGAGGGCAACATAGGCAACATTGGGGGCCTGGATAGGTCAAAAACTCGAAAGGGAAACCTAGGAAAAAATAAGAGGCTAAATGTGCGGAAAAAAGTGAGATGTGAGCCAATGAAACATGATGTGTGGCTAGGATGAAAACCCAAAAGAGCTCCTAGGAAAAATGAGAGAAAATGAGAGAAATTGAAAAACATTAAGTGTTCACTCATTTTCCAGCGTTGGAGTCATAAGGTTGCGGTGACCATACGGATGGATCGGGTAGCTTGACATCTCGAGGACCTTTTGGGAGTGGAAAATTTAGCGGGAGAATACGAAGTAAGCTATAAAATTCTTGATCGTTAATATGCTTCATTTTAGGTTGATATATTGATATAAAGTGGAGCATGTGTTTTGAACCTTATACATGTCTTTAGCTTCACCTTGTATCATTGGATTCGGGATTATCAATTCGGGATTTTTGATATGGTTTAGGGATATCAATGAATTGGTGGGTTGATATGGTTTAGGTGGATTTAGGAATAGGGGTTGTGGGAAACTTCTCATTTGACCTTAACATTAGGATGTGTGATATTGAGAGTTTCGTGAGGTATTATTTTGGGGAATAGTATTTAGGATGTGGATACGTCATTTCCTTCGTATGCTTGGATCTTTTATTACTCGAGGGCGAGTAAGGTTTAACTGTGGGGAGGTTTGACATGTCCATTTTATATGCATAATTTAATATTTTTTTGGGTCACTTTTGTGCTCTTTTATTATCAAGAGCTTGTGTTTTACCTTAAAATTTTCTTAGGAGGGGTAAGAGCAACTTTACGCTCTTTTACCTCTTCTAAGTTGATTTTGCGTGACAAGGGAAGAACACAAAGGCATGAAGATCGGATGCCATTAAAGATCACATTTTTGAAGGCCGGCTTCAAAAATATGAAGACCGGAGGCCATTGAAGACCATTTTTGGAGACATTGAAGACTTGAAAAATGAGAGAAATTGCTATAAAGATGAATGTGTACCACAAGAAGAAGAAAAGGAAACAAGATAAAATTCTGGCACCCGTCACATGTCGCGATGGCCTCGTCGCGAGCCTGTCACGAGTCGCGACAAACGGGTGGCAAGAATTTCACCTTATCCTTTTTCTACTATAAATAGCACTCTCTTTCCTCTCATTCACATCTTCTTCATCTGCATTTTTGGTACTGTTTAGAACCCTATTTTCTTCTTTTTTCATCTTTGAATTCTCTTCTATTATGTGTGGTTGTTTAGCATTAATTAGTATGAACTCTTGTAGCTAAATCTAGTTCTTGGGAGCAATTGATTGAAGCTTCCAAGCTTATGCAGTAAGATTCTATGTTTGCTCATTTATGAACATTTATTGTAGAGCATTTATTATGCCATTAATGTTGTGTTTTACCTCATTTATACCATGGGTTGTTTAAGTATATGAAATGTTTGTAAGATTGAAATTTTAGGGTGTTAGGAAAGTTGCAAATTTCTTAACTCATTTGATATGGAAATCTAAAAGCATGGATTTAGAACTTCTTGTGTATAATGTGGGGTAATTCTTGCTTGATGAGTATGTTAATGTGGTTTGTTCTCATATTTGTCATATAGATGCAAAGAAAGGTTGAACCCTGTATGTTATTTGTTCTAAGTTTAATCTAATGAATGCTTTGTTTGGTTAAATAACTATGTCTTTGGCAGAAGGCTTGTTATTATCAAACCTATGGTCCTTTGGGTGAAATGTCATTGATGAAATACCCCTATGATGTTGTTTGTCTAGGATGATCATCATTGAGATTTGCAAATGGTCGTTGTTTGTCTTTGCAAACTACTCTTATGGAGTAATGAATGTTAATCTTTGAATGAGAAGTGATAACATTCCCCATAAACAATAAATGTAATTGAATGAGTAAATGAATCAATGAGCTATATGAAGTTTGGAAGTGGAAATCGATTGCCCCCAAGGCTCCGTTAATTATCATTTACATTGTATCTTTAGTTGTGTTGCATGATTAGCATAGTTTTCTTGATTTGCTAGTTGTATGTCAATTTGATAACTTAGGATCAAACCAACCAAAAACCCCCCCTTGTTTACATGTTTTTATATATATCTATGTATGTATATGCATAGTATGTCTTCTCCTATATATGTTTAAACACTAGAAAAGATCCCTCTTCTCGTTGACGGCCCCGACTTGCCATTATCTACTTTATTGTAGATAGGAAGCATTAGGGCTTAAAAGTATTAACTTTGAGTGGTACGGCAACGACCTCCCAATATGCCTTTGTGAATTCCACAGAGGAGAATTTGTCTGATGTATATTGTCTTTGCAAGAAGTGTCAGAACACTGCTATTCATGAATAAGTAATTTCTTCAAAGGAAGACTTATTTATATACGGTTTTGATCCAACATACAAATTTTGGTTTTGGCATGGGGAGATTGTGGATGAGCATACTATAAATGAAGTAGAGGCCAAGAAAGATGATAGGATAGATGAGTTGGTTGAGGAGATTGTCAAGAACTATAGTGGAAATCCTAAAAGACTTCAGACCTCCATAGAGATAAAGAGACACTTCAATACGATGAATGCCACGTAGGAATGACAGTATTGAAGGCTACATTGCAGTTAATGAATGTGAAAGCTAAGTATTCCTATAGTGATGTTGGTTTCTATGCTTTGTTGAAAGTGTTGAAAGAAATTATTCCAGTTGGAAATAGACTGCTCAAAATGGTATATGAGTCGAAGAAGGTACTATGTCCGATTGGCATGGATTATGAAAAGATACATGCTTGTCGGAACAATTGTATCTTGTATAGGGGAGATCACCTGAATGCAGAGGATTGCCCTAAATGCAATGCTCCAAGGTTCAAATTGAAGGAGGTTGATGTTGGTGGAAAAATTGGATAACGGCGAATGAAGAAGGTTCCTGTCAAGGATGTTTGGTATGTACCTATTATTCCTCATTTAAGAAGATTATTTGAAAATCTTGAGGATGAAAATAATTTGAGTTGGCATGCAGATTAGACAGTGGTTGATACTATAGTGATAAGTCATCCGGCTGATGGTGATCAGTGGAAGAAGTTGGAAGTGGCCTCTCCGATCTTTGGGAATGAGCCACGTAACTTGAGGCTTGGTTTGTTCACCACGTAATATGAACATGAATCATAGTTCTTTGTTGGTGATAGTAATGTTTTACATTTTTCCCCTTGGTTGTGCATGAAAAGGAATAACATAATGTTATCTCTAATGATCTCCGGTCTGAGACAACCGGGAAACGATATCGATATGCACCTAGCCCAGTTGGTGGATGAAAGTAAAAATTTCGGCATCCTCGAATGAGGATGTATGATGGGTTTCAGAAGAAGGAGTTTGATTTTAGAGCGATGTTTTTTTTGCACTGTTAATGACTTTCCAGTGTATGGAAACCTTTCTGGCTATTTCGTCAAAGGACACAAGGCATGCCCAATTTGTTTAGATGGCACGGATTATTGTCAGTTGAGGCATGGAAGCAAGACTGTGTACCTTGGTCAATGGAGATGGCTTCTAACAACTCATCGGTGGAGGAATAAACTTGATGAATTCAATGGAAAGGTAGAGTTTTCACCCCTTCCTCCTGTATTAAAAGGTGTGTCAATCTTGTACATGTTGCAAGATTTGCATAATGACTTTGGGAAGAGGAAGAGGAAACCAAAGGTTACCAGTAGTTGGAAGAAACGTTCCATATTTTTCAAACCACCATATTGGGATATACTTAACGTCCGACATTGTTTGGATGTGATGCATATTTAAAATAATGTATGCGATATTTGGTTGGTACTTTGATGAATATCCAGGGTAAAACAAAGGATGGTGTGAATTCAAGGAAAGATATGATCAAAATGCAAATTAGACCTGAGTTGGCCCCACAGGTGCGGGGGAGAAAGACGTACTTGCCAGCAGCTTGTTACACACTTTCAAAAGCAGAGAAAGAGTTGGTATGTTCTAGTCTGAAAGGAATAGATGTCCCAATGGGCTACTCATCCTGGGTAAGCAATCTAGTGTCCGGTGAGGGATTGAGATTTAGAAGTATGAAATCTCACAAGTTTCATTGTTTGATTCAAGAATCTCTCCCGGTTGCAATTAGATCCATATTTCCAACTCACTTTAGGAAGCTCATTACCCGGTTGTGTTGCTTGTTCAAGGAAATTTTTTTTAAAGAGATCAATCATCGTCGATCTAAGGAACTGCATGAGGAAATAGTTATCGTGTTGTGCAATTTGGAGATGTATTCCCCCCCCCCCCTTCATTCTTTGACATCATGATGCACTTATTGTTTGATGTTGTACGGGAAATTTTGATTTTGTATCATGTTTATCTTAGATGGATGTATCCTTTTGAGAGGTATATGAAGATATTCAAGGGTTATTTGAAAAATCAGTTTCACCCGCATTCCAGTATAGTCCAGAGGTATATGACCGAGGAGGTGGTAGAATACTCCATGGAATTCCTAAGAATGAAGAGTCGGTTGGCGTACCAAAATTGCGCCATGGAGATAGAGTGGGGGCAAATGTCTACGAAAAGGAACAACTTGGGTACTAACCCATGACAAGTTGATGACAATACACTTATATGTCTTGCCCAATTCAGATGTGGTTTGCCCTTGTGTGTATATGCACATGATCTTTATCAAAGAGAGGCACCTTGGTTGGTCGGAGAAGCAAGTACTTGCAGAACACTTACCTTTGTATTGATTTTGTGATTACTCCATCTTATAGTATTTTTCCGAGGACAAATTACCATACGCAATAAGGCATTTGGACGAAGTACGCGAAAGTTGGGCGATTTTCATGATGGTAAAAAATTTGAAGGATTTTCTAATCCCATCTACTAGATGAGGAACTATTATTAGGTTAAGTTTTTTGTGCAAGAATCATTCTCTTAAATTCCCATTGATACTTTCTAAGGTTATTTTTTTATGCCTTGATATAGATATCTATCTAGTTATGGAGTATCAATGGTATAGTTCATTTTGTGAGAATTTAGATATATTATTTTGTGCATTGAAGGTGTAGTATCCTTCTTGTCTGTATGTATTATGCTTGTTGTAGCAACATTTCCTATGAATGGTGTTTGAGGCCGGAAACACATTTTTAATGAAATTTGTATTGCTGTTTATATTACATGTAATGACGTCGCTTATGTAGAATTTACCATTCTGCTAACACGCGATGTCGCTAGATGTTCACCACACATTAACGATGGTACCATGATAAGCATGACATCGGTCAATATGACCTCGCAAATACCTCATTCATCTTGGAAACAACACAATCGTCGCACAACCCCAAGCAACATCGGTATAGTAAAACAACGTCGTGGTATCAACGTACGACTTCATCAACGTACAGGTGTCGACCACTCGAGGTCGCTCACCCAGATGCCGCACTATACCGGCGTCGCTTAATGGGTGGCTGGTGGCTCGGTAATTACATATTTACCATGGTTTTTTGCCATAAAACCAGAGTAGAAGAAAATAATTACTTTTTTTGTAACCGCGGTTAAAAGCTGATGATGGTGCAGCGTCAGTAACAGAAATGAGCAATGTTGTGTACAGGAACAGATAACTTAGAGCATAAAATTTGCGACACCGATCGTGGCGATGTCGCCAGCTACTGGGCATGTCGGCCTCCTCAACATGTTGCCAACCTCGCACTATAATCGGTATCCCTGTCAGCTATTGGAGTATTTACCTTGCTTCTTTTTCCAAAAAATCGAGGTAAAAACTACTTTTTACCTCGGTTTTGAAACGAGGTAAAAAACTACTTTTTACTCCACCCACATTTACCTAGGTTTTTTCAGAGGAAACACCTAGGTAAAAACCCCTACAGAACTGAGGTAAAAGGTGTTGTGCCTCGTACCTTGGTTTTTCAGACTTTTTTACCTCAGTTTTTTGCCCCCAAAAAACCGAGGTAAATGTAGGTGAAGTAAAAAGTATACCTTTTAATTGACTATAGTAACACGTAGCTGCAACATCTTTTAATTGACGTTGGTGTTCATAAGAAGCAAAGTCGATCACAGCAAGAAGGTAGTCGATGGCACTTAAAACACTACGAAATTGACAAGATCGACGACGTGGGTAATTAAAGCGATGTCGCTCATGATTGTAAGCAAGTTCACATGATCCAATGCACCCTCCTCGACTACATGTTGACGTGGGAGGCTAACCAATACAACGCCATTTTGAATGGGTGACCTCACAAAAAAACATTGCCGGTATATGTGACGTCGGTTTGGTGTCATAGCTTTATCAGTATATGCGACGTTGATCATGTGCCGTATCTTTACTACTTCGAGTGATGTCACGGTATAAATCGTGGAGAAATTGGTGGTTGTAGAATAATATAATATTTACTTTCTGATGAAACAAAAAAAAATCTGTAAGCATAAATTACCAATAAAGGTCAGAATACATTCAAATACATATGGTTGATGTGAAAATGAAAGATTAATTATAGTTAACATCCATTGCCTACATCGTGCGGCATTCAACTGTAGTTCATACTAAGAGTCCATCGATAAATCTCTTTTTCCTATTGAAACAAATACATATGAAACAAAATTTATGTCAGAATTTGGCAGTCCCAGAATGATGTACAAATAATATTTTCAAGTGCAAGTGAAAATAATATAAACATGGAAAATTTACTTGTACTTACAGAAAGCAATATCGTTTGGTTGTTAAAAAACCTAGAATATTAAATTTCATGTGATTCGATGTGGTGGAAATGATTGTTCTCATAACGCTTATAGTAAGGGTACTAATGGAATACTCCAAAAATGACGGACGATTAGCCCGGTTCATGGATGTGACCTTTGTCATCCCCCAATCAAACTCATGATCACCGTTAGTTATAACAAGCATGATCCCACAGAGAATTCCACAAGTTCATCTTGAATGAACCATGTATACGTATAAGTAATCATCTACAATTTACTCTACACCACGTACTAGCACTTTTTAAAATTTGATGGAGGAAATTTTATTATCTTTTAATCTCATAAAAAAACCACAATATTAAATTTCATGTGATTCTATGTGGTGGAAATGGTCGGTCTTATAACATTTATAGTAAGGGTACTAATGGAATACTCCAAAAATGACGGATGATTACCCCGGTTTGCGGATGTGACCCTTGACATCTCTCAATCAAACTCATGATCACCGTTAGTCATAAAAAAGAAACTGGCATGATCCCACAGAGAATTCCACAAGTCATCCTAAATGAACTATGTATACTTATAAGTAATCATCTACAATTACTCTACACGATGTACTAGCGCTTTTTAAAATTTGATGGATGGAATTTTATTAGCTTTTAATTTCATAAAAAACCTGGAATATTAAATTTCATGTGAATGTGGTGGATAATCGTTCTCATAAAGCTTATAGTAAGGGTATTAATGAAATACTTCAAAAATGACGGACGATTACCCCGGTTCGCAGACATGGCCCTTGCCATCCCCCAGTCAAACTCATGAGAATGCAATTTATATTATTGGGTAGCTCCAATTTTGCATTTTGTTCTCCCCCAGCATCGTGGAGGGACCTAAGTGTAAAATCTAAAAGGTTCACTAGCTATGTTAAAATTGATTTTGATCGAACCAGACGTTAATATAGTTCATGGACAGTTATAAAATTAAATTAGAAGTATCTATTAGACAATTACCCATTTTGAAGGTCAATCACATTCATCTAGGTCAAACACGGGCCCAGTTGACATGTTAGAGGGATGAAATGGGGAGGCCCAATTTTGTAGGCGCAGACGTCGGTCTTATGTTGGTTTCATGTCGCTAAAATAAAATAACGTGTGACCTTGCACATGCATTGGTCAAATACAGGCCCATTCCTATGCTAATGGTCAAATACAGGTCCATTCCTATGCTAATGGGCTATAATAATGAGGCCCACATTTATATTAGCCAAGGTTGCACAACTGTTGGTTTGGGGTTGGTATGTTTGACTGACATGCGACGTCACACAGCCCTAGACGGAAGTCACAACACTTCATAATGAATGTATAAATGGATCTCACCTCTCATACATCACTTCAAACTTTCTGTATTCTCTTGAATTTCAACACTCCTCCTTGCCCATCTTCTAAAAGGTATGGTTTCCGCATGTGGTTACATTACTTTTGTTTTTGTATTTATCCTAAAAATTGTTATGTATATGGATTAGGGTGTGAATGTTTTCATTGTTTTATGTTTTGAGGTTTCTATGGTTTTGAGTGCTAGAATATGGATTTAGGGTGTTAGAATATGGATTGGGGTGCTACAATATGGTGTAAGGGTGTAGTTTCTACTGTTGTTGATTTGTCTCTGCTTGAATACGACATCGCTGAAACATAAATTGTGCTTCTGTTGTACAGATCCTTAGGCAACATCACAATCATGTTTTCTGTAGATGGTCAAATCAATACAACCTCGCACTCTCACCAGTTAACCAATCAGTTATACCGATGCTATCGCGATGTCGCCTTGAGTTGATCAACAAAACATATTGTATGTATTTGTTTCCCATTGTCTGACTGTCTTAACATTTAACATCCCCGATAATATGAATTACAACAATCATGGCTAACAATGCTGGTTCCAGCCGTGAACCGATTGAGGTGAGCGGATTTTTGTTACATTTTCAATATTCCTTCTATTTCATTACTAAGAATCTAATTTAATTTTTAATAGTTTCATTGACCAACATAGATCCCTAATGATTCAAATGATGATAGTCCGTGTCGCACATTCTCAGGCAGATATACGCATTTTGTACATACTCTGACCCAGATGAACTTTGGGTTAATTTCAACTATGGTAATTCCTCCATGTTTCAAAAGAATTTAATTTTCAATCAAATATTTTTATAGATTACTTTCATAAATACTAACAAAGGTTTTTTGTTTATAATTCAGTACCTCCCTAACAAAATTGTTGAGCTCCTACCGCCGTACAAGTTGGATGTTATAATTAGGTTAAAGGGGAGTGGGTACCACATGTACTACTTGGGGAACAAATGCTCAAGACCCTGACCCCAAAGTGGTTTGGACAGTTTCTTTATGCAGAGGAATTGGGGATACACTGTACTTCAAGCTCATAAATGGTGTTGGGCCCGGAAATTTCCATGTTGTCGTTCTTCCCCACGAACATTAGAGGGCTAGCTTAGACTTTGTATGACCGTGTATTTAAAACTAATTTTTTCGTATTTGGAAGAATTTGTATTCAGACGTATTTTATATTTGAAATATGTAAATTTGGTTGTTTATTGTCATTTTAATGTTATTTAATGTTTAATGTTTAACATAACATATGATGAACATATATTTAATTATCGATCATTTAGGAAATTGTAAAAGACTTGTGTGTACTGAGTTATTTCTTCCAATTATTCTGTAAGAAGCAAAAATTTGTCGCTTCAAACTTTTATTAATTAATTGGAATTGTTGACCAGCTGGGTGGTAGACTGAAATTGTTAGGCCCATAAACATGCGACGTCATTCCAGGTCAGTACATTTACGTATGAACCAACATACGTGTGATGTCGCACCCTATTAAGAGGACTTCACAATCTATTTAAAATGACGTCGTTCCATAACATGTATAAATATGGTAACCCAAACAGAGAGTTCAAGCTTTTCTTCATAAGGTTCCCGCAAATGCCAACAATCTCTAGCTTCCTCCCTTCTCTTCTGTATTGGAAAAAAGGTATGGTTTTTCTAATCTCCTAACACATAAGTTTTGTAATTCTTACTTCACAATGTCAAATATGTGGTCTGTGAATTTATTTTGTTTACCCTGTTTTCTAGCTTTTGTTTCTAATTTATGAGAGTGTGAACTTTCCTTAACTTTGAACATTGGTACAATGTTTTGGTATGTCTCCAAAGGGTTTTTGTTTAATTTAATGTTGATGAAGCCTCATTTTTTTTCCTGTTTGATGTGTTTCTTCCCATAGCTACCTGTGATATTTGTGACGTCGGTAGTTTGTCTGACACAGTTCGGGTCATGCGATACATGTGCACATCGTGTATTTTTTTTTCTAGTTGCTCATTCTTCAGTTTCTAACATCGTATGTATCTCGGTCTGACCTTCTGTTTGCTCAAAATGATACAAACTTCGCATTATGGCCTCTACGTTTACTTTGGATTTCCACATGTGACATTGGTATTGTGTCGGTTCATTGTTCTGTTTATCCGACAAAAAACCGATGCTGCATTTACATGTCGACCAAATCACTGATTTGGACCAAGATGAACCTGCTACGCTTGTGGCGACATCGTACTTTGTATTCCATGGTGTAGTTTTTCACTTCACATTTTCACTTTTGATGCAGGACTAATGGCTGGCAAAGAATCGTCTAATCGGCCCTTTTTTCAGACATTTCACCTATTTGCATATTAATATATTCCTAAACACAACTCCACACTTTGTAACAACTAATACATTCTGGTTTTCGTACAGTTCACCGCAAAAAGGAGGCACCCAAAGCCTTTTTTCTTCGACATTGAACATCATTCGATGGCTATTGATAGCCCACGTTTCGACTACACTTTGAAGCAGCTAAACTTAGGGAAAATGCCAACTTTGGTAAATATTTTTCAATAAATTTTATCGTTGGCAATTGCATATGTGTGTGTATATATATATATATATATTTCTAATAAATATTTGATACGGTGACTTAGTACATCCCATAGGAGATTGTACCACTATTGCTGACTAAGAAGACCCCGTAGTGCTGAGGTGCTACGGAACAGAGTGGCATATGAACTACTCAGGGATGGGAGGGTCAATGCCCTTTTCCCCAAAGAATTTTGGCGAGTTCCTTAGGGGAAACAACCTACGCATCCGGGAAACCTTATTCTTCGAAGTGCTACAAGCTAGGGGGCCAATCATCTTCAACGTCATCATTATCCGAGTTGATTGAGTGTATTGTAATTTACGTTATGTTGGAACTAAGACAGTTCTTATTCGAATTAAATTATGTACTATATTTGTAAGGATATTTTCTTGACTACTATTTTCTAATTATTTGTCTATCTTATTTGAACATTGAACAAAGGGGGAACTGGTCGTGTACGAATTATAGGAGGATTGTAGGGTGTTTTTAGCACAATGATTGCAAGCAACTGTTTTTCCTAATTACTAACCTTAATTTTACATTCCCCCAAATTAATCTTGATGATGGGATACTAGGAGGAGAGAGACTCCAAAGACAACGGGGAAAAGCGCACGAACTCCATTTTATTGTATTTTATTTTCTTCTGTCGTTGTCAAATTCTTTACTTTAATTTGTCTTTTACATATATGCGACTTCTTTAGTCGTTCGCAATACCAATTGGTATCAACGACGTATTAGGCAAAATCGGGCAAGCTTTTCAAAGAACATATGAGACATAAATAATTGATGTAAAAGAACTATTTACCACGATTATTTGGTGTTAACAAAAAAAATTGAGATAAAAAAGGGCGATGTAATAGGCCATGTTTCTTGTAGTGTTTTTAACATTCACAATTTCTATTTTTGGGTTCCTAATGAGGTGTGGGAAGCCACTAGTGGATGAAGCCTCATTAAAGGCGTTCTTAAAAGACTAGAGAAGTCACTTTGGGTGACTTCTCCGGTTGTGACTTTGATCAAAATCGATCAAAGGCAGTCCAAAAACCGCCTTCTATTGGGATCCAAAATAGGTTTCGAATATGGAAAATATTTATGACCTTTTAAAAAAGAGCTGCTTGAAACCTGAGATTTTCGACAGCTCAAAGTCTTCTCCAGCAGAGCAACAACACACAACAAACAAATGATGCGGTAATGGGTAGATTTGGAGGAGGCACAAACAGAGCAAACAACGTCTTCTCCGGCGAAGGCACAAACAGAGCAACGCATGCAGTTGATCGGCGGCAGAGGCGTCTCTAGCGGCACAGCTCACAGTGGGCTTGATCTGCAGTAGCGCGGCAGGCGACGACGGTGAGAAAACGCGGACGTCGAATCCCAACCAAACGCGGCGAGTGGTGAAAGCATCTCCAGCGACGCGGCGCCAGTGGCTTGATCTCCAGCGACGGGGCGAGAGGCAGTGGAAGCCTCTCCAGCAGGGCGGCGAGCAGCAGTTGAAGCATCTCCAGAAGCGCAGCGGCAGTGGCTTGATCTCCAACGGCGCAGCGAGTGGCGACGGTGGGCAAACACGGATAGTGGAGGGTGGAGGGCCTTCTTAGAAGGCGTGTTACAAGGGGGGAGAGGCAGAGATGGGTATTGTTACAAGGGGGAGAGGCGGAGTTTCTAAGGAGGGAGAGGGTTTGGGGGCAAACCCTAATGAGGGATGTTGTGGAGTTCTTGATTTTAGTATAGCAAAAATTTGAAAGTTGGCATCAAATACCGTGGTTTGTGAGATTGGCCAACAATATAGAGGACGCATTTACAAAATGCGTCCTCTCGGAAATGTTTTTTTTTTTCGTTTTGAGCTGCTGGAATTTTTTTTTCGGCAGAATGATTAGAGGACGCATTTACAAAATGCGTCCTCTTGGAAAATAATTTTTTTTTCGGTAGAATAAATAGAGGACGCATTTACAAAATGCGTCCTCTTGGAAACTAATTTTTTTTTCGATAGAATAAATAGAGGACGCATTTACAAAATGCGTCCTCTTGGAAACTAATTTTTTTCCATTTTTTCTGGCAAGTTAAATATAAAAAAAAAAATAAATAAAGATAAATATACGTACAGATAAATATAAAAATAAAAATAAAAATAAAAATAAATAAAGATATATAAATATGCACACACGTAAATGTGTGGATGTACACACACGTCAATGTGTGGATGTACACACACGTCAATGTGTGGATGTACACACACGTCAATGTGTGGATGTACACACACGTCAATGTGTGGATGTACACACACGTCAATGTGTATAAATATATACGTAAATATAAATATAAATATATACACATATATAAATATAAATAAAGACACATACATAAATATAAACATAAATGAAGATATACATATATATATATATATAAATGTATATAAATATAAAAAATATATGTAAATATAAAAATATACGTACATATAAATATAAAAATAAAAATATAAATAAATATAAATAAAGATATATAAATATGCACACACGTAAATGTGTGGATGTACACACACGCAAATGTGTGGATGTACACACACGTCAATGTGTGGATGTACACACACGTCAATGTGTACAAATATATACGTAAATATAAATATAAATATATACACATATATAAATATAAATAAAGACACATACATGAATATAAATAAAGATATATATATATATATAAACATAAATATAAATATAAATGAAGATATACATATATATATAAATATAAAAAATATATATATAAATATAAAAATATACATACATATGAATATAAAAATAAATATAAATATAAATATAAATATAAATAAAGATATATATAAACTCTAATATATATAGAAGCCACGCATTTTAAAGGTAGTATAAAAAAAATCGGTAATGTAATAGTATTTTTTGTAGCTTTAAATAATGGAAGACGCATTTGGAAAATTAATTGTTCGGTAGACCGGGTGTCGGCATCGGCCGGAGAATTTTAATTATTGGGCGAAATGGTTATTCTTGTGTTTGTCTGATTGTATGTTGTGAACTAGTTGAACGATAAATTAGGACAGCGTGAGTTGCTGTTTGGTAACTAGTCCTGAATAAGGGTGCCGGAATGAAGTATTGCATAGTTAGAATGAGTATGAATTAGCATAAATGTACAATAGCCGAACAGTACGTGCGAAATGTAATGCAAATCAGTGTTTAGTGGCATGCTCTGTCCTAGTGACGATGACGATCCCTGCAAAGCTTTCCGCCCGTTCCACACGGTGGAGGGCGTACGGTCCTAGATGTCCGTCGAGGAACAGCCATCTGTGTAGGCACATGCACTTCCTGAAGTGGAACTCCCTCTGGTATTTCGTCCTCCATTTCGTCTCCCGTATCCTCACGATAGGCATGTGGAACACTACCCGTATGTGATGGAGCATCAGGTGACATGAATTGATGACTCGATGTTGGAGTGACATATGCAGTGTGTTCCGATGGAGTCATACCGTAATGTGAAGGTTCACCGTGTGATGGGCCGGCAATCGGTGGACTCGCATGTGATGGGCCAGCTTGTGATGGACCAACGTGTTCCTCCCGGCCCCTAGCCTCCGACCTCCCTGTCGAGCTGGTGGAGCCTGGCGGTCGCTTCTGAGGTCTGCATATCTGACACCAGGGGGAGGATCTTCACAGTGCACAAGCGGCTGATAGTACTGTAGTCTGGAGGCCTGATGCGCGTGTTGTAGACCCCGTGTGACAACTTCATGGATTCCGCTGAGAGCGGCCGCGAATTGTGGGGGACATCCATCCAACGGAATGTTCGACATGTTGTACATCTCAGTGACTATCTGCAACTATAGAATCGAGATAAATATGTTAGTTATGCAATATAGGGAAAAGTCGTAGCATTATTTCTTGAGAATGTTATGATTGTAGGAAATACCAAGTACTCTGCAGTTGCACTGTCTCCATGGAAACCCTCTGTAGCCGTGGTAGGCCGTCCTGGCTGATCAATCATGCTCACCGTCTTGCGGAAGTACCACTCCATGTATTCACGGCTGGGACAATATGGATCTGCATACCCAAGTGGGTGTACTTGTCGACTAGATCGTTGCTCCCACTCAACGAGAAATCTTCTTAGTTCGGCACGCCAATCAGTGCCAGACCTGCCGCGACGGTCTATATCATGAAGCAGTTTATACTCTTCCCTACTGACCAGCTGGGTGGGTATTGGCTGGATCAGGCCGAACTGCCTGAGAACCCGATGTGCGTGGTGGAACTCCACTACATGCCAGCAGATGAGGTCGACGCACAGCAGCCAGTTGTTACTACTAGCAGTACAGTACCACGGGAGTTGGCCCACGATGTCCGACGTGTATGGCTCCCAGATAAACTGAAAGAACATCATAGTGGTCCCGTTAGGTATTGAATACCATTTTTCGCACGAAATCAGGAGATTGTAATCCAAAATGGCCCATACCTGATTCTGACTGAGAGATGTGATCTGATCGCGATACACTTTCAAAACATACATCGGTGAGTGTGATAAATCGTGAGGGGCTCTCCACCTACGGGCGGTGATGAGTGAACTATATTAGCAAATATATGGAATTGACCACAGTTTCAAAAACTGACTGCTAGTGTTATTCGGCACCTACCGGGACCCAACAGCATTCATCGGCGCCGATATGGGTAGAGCTCCTGCGGGTCGGATGGATGGGATGCGCTCCCATGCCCACAACTGTTCCACAAATTAAATTACATGTAATACAAAGTAACAGAGTGGACATTATGTACGAATGAGTGGAGTGACAAATTACTTTACCTGTAGCAGGACAAGGGGGCCAGAAATGGATTTTACTTGTGGGATTGCAGCGTCACATAAGCACCGGTACAAGTGTGCAAGAATGGCACTCCCCCAACTGTAGTGACGTGCTGCACCTAGGTCCATCAGTATCGACAGGTAGAGCAGTGGAATTAGACTACCTGATGTGTCTGACATGAGCATTCCCCCAACTAGCAGCAGAATGAAAACTCTCGCCCGCTGTTGACATTGGACCTCAGTAGGGTGAGTAGGGAACGGACTGCCCAACAAATCTCCCAACCAGCTCGCCCTAATGCGACCCCCTCGGATAACTCCGGGGTCAGGTGTAGCACCTAGGTAGTCCGTGCAAACTACCATCCATTCCTCAGTACGCCTACGGGTGTCGATCCCTGTGACTGGGATCCCATCGATCGGAAGACCCCATAGCATCCCCACATCCTGCAGCGTGACCGTAGCCTCCCCCACCGGGAGGTGAAATGTGTGCGTCTCGGGCCGCCACCGCTCCACTAGGGCAGTGATTAGTGAATGGTCTATCCGTATCGATGCAGAATCAAGGAGTCCCTGGAATCCTACGTCACGCACGTAGCTCAGAACTGGGTCAGGCACATCTGCGGTCCAGCATGCCCCATCACAGCGCCGGACCTGCATTGCCTCATCTTGTAACTGTCTGTTGTACACTGCCCGGGCACGATGCTCCTCGTGAAGGTACAACAAATCATCCTCCATGGGTCCTGGATGACAATGGTCCATCGTGTTGCCCCTGTACACAATTACGACATATGAAAATTAGTTACTGAAGCGATTAGAGTGGCAAACATATTTGGCAAATAAAAGCAATAACATCACAAGTAACAAGCTATAATATTCCGATGGACGAAAGTACATGTGCAAGTAACATATGACCGAGGTAATTACTGAAGCGATTAGAGTGGCAAACATATTTGGCAAATAAAAGCAATAACATCACAAGTAACAAGCTATAATATTCCGATGGACGAAAGTACATGTGCAAGTAACATATGACCGAGGTAATTACTGAAGCGATTAGAGTGGCAAACATATTTGGCAAATAAAAGCAATAACATCACAAGTAACAAGCTATAATATTCCGATGGACGAAAGTACATGTGCAAGTAACATATGACCGAGGTAATTACTGAAGCGATTAGAGTGGCAAACATATTTGGCAAATAAAAGCAATAACATCACAAGTAACAAGCTATAATATTCCGATGGACGAAAGTACATGTGCAAGTAACATATGACCGAGGTACCATTACAGACACTACACGACAACATGACACTAAGTACGGCCACGCCTACGGCGGCCCCTGGATTCAACCAGCACCCGCTCGTCCATCTGATTCCTTATCCTTCTCTCCGCAAACTGTCCACGATGCCTACTGCGGAACTTCTCCCCATCAGGAACCAACCTCCATTCGGCACGTTGCCAGAGCGATGGATCTCTTACAGGCATGAAACCCTGACTATATTGTTGCACATATGTGGTCGTGAGATACACCCTGTCACATAGAGTAGCCGGATCGTCACGTCTATGCCGACAGACGGCCAAGGCATGGGAACAAGGGAAACGGAAAATCTGCCACTCACGACAAGTACACTCTCTTCTTCGGTATTTGACCGTGTACTGCCGTTCACTGATGCCCCCATCGATGTTCCTAACCACAACCCTATAAGTCTGCGATGCATGACCGAACACGGTCACGATATGTCCCTGCGCCAACCGCTCCTGCTTCTGAAACTTTTTCCAGATCCTGCTGGGAAACACGGACCTGGACAAACGGGCAACATTTTAGAATACATTAACTGTTTTGCAGACACTCAGAAAAGGGTACGTAAGTGACAAATTACCTCCAATTCATGGCGTCCATAACCCTCTGGGCAAACATTTCAACTGTTCGCTCCAACGTCGCTTTGACACAAGCTGTGATCGGCAGATGGCGTGCGCGGCGCAAACAGTTGTTGTAACTCTCAGACAAATTCGTCGTCAGAATTCCCCAACGTCGATCACCCACATCGAATGCAAGACACCACTTACTCCTATCTAGCCGTTCCAGCCAAGCCCAAGCAGATGGATCTGTACTCTCTAGCTCCTCCTTGTACCCCCTCCACTTGCTCTCTCGCCTAGCAGAACCAAGCTGCCACACCAGAGTCTTCAAAAGCGTATTCTTGAACTTCCCATTATCATATGATAGGAAGTTGGATTGAAAATGCCGCAGGCAAATTCGATGGTATCCAGCCGGTTCCATCCACTCCTCCATATGCGTCATCGCATTTATGAGTCCAGCATGCCTATCGGATATGACACAGATTGGCATGTTAGCACCACCAACGACGTGAAGACGCAGTCTCCCCATGAACCAGTTCCAGCTCTCATTCGTTTCTTCGTCAACAATAGCGTAAGCGATGGGGAGGATGTAATCATTTGCATCGTGCGCCACGGCGACCAGCATTATGGACTTATATGCCCCTCTCAAATGAGTGCCATCCACGCTTATGACATTCCTGCAGTGGCGGAAGGCTTCAATTGCCGGACCAAATGCCCAGAACACAAATTTAAATTTCCTCGACCCGTGGCCGTGTATTCTATCAGGTACGTCAGCCCAGTCTACAACGGTGCTCGGATTGGCCCTGACTAGCTCATCCATAAACGTTGGGAGCTGTTCGAAAGAATCCTCCCAAGTCCCGAACACCATGTCAATTGCCTTCTGTCGAGCATACCACGCCTTCTTGTAGGAAATGGTTACATTGAACTCCTCCTTCACTTGAGCTTGCACATCTTTGACTGTGTAAGCAGGGTTTACATCAATGTGGTGGCGGATTGAACGGGCGATCATCACCGACGTCAGATTCACGTTACCCGTAGATCGACCAGCACCAACACACCCATGGCTAGTTTCCCATTTGGTGATCTCCCACATGCCATGTGACGCCTTCTTGGAAGCTCTGGCAACCCAAACACAATTCCCAGTTCCTTGGACAACGTCCTTGCATTTCGCATACCATGTGCGTGATGTGCTCTCCACAACCCTGTGTTCCCTGTTCATCATGGAACTCCACCTAGAGATAGCTTCAACCAATTGGGCCTTCGTCTGGAATCGCATACGCACATCCACTACACCCGTCTCTCGATCGTAGGTAGAAACTCCGGACCCAAAATGAGTTGGGTCATAGCTATCCTCATCCGGCCCACCATAATCCCTATAGTAGGCCTGTGTATCTGGATTCGCCAGAATATGAAACGCCGGGGGTACATTGTTCGTGCACACCACCTGTTCTTCATCGCCCCCAGGATTCGAATCAGTTGATAAGGAACAATCATCCTCACTTCCACCATCAAGTTCACCCTCGACATCATCGTCTTCGCCACCGTCATCCCTACCAACAAGGTCACGAACGTGTCCCACATAATCATCATCCAAGACATTCTGCTCGTCACGGGCCATACCATACATACCACCACTTGTGGACGGCTGAGCACAATCCACGGGAGCATACCTAGAAGCAGAAGGTTGGCTGGACTCACCGATTTCTAAACCCCGGCTACGAACGTGTGGCGGTACGCATGGTGCATCAGCCAAGTTCTGGAAGTTGCTCAACAACGACATGAACGTCATTGGCCGTGGCCAATCATTAGTGCTTGCCAACTGTTCCATAACAACGTAAAAATCCGCGGACGACAACGACAATCGATCAACAATGTTGAAGAAGAACGCCGTTGAGTCATCATCTTCCAAATTATAACACCGATAGTATACAGCCGAACCAATCAGTTCAGGACATCGGTAATATATTTTCAACATATACCCCTCACTCGCAATGCCAAGCCTCGTGACAATTACATCAACTAATTCTGAGTGGTTCAACCTCCTCTCGAGAGTCAGAACTCGCTCCGGTATTGGAGGATCATAATACACACCCACGGTCAAATCGAACTTGATCTGACCGCCTCTATACATATACACAGTCAAAAACATCGCATGACTGCAATACACGAATACATAACTTTCAGTTCATTTTCATTCTACATTCATTTCATTGCACCCTCAAATACGTACATGCACTCCACTAGACCACATCAACAGCACTATTAACACAGACATAATACATTAACAAGTAAACGATTATGCAAAGACATCACTTCTGTTTTATTCTCACCCGACATTCCTTCCCGTAGTATCCTCAAAAGTCATTATTATTGCTACAAACTAAATACATTTATCAGTCAACAATTCACTTCGTCACTTCATTTCATCACGCATGAGCATTAAACGCTATAAGAGCATCGGACCAAACTTAATCGCTAAAACCACACACAATCATACAACACATCCGAATTAACTAAAATATTTCCGGATCTCCGCAACTTACAATTTAACAAAAATATCAGAAACTTTCTTCGTGGAACACATTCGTAACCTTATTTAGGGTTCAATTAACATCAACAAAATGAAAAAAGAGGGGGGTGGAAGTCTAACACTCACAAACAAGGTGACAAACGTGGAAGTCAACGGAGGTCAACGGCGGGTCAACGACGGGTCAAGGCCGGTCAACGCCACGAACTTCAGGCCGTTTCAAATATCTACAACCACAAATCCGTTGCAAATTTTACTCATACAAAATCTTGACAAAATAAAACAAGAGCAAAATGTAGGATTTTTCAAAACATAAAAACACATTACCGATAACGTGAACAGGCGGAAAGGCGTAGAACAACCGGCGCAACGACGGAAAGGAAGATGGGAGAAATGGAGAAAATTTTCGGCCAAGTAGACGGGAGAAATGGGGACAAAGCTTTCGGCAAAAACAAACAACGGGAGATAAGAAAAAAAGAGGAGAGGAGAGTGGGATAAATAGGCGGAAGAGGAAGGAGAGAGGACGGTTTGGTCTTCATTGACCGAGAGGCCGCATTTGCTAAATGCGGCCTCGTCCACATGTGACCCCTGACGCTGACGCACTGACGGACTGACGGACTGACGCGCTGCTCCCCCTGACCGAGAGGACGCATTTGCTAAATGCGTCCTCTCCGCCACGTTAACTTCCCACATGCACCACAAAACTGGAGAAAAAAAAACAAAAGGAAGAGGACGCATTTTGTAAATGCGTCCTCCGTATTGGCGTCCACTGTGCAACACTATTGCAACAGAAATAGAAATTTCTCGGATGTTGTGGGCTTGTGAAAAAAATACTAAGGGTGGAAAAAACCAAAGTTTTAGAGTTTCATTCATATAGCAAATCAAAAAGTACAATCAAAGGCACCCAATTAAATGCGTTCTATCATAGAACGCCTTTGATCTCCAACGGCACAACGAGTGGCGACAGTGGGCAAACGTGGATAGTAGAGGGTCGACTTAGAAGGCGTGTTACAATACGTGGGGTACGTGGGTTTCCACCTTTAATTGTATAAAAGCCGCCTTTGAATTGAAAGGGGTGAACCTCTTTTAGATTCCAAGGAATTGCCTTTTATTGGGTGCCTTCAATCACCCCTTCTCCAATGGTGAGCCCTATCTAAATTCTCCACTTTTAGTGGTTTAAAAAAATTTAATATAAAACCTAAAGATCACGAGAGAGAACTAAATCTCTGTGCAGAGAATATTGAAATATGTTTCATCTCAGTTTGAGAATTAAATAGAAAACTATATCCCAAAAGGCAAGAAAAAGAGTCATGCAACTTCAAGGCCAAAAAAATGGTTGAAGAAAAATAAAATTAGAAAGAAAAGAACTAATAACAATGTAGAAATTTTCGAACTAGCTACTAATTAATGTGGTAAAAAAAAACAGACTTGAAAATTGTTCAAGTTCATTGTTCCTTAGCCAAAACCATTCTACTTAGAGGACTTGGTCCAATTCTTTTCCTCCTTATGGCGCTTCGTCTTCTAATAATCTCCATTTCATTCCTCTTTCTGAGCTGCATCATTGCTTCTTCTTCAATCACAAATCTCCTCATTAGCACATCATCTGTAAGCGATTTTCCGCGAAAAATCTTCCTCCCCTCAACACTGATTCTTCCACTCGGAGTTCTAATTTCCTGTTGAGCCGTAGACGCGGGCTTTGATCTGGGATAGCTGTTGCTCCTTCTAGGAGGAACATAATGATCAGCTTGAAAAATCTCAGTGTAGGAAGAAATTGGTGCACACAAACAAACCCTTGTGAATGATGAGGCCACCTTTAGAGAGGTGGATTTCCTCAGCTTGTTGTGCCTGTTGGAATTGGAAATGTTAGAGATTTCTGTAGGTCTGGAAATAGTTTTCCATAAACTTTCGTTTGATGAAGGGATTGAAGCGTCTGGTTTCGTATTAATGTTTCCGCCTTTCCAATAATATGTGGCCATCTGTATTACTCTATGGTACCAGGACTTCCTGCAAAGAAATGCACGTATTAATTACATGAGTTCTCATGACATATGGCATGTACTTAAAATATGGTAAGTTCCCTGTATATGTTAAATTAAATATTAAATTTAAAAGAATTATAATGTATTTATTATATATTGTTGTTTCATATTTTTACTTTTTTCTTTACAAAATCATCGTAGACGTGATTTGGAAGGTGTCCTTCCCTTTTCATTAAGCGTATGTGTTGCCAAAGATTGGCTTATATCATTGCCTAAAAGCTTACATCAACTTGCTCTAAGCCTTATGCCCTTTCATCAAGTTGCCCCACAAATAGGGTATCATAAAGATGCTAACCATGAAATCACAAATTGACTAAATTATATTTTTGGTATCCAATATATGTCGCAATACCATCTTTTGGTCTCCGATGTCAATACCGCATATATTCAGTAATCAACAAATATTAAATAATTTTTTGTCCCAAATGTGGTTTTCAGGTAAACCAGAATTATTTTCCAATACAGCCGGGGATATTTTCGTAATTTTAATAATTAAAAAATATTTTTAATTAAAATTTCTCAATATCTATTTATTTTATCTTTTTCTATTTCTTTTTTCTTTCCCCCCCCTCCCCTTTCCCCTTTCCCCTTTCCCCTTTCCCCATCCCCGTGGTTTTCCCAGAATTTGACATAGTTGCCCATGTTACAGACTTACAGTCAGTCAAAACGGAGGTTGGCCTACGTGGTACGGCGACTCCACTGTATATTTCCACCGCCAGTGTGAGGATGGATAGTGGAGTATCTTCAAGGCCAATATGCTCGGAGAACGTTCTTATTACATCGTCGGGCATTCACTGCTTAACTCCGGCAGTGATGTAAAACAATGAGAAAATCGCTGTTATGATGCATCGCCACGACATGGAATACCGACATATCAAAATACACGACGTGGAATCCAGACAATTCCACCCGGTAACTGAGTTGTTGAACCTGAATTTCAACTAATATAACCCATTTGTCTCTCTAATATCATCATTTCTCGGATACCACCGGCTTCATCCACCATGGCCATGAGTTCATTTGCGCCACCGACGATTGCGAACACCGCTTCGAGTGCATTTGTGCCTTCGGTGACTGCGTCTGCCGGTCACTGTGGCGTAACTCAGCTTCCACCACTACGGCGCCGCCAACTTCCCGTCTCACCATTCAGTCACATGAATGGTGAGAATTACTATTGGGTGAGAGATTTCTTCAGTGGGAAAGAGGGTTCAATGAGGAAAAGTGTCTAGGCAGCTGCAGAATTGGGTAGTGAGTAAGAGGGTCTGGGCAATAGAGGATCTTTTTTTAAAAACTCAGGGGTATAATGATTATTTTATATATTTTCGGTCAATTTTACCTTTGACTTTACCTGAAAACCTCTTGGAATCTAGTTTGAGGACCAAACAAATTATTTTATATTTGTTGGTTACTAAATATACGCGGTATTGGCCTCGGGGGCAAAACGATAGTATTGCGACATATGTTGGGTACCAAAAATACAGTTTATTATTATAAATTTGCAATCTTATGTCTAAACAAATAGAAATGAGTACAAAGTAAGATAAATGGTCAAATACTGACTACACTTATGACTAGTTCGAGCCGGCTGTCAACCGAGTTCCACTAGAATCTAATCTCAATTTTGAATATCATTACCTTCTCACAAAGTTTCCTATACACAGCCCTACACGACCTTTAAAAGCAACCAAAACAAAAATGAATAGAACCTGAAGTGAAAGATCCAGTTCATAACCATTCAATTGAAATCCTTTTTAGAAAGTAGGAAATGACCCCGACCATTTTGGTCACCGAAAATCTTTTGTAAATGTAAGAAAATTAAGAAGACAGTAAGAAAGTCTCTAACAGGACACAAAGTGATCAATCAAAGATTTTTCAATTTGCTCGGTCTACAAATCTGGATATAGTCGTAGTCGCCAAAGGTAAGTTGTCGTAACTAACTTGACTCAAATTTGTCTTATATCAACTTATAAACCAGAGAAGAAGCCAACTAGGTTTAACTAAGCAAAATGAGCCATCAGAAAAATATAGAATTGGTAGAGAGCATACGCGACTAAAATTTGAACAAAAAGACCTAGATTTTGATAACTACCCTCATTAGTTATGAGAATGAAAAATAAAATGTTGAAATAACTAAAAGCTAATAATTAAAAGCCTCCCACCCTGAAAAGGATAATTTGAAATGTATAAAAAATTAAATAAAAATTGAGAATTACCCATAGTGACCATGATATAACCGGAGAGCCTTGGCTCTGGGTTGACTCGAACTGAAACCGTCCAGGTTGAGTTGACCGGCCTCCTGCTCATCCCAATTTTAGTTAAGCCAAGTCCTGAGTTTGACTAAGTTGGTCAGATCAGATCTAAGTATACTCGGTAAAAACCTAGGGTTTGAGTGAAAGAGACCCACCTCCGACCTGACTCAAAAACCATCGGATTCGATGCGGTTCCGATCTGAGTTGGAACGTTGGAAACTAGGAAGCAAAAACTTGAAACTTTGGCTCCCCTTTTGGAGATGGAAACTAGCTTGTGTAAAGCCATTCTTGCGCGCCACCCGGATACCTTATAATCGTCGATCTTCGACAATACGACTGGTCCGCCACATCAAAAAAGTGAGCTCTGTCCGAGATGTAGGTCGTCGTTGCCACGCGCCTTTTTAGGCGCTGATGAAGAGGTGTCGCTGGCGACGAGCCTTCTCTCCAAGGTAATGCTCCAATGAAAGAGAGGCGTAGGTGACAGTAAAAGAAAGGCGAACTTCAGCGAAGAAGATACTGATACTCTTCATTTAACTCTAGAGATATGAAAGTACTGGGGTAGAGGTGGTGAGGGTGGGTTGGGGGCCGCCGGAGAAGGTGGTTGTTCGGCGGCGGCAGCCCCCCATGTGAGATTAGGGTTTAATGCAAGAAGAAAAGGAGATCATATTTTTCTAGAGGAGAGAAGTGGTATGAATGATAAGAATTCAAAAGACCAGTGATATATTTTCACATTATTATTTTTTAAACTTATAAAATATAATTTTAAATTTTTTAAAAAAATTAACTTTTAATATAAAAGGTTAGAAGATATATCTATAAACTTATAGATAGGTCACCTTTCATGATATTCTCTCATTACATGATATATACAATATATATTAGGATTGATAGCAAATGGTCAATTAATTTATTTGTTCAGTAACCAAATATGCCATATTACAAAATCCATTATTTAACTTGAATCTGATTATTTTGTTTGGTGTTTGCCATTTCCGTTGGGGTTTTCATTGCCGTTATTCCATGGTTTATCGGAATTTGGCATTTTTATTTGATCAATCGTCAAATAGTAAGGAAAAAAGTGTTTGGTTGATAAACTTTTCACCTAATGAAAGCTAATTTCGACAATTTCCGGCATTATTGGAATAAATTGTGAAGATTGAAGATAATATTGAAGATTAATGTTTGAAGATAAGATTGAATATAAGATTGAAGATTAATGTTTGAAGATTAATACCATAAATTGAAGATTTAGATTAATGTTTATCTCTTGTATAGTAGGTCCTTACTTGTATCTATTTATAGCATTGTAAATTCTAATGAAAATCATCTTGGGAATTCCCTCTTTCATGGTATCAGAGCCATTTTTCCTCCCCTCTCTCCCTTCCTCTTGCCGCCGCACAAGCCTTTGCAAACCCTAGGCTTGCTGCAAGTCTTCTCCTTCTCTTCATCTCTTGCAATTTTTTGCTTCAGTCATGGCTACAGACAAATTATCCTTGAATACTATGATTCACCTTCTCACCACCAAGCTTTCTGCTGTATCTTCAATGGAAAAGACAGGTACAACATGTTCTTCGTCCGCAAGGTTTGTACGGACATCTTGATGGATCCTCCATTTGTCCTCCGCTTTCGGCGCCATCGCCGACCTCCTCCTCCACCGCCATTCCTGATGATTCTTCAACCAAGGCGCAAGAAGATGCAGACGCTGCTGCCAAGGCTTCCCATGATGCTTGGGTCTCCGAGGATCAACGCATTTGCAGTCTTCTCTATTCCTCTCTGTCGTCGGAAGCGGTGAATGAAGTCTCCCACTGTGAAACTTCCAAGGAAATGTGGGATGCTTTCGCCACAGCCTATCAACACCGCAGCAGGACCTCGGTGTTCAGTCTTCGCCAACAAGCTGGACTTCTCCGCAAAACGTGTACCGTACATGAGTTACACCTTAGTTTTATGTCGATTTTTTAGCAATTATCTGTTATGGGCAGCCCCGCTGCCAATGATGAAAAGCTTTTATGGTTTTTTATGGCTTTAGGCCATGAATATAAGGATTTTAGTGGGTCTTTGGTTAATCGTGATCCAATTCCGGAATATGTTGAAGTTGTGAATTTAGCTAAGGGACATGAGTCGTTTTTGAAAACGTTGGATAGTATGAAGGGGCTTTCTGTTCAGGGACAGACCAGTACTGGTCATGTTGTGTTCCTGGCTTCGTCGCAGCAGCAGGATGGTGGCGTGTGTGATCACGCGCCGGGAGGTGGAGTGCGTGGTGGCGGCGCGTGGCGCCCACGTGCGCCCAATCCGGGGCGGTTTGGCGGCCGCCGCTCTGGTCATGGTTCCTGGAGGTATTCTGGTCGAGGTTTTGGGTCCAGATCTCCTGCTGGTCTATCCAATAAACAATGTTACACTTGTGGTGGTTTAGGTCACATTTCGGCGCAATGTCCTTCATCGACTCCTTGTCCAACGGTTCAGGCACATGTTGCTCAGCAATATCAGCCATATGCTCCCTCCTATGCTACTCAGCAAGTTCAGCCAACTCTTCCTACTGAGCCGTCTTTTGTTGCTTCAGACTGGTATATTGATTCGGGCGCCATAAATCATCTGAGCTCCTCCGCCTCGAATCTTTCGAGCATCACTCCATACCATGGTAATACTCGAGTTTCTGTTGGCAATAGAGCTTCTTTATCTATTACTGTTGTTGGTGATGCTCAAATTTCTTCAAAATTGCATTTATCTGATGTGTTGCTTGTGCCTACTATTACTAAAAATCTTTTGTCGATAAGTAAGATTACTAGAGATTTGGGGGTTCTTGTTATATTTGATGACAAGTCTTTTACTATTCAGCACAAAATAACCAAGGCAATTCTGGGGCGCGGACACAGTGAAGATGGGTTGTATGTGCTGGATCGTGGTGAAGAAGCCCTTCTTTCGTTTGTTAGGCAGAATAATAACCGAGCATCTTATGAAACTTGGCATACTCGGTTAGGACATGTGTCGTCTAGTATTGTTTCTTTACTGCATAAGAATGGTTTTTTGACTCTTACTTCAGTTTTGCCAAAACCCAGTATTTGTGAGCCCTGTCTTATGGCTAAAGGACAAAAGTTATCTTTTTCTGATAATCCCAAACGTGCTGATTGTGTGCTTGATCTTATTCACTGTGATTTATGGGGACCATCTCCCGTACTATTTGGGAATGGGTTTTCTTACTATGCCGTCATTGTGGATGACCATTCTCGATTTTCGTGGCTTTACCCCCTTCGTCGAAAATCAGATTTCGTTAACATTTTTTTCCAATTTGAGGCGCTGGTTGAGAATCAGTTTTCTTCCAGGATTAAGGTGTTTCGGAGTGATGGTGGTTCTAAATTTTTGAACTCTCGTTTGCAGTCTCATTTTGGTATCCGTGGCATTCATCATCAGGTTTCTTGTCCCTACACACCTGAACAGAATGGTCGTGCAGAGAGGAAGCATCGGCATATTACTGAGATGGGGCTTTCTATGCTTTTTCACTCCCACATGCCTCTATCATATTGGGACGATGCCTTTGCTGCTGCAGTATATACTATCAATCGTCTTCCAACTCCTGTGCTGAATGATATATCCCCCTTTGAGGTGTTGTTCGGTCGTCCTCCGATATACTTGAATTTTCATCCCTTTGGATGTCGAGTTTTCCCTTATGTTCGCCCGACTGCTGCCCACAAGCTTGCTCCCCATAGTCTTCCTTGTGTCTTTCTCGGATATAGTGCCCATTATAAGGGATTTCGATGTCTCGATACGAATACTGGCCGCATCTATATGACCAGGCATGCTCATTTTGATGAGACCTATTTTGCTTTTTCCACTTCAGCCTCTGAAGCCTTGTTCACATCTCTGGATGTTGCCGCATTCATTGACCCTGATCTGCCTTCTGCTGTCGACGATGCTGTTCGACCTGTTGACTCTCTGGCTTGCTCTATGTGTTCTGATTCAGTTTCTCCATCAGTCACAGTGCCGTTACATGTTTCTACAGTCTCCACCGAGGATTCTCCCACTACCAGTTCCAGTGTATCTCCGGATTCTTCCACCTCATCGTCTGATCGGTCACTGTCCTCCTCAGATAGTATTCCCTCTCCATCACCTCCTGCTATTTCCATCCATCCTATGACTACCCGCACCCGAGATGGCACACAGGTTGTTCGTAATCTGGGTCCAGAGTTTGAGGTCTTTGGTCTTGTTGCTTAGTTGCTGGCTCAGAAAGAACTGCGTACTTTTCGTACTGCTTCTCAAGATTCGAAATGGGTCTCCGCTATGGACGAGGAGATGACTGCCCTTCGTCAGCAGCACACGTGGGATTTAGTTCCGTGTCCTCCCGATGTCAACATTGTTGGCTCCAAATGGGTGTATCGACTGAAGTATCGTCAGGATGGTTCCCTGGATCACTATAAGGCTCGCTTAGTAGCTCGGGGCTTCTCTCAGATTCCGCGTTTTGACTTTGATCACACATTCAGTCCTGTGATCAAAGCTAGCACTGTACGCACTGTGCTTGCCATTGCCACTATGAGGAGATGGCCGTTACATCAGCTGGATGTTAAGAATGCCTTTCTCAATGGCGTTCTGGATGCTCTCGTCTATATGGCTCAACCTACTGGCTATCAGGATTCTGCTCATCCTGATTATGTCTGTCGTCTGCGAAAGGCGATTTATGGTCTCACACAGGCACCCCGTGCCTGGTTTGAGCGATTCAGTGCTTTTGTTCGGAGTCTTGGTTTAGTCGGTAGCCTATCAAACCCATCGCTGTTTGTATTCTCTCGTGGCCCCGTGGTAATTTACCTGTTGGTCTACGTTGATGACAATATCCTGATTGGGAATGATGTTCCTGCCATTCGACAGTTTATTGCTCGTGCTGATCGTGAGTTCTCGGTTAAGGATCTTGGGGCTCTCAGCTACTTTCTTGGCCTTGAAGTTTCTCCTACTTCCACTGGTGTATTCTTGGGACAGGCCAAGTATGCTCAGGATATTCTTCACAGGGCAGGGATGGCTGATGCCACTCCAGTTTCCACTCCTTTTTTGCCGTTATCTCAGCTCCATAGTAGTACCAGTGCTCCGTTTCACAATCCGAAGCTGTTCCGTTCGCTAGTTGGTGCTCTTCAGTATCTTACCATTACCAGGCCTGACTTGTCTTTTGCAGTCAATTCAGTGAGTCAATTTCTTCAGGATCCTCAGGATGATCATTTTTCAGCTGTTACTCGGATTCTGCGCTATGTTCGTGGAACGCTTCATTGCGGTCTGAATTTTTCGGGGGAAGGCATCTATGAGATTATTGCTTATTCTGATGCAGACTGGGCCCGTTGTTTAGAGACTCGTCGCTCTACTTATGGCTATGCTGTATTTCTTGGCGGTAATCTTGTTTCCTGGAGTACCAAGAAGCAGCCTACTGTCTCCCGATCCAGTTCTGAATCCGAGTATTGGGCTTTGGCCAACACGGCGTCGGAGGTTGTCTGGCTTCTCCATCTTCTTCGGGATCTTCAATTTCCACTTCAGGGTCCGCCTCAACTTCTTTGTGACAATAACAGTGCCATTTTCCTTGCTGAGAATCCTATCGCTCACAAGCGGGTTAAACATATTGACATTGACTATCACTTTGTGCGGGAACTGGTGGCTAGTCATAAGCTTCGTGTTAGTCATGTCCCGTCCTCTCTACAGGTGGCTTACATTTTCACGAAATGACTGAATCGGGCTCTATTTGAATTCTTTAGATCCAAGCTTCGCGTTTCGGTCAACCCGACGCTTCGCTTGAGGGGGGGTGTGAAGATTGAAGATTAATGTTTGAAGATAAGATTGAAGATTAATGTTTGAAGATTAATACCATAAATTGAAGATTTAGATTAATGTTTATCTCTTGTATAGTAGGTCCTTACTTGTATCTATTTATAGCATTGTAAATTCTAATGAAAATCATCTTGGGAATTCCCTCTTTCATAAATAATTCAAATTTCATCCTAATTTTGACCCCATTTGATAGGAAAAATGGATCTACTATGGGCGATTTACATGCATTAAGTGTGTGACCAACAACAAACATGAAACAGGGACGTAGCCGGCATGGAAGAAGGTGGCTACGCCGACAATAATGAAGAGAAGTGTGGTGCATACGGGATCCAGCACCAGCGGCCAACAACAGGAGAAATCAAAAAATTCATAAACTAAAATGAAGGAGGATGATAGTGAGCTGGAAGAACAGAGCAAATCACCAATTGAGGTACGATCTGCTATTGAATTGACAAACTTTGAGAAAGTAGAGGTGAAAACTGAAGATAAGCCATGGGTTGATGTTATCAAAGGAAATAGATTACATTCTAATGGACTGAAAATTGATTATACTGCCCCTAGTGTGGTCGATGTTGAAGTAAAATTGAAATTGAAGAAGATGATGTGAAATATGAAATTGAATTTTGGAAGAATGCTCTTATCATGTATGTTTTGGGGGTGATTTAACTATGTTTGTTGTCAAAAACTATAGGATGAGGTTCTGTTCTTTTGTTGCTCTACCTAAGCTGTATTACAATAAGAAGGATATTTTCTGTTAAGATTTAAGTCGAAAGAAGATCGGGATGCTATTATGAGCTGGGCCCCTTACACGATCTTTAATATGAAAATATTTTTACATTTGTGGAAGCCCAATTTTGAGATGAAAAAGCATATGATTAAAAGCTCTGTCTATATGGGTGAAGTAACCTAAACTACCACTGCATCTTTGGGGAATTAAAAGTCTTAGGAAGAATGGAAGTGTGAGGTAAACCCATAGTGACTGATGAACGTACAAGTAGTAAATTGAGAGTATCATATGCAAGGATCTTAGTTGAAGTGGATATTACCCTAAAACTAAAGGAGAAGGTGATTATTAAAAATCTCGAAGGGGGGAAATTTTGTCAGGAGATTGTGTATGAGTGGAAACCCACGTACTGTGATAAATATGAAATGGAAGGACATCAGTGTCAGGGCTGGAAAATACAGCAGAAGGTGATACAAAAATGGTAGGTCAAGAATAATCAAGAAAGAACTGAGACTATGCAGGAGAATGGTGGAGAAAAACATGGTAGCAAAGTGCCTTCACAAAATGAAAATGATGGAGACAATTCAAGTAGCAAAACGAAGATAAAGGGGGAAGTAAGTGTTGACAGATAAAGGTAGGAGAAAGGAGGAAACAGGATCAATCAATGGGATAGAGCTATCAGTTTGCGGATTTGAGAAGATCCAACTAATGATCATGGGCTTTGCCCATGTTAGTAACCTAGAATGTAAGGGGGCTTAATAAAGCAGCTAAAAATAGTGAGATTAGCTCCCGTCTCAATGCCCTAAATTTATCAATTGTTGTGATGGTGGAAATAAGAGTAGAGGAGGAAACATTTGATGCTATAAGGACAAAATTTGGTGTTAAATGGAAGTTTGTAGACAATTACAATGATCACATAAATGGCATAATTTGGGTGATGTGGATTCAAACAAAATTCAAGTGAAGAAGATACAAAGCTCATATCAGCTTGTACACTGAAGTTTGGTCACTAGTTGAAGAAAAAATGTATATTACTGCTATATATGCTGCAAATCTGCTCAATAGGAGGAAGAAGTTGTTAAAAGACAGAGAAAATATCCAAGGCCAATACATTAGAGCTGAGCCTTGGATTATTTTAGGGGATTTTAACAATGTATTGAGAATGAATTGCAGGATTGGTTGAACTGAGGTGATGATGAAAGAATACTGTGATCTGGATGAGATGATGAACATTGTAGGACTGTTTGAATGTGAAATGCAAGGAGAATATTATACTTGGTCGAATAGATATTGGGATGGGACCATTTACTCAAGGATATATAGAGTAATTGGTAATGTGGAATGGTTTCAGAGCTTCCCAAATGTTGTAGTTAAAGTTAATGAACCAGGTGTTGTTGATCATGCAATGCTAGTTGTTAGTATGAACGAAGTCATTAATAAGAAGCCCGGGGTTTCTAAAATTTTAAACTGTATGATGGAAAAGGCAGGAATTCAGGAGGTGATGAGGAAGAACTAGGAGATGCCAATGGAAGGTCAGCCTATGCATGTGTTGTGGAGGAAACTAAGCAGGCTGCAAAAAGACTTACAGGTGCATATGAAGCAGCTATATGGGGTGAAAGAAAAGTTGGATTATGCCAGAAATGAATTGATAGATGCACAAAGAGATGTGAACAGTGACAAGATAAATATTCAGAAGATACCGAAAGTAACAATCTGCACACAGGGGGTTTTGAAAT
The DNA here is from genome assembly GCA_037428765.1 of Rubia yunnanensis. Taxonomy (NCBI): domain Eukaryota; kingdom Viridiplantae; phylum Streptophyta; class Magnoliopsida; order Gentianales; family Rubiaceae; genus Rubia; species Rubia yunnanensis. The sequence continues at coordinate 17,069,751 of CM075066.1, forward strand.
GAAGAGAGTTGGATGGAAAAAAAAATTCAAGGCAGAAGGCTAAAGCTGATTGAATGAAACTTGGTGATGAGAACAATTTATATTTTCATGCCACTGTTGGGGAAAAAAGAATAAACTAACTGGGATCACAGTACTTGGTAAGGAAGATGGCAGTAGAATTACTGAGCATGATGAAATCATAAAATTTCATGAAAATTTGGTGGGAAAACTGTAGGAAGACTAGAAGGAGTTGACATCACCAAAATGAGAAGGGGAAATTCATTGAGCTCTGGGGAAAGAATGAAGCTAGTGAAGGAGGTGGATGAAGCTGAAATCTGGAATGCATTAAAGAAGAACTAAAAACACCATGTATGGATGGATTTAATTCAAATTTTTCCAAAGCAAACTGGAAAATAGTTTAAATGGATACTGTGGAGGCTGTTAAGTATTTCTTTGAGATTGGGAAGATGTATAGGGCTATAAAATGTGCCTTAGTGACTTCGATACCTAAACATCTGCTGCATCAAAGGTCACATATTATAGGCTTATATCATGTACAACAATTGATAAGATCATCTCAAAAATACTAACAAAAAGGCTGAGTACAGTAATTAGAGATTTGGCAAATGAAACTCAGGCAGCATTTGTAGGTCTATACATGAGCACATAATGCTGGATTTTGAGCTTATAAGAGGCTACACAAAGAAAGGGAGAGCTCCTAAATGTATGCAAAAACTGAATTTTCAAAAATCATAACTTATTTCCCAGTACCTATGAAGAATTATTTTCAAAAATTAAAAAGGCCACCTAAACATTTATAGCGCGTTTTTTCAATATATTGTTGGGGTGAAGGTTATGGTATTGCCCTAAGTTATTATTTCTACATAATCCTACTAGTTGCAATTACTGTAGTATAGATAATAAAAGTTAAAATAACTATTCATATGTTTATAAGTGTCATAATTCACTGTTCATTAATAAAGTAGACACTTTTGAAATTGTAAAAATTAATAAATATAAAAATTATTGTGTGAGATTTTGCTACATTCCGTATTGTATATATAGAACATTTATTCTTTATAATTTTTAATTAAACGTATTTTAAGGTACTGAATTCAGATAAAATCTTGGGAAAAATCATCTTTTCATAAATATATAGAAAGGAAACATTTAATTAGAATAATATGAAATTGGAGTTTATTTAGAGTAAAATATATAAGTTATATGTTACTAATTTATATTTTTAGTTAGAGTCCTTCTCCTGTGAGACTGTCTTATGGTAAGACGAAGGACCAAATACAAATAAGAAGTGTATAAAACAAAAGTTATTCAAATAAAATGCAACAAATAAGAAAATTCTGCCTCACTCCCATACGATACTTTCTGGTTTAGATACACTCGCGGCGACGCTTTCCGACCTATCTTAGCCCCTTTCGACTCATCATTCGAAACATGATGTGTGATTTCAGTGGTTGGAACTTCTTTATCGTTGGTTTCACCTCGTTGTGGTTTCCTAGACGGGACGTGAACGACCAGGTTTTGCCTCGGCCAGATACTGCATCGCTTTCAGAATGGTAGGATTTTGCCCCTCGAACGGCTAGATTTGCGTCAATTTAGGGTGTTCCGGGGTCAAGTTTAGGGCATCAGTTCCCGCCATCAGTTTGTGGTATTTACTTTAGTTTGGGTGTTTCCCGACCCGGTTGACACCGGGTTAGTATTTCCATCGCCAGTCTCAACGACGAACTTCAACGGCTCACGGGAAGATATGTTTTTTTGGTGACCTCCTGAAGCTTAGACCAACGTTGTTAGCCGGATATAGACCCAAAAATGCTGATTCAAATTTGGCCAATTGTCCATTATTTTGGGCTTGTCGGGCCTACTGTATATGTGTCAAACTAAAATATAACATTATATTAAATTAATTGAAACATTAAACAAATTTGTTTAAATATCAAAGAGAAAATTAATATATTCATAAAATTATAATAGTTAAAAATCAAATAAAAACACTAAAAGATTAGATCAAAATTGAAATAATATAACACTGAATAAAACACTAAAGAAATACTACATATGATCAAACTAAATAGAGTCCGTCTCTTGAAAGACGGTCTTTCCATAAGTTATGGAAAGACCAAGGTTCAAAGTGTAAATTACAAGAAATGAAGATAAAATTTTTGGGTTGCATGAACCGGGTTATAAATTTTATAACTACTACATGTTGCATACTAAAATTTTAATATTGCAACTAAGACCTTTTACTTTTTATTATTATAATCAAACCCCGTCTTTCCATAAGCCTATGGAAAGACCGTCTTTCCCAAGACTTTGCCAACTAAATAAGCATCTAAATAAAACATTAAAATTGAGATTGAAATAGTTTAACATCAAATAGAATCCTATAACAAACATTTAAAAATTGAGCTTCTAATAAAAACACTGAAAAACACATCAAATTTCAATATAAAAACATCAAATAAAAATACACATAAATCTAAAATTATTAAAAGGTGCAACAAAATGTGAAAGTGATATCAGAAAAAATAAAATATCAGTACTAAAAATAAAAAAGTTATTTCAAGCTATTGAAATATCACGGACACAATAAATAAAATTTAATATTCCCAAAAAAGAACATTAAAAAAAATTAACATCTAATGGATACACTGGAAAAAAAAATCAAATTATAATATTAAAACATCAAATAAAACACATAAATTTTAAAAGAAAAATGTGCTAATATAACTCTCAGTTCTTTCATAAGTACTAGTATAACCCTCAAATTTTCAAAAGTGCTCTTCTACCCATGACTGACATTCAAAAGCGTAAATATAACCCTCTTGCCAAAAACAGTCATTGACAAGTCAAATTTTAGTGTTGACAGGATTGAAAAATGACCAAAATAGTCCTAATCTATTTTTCAGTTTAATCTTGGCCAATTTTATCCCTAAAGTGGGCCCCACTGTTAGAACATAAACAAAAATCTTAGTGCTATATTAGCACTTACATAAAAAACAGAGGGTCAGATCAGAACATTTTGAAAAGAGTTTTGATGATTTTTTTTCCGATCTGATCCTCAGTTTTTAAAATAATGTTCTTATACAAGCTTAATATTTTTGTTCATGTTTTAACGGCGGGGCCCACTTTAGGGGTGAAACAAGCTAAAATTAAACTGAAAAATAAAACAGTGGTATTTTAGTCATTTTCAATCTGGCCAACGACGGTTTCCAACAAGAGAGTTATATTTGCACCTTTGAATGTCAGTCGTGGGTATATGAGCACTTTTGAAAACTGGGGGTTATATCAGCACTTAGCAAAAAAACTGGGGGCCATCTAAGCATTTCTCATATTTTAAAACATCAAAGTGTGCAATAAAATGTAACACTAATTATAAAAAAAAATATCATTACACAAAATTTAAAAACCATTTCATGCAATTGAAACATCAATGGTACATTGTATAAATATATAATATTCAAAAAAAAAGAAACATCAATATCAATTTTTAAAAGGACACCTGGAAAACTAACACATCATCAAAATGAAAGTATAAACTATATTAGAATTTAAGATAATAAAACATCACTAGTTAATGTCAACATGTATAAAATGTCAAAATTTTAACATGCAAACAGATAATTTACAATAAAAGAAAAAAAACTAACTTTAAAACACACGAGTTTAGTAAAAAAATAAGATTCTTCAAAAACATCGCAACGTTTTGTTGAAAAAACAAGCACTCGAAATGAAACATCAAGTTTGGTATTAAAAACCCACATATTGCGCAAAAATGAAGAAAAATTGATCTGTGAATTTCTCCTACCCGGATTCTTGATCCACGAGATTTTTATGGCATGGAATCATTAATTCCTCAATTATATATTTATGCCCAGAAACCCCCAAAAAAGTGATATCTGCATCCCAGATACCTCCTTCCTCTCTAAAAATTTCTTAAATTATATTTGAAACCCCATCTCTAATTAAACTTCATAACATTGAACATTAATCCTTGGTCTTGGTGTGAGACGGTCTCGGTGTGAGACGGTCTCGGTGTGAGACGGTCTCGGTGTGAGACGGTCTCACACAAAACTTTGTCTTTTAGTTAACTTTTTTTTTGTGATTCTTATTTTTTTATTTGTAACTTATAAACATTTTCTTTAAATGTTCAATACAAAACATTATAACTTTAGTTTGAAACAAAAACATTAAATTATAAAAAAAAAAAGTAGAATTGCAATTGACTCTCTGGATTTTTCATACTTTATGGAAAAACTGTTTCCTAAATTTATAAAATCATTCATAATTAATAGTTAAAAAAGTGGTAAGACACCTATAGATGAACGGATGGAGTAACACAATGTTTTACTACTCTTTGAATGCTTCTTCTGCAACGGAAATATGTCAAGAATCCAGATTGATACTCGCAGTAAAATACTCCAACAATCCAAATTCGAGGACAGAACGCCAGCACATTAGCCCCACAAAAAGTAGGAAAATTAGCATCATGCAATTCTTACAGCAAGAAGATGGATACGCTGTTGTTTAATGCTCAACCAGTTAGTGATGACATTTGACATTAGAATAAAGAGAAATTAGAGCAGTAAGCACTAACCTTGATTTTGAAGGGTTGTTGGGATCTTGCATGAACAAAAATACAGGTGAAAATAAGCAGAGATGGGTGAAGGAAGGAGACAGCACCAAAGCAGCTCATTTGGGCACAAAACAGGAAAAGATGAATATGGTGGGTTGGCCATTTGGGGTTTCTTTTCAGTTGTTTTTTGTTCTCCTTTCTTTATTGCATTCTCTCTTTTTGCTTTGCTTTGGAGGACTGACATGATTCCAGTTGATTTACACACTCACACTCTCAGTATAGTGTATTCAAATTTTCTGTAAAAGGTTTAAAGGCAACTTCTTGCTTTATGCATCAGATTACCAAGGCCACTCTAATAAATACTTTTCCTCCCATCTCAAATTACTACTTCCTCCGTCCTAAGGGGAATCTGCACACTTTCCTTAAAAGGGTGCGCAGGCAAATCTGCACCTTTTTTTATCTTTCCATATTTGCCAAAAAAATTGACATGAATTCTCAAAACTACCCCCAGCATATTTCAAGTTTTACCAAAAGACCAAAATGGGTTATGCTAATTTGGGCCCAAATCCATTCAGCTAAACCCAAGTATAATTAAACTAATCCACCTAATTCACCAAACCCATTTTCAACTCTTTAATACTCCCAACTGTTTCCAATTCAAGAATAAGATTTGGTTTGATCTTATCTCTTCTCCACCGAAAGTAGCATCCAATGAATGCTTCTTGTGATTGTAAAAAACTGAACTCTCCTTTATTTGTTCCACACTTTTCCACACCTCGTTCATTTCGTCTGTTTTCCTTTCACACGCTCTTCCCTATCTTCCTCTTCCTCCTGAAACCCTAGTTCTTATTTTTTAGCATCTTCTCCCAATTCCCGTTGCTATTTTACCAGTTTTTGTTAGGTCCATTAAATATCATCCATCTTCCCCCTATCGTCGCTGAGATTTGGTGCGTTTTGAATGTTGTTTCACACTAATTCCACCGGTCAATCATGTCGGAGGTGTTCGTTGTGCTACATTTTGGATTCATACAGTAAATCAGAGTTTGTCCCTGAGACGGAGGCGGATGATGCCACCTTCGCCTGGAGGTTTGACGCAGCCCTCGGGGAAACAGTGGTCAACGACCATAGTGAAACTCTCTCCACTCCAGATCCGGGGGAATCTGGTATGGTCGAGCCTCGGGATAATGTTAAATCTCCCACCGGCGATTAGCATGGTGAAAAAAATGTTGGAACACGCCACGATGAGCACGGTTTGGGGCCTCCCAGCCGGTATTTCACTGGTGGTGAAGGTACGGGGCACGTCGTTGAGGCAACGCACTTCCCCTGGGACACAAATGTTCCAGAGGACCCGGAGGACACCTTGTATGGCAGCAACAAAGTGCTTTACCTGTTATGCCCTTGGTTGCGGGAGGAGCACAACACCAGGCGGCGCAAACCCTAGATCTGGTGGTGTTTCATTACATACATGCCCAAAAAAAATATAAGTCCCCAAGTTCATATTATTAGGGTTAGTTCCTTTAAAGTCTCGTTGCAGTGGTACGCTTATTTTCCTCCATGATTCTAACTTTTGTGTTCTATGCTCAGATATTCCCATAAATATACATGAAGCATTCATTGGATGCTACTTTCGGTGGAGAAGAGATAAGATCAAACCAGATGTTATTCTTGAATTGGAAACGGTTGGGAGTATTAAAGAGTTAAAAATGGAAGAGTTCGGTCTTCAACTGAGGTGAAATCATTCCTCCCATGAATGTAACTTTTAATGTGTTATGTGCGAGAGCCACTATTTGCTGCAGTTGCTCGATGATATATTTGTGATATTAATGTCCACATTTTGTACAGAAAATAGTGTATACTGCATGCATATTTATGTGCGAGAACACCTGATTGCTTCAGGTGTTTGAGGATATACGTGAAACTGTTCTCAGAACCTTTGTATTTGTGCATCTTCCCCGAATTTTGCTGATGTGTTGAAGCCTGAGTTTGTTGTAGCATCTTGTGCATTTAGCGTGTATTTGAACATAATAATAACTTTGAGCATCGTCCCTGATTGTTGCCTGGCTGTAACATTGAGCATTGTCCCTCAATATGGGAAATATTAGAGAGTATGTGGTTTTAAAAAAGTTAAATTTCATTAACAAAATGAATATTTAACCGGGGTTGGTCTTAGAACATCTCATTCACACCAAAAGTGGGATGTTCTTGGCTTGCAAAATATGCCATCAAACCAACCCCCAAAATGTTTAAAATTTTGCATCTAAAACCTAAGGCATGCATAAGTGGCAGCATAGTTTCATCTACTGCCCCTTTACTGATTAGATCTCAATGCTGCCCCTTACAACCTCCTCACTTACTTGCAGTGATCTTGGCAGAGTTCCTTCCCTTATGTGTTTGTCCTTGTTCATGTGAGGCATCTTGTAGTTGTTTGACCCGTGTGCTTTCAGTATTTCTATCATTGACAGTTGATGTGTAAGAAATACCTTGTTCAAAGTGATCGCATCTTCTATTTTGTACACTGATTGCACTGCTGCCATTAACTCCTCAACATTAGATGATGTCTGTTCTTGTTGTAAGCTTTGAATGGAGTTGAAAAATCCCAAGTCTAGGATGTTATAATCGGGTGAGTTTGCTGGTTGGCTGACTAAGTGTATGTTAAAACCATCTGATTCAGCAAATTCCCTGAATTCTGGATCATGGTTGAATATGTGTGGCTTTGCATTATCTTGTTGAATATGTATGAATTTGCCCAAGATGTGAGATGGGCATCTTGCCTTGATTGCTAGGATGACTTCTTTGATTAGCTTCTCTCTTGTGACATCTCTTGTGATTTTTGGTACTGGAGCCTTTTCAACAGTCTCTGCTGGCTTGTTCTTACTATTTTTTATTGCTACTTGATCTTGAACGAATGGAAATATACCTAGTTTACCATCAAATAACAGTTCACCATCATCCCCCCATATTGATCTGCTTACCGCACATATAAACATTAACTTTGGGACATGTGACTTGTATTTAGCTGTGCGATACGGCTCCGGTTCATCCGGGGCCAGTAGGTACCTGACTGTTTCTTGGCTTATATAAAATCATTTCTCATCTAAGTGTATAACATGGTCCATTGATCTAAATCTTAGTTCGGCATCTAGCTTTTCTAAAACAAACCACACACGTGATACCTTATTGTATTCTATGAGAGCTGGTTTGATGTTGTTTGTGTGGCTTTTTATCACCTTGGATGCCACTGCCCGTTGAACACTACTATTCCCTATGCTGAGTGCTTTTGATGTACCTCTAGTAGTGCGCCTCTTCAATGCAGGCAATGATTTCAATTCATCGAGGTTGATTTCCTTCTTGTTCTTCGGAGGGTGGCCTGTCATCCGATGATGCAAGTCCAGAGGTCTTCCTTGTGACATTTGAGCTCGAGTAAGAGCCCAGATGGTGCTCATTGTTCGTATAGAACATTCAAAAATTGCTGCTACCAACAAACGTGTCGAATGCAAGAGCTTCCCATCCTTGTGATGCTCCGGCAAAAACTCCCCCAAATGCTGCCTCTCCTCTTTGTCAAATTCTTCCGCATTGACCCTAAAAAAAACTCAATGAGGAATGGGAAGATGCAAAACTCTGAGAGCAACTAGCACCCTCGGGTGAGTGGGGACGGCTCGATGAAGTGTAAAAACATACCAGAGGGTTTCCCAAAAACCCAAACTTTTATTGGGTTTGGGGTTTGAAGCCGTGACTGAACCTTTTTGGTGCCTTCTTGATTTTTTTTCTTCGTCGTTTTTCACCCTTTCTGGTGCCTTAAATGTGTATGTATTTATAGAGTAGGGTTTTTCTGTTGGGTGAATTTTTTTTATCTGTAACAGTTACTGTACAGTTCACAGAATAATTTTTGGCACCACCCATGTTGACAAAATAGCGGGAAATGCACAGGAAATAATGAGGGAAAAATTATCCCTCCTAATTGGCCTTTAATTTTTCCATAGTATCATTTCAGAAGTAGCACGTGGGTAGGGAGGCAGGCTACAGTGGGGTCCAGGGGAAAAAATCTGCAGAGATTTACTGGGATGGAGGGAGTAATAGTCTCTCTTTTCTATCATAAGGTTCACTTTTAATATTTTACAGTAAACACTATTAAAATTTGATCATATAATTGAATAGATATATAAGCAATAATATTATTGTATGTGATATTGTTAGATTAATCGTAATAAGTAGTTTTTATTTATTGGTTTTTTATTGTTACCGTTATTATACGTAATTAAATATATTAACGGTCAAATATATTTTTTGAATACCGTGAAAAAAACAAATTATATTCAGTGTATGGTGGGACAGAGAGAGTATAACCTTTTGTTAAATCAAAACTGCTTTATTTTGACATTAAAATTCAACTCACTAAAATATTATAATAATTATTATTTTTAGATTCATATGCGTACTTTAAAGCAAATATTCTTAAATTTTTGAATAATAAATAATGAATGGTATTAATAGTGAAATAACTTATGAAATTTGTTGGGTGTATCAACTCAAATCTCATAGTGAAAGTGGAAAGAGTAATTGCTCTTCATATAAGTGATAATTTAAATTAGAGTAGTTCTCGCGGTCTGTTCATAAGTTTATGAATATACCACTTATTTTTTATCTTATATACTGCATTTGCTAAATTACATACAAAATTAAAAAATTTTAAAAATATAATTTTATATCATACAATTTATATATTTTCACCTTCAAATACATCTTATTACTTGTTTTAACTTATAAAATATAATATTTAACTTTTATAAAAAATTACAACGTAAATGTGAATCCCTCTGTAAACTGTACATAATCTTATGAAAACCCCGTCTTTCTTGAGATTTTCTCTTTTAACTTATTAGTATGATGTTTATTGGAGGAAGTCATACATAAATATCGTAGTATTTAGGATCAAAACTAACAATATCACATTAACGGGAGGTATAATCTATATAATATTTTATCACATGTGTATGCATACGGAGTACTTCAGTTTTAATACTACTCCCTCCGCCTCAACATAAATAACATAATTGTGATATTCGTCTATTCAAATTGACACAATTTGAATACTACCTAAAATTATAAAGAAACATACATTGTTAAATTCTAAAAATATTCTATTTAAATTTAAAAAATTTCAAATTAATCTCTCTATTTTTACAAAATGCTGTTTCTTTTTCATATTTATACGTATTTTATTAGTTTGCCTAAAATATTGTATCATAAGCAATTATACTATTCCCCCGTTCCATCTGTCTTTGTACGGTTGACTTTTGTAAATTTATCAAAATTATTTTTGACCTTTAATATCTTTACTTGTGCACATTTAAAAATAATAAAAAGTTGGTATTATGAAAATAGATGTTACGAAAAGTCTAATAAGATTTCACGTGATAATATTATCTTATATATTACTCGATTTTTTACTTTTTTTAATTAACTAATTTTGACTAAATGAATAGTGCTTGCGCAAATTCAGTTGGGACAGAGAGTAATTCAAATAGGAGTGAGGGATTAAATAATCTTTTAAAAGTCATACTCCCTCTATTTTGTTATTTATGGTACACTTACAGTAAATGAATATTTTCTTTTATTTGACATTTTTCCCATTTTTGGCAAGATTGCTTTAATTCCATTCACTCATTATACTTTTTACTTTTTTACATTCAATTTCATCCACTCATTTTGTTCACCTAAATCCAAGCACTTAGAGATATGGTATCTAAATAGTAAAATGGGTAGAGTATTTAAAAGGTTAAGAAGATCAGGGAAGGGTGCACTTTTACTAAAGCATTTAAATTTCAAGCCACCAATGCAAAATACTACCCACAACTCAAAATTCGAGCATATGGAGGGGTGCAATTTCTTTAGAGCATGTGAAATGGAGTTTTCATAGCGGTTCCAGAGTATATAGAGGGATGCAATTTTTTTAGAGCATGTGAAATGGGATTTTCAGAGCAATTCCAGAGCATATGGAGGGATGTAATTTCTTTAAAGCATGAGCCATGGGAGTTCCAGAACGGTTCCAGAACCGGGTTCCACTTATGTGGAACGAAGGGTCGGTTCTCCAAAGCTAAAACCACTCACCTCTTTCTTTATGTCAAGCCACACGTGAAGCCTCGGCCATGGCCTTATGCAGCTTCCATTGTATTTCCTCCTTGCTGCCATATGGCAGCCTCTGATTGAGCCACGTGACAACATTTTTTCCCACTTATATTTTTTTAAACTTTTTTTTGCTATTTAAATTCTGATTTTTAATATTCTGAATTTTATTTTTAAAAATCAAAATTAAATTTTGATTATTTTTCAAAATTGAAATTACATTATTTTAAACATAAAATATATCTTTTTAATTTTGGTTCATAAAATAATTTTTAAAAATTGAAAATAATTTTAAATATTAAAATTTAGAAAATAAAATTCGATTCAAAATTTACAAATGTATTATTAAATATCAAATTTTCAATTTATTTGGATAGACAAATTTATTTAAATTAAATATTGAAGATAAAACTAATGAGTAGAATAGAGAAAATCAAGCGGAGTCCATGGAATGGTTGCAAAGTGATTCCAAGCATTGTAAAGGGAAAAATGAAGTGGTTCCTTCGTAGTTCCAATTGCCGAGGAAGAGGAGAGAGATTGAATATTTAATAAACTGAATCCACAAGAGCGATTTCAGAGTTACTTTACCATTGTACATGGTCTTATGCCTTGTTTATCGGTGACCGCAACAACCTCGCAAAAGAAAAGACCAAAGTTGACTCTTACGAATTGGAGAAGGCGGACGTGGTCATTGACACGTGTCTCATGCCTATTTGTTGAAAATATATCAAATCAAATCCAATCTAATCTTTTTATTTCCTTATCTACATATTTGATTTTATATATTTTTTTATACTTTTGTAACAAAAATAATTGCAAAAGGTTACATTTTTCATTCTCTATAAATAGAGACCAATATTGCCATAGTTCAATGCACAACTCAATATTTCTCTTCTCCATACTTTATAAAAAAAGCTCTCTTCATTTTTGTAATTAGTGTTAATCATTTATCAGTAGGATTAACACGAATACTATTTTCTTCCATGGATCAAAACAATTCCAGTTTCTTTCTTTTCTTGAAGAGAATTTTAATTCACAATAAAATTCAAATACACAATATTATCAAATTTCACTGGCGTATTCAAACTTTGAAGAACCTTCTATATTATCAAAATCCACTTACGTATCAAAATCCACAATATTATCAATAATATTATTTAAGTATTACAATATTTAATTAATGATTTAAAATTTAAAATATACAATTTATATTTAATAATTAAATAATATTTAAAGAGTTAAAGTTTTTAGTTAGATTGGATCATTCATAAACCTTTAAAAAGAAATGAATCACCACCGCATGTGTAGCCCAAGTGGTAGTGGGCAATGTGGGGATACCCACGGTTCGAAGCTCGCTACGGCCGTGTGGGAGTCTGTTTCCCAAAGCGTGCGTGGCAACGCGCACGTGGCGGTGGGACCCTCCTGGTGACGGGCGAGTATGAACCAGCACTGTGGCCATGGTACTGGGTCAGTGTGACTTACCTCTCATGTGATGGCTGTTTGGTCGGCTGGCATGGACACCCTAAGGCTAGGTGTGATAGCCTTTTAAAAAGAAATGAATCAGTTGAATTTAAGATTGTGTAAATAGATAAGAGAGAGATAATATTTAATTGGAATATTAGGTCGGTACGAATAAACATGGTCTTATTGATTTGCGATTAGTGTAGGTCCGTGGAAACAGATTGGGTAGGAAAAACCAGGCAAGAAGTTGTGGGCATATAATCATAATGTTCACTCACTGACTGAATGACACTGAGCAGTATTAAGTTGGAAGAAATATGATGAATGATTCAGGTTATCTTAAAATATAGTAATTCGCTTGTTTCTTTATTAGTGACATCACAGGTTTAATTGCTGAATTTATGTAAAAAAAAGTGAATAAAATTGAATGAAGAAAGTAAAAATTAGAATAATTGAATAAAATTGAAAGAATCTTATTAAAAAGTGAAAATGTGCCAGTATAAAAGAAACAATTCAAAAAGAAAAGTGAATTAATAATAAAAAATAGAGGGAATATAACTGAACGACAAGAGCACTTAGAGTTATGATTAAGAGCATGGAAACATCAGTTGGGACACTGATTTGGTGTACTAAGAGTCTGTCATTCCAACTATTCTCGTCTATGCTCTCAAGTGCCGCTGCCTTGCCTAACAACAATCATGACCTTTAAGCCTTAAGGTGTTTTGGTCTTGGGTTCGCAATTGATTTTATCCTTATTTGTCACGAAGATATGGGTTTTAAATTTTGGATTGATTATTGAAAATTTAATGAGAAAATTAAGTGTTAAAATAATTCAATGTTTTGTACTCTCTGTTTCACTAATATTGGCACCATATGTTTAGGTGTTTGGATTTAGGTAGAGGAAATGAGTGGATGGAATTGGATGTAGAAAGTAAAAAGTAAAATTAGTGGATGCAATTGAAGGAATCTTGCCAAAAATGAAAAGTGTGTCAATATAAAATAAACATCCAATTAAGGTAAGTGTGTCATTAATAGAGAAACGGAGGAAGTACAAAAATGTTAAAATAATTTTAAGTTTTCATTGCTGAAATAACCCTGCCGACATTGACCGTGAAAAATGTTAATCATCCCGAAAATAACCAAAATAGCTCCTCTTAGTTTTATTAAAAAAATATTGAGCGATTTTACTTTTTTTTTTTTAAGAACACCACAAAAGAAACATTTTGAGGCTATATGGAAAGAAAAATCTTCCAGTGTACTAGGTAGAGTAATTAACATGGTGATTAGTTTCCAGTTGAAGATACTGTTGAAGATACTGTTGAAGATACTGTTGAAGATACTGATCTGTTTCTGAAGGAAGTTAGACTTTAAATGTTTAAAGTTAGAAACTAGTTGTTTTTAGGTCTTATTTGTTCATAAGCAAATTTTGTTCATCTTATCTTCATATTCATGCCAGATTTTATGGTCTTGCTCTAGTGTCTGGATGATTTAACTTGTAAGGTATAGATTTGTCCGGTTAGCAATTTGTGAAAATTATGCAAATATAAAATTACTGTATTGAAAAATCAAAGAAGGAATGATTGATATTTATGGAAGTTTGCGAAGAAATCTGAGAATGAAATATTTTGTCCATGGAGTTTAAATTCAGAATATATGAATTCCTATGGGATTATATTAGATTTATGAAAATTGAAATTGATTTTGATAAATATTCTTTGTGGAAGGATTTGAATGGAATATATCAATTCCTGGGATTAGATTTGGTGATTTCTATCTCCAAACGATTTGATTCTAATAAGAATATTTATGTGGAGAAGGAATTATATTTGCACATGACTTCATGCGTATCAGAATTGGACATGTAATAAAATTCATGTGTGCAATGACTTTCCATGTTGGAACATATGGAAAGCTAAAGCCTAAAATGTTTTTACCGTCAGCTGAATATTGCGTGGATATTTATTTATGGAAGAAAGAAAATTTCGCAATATGGTATTTTAGGCATGTGGTAAAGCATACTTGGTTTATGGAAAATTCCTATAATTAAGGAAAAGAATTTATGGGATATTTGAGCTAAGGAAAATCCTTTTTATTTATGAGATTTGGATATACTTCAGAAGCAGATAAGGAATATGAATATTATGGAGAGTTTTGATTTGCTCATGGACTATATATAGAGGAAATCACGACTGCATTAATCTCACAGACTTAATAGAGAAAATTTGCATGCAAATTTTATATCTTTCGAGAGTATTGCAAGAGTTAGAATTCTACGTTCCAACATACGTGACATGCTGTTCAAAGTTCAGAATCATATGTCGTAATTCCTCGGGAGGAGGAGATCCAGTGTCGACGAGTTTTGAGGTCAGGGGGAGTCTGATCAAGGCGGATTGGTAGCAAGGGGAGCTTGCAAAATTCACATGTTATACTTAGTTAAGATAAGTATATTGTATGGTATACTTTGTATTATATCTTTCTGATTAATAGATTCATTCTGAACTAGGCATGACCCCGCAGATGTAGGTGGATTTCACCGAGCTGCGTGACCAAGTCTCGTGTGTTCATGTTTTACTTTATTGCATACTTGGTTAGATAGGCTATGTTGGAACACAGTAGTAATAATTGAATTAATTAGGTAAAATCAAATTTCAGAACTGGTAGGTTGTATCTTAGTGAGTTAATGTATTCATGTTTATGGTTCAAGAACTGAGAAATTGTTAGTTTCGTGAATGAGATGCCTGAATTATGGTCCCAGCTGTCTAGTAAACGACCATGCCCTGTCCAGTTTGCATTTTCCCTAGCTTAACTAAAGTATGTTTTTGAGCTAAGTTATTAATCTCCTCGACCCTAATCCAGGTTTGGGGCATTTTATGATGATTAGGGGTTGACTACATAAACTTAGACCATAAGAATAGGCCTTGTTGCATTTTCCACCGAAGTTTAATTGAGAAGTTGTTTATCATGTTGTTCAATTTTTAAAAACCAAATCCATTTTTCTCTACTGGATACCACATTTTAACATACGATCACCAAACTCTTGTATACTGTGTTTTAGCCTGATTAGGATTCCATAAAACTTAGCTAAAAGTTTATGTATTTTATTCGCTGATGTGGTATGAACTCCTAAAACAATAACAATAACTATTGGTGGCGTAATTCAATGATGATTGTTCCTGCAAGAAACTCCCGTATTGCATCCAGAGTTATACTCCAATGCTTTAAGTCAGGAATAAACATATGATTAATGATGCCAAACCTGATATTATGGTGATGTTCGGAAGTATCTTATACCAGTTAAAAGATATTATGTTGAACTTTAAAATGATATTCATACGGGACATGAATTCTTCCTGGCCTGGACTATTAGTAAGCAGGTTCAAGCCAAGAAAGGAAATCATAATATTCTGGTCCCTACCTTTGAATTTCAAGTTAAATATTGATGGTTCTGTTCTCCGTAATGGCACATCAGGAGCATGTTGTATAGTTAGAGATAATTTTGGCCAGCCCATCATAGATGTAGCAAAGAGTTGGACCAGCTGCTCTTGCCTTTAAGCTGAAGTTGTTGCTCTATTATATGGCCTGGAACTAGTTATCCAACAACAAAGTATCGAGATAGAGATAGAGTGTGATTCGTTAAAATTGTTCAAATACAGTGGAAGGAGGTGCAGCTCAAGACTTACTAAAATCTGGAATATCCTGAAGCAGTTGGATTTCTCCATCACATATTCTCAGGGAAGCTAATAGCGTTGCAAAATCCTTAGCCAAAATTGCAAGCTCCTAATAGGTAAATCATGTTTCCTCTTCTGTAGGTCTCTCCCAAGAGGGATTAAAGGCAAAGTGTAGTTTGATTCAAAGTCCTTTCCATATGTTAGAACTAGGGCTGGTCATACTGACTCGTGGGTCAGCTGTCCTTTCCAGAGTCGGCTCAAAATTTTGGGTCAAATGGGTCGGGAAATTTTTTTCGTAGTTTTGGGTCGGGCCAAGTCACAAATTGACCCAAATCAGATAAATAGATACATGCAAAAGGAATACTTTATTTTAAAAATAAATTATTTTAAATCGTACAAATATTTCAGTAATAAATAAAGTTATAATTTATAGTACTACTCTTATCCTGAAAAATACATCAGATAGTGTACTTATAGAGTTCGATACAAATCAAATATCTGAACTAATAGCTTATTCTAATCGTACATGAGGGAAAGATTCCGACTCAGCTTCACTTGTCCATATATTTCTTTAGGTAAACCTGCATTGAAAAATGTACTATTTACTTGATTCTTGCTGGCCATTTTTGAGAGCAAATCTGCAACTCCATTTGCTTCTCTGAATGTGTGTACAATGGTGTACTCAAAATGCTGCAATAATTTCCAGACTATTTTTAGATCTTGTAGGCACTTCCAAGAATCTTGTATTGCTTTTTCACCATTCTTATAAAAATTTTCGAGTCACTTTCAATCTCTAGTTTGTGGATCTGATACTGATGTGCTTATTGTAGCCTGCGCAATAGAGCCAAAGTTTCAGCCTGCAAACTGGAATCAAATTTGATAATCTTAGTTAAAGCAACAATTACTTTACCCGTGTGATCTCTGATGATGCCTCCAACACATGAACAGTCATATTATAAACATGAACCATCAGTATTCAGCTTATAATGAGAAGGCAAAGTCCATTTAATGATTATGATTAGTTTCTTATTTTTTTCCCCTCTGATATAAAAGTGTGTGACAAATCCCATTCAAAGTCCATCTTGAAACCAATCTGTATATCTTTATTCTGATGTATTTTCCTGATTATACTTCATGTGTATGATTTTACACACTCAAAGGTATATGAACATCTAGCACACCATAAAAACCTTATAATGACACAAGGTATAACTCTAACAAACTTTGATAACGCAGCATCAAAAGTAACAAGATTCCAGTAATAATAACATCTGTCCCATAAAAACTCAAACTCATGTGAATTTAACCTGAAAACTCTATCAAAGGTGTTCCAAATATGTTGAACTTGTCCACACCGATTAAAACTATGATGTATAGATTCAGAATCACTAAAACAGAAGCAACATCTTGAAGGCAGGTGAAACTGAAAGTCCTCTAATACATCTGGAAGAGCAATTAACTTGTTAAGCAGTTTCCAGTTCATATAGCTTATTTTCTTTGGAATTAAGTTAGACCATAAGTGTTTAAATAAAGGTATTTTCATTTTCCTTGGTCTAATTAGTTCATAAGCTGATTTTAAGGTGAACTGACCACTTCGTGTTAATTTACAGGTTAATTTATCTCCATACTCTATAAAAATTCTATGTTCCATATTCAGAATGTTGATTATGTAATTTGGTAAGCAAGATCTGAATTGGTTTACATAGAGTGATTTGTTAGCTAAGAATTTAGAGTTGGAGATGTCTGGATGTTGTATATCTGATGTGTTTTGTATTTGATTAATAAGAGGGCCCATATCAGTCTAGTTTGCATACTAGAATGAGACTAAGCCTCTGCCTATTTGAACTTGAGTGTTACTCAATGCTAATTACTGAACTTCTTTAATCCTTTTCCATATTTTTAAAGTTTTATGTGAGTCAGACATAGACCACATAGTTTGGGCCCAAAGAAATTTCCATTGTTGAATCTTCCACCATAGTTTAATTGATGAGTTTTTAGTTAGAAAATTTAATTTCTTAAAACCTAAACCATTCTCGTCAGTTGGATAACAAAGTTTAGGATAAGATTTCCAAGTTTTTTTGTTCTGATTACTTTTTGGATTGGAGTCTGAATTTCAAAATAACCTACAGGAGTTTTATGAATATGATTTATGATGTATTAGGCTGGTTTTAAGTGGATTGGCATTGTAGTTAATACATTTTTTTTGTTAGTATTGCTTTACCAACTGGAGATAGAAGTTTGTTATGCCAATTATATATTTTTTCCTGGATTGAATTTAGCATTCATAGGAAGAAGAAGTTTTAAGTTCTTCCTGTATAGACAGGGCATCCCAAATATTTTAAAGGCAAGGACCCCCCTATCATTTTTGTTTCTTGTTTAATCCGGTTAATGATTCTGTTAGGTGTGTTTTGATATGTAAAAGGAAGATTTCTCAAAAGTTAACTTTTTGACCTATTGCTAACTCAAATGATTTTAGAAAGCTTATTACTATTTTAAAACCATTCTTAGAATATTTTAAGAGAATTATTGTATCATCGACAAATGATAGGTGAGAAGTTATTTTCATTTTGTATGGAAGCTTGTATGGTTGGATGTTTGCATATCTGAATAAGAAATTTAAATTCTTAGAAAAGGTTTGTGTCATTTAGGATAAATAGTAAAGGAGATAGGGGATCTCCCTGTTTAAGTCCTCTGATAGCTGAGAAAAAACTAACTGATTTTCCATTAATCAATAATGAGAAAAGAAGCTGATTTTATGTTCAGTATTATAAAATTTTACAAGTTTATTAGAAAATCCCAATTTGATTAGAATTTTGATAAAAAAGACCAAGAAACTCTATCAAAGGCCTTCATCATATCCAATTTAATTATCATATTATATCCCTTAATTTTTGTGTGTAAATGGTTAGTTAGTTCTTGCATTAAGAGGACATTATCAGCAAATTTTCTTCTTGAGACAAATGCTGACTGTTCAGGACTTATACTGGTGTCCAAAAAATGTTTTCATTTTTTTAATAAGATTCTTGAAAAAAAATTATTTGTAAAGTTACATAGACTAATGGGTCTGTAATCTTTAAATGTGGAGCATACATTTGTTTTTGGGATTAATACAATTAGAACTGATGAAATGGCTTAGGTATGTCTGTAGCCTCAAAATATTCTTCAACAGCCATTATAAAAATTTAATTTTATTATGTCCCAACATATTTGGAAAAAGATTCTGGAAAAACCATGAGGTCCAGGGGCTGATTGGTTATCCATGGAATTTATTACTTCAGTTAATTCTTTATCGTTACTGGTTTGATTAATTTTGTGTTCATGTCTTCAGTAGCTACTGTGGGAATGTTTTCCGTAATCCATGCTGTATTAATTCCTGATGGATCTTGTTGTTCTTCGTTAAGAAGATCATAAAAGAAACTAATAACTTCCTTTTCTATTTCTTCTTGAACCTGAATCCATTGACCACCCTTGTTTGTAATAGAAGAGATAAATTATTTTTTGTGTTTATTTTGGACTGACTGATGAAAGAATTTAGAATTTTCATCATCCTCTTTCATCCATTTTTATCTTGATTTTTGTTTCCAAAAGATTTCTTGATTATTTAAAGCTAGTTTAAGTTTTGCATTTGCAAGGTTCATAGCTTGCAAAGTCTCAGGAGTTTCCAATTGTTGTGAATCACACTCAACTTTGTTTAAAAGATCTTCACATACTTGGACATTATCAAAAATGTTTCCAAATATTGTTTTATTCCAAAGTTTCAAAGCACTCTTTAAGTTTTTACATTTAAATAATAATATGTACGTTCCTTTTTTATCTGTATTTATATTCCTAGCATCTTCAACAGTTTTTATGGATGATGGATGATACATCAAATATTCTTGATATTTGAAAGGTTTTGGACTTGATTTTGAAGAGATATCTAAAATATGAAATATTAGTGGTGTATGATATGATTCCTCTCTTGCTAGAGTTTTGATATTAGATGTTTGAAATGCAGACCACCAAAGGTTATTCGAGATACCACTATCCAATCTTTTCCATATCCTACCTTTGGGTCTCATGCCAATCTAAGTGAATAGGCTGCCCGATGTAGGTAGATCAGTAATATTTTGAGCCTTTAGAAATTTATTAAAGACTAAATTATTTTTTGTTCCCTATATAGCATCTTATACCATGTTTTGGTCATTGTTTGCAAATCAACCCTTAGACAGTACCAAACAAATTCAGAACATTGTTTTTGGTCCCCAAAGGTGGTTTTCAGGGAAAGCCAACGGTAAAATTGGTCAAAATATGTAAAATGACCATTATACCTCTAAGTTAAAAAAAATAAAAAGGAAAGGCCCTCTTCTTTTCCAATGAACCCTCTTCCCGCACCGCTATCCCGCCGATCAAGAGCGCCGCCACCAAGAACTTCAAGCTCAGCCCGCTGGCACTGAAAACACAAAATATGTCCATAAACCCATTAACGTACATCATTAATCAGCCCAGAAACACAAACTAAGAACCCTAATTAGTTGCACACATTTACCTCCATTCCTTCTTCCCTTTCCTTGAGCTCTTTGATTTCTTCCCCATTTTCTTCGTCTCTACAAAATCTGCTCCGGCCGACCACTATTCCAGCGCGCTGATAGAGCTCGACCACCGGCGAAGCCACAATAGATCCATTGCTCTTATCGGAAAAAGAACCATGCTACAGAACTGTTGGTTCATCACATTCAAAAGAATCATGGGCTTGATTTTGTTCGCTTCGAGCCTGGCCTCCATGACCAGCAGCGAGTTGGCTTCTTTGAGTAGCAAGAATTCCACTTCCCACCATCCTGAGAATAATAATCCATAGGGCAATCCACAACCATCTCACCCTTCCCTTTCCTATCCTTACCACAACAAGAACCATTCTGCAAACAATTTGATCCCTCCTTCTTGCATCTTAAATCAACTACACCCCTATTCGATTCTCTCTCCCACCACCCCAGCTTATCACCAAGAGCAATCTCCGCCTCAAATGTAGTCAACAGGGGTTTCTCTAATGCATGCCCCCAATCTATTGACAACCTTGGACAAGCAATCTGAATGACAGCAACCAAAGAGTCCTCAAATAATGCTACCCTCTGAGGCGATATCTCAGACATCAAAATCACCATCCAATCAAGACCTTTCTCCCCTATTTTCACTCCCAAACTTCAATATAGACCAGCGACCGCTCACGTCCTTTGACTGGAATGAGGTGAAGCCCCGCTGTGTCGAAACGTCGAGCATCTCAATTTAGGAGCAGGAAGAAGAAGCTCTGCGCCAGTGTCAAAACAAAGGGGGTAATAGAGGTGGCAATTTATGTGTCGGCGAACTTGAAGGGGGTGGTCCCCACGATGGCGGATGTGGCAGAGGCGGAGGTGTTTTTGTGCAGCGATGCCGTGAGGATGTTGAGTGGGGTGAACTTCGTGGTGGATGGAGGGTATAGCACCACCAATCAGCGATGCCCCAAGGTATTAGTTTTGGTCGAGATCCTTCTTACGGGGAAGAGCAACGAGGTATTGGTTTTGGTTTTGGGATTAAATGGAAAACCTTTTTTATTTTGTAAATTTACTAAACTATCCCTGCCCTTACCAAAAAATATAGTCACGTGTCTTGCACGTGAGACGGTAAAGTAGGTAAACTAGCCTAAATATGGTATTGAGGACCGAACAAATTGTTTAAGTTTTGTTTGGTACTGTATGAGGGTTGATTTGCAAACGGGAACCAAAACATAGTATAAGATGCTATGTAGGGGACAAAAAAAATAATTTAGTCTTTATTTAAATTCCTAATGTTTCTTTGATCTGGTATGGAAGGGCCTAAATATCCATCATTGTTTAAAATTACATTGAAATCTCCTATTAGGCCCAAAGGTTCATTACTAAGATTAGATATATGTTGCCATAACTTATTTCTTTCATTAATGGTGTGTTTTGCATATACAAAACCAATTTGACATTATGTTGAGAGGTTTTGGAATTTAATTATGGTTTGGATAAGTTGTTCATTAGTGGAAATTGTATCTACTGATATTTCATCATTCCAAAAAACCATATTTTACAGTCTGGCACAGAGAAGAAGTTATTAATACCGATTTCTCTTGCTATATTCTAAATATAATCAAATTTAGCATTGGTTATATTATAGCACAAAGTTTAATTCCATCACGTCTTTTAATGTCTTTTAACCGAGTTTGAGTTGGTTTATTGCCTACTTCGATATTCCATACACACATATTAAGACCTATCATAGATGTGTTTTGGAAAGGTTCAAAGATGAACAGGTAAAAACCTTTTTAGGAGTAGAGGAATAATCTTTTTTATTATACTTTCTTTGTTTGTTTTTAAGTCTGATTCTGTAGGTTTCTCTGTACTTGAAGGTATTTTAATTATAGCATCAAAAATTTTTGGGATGCAGTTAAGTTGACCTTTAATTCTTCAAAACTGACTTTTTCTTGGTTGAAGAGTTGTTCTTTTTGTCTTTTAAATGTTTCAATATTAAGCCAGTCAAGGTTTTTATTATTTTTCTTACTGGAAGATATAAAAGGGGAATCACCTCCATTTATTTTTAAATAACCCTCATATGAATTTGTATTATTTGTACCTTTACTGATAATGTTCTTAGAGTGTTTTGTTAAATCCAAAAATATTCTTTCCTTAAAACTTTCTGCTTTTGGATTAGATGAGTTATTTATGGGAATATCTTGACTTACCTTTGTAGGGCGAGCAGAGTCTATCAAACCATTAGTGTTCATAGAAGAAGGAACATTAACATCAGTCACTATGGTAAAATCATCAAGCTGAATATCAGAATTCACAGAAGCATGGACATTATCCAAAATAGAAGCATGAGCATTTTCCAAAACAAAAACATGTGTTGAAATCATAGTAGTAACTAGTTCAAGACTAGAATACCTTTTCCCATTTAATTATTCTGGATTAATAACCACATTCACAAAAAGATCAGAGTCATCAATTTATTTTTCATTTTGTTCCACATTAATCAAAGAAGCAAGATTAATTTTAGGATAAGTAAATGGAATATAAGATCCTTGTCCAAGGATCTGTACTTCAGAACTTGTTTCATTTGAAGCTTTTTGTCCCAGAGTGTTATTCTCCTTTTCGTTGTGGATATCATCCTTTCCTTACTTCACCTCCTAAGAGATAGTGTTAATATTGTTCTTATGAGCTGGAATATAAACTTTTTCCTTAATTGAAAGGATGGTTCATGCCCTTTACCTTTGTTTCTTCTTTGTTCATCAGTGGGATTGAACCTATTACCCGTTGTATTAACAGAATTCTTTGGTCTCCATGAAGAAAACTTTGATGTATTCTGATCAAACCTGCACATTGAAGTTATATGCCCTAGTTTAAGGAAGTTAGAGCAATATAGGAATACCTTTGTATTCTATGTATTACCAGAAACCTATGTCTCTAAAACTTAACCAGACACATTTAAGCATGGGTTTAGTAACATTAATTTCAACACAAACTTGAGCAACATGTGATCTAATTCTGTTCAGTGTAGCCATTATCTACTCCGACTGAAGTTCCTAATAAATTACCAATTGACATTAACATCCAATAATCAAAAAACTGTTGTGGAAAACCATTTGAGGCAATCCAAACAGGGGCAATAGGTGAATCGGCACTAGGATTAAAATTTGGAACCCATTTGTCATTCTTATCGAATATGATCCAAAATTCCAAATTTCATGAAGCCATCACCTATAATAATCATCAGGTAAGGAAAAAGTAATCAAAACCCGGTGATTATCCAGAAGAGTGATTTCGGAGTGACCCTTAAAACCTGATGTTTGGAAATATTTTATGAGTTTTTCCATTTGTGGCCGGCTGCCAGAAAATTTCCCCACCAGCGTCAATTAGAGAGAAGTTTCCAACCGCAAGCATTCTTCATCTGTAAAGTGTAAACCTGGTTTACCCAAATGCTCAATTCTCAATTTTGGATTGAACGGGGCACTAGTGTCGGTTGTATTAGGGCTAGGGTTAAGATTCAAGGCATTTTGAAGCTCTTTATTGAGCGCTTGTATGTAAGATATAGAGAGGTTGGGAGTAATTGGTGGCTCCGCCATCACGACATCGCCGAAGGAGGAGTAATGATCGGACAGAGGTGTAGTAGAATGGGGAGACGAATCGCCACAGAGCCCCCCCTTGCCTATTTATTATACAATTATTTCCATTATACTTAGTTAGAACACTTTACCTTTTCATCTAAAAAATATATATTCACTAAAATATATTTATATAATTATTTGATTAATTATAAATGTATATATATATCATATATTAAGTAATATATTGTTTGTAATTGATAGTATTTTTTAGATAGGATTTATTTTTAGTCTTTATAAATACATATTTATTTTCTTAAAAATATAAGATTATTTATTATTAATTAGTAAAATAAATTACATTTTCACAAAGTCAGATTAATAATCATGTTCACTTATTTTAAAACGTGAATTGCACAAGTCTTAATCTATTTGTGTTATTACTCAAGAATGTTAAACTTGTTTATGAAGTAAACTAATGCAGGATAATTTGTATTAAACTAATAATAGTTTTTTTAAAAGGTGATTTTTTTTTCAAGAAAATTGGACAAAATTGTAAAAGGGTTAATTCGATCAGAACCCGAACCATACTCGAACCGACCCAAATTAAATTGACACATTTAATCTAACTGGGACATTGATCCAAGTCGACTCAAATGGTTTGGATCAAAATGGATCAGGTCGGATTGGATCGGGTGATTTTAACTTACCTATGTAGAACGCTCTAGAGTGTACGATAAGTGTAGTTTAGATGTTGCAATTCAGTTTCAACTCTATACAATGTCTCATAATGTAATATTCCACATTTTTGTTCTCAGTTTAGATACTGCACTACTTGATATATTAGTTTACATGTTTTGTTTTTCTCGGACTCATAAAAATTTGATTAGAAAATATGTATAGTCTCGAGTATCAGGAAACTCCTTTTCAAAGGTAAGGTTCTATATCCCCTCTATTTTATATTACATTATATTTTATTAATGAATAAGTAGGGGTTCGTCAATCCGCCACCGTAATAGATGGTATTTATATATATACATATATATAAATGCTTACCATTATTAGGGATGACAATGGGGCGGGGTAGGGCGGGTGCGGATAATGGTCCCTACATACCCATGTCTACCAAAAAAAATTATACTCATACCCGCTCCATCACCCATGACAGATACACCATTAAAATTTATCCCCGCCTATCAAGTATTATATAAAATTCATACCCGCTCCATCACCCACTATGGTCCTCCTACCTACTTTAAACCCATTGTATTCACCCCACATATACCTTCAAAAATACTTAAAGTTTGATTTTAAATACTAATTTTAATAATTATTTACATGAAAATATTATAGGTACGATAGGTGCATTGAGTCCATCTCCTGTGAGACTGTCCCGGGGTGAGACCAAGAATTAGAGGGAAAATAGTGAAATGGAAAACCAAATTTGGGGAAAAATGTGAAAATAAAATGGGCTTAGTGAAAACTGTAAAAAATATCAGGGACCAAACAACAAATATGAAAACAATCCAATAAAATCCTGCTTGACCTAAAGGCGTGACTCTAAACCCCCTCCCAAAACACACCTTCACCAAATATGTCCAACAAAAATCAATAGACTTCGTTTTCTCAACAAAAATCTTTTAGAAGCAACAAATCCTCAATCATTGTTCATCATCAAAATTCAACCGCAACGAATTCAAATAAAAATATCTAACGACATCAACAAAGCATCAATCAAGTAATATTCAACAACAATTAGGTATTAATTTAACATCAATCATCCCAAACTTGTGAATCAACTCAATTTTTGAATTTGCATATTCAAAACTTGAATCACAACAATAAATAGAACCTATTCCTCTGTTCTATGGGGATTTTTACCTCGGTTTTCAACCCTAAAATAATCGAGATAAATGTATTTGGAGTAAAAATTATAATTTTACCTCGGTTCAAAATTGAGGTAGAAAGTTAATGACCGACAACGCATGCTACGCCGCACGCACCGTCGGTCGTACCAAAACCGATACCGTTAGCTGGTTCGACGTCGCTTCAAAACTGAAGTACAAAGTTTATAACCGACAGCGAGTGCGGCGTCGCACGTGATGTCGGTCATACAAAAATAGCTACCGACAGCATGTGCAACGTCGCACACATTATTTTATGAATTTTTTTAAAAAACTATTGAAAGCAAAACCAACATCAGTTCCGCTTTTGGTAGTTCATATCTAAATTTAATTTTCCAGCAACCCATCCAGACGAGATTCAACAACCAAAATACACAATAATAAAAAATTCTATTCATATATAACATTCTAAAATACACTTTAAACAATGTAAAATACAAATATTCTTATCTAACATTCTAAATAATATAAAATACACAATAATCAACCTCTGCAATAATCCGGCACAGTGAGGAACACCAATGAAGGTGTGGTAGAAGCCGAATAAGACGCTGGAGATGCTGGTGGTGTGGCCGAAGAAGATACCAAAGAAGGCTGGAGAAGGCCGGATGGAACCCGGGAGAAGACGGCGGAGCTGTGCCGGTTGCCGACGGAGAAGGAGAAGGCCGCTGGGAGTTAAATGAGAGATATATTTGAGTTCAAGGAGAAGGCTTCTTCTACTTATATACTAGGATTTAGGTTAATAGTGTTTGTGCTCAGGTATTTTGGGCTCATTTCTTAGTTAGTTTATGAATAGAAATAGAGATATTAATGTGAATATTGAAGGAATTTTTTTTCTCTTTAAAAAAAATGAAGAAAAATTTGAATACAACAACTTTTATATCAGAGTAATTTAATATTGGCCTATTTTGGTATTAATTTTGTGGATTTGAATAAAATAAATATTATTATTGTTATAGTAAAATTACTAAAGATTTGATGTTTTAATATTTTTATATAGCTACTATTTGTGATAGTTTTTAAACATTTTTCATGTAATAACATGTTATACTAATAATGTTACATTTGTGATTCACATTAGTTTAACTAAAATAATAAGGTATAAAATTGTGTCTATTTGTAGTAGTTGAACTTGAATAAATTTTACAAAAAAATTACGATAATAAGATAATTTTTAATTTACCCTCAAATAAAGATTCAACCGTCTATTAGTTGAAATAAAACCTTCTCATCAGTGTTTATATACAGAAAGTTAAGTAATGGTTGAATGGTAATTAGTTTAAACCAAACCTTTTCATTAAATGTTTACACATGAAAAGTCAAGTAAGTATTAGTGGTTATGTATGGAAAGTCGAGTAACGGTTGACCGTTGATTAGTTAAGATCAAACATTTTCATTAGTGTTTATGTATTGAATGTCAAGTAAGGGTTGACGTTAATTAGTTAGGTTCTAATCATTTCATTAGTGTTTATGTATGGAATGTCAAGTAAGAGTTGACCGTTGATTAGTTATGTTCGAACCATTTCATTAGTGTTCATGTATGGAATGTCAAGTAAGGGTTGACCGTTGATTAGTTAAGTTCGAACTGTGTCATTAATTTTTATGTATGTAAAGTAAAGTAAGGGTTGATCGTTGATTCCTTAAGGTCAAACCTTTTCATTATTGTTTATGTATGAAAATTCAAGTAAGGGTCGACTGTTGATTGTAAAGTAGTTAAGTTATAATCATTTCATTAGTGTTTATGTATGGAATGTCAACTAAGCGTTGATCGTTGATTCATAAGGTCAAAACTTTTCATTCGTATTTATGTATGGAAAGTCAAATAATGGTTGACCGTTGATTAGTTAAGTTTTAACCATTTCATTAGTGTTTTATGAAAGACCGAGTAAGTGTTGACCTTTGATTAGTTAAAGTCAAATCATTTTATTTATGTTTATAGATCGAAAGTCAAATAAAGGTCGACCGTTGATTAATAATTTTATTCGGAGAAAAAATAAAGTTTATTTATTGACATTCGAATTCGATCATATATTACTAGAATGGTATGTTTAATTAATTTTATTTATAATATAGTTTTTTTAAATGCATGCACCCTAAGGTGAGGGATATTTATTAGGTTCCCCAAGCCTATTAAGAAACCAAAAGATGTACAATGATGTTTTAGAATATTACATCGATCGGGCAACCTCGTTGCCCTCAAAATAATGATCTAATACTAGCGGACCCGTGAATTCAAGAGTAGAGGAGTTAGTATTTGCTGACTCGAGGTCTCGAGGGCTCGATGTTCGATGGATCAATGGTACGAGTGCCTAAAGGCTCAAGGGCGGTGGAAACTCGGGTGCTTGAGTACTTGAGTATCCCAGTGCTCGAGGCCTTCTAGGCTCGAGGGCTCGGGAGCTTGATTGTCAGAGGTATCCAGTGATCGAGGACACCGAAGCTCGTTAGTTTGAGGAGTCGAGTACTTGAATGCACGAGGGCTCCAGTGCTCGAGGGTGAGGGCTCGAGAGCTTCATAGTTTGAGGTTTCCAGTGCTCGGTGACGACATGCCTCAATAGTTCGAGTGCTCGAGTGCTTTAGTGCTTGAGTGCTCGAGGCTCAAGTGCTCGAGGGCTCCAGTACTCGAGGGCTCCAAGGTATCCAGTGTTCGAGACTCGAAGGTTCAAGAGCTCGAGTGCTTGAGTGCTCGATGGTTCGAGGGCGGCATGACTCAGGAGCTTGAGTTCTTGAGGGTTACAGGGCGAAACCTCCTGGGCTCGAGGACTCAAGTGCCTAAGTGTTCGATGCATCCAGTGCTCGAGGGCTCTAAGGCTCAATGTATCGAGGACTCGAGTGCTTGACCTGGTCAAGCGCTCGAGGGCTGCAGTGCTCAGAGGCTCGAGTGCTTGAGTGATCGATGGATCGAGTGACTGATGGCTCAAGGGTGGCAGGGCTCGAGAGCTTGAGTGCTCAAGGGGTCCAGGGCTGGAGGCCTCCTAGGCTCGAGGATCGAGGGCTTGAGTGTTCGAAGTATCCAGTGCTCGAGAGCAGTTAGGCTTGAGTCCACGTGGGGCACTAGAGCTCGAGGGCTCCAGGCTGGAGAGCTCGATGAAGGGAGGTAGTCTGTAACCTGAGACAGAAAGGAGGAGAAATCAGCAGTATCAATCTTATTGAATGGCTTACCTATGGACTCTAATGTAAGGAGTATGAATACTATCCATATAGATTAAACCGCTAATATGTGCTGGAATGTTGGTCAAATGCAAAGGAGAAACCATTTCAGAGGATGCTTGATATTTCACAATGGCATCCGCTACTGAGTCACATTCTCTATATGTGTGCTTTAGGATAGCGTGGGATAGAAGAGTGTGAACTCGAAAAACTAAAGGGTATAGGGTCCATTTGGAAACTGAAGGTTCATTGATCATATTTACTGCCTGTAGCGAGTCAGATTCAATGATGAGGTTGGGATATCTGTCCTAACAGATCTGACAAGCCATAAGAATTGCCTTAACTTCAGCTTCCAGTGGTGACATGGCTGTTATGGTCTCTGCTCTAATAAAGATTGGTAAACCTTGGTGATTGCGGGAAATTAAGCCAATTGAAACAGAGGAATTACACCAAGCTGCATCTACGTTAACCTTGATAAAACTGTGATCTGGGGGTTCCCAGTATATCATGGTAATAGTAGGCTTAGGCGGTGGTCTGGGGGGAAACGTCAGAGAAGGGAACTGAAATCTTAGGTTAGGAGATATAGTTGGGAAGCAGGGAGAGGAGGTAATGGAAAGGTAGAGAGTATCTATAACTTCCTTGCTAATATGGGAAATAGAAAAAGTTATGTTATCGAAAAAATAGGCATTCCTAGCCTTCCATAGAGCCCAACAGACCAGAGAAGGAATCAGATGACATAGCATTCTCTGCACTCCAGTAAGGTCAGTACAGTTCCCGAAAAGGAAAAAAGTACCCACTATATTCTGCACATTCTGCAAATTGAAATTCACTATAGCAGCAATCTGAATCCAAATAGATTTAGCAAGATGACAATTTATAAAGAAATGTTCAAGGAGTCAGATTGATTACACAGAGGACATTTAGAGGCCAAGGTAAAACCGCATTTTATCAGGATATCATCAAATGGTAAGAAGGAGTTGAGCAGTTTCCAGGTAAAGATGGAAATCTTCTTAGGTAACCTTGGATTCCATATGAGCTTAGTAACTGGGAAATTACTTGATTTATATGTTAGCATTTTGTAAGCAGATTTGAATGTGAATCTACCAGTCATTTCAGGTTTCCAAATCAGTTTATCCTCTCTACCATGCTCAATTTCAGCATCCTGCAAAAAAAAGAAGAGTATCATTTTCCAAGAAGGGGGCTATCCGAGATAGAATTGATACTTTGTTGTTTATAAATTCCACAACTGAGCATGGGTAAAACATAGAAATGATGTAAGATGGAGTATAGTTTATCAGAGGACCATTTGGACACCAGTTAGCAG
The DNA here is from genome assembly GCA_037428765.1 of Rubia yunnanensis. Taxonomy (NCBI): domain Eukaryota; kingdom Viridiplantae; phylum Streptophyta; class Magnoliopsida; order Gentianales; family Rubiaceae; genus Rubia; species Rubia yunnanensis. The sequence goes on from CM075066.1 coordinate 17,100,028, forward strand.
ACCAGAAATCACGCTTACCCTGTCCATGAATAATTAGAGAATTTCTTTCAGCAGTAAGGTTAATATTACAGATTCTCTTCCATGTTTTTGAATTCCTATGAGATTGGGGAAATGACCATAGTCGTTTTTCCCACATAGTGTTGCCTAGTTGGCTTTTCCACCATAATTTTAGTGAATAGGCTTCGATAATTGATCGAATAGATCTAAAACCTAATCCATAATGGGATTTAGGAATAACAATATCTGCCCATTTTCTCCATACCCTATGCTTTCTATCCTCTGTTTCTCCCCAAAAGAATCTAGCCATTTTTCCATGGAGTGAACAATAGAAATAGGGGGTTTAAGGACAGTCCAAATGTGGTGAGGGATAGACTATAGACATGATTGGATCAGTATCATCTTCCCTCCAGGGCTTAACCATCTGTTCTTCCAATTCTTTAATCTTTTATTCATGATTTCAAGGATGGGATGGAAGTATCTAGATAGAGTTCTACCTTTAAAAATAGGGCAGCCCAGATACTTGAAGGGGAGTGTGCCCTTTTCATACCCAGGATAGCTCTAATCTGATGATTCTTTGTAACTGTAGCCCTCTTACTGATGTAGAACTTAGATTTTTCATAACTAATTTTCTGGCCTGATGTTAACTCAAAAAATGTAGGAAAGCTTTAATCTTAATCAGACCAGGTTTTGAAGCTTGCATGAAAATAATGGTATCATCCACATAGCTTAAATGAGTGACTGGGGCAGTATTAGAGGGCATTGAGAAGTATGGCAGACTGTTATTTTGGAAAATGAATGCAAGGCTCCTAGAAAAAGATTCAGTGAAGATATTAAAAAGGAAAGGAGAAAGTGGATCACCTTGTTTGATTCCTCCGCTTGATTTAAAAAAACCAACAGGATTACCATTAATAAGCACTGAGAAATAGGCCTGAGCAAGATTGTTCATAACAGCCTTGAGGAATTTACCTGAGAAACCAAATTTACACAGAATATTTTGCAAGAAATCCCAGCTAACCCTATCGAAGGATTTTTTCAAGTCCAATTTGAGCATACAGTTTGGGGTTCTGTTTAATTTATCTAGAAATCTAACCATCTCCTGCAGGTATAGGATATTGTCAGAGATATCTCTGTTCTTCATAAAAGCTGTTTGATTATTTGAAATTAGTTTCTCCACAAGAGGTTACAATCTTTCCATCAGGACCTTAGAACAGATTTTGTTAGCTACATTAGAGAGATTAATAGGTCTAAAATCATCAAAAGAGGATGGAGTGGATTGTTTTGGGAATCAGAGTTATCCAAGTGCTTGTAATACCTCTTGGCATGTTAGATCCAGAAAGGAAATCATTTACTGCAATTATGAGGTCATCTTTTATGAAATCCTAGCATTTAATGTAGAATTTGCTTGAAAAACCATCAAGTCCTGGGCTGCTATTCTTATTAAGACTCATAACCACAAGTTTGAGCTCAGTTTCAGTTACAGGTTGGGATAGCCTAAGATTATCTTGTTCAGTAATGATGGCAGAAATTTGACTGATGAAATGTGGGTAGTAGGTAGAATCTACTGAATTTCTGGGCTCGGTCAGCAAATCAGAGAAAAAGGAAACAGCTTCCTCTTGGATGTCTACAGGGTTATCAAGCCATTGCCCAAGAGAATTTTTGATCTTGGATATATGCAGTTTACAATTTTTCTCCTGAACGGACTTGTGAAAAAATTGGGTGTTGTTATCTCCACTCTTAAACCAGCTCAACCTAGATTTATGTTTCCAGAACTTTTCTTTTTCTTTTAAGGCTCTAAGAAGTAGAGCTTTTTTTTCATTAATATTGATATAATCAATTTCTGAGTGTGTTAAATCATAGACAACTTCTTGTCTCCTCAGATTTTCTTCGGCATTAATTACATTAGCATCAATGTTACCAAAACTTTCTTTATTCCAGATCTTAATCACTTTCTTAACTCTAATAAGCTTAAGGTATAGTCCCATCATACCTGTTTGGGGCACATAAATGGTCCAGTTATGTTTAATCAAGTCCAGGAAATCTGATCTATTAAACCAGCAGTTAAGAAACCTAAATGGTTTTGGGTGTGATGAGGTCTGGGAAGTAATTTGTAAGAGGAGGGGTGAATGATCTGATGATTGCCTATTAAGTATATGAATAGAAGAGGCTAAGAATTTATTACTCCATTGAACAGTACACAAACCTCTATCTAACCTTTTTGAAGTAGGCTTTCTAAGCCTAGAATTAGTCCATGTAAACAAATTCCCTACTGTATTAATCTCCCGAAGTCCCTGGTTATTAGTCCAATTATGGAAATCCCTAATACTGCCTAGATTAGGAGAACTAGGGCCTCTATATTCATCAGGTGTGATAATTGTGTTGAAATCCCCTATGAAAACAGTTTTATTTGGTGGGAGAAGGCTTAGGTCATACCATAGTTTCTTCCTACCCTCTCTATTCCTAAGTGCATATATAAAAACCATTTCCATTTGAGAGTTGGTTCCTAAATGGGTGATTTTTACATTTAGAAATTGCTCATGATGGCATACGAGATTAACAGCCATTGAATCATTCCACATAAGCCATATTTTGCCATTATGAAGAGGGAGATTATGTGAGAAATGCAGCTTCTCCGTATATGTTTGGCATTGAGAATTATCATGCATAGGTTCTATAATACATAGAAGCTGAATTTTCTTATGAAGAATCAAATGTTTCAACCTTAGCATTGAGGTATCAATTCCTCTCAAATTCCATATCAGGCAATTAAACTTGAGATTGTGTATCATTGTTCACCCAATTTATGGCTTTTGGTGGTAGATCTGAGCATCATCTTATTTAATTGACTAATGTAAGAGTTTTTTGGTCCTAGCCTTACCTTGGCCATTAATGTTACATGATAGTTTGCTTGAACCTTCCTGAGGATCCGACAGTGGGAGAGAGTTCTCAATAGGGTCAAGGTCCTAGGGATCCTGAGCCACACATTCATCAGTGCTAGAATGATCTTCCATTTCCTGCAAAACAGAAAATCTATTTTCCTCTTTCCTTGGTGTGAACGTGAGGGGTTAGTAGGAGAGAGTTGGGAGGGTATCAAGCTATGGGAACCAATCGCACTATCATCCTTAACATAAAATCTAGGGGCTCTAATAGGAGTAGTGACCTCAGTTTGATTTATTAGTTCCCTAAGAGATGATTGGAACTTATCTACTTCTTGTAATGCAGGCGTTTGGTGTGGGGAGAAAGGGTGAGGTAACTAAGATAAGCTGATGTTAGGGACTGCTTCTGTTATCTTAGGGCCATATGAGAGGGGATCAGAGCCAGGATTAGTATTAGCTAACTGATGAGGGATGGTTCCTAAGTTGGGCATCTTAGAGGGAGGCTGATTATTGGCGAATCTCACAGGAGCTCTATCAAACTTATGCCCTGTAGCATACCATTTTAGCATTGGATCAGCATTATTATAATGGGTAGCATTACATTGACTAAGCGAGTGTCCCAGTTTGGCACAGTGGTCACAGTACAGGGGAACATCTTCATACTCAATGTTATACTTTTGGTTGTTACTTTCTGATCCTAATCTAATAGAGGTGTGAAGTTGTTACTGTAAGTCTACTTCAACACACAATTTGATGGCAGAAGGCCTGGTTAACTTCTCAGTAGCCAAATTTTTTTTTATGAAATTACCTATACTATTGCCAATGGCCTCAATTGATGAAGTATTATAATAGTATAGGGGAACTTCCCTGATCGTTCACCAGACAGGAACAATTGGATATTCCTTGTGCATTGAGAAATCTGGCGGCCATTTCAGGATTTTCATCAGGACACCGTTGAAACTCAGCTCCCTTTGATCCAACACTGCTGATAGTCATTAATGTGGTCGAACCTGATGAGGACATGCTTGAAGTCCAGAGATCCCAATTGATATTTGCTGGAAAAACCCACAGTTTTGAAAGATGACTCCAGTTGTTCCATTGTAAGCCTGCCTTTGGTAAATTTGCCCACAAGAGCGTTGGCGTAGTGAGCTGAGAGTTTTGTGATTTCATCCTCAGAGTATAAGCATGCGGGTTCACCAAGGTGCTCCAATTTTGGGGACAATTCAGGGTTGTACGGGAGCGATTGATTGAGGGGTGGTGATTTTGATTGAAGGACAGAGAGGGAGGATTTTTGGTTGTGGATGGAATTGTTATTCTCTGCCATGGTGGCCGGCCGCAGGGGAGCCAGCGCCGTCGCTTGTTGGCCAAAGGGGAGCCGTTAGCGGTGGAAAAAGCCATTACCGGCGTAAGGGAAAACTGTTGGGCTCAGAGTCGGAGAAGAGAGAAGAGAGAGAAGAGGAAGAAGAAAAATTAGTAAATCGGTGCTTATTTATAATATAGTTATAAAGTCATAGTTAAAAGTATAGTTATAATATCTTTTAAAAATTTAAAAGAAATGAAGTAGCATAAAATTTACAAAATTATATTATATTTTAGTTTTGTTAAAATATAAGTTATATTATTAATATATATATATTCACTTATTTTATGTTATCTAATTATTCATATACTAATAAATAAAATAATAATAACACTAACAATAAAATGCAAAGGATGAATGTGAATATGCGAGTGAGTAAGTTTAATTTTCTATTAAGAATATCGAATATTATTTTTACATTGCATAAATGTTATTTGAAAAATGTGGAAGGCTAATAAATATTTTATAAAATGGTGCTAAGGTGGAAAATGACCCATGTCTGCGAGACGGTCGTGCGACGTCAGCCACAAAAACAAGCGTCATTGGTAAGAAAGAAAGGCACGTGACATCATTCATTTCATGTCTGCGAGAGGGTCGTGCATGGCTGGTCACGAAAACAAGCAGCATCAGTATGCGAGAAAGGCATTTGACGTTGGTCATTTCATGTGTACGAGAGGGTCGTGTGACGCCTTTCACAAAAACAAGTGACGTCGGTAAGCAAGAAAGGCGTGCGATGTCGGTCATTTTAGACTTTCCAAGTAAATAATACTTTTTACTTTTAAGAAAAATAACCGAGGTAAAAGAACTTTTACTTCGGTTATTTGACCTAAGAAAAAAACCAAGGTAAAAGGGACAAAGTAATAGGTCATTTTTCTTGTGATGAATCATTATTGAAGAAGGTGATTACGAGATCGACAAAAAATTAGAACTCATACAGACGATGCAACAACAGAGTCAAACGGAACAAATTGAATCAGATATCTTGATGAACAGATCATACCGGTTTCACAAGATAGGTTGCTAATCAATCATTAACTGAATTGGAGCAGTTAATTTGTTGATTTGAAATCAAACAGGGCAGCATCCTTTCTTTAAAAAAATGATTTATGCGGGTGATTTCCCATATATATTTACTTGTCTTTGAACATAACATCATCCTGTCAATTTGCTGAAAGTTTCATTTAAAACGCACGAGTTTTCACATGTTAAAATTCATGTGATGAGCAATTATTTTGAAGTTTTAAATAGTGTAGTTGATCCTCTTGCACATTATGAAAATAACTGTATATAGATGAATATATGATTTATAGTAGATGGTGTACATGGAAATTCGCTTGATATAGAATGATGGTAAAAATTGATTGAGCATGAGCAGAATTACAATTAGCAGCAAACATGATGTGATATTGCATACATAGCAATTATTAGCCCTATACATTATGCAAATAACTTTTCATATTTCAGATTAAAAAAATTAGAAGATGATGTTACTCAAGTAATGTTTGTTGATATAGTTATATGACATGATGTTTTAATACAAGCCAAATTCATTGAGTTATTGGGTAGTAGCATACTCATATTTCATGGATACACAATAACATTAAGAAAAACATAGTTCAAAGGATTCATAAAAAACAGTTCATGAAGTCCTAAAACCAACAAAAACAAAAACAACAGCAAAAGTGCAAGAGGGAAAGATAAAATTGAAAAAAAAAAGAAGCCAACAAGAAAGGAATTTGGACCCAATTCCCCAAATGTCCAGTGGATCTCCAGCAAACCATGGAACTCTGGCTCACTTCTACACAACTCAGACAGCACTCCAATGGAATTTTTATTCTTCTTCGGCAGCCCTTCGAGGATATATTTCCTACTTGCTAGAACTTAATTTCTCTCCATGTAATGAAAGGAGTTACCTGGCCAAAGGGAAGAATTAACACAGGGGGTGGAGATTCTTCCTTTTGGAATCGTAACTACCTTTCTCAATTTGACCTCCGGTTTTCGACCTTTCGCTGTCAAAAAACTAGAAGCATAGCTTTCTTTCCTATTTTGGGGCAAATATCTTGCCACTATGTAACATAATCTAGGATTCAATGTCACTTGGTTACTACAAAGGCCTGGGGAACCTTAATATAATACCCCCCACCCTCGGGTGTTTATTTAAAAAAAAAGATCTTAAGGCAACTAGTTGGAAGATTTTTTTTAGATGCTTTCAACCTGCAATGTTACACTATTATACTGCAATGATAAAGGTTATTGATTGATTTACAAATACATATTGGTAAGGTTATTGATTTAAACTGGACATCCTTATGCTCTACTACACTTACACATTCCACTATTGGTGCACTTGAATTAACTTCTTTAATTCCACTTTTTCAACTGATGTTCTTCTTTTTTTTACATGGTGATTTAAATATATAGTTGATTCGTATTGTTTCATGCATATTGCAGAACAAGTAGTTCTAACAATTTTTAATTCAAGATATGAAACATCAATCACCGATAACTTAACATCAAATAAATTTTAAAAAATCATCACTGTTTACACTTTAAAAGGCCAACTTTAATTTTTAATTTTTTTTTACAAAAGACTCAACATCTTAACAAAACTTTCAAAGTATAAAACATCAGCCACTATAAATGAAAATTCACATGAATTTCTAAAATGACCACACTAAAAAAATGCTACATTTGCATCTGAACACGTTGGACATCGAAACCGTCAAAGAATTAAATATATTTCATCACAAAAAGGTTCAACATCAATAACACATCCTTAACACAGCAACTTAAAAATCCAAATTCAACCTGATTAAATCATTGAACCACTAAATCATCCAATGTATCAACAGTAACAGATCATTCAAAAATATTGAAACATCAAAGTCAAAATAATATTTCTTCACAAATCAAATCCTATTTCTTCCTAGACTTATTTCCCTTCTTAGATTTAGCCACATCCTTTCCCTTTCCTTCTCTTGGTGCTTTTAAAGATGATGACTCTCCTACTCCGTCTACACGAAGATCAAATGCGGTCTCTGATCCTTTCTTCAAAGAAACAGAAACTAGAGCACACCCCTTCAACACATTCTGAGATGTCTCAAAAGCGTCACACAACTCTGGATTATCAAAGAAATCATGTGAACAGACAAGAGTCTACTAAGTATTAGTAGCTTCTATATCTTCCACAACACCTTTGTCCCACTCAGACACAAATGTCCTCCTCAGAATCTCGACATTCCTATTGAACCTATGAGCAGCATTACTAGCAAGCTATAAACATGGAAACTTGAGAATCAGAAAAAAAACAAGAAAAATATAATTTTTAAATTTATCAGTAAAGCATCACAAACAGTATTAGAAACATAAACCTCTGCATATAAAACATCAAAAATAGTAGAAATAACACCACTCCCAAATAAAACGTAAAAACATCACATATTGTTTGTAAAACTTCAATCTCATAATATGAAATGCCAATATAAGTTATGGAATTATCAAAATAGCACAATACACGTCACTAAAAAACTTAAAACATGTACAAACCACATACAAAATTGCAAGCATTAACCACTGAAATTTAAACATCACACCGACAAAACTATCATCAGTTACAACCTAACATAAAACACCAAAAGCAGTACCTAGAACATCAACGTCAATGTCTAAAACAACACAGCTGGAAAAAAAAATCTTACAAAGCCTCATTCCTTCATGATGGCTTCATCAGGGGACAAGTCTTCAGGAATCTAAAAAGAGACACAATACAAACTTGTACGGGATTTATCAACATTCACACGCGTGCCCTTCTCGACATTACACCAGCACCAGAGCCTACAATCTTACCCATAAAAGTCAAAGGAATTGATTCCTTAGTTATAAGATTGGAATCATAACCAGCCTGACCCATCGTCCTACACATGTCAATCAAAGTTTTGGCATCCCAATGCTGAATCTAGGGAACAATGATGCAGTTTTGTTTTCCTTGCAATGAATGCCTATACAAGTAGCACATCAAAAGCAAAACTACATAAGCATTATGATGAGACGTCAAATGCATGTATTTTCCAAAGGATTTGACATAACTTTTGTCATATTTTTTTTGTAAGATTGCTAGATTTACATAGGTTTACATGATAAGGGATTTAGATGACCATTTTCAGTTTTTATATCTAAATCCTTCATTTTGTAACCTATGTTTAGTCTAATGGATTTTTGGTCCTTACGAGCATCTAGATTCCATTTTGTGAGCTTCATTTGTAGATGCCTCGTGAGCCCCTTGGAGTGGTTTATTGAAGGCCACGTGTTAAAACGTGGTAGAAGATAGAAGATTCAAAGAAGGAAGGCAAAGAAGCGGATGAATTATCACCCTGAAGTTTGGACAAAGTTCTTAAAATTATCTAAGAAGAATCAATCTACAAGGGTGGCTTCATTGGATTTGTCTTCTCGAGCACTATAAAATCAACTGAAAGAGCCCTCATAATGGATGAACGGTTCACCCGTGGGAAGCAAAAAAGAAGCCGCGAATTGTAGCTCGCCCATCTGAAATTTTGGGCTGAAACCTCCGCCGCCCGGGCGACACCATTTCCACGTGGGCGGGAGCCTGCTACACTTTTTGGTTTTTCTTGACCAAATTAGACTATAAATAGCCCTCTCCCTTCTTTCCCATTTTCCTAAGCCCGACTTGGGGGCTCCAAAACCCTAGTTTTTCACCATTTTCTTCCATTTCTTCTTCTTTCTTTGTAGTTCTTTGTTCTATGTTATGTGTTTTGATTATCTAGCTTAATTTTTTTACTTGGGGGCAATTAATTGAGACTTCCTTGCTAATGTCTTGAGAATCATATCTATCTATTTAATTCTTTTACTATTGTGTATTTATTGAGCTTTGAATATGGATTGTTAATGGCACAATGTTGTTGGAAGTTTGAGTATATGAATTGCTTGTATGATTTCTTGTTAGAGTTGGGAGAAAGTAGCTAATTTCCCCTCTTTTAATGTGGAATCCAAGAGCATGAGTTAGAACTTCTAAACGATGTTGATGTGTTGATAATTGCTAGATGAATATGATGATGTTGAACTCGTTGTCATGTTTGTTTTAGGTAGCAAATGAGATAAGTCTATGAATGTCGATCGTTCTTGACTAATCTTGTGTAAATGCATAAATTGGTTAAATGCGTAGACATGGTGTAGTGTTTATAAGTGTTTCCAAGCTTGTTGATTCTTCGTGCTCAATGCCATCAATGGGATACTTTTAGTTGCATTTCGACTAAAGGATTCATTGGTGAGGTTTGACAAGAGATGTTGAATTCACTCTTGCAAACTACTATCTATGAAGGATAGAAGATTTATCCTCACAAAAAGTAGTTAAAGTAGTGAAGAGATTGTTTCACTCATTCTTGTAGCCTTTGTTATTTAGTATTCATGTGTTCTTAATGATATGTTTTACTTCATTTATACCATGGGTTTTTTGATAATAGGAAGTGTTTGTAGGGTTGAAGTGCTATGGTGTTAGGAAAGTGACGAATTCCTTAGCTCTTTGGCATGAAAATCCAAGAACATGAACTTAGAAGTTCTCGTGCATAATTTTTTGTGATTCTTGCTAGATAAGTATGTTAATGTGGATTTTTCTCATATTTATCCTATAGATGCAATGAAAGGTTGAACCTTGAATGTAGTTTGTTCTAGGTTTAGCCTAATGATTGTTATGTTTTGTTAAATGACTATGTCTTTGGCAGAAGGCTTGTTATCAAATCCATGGTTCTTAGTGTGAAATGCCGTTGATGAAATACCCCTATGGTGTGGTTTTCCTAGAGTGATTGTCAACGAGGTTTGCAAATGGTCGTGGCCATCCGTCCGTACCCATTGCCGTGGCCGATCGGGGTACCTGAGCCTGTGGCTGCTGAGCGCGGGCAAGAGATCACCGTGACCGGGAGCGAGCGAGAGACCACCGTGGCTGACCGTGGTGGTCTCAGAAACTTTAGAATCACAAATATGAAATATCATAACTAGAGCACCATTACCAACAAGAACACGAGATTTACTAGTATAAAGAGTGAAACTGTCTAGGCCTGAGGTGCAATATGACTGGTAGCAACAGAATCAAGGTATCAATCTAACAGACGAGAAGAAGTATCAGACTATTGAGAAGAATGATGATTTTCTGCCAAATGAGTGCTTGGCGGATGACCAATTTGTGGCTATATCTAGTAACACATCATAGCATAGTGACTGAAGCATCCGCACCAGGAACAGTGAGGACGATTGCGACCAGGGACCGGACCAGCCGCCTGAGAACTAGAAAAGGACTGCCAACCGCCGCCGCGCATGCCACCGAAGCAACTGCCGCATCCACCACAGGAAGGCCACGCACAGCCACCTCGAGTTGGCGTGTGATCCCACGTGCGGCCGGATGGAGGTGCGTCGCTGGTCTGGAACGCAACCTATCCTGCGTCTGGTCTTGAGCGTCCCTGTAATTTCATCAAAAATGCCTCGTGGTTTTTGGCACGGGCAAGAACATCCGCACAAAGTGGAATTGGAACAAAATTAATCAAAAGAGCAGAAAAATATTTATACTCAGGACCATGAACAGTCAAGAATTAGACAATTTGATCAACATTTGAAACCAGATTACCCATGACAGGCAGTTGTTCAAAAGTCTCCTTAAATTTTAGATGAATTTCATTAATGATGCCAGACTTACGAATACCATGTGCATCTGTTCGAAGATGAAGAATGGTGGAGGCACTTCTATTTTGATAGATGAGAGCAAGATTATCCCAGATATGTTTGGAAGTGGCACAATCTGGGAGTTCCATGAGAACTTCAGCGGTGAGAGAGGAAAATAGGAGACCTCAGAGACGTTGATGTTCATCAACCCATTGATCATACTCTTCTTTTACTTGCAAATAAGCCTCTTGGAGATCAACTTTGCTTCCACGTGAAGGAGTTGAGACGGTGGCAGCAAAGGATAGGGTATGCGGTGGTGGTGGTGGTGGGAGAGTAGGACGAGGTCTAGTGCTATCAATGAAATCGTACAGACCTTGAGGACGAATGACATAACCTACTTAACGCTTCCAGAGAAGATAATTTGATGGAGTGAGTTTGATCTGCATCATCTGGAGCGGAGTGTTGTAGGGGAGTTTTTCTTGAGCCATAACTGGAGAGGAAAAGCAACGGAGCAGAGCATCAAAGGGGAGTCACGTGCGTTCGGAGGGGAGCCGTGTGGAGCTGCACGTCGGAAGGGATCCACGTGGAGCCACGCGTCGGAGGGGAGCGGAGCAGAGAGAGGAGGGGGAGTGCGTGACAGAGCTGCTGGAAGAGGAGCCGCTAGTGACCAACGGCGACGAGAATTTTACCTTTTTAGGTTTTGGATCAGAAGAGGCCCCGATACCATGAGAGAATGATTTGCCGTACGGAATTGTATTATTGATGGCTGAATATGTAGAGAGTACAATAGAGGTGTAATAAGGAAAGAACTCTAATCATAATAAATCATAATCTAATCAAGTAATCTGATTTATCCTGAAAATTTCAATTAACTGTCGACACCTAGAATATGAATTAACCAAGAAATTAGGAGTCAACTACGAACCATAGAAACAACAAAGAGTATTCTGAATGCCCCTTTTCTGCTGATTACATTAGTAAGGAAGCTACTGACATTATCAGGCTAGCCTTGTTTTCTAATCCTACATATTTGAAATCCACAAATGGCATGCCTCATCTAATCAAAAATCTTCTGCCTCAGTTCAGACCTCCTCGTAAACCGATCATTAAAATTGTAAGTTGGGAGAGACCTTCACAACATTGCATTAAGATTAACACGGATGCATCTTGGTTTCCTGATAAGGCTTCAGTAGGGGTAATTATAAGGAATTGTACTGGTTCACCCATACTGATCAAATCTGATACCATCTCTACTGATTCATCTCTTCTTGCTGAAATCCTTGCGGTCAAAATTGCTTGTCAGAGTTACAACAATTTGAATGAATCAGTTATTATCGAATCGGACTCTTTATTGGCGGTCAAAATGATATGTGAACCTTATACTGCTCATTGGCATGTATTTGATGTGGCTTACAAAGTTAACCATCTTCTTAATGGTGCTGTGCTTCAGTATGTGCCTAGGGAGGGTAACTTGGTTGCAGATGCAATAGCTAAATATCATTCTGCTCATAATTTGACTTTGCATCTCAGTAATACTCCTGTGCATATTAGGGGTCTTATTGCTCTTGATAAGATACATACTCCCCAGATTAGAACTATTTCACATTGCTTGTGATAGGATGGATACTGCTGATGGTTTTTTCTTTCGTACAGGTTCCTCTCAACTGAACTCACCTTGGATACCTCACTACTGTTACTGATCTTGCTGTGCTGCTGCTTGGTGACTCGGAGACTGAGGCTCGGGCTCATTCAACATACGTTATTCCACTTTTGCTATATCTCTTTATAGCTGGCATTTACTAGTTAGTTTCCTGGCCAAACAGTGAATTAACATGGGGTGTGGAGATTCGTTTCTTTGGAATCGTAACTAACTAAACTCGTCTGATATTTCGGATCATGTATAGTTCTTAGTGTAGGCTATACTTCACTTTTGTGGGCAATGCGGTTGCCTTCTGTAAAGTTACTCGTACTATACTCTGGTTCTTTTTGGTTTGGGGTACCAATATATCAACCCCCCCCCTTAGGTGATTTTCATTAAAAAAAAATCACAATAATTAGCAAATAAACTACATAACAAGATGAAAAAATCTTGGGAAAATTATTTTTCCATAGGCATAAGGAAAGATGGGTAGAACTAAAATTATAGAAAGGTAAAAGGTTTTAGTATTTTTTTATAGTTAGAATCGTCACTAGGACGAGGGTTTATAGGGTTCCCCTCCCTTTTATATTAAGCTTAAATTTGCACAAAGTGTCATTACAACATATGATATGGGATTAACCCATTTACACTGAGACGCTAGCTAAATATTACATTTGTAATCTAAGGTCTCAGTGACATAAAGAGAGATATACACATAAGCCCTAATGAATATTACAATACTGAGCAAAAGCATATGTGACAATGAGAAGGACAATTATCTAAGCTAAGACTAAAAAAAGGGGGAAATAAGAGCATAATGGCCAGAACCAATGGCATTTCCAACTAATTCGGCTCGAACTAGTTGGCTGAAAGCTGGTGTGCAACATTGGACCAACACCGTAATACAGCGATCGCTTTCCGGTCAACCTCATTAAACATTATGTAGTCTCCACTCTGAGCAAGTAAGAGGTTTTTCGGATCGTTTTCACTATATCATAGGCATTTGAAAGTTTATCCAACATGAAACAAGCTGAAGAATCAAAGATTTCCAACTCGTATGGTCTACAAATATATTTCATTAGCTATGTACGGACTCACCAAAAGTAAGTACTTAAACTACTCTGACTTGGATTTCTCCTTACCGACATATGAAACAGATCAGAAGCCAACAAAGTTTAGTCGAGCAATAGAAGCCGTCGGAGAAACTATGAATTGGCAGATAAACAATCATGACCAATATCAAAAACAAAATGACCCAGTTTAAGTTCATACCCCATAGTAATCAAATTGAAACAAATTTAAAATAAGCTTCTCACCTGAAAATAAAAATAAAAGTAGAAAAATCAAATTAAAAAATGGAGAAGTACCTCTCTGTAGCCATGATTTCGCTCGAGTTATACTCGTAAATGGTTGATCCGAGTTGACTCGTTCCTGCTGAGTCAAACTCGGAAACCTTCTGGCCTCGTCATTTTCCTGTAGTATGTGGAGAGAAAAAATGGGAAATGGGAAACTCTCCACCTAAAAGTGCAGGTCACCGTCGCCTTCTCTAGGTCGTCGCTAGAGAAAGCTATTGCCAGAGGGAGCTGTTGCCGGAGGGAGCTGTTGTAGGAAAACAACATTTTCGGTTTTACAAACCCCAGATCTGGAGAAATGTTGTCGTGCGTTAGTCCGCCGGAGTACGCCTTCTCCGTCTCCGAGCTGTCACAACCACTGTGAACCCGTCTTCCGCTAGTCGTTGTTCCTAGGATTTTCCTTGTCATCGCTGTCGTCTTGTGAGTTTTCAGGCACTGATGAATACTCCATGTTGGCTCCGACGAAGTTTGGCTCTCCGGGTTGACTCCGGTGGAAGTCTTGGGGTTGAAGGTGGTGTAAAAATGGGTTTTCTTCTTCGTTGGTCTCCGGCGGGAAGCTTGGTACTGAGGGTAGGGGTGTTGGGAGGTGGGATTGGGGTGGGGGGACTGTCAGGATTTGGTTGTTTCCGGCGCCGTAGGTCCCCCAGGGGGTTGAAATTAGGGTTCGGTTAGAAGAAAGAAGGGAGAGGAAAAGTTTGAAGAGAGAGAAGAGTGAGTGAAGTGAAATCATAAAAGGTTTTAGTAGTATTATAAGCATATAACCCGATTAATGCAACCGAAAAATTTTATCTTGATTTTTCTAATTTGCAGTTTAAACCTTACTTACTTATAGAAAGACCGTTTTTCAAGAGATGGACTCTTACAAGATTATATTTCGATGTCTTAAACAATAAGACTAAAATAATCAAACACCAAATCAATACACACAAAAATAAAAACTTAAAAAGATACCAAACACATGCTTGATGATACAACACGGCTTCAGAGGACAAAGACACAGCTGCGCACAACAAAATTTAGGAATTTGCACTCAATAATTAATATAACACTTCTAAATTAAGAATTTGCACACTAAATAGTCAACAAAATTAAGAATTTGCACAACACTTACGGATCCTGAAGGGTTTTGCTCGAGTTTTCCTCTTTTTTCTTATTTAAAATTTTTTATTTAGATTTAATTGGTTACAATGTACCAAAATCGTACCCATGCATGTTGTCCGTACCCTTGACCTTACCCGTAGTCGGTCAAAGTACCCAAAAAGTTAACGGTACTAGAGACGTCTCCGGACCGAATCCACGCCGAATCCGT
This sequence comes from Rubia yunnanensis, assembly GCA_037428765.1. Taxonomy (NCBI): domain Eukaryota; kingdom Viridiplantae; phylum Streptophyta; class Magnoliopsida; order Gentianales; family Rubiaceae; genus Rubia; species Rubia yunnanensis. Next base: position 17,115,227 of record CM075066.1, read on the forward strand.
ACCCGATACATATTGGGTACCATGACATAATTACCATACCCACCCTGCTTCATATACTATAAGAGGTATCCCATTCAAGTTTCAACAATGTCCAGAGCGTCCAACTTCAAGAAATCGAGTCTCCTAAACTCTTCTTCATTCATTTCCCATTTTGTCCCATTTTGTCCCATTTTGTCCCCTCAAATGCTAAATCGAGTCTCCTAAACTTAAGAATCCTGACGTTTGGAAGCGTTCCAATCCTGGAAAGATGTTCCCATGGTAGTCAAAATTTTGATAGAGCCAGCTCCTTGAGACTCACTGGGAGAACGAAATCCCCAGAGTTAACAATTCCACCGTAGAAAAGTATTCCCCAACCTTGTTATAAAGTTGAGGTGTTCATTGAATATTTTAATTGGCAATTTGTGAATATATTTGAAAATGAAAAACTTTCCATGGTGGAACATACGAACAACCACGTTTACGCCAACAAGTTTTACGGAAGAAGAAGATTAGAATATTATGGTATTTGTGATTTATAGAAATCTGAATATTCTGCAATATGCTAGGCGTGGTAGAAGAATAGTTGGTTTATGGAAAATCCCTATAAACATGGTATTGATATTATCGAATATATGAGAGATATTGTAATAAGGAAAATCCCTTTATTTATGGGATTTGGATATCTTCAGAAGCAGATAAGGAATATGAATATTGTGGAGATAATCCTGGAGAATTCCGATTGCTCATGGGTTTAAAAGGGGACGTCACAGTTGCATTTATCTCACGAATTTAATAGAAAAATCTGCATACAGATTTTGATCATTACGAGAGTCTTGCAAAGAGCCAGATCTATATGTTCCAACATACGTGACCTGCCGTTCAAAGTTTAGAATCATATGCCTTAATTCCTTTGGAGGAGGAGATCCATCATCGATGAGTTTTGAGGTCAGAGGGAGTCTGATCAAGGCGGATCGGTAGCTAGGGGAGCTAGTAGAATTTACACGTTTGATTAGTAAAGATAAGTATTTTGTATGGTATACATTGTACTATATCTTTCTGATTAGTGGATTCATTCTTAACTGGGCCAGACCCCGTAGATGTAGGTGGATTTCACCGAACTGCGTAACCAAGTCTCGTGTCTTTGATGCTTTACTTTATTGCAAACTTGGTTAGATAGGCTATGTTAGAACATACTAGCTATAATTAAGAAAATTTGGTAAAACCAAATTTCATTTGGTATCAGAGCTTGGTCACTTATTTTTCCCTTGGTTGTGTCAAGGAAAGTGTTATCTGGTTTTACCATGAAGACCAAAGAAGGAGCTTCGGCGTCTTGGCCATCTCTACCGGAAGTCAACAACTACAATATTGGAAGGCAAACATGAGAATTTTTATCAACTCACTGGATGAACTTGCTTTGCACTATGTTGAAAGCAAGTGGAACCATCCGACCGATAATGCTGATACAAGCTCTAAGGCGAAAGAAGGAGAGTCAAGTCAAGGGGAGCAGAAACTCAACGACAAATCTACTTGGACTTCTAATGAACTCAAGGCCTCACTGGCAAACTCAAAAGCATTAGATGCTATCTTCATGGCAGTTGATGAAAATCAGTTCAAACTCATCTCTACATGTCATCAAGCCAAGAAAGCATGAGATTTTCTGCAAACTGTTCATGAAGGAACTAGTCGAGTTCGAGAATCTAAATTACAGATGTTGGCTACAAAGTTTGAAGAATTTAAGATGGAGGGAGATGACACTATTGTTGTATTCAATGGAAAACTCAGGGACATCTCCAATATGGCATATCAACTTGGAAAAGTCTACAAAGAGACAAAATTGGTGAAAAAAACCTTGAGATCATTTCCTAAAAGGTTTGCAATGAAGGTTGCAGCAATAGAGGAAGCATGTAGCCACCATGAGCTTAGATGAATTGATGAGATCATTGCAGAAGTATGAGATGACATTCCAACATGCTACAAAAAGGGTTCAAAAGGAGTTGGCATTCAAAACATCGTCATCAAAGGATAATCACGAATCTGACAGTGATGATGAGTTTGACAAACTTGCACTTATCACGAAAAACTTCTCAAGAATTCTGAAGAAAGTAGTAAATAAGAAATCTCAGGAAAGGTATGGTGGAAGTAGAACAAGGCTGCAAGAATTTGGATTTAATCGTGGGACGAGATTTGAACAAGGAAATCAGCAGTTCTCTAGAAATCAAAATAGTGAAGGAAAACAGCCTGGACGAATTCAATGAAGAATGTGAAGAATATGGTCATATTCAGGCTGAGTGTGCAAACACCCGGAAAAAATAGGGAAAATACTATGTTACCTCTTGGAGTGAAGATAAATAGGATGAGAAAGATGAAGAGGAACTTATAAGTAGCTATGTGGCGTTTGGAGCAAAAATTCATGATGCATCGGAAGATGGATGTTCCAACACATTAGATAGAGTCGAAGCTGTATGTTCCAACATAGATTTATATGAGGAGTATAGTGATGATGATGGACTTGCTGTAAGTGATGAAGAAATCTACAACACATACGAAAATATGTATGTCATGTGGCTCTATGTAGTTGATACAATTAAAGTACTTAAGGAAGAAAAAACACATCTGGTGGAGATAGAAAAGGATTTGTGTATGGAAGTTGCTGAACTTAGAAAGGAGAATGACGAGTTGAATGTGAAGCTAATTTCAGCAACCAAGAGAGCTGAGACGTCTGAAGCAGCTATTACTAAACTGAACTCTGAAAAAGCAAAACTCGATGATATTATGGTAATGGGAAAGACCTTTGGAGATCGACACAGAATTGGGTATGATAATCCACCAAAGAACACAGTCATGCTCAAGTCTGACACTCAAGAGATACCGAAGAGAATAATAATACTCAAGTAAAAAATCTGAGAGATTAAGAGAAAGTTTTGCAAGCCTCATCAATGGAAACCTCTCATATATAGCTACTACTCATACCAAGGGCACACAGAGGAACAATGTAAGAAACTACTTAGAGACATCATGGTAGGACGTCAACTCTTGGTCTGTTCCAGCATAGACGATACTCTAGTACGTGTCTTGTTGCTTCTCTTATAGCACATTCTAGAGATTCATGGTACTTTGACAGTGGTTGTTCTCGTCACATGACTAGCACCCAGGAACTCCTCACAAATATATCACCTTACAATGGTGGTTCTGTCACCATCTGCGATGGAAAGAAGAGTGGAGTAGTTGGAAAAGGTGAACTAAAAATTGAAGGATTCCCAGTATTCACCAGTGTTTTGCTTGTTGAAGACTTAAAGGCCAATTTGATGAGCATAAGTCAATTGTGTGATGACAATATGACTGTGGAATTTTAGAAAGACAAATGTATAGTGAAACATGGAGAAGCCAAAGTCCTCTCAGGCCTTCAATCATCAGATAATTGCTATCTACTGGAGCAGGAAGTGAGGAATATGATCTCCAAATAAGATGAAGATTCCTATGGCACAGGAAGCTCGGTCACATCAATTACAAAACCTTGGTGAAAATTGAAAATGCAAAGGCAGTACGGGGTATGCCTATATTAACAAGCAAGGAAAGAATTGTCTGTGGAACATGTTAAAAAGGTAAAAAAAAATTGATCTCCCCACTCTTCAGTCCAATAAATAACCACCTCAAGAAATCTGGAATTATTGCATATGGATCTTATGGGTCCAGTCAATACACCTAGCATAGGTGGGAAGAAATATATCTTTGTATGTGTTTATGATTTCTCCAGATTTTCATGGGTAGCTTTTCTGAAAGAAAAATCAAATGCTGTGGAACTATTTAGAAGTCTTGTGATAAAATTACAGGCTGAAAAAGGAAGTCCAGTCGGGAAGATTGTTCGCATTCAGAGTGATCATGGTAGAAAATTTGAAAATTCTCAATTCAGTGATTTCTGTGATGAGCTCGGAATGGTGTTGTAGAACGGAAAAATAGAACTTTGCAAGAGATGGCTCGAGTTATGTTAGCCGAGAAAGAAATTCACAAAAGGTGGGCATAAGCCATTAACACAGCTTGCTATACAATCAATCGAGTGTATCTATGTCCATTCACAAGCAAAACATCTTACGAGATCTGGAAGGGCAGGAAACCAAATGTCTCATACTTTCATGTGTTTGGAAGCAAGTGATACATCCTCAGAGATAGAGAGCAACTGGCAAAATTCGACAATTGCCGTGATATTGGAATCTTTCTTGGTTATTCTGTGAACAGCCTGGCATATCGTGTTACAACCTTCGAATAAACATTCTCAGGGAATCTATAAACATTATTGTAGATGATTATGAAGAAGGACAAGCTTCAGATGCTGTAGAAGATGAACCCGATAAAACCCATGTTCCAACACAGCCGAGTCAACCTAACAAGCCAGACTTATCGCATGTTGGAACATATGAGTAGACTGGTTACCCTGCTAAACCAGATGAAACTGAGTATGTTGGAACATCACCCTTGCAGCCTTATCCTATCTTCCAACACATGATCAACCTGAATCAATGACATAGAGTACTTGATCAGTTCCTCGGGTTGATTACAGAAAGTTGGCAGGATTACAATGCTTCATCTCTCTTATTCAACCCAAGAACTTCAAGGAGGCATTACTGGATGAATACTAGATTGCTGCGATGCAAGAAAAACTCGGCCAGTTTGCGGGAAATGATCTATGGTATGTCACTCCTTGCCCTAAAAATGTAAACATCATCGGCACCAAATGGATCTTTAAGAATAAATCTGATGCTGATGGATATATTACTCAAAACAAAGCCAGACTGGTAGCTCAAGGATATACACAAGTTGAAGGAATTGACTTTGATGAGACATTCGCACCAGTTGCTAGGTTAGAGTCAATATGAATTTTACTTTCTATTAACTGCTCTATGAACTTTACTCTGTTTCAAATGGATGTCAAGAGTGCATTTCTAAATGGAGTGGTAAATGAAGAAGTATATGTCGAACAACCTAAAGGATTTGAGGATCCTCATTACCCTCATCATGTGTATCGCCTCAAGAAGGCTTTATATGGATTAAAGCAAGCACCAAGCTTCAGAAAAGTTATCGTCGACGGGGAGAAGATCACACTTTATTTGTTCTCGAAAAGGCATCAAAAATTCTGATTGCTCAGATTTATGTTGATGATATAGTATTCGGCTCTACTTCATCATCTATGGTACACAATTTTGTCACTATTATACAGGTTGAATTTGAGGTGAGCATGGTTGAAGAGCTCACATATTTTCTAAGACTGCAAGTTAAGCAAGGAAAATGGTCTGTTCATAAATCAGAGTAAGTATATCCTGAATTTGGTAAAAAGAATCGGTTTAACCAATGTCAGAGCAATTCGAACACCTATGAGGGTTTCTGACAAACTGGTAAAGGATGAGAAATGAGTCGCAGTTAATCAGAAGTTATATAGGGGCATGATTGGGAGTCTATTGGTTTTGACAGCAAGTAGACCAGATATATGTTTCAGCGTACGAATTTGGGCAAAATTTTTGGCTGATCTATAGGAATCTCATCTTACTGTAGTCAAGAGTTATTCAATATGTAAGTGAGACTTCTGAGTATGTGTCTGGTATTCTAAGAATCAAGATTTTGATCTAATTGGGTACACCGATTCTGATTGGGCTGGTAATGCTAATGATCGAAAGAGCACTACTGGTGGATGTTTCTTTATTGGTACAAACCTAGTTTCTTGGTACAGTAAGAAACAAAATTCGATCTCTTTGTCTACTGCAGAAGAGGACTATCTTGCTACTGGAAGTTGTTGTGCACAATTGTTATAGATGAAGCAAATGATGAACGACTATGGAATTCATCAAGGGCCTTTGAAGATTTTATGTGACAATACAAGTGCTATTGATATTTCAAAAAATCCAGTCCAACACTTTCGAACCAAGCACATTGACAAAAGGCATCATTTTATTAGAGATCTTGTTGAAAGAAAGGAAGTTGTGGTAGTCTATGTCCTAATATCTGAGCAATTTGCTGATATTTTAACAAAACCATTGGACACCACCACATTTGAAATTCTCAGACAACACCTAGGTGTTTGTTAGATTTGAGGTAATTCTTGCCTTTAGCTATATATATTTTTTCTCTCGCTGTATTTTTATTCAGAAAACAGAAAAAACAAAAAAAATGAAAAGAAGAAAATGCTACAAATATAGAAGCTGCAAGGTTATGGTATGTTGGAAGAAAAAAGAAAACTACCGAAATTGGAGTTATGGTATTTTGGAAGAAGGTGTGCCTTGAGTTGACAAGTGAGAAAAGTAAAATCATTACTTTTCTTGGAAAGGTAAAAAGTGTGTTTTCGTGGCAAGAGAGACAAGGAAGTGAAGAGTTTTCTTTTGGTTCAAAATTGTCTCCATCTCTCCATATCCCACTCTTTTTGGTCTACACTTCCTCTCTTCGTGGTGTGCTTCGGATTCTTGTTACGAAAATTTGCTAAAGATTTTCTCCTTCGCAACAAATCACTGCCAAATAATGTCTTCAAACCCTAATTCTCCCACGGTGGAAAAAGAAACCCAAGAAATTCCTCAATCTCCAAAGGATGAAAATGCTGAGCATAGGGAAGAAAATGTGGAGGAAAACCTGAACAGTGATGACGGGCAGAGTGAAGACCCCAGAGGTAAATGGAAGGTCCCTATCAAAAGGTAACATGCCCTGATCCTCCTACTCTCAAGGTTCTTGGAATGGAATTTAAAACTGTTGATGATATTTTTGAGGAACTTTTGTCTGGTGATATTGGCGATCTAGAGGATATTGAAAATTATGAAGTCAAATTTTTGAGGAGGAAATACGGTGTTTACAGATGGAAGGATAGATTTCATGTTTACTCGTCTATTACTGGCCCTAGCCATGTTAAGATCGAGGAGATAGGTGATGATGAGGTTGAGGGGCTGAAAGTGGTTAAATCTACAGACAGGGTGCCTGTAGGATTCTATGATGCTAAGGATGCTTAGAGGATTGAAGAGCTTAGAAAACCTGTAATCATAGAGATTATAGATAGTGAAGATGGAAGCAATATTGTGTATGTTCCAACACAGAGGGTAGATTCAGAAAAAGCTGAAGACAAGGAAATTGATGATGAGGACAAGGGAGGTCAAGACCAGGTTGATGCCACTAGTAATGCACATGATGCACCATAGTATTCAGACGGAGAACAGGCTGGAGGATCTGATTTGAGGCAAGGTCAATCAGTTAAGGATCAGCATGTTGGAATATAGGGCAAGACAGAGAGTGCTGATGAAGAAGAGATTGGAGATTCTGAGTATGTTTCAACATAGGAGGCTGAGCTGAACTACTCCAGTGATGAGGTTTTAGATGAATTCTTACAAACCGCTAGGGGCAAGAGAAAGATGGCTACTACTAAGGACTCCCCACCAACCAAGAAAGCTAAGAAAACCCAAGCTTCTCCCAAGAAGAAAGTACTGCCACCTCTTCTTGTAAGTGAAGCACTGTCATTTTCTTACTTTGATGTAAACTGTGAGGAGATGGGAGAGGTGTTTTTAGAGAGGAAGATAATCTCTGAGAGACCAGTAGACCTAGATGCATATAGGGCTAGTGGCTTTTCTTATTTTATGGAATTAACTGGAATGAAAAGAGCTGCTACGGTACAACTTCAGTACAAAAAGCAGGTAGTCACTGAAATATATTCCAACCTGATGGCTGGGAACTTGGAGGTTGATTCCCCATAGTTTGAGAGGGTTTATGGTAGGGGAAAATCATTGATTTTTCAGCTGCAAGGATGAACAAGATTCAGGGGCTGGAAACTCCAGACTTTGAAGGAGTGTTTCCAAATAGCTTGGATGTATCAGATGACAGAATTCTGGAGGTTGTCTCAGGAGAGTACAAGATAGAATGGCCCGAGACTTGATACTCACATGCTTCTTGCCTTTCCTCTAGGTTTTTTGGTCTCTATCATGTAGCTGTGAATTGTTGGATGCCATCTTCAAATACCAATGCTTTGACAAGGGAAATGGAATTGTACTATGTTGGAACATAGAAACCAGTTAATTTGGGGTTATTTATCCAGCAGAGTCTAGTGAGGCAAGCCACTGCTCCAAAGGCAAAGCATGCTCTGGTATATCCCTGTTTAATATCTGTATTGGCTAAGAGTGCCAAGGTGAAGGGAAAAGCAAAGGATGTGATCATCGATACAGAGTTTCTCCGGCCTAACGAGAAGACGTTTAGCATGCGGTAAGTTCATGATCTGCCATGGAACCCTGAAACTACTACCTCTGCAGATTCTGAAAAGAAGGCCAAGATAGTGGTGCTCAATGCAATGTTGGGGGCTATAGCCATCCAAATTGCGGCACTTGAAGTGGAGAAGGCTAGACTTGAGGGGGAGAAGACTCAGCTGGAGGTGCATGACGGTGCTCCTGAACAGGATTGATTTTCTTGCAGTATCTATGTTCCAACAAAAATCCCATGTTATGTTCAGGAGGAGCTGATCATCTGTTTATTTAAAACTTTATTTATATGGTTTATTGCCTTTGGCATATTCATGGCCCCAGGGGGGGACAATATTTGGTGATTTTTCATTTTGGATGACTGTAATTTGAATATTTTTTAGGTATTCTAGAATTTTGGGTTTCAGATGGAATTTTTATGATCAGATTCAGTAGTATGCATATGTTCCAATATAGGTGGATTTATGGAAGCCTTATGTGTTTGATTGGAAGATTTTTTCGTTGTGTTCTTAATGTCCAAAATGATAGGGTCCACAAAATACCAAAAGGGGGAGGTTGTGAAGTCAAGTGGTGTTCATTGAATATTTTAATTGGCAATTTGTGAATATATTTGGAAATGGAAAACTTTCCATGTTGGAACATACGAACAACCACGTTTATGCCAACAAGTTTTACTGAAGAAGAAGATTAGAATATTATGGTATTTGTGATTTATGGAAATCTGAATATTCTGCAATATGCTAGGCATGGTAGAAGCATAGTTGGCTTATGGAAAATCTCTACAAATATGGTATTGATATATCGAATATATGGGAGATATTGTAATAAGGAAAATCCCTTTATTTATGGGATTTGGATATGCTTCAGAAGCAGATAAGGAATATCAATATTGTGGTGATAATCATGGAGAGTTCGGATCTGCTCATGGTTTTAAAAGGGGACATTACAGCTGCATTAGTCTCACAAAATAAATAGAAAAATCTGCATTTAGATTTTGATCCTTACGAGAGTCTTGCAAAGAGCCAGATCTATATGATCCAACATACATGACATGCCATTCAAAGTTCATAATCATATACCTTAATTCCTCGGGAGGAGGAGATCCAGTGTCGATGAGTTTCGAGGTCAGAGGGAGTCTAATCAAGGCAGATCGGTAGCTAGGGGGGCTAGCAGAATTCACACGTTTGATTAGTAAAGATAAGTATTTTGTATGGTGCACTTTGTATTGTATCTTTCTGATTAGTGGATTCATTCTGAATTGGGCTAGGACCCATAGATGTAGGTGAATTTCACCGAACTGCGTAACCAAGTCTCCTGTCTTTAATGCTTTACTCTATTGAAAACTTGGTTACATAGGTTATGTTAGAACATACTAGCTATAATTAAGAAAATTCGGTATAACCAAATTTCACTTGTTAAAAACTCCAATGCAGGGAACTGATTGGAACTCTTAGAAGAATCCCACGACTCAAAAAATATGCACTTCATTTCCAGGAGATTGGGAAACCTTGTGAGTACTTTGATGGAATCATCCCAACAAGAAACTTATGAAAGAAATGTGGCATTTACCCAAAATTTTCATTAACATTCACTTCTTTGGAGGATAGCAAAGACAATCATTCAAATCATTAAATTGCAACACTACTCTCATTCCATGCTTAGCAAGTTGAATCACTATTTCTTTGACTATTGGGGTTCAACTATCACGGTCTTTTGGAAAGAATCATTTGGAAGTAATGTTCACAACCCATGCTTGAAGCAAGAAGGATGATTTCTTGGGATATTGTGATAAGTTTTGTTTGAGAGCTCTTGGCCACTGGTGAACTTGGAGAAGTATAAATAGGGGATGAACTTAGTAGTTCAAATACACCTCAAGCATATACATTCCTTTGCTACTTGCTTTCTTCTCCCTTTAGATCTCCTTTGTAGTTGTAGTCTTTATATTTATCCACATAATTCCTTCATAAGTGGTAGGCAAAGCCTTGTAATACTTTCTCCACATAAGCTTCCTTTCTCCTCTGGCCGTGGCTGTAGGTCAATTTGACCGAACCACATAAATCCCCGTGTTCGTTATTTCCTTTATTTTTTATGTTATCATTGTTATCTATCTTCTTAGGCTAATAGATACCTCGTGAGATTTTTATTCTTAACGAATTGGTATCATAGGTATATCTCATTTTTTATCTATTACCAACATAACGGTATCATGGACTTCTATTAAAAAGTTTGACCGGAGTGTAAACTTTGGTATGTGGAAACTCAAGATAGAAGCCATCATAATCCAGGATGGATGCGAGATAGCCCTTGAAGGAGTGGAGGAAAGGCCAGCGGACATGTCGTCGGAAGATTTTGGTGAGACAAGAAGGATAGATTGGCCATTATTTTAAATCGCTCGAACGAGGTTTTGCAGAAAGTTACTAGTGAGAGAACAGCCAAAGGTATGCAGGATAAGTTTAAATCTACATACATGAAGAAGACAATGGAGAATCTCCTTTATTTGAAACAAAAGTTTTACGCGTTGAAAATGGTGGAGGGTACATCTTTGCTCTCACATCTTGATATATTTGATTCCATCATTTTGGATTTGGAGAATGTAGATGCTAAATTTGATGAAGAAGATCAAGCCATTTTATTGTTATGTTCCCTTTCCTTGTCCTTTAAGTATTTTCGAGATACTATGATTTATGGGAAAAAGTCGGTCTCATACAATAGTATAAAATCTGCATCTAAATCTAAAGAGAAAATTGATAAGGACATTACGGGGGAATTAAGTGGAACTCATCTCAAGGGTTTGTTTGTGAAGGGTAGAGATGAAAATAGAGATTCTGAAGGTGGTAGATCCAAAGGGAGGTCGAAGTCTAGATACAGAAATAAAATTTGTAACTACTGCAAGAAAAAGGGGCACATTAAGAATGACTGCTTTAAATTGAAAAATAAAGAAAAATATAAAATTGAGCAGAATAGAGGCAATGCTGGTGAAGCTAGTGTAGCAAAAAATGAGAGTGATGGAATTATATCTGTGGCCATGGATAATATTTCAAGGTCTTCTAGTGAGTGGCTCTTAGATTCGGGTTGTTCTTACCATATGCATTATGATAGGGGGTGTTTTTCCACTTATGAAGAATGAGATGGTGGTATTGTTTTGATGGGTAATAATTCTTCTTGTAAGGTTGTTGGTAGAGGAACAACTCAAATCAAAATGTACGATGAAATTATTAGGACACTCACTAATGTTAGGCATGTTCCTGACTTAAAGAAAAATCCCATCTCTCTTGGAACTCTTAAAGCTCTCGGGTACAGATATTTAGGTGATGGTGGAATTATGAAAATATGTAAAGGTTCCCTTGTGCTAATGAAGGCTTGCAGAGTTGACACTTTTTATGTTTTGCAGGGATCTACAGTTACTGGGGCAGTGTCTGTGTCAACTTTCAAGACAAAGATATCACCAAATTGTGGCATATACGGTTGGGACATATGGACAAGAAAGGTTTAACATTGTTAAGCAAGAGAGGTCTACTTTGTGGTCAAAGTACTGGTTAGTAGGACTTTTGTAAACATTGTATTTTTGGAAAACAAAAAAGGGTTAGGTTTCGTTCACCTGCAGTTCATAAAACTAAAGGTACTTTGGATTACATTCATTCTAATTTTTGAGGGCCCTCTTGTGTTCCTTCAAAGGGTGGTGCAATATATATGCTTACTTTTATTGATGATTATTCAAGAAAGGTTTGGGTATATTTTTTTAAGCTTAAAGGTGATATTTTCCTGACATTTAAACAATGGAAGACTTTGATTGAAAAACAGACAGGAAAACAAACTAAGCGACTGAGGACAGATAAGTGGAAATGAATTCAATGAGTTCTGCAAGAATGAAGGAATAACTCGACACCACACTGTTAGAATGACACCTTAACATAATGGTGTGGCAGTGTGGATGAATCGTACCATTTTGGAAAGAACTCAGTGCATGATCTCAAATGCCAAGTTGACATTAGACTTTTGGGCAGAAGCCATATCTACGGCTTGTCACGTCGTTAACCGTTCTCCATGTGCACCTCTTGATTTCAAGACTCCGGAGGGAGTTTGGTTAGGTACTCATGTTCATTACTCTAATTTAAGAATATTTGTGTGTCCAACTTATATGTATGTTAAGGAAGGAAAGCTAGAGCCTAGGGCTAAGAAATGTATTTTCCTTGGTTATGCTTCAAAGGTGAAATGCTATAGATTGTGGTATCGTGATCCTACATCACCAAAATTTGTAATTAGTAGGGATATTACATTTGATGAATATTATATGTTACATTTGGAAAAGAGTCCTGTAATCCTTTTGATTCAGAAAAAGAGGATAGTGAACAAAAGCATGTGGAATTTGAGATTGGTGGTTCTTCTGGGAGAAACCCAACCTAAGAAGTGGTTGAAGAATCTGATCATGAATGTGTTGAAGATCAACCTGGAGATGAGGATTATTCCATTGCAAGAGATAGACAAAGATGGGACATTCGACCACTATTGAGGTATGCAAATTTGGTTGAATATGCTTTATTAGTGGCACAAAAAATAGGCGGAGATGAGGAACCTTCCTCATATTCAGAGGTAGTTTAAGGTGCTAAATCAGGCAAATGGTTGGTGGCTATGAATGAAGAGATGGAATCTCTACACAAGAATGGAACATGGGGTATTGTGGTGCCACCAAAAGGAAAGAAAATTAATGGTTACAAATGGGTTTTCAAGAGAAAGGAATACTTCAGGGGTTGATAATACAATGTAAAAATCACGATTAGTCGCAAAGGGCTACAGTCATGTACAAGATGTAGATATCAATGATGTTTTCTCACCTGTTGTGAAATATAGCTCTATTTGTGTATTGCTTGCTTTGGTTTCCATGTACGATTTGGAGTTAGAACAGCTGGATGTCAAGACAACATTTTTGCATGGTGAATTAGATGAGCAAATCTATATGAGTCAACCTGAAGGTTTTGAAGTTCAAGGTAAGGAAGAATGGGTTTTCTTGTTGAATAAATCCTTGTACGGATTCAAGCAGTCTCCAAGACGATGGTATAAGAGGTTTGATTCATTTATGTTGGGTCATGGTTTCTCCAGGAGCATGTATGATAGTTATGTTTACTTACGGAAATTACAAGATAACTCATTCATTTATTTGTTATTATATGTTGATGACATGCTCATTGTGGCTAAGAATCTTACAGAAATTCATGAGTTAATTAAAGGCCTTGTTGAATAGTGAATTTGAGATGAGAGATTTGGGTGCAGCTAAGAAGATTCTTAGTATGGAGATAAGAAGAGATCGATGAGTTGGAAAGTTGTACCTGACCCAGGAGAGTTACCTTAAGATATATTTCGAGCGATTTGGCATGTATGATGCCAAACCAGTTAGCACTCTTCTTGGTAGCAATTTCAGGCTATCTGCTGCCCAATCACTAAAAACAGAGGAAGAAGAAGATTATATGGCTAGAGTTCCTTATTCAAATGCAGTTGGGAGTATTATGTATGCAATGGTTTGTACTCGTCTTGATATCTCACAAGTTATTAGTGTTGTTAGCAGGTATACGACCAATCCGGGAAAAGCACATTGGTAGGCCGTGGAGTGGATTCTCATATACTTAAAGGGTACTTCGAATATGTGTTTGGAGTTTGGTAGAACCAACACTCTGGTTGGTTTTGTAGATTCATACTATTCTGGCGATCTCGATAAGCGCATGTCTCTTACATGCTATGTATTTTGCATTAGAGGTTGTGCAATTAGTTGGAAAGCTACTATACAATTTGTAGTTGCTTTATCTACTACTGAGGCAGAATATATGCCAGACACAGAGTCTATCAAAGAAGCTTTATGGTTGAGAGGTCTCTTTGGCTAATTAACTCTACAACAAAGGGTTGCTACCATTCATTGTGATAGTCAAAGTGCAATTTACTTGCTTAAAGATCAGATGTATCATGAGCGGATGAAGCATATTGATATTAAGTATCACTTCATTCGTGATATCATTGTACATAAGAAGGTCCTTGTCCAGAAAATCAATACAAAGGATAATCCCGCTAATATGTTTACGAATGCTCTTCCATATTTCAAGTTCAAACAATGCTTGAACTTGATTGGTGTTCATTTTTAGTGATTCGGCCAATTAGGGCCATTCAGAGAAGGGTGAGTAAGCTATTACTTTTGGGGTTCATACCAAGGTGGAGATTTGTGAAGATATGTGTTCTTCACCAAAATTGTAAATGACCATTCATTTCTTTGGAGGATAGCAAAGACAATCATTCAAAGCGTTAAATTGCAACACTATTTTCATTCTATGCTTAGCAAGTTGAAGCATTATTTCTTTGACTACTGGGGTTCAACTATCATGGTCTTTTGACAAGAATCATTTGGAAGCAATGTTCACAACCCATGCTTGAAGAAAGAAGGAGGATTTCATGGGATATTGGGATAAGTTTTGTTTGAGAGCTCTTGGCCATTGGTGAACTTAGAGTAGTATAAATAGGGGATGAACTTAGTAGTTCAAATACACCTCAAGCATAAGCATTCCTTTGCTACTTGCTTTCTTCTCCCTTTAGCTCTCCTTTGTATTTTTTGAAGCCAAAACCCTCTTCTTTATATTTTGCCACATAATTCCTTCATAGGTGGTAAGCAAAGCCTTGTAATACTTTCTCCATATATGGTGAAGTTTTCGGTCTCCTTCGATTGTGGATGTAGGTTAATTTGACCGATCCACGTAATTCCTTATGTTCATTATTTCCTTTATTTTCTTTATGTTTTCTTTGTTATCTATCTTCTCGGGCTAATAGATACCTTATGGGATTCGTATTCTTGACAAAACCGATGGAGTAGAAAAGTTGAGTATATTATCCAAACAAACAAAACTTCCACTATGCTCCTAGTCATCTGGCAAGTTGAAAGATACATGTTCATCCATATGAAGATGCCTTATTCCTGACATGCTTCGCATAGTTACTCATAACATGATTGTACCATGCAATCCCTTCACCACCAAAATTTCTAGTTTCCATAGGTTGGCTATTAATGGTGGAATGGACTGCATATAACCTCTGACACCTAGATTTTAAGGTGAATCACTTCTCCAATTTCAACAGGAAAACTAACTCCTAAGTTGATGCATTCCAAACCCAAGACTCTGAGTAATTTAAAGTTGTTACAAATTGGCAATGCATCTGATGGTGGGCTGACCCGGAAGAAGCCCAAATAATGCTTTTGGGCCTACTTTGGCCCCAAAAAGGGCATTATTATGAAGGATGTACGGTTACCCTATATTGATTTAATTGCAAAAATCCTTGATATACGCTACTCTTGGAATACAATATAAATACCAGGTTCATATTCGTTATGATTATGAGACTTTTGATCACCTATTCGAGTATCTCGCTAACTTAAGCATCAGAGAGTTTACCCCTGGGATCTCTCGGGGCTTTTTGTGTGCAGATTATTATCCAAGGACTCAATGGTGCGGCTTGATCGGTTTCCAGACGCATCAACTAGCACGTCCGGTGGGACCAATTTAGTCAAATTAGAGTCCTTTGGTTTATGTCCTCTTCTCAAATACCCAAAGGAGTGAGAGATTGAAGTTGAAGGGAACGGGTGCTGGAGATGAGATATAATCCCCCTATCAAGGAAATAGAAAAGGAATGGTCAACCCTCCAGTTAGCTCCGGTAGGTGATTTGGCAGGTGAACAAGAGACAATGACTGGTTCTATTGAGCCAAACCCCCCAAATTTTAAAGCCCAACAGGATGTAGGCGGACCCTCGAAACCTGTTGAGAATAATCAGGGACGTGACACAGGGGTTTTGAACCCCATACAAAACATGCCGGAGAGGGCATACGATGAAACAAATGGATGCTTTATGGAAGTTTCTGGTGATTCCCATGTCGAAGCTTATGAGTGGGCTATGCAAGCGAATCAGGCCATGGGAGCCATTGGATCACAGCCAGATTTAGCGCGAGCAGCCCTGATGCTAGCAGCTGGTGGGTACCAGGTAATGCCTCACCAAGCTTCTAGGGGCATGCTAAGGGATGTAGTGCCTTAGACGGTTTTGGAGATACCTCCTTTAGGCAACATTTTTCAACCTATGTTGGCTTTTCCTTACTCTGGATATGATCCCAAAGGGAACCAGACTTAACCTCAACCCTCTTTTCCTGAATATCCACCGGGGATGGTATATTTTGTTCCCCATTTTATGTAGGTAGCCAGTACATGAGCTCTTCCTAGAAAAGAAGTAGGCCAGGGGCTACAGGGATATGGTAGTACAGGGATGCAAAGTTATCCCATTAGTTAGGGGTTCTATAGCCCATACGGAATACCCCTCGTGGGTTCAAAGGCTATGCAGCCTTGGGTGAATCCTAGGTATGTGGGCCAGCAAACCATGTATCAAGCACCATATGGAGATGCTAATAGAGGATAGAACTTACCTGGATAGCCACAAGGGTTAACAGGAGATACCAGAGATGCACTGAAAATGGGGCTGGATAGGTTGATCGGACCACTTGGCCAGGCGATTGGATCACCTTTTACCCCATTGATAATAGGGGAATGAGGGCTAGTAGATACAAAACCCCCGGAGAGCCTCCCCACCTACAGTGGAGAAACAGATCCCCGAGAGTTCATTCAGATGTTTCTCAGTTTCATGAATTCAAGGGACTTCGATGAAATATTGACATGTAAGATGGTAGGAATTTACCTTCGAGGGAAAGCCCAAGAATGGTATAATAACTTACCGAGAGGGTTTTTGAATTCTTACAGGGATTTCAGTGTGGCGCTTTTAAGTCAATATGCCTAGAAGAAGAAGTTCACAAAAACCCTCTGGGAGTTATACTAGACAAAGCAGAATCCAGAGGAAACAACATAAGCATTTTTTCCATTGATACATGGATGAGAGTTTAGGAGTCATGGAAACCATAGAAAATGAAGTTATTCATGGATACTTGTTGGGTATGCGAGATTTAGAATTGTATAAGAAGCTGAGTTCTAATATCCCTCGAACACTGCAGAAGCTGCATGAGGTCGTCGAACAGTATTCAAAGGTAGAAGAGGCCACAAGAAGGAAAAGGGAGAGTATAACTGATAAACTTGGGAGAAGCAATGAAAGAAGCAGTGACTTTAGGGGGGGGGGGGGGAGAAACCAATGGATGTGGAAAGACCTACTTTCAAGAGGTATACGCCTATGAACAAGTTACCGGCGTAGATTTTTAGTATTTATTGAAGGGTACTCAGGCGTCCCCAGCCAATGATGAACAATCAAGAAGGAAGGAGGGCCACCAATTTGTGATTTTAAAAAATATTACAACCATCACAAGAATGATTACATCCACTTGAAAATGGAGATATATAGATGTGAAAAGGAGGGAAAGCACTAAGGTCCTGGTTCTAGACGAGGATGTCAAGGTGAGCCTTCTAGGCCCCAAAATGATCGACCCTCACACTGGATGCATTACTAAAATAATGGGGGTTGAGGGGATAGAAGGCCTTAGGGCCAGGAACCTCGTGATAGAAAGCAAAGACAAAGGGATGAAGCTCCAAGAGAGCAACCTATTGGGAATCAGGAGAACCGAAGTGGAGAAAACCCTCCAATCCATAGATTATAACATGATAAGTGGGATGGTAGGCGAGAGATCTTCAAATTCAGTCACGAAGGCTGATTCTTGAAAGACCCTCGCAGAAGAGCCTAGACATAAGATATTTCAGCATGATGAAACGATAACTTTCTCTGAAGTGGATGTGGTTCCGAATCAGATCCCGCATGTAGATCCATCCAATGGTTGTCTCGGCCGTGATTGGGAACTTCTTGGTGAAATGAGTTTTTATTGATGATAGAAGTGGGGTTGAGATAATGTTCGTTGAATGTTTTGACCAGCTGGGATAGGGAGAAATAATCTTAAAAATTGGACCGCCCCCCTAACGGGGTTCACTGGAAACCTAAAAAGAGATAAAGGGGTTGCGATAGACTGCAATTTTATGGTTGTCGTTATGTATTCCCCATATAATGTGATTTTGGGGAGGTCATGGATGTGTCAAGCTTGAGCAGTATGGTCTCCATATCATTTAATGATGAAATTTCCAACGAGCAAAGGAATAGCCTCGGTGCGAGGGGATCAAGTAGTAGCCAAAAGTTGTAACCTCACAGCTGTTAGAGAAGCAAGGAAAATGAAGGACATAGCCTCAGTGCATGGAGGAGTTAGTCTCACAGACGTGGAGCAAGTATCCATTCGAGATAAAGGGACAGTAGCTGTGGGAAAGCTCATACCCAAAGCTATAATGGAAGAATTGAAAGATTTAATGGGTGAGAATGGAGATGTTTTTTCATGGGATACTTCAGACTCACTGGGGTATCTTCGAGTCTAGCGTACATAGGCTAGACATTGACCTGGAGATTAAGCCTATTAAGCAAAATAGGAGAATATTTTCACCCAAGAGAGTAGAGGCAATCAATGTCGAAGGGGATAAGCCGCTAAATGCGGAGGTGATTACGGTAGTATTTTATCTAGAGTGGTTAGCTAACCTGGTGATGGTCCCAAAGCAAGATGGAACTTGGGGAAAGTGCAAAGACTTTACATATTTAAATAGGTGTTTCCCTAAGAATAGTTACCCATTATCCTCCATTGACAACCTAGTAGAGGAATTTGTGGGATACCAAGTATTGGCTTTCTTTGATTCTTACAAGGGATACCACCAGATATTGATGGCAGAAGAAGATAAGAACAATACTTCATTCATAACAGATGTAGGCATGTACTGTTGCAGGAAAATGCCCTTCAGTTTAAAGAATGCAGGTGCAACATACCAGAGACTAGTAGACAAGTTATTGAAGGAACAAATTGGCAGGAACATGGAGATATATGTGGATGATATGGTGGTGAAAAGCAGAGGTCATAAAGAGCTCTTGGTTGATTTGAAGGAGACTTTCGAGAGGCTTAAAAGTATGAAACTAAAACTGAACCCAGCCAAGTGTGTGATTCGAGTGGGAGTAGGAAATTTCCTGGGTTTTATGGTGTCTAAAAGGGGAATTGATGTCAATCTAGAGAAGGTCAAGGCCCTATTGAGGATGAAAAGCCCGTAAAGTGTGAAGGAAGTACAAAAACTTACTGGATGTCTGGCGGCTTTAAGTAAATTTCTCTCGAAGGGGGCAGAAAAACACCTGCCTTTTTTAGAGGTACTTCAAAGAGCAAAGAAATTTGAATTGATAGATGGCTATGATCAGGCATTTCAACAGCAAAAGGAACACCTTTAGGGATTGCCAACTCTTATAAAGCCCGATAAATGGTAGGTCCTTTTGCTCTATATTTTTTCTTCACCTTTGGCCATCAGCATTGAGTTTTTAAAGGAAAAGGATCACATGCAACATCTAATATACTTTGTTAGTCCATCCCTGCAAGGACTCGAGACTAGATACACGGCTCTCGAGAGGCTAATCTTAGAATTGGTACTTGCTGCACGAAGATTGCAGCCTTATTTCCAGGTGCATACGATTGTTTTGCTCACTAATTACCCATCTCATACAAGTCCTCTTAAATCTAGAAGCGTCAGGAAGAATAATTAAATGGGTAGCAGAGTTGGGTGAACATGATATACAGTTCCAGCCAAGTGCTGCAATCAAAGGTGAAGCTTCAGCTAATTTCATAGTGGAAACAACTGAATCTATTGAGCTTGAAGAGGGGTCTTGAAAAAATTAATCTTCAAAGTTATATGTAGATAGTTCTTCTCGAAGCGGAGCTGGGGTATTTCTCACCAACCCCAAAGAAAGACAATACCCATATGCATTGCATTTTCTTTTAAAGTAACAAACAACAAGGCTGAACATGAAGCTTTGATCATGAGATTAGGGTTGGCAGTGGAGTTAAAGGTGGAAGATTTGGAGATTTTTAGTGATTCTCAATTTCTAGTTTAGTAAGTTAATGGGGAGTATGAGGCCAGAGAACGTAATTTACAAAGATATTTAGAGGTCGTGAGGCCTTTACTTATGAATTTTAAAAGCCATGTTTTGAAGCAGGTGCTAAGAGAGGAAAACCATAAGGTCGATGTCTTGAGTAAGCTAGCCTCGTTAAACTTAGGAGCCAAACCCAAAGGGCAATTACTCATCGAGACTCTAAATAATCAGAGCTTTGAAGAACAAATGGTAATAGCTATCAGAGAGGAAAAAAGTCGGATGACACACATTGTAAGCTATCTTCGAGAGGGGACCCTGCCAGAAGATTTGGTGGAGGCCAGGAAAATCAAGCTTAAGGTGCCTAAATATGGGCTACATGAGAGAATCATATATAAAAGGGGGCATTTACAACCACTGCTCCAATGTGTAAGTCCTACGAAGGCAGATTAATTTATTTGGGAGGCTCACGAGGTTATATGCGAAAGTCATCAAGGGGACAGGTCTGTGTCAAGAAGGTTTATTCGAGCAGGATATTACTGGTCAATGAAGTTCGAGGATGCAAATAAATACATACAAACCTGCCATCAATGTCAAAAGCATGGGCCACTTAAACACATCCCTTAAGAGAAAATGCTGAACATTCATAGTTCATGGCTATTTGACAAATGGGGTATTTATTTGATTGGGCCATTTCCTTAAGCCCCTGAAAAGTTTAATTTTGTGATTGTGCCGAAAAACTATTTCAATAAGTGGGTGGAGGAAGAACCTTTAACTAATATGACAGGTAAATCGGTGATTGCTTTTTGATGGAAACATTTCGCATGCATATTCAAAATCCCAAGAATCATTATAACTGATAATGGGAGGCAACTTTCCCATGACCCATTCAAGATGTGGTGCAAGGAATATAAGATACAACAGAAAGGGATAGCCGTATACCACCCTCAGGAAAATGGCCAAGTAGAAGTAACCAATCGAACCATTGTTAATGAGATTAAAGCTAGACTCAAGGGGGCCACCGTAAACTGGATATACAAGCTACCTAGTGTTTTATGGGCTTACCAAACCGTGTGGTCTTCAACCACGGAGGCCACACCTTATAGTTTGGTTTATAGTTCAGAGGCTATAATTCCAGTTCAAATAGGAGTGCCAAGCCCGATAATGATGATAATGCTTGAAGAAAATGTTAATTAATGAAAATTGATGCATAAATATTGATATGGTAGAGGGGGTACGAGAGTTATCTTGGATACACGAGGCTAAGGTGAAGGGGGTGAAGTGTTATCATGATCGAAGGGTTAGGAAAGTGCAGTATTCTCCCGGGGACTTATTGATGAAAAAAAAAGAGAAAAGGCAAAAAGAACCTGAAGGAAATCTAGCTCCTAACTTGGAAGGTCCTTATAGAGTTGTGGAGGCACATAGTCCCAAGGAGGTGGAATATTACCAACTTATAGAAATATCATCATCTTTAACAAAAGTAATAGATACCACAAGCTCTTGTACATTATACCAACAAAGCTGAAGACTCGGGCTAAGGGCTCGAGCACACTAACTTTTCTAGCAAGGCTGGAAACATGGGCTAAAGGCTTGAATATATGTACCTTTCCAACAAAGCTAAGGGTCTGAGCTCAAAGCTGCTATGTACTTTTCCAGCAAAGCTGAAGATATGAGCCAAAGGCTCCTTTTTACTTTTCCAGCAAAGCTGAGAATTCGAGCTTAAAAGCTCCTATGTATTTTCCAACTAAGGATAAAGGGAGGAGAAAAAAAAAATGAGAAGCTATACTCCTAACATACCCTCGATGATTGTTATCTTGATCAATGATCTAGTGAAATAAGTTTTGTAGGATGTAGGTGGAAACGCTGAACTTGGGTAAAATTTTGTGTTTTTATATTTTATAAGTAATATCATACGATAATACCACGACAATAAAGGATTTCACATGCAATGTGCAAGGCCCTGATTCTGGGAGGAAAATAATTCCAGGAATGATCATTCAAGAAGAGATAACCAATAAAACAACATACATTACACAATTACAAGTATTGTAAAAATTATAACTACAGAGTCGAGGCATCAAGGAGAGATCTTTTTCAGCTCCTCCTCAATCCTCTCTACATCTTCTATCTTAATGTCGGCGGCACATTGGAAATCTTTTTCCTGCTCCTCTTTGGGATTGTCATCTAAATTTATCAAAGCCTTAGACCGAGGGCGTTGAGACAGAGGTCCATGACTTTTAGTATGCTTTCTCATGGATGGCTTAGTGCTATGACTTGTTGAACCACCATCCTTAGCATTTTTCTTTCCTGCTAATCTCGAGGACCTTCGACTCGTGGTAGGATGAACAAAAACCTTCTTATCCATTCGCTAATGGCGATGGAAGCTTACTTTTGGTGGCTGGTTCCCTTTAGATCTACTTGGTTGTCGACGATCTAATGGTGCTGAGCTCAAAGAAGAAAGTAGAGAAGAGATTTATCGTCAACAAGCTTTGGGTGAGCAACGCCGTTGAATAAGCTATGAGCTTGAAGACTCTGATCATAGATATGAACTTCCTCTCTTAGTTGTGCGACGATATTCTCAAATGACTTGTTCTCTTTCACCAATCGAGTGTTCTCAACAATAACCGATTCAACTAAGGAAGGATCCTTGCCAGTGGTAATGTTATCCCTCAAGAGATCTTCATTAGCTGCTTAATATTATCCAATGTCGTCTTAATTTTATCCACTTTGGATCTAAGCCCATAAACTTCTCCTAGGCTAGCTACAAGTTGGACCTAAAGGATATACACCCGGTTAGAAGCTACGAGATACTTATTCAAAGATCCATATTTATTGAGAATCTGACGCACTGATTCTTGAAAACCAGCCTTGGAGGGGTCAACATTCTCAACAATATCAAGGGGCACAACACTCTTATGCCTTTTGCACTCGATATCTTTCAAGAATTTTATGAACTCGGGATGATCACCAGTTTTCCATGACTTTAAGTATCCTTTGGTAGAGTCAAACTCTTTCTTGGAAATTTTGAAGAGTGTCACTAAATGTTATCTAGTAACCTAGAGTTGATTACTTAGAAGATAGAAAGGGAAATCAGAATGGATTATGGATATGTTCTTGTGCCCGATTGTTGATAAATATTTTGTTACGGACTTGAAAAATACAACGAGAGTGTAAATGGTAGCATCACGTTCGAGCGGATTTCAATTTGGAGTTAAGAGTAAAGTTTTTACATTTTGCACTTAGGTCTCTCCAAGAAAGTTGGAGTCGTTGAATCACAAAATTG
Organism: Rubia yunnanensis; assembly: GCA_037428765.1. NCBI lineage: Eukaryota > Viridiplantae > Streptophyta > Magnoliopsida > Gentianales > Rubiaceae > Rubia > Rubia yunnanensis. The sequence goes on from CM075066.1 coordinate 17,138,589, forward strand.
ACGAAACTAAAATTCAATTCAATAATATATGATTGCAACTATGCAATTTGGGTATGTATGGCTGAACGAAAGGATTTCGAAAGTCAACATTGATTACTTCTCTAAATTCTATGAAAATTACACTGTGGCCCAAAATTTTGTTACCCCATTACCCATTGCTCCAAAATACATGATTTTTATTATTCTTGCCTAAATATAAGTCTTAAAAATAAATGATTTTTTTGGTGAATTATTGAAAAGTGTTAGTACATGTGCTAGAGTAAATTATGGTTGATTACTTGGAAGTTACAAAGTGAAATCGGAAAGGATTATATATATGTTCTTGTGCTCGATTTTTGATAATATTCCCTTACATGCATAAAAAATACAATGGCGGTGTATAGAGCAGGATCACGTTCGAGCGGATTTCAGTTTGGAGTTACGAGTAAATTTTTACTTTTTGCACTTAGGTCCCTCAAACAAAGTTGGAGTCGTCAAATCACGAAATTGGCGGAACCAAAATGCAATTCAATAATATACGATTGTAAGTTTTCTATTTGGGAGTGTATGGGTGAATGGAAAGGTCTCAAAAGTCAACATTGATTACTTCTATAAATTCTTGAAAAATTACACCGTGGCTCAAAATTGTGTTACCGGTGTTGAATTTATTAATAGGCACCCATTTTTTGTGTACCGGTGCTGAATTTTTATTTTGTAGCACTGGTATTCAATGTACCGATGCTGAATTTATTCATAGACACCGCTATTTTGTATACCGGTGCTAAATTTTTGTTTTGTAGCACCGGTATTCAGTGCACATGCACCAGTTTTTTTGTGTACTGGTGTTGAATTTATTCATAAGCACCGGTTTTTTTGTGTACCGGTGCTGGATTTTGGTTTTGTAGCACCGGTATTCCGTGCATATGCACTGGTTTTTTGTGCACCAATGTTGAGTTTTGGTTTTTGGCACCGGTGTCACCGACATACCGTTGTTTATGTACCTGTTTTCCAATAGTGAGAGCCTAAATAATGCTTTTGGGCCTACTTCGGCCCAAAAAGGGCAGTATAATGAAGGATGTGCTGTTACCATATATTTAGGGATTTAATTATTGAAATCATGGATAGACGTTACTCTTAGGATACCGTATAAATACCAGGCACGTATTCGTTATGATTATGAAACTTTTGATTACCTATTCAAGTATCTCGCAAACTTAAGTATCAGAGAGTTTACCCATGAATTTTCCCGGGGCTTTTTGTTTGCAGTTTACTATCGAGAGAGTCGGCGGTGCAGCATGATCGGTATCCAGACGCATCTACATCACAAGGGCACCTAGGCTCTTTATCCACATAGGCAAAAAATATCAAAGACCGAGTTATGGGGCCGAAAGGTTTTGAATCTATAAAATGATTTCTTCTCAAATAGATACTCAATCGGTAGCTCTGAAATGTTACAGGATTTCAGAGATATAGATGCGTCTGGATACCGATCATGTTGCACCGCTCTGAAATGTTACAGACTTTTGGAGGCAACAATGTTGCTTCATCTCGTATTAGGATCAAACTACACTCTATGTATATTCTATTCACCATTGAAGAAGGCTTGGGGAACCTCTAATATATTTTCCCTCACCCTCGGGTGTTCTCATTAAAAAAAAAAAGAAATGTTACAGGATTTAATTTATGTTGAATGTGAAACTGCGTATCATACAGTGAGGGAGGAATAGAAGTATATGGTTCATCATACTTGGTTACGAATGGTAAGAAATTTTCATCTTTGGCTTTTGTGTGACACAAATCACGCAACAGATCATTATGACAACATGCTTTTACCTTTCCATTGGATCTTTTTGTGAAGGAATCACCAGGCTTCTATTAATCAGCTCAAACACGCAATCCTGTGCAACATCCTCCAAGCTCTTAGACTCAGTTTTCTTTCCGCCATCCAAAGAGGTATTAACTTGCTAACTGGAAATCTTTATCTCTGAGAAAAACCCCAAATACAGAAAGCATGCTTTTAAATACTCAGGTAAATGCTTGAAGCTTAGTTCCAAGATTTCCTTGCACCGACTCTCTGGATCATTGATTATTTGTGAGTTTAAACTCTCTGAATTATTTCCAATGAATCCCCAGTCTTTTCGATTTTCTTGAGAAAATCGGCTATAGCAACAACTGCAAGAGGCAATCCTTGACAATGCTTAGCAATTTGTTTTCCCACCAGCAACATTTCCTTGGGAAAAGCCTCACCTCCGAACCATGGGCCGAACTACCATGACGCGAGATAGGGCTCCAGCCCTACTTGAGATTCCGGTGCCATGGTAGTAGTGGTGAGTAGCGCTTCCCGGCGGTTGGCGCTTTTCCGACGGCGATGACTCTGTTTCCCGGCGATTAGTGTCGGAGAAGAAGGCCGATCGCAATCTTTTTTTTTTGGCCAAAACTTTACCAAAACAACGTTGTTTTAGTACAAGTCAAATGACGTCATTTTGATTAATACAAAACGAAAGAAAAATAAAAATAAAAAAAATCAAATTTTAAGTATTAGGTTAGTTTGGATTGGGCGAGAATGACCCAATTCACAATTATTCTCGCCCAATCCACATAAATTGACGCTACTCTAGAATAGAAGTGGCGCGCCTCCATTGCTCTAACCTTCAGCCCTGCTTTGTGTCAGCCCCACCAAAATTTTTTTTTGTTCCGCCACTGCTCCAGACACCTCCTTTTTTTAACAACTTCCGACTTTCTTCATCCGATAAGAAACGAATGAGATGCGAATCACTGCCAGGCTTAATTTGCAAGAGCACATGCTGGAGACGTCTGGTTATCAAAATCCCACCCTCATTTCTGTCATTGGAAAAGAAATTTCCATGTCATTTCATGGTGCAATATCCCATACATCATCTGAAATTTGGTTATATCGAATTCTCTTAATTATTACTAGTATACTCCAACATAACCTATCTAATGAGGTATGCAATTAAATAAATCATTAAAGACACGACACTTAGTTACGCAGTTCGGTAAAATTCACCTAGATCTGCGGGGCCTGGCCCAGTTCAGAATGAATCCAATAATCAGAAAGATACAGTACAAAGTACACCATACAAAATACTTATCATTACTAATCAAACGTGTGAATTCTGCTAGTTCTCCTAGCTACCGATCCGCCTTGATCAGACTCCCTCGTACCTCGAAACTCATCGACGCTGGATCTTCTCCTCCCGAGTAATTAAGGTATACGATTATGAACTTTGAACAACAAGTCACGTATGTTGGAACATATAATTCTGGCTCTTTGCAATTCTCTCGGAAAAATGAAAATCCGTGTGCAGTTTTTCTCTGTCCAATTCGTGAGATTAATGCAGCCGTGGTGTCCCCTTTTAAAGCCATGAGCGGATTGGAACTCTCCATGATTATCTCTATAAGATTTCTATTCTTTATCTGCTTTTCATAAAGCATATCCAAATCCCATAAATAAAGGGATTTTCCTTATCACAATATCTCCCATATATTCGATAATCTCAATACCATATTTGTAGTGATTTTCCATAAACCAACTACGCTTCTTCAATGCCTATCGTATAGCAGAATATTTTGATTTTCATAAATCACTAATACCATAATATTTTGATCTTCTTTTTTTTGTAAAACCTTGATCAACGTTATTATGCTCATCCGCATGTTCCAACATGGAAAGTTTTTCGTTTCGAAATATGTTTAGAAATTGCCAATTAAAATATTCAAAGAACACCACTTGACTTTACAATCTCCCCCTTTGGCATTTTGTGGACCCAGTCATTTTGACATTTTAAGATCACAACGAAAAACAATTTCCAAATTCACCACATAAGATTTTTGGAAAAACCACCTATGTTTGAACATATGCAACCAACTGAATCTGATCAGAAAATATTACCATTTGAAAACCAGAATACGAAAAACTTATTTAGATTACAGTTATCCAAAAATCACCAAATATTCTCCCCCTGGGCCTTGAACATGCCAAAGGCAATAAACCATAGATATAAAGTTTGAAAGAAACAGAAAACCAGCTCCTCCTGAACATAACATAGGATCTATGTTGGAACATAGATACCGCAGAAAATCGATCCAGTTCAGAAGCAGCCTTCTATTCCTCCGGCTGAGCCTTCTCCCCCTCAAGTCTAGCCTTCTTCGCTTCAAGTGCCGCAATTTGGATAACTATAACTCCCAACCTGGCATTGAGCACCACTAACTTTGCTTTTTTTTTCCAGCATCTGCAGAAGTTGAAACTTCAGGGTTCCATGGCAGATCATGAACATGCCTCATGCCAAAGGGCTTCTTGTTAGGCCGAAGAAACTCTGTGTCGATGATCACATCCTTAGCTTTTCCCTTCACCTTGGCACTCTTGGCTAATGCAGATATCAGACATGGGTATACCAGAGCATGTTTCACCTTTGAGGTAGTAGCTTGCCTAACTAGACTCTGCTATATAAACAACTCTAGGTTGGCTGATTTCTATGTTCCAACACAGTACAACAACTTAGCCATTTCTCTAGTTAAGGCAGTAGTATTGGAGGATGGCATCCAACAGTTCACAGCCACCTGGTATAGAACAAAAAATCTGGAGGAGAGGCAGGAAACATGTGAGTATCTAGTCTCAGTCCATTTGGTCTTATAGCCTCCTAAGACTACCTCCAGAATCTGATCATCAGACACTTCTAGATCATCTGGAAAAACTCCTTAAAATTCTGGATTTTTCAACCCCAAAATTCTGTTTATCCTGGCAGCAGAGAAATCAATAATCTCCCCCCTTACATAAACCCTTTCAAACCATTGGGAATCAGCCTCCAAGTTTCCAGCCATTAAATTGGAATACACTTCAGTGACCACCTGTTTGTTTTACTGAAGTTGTACTGTGGCAACCCTTTTCATTACAATTAATTCCAAAAAATCAGAAAACCCACTAGCCCTATATGCATCTAGGTCCACTGGTCTCTCAGATCACCTTCCTCTCTGCAAACACTTCTCCCATCTCTTCACAGTTTATATCAAAGTAAAAAAATGACAATGCTTCACTTAGAGAAAGAGGTGGCAACACTTTTTTCTTGGGAGGAGCTTGAGTTTTCTTGGCTTTATTGGTTGGTGGGAGGAGTCTTCAGTAGCATCCATCTTTGTGTTGTCCCTAGCAGTTTGTAAGAATTCATCTAATACCTCATCACTGGAGTAGTTCAACTCAGGGTCCTGTGTTAGAACACACTCAGTATCTTCAACCTCTTTTTCTTCAGCAGTTTCTGTCCTACCCTGTGTTCCAACATGCTGATCCTTATCTGATTCACCTTGCCTCAATTTAGATCCTCCAGTCTGATCTCCGTCAGAATACTCCACATCAATATCAACATTACCAGTGACATCAAACTGGTCTTGACCTCCCATGTCTTCATCATCAATCTCCATCTCTTTAGCATTTTCTGAATTTTCCCTCTGTGTTGGAACATAGCCAAATTGTCTTCTTCTTCGCTATCAGAAACTTCTATTATCACTGGTTTTCTCAGTTCCTCTATCCTCTGAGCAGCTTCAGCATCATAGAATCCTACAGGCATCCTGTCCGTAGACTTAATAACTTCCAATCCCTCAGCCTCCTCACCACATATTTCCTTAATCTTTACAAAACTTGGACTGGAAATGGATAAGTAGACATGAAATCTATCCTTCCCTCTGTACACATCATATTTCCCCCTCACAAATTTAACTTCATAATTTTCAATGTCCCATAGATTACCAATATCACCAGACACAAGCTTCTTAACCTTAACATTCAAAAATTCTCCCTCTATACTGTTAAGTTTTGTCAAATCCACCGTACTTCTATTGGATTCAGGCCACTCAAACATATCCTCAAAAATTTAAAATTCCATTCCTAGAACTTTGAGAGTAGGAGGATCATGACCTGTTACCTTCTAATAGGGACCCTTCCCTTTGCCTCCGGGATGTTCACTCCTTCCATCACCATCGGCCTCCACATTCTCTTCCATTTGCTCAAGGTTGTCATCCTTTGGAGATTGAGGAGTTTCTTGAGTTTCTTTTTCGACCGTGGAAGAATTAGGGCTTGAAGACATTGTTTGGCAGTGATTCGTTGCGAAGGAGAAGATCTTAGGAAAACTTTTGCAACAAGAATCTGAAGCACACCAAGAAGAGTGGGAGAGTGGCCGAAAAGAGAGGGATATGGAGAGATTGAGACAACTTTGAAACCAACACAAACTTTTCACTTCACTTCCTTTTTTGTCCGCGTAACCAACACTTTTTGCCTTTCCAAGAAAACTAATGATTATACTTTCCTCAATTATCAACTAAGGCATACCATAACTCTAATTTTGGTAGTTTTTATTTTTCTTCCAACATACCACAACTGTGTAGCTTCCATTTTTGTAGCATTTTTATTTTTGCTTTCCTGATTTTCTGAACAAAAATAAATTGTAAACAAAATATTTACAGTTAAGTAAATGCAAAAATTACCTAAAATCTGACAAACACCTAAGTGTTGTATGAGACTTTCAAAAGTGGCTGTGTCCAATGGCTTTGTAAAAATATCAGCAAATTGCTCAGATGTTGGAACATAGAGTACCACAACTTCCTTCATTTCAACAAGATCTCTAATAAAATGATGCCTTATGTCAATATGCTTAGTTCGAGAGTGCTGGACTAGATTTTTTGAAATATCAATAGCACTTGTGTTGTCACACAAAATCTTCAAAGGGCCTTGATGAATTCCATAGTCGTTCATCATTTGCTTCATCCATAACAATTGTGCACAACAACTTCCAGTAGCAAGATATTTAGCTTCCGCAGTAGACAAGGAGATCAAATTTTGTTTCTTACTATACCAAGAAACTAGATTCGTACCAATAAAGAAAAATCTACCTGTAGTGCTCTTTCGATCATCGACATTACCAGCCCAATCAGAATCACTGTACCAAATTAAATCAGAATCTTGATTCTTAGAATACCAGACACCCTACTTAGAAGTCCCACTTACATATCAAATAAATCTTTTGACTGCAGTGAGATGAGACTCCTTTGGATCAGCCTGGAATCTTGCACATATCCCTGCGCTGAGACAAATATATTTTCTACTTGCTGTTAAATTCAATAGACTCCCAATCATTCCCCTGCATAACATTTGATCAAATGCGACTCCTTTCTCATCCTTCACCAGCTTGTCAGAAACCCCTATAGGTGTTCGAAATGCTTGGGAATTCATAAATTAAGGGCATACTTTCTCTGATTTATGAACAAGCCATGTTTTCCTTGCTTAACTTGTAGTCCTAGAAAGTATGTGAGCTCTCCAACCATGCTCATTTCAAATTCATCCTTCTAACCATGACAAAATCATGTACTATAGATGGTGAAGTAGAGCCGAATACTATATCATCAACATAGATTTGAGCAATCAAAATTTTTGATAATTTTTCAAGCACAAATAAAGTTCAATCTACTTCCCCTTGATTATAAGCTTCTTAAGAACAAAGTTAGTAAGTTGTTCATACCATGCCCTGGGTGTTTGCTTTAAGCCATATAAAGCCTTCTTGAGGCGATACACATGATGAGGGTAACGAGGATCCTCAAATCCTTTAGGTTGTTCCACATATACTTCTTCATTTACCACACCATTTAGAAATGAACTCTTGACATCCATTTAATACACAGTAAAGTTCATAGAGCAGACAATAGCAAGTAAAACTAGAATTGACTCAAACCTGGAAACTGGTGCGAATGTCTCATCAAAGTCGACTCCCTCAACTTGTGTATATCCTTGAGTTACCAGTCTGGTTTTGTTTCGAGTAATATGTCTGTCAGTATCAGATTTATTCTTAAAGATCCACTTTGTGCCGATGACATTTACACCTTTAGGATGAGGAGTGAGATACCATACATCATTTCTTACAAACTAACCTAGTTCTTCTTGCATTGCATCAATCCAGTATTCGTCCAATAATGCCTCCTTGTAATTCTTTGGTTCAATGAGAGAGATGAAGCATTGTAATCCTTCCAACTTCCTTTAATCCACTTGAGGAACTGATCGAGTACTCCATGTCATTAATTTAGGTTAATCCTGTGTTGGAACATAGGATACGACAGTGAGGGATAATGCTCCAACATGCTCAGTTTCAACTGGTTCAGCATCAGTCTGCTCAGATGTTCCAACATGCGATGGATCTGCCTTGTCAGGTTAATGAGGCTATGTTGGAACATGAGTATTACTAGGTTCATCTTCTACAACATCTGACTTTTGTTCTTCTTCAGAATCATCCACAATATCATTTATAGATTCCATGAGTGTGTTTGTCCAATGGTTATAAACACGATAAACTCAACTGTTCACAGAATAACCAAGAAAGATTCCAGTATCACTACGATTATTGAATTTTGCCAATTGCTCTCTGTACACTTGCTTCCAAACACATGAAATTATGAGACATTTTGTTTCCTACCATTTCAAATCTTGTAGGATGTTTTACTGGTGAATGGATGCAAATATACTCGATTAATTGTATAGCAAGTTGTGTTAATAGGTTCTGGCCACCATTTTTTGTGAATTTCTTTCTCGGCCAACATAACTCGAGCCATCTCCTCCAAGGTTCTATTTTTCCATTCTACAACACCATTCTGTTGAGGAGTGATTGGTGCAGAAAACTCGTGTTGAATCCCGAGCTCATCATAGAAGTAACTGAATTGAGAATTTTCAAACTCTCTACCATGATCACTACAAATTCAAACAATCTTCCCAACTGGACTTCCTTTTTCAGTCTGTAACTTTATCACCAGACTTCTAAACACTTCCATCGTATCAGATTTTTCTTTTAGAAAAGCTACCCATGTAAATCAAGAAAAATCATCAACACATACAAGGATTTACTTCTTTCCACCTATACTAGGTGTATTGAACAGACCCATCAAATCCATATGTAATAATTCCAGATTTCTTGAGGTGGTTATATATTGAACTAAAGAGTGGGGAGATCGATTTTTTTTACTTTGTTGACATGGTCCACACACAATTCCACCCTTGCTTGTTAAGGTAGGCATACCTCGTACAACCTTTGCATTTGAAATTCTCACCAAGGTTTTGTAATTGATGTGAGCGAGCTTCCTGTGCCATAGAAATCCTTCATCCTGTTTCGAGATCATACACTGTACTTCCTATTCCAGCAAATAGCAATTACCTGATGATCGTATGCCTGAAAGAACCTTGGTTTCTCTGTGTTTCACTATACATTTGTCTTTCTGAAATTCCACAGTCATATTGTCATCACACAATTGACTTATACTCAGCAGATTGGCCTTCAAGTCTTCAGCAAATAGCACACTAGTGAATATTGGAAATCCTTCCATCTTTACTTCACCTTTTCCAACCACTCTACTCTTCTTTCCATCATCAAAAGTAACATAACTGCCATCGTATGGTGTGATATTTGTGAGGAATTCTTGAGTGCCAGTTATGTGGCGAGAGAAGCCGCTATCAAATTACCACGAATCTCTGGAATATGATATAAGCGCAGTATGTGCAGCAAAGCATGTACCAGAACGTTTGCCAACCCATACCTTGCTCACCATCTTTGTTTTCTAGACTTCTCTTATGTTGGAACATACTAAGAGTTGGCATCCTGCCATTAGGTCTCTGAGCAGTTTCAGGAATTGTTCCTTTGAGTGACCTTGATATGAACAGTAGCTGCATATGAGAGGGTTCCTTTGGTAAGGCTTTCCAAACTTTCTCTTTACCTCTCGAATCTTTGTCTTCAGAATTGCTGGACTCTTAAGTATCTCTTGTGTCTCAGGCTTGAGTGTGACTTTGTTTTTGAGTGGGTTGTAATATCCAATTCCGTGTCGATCTCCAAAGTTCTTTCCCATGTCCATAATATCGTCGAGTTTTGATTTTCCAGAGTTCAGCTTAGAAATTACTACTTCAGAAGTCTCACCTGTCTTAGTTGCTAACATTAGCTTTTCATTCAAATCTTCATTCTACTTTTTAAGTTCGTCAACTTCCACATGCAATTCTTTTTCTATCTTCGTCAAATGCATTTTGTCTTCCTCTATCTCTTTGTTTGTATCAACTACTTAGAGCCACATAACATACATTTTTTTCATAAGTGTTGTAGATTTCTTCATCACTTACAGCAAGTTCATCATCTTCATCACTGGATACTTCATACGAGTCTAGGTTGGAACATAAGGCTTCATTTTTGTGTGATGTGTTGGAACATCCATCATCTGATGCATCATGAATTTTTCCTCCAAATGCCACATAGTTACTTGTGAGTTCCTCTTCATCTTTTTCGTCCTTTTCATCTTCACTCCATGAGGTTCCATATGATTTTCCTTGCTTTTTCTGGGTATTTGCACATTCAGCCTGAATATGACCATATCCTTCACATTCTCTGCATTGAATTCATCCAGGCTGCTTTGGTTCACCACTTTGATTTCTAGAGAACTACTGATTTCCTTGTTTAAATATTGTCCCATGATTGCATCCAAATTCTTGTGGCCTTGGTATATTTCCACCATACCTTTCCTGAGATTTCTTGTTTACTACTTTCAGCATTCTTGAGAAGTTTTTCGTGGATGTTTTGAATGCCAACTCCTTTTGAACTCTTTTTGTAGCTTGCTGGAATGTCATTTCATATGTCTGTAATGATCCCATTAATTCATCTACGCTCATGGTTTTTTTTTTTAGATTAAACCATCCTAATGGATGAGGGGATTATATATGGCTCCCCAAACCGTAGAATTACCCCCGAGGGTAGCAAAAGGAGTTACATCTGAACAATATCATTCATGTGATGATACAAAAGGGGAAGCGAAGTATAAAAACATCCATGTCTCTCGATTTGTGTAAATCTTCTACCATTACTAGAGATCAAACCGAGATAAGGGAACACGAACAAGTCAGGGAGATGAGAATTCAAAACCCTTATCAGTCAATGTCCCTTTACCTAGCATTTGATCTCATGGATTTCTCAAACTATGAAGATCTCGTGTGCTCATTTGTGCCTGAACCTCTCATCCTAAGCATTTCCAATCTGCAAAAAGAACAGAGAAAAACAACAGCAGTCTCTGACATAAAAGTACTGTGTAAAGCCGTGAAAAGAATTCAAACTAGAAATCCATCCTTTGTGTGATCTGTGTTCCCTTTTGCTGTGCCTATTCTTACTCCATGAACTCCATTTTTATCTAGCAAAATCAAACCTCTAAGGAAAGTTGGGGAGTTTCTGATATTTAAGTCTCCATTTAGGGATTTCTCCCTTGCATATTTTGCCAAAAAATCAGTCACTGTGTTAGCTTCCCTTGGAGCATATTGGATTGGATTTTCTTTATGCAACATATTCAGATGACAGGTAAGAGTAAAAAGTCTCCATGAACCAACATAAGGATCTTGTATTGCTTTAACTGCTGGTTTGCAGTCGGACTCAAGGATACTACCTCTAATATCTAGTTCTATGCAAAAAAGATAGGCAAAAAGAATACCTTCCAACTCTGCATGTAGAGGAGATTCTGATCGAAAAGTTTTGACTCTCATGTGTTTCACATCTCCCCTCCAGTCTCTAACTACTACAGCACAAGAAGAGTCACCTCCATTTACCCATGATGCATCTGTATTAATTTTGAAACCAGTTGTTGGTTTTTCCCATCTTACTGCAGATACTGTGGTTTCCTTCTTTTTTTGAGTTATATTAGGTATGATTCCAACCTGAACTAGTTTCTTATACTTTTCAAGATTACCTTTCACTGGATTAGCAGTAAAAATTAGAAGCATCAGATCCTTGATATTCTGAAAACATGTATCCACTGAAAAGGGAAGATTATCATAGAGTATTTTGTTCCTATAAGTCCAGAGAGACCAAGTTGTGACAATGAGAGCAGCAGTATACACATGATTGAGAATCTTTGAGCCTACCCTGATGGAGAGATAATATTCAACTAAATGTCTAAAACTCCTGAAAGCAGGTGTTTGCAGATTCAGAAGGCTGTTAACTTTATTCCATACTGCAGTTGCCTTATTACAGGAGTTAAAAAAATGGTTGATAGAGTCTGAGTGATTAGAGCATATAGGGCATTTAGAGGCTAGTGAAAAACCAAGCTTGCACAGAACATTTTCAAAAGGCAGAATTCCATTCAGAGCTCTCCATATAAGTACTGACATTTTAGCTGGTATGAAATTTGCCCATACCTTATGCAGATGTCTAATGCTTGTTCCCTTCTGCCTCAGGATCTTGTAGGCAGAACTGACTGAAAAGTTTCCATCCATTGAAGATTTCCATATCAGTCTATCCTCATGTGTGTTCTTGATGGTCACATCCTGCAATATTGAAACTATATTGGTAGCCAAATATGGCTCCACAAAAGGAAGATTAGAGTCTTTATTCAGGATAAAGGTGCTCAGTGTGATATCAGGGAAAGGAATTTCCACATCATCAGGCCATTTATAGTATAGTGCACCTTCTCCTGACCAGTTTGAGTTCCAAAAGGAGCATTCACCTTTTCCATGAATTACTCTAGTTAAACTATTAGTTTTTTCAGTTATGTTACAGATTCTTTTCCATACCTGAGATTTCTTATAAGACTCAGGTAGAGTCCACAAATGCTGAGACCATTGAGTGGTGTTCATTTGAAGCTTCCACCATAGCTTACAGGAGAATGAATCAACTATGGCCTGAAGATCTCTAAACCCTATCCCATTCTCTTGTACTGGAAAACTCATTTTTCTCCAGGCTCTCCATTTTTTCCTGGCCTCTGTACTATCATTGGCTCCCCAGAACAGACCAGCAGCCAGCCTTTCCATTTTCCTCAGTACTATCTTTGGAGGTCTTAAGACAGCAAACAAGTGGGTTGGGATTGAAAGAAAACAGTGATTTATTAGGATAATTTTACCTGCAGTACTCAACCATCTGTTTTTCCAGTTATTAATGCTTTTTTCCATTCTCTCCAATATTGGGTAGTAATATCTCTGAGTGTTCCTTCCTGTAAATATGGGGATCCCTAGGTACTGAAAAGGAAACTCTCCTCTAGCCCTTCCTAAATTCCTGCTCAAAATTTGGATTCTATCTACTGAGGTGTTAGGAGCAACATAGAGGTTGGATTTAGAAAAATTAACTTTTTGTCCCGTAGTTTGCTCATATGCACTGAGAAATCTTTTAAATCTTTTCAGATTTTTCTTATTACCACTGAGGAATACAGCAGTATCATCTGCGTACATTAGATGAGTGATCTGTGGGCATTTTTTAGGTAAACCAAAAAATTGCAGGTATCCCATGTTAAACAGTTTTTTTAAACCTCGGGAGAATGCCTCTGATAGGATATTATACAGAAATAGAGACAGAGGATCTCCCTGTTTAATTCCTCTATTTGATGCAAAGAATCCTGTTGCTACTCCATTAATTAAAACTGAAAAGTGAGCTGAGGCTATGTTCTGCATTATCCGGTTTACAAAAATACCATGAAAACCAAATTTAAGGAGGATTGAATTAATAAAAGACCATGAGACCCTATCAAAAGCTTTCTGCATGTCTAATTTAATGATTAAGTTCTGCTTTTTTGATTTCCTTGATAAAATTCTGGTCATTTCTTGCATCAAAATTATGTTATCAGAGATATCCCGCCCTTTCATAAAAGCACTTTGTTCAGGGGATATAAGTTGAGACATGAAAGGCTTAATCATTTCCATCATCATCTTAGAGAATACCTTGTTCACAAAATTAGAAAGACTTATTGGTCTGAAGTCAGAAAAGGTAACAGGTATTGTTCTTTTGGGAACTAAAGCTAGCCAGGTACTGGAAATTGCCTTTGGAATATTTCCACTTGTTAGAAAATCATTTGCAGCTTCAAGTAAATCTACTTTAACATTTTCCCAAAAGGTAGTGTAAAAAAAACCAGAGTATCCATTAGGTCCAGGGGAACTATGTTTGTTGAGGTCAAAAACTGCAAACTTGAGCTCTTGGATCAGGAAAGGAGACAGCAGTAAATTATTTTCTTGTTCAGTTATTACTCTAGGAATTTCAGATAGAAAATGACTTATATAAGTTCCCTGTTTCTGGGGTTCATCCTCATTAAATAAAGCTTTATAATACCCCACTGCTACCTCTTTGATCTGGGTTGGATCTGTGATCCAGTTTCCATTTTCATCCCTAATCTTACTGATTCTAGATTTAGTCCTCCTTTCCCTTATTGAGTGGTGAAAATAACTCGTGTTTGCATCACCATATTTAAACCAATTCAACCTTGCTTTTTGCCTAAGATAGATTACTTTCTCTTTTTAAGCCCTCATCAAAAGATGTTTGGATTTATTCAAATCTGACAAGATTGAATCATTTGGAGTTTGTTGAAATGAGATTTCTAAATCATTAACCTTGTTCTCATATTGTATCAGGTTCTGATCAAGATTACCAAATTGTGTTTTGTTCCATTGCTTTATTTCCATCTTAAGCCTTTTCAATTTATATACTAACCTATACATTCCTCTGAAAGGAGTTACCAGGTTCCAGTTAGAAGCCACTAAGTTTAGAAATTCCTGTCTACTAGTCCACATCTCTTGAAATCTAAATGGTCTAGGGGCTTGTTCCTCAGATGTTTGTACAGATAAGAGAAGAGGAGCATGATCCGAAGACAATCTATTAAGAACATGGATTGAACTGTTAGGGAATATATTAAGCCAATCTAATGAGCAGATTCCCCCGTCTAACCTTTGGAACATCAAATCTTTGCATCTATCCTTAAATCTATTGTTGCTCCAAGTAAAAGAGTTACCTACTGTAGGTATATCATGCAAATCCAGGTCATTTAAAAATTTATTAAATTGCAACATGCTCTTTTTTGGGGTTGACTTTCTCCCTTTATACTCTGATACTGACGCTACAGTGTTAAAGTCTCCAATTAATATGGAAGGAAGAAGATTAGCTGCCTTTAAATCACTCTATAAAGACTCTCTGACTTGTCTATGAACACTTGCATAAATAAAAACACAATTCCAGCTCAGAGAAGATAATGAATCAGTTATATTCACTTGTACATACTGATCAGTCTCGCTTATAACAGTAATGCTAAAAGACTGGTTCCAAAATAACCAAATTTTAGCACTATGAGCAGAGTAGGCATTCTGAAATCCCAATTCATATTTAAATTTTATGAGCTTCTGATTTTCTTGCCATGGTTCTATTAAGCACATTATGTCTAACTTGTGTTTAAGTTTCAAATTCTTAAGTCTGTCAATTGAAGTGCCAACTCCCCTTATATTCCAAACTAATACATTCCCAATTATGGTGTGTTTTATCATTTAAAAATTTTGGGATTGGCTTTTTGTGATGATCTTAGGTTTCTACTAGTCTTTGCTGAGTTTTTGCCTTTTTCTCCTGATTTTCCATTACTATGATCAGTATTCCCTGCTAACAGATTTTGGGGTGAAAGGTTTACCTTTTCCTGCTTTCCTTCTTTTTCCAGAATGCTCAGATCAGAGGTTGTTGTAGATTGTTCTTTCAATGTTTCCTCTTTGCTGGAACTTTGCTCTATAGGACCTATTTGATCTTGCTCTTTAAGCTCCGATTGTGCTTGTTCTTTTTGGGAAACAGTGGAAATAAATTTATTAGCAGAAACATCAGAGATAATGACAAGTGGTACTTCCTGCGATTCAACTGTTTCATGAAAAATCTCTACTATCTCCCCTTCCTGCTCATCCTCACTATCTTCTAGGGATTGAAAGGCATTAGATATTGTCACCGTGTTCGTGTTTGTTTCCTTTTCCATTATGGAGGTATGTTCAGGGTTCTTTTTTCTCCAAATGGATGTGGTTATTGGCTTAGATATATCATCGAGTGAGTAAAATGGACCATTCCTTTTTTTATGACTTACCTTGTAGAAATCAAAGTTGCTATCATTTTGGATTCCTATGTTAATTATTTGTTTCTGTACATCCTTTTCCTTTTGTGATACTGTTAGAGCAGATGTTCCTTCTATGTTTACTTCCTCTGTTGGGTGAGAATCTGATCCTAGTTTGTTCTTATGAGCAATATTCTCAACCTTATTACTAGTTATTTTCCTCAGATTAGGGTGCAAAAAATTACAATTTGTGTTGCTATGCCCAATTATTTTGCAATGAGTACAATATGTTGGCAAATCCTCATACTCGATTGGGTATTCAGCAACCTTGTTTCCTATGCCTACCATAATTGACTTAGGAAGCTGAGCTAACAAATCAATTTCTACGCATACTTTAATAGCTGAAGGTCTGGTTAAGGCCATGGTTGCAGCATCCATTTTAAGAAACCTACCTACCTGGCTACTTATACCCATAATTGCAGAGTTGTTATAGAAATGAATTGGTATTTTGTGAAAAGTTACCCAGACCGGGACTATGGAGGATTCCACAGACGGAGAGAAATCTGGTGTCCATTTCTGCACTTTCATTGTGTAGCCTTGTATTGACCACTGGCCCTTCATCCAACACCTTTGATAATCTTCATTTTCCTGAAATCGGATCAAAACATGTCGATAATCAATAGAACCTAATTGAAATTTTGATTTAAAACCTATTGATTTAAAAGACTGTTGAAGTGAATCCATGTGCGGTTTCCCTCGGATGAACTTTCCGACAAGGGCGTTCTGGTAGTGCGAAGCTAGGATTTCTCCTTCTTCAGGGGGGAGTATGTATTCTATCTTTCCCTTGAATTCTGTTATTGGGTGAAGGTTTGGAGTATCTGGGAGGGTTGATAGGAGGGGGGGGGGGTTGTTTTGTGTTGAGAGCTTGGGCAAAACTTCTGATTGTCGGGGGCTTAGAGAGAGTTGGATCCGGAGGTGGAGGAGGCATCGGCGACGCCATGATCAACAGCCGATGCAGTTGCAGAGGAACAGTAATATGACCGTTGAAGTAAGAAATGGAGGTGATGAAGTGAAGAAAGAAGAGTAGTTGTCTAGTCCCATCTACGCTCATGGTGGCTACATCTCTTGCTTCTTCTATTGCTGCGACCCTTATTGCAAACCTTTCGGGGAGTGATCTCAAGGTCTTTTTCACCAGTTTTTCCTCTTTGTAGACTTTTCCAAGTTGATACGCCATATTGGAGATGTCCCCGAGTTTTCCGTTGAATATAAAAATAGTGTCATCTTCTTCCATCTTGAGTTCCTCAAACTTAGTAGCCAATACCTTTAGTTTAGATTATCAAACTCGACTAGTTCTTTCATGAACAGTTTGCAGAATATCCCATGCTTTCTTAGCTTGATGACATGTAGAGATGAGTTTGAACTGGTTTTCATCAACATCAGTGAAGATAGCATTTAGTGCTTTTGAGTTTGCCAGACACACCTTGAGGTCACCAGGAGTCCAAGTAGATTTGTCTTTGAGTTTCTGCTCCCCGTGACTTGACTCTCTTTCTTTTGCCTTAGAGCTTGTATCAGCATCTTCAGTAGGGTGATTCCACTCTTTTTCAACATAGTAACACGCAAGTTCATCCAGTGAGTTGATGAAAACTCTAATGCGTGCCTTCCAATAATTGTACTTGTTACCTTCCAGCAATGGTGGCTGAGACACCGAAGCTTCTTCTTTGGTTGCCATGGTAAAATCGGATCAAACTTTCCTTGCCACAACCAAGGGAAAAAATAAGTGACCAAGCTCTGATACCAAATGAAAATTGGTTTTATCGAATTCTCTTAATTATTACTAGTATGTTCCAACATAACCTATCTAAACAAGTATGTAATAAAGTAAAGCATTAAAGACACGAAACTTGGTTACGCAGTTTGGTGAAATCAACCTACATCTGTGGGGCGTCCCAGTTCAGAATGAATCCACTAATAAAAAAGATACAATACAAAGTACACCATACAAAATACTCATCTATACTAATCAAACATGTGAATTCTGCTAGCTCCCCTAGCTACCGATCCACCTTGATCAGACTCCCTCTAACCTCGAAACTCATCGACGCTGGATCTTCTCCTCCCGAGGAATTAAGGTATACGATTATGAACTTTGATCAACAAGTCACGTATGTTGGAATATAGAATTCTGGCTCTTTGCAATTCTCTCGGAAGAATGAAAATCTGTGTGCAAATTTTCTCTGTCAAATTCGTGAGATTAATGCAGCCGTGGTGTCTCCTTTTAAAGCCATGAGCAAATCGGAACTCTCCGTGATTATCTCCATAATATTCCTATTACTTATCTGCTTTTTGAAGCATATCCAAATCCCATAAATAAAGAGATTTTCCTTATCACAATATCTCCCATATATTCGATAATCTCAATACCATATTTGTAGGTATTTTCCATAAACCAACTATACTTCTTCAATGCCTATCATATAACAGAATATTCTGATTTCCATAAATCACTAATACCATAATATTATGATCTTATTTTTTTGTGAAACCTTGATTAGCGTTATTATGCTCATCCGCATGTTCCAAGATGGAAAGTTTTCGTTTCCTAGTATGTTAAAAAATTTCCAATTAAAATATTCAAAGAACACCACTTGACATTACATCATCCAAGATGACGAGATACGTGTTTCTCAACAAACAGCGATGCAATTTTGATTGTAGATTACCATCACTCATCTGATGAACATCATTAGTAATTCCATGCATGTCACTCAATACATCAAAAAGAACATCTCTTTTTAGAGAAAACCACTCGAATCATCATCTAGAGTGCCGCTTAAGAGAAAACCACTAAAATATCACCCTGATTTCCGCTAAAGAGCAACAACAATATCAATAATCTTGTATAGAGGGGGATGTTCTTTGATTTATAAAGGTGAATCTCCTCGGGGTGCCCTACCCCCTCAGTCGAAGGACATCAGCCCACTTTTTTCTAGTTTTTGAATTGGGGCCATAATAATATATAGATTAACAAGAATGAACTATGCAATCACTTTTAAAAGTTCCACTCATCTCTAAGAAAAATGTAGCACCTGGTTAGCACTTCGACTGCAACAAAAACGATATTCTTATTTCCACGCATTTAGCAAAATCACACATCTCCACTTCATGCTATAATTCCCCCACAGTTTAAAAAAATAACGAATACCACAACATCAGAAAACAATATCGAAAACCATCCATAGTAATATAGAGGCTTAAATGATGCAGCTCCTCAAATATATAACACATGTTACATCAATCCTCCTGTTCATAGTACAGGAACTTGCATGATCACACGAGTTGACATAACAGTGACTCCAATTTCATTTATTATGTTAGATAAAACACCAGTGAGATATCTAGTTACTTGCAAAAATTGCATTAATCTAAAAATTCTAGTAACAGATACTCGTATATGAAAAGTGCAAGTTGAATCACATTGAATACTTAAGCTCCAACTTTTTTCGTTTTAACATTCCTCCAATAGGAGTCAAACAAGCACACTACAAGTGAGCGAGGATTTGGGAGACCGTTTTAGTATAGCTTTGCTCAAATAACAATGTAACTCATTTCATAATGGTAATTGAAAAGAGATATCATACTAGTAATTGGTGCATAGTGACTGCCCCAAAATTATTTTAAAATCTGGAAATAAAAATTTTAAAATAATTTTAATCTAGCCCAAAAATTATTTTACATGAATTAGATTCATGTAATACACATTACATTAAGAATCTGTGGTCCTTTTCGACCGCATGTAATGAAATTTCAATGTATGACGTAAGCAACAATAATTGACCCAACAAATCACTCCGGCAATAATTGGAGAGAATTCTCAAAAAAGACTTAAAGTCACAGGTAATTGAAAAAAAAATCCCAAATGGCTTCAGTAACTATCGAAAAGATCTTTAATCCAGTATACCCGGGGGCTTTTTGCGACTACTTGAATCACCTTTTGGAATAGTGAATGCAAATGGCTTCTGTTGTGCCAATCTAAGTGGTAAAACGTATTACAAAGGGCGAGTATTTAGGTTTATTAACTTAGATGGGTGAGTATCTAACTCAAGGCGTTCCCAATATACTCAATGAAAATGTTAATCAAATGCAACCCATTACTCCAACCCGATGATGCATCACGACACAGACGTTTATGCTGAATTATACATGTTGTTATTATTATTAAACTAAAACATGTAACATGCTTCATCTGTGTCTTTGAACTTAATTGTTTTTCTACGACTACAAGTCTACACCCAATTTGCAAAGAAGATTCGTGAAAACAACTAAAGCATCCGTTTCCATCTGTAGAAACAGTGATAGTTGGTTTATTATCTATGATTAAAAGAAGCAAAACATAGATGATAGTGCAACCACATATTATTTATAGTAGTCTTGACTGTACCTCGACGAAGCTTACAATGTTTTCCACATTTGCTCAACCCTGAAAATAACTATATAATAAGTATATGACAATCCATGGAGGTGAAGCCTGAAAGCTTCGAAGGATAGCTACGAGCAAGACAAGCTTCCAGGTAGCAAAAGACAAGCTCTTGATGATTAACGATGGCTTTGAGGGTTGATGTTCGAGAACTTGAGACCTCTTATTTGAAAAACAATATTTTTTGTAACCTTCGAAGTATGATGTAGTGCGTTCTAGGTAGAGAGCATAGAGCTTTCAATAGGTAGAGAGCATAGAGAAACTGATCAGGGTGCCTATCATAATTGTTCAAACAAGTCATAACAACACCTATAGCCTCTTGAAGTAAGCCTAAATTTAAAGCTCTGGAAGAAGATGAAGACCCCTCTAAGAGAAACTAACAGGGAGCAAGCCAAATTGAATACCAAACTCACAGAGCAGATTAGTTCAAAATCATGGGGTAAACAAGAAAAGAAAATTCAAACTGCTAGTACATCTGCTAGTACAAAACTACATTAAACAACTCTGAAATAATCACAAACTAGAAGTTTAAAGGAAAAGGGAGCTCCTCCAGGACAAAGCATGATCATCTTGGTTATAGCATTCAGATTCAATCTAGGACAACTATCACTAGGCACACCTAAAAACACACAACCAAAACACCTTAATCCAAACAAAACAAACTATAAAGTCAATGAAAGTGAAAACTTCTCTTTTCTAAAGGAAACTAATAAGCATACAACAATATTGAGCATCGATTGACACCAACGAGCTCTCGATGATATCAAGCTTTTTGAGGGCATCTCAATGACAATGACGAGCTCTCAAAAATGACAAGGAGCTATTCGATGGTAACGATGATGCTTTTTTTGGTAACAACGAGGGCTGGAAGCTAACATCGAGCTTATCACGAGAGCTCGAAGCTTTGAATGATAAGCTCTTGAGGATAACTATCAAAGAACTCTTAGGGAGGAGTTGCTCGAGGGCCTGGAGGTTTGAGCTTTGCTAGCAGGCTTCTCGTCGGACTGAGAAGATGAAGGACCGAGCTTCATTAGCGGAGGAGTTGAAGGTATGTTCTCTCAATACACTACAGATTTTGTGGCATGGATTTCACAAAATATGAAACCCAAAAGGACATACCAACTAAGGATTCCAATGTTGACGTCATCGTTCCCCATAGTTTGCGCTAATTGATGTGTCTGAGAATTCTGAATTAACTGCACCAGTGGATCCTTAGTTCACGACCTGCAGGATAAAGTCCCCGAAGAGACTCCGGGGTGGGGGGACCCTCCAATGATAAATTTAATTATTAATCTTAGTAATTAGGAGTAATTGTGAATGGATAAAAATGAATGACATACCTTCATATTTATACTAATTAAACCCTAACAATCATTGTCTGTAACCACAATTCTTATTAAATATGCATTAAATTGTTATCTTGGCACGTTAATGACTAAACCATATTGGGCTAAAGATAATATTTAATGAATTGGGCTGCGGCCCAATTCTAACTTCATAAGAGCATCATCAAGTACACCATGCACAACGTTGGAAGTGACACACTAATAGAAGAGAAACCTCGATAAGTGAGGTGTTGATTATTAGGAAATAAATAGAGGTAAAACCAAACTAGTACAATGGACACGGTCTAGTACAATGGGCTAAACCCTATATCAGGATATCATTCTAACATCTATCCCCATCAAGTGAAGCACCGAATTTACTGAAACGCAGAGCTTGGATCTAAAGAAATCAAACAAGGGTTTAGGATGACCCTTGGTGAAGATCTCCACAAGCTGTAATGAAGTAGGAACATGACTGACTCGAAGCTTTCTCGTAGCAACCATCTCTCAAACAAAATGGTAGTGGATATCAATATGCTTTTCCCGCTTGTGATCCACAGGGTTCAGAGCCAAGAAGTTTTCACAGTTGTTATCACACAACAACAAGGGTGAGCCATCTAAAGGAAACTATAAATCCTGTAGAAGATGAGAGAGCCAAATGACCTCAGAAACTGTGTTGGCAAGCGCACAATTCTCGGATTCGAAACTCGAGCAAGAAATAGAGAGTTGCTTCTTGCCACTCCAGAACACCAAGTTACCACCCAAAAAATTTGCATAGCAATATTTCAATCGCCGAGTCTCCGGAAAGCGAGCCCAATCTGCATTCGAGTAATCACAGACATCAGAGAGACCAGTCGAACAAAAGGTGAGACCATGATAAGGTGTACCTGCTACATAGCGAAGAATCCTGGTAACAGCAGCAAAGTGATCCTTACGAGGATCTTGAAGAAACTGACTGACTGAGTTCACCGCAAAAGCCTAATTAGGGTGAGTGATAGTCAGATACTAAAGCGCACCAACCAAAGAATGGTTGAGAGTTGGGATAAAAAATGATGCACCCGAGCTGCTATGAAGCTGTGATAATGGCATAAATGGAGTAGTCACCGGAGAAGCATCAGACATCCCGGCCTGTTGAAGAATATCTCATGCATAAATGGCTTGACAAAGAATAAGACCAGACGGAGTAGCAGGAACCTTGAGACGAAGGAAATAGTTGAGAGAACCCAAGTCCTTAATTGAAAACTTCCGATCGGTCCGAGTGATAAACTAAAAAATTTCCCCAGCATAATTCTCGGTGAGAATGATGTTATCCACATTCACAAGTAAGTACAACAAAGTGGCACCACGAGAGAAGACAAATAGGGACGTGTCTGAAGAGCTACTCCAAAAACCAAGATCTCGAAGATACAAGCTGAACCGATCAAACCATGCATG
This sequence comes from Rubia yunnanensis, assembly GCA_037428765.1. Taxonomy (NCBI): domain Eukaryota; kingdom Viridiplantae; phylum Streptophyta; class Magnoliopsida; order Gentianales; family Rubiaceae; genus Rubia; species Rubia yunnanensis. Next base: position 17,161,641 of record CM075066.1, read on the forward strand.
CAGGGGCTTATTTAAGCCCATAGATAACCTTCCGGAGGCGACAAACATAATCAGGCTGAGAAGGATCCTGATAGCTGACAAGATGTTCCATGTAAACCCGAGTATTAAGAAAGCCATTAAGAAAGGCATTCTTGACATCAAGCTGATATAGAGGCCACCATCTCAAAGTAGCAATGGCAAGAAGAGTGTGAATCATAGTAGTTTTTACCACATGACTGAAGGTGTGATCAAAGTCAAATCCAGGAATCTGAGAATAACCCTGAGCAAGAAGACACACCTTGTAGAAATTAATGCTACCATCAGGTCGATACTTCAGACGATAAACTCACTTCGAACCAACAACATTGATGTTCAAAGGACGAGGAACGAACTCCCAAGTATTCTGGTGACAAAGCACATCCATTTCTTCATCCATAGCACCAATCCACTTCAAATCCTGAAGCGCAAAACGATAATCACAAGGCTAAAAATTCTCTAGAACGGTAGCAAGTAGACCTGTAACTACATAATTAGTGTATGTCTTGGCACGGCGAGTGCCATTATGATTTCTGGTAACCATCTAATGAGTACGGTGAGGAGCACAATCATGAATGGATGACGATTCAAACGACAAAGCAGGTGAATTTGGAGGAGATGATGGTGGAGAAATCGCAGGTGAGGGTGAAATGGGTAAGCCCAGATGAGGCAAAGTTTGAGCGCCCGGAGGTGGCATCGGATTATTGGAATCATAAATTCGCAAGGAGCCGATACAAAAAAAGATGGCTGCAAAGATTCCAAGTCAGAAGGAGGTTCACGAGCAACCCCAATCTATGATGTAACAGCTCCATTAAAAAAAACTCGAGATCCAAAATAGAGCGAGTGTCAGCAGAAAATGAGACATAAGGGAATAAAGTCTCATCAAAATGAACGTGGTGAGAGACATTGATATGCCCAGGAGTCGGGTCAAGTCATGGGAAGCCCTTGTGATGAGTGTTATAGCCAATAAAAACACACGGAATGGATTACGGTGCAAACCTATCCATAGCAGTGGCAAACAGACATGGAAATACATGACAACCAAAAGGGTGAAAGAGGGTATAATCTGGCACATGGCCAAAAACAACCTCAAAAGGTGATTTTCCACCAAAAACTGAACTAGGAAGATGATTAATTATGTAAACCATAGAAGAGAAGGCTTCCATCCAATAACATTTCAATACGGAAAAGTGAAAAAGCATGGAAAAACCAGTCTCTTTGACGTGACGATGCTTCCGCCTAGCCCGACCATCCTGAGAAGGTGTATAGGGCGAGGACATCTGATGATGAATGCCACATGATATGAAGTGAGCCTGAAGTCGATGATTTGTAAACTCTGTGCCACCATGAGTTTGAAAAATTTTAACCTCACCAGAAAACTGGGTCTCAACAAAATTTTGAAACTGGAGAAATGCATCATAGAAATCTGAATTATGCCGCATCCGGAGAAATTCTGTAAATTGTAAAAAATCTTCGATGAAAATGGCATAATAAGAGAAACCATCTGCAGATAAAACAAGGCCCGGTCCCCACAAATCACAATGCACTTTATCTAGCAAACCAGTAACATGCTTGTCACAAGAAGAAAAAGGCAAACGACTACTCTTAACCATCTGACAAGGAGAGCAACTAACATATGCAGGTATAGCGGAAGTGACAGAAATATGGCCTCATCGACCCAACAACCGAAAAGTATCATAGGACACATAGCCGATGCGAGAATGCCACTGGTGAAAAGAAGCCTGAAGCTTCCCAGAGCATAATTTTCCTTAAAAAATGGAATCATTCTCAAGAAAATAAAGACCTAAATTATGGCGGCCTTTACCAATTATCTTCCCTATATGCTTGTGCTCAATGGAAAATGCGTCAGCACCAAATATAACACGGACATGTAAATCATGAGTAAGCTTTCTAATTAGCAATAGACTTATAGTAATCTTAGGAACCACAAGAACATCATTAATGGAGAAACCACAAAAATGACACTGGCTGATGTGAGAAATATATAATGATTCACCATTGCCAACAAGAATGGCATCAGAACCACAATATATTGTACCTTATCAAGATGACTAATACTGGAAGTGATATGAGATGTAGCACCAGAATCAACGATCCACTGATTCGACGAATGATGGTGGTTGGAACCATCCAACCAGACCTAAAACAAAACTTTGTTTGAAATCCAACTAGTGGAACAATCTACCCAAGAGAAAGGCGCCAAATAAACCATAGTAGGGCTGAGCGCGCAAGTGGAGAGTGTTGGTGCATGCAATCACGCACACGTAAGGCTGGACGCGCGTGGCTGCTTGTAAGCGCATGGATCACACACGTGCGTGAGGCTAGGCGTGCGTGGCTACTTACTGGCGTGTGAATCTATGCTGAAGACTTGCCCATTGATGGATGCTTTCGTGCCCGAAGAAGATGAAGGCGGCTGGAGATGGATGCGCAAGGTGTGGTGTTTGCGGATAAAAGCCACTGCCGATGGAAGCAGAGCTCGCCTAAAAAAATGGAGGATGCTGGCACAGATCTTAATCGCCGCTAGAATTGGATAAACCTGGAGAACAGGAGACACTGATGTACTGGAATTGCCAAAAAAAGGAAACTCAAGAGCACTGTGGGTCACTGCTGGAGTTGTCGGACAAGGAACTGAACTCGCCGGAGAACACTAGGAATTCCGTGGATCTGGAGAACCGGTGGAGAATAATCTGGAATGCTAGAAAACTGAACTGGAAATAGTGGCCGAAAATTGGAGATGGTGCCTGGAATTTGGCCAAAATCTGGTCATGAGTTTGTCGAAAACCGGTGGTGGTTGATTGGGAAAAGAGAGGGAGGGAGACGGCCAAACAAAAAATAAAAATTAGGGGTTAGAATTTAGGATCCAAACTTGCTTGATACCATGATGAAAGAGAAACCTCGATAAGTTAGGTGTTGATTATTAGGAAATAATTAGAGGTAAAACCTAACTAGTACAATGAACCTGATCTAGTAAATAGCAGGCCAAAGCCCATATCAGGCTATCATTTTAACACACTACTTCTCGACTGTTGTATACTTTTTGTGCTAGAGTAGTCTTGCCAATACCTGCCATGAAAACAATAAAAACAACATCTCTCACTGAAGATCCTCTCGTCAGACGTTTGATTATAACTTCTTCTTCATCAACAAGATCCGACATTTTATCATTTATTACTGATGTGGTATCCTTTGACATTATTTCATTTGAACCCGGGGGTGATTTTCGAATATAACAGCATAGGATGCCTCAGAAACTTCCGACACCTCTTGATTCACACCTGTAATTTTTTCTACCATATTATGTAACAAGAGGGAATATGTGGATCGACTATCAATTTCTACTGATTCAATTACATATTCCACTTGATGTGCAATATCTCTGATGCAATAAACAATATTGTAAAGTCAGGTGCTTTGTGTAAAGTCAAGTGGTATTCATTGAATATTTTAATTGACAATTTTGTGAACATATTTTGAAACGAAAGTATTTCTTTGTTGGAACATGCGGATTAGCATAAATACGCCGATCAGATTTTGCGAGAAAGAAAAACATAAGATTATGGTATTTGTGATTTATGGAAATCTGAATATTCTGTTGTATATCAGTCGCGTAGAAGCATAGTTGGTTTATGAAAAATCCCTACAAATATGGTGTTGATATTATCGAATATATGGGAGATATTGTGATAAGGAAAATCCCTTTATTTATGGAATTTTGATATGGTTCAAGAAGCAGATAAGAAATAGAAATATTATGGAGATAATCATGGAGAGTTCCGATCTGCTCATGGATTTAAAAGGAGACAACCACAATTGCGTTCGTTACAGACTTAATTAGAGAAAATTTTCACACAGATTTTCATTCTTTTGAGACAAGAGTCAAGTCAAAGGGAGCAGAAACTACTAAAGATGCTGATACAAGCTCTAAGGCTAAAGAAGGAGAGTCAAGTAAAAGGGAGAAGAAACTCAAAGACAATGCTAATTGGACTCCCGATGACCTCAAGGCATATCTGGCGAATTCAAAGGCACTAAACGCTATCTTCAGTGCGGTTGTTGAAAATCAGTTCAAATTCATCTCTACATGTCATCAAGCCAAGAAATCATGGGATATTCTGCAAACTGTTCATGAAGGAACTAGTCGAGTTCGAGAATCTAAACTACAGATGTTGGCTACTAAGTTTTAGGAACTCAAGATGGAGGAAGATGACGCTATTGCTATATTCAACGGAAAACTCAGGGACATCTCCAATATGGGATATCAACTTGGAACGGCCTACAAAGAGGCGAAGTTGGTGAAAAAGAACTTGAGATCACTTCCTAAAATATTTGCAATAAAGGTTGTGGCAATAGAAGAAGCAAGAGATGTAGCCACCATGAGCTTAGATGAACTAATATGATCATTATAGACGTATGAGATGACGTTTCAATAAGCAACAAAAAGGGTCCAAAATGAGTTGGCATTAAGAACATCCTCATCAGAGGACAATCACGAATCTGACAGTTACTATGAATTTGAAAAACTTGCACTTATCACGAAGAATTTCTCAAGAATGCAGAAGAAAGTAGTAAACAAGAAATTTCAAGAGAGGTTTGGAGAAAATAGACCAAGGCCACATGATTCTAGAAATAAACGTGGAATGAGATTTGAACAAGGAAATTAGCAGTTCTCCAAAAATCAAAGTAGTGAACCAAAACAGCCTGGACGAATTCAATGCAGGGAATGTGAAGGATATGGTCATATTCATGCTAAATGTCCAAATACTCGAAAGGAACAGGGAAAATGTTATGTCACCTCATGGAGTGAAGATGAAGAAGAAGAGAAAGACGAAGAGGAACTTATAAGAAACTATGTGGCATTTAGAGCAAAAATTCATGATGCATTTGAGGATAGATGTTCCAACACACTAGATAAAGTTGAAGCTGTATGTTCCAACATAGATCCGTATGAAGCATCCAGTGATGAAGACGATGGACTTGCTGTAAGTGATGAAGAAATCTACATCACTTATAAAAATATGTATGCTATGTGTCTTCAAGTGGTTGACACAAACAAAGAGCTGAAAGAAGAAAAAATGTAGTTGATGGAAATAGAAAGAGAATTGCATTTGAAAGTTGCTGAACTTAGAAAGGAGAATGAATAATTAAATGAAAAACTAATATTAGCAACCAAGAGAGCTGGGATTCTTAAGCAGTAATTTCTAAGCTGAACTATGGAAAAGCAAAGCTTGACGATATTCTGGATATGGGAAAGAACTTTGGAGATCGACACAAAAATGGTGTTTACAAACCACTCAAAAACACAGGCACACGAGTTACTAAAGAGTCTAGTAAATCTCAAGACAAAGATTCGAGAGGTAAAGAGAAAGTTCGGAAAGCTCTACCAAAGGAAACCTCTCATCTGCAGCTACTGTTCATATCAAGGTCACTCAAAGGATCAATGAAAGAAATTACTCTTGGTATGTTCCAACATAGGCGAAGTCCAGAAAACCAGAATGGTCAGAAAGGTATGGGTGGTGAAAAGATCTGGTAGATGCTTTGTTGCACATACTTCACTTATATCATATTCCATAGATTTGTGGTACTTTGATAGCGGCTGCTCTCGCCATATGACCGGTACTCAAGATTTCCTTACAAATATCACACCATATGATAGTGGTTATGTTACAATTGGTGATGGAAATAAGAGTAGAGTGGTTGTAAAAGGTGAACTACAGATTGAAGGATTTCCAGTATTCACTAGAGTATTGTTTGTGGAAGACCCAAAGGCCAATATGCTGAGCATAAGTCGATTGTTTGATGACAATATGACTGTGGAATTTTAGAAAGACAAATGCATAGTGAAACACGGAGAAACCAAGGTTCATTCAGGTATACGATCATCAGATAATTGCTATCTACTAGAATAGGAAGTACAATGTATGATCTCGAAACAGGATGAAGGATTTTTGTGACACAAGAACCTCGGTCACATCAATTACAAAACATTGGTGAAAATTGCAAATGCAAAAGCTGAACGAGGTATGCCTACCTTAACAAGCAAGGACAGAATTGTGAGCGGACCATGTCAACAAGGTAAACAAATTCAATCTCCCCACTCGTCAGTTCAATATATAACCACCTCAAGAAATCTGGAATTATAGCATATGGATTTGATGGGTCCAGTCAATACACCTAGTATAGGTGGAAAGAAATATATCTTTGTATGTGTTGATGATTTCTCCAAATATACATGGGTAGCTTTTCTTAAAGAAAAATATAATACGGTGGAAGTATTTAGAAGTCTGGTGATAAAGTTACAGACTGAAAAAGGAAGTCCAGTTGGAAAGATTGTTCGAATTCGTAGTGATCATGGTAGAGAATTTGAAAATTCTCAATTTAGTGACTTCTGTGATGAGCTTGGGATTCATCATGAGTTTTCTGCACCAATCACTCGTCAGTAGAACGGTGTTGTAGAATTGTGTTGTAGAACCAAAATACATACCTTGCGGAAGATGGCTCGAGTTATGTTAGTCGAGAAAGAAATTTACAAAAAATGGTGGGCAGAAGCTATTAACACAGCTTGCTATACGATTAATCGAGTATATCTGCGTCCATTCACCAACAAAACATCTTACAAGATTTGGAAGGGTAGGAAATCAAATGTCTCATACTTTCATGTGTTCGGAAGCAAGTGCTACATCCTTAGAGACAGAGAGCAATTGGAAAAATTTGATAATCGCAGTGATACTGGAATTTTTCTTGGGTATTCTATCAATAATTGTGCTTATCGTGTTTATAACCATCAGACCAACACACTTATGGAGTCTATAAATGTTATTGTGGACAATTTTGAAGAAGGACAAAAGTCAGATGTTGTAGAAGAAGAACCTGGTAACACTCATGTTCCAACACAGCTAAGTCAACCTGACAAGGCAGATCCATCAAATGTTGGAACATCTGAGAAGACTAATGTTGAACCAGTTGACACTAAGCATGTTGGAAAATACTGTATCCTATGTTCCAACACAGGATCAACCTAAAACAATGGCATAGAGTACTCGACCAGTTCCTTGGGTGGATTACAGGAAGTTGGCAGTATTACAATGCCTCATCTCTCTCAATGGACCAAAGAATTACAAGGAGGCATTACTGGATGAATTCTGGATTACTGCAATGCAAGAAGAAGGAGGCCTGTTTGTAAGAAATAATGTATGGTATCTCACTCCTCGCCCTAAAGGTGTCAATATCATCAGCACAAAATGGATTTTCAAGAATAAATCTTATGCTGACGAACATATTACTCGAAAAAAAGCCAGACTAGTAGCTCAAGGTTATACACAAAATGAAGGTGTGGACTTTGATGAGACATTCGCAACAGTTGCCAGGTTAGAGTCAATTCAAATTTACTTGCTATTGCCCGCTCTATGAACTTTACTCTATATCAAATAGATGTCAAGAGTGTGTTTCTAAATTGTGTGGTAAATGAATAATTTTATGTGGAACAACCTAAAGGATTTGAGGATCCTCATTAAACTCATCATGTGTATCGCCTCAATAAGGCTTTATATGGTTTAAAGCAAGCGCCCTGGGCATGGTATGGATGGCGTACTAACTTTCTTCTTAAGAAAGGTTCGTCGAGGGAGAGTAGATTGCACTTTATTTGTGCTCGATAAGTCATCAAAAATTTTGATTGCTCAAATTTATGTGGAAGATATAGTATTCAGCTCTACTTCACCATCTATGTTACAGGATTTTGTCACGGTTATGCAAGCTGAGTTTGAAATGAGCATGGTTGGAGAGCTCACATACTTTCTAGGACTACAAGTTAAGCAAGGAAAATATGGCCTGTTTATAAATCAAAGTAAGTATGCACTGAATCTAGTAAAGAGATTTGGTTTAAGAAATGGCTGAGCAGTTCGAACACCTATGGTGGTTTCTGACAAACTTGTCAAGGATGAGAAAAGGAGTTGCAGTTGATCAAAAGTTATACAGGGAATGATTGAGAGTCTATTGTATTTAACAGCAAGTAGACTAGATATATGTCTCGGCGTAGGGATATGTGCAAGATTTTAGGCTGATCCAAAGGGGTCTCATCTCACTGCAGTCAAAAGAGTTATTCGATATGTAAGTGGGACTTTTGAGTATGGTGTCTGGTATTCTAAGAATCAACATTCTGATTTAATTGGGTACGATGATTCTGATTGGGCTGGTAATGCTGATGATCGAAAGAGTACTACAAGTAGATGTTTCTTTATTGGCATGAATCTGGTTTCTTGTTATAGTAACAGGCAAAATTCGATCTCTTTGTCTACTGTGGAAGCTGAATATCTTGCTGCTGGAAGCTGTTGTGTACAATTGTTATGGATGAAGAAAATGATGAATGGCTATGGTATTCATCAAGGCCCTTTGAAGATCTTATGTGACAATACAAGTGCTATTGATATTTCAAAAAATCCAGTTCAGCACTCTCGAACTAAGCATATTGACATAAGGCATCATTTTACTAGAGATCTTGTTGAAAGGAAGGAAGTTGTGGTAGTCTATGTTCCAACACACGAGCAATTTGCTGATAAATTTACAAAGGCATTGGACACCGCCACTTTTGAAAAGTCTCAGACAACACTTAGATGTTTGTCAAATTGAGGTAATTCTTGCCTTTATTTAGCAGTAAATATTTTTTTTCTGTCAAGAAATTCAAAAAAAAAAAAATAGAAAGAAGAAAAGTGTTAGAAAAACAGAAGTTGTATAGTTATGGTATGTTGGAAGTTGGTATGCTTTGATTTGATGTCTTGAGTTGACAAGAGAAACAAATAATCATTGCTCATCTCGGAAAGGGAAAAAGTTTTTTCCGGCAACCAAGGAAGTTAAGTGAAGAGTTTGGGTTTGTTTCAAAGTTGTCTGAATCCCTCCATATCCCTTTCTTTTCGGCCACTCTCCCACTCATCTTTATTTCTTTCAGATTCATGTTTCCAAACTCCTCCACTATTTTTCTCTTCGTAACAAATCTTTGCCGAAAGATTTCTTCGAACCCCAACTCTCCCACAATCGAAGAAGAAACACGAGAAACACTTCCATCCCCCGTGGATGTCCATTTTGAACAAAGAGAAGGGAAAATAGAAGCCGATGGTTCAAGCTTCGGTGGTGAAGGTTAGGATGAAAGCACCAGAGACAAAGGAAAGGGGGCATATCAGAAGGTAATGGATCCTGATCCTCCAACTCTTAAAATTCATGGAATGGAATTCAATACTGTAGATGAGATATTTGAATGGCTGGAAGCAAATAGAACTACAGTAGATTTGACCAAGATTGAGAGTATAGAGGGAGAATTCTTGAATGTTAATGTTAAAGAATTCATGACCGGTGATATTGGAAATCTGTGGGAAATTGAAAACTATAAAGTTAAGTTTTATGGGGGGGTATAATGTGTACAGAGGGAAGGACAAGTTTCACGTTTATTCATCCATACCTTGTCTGAGTTATGTTTTTATTAGAGATATTAGCAATGATGAGGCAGCAGGACAAGATGTGATCAAATCTACAGATAGGTTGCCTGTAGGATTCTTTGATTTGAAGGATGCTCAGAAATGGAGGAACTGAGAAAACCGGTGATAATTGAAGTCTCTGACAGCGATAAAGAAGACAATGTTGGCTATGTTCAAACACAGAATACAAAGGTTGGAGATATTGAGAAGATAGAGGTTGATGATGAAGATATGGGGGGTGAAGATCAGATTGAGGTATCTAGTGATGCTGATGCTGATAGAGAGCAGACTGGAGAGCCTATTTTTAGACAAGGTGAACCAGATGAAGACTAGCATGTTAGAACACAGACTGCTAAAGAAGAAGGAGTTGAGGATAACGAGTATGTTCCAACACAGGAACATCCTAAGATTAACTACTCAAGTGATGAGGTGTTAGACAAGTTCTTATAGACTGCCAATGGAAACAAAAAGGTGGCTACTACAGAGGATTCCCCACCAACTAAAAAGGCTAAGAAAAATCAGGATGCTCCCAAGAAGAAAGTGCTACCACCTTTACCTGTAAGTGATGCATTGTCATTTTCGTACTTTGATGTAAAATGTGATGAGATGGGAGAAGTATTTGCAGAGAGGAAGATGATCTCTGAGAGACCCATAGACCTGAAGGCATACAGGGCTAGGGAGTTCTCTGATTTTTTGGAATTAATAGGAATGAAGAGGGTTGCCACTATACAACTTTAGTACAATAGACAGGTGGTCATTGAGGTGTACGCCAATTTGATGGCAGGAAATTTAGAAGTTGACTCTCCCTGGTTTGAAAGGGTGTATTTATGGGGGAAGATTGTTGACTTCTCAGCTGCTAGAATAAACAAGATTTTGGGGCTGCAAACTCCAAAATTTGAGGGGGTGTTTCCAGGTGATCTAGAAGTGTCAGATGATCAGATTCTCGAGACAATCTTAAGATGATACAAGACCAAGTGGCCCAAAACTGGTTATTCACAAGCTTCTTGTCTGTCATTGAGATTCTTTGGTCTGTATTAGGTAGCAGTGAACTGCTGGATGCCAACCTCAAACACTATGACCCTGACTAGAGAATTGCTAAGTTTTTGTTCTGTGTTGGAACATAGAAATCAGTCAACCTTGGATTGTTCATACATCAGAATCTAGTGTGGCAAGCTACATATCCTAAGGAAAAACATGCGATTATGCATTCCTGCTTGATTTTGGCATTGGCTAAGGGTGCCAAGGTGAAAGGGAAGGCGAAAGATGTGATCATAGATACAAAATTCCTACGGCCTAACAAGAAGACATTTGGCATGAGGCATGTCCATGATTTACCTTGGAATCCTTCAGGCTCTACTTCTTCAACTGCTGAAAAGAGAGCTAAATTGGTGGTACTGAATGCCAGATTGAGAGCGATAGCAATTCAAATGGCAGCACTCGAAGAAGAAAAGACTGAACTGGAGGTGTAGAAAGCGCAGCTGGAGGCTTGCTCCTGAATGGGATTTTTTTTCTATGTTCCAACATAGATTGAGTGTCACATTCAGGGGGAGCCTGCTTTCAGTTTATGTCAATTTATTTGTGCCTTTGGCATCTTCATGTCCCCAGGGGGAGAATTTATTTTAGCTGTAATCTGATTGGTATTATTTTGATGGTAGATGGTATTGTGGAATCTGGGTATTCAATTCAATTGGTATTCTTTTACATCATATTCAGTATTTTGCATATGTTCCAACATAGGTGAAGTGTGGAAGACCTATGTGTTTGTCGTGATATTAATGACCAAAATGGTTGGGTCCACAAAATGCCAAAGGGGGAGATTGTAAAGTCAAGTGGTATTCATTGAATATTTTAATTGGAAATTTTGTGAACATAATTAATGAAAGTATTTCCATGTTGGAACATGCAGGTTAGCATAAATACGCCGATAAGATTTTGCGAGAAAGAAAAATAGAATATTATGGTATTTGTGATTTATGGAAATCTGAATATTCTGTTATATATCAGGCGTGTAGAAGCATAGTTGGTTTATGGAAAATCCTACAAATATGGTGTTGATGTTATTGAATATATGGAAGATATTGTGATAAGGAAAATCCCTTTATTTATAGGATTTGGATATGCTTCAAGAAGCAGATAAGGAATAGGAATATAATGGAGATAATCATAAAGAGTTCTGATCTTCTCATGCTTTAAAAGGGGACAACTACAACTACATTCATTATGGACTTAATCAGAGAAAATCTGCACACAAATTTTCATTCTTTTGAGAGAATTACAAAGAGCCAGAATTCTATGTTCCAACATACGTGATCTACCATTCAAAGTTCATAATCATATGCCTTAATTCCTTGGGAGGAGGAGATCCAGCATCGACAAATTTCAAGGTCTGAGAGAGTCTGATCAAGGTAGATCGGTAGCTAGGGGAGCTAGCAGAATTCACATGTTTAATTAGTAAATATAAGTATTTTGTATGATGTACTTTATACTGTATCTTTCTGATTAGTGGATTCATTCTGAACTAGGCCAGGCCCCACAGATGTAGGTGGATTTCACCGAACTGCATAACTAAATCTCACGTCTTTAATGCTTTACTTTATTGCATACTTGGTTAGATAGGTTATGTTGGTACATACTAGTAATAATTAGAACAATTCAGCAAAACCAAATTTCACTTTGCAACGATTAACAAATTGGCATTTATGAACTGATTTGGAAAAGAAACACATTCCATGTTGGAACATAGTTTAGCCGCCTTAAAGGTTTTTACGGAAGAACAAGATATTTTGATCATGTTGATTTATGAAATTCTGAATATTCTGCAATACATTAGGCGGTGGTAGAAGCATATTGGGTTTATGAAAAATCCCTTCAAATATGGAAATGAATTTATGAGATATATGGGAGATACTAAGATAAGGAAAATCCATTTATTTATGGAATTTGGATATGCTTTAGAACCAGATAAGGAATAGGAATATTATGAAGATAATCATGGAGACTTCTGATATTCTTATGGACTATAAAGGGGACATCACGGCTGCATTATACTTATGGACTTAATAGAAAAAATCTGCATACATATTTTATATCCTTTGAGAGTATTGAAAGAGCCATAATTCTATGTTCCAACATACGTAACTTTTTGTTCAAATTTTAGAATCGTATACCGTAATTCCTTGAGAGGTGGAGATCCAACGTCAATGTGTTTCGAGGTCCGAAGGAGTCTAATCAAGGCAGATCAGTAGCAAAGGGAGCTTGCTGAATCCACACGACTTAATTATATAGATAAGTATATTTGTATGGTGTAATTTTTATTGTATATTTCCGATTAGTGGAATCATTCTGAATTAGGCCAGGCCCCGCAGATGTAGGTGAATTTCACTGAACTGCATAAACAAGTCTCATGGCTTTATGCTTTTCTTTATTGCATGTTTGGTTAGATAGACTATGTTGGAACAAAGTAGTAATGATTAAGATAATTTGGTAAAACCAAATTTGATTTGGTATCAGAGCTTGGTCACTTATATTTTCCCTTGGTTGTGTTAAGGAAAGTGTGATCCGATTTACCATGGCAACCAAAGAAACAGCTTCGGTGTCTAAGAGGCCATTGATGTGCCTCTCAAAGTTAATATTTATGAGCCCTAAATGCTTACTATCTACAACTAAGTAGATATCGTCAAGCCGGGGTCATCCACGAAGAAGGGAGATTTCCATAAGCGTTTAGACACAAAAGGTTGCTATTAGGCTAGAAGTAGATATATATACACATACATATAAAAGTATGTAAATGGGTGGTTTGGTTGTTTGATGGTCCTAAGCTATGAAAGTTAAAAGACAAGACAACTAGCAAAGTCAAGCAACTATTCTTTTTTTTTTATTTTAAACCATCCGAGGATGAGGGGTGTTTATTAGGCTTCCCTTGCCGTTTTGATAGCCGAATTTGGCGCTAAAAGTTTCATAGTAATTACATTGACCACGTAGTTGTGGAGGCTAGTACATCGAGTGAGTTACCAGAGAAGGTCTAGTGTCTGAAATAGTATTCTAACTATGGAAAAAAAAGCCTATGGCTGAGACACCGCGAACAGGACGGGCAATCAAAAACTCGAGAGCCCTATTTGTCAACAGTATTCCAGCCAAAGGAGTCAATACATATGCTTGAATTTAAGATGTAGGATCTCGGGTCTTCAGTTCTTGTCCAAAATATGGCATAGAATCGGTTGTGCATGTGTGTATAATCCAATCAGCAAGTTTGTTCCATCGCATCAGAAGCGGAAGAAATTATCCCGGAGGAGCTCTCTCAGTTTGTCAAGAAGCCTTTTCCCTGTATCTGTTTCCACCGCATCAGCAGACTGGCCAAGTACCTGAAAAAATAGAAAAGAGAGAACTAGCAGTATCTGAGCTTATAAACAGTGGCTGAAACTCACTGTAAAAGTGCTGTAAGAACCATAAGGCAAAGAGAAAATCCCCATCTATGTCATATTGGTATCCGTATGAGTAACAACCCTGATTGCTAGGAAACCAATAGAGTCTAATGATAACAGTCCTTTAAGGAAAATGGGGATTGATCTAAAATCTATATCACCTTGTAAGTTGTTTTCCTTAGCATGTTTTGCCAAGAAATCAACCGACATGTTAGCTTGTCTAGATATGTGTTGAATTGGGTGTGAATAGTGATCAATATGGAGTGCATGACACAGGGAGAAAATTCTCCAGGGGCATCTGTTTGGGTTGTGAATACTCATTACAGCAGATAAGCAATCAGATTCAATTACACAGTTAACTAAAGATAGATCAGAGCAGATTTTATATCCCATTTTGATTGCAAATAATTCAGCAGCTATAGGAGAAGAGCTCTGAAAAGTGCTAACTCTCATTTTGACAACCTTTCCTCTCCAATCCCTAACAATTACTGCAGCAGAAGAGGAACCACCAGTGATCCATGAAGCATCAGTGTTAACTTTATAGCCAAATAGTGGTTTTTCCCATGTAGCCACAGTTATTGTAGGTCTTTTTTTTTGTAAAATGTGAGGAATGACCTTATTCTGAATCCAGTGAAAATGCCTAACTCTATTACCTTGCAATTTATGTACTGTGAAGATTGAGTAAATCATTTGTTTGATATTTTGAAAACTGATCTCCAATGAAAAAGGTCTATTCTCAAATAGACAACTGTTTCTGCTGGTCCAGAGTGACCAGAAAGTAGCTATAAAAGCAGCAATTATCAATTTTGAGTGTAGCTTAGAGTCAGCTTTGAAAGATAAGTAAAATTCAACCCTGCTGTTTAGATTCAGAAAATCAATTTGTGGTAGCTTTAAAAGAGAGTGAACATTATGCCAAATAGAACAGGAGCAAGGACATGAATTGAAAAAATGATCAAGATTGTCCTTATTGACCAAACAGTGGGGGCATCTTGAAGCCAATGAAAAACCCATCCTGCTCAAAATGTTATCAAATGGAAGGATGCAATTTAGAGCTCTCCAAATAAGTATTGACATTTTTCTAGGAATGTAGGGAGACCAAACCTTATGTATGTGCTGTATTACAGGGTTCCTCTGTCTAAAAATATTGTAGGAAGATCTTACTGTAAAGTTCCCATTAGTTTCAGGGGTCCAAACTAGCAGATCCTCATGGTGATGCTCCATCTTTACTTCATGCAAAATATGAATAATATTGGTAGCCAAGTAGGGTTCCAGGCTTGGTAAAAAGGCAGATTTGTTCATAATAAAAAACCTCAAGGAAAGCTCTTCAAAAGGTATGTCAATATCATCAGGCTAAATATAAAAGAGGGCCCCGTCTCCCATCCAATTAGCATTCCAGAAGGAGCAATCTCCCTTGCCAAAGATAATCCTAGATAAACTATTTGCCATAGGTGTTACTCCACTGATTCTTCTCCATATATGGGATTTTTTATAGGTCACAGGTAATGTCCATAAAAGTGTAGACCATTGAGTATCATTCTTTTGAAGCTTCCACCATAATTTACATGAGAAGGCATCTACTATGGCATTCAAATCCTTTAAACCTAAGCCATTTTCATTTACTGGATAACTCGTCCTTTTCCATGACTTCCATCTTTTCCCATCTGTCAAATCAGATTTTCCCCAAATTAGACTAGATGCCATCTTTTCCATAGTTCTTAGAACTATCCTAGGGGGCTTTAAAACTGCAAAAATATGTGTTGGAATTGAGAGGAAACAATGATTAATCAAAATTATTTTACAAGCCGAGCTTAACCATCGATTCTTCCAATTATGTATCAATCTATCCATTCTTTCAATTACTGTTAAATAGTGCACCTTTGAAATGCCTCAAATTTTTGGGGTTAGTGTTCAGAAATACTGCAGTGTCATCTGCATACATTAAGTGAGTAAGAGGAGAGCATGAAAGGGGGAGATTAAAGTACTGTAAGTACCCAATGCTGAACAATTTCTTTAACCCCCTAGAAAAAGCCTCTGATAATATATTGTATAAGAATGGGGAGAGATGGTCTCCTTGTTTAATTCCCCTTGAGGAAGAAAAAAAACCAGATATGCCACCATTTATTAAAACAGAAAAAGTGGCAGAAGCTATGTTTTGCATGATAAGTATAACAAAATTGCCATGAAATCCAAATTGTAAAAGAACTGAATTAAGGAAAGACCAAGAGACCCTATCAAAGGCCTTTTGCATATCTAGTTTAATAATCAAGTTTGAAATCGTGGACTTTCTGGATAGCATTCTGGTCATTTCATGCATAAGAATCACATTATCCGAAATATCCCTACCTTTAAAAAAGGCACTTTGCTCAGGGGAGATCATTAAGTGCATTAGTGGTTTAATCCTCTCCATTAATATTTTTGAAAAAACCTTATTTACAAAGTTTGATAAACTTATTGGCCTGAAGTCTGCGAAAGAATTTGGGATAGCTTTTTTTGGTATTAATGTGAGCTAAGTTCTAGACATAGCTTTGGGAATATAACCAGAGTTTAAAAAATCATTAGCAGCTTCTAACAAATCCTGGTTAATAATTTCCCAAAAGGTGATATAAAAGTCTCCCGAGAATCCATCAGAACCAGGTGAACTAGATCTATTAAGGTCAAAAACTGCAGTTTTTAGTTCTTGTGTGTCGATGGGATTAAGCAGAAGTGTATTCTGTTGATCATTTATTACATTAGGGATTTCCTACAGAAAATGATTCAGATATTTCCCTTCTTTTTGTGATGTATCCTCATTCAGTAAATTTTGAAAGAACCTTACACCTTCTGTTTTAATCAAACTTGGATCAGTTATCCAATTTCCATCACCATCCTTAATTTTAACAATTCTAGATCTTACTTTCTTTTCCTTGATTGTATGATGGAAGTAACTTGTGGTTGCATCACCCTGTTTTAACCAGTTTAACCTAGCTTTTTGTTTCAGAAAAGTGTTATATTCATTCTGAGATCTTAGCAGTAATACTTTTGCTTTCAGAAGTCATCTAATACTGACTCATCCTGAGACTGTTGGTGTAGTATTTCCAGTTCATTGACTCTTTTTTTTTAATTGAAACCACCAGTAGGTGGGGGGATTCTATTATGGCTCCCCTTACCATCAGATTGGGATTTAATTCCCGTGAAACCAGTCCAGTAGATGTATACAAGAGAGAATTGGACACTAGTTGTCACAATTTCTGCGGCATAATCTATGCCAATATCAAAAGAGACCTGTACATGGAAAATAAGGCGACTAGCCCTACATATAAGCTAATCGTTTAACTGGAAATGCCCTTCTGTTTATGTACACCTCCACCCCCCGTGTCGATGTACACTCCAGCCTTGCATTTCCGGTTCTACGCCCTGATCCTTCTCCAAGAGTAGTGTGTGTCCTTCAGAAGTGTTTCCTTTAGCTGTGGGATGCATGTAGGATCCGCGAAATGTTGTGGATCCCTTCTTTGTTGTCCATACTTTGCCAAGAAATCTGCTGCACCATTGATTTCTCTATAGATGTGGCTAACTCGGATGCCATGTTTCTTTGTTAGATCTGCCACCTGCCTAGCCAGTTGAAGGCAGTTCCATGGAGGCTTCAGTTTGCCATTGATGATGCTCACTGCATTCTGACTGTCCATCTCAAGTGATAATTGATGAAAACCGGTTTCCACTGCCAGTTGAATGCCATGAAGGGCAGACTGAAGCTCCACCTGCAAAGGAGAAATACCCGTAGTAAGTTTGTGGAAACCAAGTCTGAATCTTCCCCCCTTATCTCTAATGAGTCCCCCAACAGATGAGGAGTTTTGATTGCAAGATGCATCAACATTCAGTTTAAATCCTTTGTCTGGGGGCTCCCATTTGATTGGGATCAGTTTTATTGGTGGGGGTGGATTCAGGAGTGAGATTAATCCTCGTTAGATCCATGTGCTATCTGAGGGGTTACTTGAAATCAGTGGCCTAACTATAGAGATGAGTCTACAGTTTGCCTTAACCTGCTTCCAAGTATGTAAAGGTGTTTGCTTAACATTCTGAAATAGAACCTGTCCCCTTGCTTTCCACAATTCCCATAGAATTAAACAAGGCAGTGAGTAACAGAGGAAGTTATGCAATTTTGACAGGTTTGTAATGTTCCAATAGGTTGTTGATCTATCCCATAAATTTGCAAACTGATCCTGTGGTAATTCTAGGATTTCATGCATTTGTTTCCATATGAAAGAGGCATAGGGGCATGAATTAAAAAAGTGTTGCAGAGTATCCTCATGCTCACAAAAAGGACATTTAGATACAGTGACAATCCCAAATTCAGTGAGCATATCATCCATAGGCATCAAGTTGTTTAGTATTCTCCAAGTCAGAAAGGTGACCTTCACAGGTAGGTTTAGAGATTGTACCTTCTTCAATGATGATGATTCTCTATGTTTGTGTCTCAAACTTTTGTAAGCACATTTAATCGAGAACTTACCTTGTGGACTAGGAGTCCAAACCATAATATCACTGTCCTCAGTGAGAGTGAATTCCCTTTGCAAATCCTGTAAGAAGTCAGTAGAAATATGTGGTGCCAGAAAAGATAGTAATGGAGCCCTATTTGTGAAAAATTCTCTAACTGTTAGTTCTGGATTCAGTGGGGCATTTCCACCTATCTTATCTATCAATAGTCCATGGCCTGTCCAGTTTGAACACCAAAAACTACAAGTTCCCCTTCCCACAATAATTCTTGTGTGGTTTTCTGCAAATTCTGAAACTGATTGGACTCTTTTCCATACATCTGAAGTCCTCCTATGTTTTGGGAGAGACCAAATAAATTTTGTCCAGGGGGCTATTCCCTGCTGCATTTTCCACCAGAGTTTAAGGGAGTAAGCATCAATTATTGAATCTAAGTTTTTTAAGCCTATCCCATTTTCATCTTCAGGGAAAGACATTCTTTCCCAAGATCTCCAGTGTTTGTGCTTTTTGCCTTCAGTTTCCCCCCATAGAAAATCAGAACACAACATTTCAATTCTTCTTAGGATAAAACAAGTTGGCTGTAGCACTGCAAACACATGTTGAGGAATAGAGGAGAGAACATACTTAATGAGTATGATCCTGCCTCCTCTGGAGATCCATTTGGAATTCCAGGTATGAATTTTTGCACTAATTGCTTCCAGAATACTATGAAAATGTGCATTTAGTTTTCTACCCTTGTATATAGGACACCCTAAATACCTAAAGGGGAAACTGCCCTCCTGCATGCTCAGAATGTTAATGATTTTTCTTTTTTGTGCTCTGCTGCATTTATTTCCAGTGTAAAAGCAAGATTTCTGCATATTTACTTTCTGACCTGTTGCCTTTTCAAATGAGGTGATAAAAGCAGCAAAGTTTCTGAGGGATTTATCAGTTGCTTTTAAAAAAATGCAAGTGTCATCAGCATAAATCAGATGTGTTAGTGGGGTAGTGTGCTGTGGAAGATGAAACCTAGCTAATGCCCTAGATTCAAATAATGTGTGGAGCTTCCTAGACATAAGCTCAGTGAGGATATTAAACAGAAATGGAGACAAGGGGTCACCCTGTTTGAGACCTCTTGATGGCTTGAAAAAACCATATGCTACTCCATTTATTAAAACTGAAAACCATGCAGATGCTATGTTAGACATTAAGATTTTGACCAGGGATCCATGAAATCCTAATTTGAGCAGTAAAGAATTCAGAGCTGTCCAAGAAACCCTGTCAAAAGCTTTTGTCATGTCCAGTTTCAGGATTAGGTTAAGACATTCATTGTCTTTCTGCAAGAATCTAGTGGATTCTTGCATCAGGATCACATTATCAGCAATTTCCCTCCCTTGAAGAAAAGCTGATTGTTCAGGTGATATAAGTGTGGGCATCAACTGTTTTATCCTCTCCATCAAAATCTTTGAACAAACTTTATTGCTAAAGTTTGAGAGACTTATAGGTCTAAACTCATTAAAAGTTGAGGGATGCTGATTTTTAGGAATGAGGGCAATATGGGTGGATGCCATAGCCCTGGGGATTGGTGTACCTACTTGAAAGTCTCTTACTGCCTCAGTAAGATCTTTGCCAATAGTGTCCCAACTGTTTCTATAGAACAGCCCATGAAATCCATCAGGACCACTGGCACTGTTTTCACTAAGACTAAACACAGCAGTTTTAACTTCATCAGAAGTTACAGGTTTCAGAAGCTCTGTGTTTGTCTGGGGGGAGATCAGAGGTGGAATGTCTTGGAGAAAAAAGGCAAGGTTTTCACCATTGATGTCAGTATTCCCATCCTGTAGAAGATTAGAAAAAAACCTTACCCCTGCACTCCCAATATCATCCTGGTCAGTTAACCAGTGGTTGTTATCATCCTTAATTTTTTGTATGGATAGTCTGGAGTGTTTCTGCTTAACAGAGTTATGGAAGAATTGGCTATTACAGTCCCCTTCTTTCATCCATCTCACCCTACTCTTTTGTTTCCAGAATGTATCTCTTTCCTTAATTTTGATTAGGAGGTTTGTTCTTGCAGTGTTTAGGGCTCCTAGGGTTAAAGCATTATCATTTTCATCATTTTCAGCCTCCAATCTATCTACCTCCTTCTCAGCTTCTTTAATGTTCTGAAAAACATCTTTGAAGACATCCTTATTCCACTGTTTAAGAAATTTTTTTAGCCTTTTAAGTTTGTTACTAAATCTTAACATTCCATAACTCTCTATAGGCTGCTCCCAATTGTTCCTCAGGACCTGCTGGAAACCCTCTCTCAGATACCACATATTTTGAAACCTAAAAGGCTTTGGGTAGGTTTTATTCAGATTATGTAAACTTGTTAGAAGTGGACAATGATCTGATGTGGTTCTATTCAGTACCTGTATAGATATGCTTGGGAAGATGAGTCTAAGTTTTTGATTAGCTAAGCCCCTGTCTAGTTTCTTAGCTACTCTTTCTTTTACTTTGATTTCTTTCCCTTTCAGCCTATACCCTGCCCAAGTGTAGATGTTTCCTACTGTGTGGGGTTCTTCCAGTTCCATGGCATTAATAAATATATCAAAATCCATTATGCTATCTATTCCAGGATTAGAGGTCCCTTTGTACTCAGAGAGTGTTCTGATAACATTAAAGTCACCAATGAGGAAATATGGCCTTGAGGGTAAATTTAAAATTTTACCAAACATTTCCTGTCTTTCTAGTCTTGAGTGTGCAGCATAAACTACAATTAAATACCAGTCTTTCCCTATCACCTGATTGTCAATTTTTATAATTGTGAAAGTAGGGTCATTATGGATGAGATGAATTTGTATATTATTGTTCCACATTATCCATATCTTTCCTGATTCCGAAGCTAGACCAGAATGAAAGTGTAAAGTCTTTGTGAAATCTTCAAGAGAATTTTGTTTCTGCTTAGGTTCAATAATGGCTAAAATATCAGGCTTATGGACCAGACCTAATTCTTTGATTCTTTCCACAGAGGTGGATAAACCATTTACATTCCATGCTAAGATTTTACAATTCATGGATAACATTCTGTTTTGCTGCTAGCCTTGAGCTGATTCTGTTTGGTTGAGTGAAGAAAGTAGATTTCCTCCTCTCAACCCTTCCAGACTGAGATTGTTGGTCTGCACCTAGCAAGTTGGGGGCATCGGTTACCTGAGGTGCTGAGTGGGAGCTAATGGTGCTAGAGTGGAATAGTTTTGAGTTATCCCCTAGGTGCAGAGGTTCCATATGATCTTTATTTCGTTTGTTTACCTCCTGTTAGATATTAGCATTATGTTCCTCACTTAATTTTTCAATCCTATTATCATCAGATATTTCATTAGAAGGAGCATTTAGCACTTTTTCCAACACAGACACCTTTTCTATGTCAGGCATATCTTTGTCTACATGCACCTCATCAAGCAGATTCACAATCTCATTCCCAGAATCGATCACAGTCATAGCATGTGGTGATGTGGCAGTAAGTATATTAGTTTTGTGTGTGGTAGAGAAGGGGAGAACCTGGATAGAAGGAAGCACCTCTGTGGCCTCCATGAAGTCCATTTCCAAGTCCTTAGCTAGGTCCTCTGCATTTTGTTCTTGCTCCTGTAGCTCATCCAACAGCTGAAAACGGTTAGTAGTTTGAAAATTTTGTTTATCCAGATTACCTGTTCTCATGGGTGATGAGGGATCATCACTGGGTCTTTTTTGTTTGGATGGCCCCGAGTTAGCAGGTGGGTCATTACTCATCAGGCCTTTTCCTTTGTCTGAGGGAAGTTCATCCGTGTTTATTGCATCCAGGAATTCTTCTTCTTCCTCCTCAGGGGTTATGTGTAGACCAGCACCCACTTTCTTTTTCCAGACCTCTATATGCTTCTTCCCAGCTTCAGGAACAGATTGAGGTTTCTTATATGTTGCGGGGATAGGACCTTGTCCTTTTGGTAGTTGACCTTTTACAGTGATCTTCTTGGTGTCATTACCAACCTGCTGATCGGCTTGTTCTGCTGAGTTTCCTATTCTTATTCTGCAGGTTGGTACATTGTGTCCCAGTTTCTTGCACTCCTTACAGTACTGTGGAGGGTCCTCATATACTATATTGTAGTACTTGTGTTTTCTAAGAGTCCCTAGCCTAACCTTGCTTGGGAGGGGGTTTCTTAGATCAAATTCTACGCTCATTCTGACAGTGGAAGGTCGTGATAAAGTCTCAGTTGGGATATCAGCATATAGGAATTTACCTAGAGACTGACCAATTCCTTCGAGAGCATCCGGATGGAAAAAATGAGTCGGAGGCAGCTCGACGTTTATCCAGATTGGCGCAAATGGGGGCTCCTCATCAATATCAAAATACTTCATCCATTTAAGAACTTTCATGACAGCTCCCCCAAGATTCCAAGTGTACCTGCTCCAGCATCGATGCAGATCCTCCTCGAGGTCGAAGGTAATTCTCACATGCCGCGCATCCAGAGCTGTAATTTTGTAATCCCCTTTGAAGCCAATTGTCTGAAAATGGTGCCGGAGAAATGCCAAGGTTGGCCGGCCTCTGGTGAATTTGCCGATTAGGGCTTCATTGAATGGCTCTGCGATTAGGTCGATTTCCTCCTCCGTGAAGAAGCAACATGGTTCCCCTTTGAATGACAATTGAGGTTTGAGGTTAAGTTTCTTGAGTTTAGGGTTCACTTTGCTTGCTGGGTTGCTCTTTGTTTTGAGACAATCGGCATAAGCTGATTGCGGGCTTCCTCCAGGTGGAGGAACCGCCATGGGAGCGAGAGGAATAGATCAATAGATCGATTGTGGTGGATTGAAAGAGATCGGAGATGGATTGAAGGAGATCGGAGATGGATTCGGTAGTCGCACTATCAGTGTGTGTAAATCGCACGTAGTCCAGTTGTAGTATCTGGGTTCTGTTCCAGTTCATTGACTCTTAATTCTGCTTGTGAAAGATTCTTATTTACATCACCAAAACTATTTTTGTTCCAATCCTTTATTACTATCTTGAGCCTCTTTAACTTATGTACAAATTTCTTCATTCCAAACAGAGAGGATGGTATTTTCCAATTAGATTCTACTACATCATGAAAATCTTCCCTGTTTGACCACATTTCCTGGTATCTAAATGGTCTAGGAGCAAATTCTACAGTAGATTGAATAGTTAAAAGGAGAGGAGAATGGTCAGATGTAATCCTATTTAAGTCCTGGATAGAACTGTTAGGGAAAAGGTCTAGCCACTCTAGATTACTTATTCCCCGGTCTAACCTTTGGAACTGTAAATCCTTTCCTTTTTCTCTATATCTATTGTTGCTCCAAGTGTAGGAGTTACCAACCGTGGGGATATCATGTAATTCCATCTTAGTAAGAAAATCATTAAATTGTTTTATGCTCTTCCTAGGGGTGGATTTCCTACCTTTATATTCGGTGACAGATGCTACTGTATTAAAATCTCCAATATAAATTGATGGATCCAGTGTGGGACTTTGTAGATCTGACCACAAATTCTCTCTCAACTGTCTATGGACACTAGCATAAATGAAGTTAACATTCCAGTGGACAGAAGTAGCATTATCGGTTACTCTAGCCTTTATATACTGATCTGATTCGTTTTCAATTGTCAAACTGAGAACCTGATTCCATAGAAGCCAAATTTTGGCTGTATGAGCATGAAAAGCATTATTATAACCGAGTACATGTTTCAGGACATTTAAATTCTGATTTTCATGCCATGGTTCAATTAGACAAAGAATGTCAATCTTGTGTGTCCTGATTAGAGTTTTTAATCTATCCAGTGAAGTGCCATAACCCCTAACATTCCAAATCATTATTTTCCCAATTTTGGTGTATTTAATCATTTATAACTAGGGGGAGTAGCTTTTTGTGATGATCTTAGTTTCCTTATTGTATTTACTGAGAGGTTTGTGTTTTTTCCTTTTTTATCTTCACCTTTCTTCAAAACATCTACAGAGGAAATACTTACCTGTGGTTGAGCAGTTTGTTTTGCATTAGTGCTATGATCTTCCAAAATGATTGAGTCTTGAGGTCCAGAGCAATGTTCTTGTAGTTCAGGAATGATCTGCTCAGCATCTGGATTTTTATCTTCAGGGGGGCACTGCACTTCTTCAGGGGCTTGATCTTCTGGAACACTCCGAGCAGTTTGAGTAGTGGTTGATACAACCACCATGTCTACCTTGTCAGCTCCTGTCTGAGTTATCAGAGTTTCCTGTGTTTCCAATGATTCATGAAAGATGTCTACAGCATCATCTTCTTGTGCCTCAATATCATCATCCTGTAGGTTAGTTAGAGACTGGAAAGCATTTGATATAGAGACCATTTTCTGCTTAACTATCTCTTCTTGAATAGGAATGAGTTCTGGTTGTTGAGTCTTTTTTCTCCAAAAGAAATTTGTGATAGGTTTGGAGATATCATCCAGGGAATAGAAGGGTGTATTTATTTTCACATGAAAGTCTTGAGTTTCTTTTCTATGAATGTTATTTTCCAGGATAGAATCTGATCTCAGGTTCTGAAACTGGAAATCAGAATCCTTTTGGGAAACTGTCAATTTAGAGTGACCTTCTATTTCCAATGGTGCGTTTGATTCAAGACCAGTGTTAATCTGAATAGCAGCAGGTTGAGAATCATTCTTAACTATATCTTGTCTAACCTTTTCAACATTTGACTTAGATGTGTTCATATTGATTCTTGTAAGTTCTGGATGCAGGAAGGTACAGTGTGTCTCACTGTGGCCAATTATCTTACAGTGCTTACAATACAAAGGCAGCTGATCATATTCAATTTGGTAATCTGCCACTTTATTACCAATTCCTACAACAATGGAGTTAGGGAGTTGAGACAGTAAGTCCACTTCTACACACACTTTAATTGCAGAAGGTCTAGATAGTGAATTTGTTGCAGCATCCATTTTGAGAAATTTACCAATCTGACTGCTAATGCCTATAATTGCTGATATATTGTAAAAATGTAAGGGCAGTTGATGGATGGTTACCCATGCTGGAACTATTGAAGATTCAGTTGTAGGAGAGAAATTTGGAGTCCACTTCTGGACTTTCATTGTTGCACCATGGACTATCCATTGGCCCTTCATCCAGCAGCGTTGATAATCCTCGATATCCTGAAATCGAATAAGAACATGTCGATAATCAATTGAGCCCAATTGAAACTTTGCCTTAAATCCGATAGATTTGAAAGCTGAAACAAGTTTTTCCATTGGGGGTTTCCCCCTGTTAAATTTTCCGACCAATGCATTCTGGTAATGAGATGCCAGAATCGCGCCTTCCTCAGGGGGAAGGATGAAAGCCAAATTGCCCTTGTATTCAGTAATTGGGTGAAAATTGGGCGTGTCTGGAAGAGAGGATATTAGTGGAGATGGCTTTGTGTTCAAAGCTTGAAGGAAGCTTTTGTTAACCGGTGGGTTGTGATCAGAAGATTGGTTAGGTGTCAGAGACGCTATGACCTTCGACCGGTAACAGGGCAAAAGAGCCGTTAGGCAGAAAAACAAAGAAAAGTAGAAGAAAAATAGTAACTGAAAGGAGGTGTGTTTTTCGCACTATGTATCGCACATAGGAACAGTATTCAGGTCGGTCGTGAGTCAGATCGCATTAAAGCCTATTCTAAATCATTAAACAAAACTAAGAAAAAAGGGGTTCAAAACTACAAAAGATAAAGCCTTGGGGGCAATCGATATCCACTTCCAAACCTAATGTAGATCATTGAACCATTCATTCATCCTATCACATTTTTTACCTACCACATTAACATACTTATCTAGCAAGAATCACCACACATTATGCACAAGAAGTTCTAAGTGCACGTTCTTAGATTTTCATGCAAAGGAGCTAAGGAATTCATCACTTTCCTAACTTTCTAACACTTAAATCATGCAAACACTTACTATTCTCAAACAACATGTGGTATAAATGAAGTAACACATAGCATTAAGAACACATGAATGCTAAATAACAAAGGCTTCAAGAATGAGCAAAACAATCTATTCACTACTTCAACTACTTGTTGTGAAGATAAATATTCTATCCTTCTTAGATAGTAGTTTGCAAGAGTGAATTCGATATCTCTTGTCAAACCTCACCAACGACTCCCTTAGTACTAGGAGTATCCCATTGATGGCATTGATCACGAAGAACTAACAAGCTTGGCAACACTTATAAACAATACACCGTGTCTAAACATTTAACCAATTCATGCATTTACACAAGATTAGTCAAGAACGATCGACATTCATAGACTTCTCTCATTTTCTACCTAAAACAAACATGCCAACGAGTTCGACATCATTACATCCATCTAGCAATTATCAACACACCAACATCATTTAAGAAGCTTTAACTCATGCTCTTGAATTCCACATTAAAAGAGGGGAGAATCAACTAGTTTCTACCAACCATAACAAGTAATCCTACAAGCAATTCATATACTCAAGCTTCCAACAACATCAATATAATTAACAATTCACATTCAAAGCTCAATAAATGCAAAAAACACCAAATATATATATATATATGGTTCTTACTACATAGAAATGGAAGCTTCAATCCATTTCCACCAAGATAAAACTAAGCTAGATAATTAAAAGACATGATTAACCTACAAAAACTAAGAAAGGAAAGAAAGAAAAAATAGAGTTTTAACCCAGAAAAATGCTGGAAGAAGAGGTTGGATTCGTGCTTTTTAAGAGGAGGGGATAAGGTGAGTATTTATAGTACAAAAAACAAGAAGAGTTTCTGGCCATTCGTCCGTCGTGAGCCACGACAGGCTCGCGATGACCTCGCAACGGACTCCATTTCCAGCAGCTTGATGTCTTTTCTCTTCTCGTTTCATATCCTCCTCTTCTCTTCACTTCTTCAATTCTTCAAATCTTCAAAAGCTCAAATATAAGTCTTCAAATCTTCAAATATTCAAAGGTATTCTTCAAAGTATTCAAACAAATTACCCTGTCACACCAAATTCTCTAAAAAAGTAATAAAAACGTAAAAGTTGCTTTTAACCCTCCTTAGAGAACTTCAAGGAAAAATGTCACATTTAGAGCACAAAAGTGTACAAAATTGAATCCTAAAAGTCCTAATATAACAGTATAAAATGGGCACATCAGGGTCTCGGCCACCTCTGTTGGAAGGCAACAACTATAATTACTGGAAGGCACACATGGGAGTCTTTATCAACTCATTGTATTAACTAGCTTTTTCCTTTGATGAAACTGAATGGAATCACTCTATTGAAAATGTAGAAAAAAGCTCTAAGGCGAAAGAAGGTGAGCCAAGTCAAAGGGAGCAGGAACTCAAGGACAAATCTACTTGGTCTCCTGATGAACTCAAGGCTTCATTGGAAAATTCAAAAGCATTGAATTCTATCTTCACGGCAGTTGATGAAAATCAGTTCAAACTCATTTCAACATGCCATCAGGCCAAGAAAGCTTGGCATATTCTATGAATTGTTCATGAAGGAACTAGTCATGTTCGATAATCCAAATTACATATGTTTGATACAAAGTTTGAGGAACTAAAGATGAAGAAGGATGACACTATTGCTGTATTTAATGAGAAACTCAGAGACATTTCCAATATGGTGTATACAAAGAGGCAAAATCGGTGAATAACACTTTGAGATCACTTCCTAAAAGGTTTGCAATGAAATTTGTAGCAATCGAAGAAGAAAGAGATGTAGCCACCATGAGCTTAGATGAATTAATGGGATCATTACAGACTTATGAGATGACATTCCAACAGATGACAAAGTGGGTCCAAAAGGAGTTGGCGTTCAGAACATCGTCATCAAAGGACAATCATGAATCTGACAGTGATGATGAATTTGAAAAATTTGCACTTATCACGAAAAATTTCTCAAGAATGCTGAAGAAGGTGGTAAACAGGAAATTGTAGGAAAGATTTAGTGGAAATAGACCAAGGGCACAAGAATCTGGAAATAATTGTGGGACATGGTTTGAACAAGGAAATCTGCAGTTCCTTAGAAATCAAAGTGGTGAATTAAAGCATCCTGGACAAATTCAATGCCTAGAATATGAAGGATATGGTCATATTTAGGGTGAATGTGCAACTACCCGGAAGAAATAGGGAAAATCGTATGTCACCTCATGGAGTGAAGGTGAAGAAGACGAGAAAGATGAAGAGGAACTTACGAGCAACTATGAGGCATTTGGAGCAAAAATTCATGGTGGATCAGATAATGAATGTTTCAACACGCCAGAGAAAGATGAAGTTGTATATTCCAACATAGATTCTGATGATGTGTCTAGTGATGATGAAGGACTGGTTGTGAATGATAAAGAAATCTACAGTACATACAAAAAGATGTATGCCATGTGACTTCAATTGTTGATACAAACAAAGTACTGAAGGAAGAGAAAAACCATCTGGGTGAGATGGAGAAGGAGTTATGTGTGTTAGTTATTGAACTCACAAAGGATAATGATGAGTTAAATTTAAAACTAATTTCTGCAACTAAGAGAGCTGAGATGTCTGAAGCAGTTATTACTAAGTTAAACACTGGAAATGTGAAACTTGATGACATTCTGATCATGGGAAAAAATGTTTGGAGATCAATACAGAATTGGGTATGACAACCCACCTAGGAGCACGGTCACACTCAAGTTGAAGATCCAAGGGGTAAAGAGAAATTTTGGCAAACCCCATCAAAGTAAACCCCTCATCTGAAACTACTGCACATATCAAGGTCATACAGAGGAACAATGATGGAAATTGCTTAAGGACATCTTGACCGGACGAAAACACTCAGCATGTTCCAACATAGATGAGGTCCAAAGATAAAAAAATGGTTAGAAAGGTATGGGGTTGTTAAAATCTTTAGTACTTACCTTGTTGCACATACTTCTCTTATAGTACATTCTCGAGATTCATGGTACTTTGATAGTGGTTGTTCTCGCCACATGACCGGCACTCGGGAATTTGTGACAAACATCAAACTATATGATGGTGGTTTTGTTACCTTTGGTGATGGAAAGAAGGCTAGAGTAGTTAGAAAAGGAGAACTGCATATTGAAGGATTTCCAGTATTCACTAGCATTTTGTTCGTTGAAGATTTAAAGGCAAATCTAGTGAGCATTAGCCAACTGTGTGTTGACAATATAACCGTGGAGTTTCAGAAAGATAAATTTATAGTGAAACATGGTGAAGCCAAAGTTCTCTCTAGCATTCGATCATCAAGTAATTGCTACTTGCTGAAGCAAGAATTAAAGTGTATGTGTTCAAAACAAGATGAATGATTTATGTGGCATAGAAAGCTTGGTCACATCAACTACGAAACCTTGGTGAAAACTACAAATGCAAAGGCAGTACGAGGTATGCCTACATGGACAAGTAAAAGTGGAATTGTTTGTGGACCATGTCAACAAGGTAAAAAAAATTGATCTCCCCACTCTTCAGTTCAAAATATAACTACCTCAAAAAATTTAGAATTCATGCATAAAGATTTGATGGATCCAGTCAATACACCTAGTATGAGTGGCAAGAAATATATATTTATTTGTGTTGATGATTTCTCTATATTTACTTGGGTACCATTTCTAAAAGAAAATTTTGATACTGTGGATGTGTTTAGAAATGTTGTGATAAAATTAAAGACAGAAAAGGGAAGTCCAGTTGGGAAAATTGTCAGAATTCATAGTGATCATGGTAGAGAATTTGAAAACTCTCAATTTAGTGACTTCTGTGATAAACTTAGAACTCAGCATGAGTTATCTGCACCAATCACACCTCAGCAGAATGGCATTGTGGAAAGAAAGAACAAAAATCTTCAAGAGATGACTCAAGTCATGTTAGCCGAAAAATATATTCACAAAAGATGGTGGGCAGAAGCCGTTAATACAACTTGTTATACAATCAACTGAGTGTATCTACGGCCATTCACAAGCAAAACATCTTACGAGATTTGGAAGGACAGGAACCCAAATGTCTCATACTTTCATGTGTTTGGAAGCAAGTGCTAGAAATTAGCGAAATTCGACATTCATAATGATATTGGAATTTTTCTTGGTTATTCTGTGAAAAACCAAGCTTATTGTGTTTACAATCTTAGGACAAATACTCTCATGGAATCCATAAATGTCATTGTGGATGATTCTAACGAAATACAAGTACCGGGTGATAGAGAAAATGAACTGGATAAAAACCACATTCCAGCATAGTACAGTCAACTTGATGAGCCAGCCGAACTTTGAATATCATAGTAGACTGACTATCCTGCTGAACATGAAGATATCGAGTATGTTGGAACATCATCCCCCACTGACTCCCCGCATATTCCAGCACAGGTGCAATCAGAACCAATCACAAGGAGTACTCGTTCAATCCCTTGGGTTAATTATAGGAAATTAGCAGGATTACAATGTTTCATCTCTCTCATTGAACCAAAGAACTACAAGGAAGCTTTACTTGATGAATACTGGATTGTGGCAATCCAAGGAGAACTTGGTCAATTTGAACGAAATGATGTATGGTATTTCACTCCTTGTCCTAAAGGCGTGAATGTCATTTGCACAAAGTGGGATCTTTAAGAACAAATCAGATGTTGATGGACAAATCACTTGAAACAAGGCCAAACTGGTTGCTCAAGGATATATTCAGGTTGAAGGAGTGGATTTTGATGAGACATTCGCACTAGTTGCCAGGTTAGAGTCGATACAAATTTTACTTGCTATGTCTTGCTCTATGAATTATAATATATATCAAATGGATGTAAAAAGTGTTTTTCTAAATGGTGTGGTAAATGAAGAAGTGTATGTTGAACAACCTAAAGGATTTGAGGATCCTTATTACCCTCACCATGTGTTTCGACTCAAGAAGGCATTGTATGTCGTTGTATGGTTTAAAACAAGCACCGAGGGCATGGTACAAACGACTTACTAACTTTCTAATTCAAAAAGGTTATCGTCGAGAGGGAGTAGATTGCACATTGTTTGTGCTTATGAAGGCCTCAAAAATTTTGATTGCTCAAATCTATGTTGATGATATTGTGTTTGGTTCCACTTTATCATCTATGGTGTTTGATTTCGTTACTGTGATGCAAGATGAATTTGAGATGAGTATTTTTGGAGAACTCACGTACTTCCCAGGTCTGCAAATTAAGCAAGAAAAAATAACCTGTTTATAAATCATAGTAAGTATGCCCTGAACATAGTGAAGAGATTCGGACAAAGAAATTCTAGTGCAGTCCGAACACCTATGGGAGTTTCTGATAAAAATAATAAGAATGATAAAGGAGTTTGAGTTGGTAAGAAATTATACAGGGGCATGATTGAGAGTGTACTGTATTTGGCAGCTAGTAGACTAGATATATGTTTCAGCGTAGGACTATGTGCAAGATTTTAGGCTGACCAGAAAGAATCCATTGAACTGCAGTCAAAAGAATCATTTGATACGTGAGTGAGACTTCGGAGTATGGTGTCTGGTATTATAAGAATCAAGACTCTGATCTGATGGGGTACAATGACTCTGATTGGGTTGGTAATGTAGATGATTATACAAGCACTACAGGTGGATGCTTCCTTATTGGCACGAATCTAGTTTCTAGCTATAGTAAGAAACAAAATTCGATCTCTCCATCTACTACGAAAGTTGAATATCTTGCTGCTGGAAGTTGTTGTGCATAACTATTATGGATGAAGCAAATGTTGAAAGACCGCGAAATTCATCAAGGGCCCTTGAAGATCTTATGTGACAACACAAGTGCTATTGATATTTCTAATAATCCAGTCCACCACTCTCGAACCAAGCATATTGACATAAGGCATCACTTTATTCGAGATCTTGTGGAAAGTAAGGAAGTGGTGGTTGTCTATATTCCAACATCTGAGGAATTTGTAGATATTTTCACAAAGCCGTTGGATACTTCCACGTTTGAGTTCTTCAGACAACACTTAGGTGTTTGTCAGATTTGAGGTATTTATTTATATAGCTTTTATTTAGTTGTAAATATTTTTCCAGCTTTATTTTTGTGTATAAAAATCAGAATAACAAAAAAAATTAGAAAGAAGAAAAAGGATACAAAAATAGAAGTTGTGAAGATATGGTATGTTAGAAGTGCAAGGAGGTATGAGGAGAGTTGACAAGTGGAAAAGGTGAAATCATTGCCTCTCTTGGAAAGGGAAAAAGGTATTGCACGGTAAAAAATGTAAAAAGGGAAGAGCTTAATTTTGGTTAAATTTTATTTTCATCTTTTCACCTTTCCTCTATTTTTGACCAATATACTCCTTCTACTTGGAAGTTTTGGATTCTCAAAACTTGTTGAGATACTCTTTCCAAGAATTTTGGGTCTTGTTTTAGAGTCCTAATTAAGTTGAAAGTCTCAAAACCTCCCTGTACTTAAACCCTTATTGCTGAGAGAAATTTTTGCTGCAAACTCACCATGGCCGAGAACAAGAACAAAGATGGTGCTCTATTCCCCAAGCTGATATCCAGCAACAAATAAAAGAAGAATGAGGTTCCGAACAAAGGCAAAACTCCTTAAAGTTATTTGGTCCTAATTTTGCCTCACTTCACTCTGCATAGTAGAGATTTTGAGTCAGTTGAAGAATTGTTTGATAGGGTTAAAGAAAATAGAATTCCTATAAACTTGAATAAGTTTAAATATTTGAAGAACTTAAGGGGATAATTTTTAGATGTGGATATCCAGGAGTTGTACACAGGAGAAAAAGGAGACTTTGATAATTTGGAAAACTATAAATTAAATATGTTGAGAGGGGTATATGGGTTTCATAATGGTAAGGATATGTTCCATGTTTACTGTTATGTTCCAAGACCGAGTAGTGTGAAACTTGAAAAGATTGATGAATCTGAGACAGAAGGGTTAGAGGTTGTAAAATCCACTGATATGATACTATTTGTGTTCTTTGATACTGAGGCTACCCAGTGGATGAAAGAACTTAAGTGACCTCTGATTATTGTGGTGTCTGACAATGAAGGAGAAGAAATTGTTGGTTATGTTCCAACACAGAGGACAGAGACAGAGGTTTCGGTGGACATGGAGGTTATGAACCTGGCTCAGAGAATAATGATGCTGAGATAGGTGATCAAGACCAGTTTGATTTTACTGGGAATGCTTATGATGATTTGGAATACCCAGAAGGAGGAAACACATGCGGATTTGACCTGATGCAGGAGGAGTCAGGCAAGGAGCAACATGTTAGAACACATGGTGAAGCTAATACAAAAACTATGTAGGACGAAGAGGTTGATTAGGCTGAGCATGTTCCTACACACGAGCCAAATTTGAATTACTCCAGTGATGAGGTTTTGGATGAGTTTATTCAAATGATACGGGCTAAAAGGAAGATGTCTCCTAATGAGACTTCTCCACCAGCCAAGAGATACAAAAAGAAAACTGAAGCTACATTAATGAATAAGAATGTTCTCCCACCTCCTCCTATAAGTGATGCAATTTCTGACATTTACTTTGATCGTGACTGTGAGAAGATGGCCCAAGTTTTTGCGGAAAGAAAGATTATCTCTGAAAGGCCAGTATAACAAGTGGAATATAGAACAAGTGGCTTTTCTAATCTCTTAGAGCAGATTGGGATGGAGACTGCAGCAAAGGTTTACTAGGGTTATAACAAATAGTTAGTATGTGAGGTTTATTCAAACCTGATGGCTGGAAATTTAGAAGAAGACACTTCCTGATGTGATAAAGTGTTTGTAAGAGGAAAAATTGTGAATTTCTCTGCTGGAAAAATTAACAGGATGCTGGGTCTGAGAACTCTGGAATTGGATGGGGTATTTTCTGAGGAGTTAGAGTTTACTGATGATCAAATTTTGATTGATATTTCTAGTGGTTATCAAACTCATTGGCCAGCTCAAGGGTATTCCAAGGCTTCATTTTTATCCTCCAGATTCTTCTGCATGTACCAGATTGTTGTGAATTGCTGGATGTCATCTACCAACACTACAACTTTGACAAGAGAGATGGAAAAACTGATGTACTGTGTTGGAGTACAGAAGCCAGTCAATCTGGGCTTGTTCATTCAGCAGAGTATTATTAGACATGCTATTTCTCCCAAGGTAAGTATGCATTAATATATATGTGCCTTATTTCTGTTGTGGTTAGAAGTGAAAAGGTCAAGGCTAAGTCTGAGGATGTGATTGTGAAGACTGACTATCTTGGGCCTAACAAGAAGAAATTTAAGATGAGAAAGATTCATGATCTGCTTTGGAATTTGAATGCTTCAACCTCTAGGCCTAATGAGAAGAAGACCAAACTTGCTGCGATGAATGCAAAATTAGGGGCTTTGGCTATACAGATATCAGCATTCGAAGCTGAGAAGCAAAAGATTGAGGGGGATTTTGGTTGGAAGCACAGGCTCATGCTCTTGAATAGCATTGCTGTTTCTGCAGTGCCTAAGTTCCAACATAGACCAGATGATGGGTTCAGGGGGAGCAGACTTGATTGTTCTTTTTTATTTTATTCTTGGGCTTTGTTGCCTTTGGCAGTTCATAGTCCCAGGGGGAGAGTATTTTGGATATTATTTTTGATTTGATAGTACTATAATATGAATTATTTCTTTTGTTCTGGAATTCTGGTTTTCTGGTTCACTTGTGGTATTCTTTAATCAGATTCAGTATTTAGCATATGTTCCAACATAAGTGGTTTTTAGGAGGCTTATGTTGTAAAATTGGATATTTTTCTTTGTGCTCTTATTTCCAAAATGGTTGGGTCGGTAAAATGCCAAATAGGGAGATTGTAAAGTCAGGTGGTTTGCATTGATTATTTAATTGGCAATTTGTGAATTGATGTGGAAAAGAAAAACGTTCCATGTTGGAACATACGTTCAGCCGCCTTAAAGGTTTTTATGGAAGAGCAAAATATTGTGATTATGTTGATTTATGGAAGCCTGAATATTCTGCGATATATTAGGTGTTGGTAGAAGCATATTAGGTTTATGAAAAATCCCTACAAATATGGAATTGAATTTATGAGATATATGGGAGATAAAGAGATAGGGAAAATCCCTTTTTTATGGGATTTGGATATGCTTCTGAAGCAGATAAGAAATATGAATATTATGGAGATAATCTTGGAGAGTTCCGTTATGCTCATGGACTATAAAGGGGATGTCACAGCTGCATTATGCTTACAAACTTAATAGAAAAAATCTGAATACAGATTTTATATCTTTCGAGAGTATTGCAAGAGCTAGAATTCTATGTTCCAACATACGTAACTTGTTGTTCAACGTTTAGAATCGCATACCTTAATTCCTTTGGAGGAGGAGATCCAACTTCGACTAGTTTTGGGGTTAGAGGGAGTCAGATCAAGGCGGATTGGTAGTAAGTGGAGTTTGCAGAATCCACACGACTTAATTAGATAGATAAGTATATTTGTATGGTGTACTTTGTACTGTGTCTTTCTGATTAGTGGATTCATTCTGAAATGGGTCAAGCCCCACGGATGTAGGTGAGTTTCACCAAACTGCGTAACCAAGTCTTGTGTCTTTATGCTTTACTATTTCACACTTGGTTAAATATGTTATGTTGGAACATAATATTAATAATTAAGATAATTCGGTAAAACCAAATTTTCAAATACCATTTACATCTCCCCTCACAAATTTAGAAAATTGAAACATTCTTGAGGAAAGATTTCAATGACTCAAGATGTAGAAGTACCTTCTTCAGTTGATACTTCACAGGTGTAATTGACATGGGATCATATTTCAGGAGCTCATTTATGTTTCTGCAGAGAAAACCCCTGAATCCCACCCTGTATATCTTCGGAAAATTCGACAACATAAATCGAGGAGTTATCTTTTTGAGCACTGCCCTAATATGTTTCACCTTATATGACAGCTGAATCAATGGAAGGAAACTGGCCTCATCGCTGTCAGGTATGATTGAATAAGATATAAGAGAAATCCTTCATCCAACTTCTTCCATCAGAACGACTATCATTTCTTCTTCTGGTGAGCTCCACATTAGCTGAGCAGTTATTAGTCGCTTAAAATCAACAAGCTCCTCCATAAGGCCTTTAATTAGATCATTTTTGCAGATGTTCTTCTTAGGCCCATTTTTGAATTCTTCTTCTCTTAAGGCCTTTTTCAAGACAAGAAGAATCTAGGATTTGAAGGTAAAGCGACAAAGTAATAGAATGATTTGCCGTAATTAATTGTATTATTGATATCTGAATATATAGAGAGTACAATAGAGGTATAATAAGGAAAGAACTCTAATCAGAATAAATCATAATCTAATCAGGAGTCTGATTTAGTCTAACACCCCCCTCAAGCGAAGCGTCGGATGCTCGCCGACGCACAGCTTGGACCTGAAGAACTCGAACAGCGGACGAGAGAGCCCCTTGGTGAAAATGTCTGCAATCTGAAGAGAAGTCGGAACATGAGCAACACGCAGGTTTCCGGATGTCACCAACTCACGAACAAAATGATAGTCGATGTCGATGTGCTTCGCCCGCTTGTGCGCCACTGGATTCTGAGCCAAGAAGATAGCACTACTATTGTCACATAACAACAGCGGAGAACCAGAAAGTGGAACCCGAAGATCACGAAGCAAATGAGTGAGCCAAACCACTTCTGAGGCAGTGTTGGCGAGAGCACGGTATTCAGACTCAGTGCTAGAGCGAGAAATAGTGGGTTGTTTCTTGGCACTCCAAGAAACCAGATTTCCACCAAGAAAAACCGCATAACCATAAGTAAACCGACGAGTCTCCAGACAGCGAGCCCAATCAGCATCAGAGTATCCTAGCACATCAGAAGTACTAGCAGAACAAAATCGGAGACCAAAATAAAGAGTGCCACGAACATATCGCAAAATCCGAGTCACAGCAGCAAAATGGTCATCTCTAGGATCCTGAAGATACTGACTCACCGTGTTGACCGAGAATGCCAAATCCGGGCGAGATATGGTGAGATACTGGAGAACACCAACAAGAGAACGATAAAGTGTAGGATCCCAAAATGGAGGACTGGTAGAGCTGTGAAGCTGAGAACCAGCAACAAATGGAGTAGAAACAGGTGTCGCGTCAGACATACCGGCCCGATTCAAAATATCCCGAGCATACTTTGCTTGGCCAAGCAGTAATCCTGAGGAGGTAGGCGAAACTTCAAGACAAAAAAGTAATGAAGAGCACCGAGATCCTTGATCGCAAACTCTCTGTGTGTCCGATCAATGAACTGGCGAAGAAGAGTCGAGTCATTTCCTGTAAGAATGATATCGTCCACATACACAAGTAGGTACAGTAACGACGATCCTCTCGAAAGGACAAACAAAGAAGTATCAGTTGAGCTACACCAAAAACCAAGATGTGTCAGATAACTGCTGAAACGTTAGAACCAAGCCCGGGGAGCCTGCTTAAGACCATAAATGGCCTTTTTCAAACGACAAACATAGTCTGGATGGACAGAATCCTGATAACCAACGGGCTGCTTCATGTAGACAGGAACATCAAGAACACCATTAAGGAAAGCGTTCTTGACATCCAACTGATGAAGTGGCCAGGAACGCATGGTGGCTATGGCAAGAACCGTCCTAACAGTGGAGGCTTTGACCACAGGACTGAAAGTGTGGTCAAAATCAAAACTCAGAATCTACGAGAAACCCTGCGCCATAAGTCTAGCTTTGTGACGCTCAATAGTGCCATCGGGTCGATACTTGGGCATATAGACCCATTTGGAGCCCACAATGTTGACATTCAAAGGTCGAGGCACCAAATCCCAAGTGTGTTGACCACGAAGAGCATCCATCTCATCATCTATGGCTGAAACCCAGGCTGGATCCTGAAGGGTAGTGCGATAATCAGTGGGCTCTGTTTGAGAGAGGAGTGCAGCAGTGAGACCATGAGCAATAATATCCGAATAATCCCGCCGCTGAATGGCACCAGTAGAAGACCGAGTGGCCATCCGATGAGTACGAAGATGGGGCGGTGAATCTGGAGGAGTCGAACCAGCTGATGACACGGAGGAAGATCAAGCTGTACTGACTGGAGAATGGCCATCGAAAGTCACCGGAGAAAGAATAGCTGATACTGGCTGAGACGTGGTGACCGATGACTGAGACGGTGGCTAAGGAGTGCTGGCCAGCGGCTGAGAGATGGTGGGCGTGTGGCGAGGAGCCGGATCCAGGTCAGCCGTCCAGATGGAAGATGGTGGTGAAGGAGGGGCAGCTGCAACAGGCACAGACACAGGCGTGGTGGCCCCAATCGATGAAGTAACAGTTCCATCAAAAAATGATGAAATCTCCAGATCTGAAATCGAACGACTATCCGTGGAAGATGAGACATAAGGGAAGAAAGTTTCATCAAAACGAACGTGGCGAGAGATATAGATGCGCCCATAAGTCTGGTCGAGACACTGGAAGCCCTTGTGACGAGGGCTATAGCCAATGAAAACACAGGGAATGGATCGGGGGTGCAAACTTATCAGTAGCAGTGGCATCCAGACATGGAAATGCACGGCAACCAAACGGGTGAAAGAGGGTATAGTCAGGCACATGACCAAAAACAACCTCAAAAGGTGATTTGCCACTCAGAACTGAACTAGGCAGACGGTAAATAATGTAAACCGCAGAGGAGAAAGCTTCCACCCAATAACAGTGCGGCACAGAAGAGTGAAAAAGCATGGCAAGACCAGTCTCTGTGATATGACGATGCTTCCGTTCGGCCCGGCCATTCTGAGCAGGGGTATAAGGCGAGGACATCTGATGATGAATGCCGCATAATATGAGATGAGCCTGAAGTTGATGATTAGTAAACTCGGTGCCACCATCGGTCTAAAAAATTTTAACCCTAGCAGAAAACTGATTCTCAACGAATTTCTGAAATTGGTTAAAAGTGTCATAGAAATCCGACTAATGCCGCATTGGAAGAAACCATGTGAATCGCGAGAAATCATCAATGAAAACGGCATAATAAGAGAAACCACCGACAGATAAAACAGGAGTTGGTCCCCATAAATCACAATGTACTATACCCAATAAACCAGTAGCGCGCTTGTCACTGGTGGAGAAGGGCAAGCGGCTACTCTTGGCCATCTGACAAGGAGAGCAACTGACAGATGCAGGCATAGCAGAAGTGACAGAAATAAAGCCTCGTCAATTCAAGAACTGAACAGTATCATGAGACACATGATCGAGGCGAGAGTGCCACTGCTCAAAAGAAGCATGAAGCTTTGTAGAGCGTAGTTCGCCTAGAAAACTGGAATCACCAGTCTCAAGAAAATAAAGACCAGACCTATGACGGCCTTTACCAATTATTGCCCCTGTAAGCTTGTGCTCAATGGAAAATGCATTGGCATCAAATATAATACGGACAGGTAGATCACGGGTAAGCTTACTAATGGACAGTAAACTTCTAGTAATCTTAGGGACCACAAGGATATCATTAACAGAGAAACCAGATAAATGACATTGGCCGATGTGAGAAATAGATAACGATTCACCATTTCCAACAAGAATAGAATCAGAACCACGATAACGTTGTACCTGATCAAGATGACTGGTGTGAGCAGTGATATGAGCCGTAGCACCTGAATCAACGATCCACTGATTCGACGAAGAATGACGGTTGTGACCATTCAAACTGGCCTGAAACAATAACTTGTCTGCAACCCAATTATTAGAGCAATCTTCCCGAGATGTAGAACCCAAATAAACCATAGCAAAAGCCCAAGAATTGTACAGAAATTGACTGGGTGCTGACGAGAAGTTGAGCAATTCGCGAGAAATGGGTTCAACTCGCGAGAAACAGGTTCATATCGCGAGAAGCAGGTTCATATCGCGAGAAATAACTTCATATCGCGAGAAGCAGGTTCATATCGTGGGAAATTGAAGCGCGAGAAATTCACTTGATGCGCGAGAAGTTTCTTCACGCGCTGGAGGTTTCTTCGCGCGCTGGCGCGTGACTTCACGCGCTGGAGGCTTCTCCTTTGGCTGAGCTGAAGCGTGACTTTCATGCACTAAAGATGGCATGTGGATCTTGCTTTTGCTCTGAAAATTCAGGCGTCGGACGTTGAGGCATCGAGGCGTGGACGTCGAGCGGTAGAGCAGCTGAGCGGTGGTGGCAAAGCAGAAGTTCACGGCAGCGGTGGTGGCGTCACTCCGCAACCCAGTCCTCACGGAAGCGGTGGTGCGGCTGAGCGACGGATCCACACGGTGGAGGATCTTCAGACGGAGGGCGACCTTCTTGAGGTCGGACGGAGACGGAGAACAGGATGGCAGCGTCAGATAACGACTTCGGCGCTGAAAGAACTCGCCGGAAAATTGAAGAAGCTTCACCGAGAGGATGCCGGAGAACCTTTTCCAAGAGGATGCTGGAGAACGCAGGAGGGAGGCGCTAAACAATAATTTAAAATTTAGGATCAGAACCTTGCTCTGATACCATGATAGAATGATTTGCCGTAATTAATTGTATTATTGATATCTGAATATATAGAGAGTACAATAGAGGTATAATAAGGAAATAACTCTAATAAGAATAAATCATAATCTAATCAGGAGTCTGATTTAGTCTAACAAAAGAGGAATCAACATAAGGGTGAAAATGGGCAGACCGCCTGGGCGGGATCCTGCTACACTTTTGATTTTTCTTTTCCTCTCTCTTGTACTATAAAAGGAATTTTTGGCCACCCATTTCTCATCCTATCCTCTTGGCCAAACTTCCTCCTCAA
This sequence comes from Rubia yunnanensis, assembly GCA_037428765.1. NCBI lineage: Eukaryota > Viridiplantae > Streptophyta > Magnoliopsida > Gentianales > Rubiaceae > Rubia > Rubia yunnanensis. Next base: position 17,202,680 of record CM075066.1, read on the forward strand.
AGAACCCTAGTTTTTTCATCTTTTTCATCTTTTGTATCTTTATTTCTCTATGAGTTTGGGATGTTAGTATGATTTGTAGTAGTTAAATCTAGTTCTTGGGAGCAATTGACCAAAGATTCCAAGCCCATGTCTTAAGAACAATGTGTAGTCTATTTGATACTCTTATATTATGCATTTATGGAGCATTGAATGTGTTTGTTAATGTCATTAATATTCTTGGAAGCTTGAGTATATGAAGTACTTGTATGATATGCTAGTTAGTGTTTGGGAAAATGGGTTAATTTCCCCTTTTCTTGATAGGAAATCCAAGAGTATGATTTAGAGCTTTTGATTGTGTTGATGGATTGATAATTGCTAGATGAATATGATAATGTTGAACTCTTTGTCATGTTTGTTGCTTGTAGCAAATGAGAGAAGTATATGAATGTCGATCGTTCTTGACTATTCTTGTGTAAATGTATGAATTCGTTAAATGCTTAGACATGGTGTAGTGTTTATAAGTGTTGCTAAGCTAGTTGATTCTTCGTGCTCAATGCCATCAATGGGATACTTTTAGTCATGTTTCGACTAAGGGAGTCATTGGTGAGGTTTGACAAGAAATATCGAATTCACTCTTGCAAACTACTACTTAAGAAGGATAGGAGTTTAGTCTTCACAACAAGTAGTGAAAGTAGTAAATAGGTTGCATGATCAATGATGGATAAGAGGCTTGGAAGTGGAATTCAATTGCACCCAAGGTTCCATTAATTGTTGGTTCAATCACCTTTTAGTTGTTGTTTCATGCTTTGCATATTTAACTTGCTTGATTAGTTAACTTGTCTTTAATTTCATAACTTAGGACCAAAACCAACCAAACTTTCCCCCCATTTACATGCTTATATATATGTGCTTATATCTAGTATGTTTTCTCCTATATATGTTTAAACACTTAGAAAGATCCCTCTTCCTGTGAACAACCCCGACATGCCATTATCTACTTAATTGTAGATAGGAAATATTAGGGCTTAAAAATATAACTTTGAGAGGTAAGACGACGACCTCCCACCAAGTATGTAATAAAGTAAAGCATAAAGACACAAGACTTGGTTACGCAGTTCGGTGATATCCACCTACATCTGTGGGGTCTGGCCCAGTTCAGAATGAATCTACTTTCATCTGATGACGAAGGGAGAGTATAGGAGTTCCTGCTGATTTCTTGCACCACTCCCCTTTAGTCAAATCCACTGATTGCAACAATACTTTTGCTACTCAGGAGGTCTACTGTAAATAATTTCTTCATTTCCATTCGGCTGCATACCATTGACAAACAGGGGTTTCGATCTCTCGACTCCCCGACCTGTTCGTGGTATTTCAGGCCGAAGGAATAATAGGATAGACCTCTGTTAGCACAACAATGTTCTCTAGTCTTTTTCTCTAGCTTTGAATTGGTGGAATCACCGCTTTTGGAAGGAAGTGCTCAATTGCTTCAAGAGCTTATTTCGGCTATTGGATTATCAATTGGATGATCTTTTGTAATGAATTCTTTCACGTTGCGCCTTTATGGCTTATTTCAATATGGTTAGGGGAGCCTAATATATTCCCCCCATCTTCGGATGGTTAAATTTTTTTAAAAAATAGCTCTTCTAAGAGCATTTTAAAATTTTTGAAAACTTGAAAAACCAGGACAAGTCGGAAACCCAAAAAGGCGACTTGGGTAACATTAGGAAAAGCCCGGATAGGTCAAAATGCCTACGTAAAAGTGAGAGGCTTGGCCCGGCTAGACTTACGAGTTTAGGCAAAAGTGAGAGGCCGTGTGGAAAAAGGTGAGAGGTGAGCATGTTTTGTGGGATAAAGCTAGGATGAAAACCCAAAAGTGCTCCTAGGCAAAATGAGAGAAATTGAGAGAAAAAAGAAAAGAGAAACATGAAACTAGGTTGACGATACATGGACTCCTTGGATGTAACTAGGTCGAGAATCTTGCATTATCCCTATGTTGCAACCAAGTCAACGGCTTTTGGATTTCCTTGGTGGATTGTTTTTGGAGATGACTCTTTGATTGCAATGGGATCATTTTGGGAAAGTAAGCTAGCTTGGCACATATCTTTTTGGCTTATCTTTTTCCACATTTTATTTCGGGTGGATAGATTACTTTAGGATCTTCGGAGAGTGTGAGAGTTGTGGATTTTCACTTCTTTGGGGGAACTAGGGTATCTTGGGATGAGTTGAATATCTTGGTTAGCTTATGCTTACACACTACATATCACTTGATTCTTTTTCTTGTCTTAGATTTACTTGAGGATGAGAAAAGGTTTAAGTGTGAGGAGTCCGATCTGCTTCATTTTGCGAGCGTTAACAGTTGCATTTGACATAGTTTTTACTTGGTTTTAGTTGGTGAATTTCTACTATTAGTGTAGTTTACGTGACAAAGGGTTTAGACGACCATGTTTGGTTTTCTTGTCTAAATCCCACATTGTTTTAGACTTAATTGGTACCAATGGACATCTTGTATCCACGGGCTCCTTGGTCTTCACTTTGATCATCTTTAGTAGGTTGCCTGTGGCTACTTTTTGGTTACATTCTATGATGAAGGCCGTTTGCAAGGGCGGTAAAAGATTGAAGGCCATTTGCAAGGATAGTAGAAGAGGCGAAAGCCATTCACATTATAATGGTAGAAGATAAATGCCACACACAATAATGTGTGGTAGAGGAAGATTGAAGTCAAAGATAGGTGGCTTCGGAGTTCAAGACGGCTAAAGGAGAAAATGGTGAATTGTGGTCCGAGGAGTGTTACCTTAGTCCGAGAATGATCCAAGAAGAATTATCCTTCAAGGTGGGTTCCATTCTATTTGTTTTCTTGAGTGCTACAAAATCGACTACTAGAAATCCCAATCTGGACTAACGGTTCACCCATAGCAAGCAAAAGAATTTTAGCCAACGAATCACTGGTGGCACTTCACGGGCCGCACATGGTAAAGCACCAGTGGCCAGTGACAAAGCACATGGCCTGCACTACACGAGGGACACGAGAGGACCTTGAAGACCTTCATGAGACCTTTACAAGGCAATGGCGCCGGGCCCTGACAAAGACCCCGAGCCATGGAGCTTGGAGATGAAGAATTGAAGATTTTGCTAAGTATAGAGCCGGTCCGTGAAAACCTTCACGGACCGTGACAAAAGTTTTGAGCAAAGACTACAGGTTGCTTGCAGTCAATGAAAATCTTCACAGACTGTGAGAACTTTTGAGAAACAACTGTGAACTGTTTGCGGTCTGTGACAATGTTTACGGATGGTGGCATAAGACCTATTTCACGGACCGCTCCTGATCCCACGGCCCGCGGCTGTGAATGTTCACGTACCGCACCAGATCACATGCCCCATGCTTGAATGGTAATGGACATCGCCAGATCTGGAGGTCTGTGCTTCAATGATCATGGACTGTGGTATCCTTGCCGGTGCGTGACACCTTGCAGCTGATTGGTTTGGCCATAACTCTCTCAATTTTAATCTTATTTCCCTCTACTATATATTAAAATATTTTTATCTTGGAGTTCTATCCAACACACTACAATTTGGCTCCATAAGGTTCACGTATTTGAGTAATTTATTCGAGAAAGGTTCAGCGGCTAGAGGGAAAAGGGTGACTAGGGTTTTGCTATGTTTGACCTATTTTGGGCCTATCTTTAGGCCCAATATCCTACTACTATATATAGGAGTCTTAATCTTTTACTAAACGCAGAGTAGAATAGAAGTACACATAATGTAGACTAGTTTCTCTTTCTAGTTTAGAGAGAAGAAAGATGAGAGTTCTTCTTCTCTTTCCTTCTTCTTCTCTTTCTCTTATCCTTTTCTTTTCTTCATATTTTCTTATATCCATGGAATCTAATTCTATATTTTCCATGGATCTATACTTTTTAGAGTAGTTAGCAAAGCTTGGAATATATTTGGTACATGTGTAGCTTTTGATGCTTTATGAGATTCCTTAAATTCCACGTATCTTAGTGTTTATGATATTATTATGATTGTTCTTGAATTTGACAAATGCATGAACACTAAACCACATATAAGCACATGCTTTGGGCTATGTTCATGTATGGTGCACTTATTGATGTCCCCTTGGGAAGAGAAACCTGGATGTTTGAATGGGTGGAGGGGAACGATTCCGCGTGAGTGTGTGCACGGGAGATTTAAGGTAACCCTAATCCTCATACCATTGCATAAGTTTAAGCTGATTATTTAACCATTTCCCAATAGGTTATAGTTAGAGATAGTTGATAGTATCAAGCTAGGTGTTGTGTTGAAACCCAAGTATCACAGATAAGGTGCCTATGAACCTAAGGCCTCGTGTATAGAGTACCGCTGGGAATTAGTGGATTCATGGTGAAAGCCCAAGACGTAATAGCACCGGGGAGAAACAAAACCACAATAATGCCAGGCCTTTTTGTGCTCCCATAATTATGATGGCAGTGTCAATGGAGGGTTGCGAGCGCACCCACCGTGACGGGGATGGGGAAGTGTATGCCATCGGCCACACCATATGTTGTGAACACACTGATTGCTCTTTTGTATGTTTATATGTGAATGAATCAAGGATTAAAGCATTAAAAATACCATGTTGCTAAATTAGTCCCAAGTGCCTAGAATAAATAGTTTACTAATTTGTTTATTTCATTCTTGTAGTTGTTAGTTGAAAATACCACCCCCCAGTTTGCATGTTTGCATTAGTAGTTATTCCTTTCACTTGTGCGGATTGACGACCCGCACGGGGCTGTGTTTTGGCTTTTACTCGAACTCTAGCATCTCTGTGGACAAACCCATGGCTTGATTCTTACTACACTTTGGTAGCCTAGCAGTGGGAAACGGGTGCAAAATATAAACCTTATCTTTGACCATCCCATGGGACTAGTGCCTCAGCTTAGGTTAATTGATTGCCCTACTGCGATTGTGTTAACCACCTCGGGTGGAGGTGGGTCACAAAATACAGTTAATCAATCAACAAGATTAAATTATGATTAACTATTCTTGGGGGTATTTATGTAACTTGACCGATTAAATGACTTTGATCATAGATTCTATGACATTTCGAGATATAAACCTAATCTCATGCATATGTTACATAATCTGGAGATGAACGGGAATTCCCACTGGCAGTCACACAGTGGTTCTTCTCCCTAAAAACCATCTAACCACCTCAGGAATTAGGGATGCGCTCCAACCCTCCCGACTTCATTTTTCATCCTTGTAACCACACTTCTTATGCCAACAAGCCTCTTCTAAGGAACTCAAGCCTTCACAGGAAACACTTTTGGGTACATCAATAAATCTTATATATACTAGGCACTCTACTATGGACACCAACCCTAGACCTAGAGAGGCAAAGGAATTGTCATCTTGTGATGAATCTAGGGTCAATATTACCCCAGTCTATACAAATTATAATGCCTATGTATCAAGGTAAGGCAGGGGTTTCCCCTTGTTAGAAATTAGTCTAACGCCCCAAACATCCAATCATTCACACAACTAGCCGGTTAGAATTATAGTCCAATGAACGTCCTGGTACTCCCAAGATAGCATGCATGCCTTCATCTCCCCGGTAATCTCAAGACTACAATAGCCCTAATTTAACGCTCCCAGTATAGTATTTTAGCCTAGCATGATATTATACTATGCATATAATTATAGATGCATCATAAAGCATGTCATGGCATAAAACATATAAGAATGAAAACTACAAATCATACACAAATTTTCATTGTAATTAGGGACTTCTTACAAAGTCCGACCTTCGCCACATCAATCTACTACCTTCACCGCATCTATCTACTACCACAACGACGGTCAGACCTTTAACGTATCCATCTAGTACCATGTTTAAACTTGTGACATTAAATCTTTTGCAAATGGTCTTTTTTAAGCTACTTGAAGTGCTTACGAGCAATCTTATTGAAGCTCATAGTATTGATCTAGATGCTCTCAAGGACCAAAAGATCTATAGACCTAAAATAGGCTACAAAATGAAGGATTTAGATATGAAAATAAAAAAATGATTATCTAAACCCCATATGTGGTAAAACTTCCTAAATCTAGCAATCTACCAACAAAAGGACACTAAAAGAGATGTTAAATGCTTTGGAAAATAAATGAATTTGACGTCTCATCAAATCAGCCACACTTAAACCTTTACTTCCCTGGGTAAACAAGAACAAGCAAAGATATAAGTGTACAATAACATGCAAAGATTTCCCCCAAAATGCCCAACATTTTATTCTTGGACTACCCTAACCCCCAAGACATAAAAATCTCTCACACCCTCACATCCGAAACCTAAGATAATCTAAAAAACCAACATACCATCCAAATGTGAGGTTCCAAATATACATTTGTAAAACTAGCTTACTCTACCAAAACAGATACCAAATATACAAACCAAGAAAACCATAGAATAATTCAAATTTCTCTCATTTTCTCTCATTTTACTATAAGCCCTTTCATATTTTCATCCTACCTTCACACTTTGTTTATTTTTAAGCTCACCCTCACCTTTTTCCACACCATTTGGCCTCTTATTCTTTTCATAGGTGCCCTTTAGGGTTTTCAACATATCCAGACCACCCAATTTTGCCTAAGTCACCCTGTCGGGTTTTCAACTTAGCGGGATGTATATTTTTTTTCCATTTTCTCATTTTTGTGTAGCACAAAATGGCCCAAAGTAGGATTTACACTACATAGGAAATAAGGAAAACAAAACAACACAAACAAATCTTGCTAGAAATTACTAAGTGACAAACTACTCCCTCCCCCACACTTAAACCTTGCATTGTCCCCAATGCATAAAAGGTTCAAAAATCAAAAGTGGAGTAGGGATATCATAGACACTTACTCTTGGGACCCCAAAGGGCCCTCCTTCATGCACCTCATCTCACGCCTTCTTCTTCTCTCTTCTTGCCTCAACTCTTGAATTTCGTGGGGAATGAAGTCACAAAAGCCCTCTAGGTTGGAAGCATGCATTCTTTCCATCAAATGCTTCATGGCCTCTTCATGTACCTTAACTCTCACATCTTTGGTGGCAAACTCTTCCCTCACCTCCCACTCAATGGACTCGATCCTAGCTTCCCAATGTCCCATGCTTCCATATGGGATCATCCCACCTATAACATGACTCACTTCTTGCACCATTTGGGTTGAACTCAAGAGTTATTCCTCAAACAAATGCAATGATCAAAGAAGTTCGGCGTTCAGATATTTCGGGTAGGTTGCACTCTAGGATGATTTTCTCCTTCTTCTCCAAGATCCACATCTGAGGTCGATGAGGTGTCATAGAATACCTTCTCAAACATCAGAGAGCTATAAAGAGCTCTTCCAAAGTGATGTCATGAGTGATTGTTGTACGCTTGGGTTACGGAAGCACCATGAAGTTGCACACACTTGTGCCACCATATAACCATACATACTGGTCACTTGAAGTAGTAGTAGCAGGCATAAAAGCCTGAACCAACTTCTTCATGGTATATGTCAATCCCACGAGGCCCAAATTTTCTAACGCAAGGCGAGGAGGTGCTTCATGTCCAAGGTAGCTTGCAAGGAAACCAACCATAACCTTAGTGGGTATCTTTCCAGACCTCTTCTTCTTGCATAGATACTTTCCTCAACAAACATCTCCCCCATGTTCGAATGATGATCCCTTTCAAAGTCATAGCCCAAAGAATGTGCACGTCTTTATTAGGAAAATGAGCAATTTCTCCAAGACACAGAACACCAATGTATAGGAGGCCTAGGACATACCACAAAGCTAGGTGGACTATTGCAGTATTCATTCCCTTATGATTCCTATCCACTCCCGCTATGCTCTTCCCAAAACTACCAAAATAGAACAGAAGTCCTTGCATATGTGTCTTTGGCACCTCGTTCTCGTACTTCCACCCAAATTCTCTCATAACTTCTCGATGAGTCATTGTGTACTCCTTGTCATCGATGTGAAATGTGATAGCCCTTATCCCTTCATTGTCGATATGTTGCTCGACAGTGGACAGAAACTCCAAAGTCCACCACACATAAGTCTTTGAATGCATCTCCAGAAATCACTCTAGGCCTACCCTACTTAGAAATTAAGTCACGGGTTGGAGTAGGCCAAGTGCTTCCAAAGTCTCCTTGCACACGAAATTTGTCTCTAGTATCACCCTATTTGGCTTATAAAAGTTCTTCCATCTCCGAGTTTCACTCCCAGAGATGTTCTTCAACCCCATAAATTCATCAAACAATGATGGGAGTAGAAATCACGGGTTGGTTCAGCCCTTATCTCCCAACTTGGGTATAACTTTTCCCCTTCTTAACTCAGGAAGTAGTTCATTTTTTTGGTTGACTCCTCTTAGGACCCATTATATCAAAACACAAGAGAAGATGATAACATCAAGATATAAGCTATTAAGAAAAAAGAAAACCATCACTAACAAAGAATCAAGTTTCCTAAACACCCAACATACAACGCACCGTATAATCCCAACTGAAGATTCATAACCTTCCCCCATACAGAGTTCAACGTACAAGCATGCACATTACCCAAATACACCCTTAAACACCCAAAATTTTCAAATTTAAAGTTCCCTCCACCAACACAATCATGTTAATGAAAGAAAGTAAACACAAGATTTAAAGTATTATCCAAATTTGAAGACTAGGAGATGAAGATCACACAAGAAAAAGTAAAAATTGCACTCCCTTGAGATAATATGCCAAATTCGAATTTAGCTCTTTGTGAAATGGGAATGAATGTTTTGGAGTTGTGGAAGAGTGTTAAGTGCTCTATGTTGATGACAGAAGATATGGTAGGATCCGGTTCAGAGAATTAATGATATTTTCCAAATGGGTTGTTTAGAAAAGAGAGACATATAAGAAGTAGCACTACAAGAAACATGACCTTTAACCTCAGTTCTACTGGAATTTTTACCTCTATTTTTAGTCCAGAAAAAATTGAGATTAATACAGTCAAAGTAAAAAGTACATTTTTGACATCGGTTCAAAACTGAGGTAAATAGTACATTTTAGCTCAATATTGGAATGATGTTGGCAGGTATTGTGAGCGACGTCGGTCCATGAAAGAAGGCCAAAGATAGGAGACCCTAGCTGCGGCATTGTTATGATCAACTTCAACATCCAAAAGCATGCTACATTGACCATAGCAAGAAGGAAACCGATGGGATATGAATTGCGGCGATGTCACCACCGTCGACGTCGGTCTAAATAGGAGCGAAGTCACAGGCAATTTTAAGTGACAACGCACAATATCGTGGCACACACGTCATGTGCCAGCTGATGTGGAATGCTGACGTATATGACATCATTTTGAATGGTCGATGTTGCAAATAAAAATTATGCCGGTTTATGCAACATTGGTAAGGTGCCGTTTGAGCATAGGATTTTGAGACGTCTTAGTTTAATCAGTTAGACCTTATTTCTCGTAAAATATTATAATATTAAATATTCGATGATGGAAGCAATCGATTGTCGATAGCTGTTACATGTTATTTAAAATGCAATAAATCATGAAATGGTTCAACATCATACAACAACTCAATTGTTGTTTAATTAACGTGGGAATGATTGACATGTTAAAACCAAAAAATCTATAACATATATTACAAATACATTTTACAATATATTAAAATACATAAGGTTTATATAAATTGAAACATTAATTGTATTGAACCTCCATTTTCTACGTTGTACGGCATTAAGACTGTCAAGGCAACTAGTGAAAGGCAAGTTTGTCCATCACATGTTAGAAGTCCATTGATAACTCTCTTTGATCCTATTATGTAGTCCAATGAGCAAGAGGCTGATGGCTATTAGGCCCAGCCCAATGGCATCCCATAATGAGGCTAAGCCTTTTTCAACCCAAAGCATTGGTTAAATACGTAGGAGACACCCAGTGATTAGAAGGAATGTGGGCCAAAAAACTTGGAGCAAGCAACGAACAAGAAGGCCACAAACTCAGAATGTGGTGATCGTGGTGTAGCCCACGATCTCTGTTCCTAAAAATAGGGAACCATGACTATGTTAGTCTATAAATGAAACAAACTGAAAAGAAGCTAAGGTAAGCGTTAAAATCTGGAGAAATTCCAATTCTGAAGAGGGTGTTTGACTTGATTGTCAGAGTTTTCCCCCGGAGTCACTTCCAGGCTTGTTTTACTGGGGGAAAGATTCACAGAAGGAACAACTAAAAGATCAACCTGAATGGACAACCACATAATTTGGCACCATTTGTGGGGCAAAAGTTTTTATTTTTTTCATCTCAAAATCCTTCAGGAAGACAATGGTGTTCACCAGAAGTGAGAGAAGTATTAATCACCTGACAGAAAAAGAAACACCTAGACACAATAGGAGCATGCATCCTCCCCACAACTAGAATCATATCCCCAACAGATAAAATGAGCATAGTAAGGACAAAATAGAGGAGGACAAAGAAGTACAAGAATCTCCCAACGTGAACCAGGAAAAAGAAAGAAAGGTGTTCGTGGCTTTTTTAGAAGCAAACTGAGAAATCTGTACAACTGGTTTATGATGACGATCAAACCATGAGCGTGAGAACCTTTAATATGAAGAGGAATTACTAGACATTGTTACGGACGATGACGCAGATAAGCTACCACCAGCATCGTATCTGCGGGATTTTAAGATGCCAAAGGACTTCAAACTTCCTTTACATGTTAAAGTTTACGACGGGACTATGGATACAAAATATTTTTGATCTGATTCATTATGCATGCATTAAATGATACATTTGGCATACATTTTAGTTAGTTTTACTTGGTGGATTGCTAGTATTTGTTAAGTTTACGTGAAAAGGGGTTTAGACGGCCATGTTTGGTTTTCTTATCTAAATCCCACATTTTGTAGACTTAATTGGTACTAATGGACATCTTGTGTCCACGGGCTCCTTGATCTTCCTTGCGATCATCTTTAGTAGGTCGCATGTGGGTACTTTTTGTTTACATTCTCTATGAAGGCTGTTTGTAAGGGTGGTAGAACATATTGAAGTTTGTTTGCAAGAATGGTAGTGGAGACGAAGGCCATACACATTAAAATGGTAGTAGATGAAGGGCACAATCATCAATGCGTGGTAGATAGAGATTGAAGCCAAAGATAGGCAGCAATGGAGTTCAAAGCGGCCAACGAAGAAACAGGGAATTGTGGTCCGATGAGTTGTGCTTAAGACCAATAATGGTCCAAGAAAAATTATCCTTCAAAGCTAGTTCCATTGTATTTTTCTTCTTGAGTACTATAACATCGTCTACTAAAACTCTCAAATCAGACTAACGATTCTCCCGTAGCGAAGGAAACTAGTTCAGCCAGCTGAGGCACCAAAGGCTTAGCACGGGCCATGCATGGTTTGGCACCAATGGCCCACGGAAAAGGAGATACCCTGTGCCAAGAAACCTAGCGTGAGGCTATGGCGCAACCCATGCCAAAGGCTATGGCTCAACCTATGCCAAAGGCCACGGTCAGCCATGAGATGATGCGGTCCACGCCAGGAGTTAGACGAAGCCCACGCAAAGCCTCGCACCCCACACAATATGAAGATCCATGCCACACCTCAGAAAATGGGTGCCCCATGCTCATGAAGGGACACACACCACGCTAGTCCTTGTGCCCTATGCCATGTTCAAGCCACAGGAAGCATTATTAGAGACGCTTCGTGCGGGCCACGGCTGTGCTAGGGTTTACCCTATTTTGGCCTTTTTTAGGCCCAATCTCCTACTACTATATATAGAACCTTTGTCTACTAGGTTTTCATGTATCATATCGAATTAGACAATACCTTAGATTAGATTTTAAGAGTAGTTTGGAGAATATTTCCGTAGGAGAAACTTTATCTTTTTCTTCTTTTTATTTTGCTTTGATCCTAAGATTTTGAATTCAAATATTTATTTGAATTCCATATCAAGGGAGTAGTGTCCATAGCTTAGGGGTAAATTGTAGTGACTTGGAAATCTATATGCTTTTTGAGACAGCACTTTTTACCTTGGTTCTAGAGGGGTTTTAACCTCTGTTCTTTGTAGAAAAAAATCAAAGTAAATATAGTCGGAGTAAAAAAGTGGATTTTTTATCGTAGTTCAAAACCGAGGTAAAAAGGTGCCCTTTACCTCGGTTTTCAACCGATGTCGGTAGGAACGAGCAGTGAGGTCGGTTATAGATACAAGGCCGATGACTGAAGAACGTATGTGCAACTTTGTTTGAAGCGATATCGAGTTCTAAAGTTGCGAGGTTGTCGAAAGTGCGAATGTAGTCGAAGGCGAATGAAATGTTGCAACTTCGGTTGGACCGATGACTGTCCACAAAATGTGTGAGATTGCATGATGTGAATCACTCACATCGTGTGCATGCTGACGTGGCACATTTACAAAAATGACATTGTTTTGAATGGCCAAGGTCGCATAAGAAAAACCAACGATATCTGGGACGTCAGTCACGTGTCGTCTGAGCACTAGTGTGCACGACGTCACAAACCTCGTTGGTTAGACTTCATTTATCGCTAATATTAAAATATTTATTATCTGATGGTTAAATGATTAAACATCATGCCACTTTCAATTGTTTTCAATCAATTTGGGAAAAAAATTACATGTTCAATCCTTCATAATTATACCATATAATACAAATAATTCCCATCACATATTAAAATACAAAACGTTAATTTGAAATGAATGAATTATTTGAATTGAAACAAGTTGACTAGATCTTTAAATATTGTAAGGTTGTGAATGAAATGGATGGTGGGAGTTTGGATTCAAAGATTGGTGTTGGAAATGGGAAATGGGTGTTAGTGATGAGATATATTGGATTGAAATAGGGTGGAGGTAAATTTTTGGTTCAAACTTGTGGCTGGAAATTTTAATTCCCGCTTGAAATTTTAGCGTAACCGATATTGGTTCATATTTGTTTCAGAGTCGTACTAATCAACCCACGTGCGACCTCGTTGGTAATTTAATTCCTGGGGTTGAATAACACTGTTATATACACCTCTTCGAGATTGCAACACGTCCATCGACCCGTTCATGCCATAAGCTGAACTTTATTGTTAACAAAATCTGATTTAAAAAGCATTTGGTGGAAATTATTGTGTTCATGTATAACACTTATTGTAAGGTGATGTTGTAGCCTGTTCAGGTAGTTTTTTTGTTGTTCACCTCTTTGAATTCCACCACCTGCAAAGCAAGTCTCGGAAGTGATTCCGGGAGAACACCTCTGATGATCAAGTCAATCTTCTTTTTAAGAAATGGAATTTCTCAGGATAGTAGCCCTAACCTGTCCTCTTCTCCGTTTGCTGTATTTATAGACTGACATGAACACGTTTCCCTATTTTTGGAATGCAGATCATGAGGTGTATCACAATGTCCACTTTTTAAGTTCGTGGCCTTCATGGTTATTGTTCGTTCCTTCTTTAATGGTCCACGTTCTTTGTAGTATGTGCTTGGGTTTTCGCTGATTAGGGCTTGAACAAGTTTGACTTCGCTCATTATAAGAAACAACACCTATTACTTTGCTCATGTTACCTTGGTTTTTTCCTTAACCCTAAAAAACTGAGGTAAAAAGTTCTTTGACCTTGGTTGTGTTTTTTTGAAGTAAAAAATATATTTTACGTTGGTTAAAAAATGATGTAAAAAATACACTTTTTACCGAGTTATAAAAAAATGAGGTAAAAAGTCTGCATGACTGACGTCTCACGCATGTCTTGCTTACCGACGTTGTGACCAAGGTCGTATGTACCTATCTCAGACGAGAATGACCGATGTCGCACGTATTTCTTGCTTACCGACATTGTAACCGAGGATGCACGCACCTATCCCAGACAAGAATGATGGACGACGCATACATGTTTGTCCTACCAACGTTGTGACCAACGTCGCACGCACCACTCGCAGATAAGAAATGACCGACGTCGCACGCATGTCTGTCTTACCGACGTTGTGATTGAGGTTACACATACCTATCCCAGACACAAATAACCAACGTCGCATACATGTCTGGCTTACCGACGTTGGTTGTTTTTGTGACCGATGTCGCACATCACTTTCGGAGACATGACACTTAATTATAAGTATTTGAATAACCGATAACACCCTTGTGATGCACAATTTAAAATAATTAAATATATATATATATATATATTAATAATGTAATTAATTTTTTAATAAAACTAAAATATATGTTTTAATTTTTTTGTACAACTCCATTTCTTTTATATTTTAAAAGATTCATATATATGCTTTTATCCATGACTTTATGTTTATATTTTAAAATAAAATGAATTAAATATAGAGTTCGAGTAATACATGATCTTAATCGAATATAAATAAATAAAATTTTTTTTCTCTCCGAATAATTTTTTTTTGCACTACTTATGCATAATTATATAAAATTAGTTGTATATAAAATAGGTAGTATATAAAATTTTATATACTACTTATTTTATATAATTATGAATAAGTGGTATATAAAATTTTATTTATTTGACACAGGGCGAATTTCAAGGGTGACATATGTCAAATGTGATGTGGCTAAGAGTTACTCTTTTAGTATTTTTCATTTGACACATGGCTGATCCATTTCTTATTTTTATGTAAACAACTCTAAGTTACTTTAAAACACGTACTAGCGTTTTCCAACATTTCACCAAAAAAATAATATATTTTATATATCTATATTTAGGCAAGAATAGCAAAAATTATGTATTTTGGAGCAATGGATAATGGGGTAACACAATTTTTGTCAATAGTGTAATTTTTCAAGATTGTGTAGAAGTAATCAATGTTGACTTTAGAGGCGCTTCCGTTCACCGATACATGCCAAAATTACAAAATCGCAACTGTAAATTATTGAATTGAATTTTTATGTTGCCAATTTAGTGATTCGACAATTTCAACTTTCTTGGAGGGGCCAAAGTGCAAAAGGTAAAAATTTCACTCATTACTCCAAATTGAAATCCACTTGAATGTGATGGTACCCTATACACCCAAGTTGTATTTTCCAAATTCATACCATAGTATTTATCAATAAATATACCTAATAATATATTTATAATCTTTTTCGATTTACCTTTCTTACCTCTATGTAACCAACTGTAAGTTACTCTAAAACATGTACTAGCATTTTCCAATATTTCACCAAAAAAATATATATTTTAAATATCTATATTTATGTAAGAATAAAAAAATCATGTATTTAGAAGCAATGGATTATAGAGTAACACAATTTTGGGCCATAGTGTAATTTTTTAAGATTGTGTAAAGTAATCAATGTTGACTTTCAAGGCCCTTCTGTTCTCCCATACTTGCCCAAATTGCAAAATCACAACTTTATATTATTGAATTGAATTTTTATTTTGCAAATTTCGTGATTCGACAATTCCAACTTTCTTGGAGGCACCTAAGTGCAAAAAGTAAAAATTTCACTCGTAACTCCAAATTGAAATCCGCTCGAAGGTGATGGTACCATGTACACCCAAGTTATATTTTCCAAGTCCATAACTCAGTATTTATCAATAAACATGCACAAGAATATATTTGTAAAATTTTCTGATTTACCTCTCTTAATTCTATGTAACCAACTCTAAGTTACTCTAGATTGTGTACAAGCCCTTTCCAACATTTCACTAAAAAAATATTATATTTTATATATCTATAAATAGGAAAAAAATAAAAAACATGTATTTCATAGCAATGGATTATTGGGTAACACAATTTTGGGCCATAGTGTAAATTTCCAAGATTGTGTAGAAGTAATCAATGTTCACTTTCGAGGCCCTTCTGCTCTCCCATACATGCCCAAATTGAAAAATCACAATTGTAAATTATTGAATTGAATTTTGATGTCGTCATTTTTGTGATTCGACAATTCCAACTTTCTTAGAGGGACCTAAGTGCAAAAAGTAAAAACTTCACTCGTAACTCCAAATTGAAGTTGTATTTCAAGTTTAAACGTAATGGTACCCTATAAATTCAAGTTGTATTTTCCGAGCCCATAACATATTATTTACCAATAAACATGCACAAGAATATAATTGTAATCTTTTCCGATTTACCTTTCTTACTTCTATGTAACCAACTCTAAGTAACTCTAGAACATGTACTAGCTCTTTCCAACATTTCACCAAAAAAATATTTAGGCAAGATTAACAAAAATCATGTATTTCGGAGCAATGGATTGTAGGGTAACATAATTTTGGGCCATAGTGTAAATTTTCGAAAAATGTTCAACCCTTACTTGACTTTCCATAAATAAACACTAATGAAGTTATAACTTAACTAATCATCGAGAACCCTTACTTAACTTTCCATTTATAAACACAGAAGAAAATGTATAATCTTAACTAATAAACAATCAACGTGTACTTGACTTTCAATGTAATTTTTTAAAAAATATTTCATTAAATAAAACTAATTAATTACATAAAAATGGTTAATTAAATAAACTAACTAAACTAATTAATTAAATATAAACAGTACACGATTTAGTGCAATATAATTCAGTCCATAACTTAATTAAAAAACCACCCATCACTGATTCAGCCCATAACTTATACAAACCCTACACCTATATACACCCAAACCCTAATCATTCATCACCCATTCCTTTCCTTTCTAAACACATTATCCTTAAACCTTAATGCATCCCCACTCCTCTATACAGACAAAGATTTTCCTCCATCGATCCCAGTGATACCTCTGCTGCCTTCATTTTTTTCTCCATCGATCCCGACCACCGCTTCCTCCTTATACCCCGATCGGCACATTCTCCATATACCCAAATCGCCACCACCACTTCAAAAAAGGCACCACTATTTCAAATCAGCGCCACCGCTTCAAATCGGTGCTACCGCTGCTAAATTGGCGTCGCTTTTGTAATAGATGCCACTGCTGCCATGCGACGCCACCGCTTGGGCCACCACCATTCCTCGCCCTCGACATTCGACACTAGAACCAAGCACCATGTGCCACCAGCCGACGTCAGTCCCTACAACCCGGATCACCACAAACCACAAGCCGGCGTTAGTCCCCGCCAGCCGTACCAACTTCATCAGCCATTAGCCGGTCGCCCCTGCTCTGACCTAACATTTCCGATAAATGTGTTTCTTTATTTTTATAAAATTATCTCCCTGCATTTGTTTATAGATAGAAGTATGTATTAGTTTTGTAATTTGTTGGTTTGAATTTAATTAAATCATTTTTGGGTGACTTTAGTTTGTTTAGTGTTTAATTGGCTACCCTGTAAGATGTAGATCTTGCCAGAAAATTCTTGTTAGCTCTGAACTGTCGAAAGTGAAATCGACGTCGATTATGCTTCCGGTATTTTTTTAAAAACATTTATCGAATAATAACTAGCGACATCGCAGCATGGTCGTTCACTTTTTTTTACTGGGAATTTAACTTGCAATGTCGCAATACCTTCGGTCCCACCACATTTTTTACCTCAGTTCTTTTTCAAAAAATCTGAGGTAAAAATACTTTTTACCTCCGCTTTGAACCGAGGTAAAAATTATACTTTTTACTAACACTGTATTTTCTGGGTTTTTTGGGCTTAAAAATGAGGTAAAAACCCTTGATTAATCAAGGTAATATGTGTTATCTCTTGTAGTGGCTGTTGGGTGTTGATGGACTGGGCCTAGCGGCCTTTAGTTTCGCTTAATGGGCCACACATACACTATAAGCCCCCCTCCAGCCAGGAAGCCAATGCTACATAAAGCAATGACCAGGTTTGTGAGCTCAGCAATGAAATTATTATCTTGCCATGTAATTATGCGTTGTAATATGCTTGCTTGCACTGCAATGTGAACTGTTCTTGTGGAGTGTTGAATGCTTCTTGGATGTATGTTGCCTTTTCTTGGATTTACATGTTCATTTGAATTTCAAAATTCACAGTATTTCATAACCCTATGAAACTTATCCGTTACAACCTCGCAACCGAAATTTGCTCCTTCATAATCGCTATTCATTCTATAATTTAGTCAGCTACCATTTCATTTACCTTCCCCTATAACTACTTTGAATTTAGTACCTTGAAAACAACCCAATTCAGAGTATTCCTTCCGCTGCCATCTCAAGAATCCAAAAAGGCAACTCACTTTATGTCAGCTAGTCATGATTGCACATTATTCCCTTTTTGTCTCTTAGTTCTTTTGTTTCTATATTTAATATCTTTTTGTAGGTTCAGATCCATTTGCCTTCTTCCATCTCTTATATTCTTCCCGATTTCCTCTTGCATTTTGTGCTAAAATAGTAAGTTACTTTGAGTCTTTTTCTATTTTTCTTAGGCTATTTTTGTAGCTTTCAATCTGTGGATCTGTGTTTTATGTAGTGTAACTTGCTTTCACCATGATTGAGGGATTTCACTCCACCTTCTCTGTTGCTCTGTTCTATATTCCAACTGAAATAGGGGTTTCTTGCTTTTGTCATTTAATTGACGCCACCACTCATTGTGAATTGGATGTTGATTTCAGGGAGGATTTCAACCAGCATGCTGGATCTTCCATCATTAGTAGCCTTCTCACAGATTCTTATGTTGAGGACTTGAAAAACACTTTCCCTTTTTTACGTTCGTATGAGCTTAGGGCACCTGAGTCCTCAGAGCATGTTCACACTCCTTCTCCTATGATATCTGGATTTTCTGATGTTCGGGCTTTTGTTTCCTCTACCCCAACATGTGTTGGATCTTCTTTCTTACTATAAAGTCGGTTTGTGTCAACTACACCCTAAAGTAGTCTCAATTTTTTTATTCCTTTATCATGTATACGAAACGGCTGGTGTTGCCTTTTCTATCGATTTATTTTGCTAACTTTTTCATCTTCGCAAAGTTAAAAATTCTTCTGCTGAATTCACTATGTACCCTATGATACCTACCATCGCGTTCGTTAGTGGGTTCCCAAATAACTGTGGGGCGTGGCATGAAAATTTCTTCTTTATAAAATTTGACCCCACTAGTAGTTTAGCTTTTCGGTTTGGAACTAAGGCATTACAAAAGAAAATATTTCTAAGGCTAGGGCTCATCTGACTATCGAGTCCGAGATTGTAATATCGCTTATCCATTATTCCACCGCACTTTACTTTGTGAGTACTTTAAGAAAAGGTGTAGAATTCATTGATCATTTAGTTGTTTTTGGTCTGCTGGTATTTACTATGTGTTTTTGAATTGCTCCTTATGTTTTCATTCTTAATTAACTGAAAGTAAGTATGTGTTCGTAGAAGGGACTGTTCTTGCTACGCTTGCCAAGCCATCCCTTTCAAAAACCATGACTGTGGTATGAATGTTTTTCCTTATCCTATAACCTTTATTATTCTTGCCAAGCCATCCATTGCCAAGTAATTATCATAATTTGAATGCTTTGCCTTATTGTATGACCTTTATTATTCTTGGTGTTCCTTGAAATTAAGAATGGTGAGAGCTTGCAGCTTGTCAGCAAATGAGTTGCTAGCTTTGGTAAAGGGGAGAGAGCCATACAGGCAGAGCTGCAGGACAGTAAAGTGGAGTGCTGTGTTTTGAGTACAGCTGTTAAGGATGCTGAGGAGCGAGTATGTGCTGCGGAGGAGCGCGTTGTGACTGCTGAAAGAGAGATGGAAAAAACATGCTTTCAGCTGGAGGAGATGCAGACAAATGGTCCCACTTTTCCTGGGTACCCTCAGCTATTGGTCAACCAACTATTGAAGACTAATTCTTTCTATGCATTGTTCAAGGAAGTCCAAGCTAACCCTCGTAACATTGGCAATTACAGGGCTTTGGTAGAGCTGCGGAAACTGAACCCAATCGTTAAGCTTGATAAGTTGCCCAAGTTAGCCAAGTTTGAGAAGATCTTGGCAGAACAGACAAAAAATCTTAATGATGGATTTGTAAAGAGAATCTCCGATGATGGTTATCCTTTTGCAATGCTGTCCTATCTTGCTCGTCTTCCAAATCTGCCATCATCGGCTGACCTGAAGAAGTGTATGGTTGATTACTGCGAGGAGCTTCCTTTAAACTATTCTAACTCCGAGGATTGCCAACCTGGTCAAGATACTATAGGGAACAATGCTTCGAATCCTGGGGAAGAGTCAAACAACGAAGCTTCTGTTTATCTTGTAAGCATGGAGGACGCTGTTGTCGTGGCCCATACATTGTTCTCACCTCATACCAAGTTAGTCAAGCTCCATAGACTTGAAGCATATTCTTTTTTTAAAAAAATTAATTTGTGATAGTATTTTGAAGTATGTTTGTATGATTTTTGTATCATTGGCAACTGATTGGATCATTGTGCTTGCTTTTATAATTTGACCAACTTTTTATATTTATTTAATCTAGGGATATTATATATTGGTGACAGAATTTTTTTGAAGAGCGTTGAATATCTGGGTTGTTATGCCCGTTTTCCTTGGGATAGTTTTTACGTCATTTTCTGGGTGATGCCCTATCAATCTAGTTGAGGCAACTAAGCGTATATCGAAAGTGTATGTCCAGCTCATTTCTTCTGATCACTTGTCTCAAGTGGATTCTATTCCATTGCATATTAGGTGGGAAATTCTTACATCCTTGTCGACTTTTTCTTCTTCCCCATCGTTTCCTTGTAAGAACCTTATACCCGATGGTTAACACTGGGCATTCGTCTGAAGTATATGTCGCTAGGTGTTCATGATGTTGAAACGAAGTGGGATAAGACTGTGAAGGGGACTCGGGATGTCTTTTGGGATTTAAGAAGTATTTGCAATGACCAGAATGATCTTATCTATCGGCAACAGTTGAACAACTAGAAATTATGATGTGGATAAGACACACAGAGTCCATCAGAAGACAGTGATCATAGACAAGCAGTGTATCTGTATTGATGATTTGTATGATCGGCTGAAGAAAAAGTAGGAGGAATGCAATCACCTTTCAATTGCTGTTGTTGGTTGGCAAACAAAGTTTGATGAGCAGTTTGCTATTAACACATAGCTGCGAAGTGATACTGATAAGCTTCAGGCTGAGTGCGTCCAACTTGATAGATATGTGCATCAACTTGTGATGTCTTGTCTTGAATATAAAGAGAAACTCCACTCTCTCCCAACGTTATCTTGAAGGTCTAGTGGTCGCGGGGATCTTACCATGAAATTCAGTGGTTATAGGATCAACTTGTCCGAATCTGTCCGGATGCATATTCAATCCTTAGAAAAGTAAATATGGAACCTAAAGGCCAAGATGAAAAGATACGAAGAAACTATCAATGTCATGAGTACGAAATTTGATCTCGAGGAGTTTGGCCCCATTACTTACTTTAAGGTGTATTACGCTAAACATCTTGGGCATACGGAGTGGAGAGGTTTTATACGCCACCCCGCTTACATGCATATGAAGTGGCAATATGAGAATGTGGTTAGTGAAGAAAAGGCTGTCGAACAGATTCATCATAGGGTTGAGCATTCTCGTCGTGAATCTGAGCGTGGTCGTCGCTGCGGTGAATCATCGTCTTCTGGATCTTCACAGGCCTCAAGGCATAGATAGATTTTATAATTTGAGTGACTTATCTTGTAATGCTTTCAATAATTTTGTTAATGGCCTAGCAAAGTGTGTACATTTGTCTTTGCTAAGCAAACTTTCTTGTCAATGTTTTTGTAACCCTAAGTTAGTGAATTTTATAAACTACAAAGATGAAAGATCTACGCCTTGCTTTTATTGTTTTGTTTTGACTATCTAAGTTTGAAGTTGTTTGTATGACTTCCCTGAGTACTATAGAGAAGCCTTATGGATTATGCAATTCCCATTGCATATGCTATATTTATGAGAAAATCTGCTCTTGAGCAAGGACTATAGCTTGCGTTTGTTATTACATACAAGTTAACAAGATCTAAAGCTTGAAATGTTTGTTAGGTTTGCAAGATCTATAGCTTATGGTTATTTTGTATTCGAAGTTGCAAGATTCAAAGCTTGCAAGCATCTATAGTTGTACAAGATCTATAGTTTGCGTTTGTTTGATTTCTCAAGATCCAAAGCTTGGGGACATCCATGATTGCACAAGGTCCATAGCTTGCATTTGTTTGATTAGTGCAAGATCCAAAGCTTGCAGGCACCGATAACTGTGTAAGATCTATAGCTTGTGGTTTTTTGGGTAACGTTCAATAAGTAAACTCTAGGTAAACTAATCGTAATGTGTTACAAACAAACAATCCTCTAACAAGTGCAAGTAAGAATGAGAAACTTAATATTGGTCCAGCAAAGTGGTTTTATATTAAATATGTACGACAACGATTATATCTTGTTGGAAGAATGGAATGAACAAAACCAAGGATAATGTCCAGGTAACTATACAGGTTTATGTTCGATGTCCTCCTCCTAGACATAAAACTTTGTTAAGTTGATCACATGCAGCGTGTTCGAGAGTCCGGTTATATCCATTCTTTCCAATTCATAGTTGTTGGATTTGTGAGCTTTCGTCACCTTGTAGGGTCTTTCCCACTTCGAGCATATCTTCCCCCATTCTTTTTCCAGGCTAGCCTCATTCTTCCCTAACACTAGATCACCAATCTGAAATCGTGTTTCCTCCATCTTCTGATTGTACACTATTGCCATTCTTTCTTTGCATTTAGCTTCTGTGATTATTTCTAGATTTCCTTTCATGACCAGTTCCTCTAATTCAAGTTTCATCACATATAGGTTGTCTATCTTCTTATAATTGTTTATCCTAAGGCTTGAGTTACCAATTTCTATAGGTATAATTTCTTCGTGACCGTAGACCAAATTATAAGGCATCTAACCCGTTGGTTCTTTGATAGTTGTTCTATACGACCATAGCGTGTTTAGTAACTCGTTCACCCATCATGTCCACTGTCCACTTGGACATTAGCTTAAGGATGTAAACTTCTAAAGACCAATCGGTGAACTTCCCGAGCTTCGAACACCAATCAGTGAACACCCCACTTGTGAATTGTGTACCGTTATCCATGATAATGGTATGTGGCACTGTGAACACCAATCGGTGGCACTGCGAATGTTACATACTATGCTTTTCCATACAAATTTCCAAATGGCTTGAGCTGTGACACGTCCTAATGGTTTAACTTCCACCCACTTTGTGAAGTAGTTGATTGCTACGATCAGGAACTTGGCATTGCTTTCCCCACTAGGGAATGGTCTAACTAAGTCTATCCCCTACTTATCAAATCTCTAGGCTCTATAGACTCCAATCAAAGTTGATTGCGGTTTGTGCGACAGCGAGGCTTTGATTTGGCAACTCCTACCCTTTAGGACGTAGTTGTGTACATCGTTGAATATAGTTGGCCAGTAGTATCCTTCTCTAGTTATCTTTTTGTCTATCATTCTACCTCTCTGATGCATTCAACTTAGGCCTTCATGAACTTATAAAATCTCAGTTGCCTTTGTTAGTCCTACACATGTTATCCACAGAGATAAGAAGCCTTTTTTGTACAAGGTTCCATCTTTATAGACGTAATTATTAGAACAAAATTTCAACTTTCTAGCCTCCATCTTATCTTCTGGCAGCGTCCCTTTAATGAAGAAATCCATTAGCGGAGTCATCCAGCTTACTTCATCTTCCTGGATAGTTAACACGATTGGCGATATGGTGCTTCTGACTGGGATGACTTCAATAATGATGTTCCCATGCTCGCTAAGGGAATAAAATCCTGCTGTTGCTAGCTTTCATAATGCGTCTGCCTTTATGTTATCACTTTGCGGTACGTGTTGTATGTTGAAATATTCAAGCTGGGTTATGAGTTGTTGCACCTTACCTTAATACTTCACCAACTTCTCTTCTCGCACTTCATAGTCACCTCACACCTGTTGGACTACAATTAGTGAATCACTTGATACTCAAACGCTTCTGACTTTCATTCTGATAGTGAGATCTAGTCCAGAAATTAAAGCCTCATATTCTGCTTCATTGTTAGTGAGCAAAAAATTGAATCATAATGAGTGTTTGTGTTCGCCTCCATCTAGGTCTACCAAAATTAATCCTTCTCCGCAACCTTCTTCACTGGATCTGCCGTCAACGAACAACACCCAAGCAACTTCCTCCCATTTTGTCTTGCTTTTATCAATTCTCAAACTCTGATATACACGCTCATCTTGTGTGCCTCTTTTCTTTTTATTTATACAATGAAGTCTTCTAACGCCTAAGCTTTGATCAATGTTCCAGATTGAAACTGTATTTCAAATTGACCTAATTCCAAGGCCCACTTTGCTAATCTTCCTGAAAACTCTGCCTTAGTGAGGATGTTCTTGATTGGAAATACTGTGTAAACCAATATGCGGGGACAATGGAAATACATTCTCAATCTTCGTACCAAATATATTAAGGCTAAGGTTAACTTTTCAACTGGCATGTAAGCTTTCTCCATGTTTTACAAGATTCTATTGATATAATAGACTGGAATCTTCTTCTGTCCTACAATGTAAACCAACACCGAGCTAACAACATTTTGTGAGATTGCTACGTACAAGTACAATGTTTCTCTGGGTGCGGGTAATTTCAACGTTGGTATCGCTTGAAGCTGCTCTTTTAATCCGTCATATGCTCTCTGTCAATCTTCGCTCCAGCTCAAATTTCTTTCCTTTCGTAACACTTTAAAGAGTGAAAAAATCTTCTCTACCACCTTCGATACAAAGCGGCTAAGTGCTGCTAGTGATCCCATTAAGATTTTCACCTCTTTAATCGTTCACAACTGGGGGAGATTTACTATGGCTTGAATCTTGTCTGGGTTAGCTTCAATACCCTTTGAGGAAACCTTGTATCCCAATAATTTTCCAGCAACCACTCCAATTGCACACTTTGATGTGTCCATTTTATGTGCATATTTTAGTACTTTTTGGGATCACTTTTGTACTCTTTTGTTATCAAGAGCTTGTGTTTTATCTTGAAATTCACTTAGGAGGGGTAAGAGCGACTTTATACTCTTTTACCTTTTCTAAGTGGATTTTTCATGACAAAGGAAGAGCATGAAGACTTGAAGACCGGAGGCCATTGAAGATAATCCTTTGAAGACTTTGAAGATAATCCTTTGAAGATTTTGAAGACTTGGTTCAAAGTTTTTAAGACTTGAAGAATGACAGGAATTATTGTGAAGAAGGGTACTTGCTACAAAAAGAAGAAAAGAAGACAAGATTCTGTTCGTGCACCATGACGAACCCTCCGTGAGTCATGACGCCTGGTGGCCAAAACACAACCTTATCCCTTTGTACTATAAATAGCATTTTCTTTCTTCTCTTTCATACTTCTTCTTCCATCCTGACTTTGGTACTATTCCAACCCTAGTTTTCCACCCATTTCATCTTTGATTTCTCTTTTTTTTATATTTGGTTTGTTAACATTAATTAGTATGAACTCTAGTAGCTAAATCAAGTTCTTGGGAGAAATTGACCAAGGCTTCCAAGCCCATGTCTTAAGAACATATTGTAGCCTATTAAATGCCTTTACTATTGTCAAATTATAGAGAATTGAATGTGTTTGTTAATGTCATTAATGCTCTTAAAATCTTGAGCATAAAGTACTTGTATGATATGCTTGTTAGGGTTTGGGGAAATGGGTTGATTTCCCCTTTTCTTGATCGGAAATCCAAGAGTATGATTTAGATATTTTGATTATGTTGATGGATTGATGATTGCTAGATGAATATTATAATGTTGAACTCTTTGTCATGTTTGTTGTTTGTAGCAAATGAGAGAAGTCTATGAGCGATGAACGTTCTGGACTAATCTTGTGTAAATGCATAGATTGGTTAAATGCTTAGACACGATGTAGTGTTTATAAGTATTGCCAAGCTTGTTGATTCTTCATGTTCAATGCCATTAATGGGATACTGTTAGTTGTGTTTCTACTAAGGGAGTCATTGGAGAGGTTTGAAAAAAGATGTCGAATTCACTCTTGCAAACTACTATCTAAGAAGGATAAAAGTTTGTCTTCACAACAAATAGTGAAAGTAGTGAATAGGTTGCATGTTCAATGGTGGATAAGAGGCTTGGAAGTGGAAGTCAGTTGCGCCCAAGGTTCCGTTAATTGTTGGTTTAATCTCTTTTCAGTTGTTGTCGCATGCTTTACGTATTTAACTTGCTCTTTAGTTAATTTGTCTTTAAACTTTATAACTCAGGACCAAAAACCAACCAAAACCCCCCCCTCTTTACATGTTTTTATATGTATCTATATATGCTTATATCTTTCAACTAGCAGATGATGCAAAACAATTGTTGGGTGATATTCCGCTACTGCATACTCAGAGACAAGCCAATTTAGTGGCGGATGCCCTTGCTAAAGAATGTATACATGCTGAGTATGGTTTATCTATGTATAGGTTTAATGTGTTTTCCAATAACATCCAGGGTCTAATTAGGTTAGATCAAATAGGTACACCTTCGTTAAGGTTGGTAAATTGATCGGATGCTACTGATTATTGCTATTACTTGCAGGAGCTTCAACATCAATGAGATGGCTCACTTGCTGTAAATACTCACGGATAGAGTGCACTGGTGCGGGCATTTTCTTTTTCTATGAGGATACAGTGCACTGGCAGGTTTCTTTTGCAAAAGTCGTCATGTAGAGGATAGGCTTCTTAGTGTAGATGGGGTGTGTCTGACTGGCTTGTATTTCGATTTTTCGATCTGCTAATAAGTTCGACACTCTTCCCACCTTACTAAGAGTTTTTGTAACCCTCCTACTATTAGATTCATTCCTTACTTCATTTTGGAGGCAACTAATGTTGCTTCAAGAGCCAATAGCTCCCTTATGTATACATCAACTAAGCCAATGGCTTCATTTTCTCTTTTTGTTGTCACCTTTATTTTTTACATGGCTTGGGAAGGCCTAATACATATTCCCCCATCTCTGGATGGTTTCCAAAAAAAAATATATGCTTATATCTGGTATGTTTCCTCCTATATATGTTTAAACACTTGGAAGATCCCTCTTCTCGTGGACGACCTCAACTTGCCATTATCTACTTAACTGTAGATATGAAGCATTAGGGCTTAAAAATATAACTTTGAGAGGTACGGAAATGACCTCCCAAATGTTGGCGCCACTGCCAGGGAAGAGGCATTTATTTTTAAGTGTTTGGCCATATTATGTGTGATTATGTCCTATTTGTAAATATTTGTTAGTTTGTTTTAGTTTATTTAAATTACAATTTTTTCTTGGCTTGGAGACGTATTATTCAAGTTCTTGGTGTATGGTTCATACGCAATCCACTTCACAAGAAGCCCTACACTACGACCTCGAGTTAGAGTTGAATTTGAGATGGGCAAGGAGGGTTTCTTTGGAAAGTGTGAATAACACCCCTTTTGGTTACCATTTTGTGAATACTTCTACTTCTATGGAGCATCAACACGAGCATAATGATGTGCATCTGGAAGGAGGGCCTCAACATCCTCATCTCCAAGGAAGGGAGATTCTTTTGGGGCAAGCCTTGTTGAGGGACATTATGGCTCCCAACCTTGATAAAAAAAACTTATGTTCATTGAGTATCCTTTGGTTGGACCGAATGGGCACTTCGAACTTAAGACCAGGTTTATGAACATGCTACCTATCTTCCTTGGTAGGCAAGGGGAGAATGCTAACAAGCATCTCACCGAGTTCCATTATTTGTGTGGTGGTACCGTCCCTCGTAGAGTAGATGAAGAATTTTACATGTTGAAGGCATTTTCATTCACATTGAGGGATGGTGCAAAGGATTGGCTCCACTATAAACTACTCAAGAGCATCAAAAGTTGGCTTGACATGAAGACAAAATTTCTAGCTAAGTACTTCCCAGCCTCGAAGTCCGCCGCTTTGAAGAAGGACATAAGCAATATCCTCCAATGGCATGAAGAGTATCTTTCGACTATTGGGAGAGGTTCAAGAAGCTTCTCGCAAGTTGTCTTTACCACGACTATTCAGAGGTAGATTTGGTCTACTATTTCTACAATGATCTTCTTGACTAGTACTAAAGACTAGTGAGTAGTTCTTGTGGTGGTACCCTTGGGAACAAGACTTCAATGGAGGCTATGCAATTATATGAGGAGCTAGTGAAGGTGTCACAGAACTTTAGCTCGAGGGCCAATTTGAGAAGAAGAAATCCAATGCTCACAAGTGACCCTTCCAATAATAGAAAGTGAGTTCCATGAAGTATCAACGTAACCAAGGCTATCAAGGCAACGAAAACTATAAAGGCTCCCAAGATGCGTAGGGATATCAAAGAAATAAAGGGTACCAAGGTGGCCAAGGCTACCAAAACCGGCCATACAATGCGAGTAATAGAGATCACCCAAATCTCCAGTATGGAAACCCTCAAGGAGGCCAAAATGCTAAACAATACTGGCCACCTCAACAACTATACCAAAGGCTCCAAGACAAGCTCCAAGATCGAGGGGAGAGCTCGGGTTTGACAAAAGATAAAGTGATGCAATCCATTCACTGGTTGAGCATGTAAGCAGAGAAAAGAAAAAAAATTATAAGATGATGCCAAGGCAAGCATCAAGAACTTGGAAACTCATGTGATCAAAATAGCTTAAGTGGTGAATCGGATGGAGGCCCAGGAAAAGGGCAAACTACACTCCCAATCGGAGATCAACCCTCGATAAAATGCTAGTGCTATCGCTTTGAGAAGTGGTAGAAAGTTTGGCACTTCCCCGGGTGATGAAATTGTTGAAGAGAAGCCTAGAAGGGTTGAGGTGTTTTAGAAAGAGGTTGAAGAAGAGGTTAAGAATTTGGCTAAGGGGAAAGCAAGGAAGGAGAAGGAGAAGGAAGAGGAGGTTATTGTTGAGAAGTAAACCTCCATTCCTGAACCTTTATCCCCTCCTCACAAAAAGGAAAAAAGGATGGAGATTCCTCCATATGTACCGGAACAACCGTTTCCGGAAGATTTGAAAGACAAGAGGAGGAAAGAGAACAACAAGGACATCTATGAAGTCTTTCGTAGATGTGAGGTAAATATCCCACTCTTAAATGTCATTGAAAAAATTCCTATATATGCTAAATTTCTTAAGGAATTATGTGTTGTGAATAGAAAATAAAGATCCAAGAATAAGTTGAAAGATGAGCATGTTTACACCTCTTGTCAAAAAGAGCTACCCTCTAAGTGAAGCGATCCCAGCATGTTCACAATACCTTGCATAATGGGAAATACACATTTTGAAAAATCCATGCTTGATCTAGATGCATCGATAAATGTGATTCCTTACTCTTTGAATGAAAGCCTCAACTGAGGTACTTTGCACAAAACCGGGTGGTAATCCAATTGGCCGATCGTTCTGGTGCATACCCTAAGGGTATTGTCTAGGACGTGTTGGTTAAGGGGGCTCCTTAGTTTTGCCCATGGACTTTTATGTCCTTGACATAGAGCATGATAAACATGCCACCCCAATTTTATTGAGGAGGCCATTTTTAAAAACTTTTAGGACAATGATTGATGTGCATAAGGGTACTATCCCAATGGAATTTGATGGAATAAAAGTAGAGTTTAACATAAATTACTCTATGAAGTATCCTAAGGAAGAATATGCTTTCCATGCCTTAGATGTTGTTGAAGATGTTGTGCAAGATCTTTTTGAGCTAAGTGTTGATGATTCCTTGTTAGTTGCTTTGCAATGTGATTCTGATGATTCATGCAATGTATATTCTATGAGCACTAACTCGAAGGAAAGCTATGAGGACTTGAAATTTCTTGAAGAGATAAAACAAAGCCTCTCAAACCCTTCCCTTCTACTCTTAGTGGAACCTAATGAACCTGAATTCCTTCCATCGCTTGTGAAGTCTCCCATGATAGAGCTTAAGCCTTTGCCAAGTGACCTCGAGTATGCATTTCTTGGAGGAGGGGAGATGCTCCCAGTTATCATTTCAAACAAGCTCACCTAAGAGCAAGAAGAAAATTTAATGGTGGTGTTACAAGAGAAAAATGTAGCAATTGGATGAACTATTGCCGACATCAAAGACATAAGTCCATCCATTTGCCTGCATCGAATTTCGTTGGAAGGAGATTGATGTGTCTATTTTATATGCATAATTTAGTACTATTTTGGGTCACTTTTGTGCTCTTTTATTATTGAGAGCTTGTGTTTTACCTTGAAATTCTCTTAGGAGGGGTAAGAGCAACTTTACACTCTTTTTTCTCTTCTAAGTGGATTTTGTGTGACAAGGGAAGAACACGGAGGCAATGAAGACCGGAGGCCATTGAAGATCACACTTTCAAAGACTTTTGAAGACTTGCTTCGAACACATGAAGACTGGAAGCCATTGAAGACCATTTTTGTGGCCATTAAAGACTTGAAAATTGAGAGGAATTGCTATGAAGATGATGATATACCACAAGAAGAACAAAAAGACACAATGCAAAATTCTGCCACCCGTCGCGAGTCGCGATGGCCTCGTCGTGAGACTGTCGTGAGTCACAATGAGCCCGTTGCGAGTCACAATGAGCCCATCGCGAGTCGCGACCAATGGGTGGCCTGAATTTCACCTTATCTTCTTTGTACTATAAATAACACTCTCTTTCCTCTCATTCTCATTCTTCGGCATCTGCGATTACAGTACTGTTTGAAACCCTTTTTCTTTCCATTTTCATCTTTGAATTCTCTTGTTTTATGATTAGTTGTTTAGCATTGATTAGCATGAACTCTTGTAGCTAATCTATCTCTTGGGAGCAATTGACTAAGGCTTCCAAGCCCATGTCTTAAGAACAATTTGTAGCCTATTTATTACTCTTACTATTATGCATTTATGGAGCATTGAATGTGTTTGTTGATATCACTAATGTTATTGAAAGCTTGATTATATGAAATACTTGTATGATATGCTTGTTAGGGTTTGGGGAAAAGGGGTTAATTTACCCCTTTCTTGATAGGAATCCATTAGTATGATTTAGAGCTTTTGATTGTGTTTATGGATTGATAATTGCTAGGTGAATATGATAATGTTGAACTCTTTGTCATGTTTGTCGCTTGTAGCAAATGAGAGAAGTCTATGAATGTTGATCGTTCTTGACTAATCTTGTGTAAATGTATAAATCAATTAAATGCTTAGACACGGTGTAGTGTTTATAAGTGTTGCCGAGCTTGTTGATTCTTCGTGCTAAATGCCATCAATGGGATACCTTGAGTCGTGTTTCGACTACGGGAGTCATTGGTGAGGTTTGACAAGAGATGTCGAATTCACTCTTGAAACTACTATCTAAGAAGGATAGAAGTTTAGCCTTCACAACAAGTAGTGAAACTAGTAAATAGGTTGCATGTTCAATGATGGATAAGAGGTTTGGAGGTGGAATTCAATTGCACCCAAGGTTCCATCAATTGTTATTTTCATCTTATCTTTAGTTGTATTGCATGATTAGCATCGTTCTCTTACTTTGCTAGTTGTTGTACTTTAATTTGATAACTTAGGATGAAACCAACCAAAAACCCCCCTTGTTTACATGATTTTATATGTATCTATGTATGCAAATGCTTAGTATGTTTTCTCCTATATATGTTTAAAACACTTGAAAATATCCCTCTTCTTGTGGACGACCCTGACTTGCCATTATCTACTTAATTGTAGATAGGAAGCATTTAGGGCTTAAAAGTATTAACTTTGAGAGGTACGACGACAACCTCCCAAAGATGCAAGGCCCGTATGATAACCCCTGCACCCATTAAACCCACCTATAATGGAGGTGGTGAAGGTGGAAATCCTCAAGTTGCTCCAAGCGGGTATGATATATCCAATCTCGGAGAGTAAGTGGTGATCCCAACTCAAGTGGTACCTAATCTCAAAAGCAAATCATGAAATGCACGGAGGAAATCCAAAAATGAAAACTCCTTAACTGCTCATTACTCCCTCCCTACACTTTGCCTATGGAAAGTGCCCAGTGTATAAAAATCATATCAAAAACATAGATGAGGTAGGAAAAATAGTGACACTTACTCTTGCGGCCCCAAAAGGCCTTCATGCTCGTGACTTGTGAAGCTCTTATCTATGCAATAGGTTGCTTGAAGTGTGGCCTCAATGCTAACCATCCTCGAGCTAAGATTTTCCACTTGCGCATTCCTCCTATCGCTTGGACTACCTCTTGCAACATTTGAGTAGAGATCGAAAGCTTGTCCCCAACTGAATGCAAGTGGCTAATGATGTCCTTAGAGAAGCGAGAGCTACTAGGAGGTGCTCTCAGAGTGGACTCACTGTCGGCCTCCTCAACATCTATCTCTGGTTAGACATAACTCTATAGAACTCCTTCTCAAACTTCTAGTCTGGGAGAATGAATTGATCATCCAAGTTAGTATCATGGTCAATGGTGGTGTGCTCTAGTTATGGAAGAATCATGAAGCTATATGTGCTCACTCTGCCATAGAGCCATACATATCTACCCTCTGAAGTTGTCGGTCCCGCCATAGATGCCTTAGTTGACTTTTCAATGTTGTACCATGTGCCCGATCTCCCCAAGTTAGCCAGAGCTCTTTGTGGACCAGATGACCTAGATACTTTGCCAAAAGATCAACCATGCTTCCCATGAAAATTTTGCCACTCTTCCTGTCTCCCATCGCTAAACAGTCCTGCAAAGAGTACCCCACCAACTTTGGATAAATGTTACCATTGGGAGTCATTGCCCAAAGACAATGAACATTCGAAACCGGGCATTACATTAGTTCACTGTGGAAAAAGACTCCCATAGCCAACAAACAGTGAATATAACAGAATGTTGAATGAACTATGGCGGTACTCTTGCACAAGTTCTTCCGGTTTGTGCCGTCAGTTGGACCCAAAAGCGCCCAAGAGAGAAAGGTAACCCTTGTCGGTGTGTCTTCTAGATCTCCTTACCATACCTCCACCCAAAGGCTCATGTAACCTCCAGGTGGGCCATTTTGTACTCCTTCTTGTCCAGGTTAAATTTGATTTCCTTGTGTCTATCATTATCTACGCTCGGTCATAGAGTAGCTAGGAACTCTAGGGTCCACATAATGTATGTCTTGAAGTGTTTCTCGAGAAACCTCTCTAGACCTACTCGGCTTAACATGTAAGTAGCTGGCTCAAGTAAACCTAGATCCACCAAGGTGTCCTTGCAAGCAAACCATGTCTCCAAAATACTCCTCTTCAGCTCCCTCAAGTTCCTCCGCCTCCGGGCTGTAGTCCCATAAATTTTGCATAAACCCATAAATTCCTCAGTCACTAATACGGGGTTATGAAGAATGTAAGTGGTCGTCTCGGGGTTTGCACCCTTCGTTAACTTCTTCCTCTTCTCACACCTAGTGGAAGTGCCCTTCTCAGAGGCATTCTTCTTAGGTGGCATCCTAACAAAAATGAGGACGAGAGTGGTGATATGATCATAAACAAAGCATGACTCATAATACAATAAGGAAACATAATCTTAAATAACCAAAACATTCATAACATGATATTATAAGCATGTGAGCTATTCAAATAAAAACATTCATCATCAAACATCAATCTTATGCAAGTTAAATCATGCAATAAATATTTAGTATCTCTCAAATCACCCAACATCAAAGATCATATCTTTCAAGCATAATAGCACATCAACCCCAACATCCTTTTCAACACAATATCATGCAACAAACTTAAACTCAAATATATATCTTACAACACAATCATTCAAGATTCATTCTTTATATAACACCACCACAATGTCAAATAAAGCACATAAACATAGAGTTCAATGGGTCACCCATAATTTGAAGGTAACATTTGCAAGACCCACAAAAGAAGAAGCAAATATTGCCAACTTTTGGAAGAAAAGCTTCAATTTTTCAAGTTCACCAAGAGTGTGTGAGAATGAGTGTTTCTTGCCATCATTGAGTCCGTGAATGTCATTCGGGGATTAAGGGAGGTCAATGATATTTTAAACTCTCGACCATTTCTCTTTCCCGCTGCAAGTTGGTTAGCATAGAAAAATAATCTAGCACTGACATATTATCCATTGCATCATTCAATTCATCGGATTCATCATCATTATCATCAATATGGGACTCACTCAACCATTCATGCTTGGTTGTCATGCAAGAAGACTCATCATGTTCATCACATACGGTTACACCTTTACACATCAAAGAGTACTTTGTTGAATTATGCCTAGATTTATAGATATCAAATTCCTCTTCAATCATTTCATCTTCTAGAATTAAGGTTCCCAAGTGTACATCGATTTTAGTCTTAGACGTTTTTAGAAAAGGTCTCCCCAAAAGTATTGGGGGTGCACTTCCATCGTGCGCTACATCTAAGACATAAAAGTCGGCCGGGAAAACCAACTTGCACCATCGAATTCTTTACTAGTCCACGGGGGGAATGATCAGAAAGTTGCACAATAACTATAGTATCCCTAATCTCACATATTTCTAGGCGCTCATATAGACCAAACAAGATAACATTAATGGATGCACCTAGATCTATCATGGCATGTTCCACAAGTTTACCACCTAAAGATATTGGGATGGAAAACATTCCAGGATCATCACATTTCTTTGGCAAGTTCCTATGATTCAAAATAGTGACCCCTCCCATTTTCAAGTGTCCTAATCTCTTACTTAGCCTACGTCTTTTGTGCATCCACCAATTTCTTGATCCTCTATCCTCTTTATCAAAAGACTATATCACCCATCAAATTTAATTCCATTCAAAACACAATTACGAGTTTTGAGCTCAAATTTCCAAACCATCAAGAGTTTCATTTAAAAAATCCACATAGAAAAACATAGATCATGCAAAAACCATTTTAATTTTAATAAAAAACATGAAAGCAAAAGAAACACCATATGTTTATTGTTTTCCTCACAACTTATTTTCTTTTTTTTCATGCATCCTTGTTAGAAACACTTACCGGTGGGTCTCCGGAATCTCCATCGATGACTCTACTCATAGTGATATCGTAGTGGAGAGGTCTCCACAATGAGACATCCTTACATTCGGACCTTTTGTCCACCAATAAGAATGAATCTTTATGTATTTCCATCATTGAGTCCGAGAATTTCATTTAGGGGATTAAGGGAGTTCAAGGAGGTTTTAAACTCTCGATCATCTCTCTTTCCCGCTGCAAATTGGTTAGCATGGAAAACAAATCTAGCACTGACATATTATCCATCGCCTCATGCAATTCATCAAAATCATCATCATTATCATCAACATAGGACTCACTAAAAAATTCATGCTCATTTGTCATACAAGAAGACTCATCATACTCATCACATTAGGTTACACCTTTGCACGTCAAAGACAACTTTGTTGAATCATGCCTAGATATATTGATATCAAATTTATTTTTATCCATGTCATCTGTTAGAGTTAAGGTTCCCAAACGGACATTGATTTTAGTCCTAGATGTTTTTAGAAAAGGTCTACCTAAAAGAAATGGGGATGCACTTCCGCCGTGTGCCATATCTAAGATATAAAAGTCTGATGGAAAAACCAACTTGCCAACTTGCACCATTACATCCTTTACTAGTCCCTGGGGACTAGCTTGGGAATGATCACCAAGCTGGACAATCACTCTAGTATCTCCAAGCTCACCTATTTCTAAGTGTTCATATAGAATCAACGGGACGGATGCACCTAGATCTATCATGACATGTTTCACAAGTTTACCACCTAAAGAGATAGGGATAGAAAACATTCCAGGATCATCGTATTCTTAGGTAAGTTCCTATGATTCAAAATGGCGACGCCTCCCATTTTCATGTGTCATAATCTCTTTGTTGGCCTATGTCTTTTCTTTGTACATGCAACTCTAAGAAATTTAGCATAAGATGAAACATGTTCAATTTATTCCAAGATAGGTATGGTTACCTTGGCATTTTCGAATAATTTTTAAATGTTTGCATCATCGGTCACCACCTATGGCCATCCTCTCAAAGCATTTGGAAATGAAGGTGAAATAGTGACGTGCCTCGGGCGGTGGAATTTCCTTGGAGGGCACTTCCTTGACCATAATCTCCTCTTCTTTGAAGTGTCCTTTGGTAGCCTCCACTACCTTGTCATCTTCTTGCATTATTTTCTTCTAGGTCTCGCGGACTTCGTTCCCACTCCTCAATTTAAGCGTGCTTACCTTCCTCGAATTCACCTTCAGTTGGTAATGTAGCTTTCCGTACTCCTTGGCTTCAAGTCAGCTTACCGAGGTGGCAAGTTGCCCGACTTGAACTTCGAGGCTTTTTATACTTGAGAAAGCTCTATTTCCAAGGTTCTCAATTTCTTGCCTTGTCTATTCCATGAAGATCTCATGTTTCTTCCTTAATTGGCCGATAGTTCCAAGATCTCATCATGTTTTGACTTGTAAAGTATATCACGATTGTTGGAAGGTCCTTCACCTCTAGGATACGGCTGAGGTTGAGCTTGTCCTCCCAAGTATCCTTGAGGTTGGTTTTCCTCCCTCAATAATAAATTAGTATGATCTCTATACCTCTGTTTGAATGAATTTGAATAGGGGTCCGGCCTTGTATCTTCTTGGTTTCCTTAGAACCATTGTGGTTGACCCCTAGAAAATTGTGGTCTTTCCCGGTTGTTGTAGTCCATTACCTTCACCTCTTTGAGATAATCTACAACTTTGGAACATACTTCAGAATTGTTGTTGAGGTTGCAAACTCCATACTCTTGGACCTTATGTACTTTTCCTCGCAAAAGCTTCTTCATCATTGATGCAAGAGCTTGGACTTGCTCCTTCAACTTAGGTGAGTGTGTGGGTTCATCCAAGGCCTTAACCTTAATCTAGTGCCAAATTCAAACTTTTGCATACCATTGGTCATCTCTTCAAAAAGTTCCATTGCATCCTTGGGGTCTTGTTCGCTAATGAACTGCTCCATGCGGCATTTATAATTCGCATGTCTTCGTCTCATAATCCCTCAAAGAAGTGATACACCAAGTCTCCTTCTTTAAATGAGTGGTGAGGAAAAATTTCCAAAAGTTGCTTCAAGTGCTCCTAATAGTCGTACATACTCTTGGTGGCACCTTGTGTGATGTTCAAAAACTGTTTCTTCAACCCAGCTGACATGGACGATAGAAAGTATTTTTCTAGGAATCTCCTCTTTATGTCCGTCCACGATCCAATACACCCTAGTGGTAGATGTTAGAGCCAATCCTTAGCACTACCTTGGAAAGAAAATGGGAAGGCTCTTAGGTTGTAGTCATCTTCGTTCGTGCACACCAAATGGATCTCTAAAAGATGCTTGTTCGGATCCTCCTCTGCCAATCCACGGAAAGTAGGGAGGCAATGGATCATGCCACATTTTAGCTCACAGCTCACATTGGCGGGTAATGAGGGGAAGGTGATACATAGAGGTTGATTCTCCAAGTTGGGTGCATGAGCTCCCGTAGGGTGCGGTTGTCTCCCGGAATTTCTAACTGAACTTCTACTTCAACTTCTTGCCTCAGTTGCACTTGTGCCCTAGTTTCTCACCTCTTTCTCCTCTGACCACCTGTGTTATCGGTTGGATAGTTTAAGATTCGTAGATTAGTTGCACGGGTGTGTACATAACCTAGGATCAACAATACCCTTCTGAATACAACAAAAGAGAATGGATCAAAAGGTAACAATATAACTAAAACCACGGCTCCAACCAAGAATCAACAACATAAACAAACAAACAAATTTAGAAAAAATAACTACTCTACTAACGCGTTATACCTAAGTTGATACCTAGATTGACAGCAACCTTGGCAACGATGCCAAAATTTGACCTGCCTCCCCCGAGGTCGTTAATTGTAGCTAATTAACCTGAGTAGAGGTGGTGTGGTCAGAAGATAGAGATTTATAGTTCTTTACATGTTCCTACTGCTATGCTACCTAGAGGGTAGTTAGCGGCAAGCCCTGGGTTTGTCCACAGAGATTCTAGGTCTGATGTATCAACTCAAAACACAATCTCATACGGGTCATCAATCCGTATGAGTGAAAGGAATAACTAGTAAAGCAAACATGCAAAGGGAGTAACCTGATAAATCTAATGCTTCTATCCTCGATTCTTTCATATAGAGATCTAAAAAACACTAATAAAGTGTCTATAACACGTGGTGTGGCCGATGGCATACACTTGCCCGACCCTGTCACGACGGGTGTTCTCGCAACCCTTCATTGACACCGCCATCGTAATTAGGGGAGTACAACAAGTCCGACCGTTGTTGTAGGTCTAGTTCTCCCCCATGCACTTACATCCTTGGATTCCACCACAAATGAAACTAATTAGGCCCAAGGATTGTAGCCACCTTATCTGTGATACTAGGGTTTCGTGTAAACCTAGCTTGCTACTATTAAGCTACCTCTACACGGAACCTCTTGGACAAATTTACAAAGTTGTCTAAGACTGGTGCGATGGTAAGTGGATCAGGGTGACCTCAAATCTACTGTGCACACACCCACGCAGACTCGTTCCCCTTCATCCAGACAAACATCCATGTTTCCCTTCCCAATGGGGCATCAATATTTGCGCTTAGCATGAATACAACCCAAAGTGTGTACTTATATGTGGTGTGATACTCATGCATTCAAAATATTAAAAAAAACAACCATAATAATATTATGAACACAAAATTAGAATGAACTATAGAATCTCAAAAAGCATAAAGATATAACCAAGTCACTACAATTATTCCCAAGCTATGGAAACTACTCTACAAAATATAGATCCATGGAAAATATTGATTTAGATTCCATGGATCTAAGAAAATAAGATGATGAAAAGAAAAGAATGTACAGAGATTAAAGATTAAGGAAAGAGGAGAAGAACACTAGAGAGAGCTCTCCTCTCCCATCTAACTAGAGATAAAAATCTAATAAACATTATGGATACTTAGGGTTTAGTAGAAGATTGAGCCTCCTATATATAGAATTAGGGGAAAATAGGCCAAAGATAGGTAAAAACCCATGTCACCCTTTCCCTCTAGTTGCTGAATCTTTCTTGAATAAACTTCTAAAATCCGTGAATCTTATGGAGCTTGACTTTAGTGCGTTGGATAGATATCATAAAAAAAATGATGGTAGAGGTAAATCAGATGCAAATGAAGAGATTTATGACAAATATAGTGAGAAACTGCCGCTTGGTGCGGGACGTCACAGATGATGCGGCTCGTGGCGTGTCCTTGTGGAGCGGGGTGCGAGGTCTAGAGCATGGCAAGGGTTTTCATGTTACGAAAGGTTTAGGTTCTTTTGTGGGGCATGGATATTCATATATAGGAAGTGGGGCGCGAGGCTTCATGCGGGTCACGTTATCTCGTAGCGCGGGCTGCGGTCAGGAAGGGTGCTCAACTCAGAACTTTGGCACGAGCCGTGTGATTTCCCACACCCCACTAGCTGATCTTGGCTTCTTGGACTTGGAATGGCATGGGATGTTGAAAATGGAATGTCCCACAACCATACTTAGCCATTTGGAGTGGGATTTGAAATTTGTAGTGATGGCCCGTGGCGTTTGGCGCAGGCTGCATCTTAGCCTCGCACGGAACATACTGGCACAATCCTTAGCCTTGCACCATGGTCTTCGTGGCGTGAGGTAGCTCTTTTGGCATGGACCATTGGTGACAAATCATACATGGCCCGTACCAACCCATTTGTGCCTCGGCCGACTGAACTTTTTTCCTTTGCCTTAGGTGAACAGTTAGTCTGATTTGAGAGTTCAAGCAGTTGATTTTATAGTACTCGAGAAGAAAAATCCAATGGAATCAATCTTGAATACTGATTCATCTCAGATCATTCCCATAATTTGGTTCAAATCATCGTACCACGATTCACCGTTTCTCGGCCGCTTAGTACCAATTAAGTCTACAAAACGTAGGATTTAGACAAGAAAACCAAACATGGCTATCTAAACCCCTTGTCACATAAACTCAACTAATACTAGAAATCCACCAAGTAAAAGTAACTAAAAAGTATGTCAAATGCATCGGTGAACGCACGCAAAATGAAGCATATCAGACTCCTCACACTTAACCATTTACTCGTTCACGAGCAAATAGAAGACAAAATAAAGAATCAAGCAAAATGGAGCATGCAAGCATAATTGAACCGAGGCATTCAAATTATTCCT
The DNA here is from genome assembly GCA_037428765.1 of Rubia yunnanensis. Lineage (NCBI taxonomy): Eukaryota > Viridiplantae > Streptophyta > Magnoliopsida > Gentianales > Rubiaceae > Rubia > Rubia yunnanensis. Next base: position 17,242,622 of record CM075066.1, read on the forward strand.
AGATTGCCCTATTTCCACCCAAAAGAGTAAGAATCTCACAACTCTCACACTCCCCGAAGAATATAAGCAATCTAACCAACCAGAATAAAAATGCGGAAAAAGGTAATCTAAAACGATAAGTGTTAAACTAGCTTACTTTTCCCCAAATGATCCCAAAGCAATTAAAGAGTCGTCTTAAAACCAATCCACCGTGGAAGCATGCACTCAACTTTAGTTTTTTTTGTTTTCTCTTAATTTCTCTCATTTTGCTTAGGTGCCCTTTCAGGTTTTCATTCTAGCTTTAACACACAAAGGGTACTCACTTCTCACCTTTTTTAACACGACCTCTCATTTTTTCTTAGGCTCGTAAGACTAGCCGGGCCTAGACTCTCACTTTTACCTAGGTCTTTTAATCTATCCAGCCTTTTACTGATGTTACCCAAGTCCTCCTTTCAGGTTTTTTACTTGTCCATGTTTTAAAAAATCAAAATGCTCTTAGAAGAGCTATTAACTACATAGAGACAACTAAAAAATCATAAGTGCTATATTATCCCCTTCCCCACACTTAAAGCTTGAATTATCCTCAATACATATACAAAATCAATGAGCATATATCAAGGGAAAGAAATAGGAAAGCACTCATAATGAAAAAGAGCACTAAAATCTACCCGTGATGGCACAATTATGGAATGTAAAGAACAAACTACCATCACCCCAATATACTACCCTAACCTCTAGTCAAGAAAGTCCAATCTAACCACTATCATGCATCACAAATCGAATAAGGAATTGAATCACAATGAAGAGTTACCTCTTAGATCTTGATGTGTGTGGCTCAAGGGTTTTAAGGGTAGGTGGGTTTTGGGTGGTATTTTGGTGGTGGTAGCGTGGTGGTAGGGAAGAAATGGTGATTGGGTGGTGTAGGAAAGTGTGTGAGCTTCATGGGTCGTGCACATCTACATGCCCCATGAATTTGGGGTTTGGGCCTCCTTCTTGTCCACTATTTTGAGCGGCATGAACTATGTACGTCTACATTGTCCATGAGTTAGACTCCCCAGTTGCTCACCTTCCTCCAAGAACCATATGCTTCCTACAAAAGAAGCATGCACGCCAAGTGTAATAGTGTCCCAAAAATAAAAAGATGCTACATATAGAAAAAAACACACCAAAAATGCTAAACTAATCTAATTTTTCAAAGCTCAGGTTGCTTCCCGAGAAGTTCTATATTTTTAAGTTCATCTGCACGACCCTAATGTTTTCCATAAGGTGCGGGTGTTTACCCCATCACCTTGGACAACCAAAACACAATAGGTGGGGGTAATAATCTTCCAAGTGGAAGATATAGTAGAGAAAGAGTCAACCTTAGAGGGAATAGGTGGTATGGAAGCTTAGCATATTCAATTGGTTTCCCTATGGTTTCCTCTAAGGTTTTTGAAAATGTGGGAATTGGTTTTATAGGTGGAGATCGGGGTGAAAATAGGTAATATGGAAAATTAAGTATAATTACCCCTTCCTCGGCTTCTTCACTCTCAACAAACCATTCCCCATCCTTGTTAGATTCATCTATCCAAACTTCACATTCATCTAGGGATGGTTCATTTTTGGAATATTGGGTTTCGAGTTGGCTCACCCTTTCCATAAATTTAAGCACTTGCCTCTCAACTTTCTCAATACTTGAGAGCAGTTGATTTTCCAAATCGCTAATCTTTCTAAACACTTGTGATTGAGTAAATCACTACTCTTGGTCACATTAGCTATATATTGTAAAATTTCTACACAATCTAATTTAGGAACCAATCCTAGGGATTGGTTTTAGGGAATTGGGTAAGTTGGTGAAATCCAACTATCTAACCCAAAGTGTTTGTTTCCCGATGCATCTCTATACCATGAATTTGAGTTACCACAAAACCTTGAATTTGGATAGTCATGGTACGGGTAACAATCTCGATCCCTTTGGCCTTGGGAACCAACAACTCCTACCCCTTTCTCATTTTTGCTCATCAAAGAGTAAGACACCGTAGGGTGGCTGCAATGGCATATCCTACAAAATCTCACTCATTGAGCCTCTATACTCCCATACTCCCATACTCAACAACCTTGGGCAACACTCCGTAGGACGATTATAATGACATATCCTATAAACTTTCATCCTTTGAGTACTTTCCCACATTTTTTTCAATTTAGAAAAACAAAGAAAACATACAAAATTTGAAGTTGTAGTGCAAGAGTCCTCGATTTGAACCAAGAACTAAAGCAATACCTACTTTGGACAACAAACAAACAAAAGAACAATACTAATTACTCTACTAACACGTTATGCCTAAATTGATACCTAGACTAATAGCATACCCAGTAGCAGTGCCAAAATTTTGACCTGACTCCCCCTGGGGTGGTTAATTGTAGCTAATTAACCTGAGCGGAGGTGGTGTGATCAAAAGATAGAGATTTATAGTTTTACACATGTTCCTACTGCTATGCTACCTTGAGGGTAGTTAGTAGCAAGCTATGGTTTTGTCCATGGAGATGCTAGGTCTAATGTATCAACTCAAAACACAACCTCGTACGGGTCTTCAATCCATAAGAGTGAAAGGAATATCTAGTAAAGCAAACATGCAAATGAGGGGGGAGTTGGATTTCCAATCTAACAACTACAAAACATGCAAGGTAATTAACACAACTACAATATAAAGCTAGCATTTGGGGAAATCATTGAGTGACTTGGTCAATCTAATGCTTCTATCCTTGATTCTTTCACATTGAGATCTACACAAACCTAATAGTGTGTCCATAACACATGGTGTGGCCGATGGTATACACTTCCCCATCCCTATCATGCTAGGTACACTCGCAACCCTCCATCGACACCGCCATTATAATTAGAGGAGTACAACAAAGGCCAACCATTTTGGTAAGTCTGATCCCCCCCAGTGCAATTACTTCTCGAGCTTCCACCAAGAATGCAACTACTCCCCCCGGGTCCTATCAGTTAGGCCTAAGGATCATAGCCACCTTATTTGTGATACTAGGCTTTCTTGTAACCTTAGCTTGCTACTATTTAAGCTATATTTACCTGGAACCTCTCAGACAACTTTACAAAGTTGGCTAAGACTGGTGCAATGGTAAGTGGATCAGCGTGACCTCGAATCTCCCTTGCACAGACCCATGCAGATTCGTTCCCCTCCACCCATACAAACATCCAGGTTGCCCTTCCCAAGGAAGCATTGATTTTTACGCCTAGCACGAATACAGCCCAAAGTGTGCGCTTATATGTGGTGTGATAATCATGCATTCAAACCCAAAACCAAATCACAATATTATTATGAACACAAAATTATGATGAACTATAGAATCTCAAAAAGCATGAAGATATAACAAAGTCATTACAATTATGCCCATGCAATGGAAACTACTCTAAAAAATATGGATCCATGGAAAATATTGAGTTAGATGCCATGGATCTAAGAAAATAAGATGAAAAAAAATATAATTTAAAATACAATGATAAAAGATAAGGAAAGGAGAAAATAAGATGAAGCGGCCAAGGGAAAAACGATGAATCATGGTCCGATTCACGCTGATCCTTAGCCTCACGCAGTGGTCTTTTTAGTGTGGGGAAGCTCATTTGACGTGGGCCATTTGTACCAAACCATGCACGGCCTGCACCAACTCATTTGTGCCTCGGCCGACAGAATTTGTTTCCTTTGCCCCCGGTGAACCGTTAGTCTGATTTAAGAGTTCTAGTAGTCAATTTTATAGTACCCGAGAAGAATAATCCAATGAAACTAGTCTTGAAGGCTGATTAGTCTTGGATCATTCTCAGACTTTGGCGCAACTCATCAGACCATGATTCACCATTTTCCCTTGGTCGCTTTAAACTCCAATGCTGCCTATACTTGGATCCATCCTTTTACTACAACGATTTGATGTCCATACCCTTCATCTTCTACCATTATAGAGGTTAATGGCCTTCAATCTCTTCTACCATCCTTGCAAACGGACTTCAACCGGGATAGATCTTGCAGATGGGCAAAATACAAAAGTTATCGGTACATCCCACAAATTTGTTTTTCCAGTTAAGAAAGCTATCGATCTTGCATATGGCAAAAATTTGCAAACCAGGATAGTAGAAAAATGGCTAGCCGCAGGTCTGGGAACTTCGCAAATTCATTCACACATGCTCATACAATCGACAAGAAACAGACTCTATAAAAATGAAACGAATATGTTTTATTAAGTGATAACAAAGAACCAAGTCTACAAGGTCATAACAAAATTATTCAAAGCATTACAAGAAAACACTAGGAGTGTAAAACAATACATCTACCTATTCCTAGAAGCTCTAGACAAACCAGAAGAAGATGAACCACCACTGCGACAATTGGGCTCAACTTCACGATGGGGGCATAGTTTGCGGCATAGTTTTTGGTCTCCACCTGTTGGTGAAGCATTTTCCACATATTCAATGGGTCAGGGAAAACCGTTCATGACCATGCACCAATGGCCCATGCTAGAAGAGATACTCTGCACCAACAGTTCCAGCGTGACCCACCTCAACCTAGAGTCATTAATTGTATCTAATTAACTTAGACTGAGGACGGTGGTCAAAGATGAAATTTATTGTTTTGCACCCTGATCTCACTGCTATGCTACCTAGAAGGTATATAGTGGCAAGCCCTAGGTTTATCCACAGAGATGCTCGATCTAACGTATCAACTAGAAACATAATCTCGTACTGGTTGTCAATCTATACTAGTGAAAGGAATAGCTAGTAAATGAAACATACGGGGGGTGGATTTTCAATCTAAAAACTACAAAGCATGCAAGGTAATTAACACAACTACAATATAAAGCTAGCACTTGGGGAAATAATTTAGTGACTCGGTCAATCTAATACTTCTATCCTGGATTCTTTCACAGAGAGATCTACAAAAATCCAATAGTTTGTCCATAACACGTGGTGTGGCCGATGACATACACGTCCCTGTCCTTATCACGGTTGGTGCTCTTGCAACTCTCTATCGACACCGCCATCGTAATTAGGGGAATACAACAAGGTTCGACCATTTTTATAGGTCAGATTCTCCCCCGTGTAATTATGTCATAGGTTTCCACCATGAATGCAATTATTCCCCTCGGGTCCTATTAGTTAGGCTCAAGGACTGTAGCCACCTTATATGTGATACTAGGGTTTCTTGTAACCCTAGCCTGCTAATGTTTAAGAAATCTTTACCAGGAACCTCTCGGAAAAATTTACAAAGTCGGCTAAGACTAGTACGATGGTAAGTGGATCAGGGTGACCTCGAATTTCCCGTGCACACACCCACACACACTCGTTCCCCTCTACCCATACAAACATCCAGGTTTCACTTCCCAATGAGGCATTGATATTTGCACCAACCATGAATTCATCCCAAAGTGTGTGCTTATATTTGGTGTGATACTCATGCATTCAAACTCAATAGCAAATCACAATAATATTATGAACAAAAAATCAGAATGAACTATAAAATATCAAAAAGCATACAGATATAACCAAATCACTACAATTATCCCCAAGCTATAGGAACTACTCCTTTGACATGGAATTCAAATAAAGATTTGAATTCCACATCTTAGGATCAAAGCCAAATTAAAAGAAGGAATTTTTCTAAGGAGAGAATCTCCTCTACTCTTGAAAGTGAGAATGAAATATAAAATAAAGTATGAGATATGAAAACCTATTGTACTAAGGTTATGTATATAGTAGTAGGAGATTGAGCCTAAACTTAGGCCCAAAATAGGCCAAAACAGGGTAAACCCAAACTCAGCCGCCGCCCGGCACATGGTGTCACTGATGACGCGACCTGTGGATATACTTGGCGCGAGATGCAAGGCCTTGCGCGGATCACGCCGCTTCATGGGCATGGGTAGCGCAAATCTTCAATATGGCACAGGGAACGAGTGTTGGTGCAGGTCGCGTCTAGCCCTTGCGCCGGCTGACTCATCTCCTGCAGGGCACCATGAGAGTGCTGCATTTTAAGGTCTTGATCTGTGCCTGTAGCCATTGGCGTAGGCTGTGGTCAGACTTGGTGCTTTGCTCAAGAAAATTAGCATGGGCCATGGAAATTCCCACGTCTCGTGTGCTGGTCTCGGTATAATGAACTTAGAATGGCACAGGACAACTAAAATGGGACATCCCACACCCATACATAGACGCATGGAGGGGTTCTTCTTTCATGCTTGGCAACCTGTCATGTCTAGTGTGGGTCATGCCACTGCCTCGCGTCAATCTCCTTGGCGTGGGGCATCTCCTCTAGCGTGGATCGTTGGTTCCTAAACCATGCACGGCCCACGCCAACCTATCGGTGCTTTGATTGGCTGAACTAGTTTCCTACGTTACGAGAGAACCATTAGTCCAATTTCAGAGTTTTAATAGTTGATTTTATAGAACTCGAGAATATGAATTCAATGGAACCAGCCTCGAAGGCTTATTCTTCTTTGATCATTCTCGGACTAAAGTACAACTCATCAGATCACGATTCTCAATTTCTCCGTGGGCCATTGTGAACTCTATATTCGCCTATCTTTGGCTTCAATCTCCTTCTACCACTCATTAATGATCGTGGCCTTTGTATACTACCATTCTAATGTGAATGGACTTCATCTCTATTACTGTCTTTACGAATGACCTTCAATATTTTCTACCGCCCTTATGAACGGCCTTCACATAGAATGTAAACAAAAAGTACCCACAGATGACCTACTAAAAATGATCACAAGGAAGATCAAGACACCCATGGATACAAAATATCCTTTTGTACCAATTAAATCTACAAAATGGGGTATTTAGATAGGAAAACCAAACATGGCCATCCAACCCCTTGTCACGTAAACTTAACTAATACTAGCAATCCACCAAGAAAAAGTAACTAAAACGTATGTCAAATGCATCGGTTAATGCACACAAAATGAAGCAGATTAGACTCCTCACACTTAACCATTTACTCGCCCTCGAATAAATAGAAAACAAGAAAAAGAATCAAGCAAAATAGAGTGTGCAAGAGTAAGTTAACCAAAGCATTCAACTTATTCAAAGATTACCCTGTTTTCCCAAGAAAATAAGAATCTCACAACTCTCACACTCCCTGAAAGATATAAGTAATCATGCCACCCAAAAGTAAAGTGTGGAAAAAGTTAATCCAAAAATATAAGTGTCAAGCTAGCTTACTTTTCTCGAAATGATCCCAAAAGCAATCAAAGAGTAGTCTTCAAAAACAATCCACTGCGGAAGCATGCATTCAACCTAGTTTTTTGTTGTCTCTCAATTTCTCTCATTTCGCCTAGGTGCCCTTTTGGGTTTTCATCCTAGCTTTAACACACAAAGGGTATTCACTTCTCACCTTTTTCCACACGAGCTCTCATTTTTGCAAGGGCTCGTAAGCCTAGCTAGGCCTAGCCTCTTATTTTTACCTAGGTTTTTTGACCTATTCAGGATTTTCCTCATGTTACCCAAGTCGCCCTTTTGGGTTTTAAACTTTTTCGGGTTTTTGTATTTTTTCATTTCTTTTTCAAGTTTTTAAATTTTTTTGGTGTAGCACAAAAATTCGCCAAAAGTGGGCTTCATACTACAAAGGATAGTCAAAACATAAATATTCACCAGCAAATTCATAAACCATACCCCATGCAAACTAAAAATCCCTAGCATAGCATGCCATACCACCAAATGTTCATCCAAAATCAGCCCCCAACAAAACCCAACATAATCAACAAACAAGAAAAACTACCCTAGCAAATCATGAAATGCACCAAGGAAATTCAAAATTAAAACTCCATAAGTGCTCACTACTCCCTCCCCACACTTTGCCCATGCAAAGTGTCCAATGCAAACAAATTATGTCAAAACATAGGTGAGGTACGGAGAATAGTGACACTCACTCTCGTGGCCACGAAGGGCCTTCATCCTTGTGACTCGTGAAGCTCATATCTATCTAACCGGTTGCTTAAAGTGTGGCCTCAATGCATTCATCTTCGATCTAAGATCTTACACTTGTGAGCAAATTCCTCCTATCGCTTGGGCTACCTCTTGTAACACTTGAGTAGAGCTAAAAAAATTGTCCCCAAGTGAATGCAAATGGTCAATGATGTCCCAAGATAAGCGAGATCTACTAGGAGATGCTCTCGAAGTGGACTTTCCCTCAGCCTCCTCAACATTTATCTTTGGGTTGGACATAACTCTATAGAACTCCTTCTAAAACTTCTGGTCAGGCAAAATGAATAATTCATCCAAGCTAGTATCATGGTCAATGGTTGTGCGCTTTAGTTGCGGAAGAATCGTGAAGCTACACATGGTCGCTCTGCCATAAAGCCATACATATTTACCCACCGATGTTGTTAGTCCCACCATAGATGTCTTCCCTAGCTTCTCAATGTTGTAGCGTGTGCCCGATCTCCCCAAGTTAGCTAGAGCTCCTTGTGTGACCGGATGACCTAGATACTCCACCAAAAGACCAGCCATGCCTCCCATGGAAATTTTTCCACTCTTCCTCTCTCCCATTTCTAAACATTACTGTACAAAGTACCCCCCACCAAGTTCGAGTAAAATTTACCCTCGGGAATCATCACCTAAAGGCAATAAACCTGGGCATTGCTCTAGTTCACTGTGGTAAAAGACTCCCAGAGCCAACAAAGGGTGAACATAACGGAATGCCAGATGAACTATAGCAGTACTCTTGCACTGGTTTTTCTAATCCGTGCTCGTCTGTTACACCAAAAGGTGCCCAAGAGAAGAAGGTAACCCTTGTTGATGTCTCTTTTGGATCTCCTTGACATACCTCCACCCAAAGGCTAGTGCAATCTCAAGGTGGGTCATCTTCTATTTCTTATCGTCTAGGTTGTATTTGATCGCCTTGTGTCCATCATCATCTATGACCGGCCAAAGAGTAGCTAGGAACTCTAGGGTCCACCTAATGTACTTCTTAGAGTGTTTCACAAGATCTAGACATACTTGGCTCAACATGTAAGTGACTGGCTCCAGTAAACCTACAACCACCAAGGTGTCCTTGCAAGCAAACCCCATCTCCAAAATACTCCTCTTCGGCTCTCTCAAGTTCCTCCACATCTGGGCCGGAGTCCCGGAAATGTTGGATAAACCCATCAACTCCTTGGTCACAAATGTAGGGTTATGAAGAATGGAAGTTTTCGGCTTGGGGTTTGTACCCTTCGTTGACTTCTTCCTCTTCTCATCCCCAGTGGACTTGCCCTTCTCTCTGGCATTCTTCTTAGGTGGCATCCTAACAAAATGAGGACAAGAGTGGTGATATGATCATAAACAAAGCATGGCCTACAATTAAATGAGATAATATTCTTCCAAATAATCCAAACATTCATAACATGATATTCTAAGCATTTGAGCTATTCAAACAAGAACATTTCTCATAAAAAATCAATCTTATGTAAGTTATCACCAACCCATTCAATTAAATCATGGAACCCAGATTTACTCTCTCCCAAATCACCCAACACCAAAGATCATATCTTTCAAGCATAATAGTACATCAATCTTCCCAACATCCTCTTCAACACAAGATCATGCATACAAACTCAAACTCAAACACATATCTCACAACACACTCATTCAAGATTCGTTCTTCAAATAACACCACCATAATGTCAAATAAAGCACATGAGCATAGAGTTCAATGGGTTACCCAAAATTTGAAGCTAAGATTTGTAAAACCCACAAAAGAAGAAGCAAAACTTGCCAAATTTTGGAAGAAAAGCTTCAAGTTGTTTAGTTCACCAAGAGTGTGTAAGAATGGGTGCTTCTTGAGAAGAAAGAATGTGTCAAATGAGAGAATTAGGTGGAGAAGTGTACGATGGAAATGGAATTTCAGCCTAGGTGACTAGGGTGAGAGGTACAATTAGGATAACAATGGAATTTGTAAAGCTCAATTTAGGGGACCCTAGTAGAAGCCAATTAATTACAAGAGATTTGGAAGTATTTTAAAAAATACTATGGAATTAGGGATTTCCAAAAATCTTCAACCAAATATGCATTTTTTAATTTTAGAATCAAATATTTTCAAAAATTTTGCATTATCAGATCGAAGAAAATTGGTAAATAGGTTTTAGGAGCACAAGGTGCCTGGCACGAAGCATAGCCTCGCACCAAACCTTCTGGCATGAGGCATAGCCTTGCGCCATTCCATTCCTGGCATGATGGATAGCCTTGCACCGGCCTACCTGGATCGAGGCATACAACAATTGTTTCCCTAATACTTAGTTTTTCCCTCTTTTTCAAAAGACTATGTCACCCATCCAATTTGATTCCATTCAAAACACAATCACGAGTCTCGAGCTCAAATTTCCAAACCATCAAGAGTTCATTTCATAAATCCACATAGCAAAACATAGATTCATGCAAAAACTACCTACTCACTAATCAAAACAAGAAAACAAAACAAACACCATATATTTATTGTCGTCCTCACAACTTATTTTCTTTCAATGCATTCTAGTTTAACACACTTACTAGTGGGTCTCCGGAATCTCCATAGGCCACTCCACCCACAATGACATCATCGTGAATAGGTCTCCACAAGGAGCCATCCTTACCTTCAGACCTTTTATCCGCCAATAAGAATGAATCACCATGTCTTTCCATCATTGAGTCTAAGAATGTCATTTCGGGGATTAAGGGAGGTAGAGGAGGTTTTAAACTCCCAACCAAATCTCTTTCCCCCTGCAACTTGGTTACAATAGAAAAACAATCTACACAGACATACTATCCATTGCATCATGCAATTCATTGGAATCATCATCATTATCATCAACATGGGACTCACTCAAAATTCATGCTTGTTTTTCATGAAAGAAGTCTCATGATTCTCATCATATAAGGTTACACCTTTACACATCAAATGCAAATTTGTTGAATCAAGACGACTTTATTGAATCATGCCTTAACTTGTAGATATAAAATTCCTATTTATCAATGTCATCTTCTAGAGTTAAGGTTCCCAAGTGGACATCGGTTTTAGTCCTAGACATTTTAAGAAAATGGCTCCCCAAAAGTATTAGCGGTGCACTTCCGGTGTGTGCTACGTCTAAGACATAAAAGTCCGCCGGAAAAACCAACTTGCCAACTTGCGCCATCACATCCTTTACTAGTCCACGGGGACTAGATTGGGGATGATCGGTCTCCTTGGCTTGGGGCGTCTCCTCTAGTGCAAGCCATTGATGCCTAGACCATGCACGGTTCGTGCCGACCCATCGGTGGTTTAGCCAGCTGAACTAGTTTCCTCCGCTATGGGAGAATCATTTGTCCAATTTGAGAGTTTTAATAGTTGATTTTATAGTACTTGAGAAGACAAATCCAATGAAACCAATCTTGAAGGCTTATTCTTCTTTGATCTTTCTCGTACTAAGCACACCTCATCGGACCACGATTTCCCATTTCTCCGTAGCCACCTATCTTTGGCTTCCATCTCCTTCCACCATAAATTAATGATTGTGGCCTTTTTCTACTACCATTCTAATGTTAATGGCTTTCCTCTCTACTACCGTCCTTGTGAAAGGCTTTCAATATCTTCTACCGCCCTTACGAATGGCCTTCGTATAGAATGTAAACAAAAAGTACCCACAGGAGACCTACTAGATATGATCACAAGGAAGATCAAGGAGCTCGTTGATACAATATGTCCATTGCTACCAATTAAGTCTACAAAATGTGGTATTTAGACAAGAAAACCAAACATGGCCATCTAAACCCCTTGTCACATAAACTCAATTACTAGCAATCCACCAAGCACAAGTAACTAAAAGGTATATTAAATGCATCGGTTAATGCATGCAAAATGAAGTAGCTCACACTGCGAGGCAATGGCGCGACCCACACCATACGCCACAATACGCGCAGCTCAAGTTCATGGATTTGCTCAAAAAGGACTAAGTATGGGCTCAGACCATCCCATTTACAAAGGATCGTACCATTCCAAGATCAAGAAGCCAAGACCACCCCACACAAAACTTTTGAGAAAATCTTACTTTCTGACCACGGTCTGTGCCATAGCCCACGGTTCGCACCAAACTTCTGAGCAAACCATGCTTCCTTCCCACAGCCCGTGCCACAGCCCCATGCCAGATCAAGCACCTTGCACCCATGAAGAACCCTGGCCCATGCGCGATCATCCATCCCACGACATTTTCTTGGTGTAGATTGCGCTATCTGGGATGGTCTACGCCAGGTGGCGGCTAAACTAGGGTATTAGCATTTTTTACCTATTTTGGGCCTATTTGTAGGCCTAATCCCCTTCTCCTATATATATGACCTTAGTCTACTAGGTTAAACATGTACAAAATGGATTAGATTATTGAGAGAGCACTTTTAGGGAGAGAAAAACTATCCCCTTTTACATTTTCTTTCTTTTCTATTTCATGTTCATCCTAGATGTGGAATTAAAATCTATATTTGAATTCCATGTGTATGGAGTAGTTCCCATAGCTTGGGGATAATTGTAGTGCATTATTTAATCTTTATATTTATGTGGGATTCATTCTATTCATCCTCTTATTTGTGTTCATGATATTATTATGATTATTCTTGAATGTTCTAAATGCATGAATATTACACCACATACCGGCACAGACTTTGGGCTGTATTCATATATATTGCATTTATTGATTCCCCCTTGGGAAGAGAAACCCAAATGTTAGAATGGGCAAGGGAGCTCGTTGCGTCTGTGTAAGTGTGTGCACGGGAGACTCGAGTCATACTTTAACTTATTTTCCATTGCTCCAGTCATGCTAATTACGTAAAGTTTTTTGATAGGTTGCGGGTAGAGATAGTGAAAAACTAGCAAATTAGGGTGTGAGAGACCCTAGATCATGGATAAGGTTCTATCGACCCCTTGGGCCTATATGATAGGACCTGGGGGAAGTTCTGGATTGATGGTGGAAGCCCGAGACATAATTACACTTGGTAGAAACAGACCTATTACAATGGTCAGACCTTTTTGTACTCCCCTAATTATAATGGTGGCATCAATGAAGGGTTGTGAGTGCACCCAACGTGACATGCACGGGGAAGTGTAAGCCATCGGCCACACCACGTGTTGTGAACACAATACTATGTTGCTTAGTAAATCTTACATGTGAATGAATTGAGGATTAAAATATTAGTTTAATCATGTTGAGAAATGACTCCCCAAGTGATGAGTTTAATTAGCTTACTTGTCTTTTTACTTTATGCTTTGTAGTTGTCTACAAATCTGACCCCCTCCCGGCTTTTGTTTGCAGTTACTAACTATTCCTTTCACTTGTACTCATTGATGACCTGTAGAGGTTGTGTTTTTAGTTGATACTTGACCCCTGGCATCTTTGTGAAAAAACCCAAGGCTTGCCGCTAACTACCATCTAGGTAGTAGAGAGAATGGGTGGAGAATATAAATTTTAGCTTTGACCTCCTCAGCCTCCGCTCGGGTTAATTAGCTATAATTAATGGCCATGGGTAGAGGCAGGTCATAAACTGTTTCCAATAGATAAGACCATTCTACTCATTGCAAATCCTCTGCAGAACACGAACAACATCCCAAGTCTACTTCACAGTCTTATCCCACTTTGCTTCGAGGTCATTAACACCCAACAACATGTACTTCAAACTAATACCCAGAGTTACTGCCCATTCTTGAACATGAATAGGAAGGTTAAGTGAATGCAGTTACACAGCTGCAGATTAAAGGTCAACCAAACCACAAAGGATGTCATTGTCAAGCGACTCAACATCATAGCTATCGGGTATAAATTTACTGCAAGGGCAGGCTGGGGAGGAAGACTGAGTTGACGAAGACATAGGAGTTTTCTAATCGATATGCAATGGAATGAACTCCACAAGAGTTAGGCGATTAGAAGAGATAAGTTGAGAATATTCTTTCGATATGCGCTTGGTCGTCTCAATCAGTTTACTAGGGCAACAATCGGATGAAGATGGAAATACAATATGAAAAGGAGAACAAATATAATATCCCAGATAGTCAACAATTTTCAAAATTTTTTATCTACCATAATATCATGTAAATAAATATAAAGAGATGGGTCAAATTATAAAAAAACAAACATAATGATCGCATCTAACACCAATCATACAAAATAATACAAACATACTTCGGAACATTGTCATCAATTACATAAAGAAAAAGCGTCATAATTCTATAGCTCTAGGATAGACAAACATTCGAAGGAGAAGCGAATGAAGTTAAGAAAACAACTGTAGCATCTTTCTTACTCACAGAATTAATGGGAGCTTCGCCACTCAAATTACCCCCATGGTTGGCATCATCATTAGGATTAGAAGTATGCTCAGGATGACAATCCTCAGAATTGGAGGAATTGAAGGGAAGATCCTCAAAGTAATCAAAGGCGCACTTCTTCAACTTGGCTGCAGAAGGAAGAGTAGAAAGATCGGCGAGATATGATAGCAGCACGAATGGGTGACTACCGTCGGAGATGCTCTTAACAAAACCCTTGTTAAGAATCCCTGTTTTCTTTGCCAAAACCTTTTTAGACTTGCCAACCATGGTAGCTTGTCAACCTTCGCAGTCGAATTCAGCTTCCATAACTTAACCAAGGCCTCGCAATAACCAATGTTGCGAGCGTTAGTTGAAACCTCCTTGAACAAAGCATAAAAATATTTGATCTTCATGAGTCTGTCAACTAAAAGCTGATGGTATCTAGGCAATGCAGGGTTATCCATCTTCATCTTTTCCAATTGAAAACACATTTTTGCAACTCTCTTTCAGCACCCATAGCGCAATCCTTAGAAACTCGCGCTCGCTCCTCAGCTTCCTTAGTAGTCTTGCTTAGAGTAGCACACTGCAACTTGCTTGCCTACAGCTCCTCCAGTATCACACCATCCCCTTTACCAAAATTATTAACTCGTTCGCTGACAAGTTGTAGGCTTTCGCCGACCTTGGTTTCAAAGCAAATAAAAAAGAAGAGCATTTATACGATTATGCAAAATATTTAACTCATGATAGCACTTCAACAGAATGAAAATATACCACAGCCATTGTTTCAGAAAGGGATAGTTTAGAAAGAGTAGTAGGAATAGTCCCCTCTACAAAACATTTGTGGCTAAGTATAAGAGAGTGTGGAGGATGTTGATTAACACCCCCCCTTTTTCTTAACATTATCCATGGCGGTAGAAGTATTGTTGGTCCATTCCTTGGATAAAAATGGCTTCTTGGATAAGCAAACCAGACGCGAGGGGCTGAGTGACACCATCGGTAACCACCGCTTGGGGGGTAACAAACTCAGCATTTTTATTAGCTTCATTAGCCAAGGTCTCCATTTCATCATTCTCATCTTCAGAAATGAGGTTTCTCTCAGCGGAGCGTCCAGTCAGATCCATATCTGCAACTCAACAAATGAAAATAGTCAGACAAACATGCAAACATAGAAGAAAAATAAAAGTAATGACAAACAAAATCAAGTTGAGCAAAGCATAAATAACCAAATAAACAACAAGTAAAACACCTTTGCTCAAAGGAATAGCAGGGCGGAGTGAGATGGTGTGCTGGCTAAGTGATACTGCAACCTCAGACTTAGCATTCAGACAAACCCCAGCCTTAGGATGTTTTGATTTAGGAACACTATAGTTCCAAGTTGAGAAAGTTGGACTACTATTATTGCAAAGCTTTATGTAGAATTTGTTTTGAGATATACCCCATAATTATTTAGGAATCGGCTAACGAACTCAATACTGGGAGATCATAAGATAAAGGGTGAAGTCATTACTGAAGTTTTTTTACTTTACGAAGGTGATAGATGTTGCAAAATAGATCAACAGTAAAAGGAATTCTGGCCGCTTTGCATACATTGTTGAAAAAGGCAAAAATGGAGGCAGCTTTAGGGTGCATCTGACATAAAAAAACTTCATAGTGAGAGAGCAGATCCAACACATGTTGGGGCAAGGGAAAGGTAAACATGAACTTAAGGTAATCCAAATAACAGGAAATATAACCAGACAGAGAAGTGTGAACACTCTAGAAGGCCACAGGTGCCTTAAGTTCATACAGATGTAAAAAAGGGAAGCTATTTTTAAAATCCTCAATATAAGAATCAGTGAGGAGACTACTGATAATGGAAGAACCGACATGGTGGTCAGAATATTCCCTGGAATTTACACTTTTCACAGACATTTGGCACTGAGACTCCAACATTGTTAGAAGCAGACATTGATGAATTCAGGATCTCTAAAATCCAGATGAAGGTGGCGTGAATTAAAACGACAGGAGCAAAAAATACTATTCCAACCAGAAACTAGGGTACAAAAAGAGTGACGGTAAAGAAAATATAACAAATCACCTCAATTATAATAGAACCAAGTCACACTACAAAAGATATAGATCAACAGATTGAAACCTACACAAATCGACTAAGAGCAAACAAAGAAAGACACAGAAGAACTTACTAGTTTAGCGTGACAAGCGAGAGAAAATTGGGAGCAATAAAGGAGGAAGTAGAAGATGAATAAGTCTGAATCAACGCACAAAGGTGTTAATTAGTGAAAATGAAGAGCTATGATACAAAAGGGGAATAATACGCAATCATGACAGTCTGACAAAAAGTAAGTTACCTTTTTGGATTCTCGAGAAAGTGGTGGAAATACACTAAATAGGGGTAGCTTTCAAATCAGAAAAACTAAAGTAATTATAAGAAGAGGAAACTGAAACGACAACGGAGTAATTTGTGGAATGAACAACGTATACAAAGGAGCAAATCTTGGCTGCAAGTTTGTAATAGCTAATTACCTATGTTATAAGAAATAATCTAAAATTTTGAAATTCAAATAAGTGTGAGATTTTAGGAAGTTGGAATATACAGCCAAGAAGAATACAACACTTCGCAAAAGCAATTCACATTGCAGCGTAAGCAAACATACTACTACGCATAGCTTCGAGGGAAGATAATAAGTTCGTTACCTAGCTTATGAACCTGGGTATAGCTTTGCATAGTATTGACTTTGTGGCAGGGAGGTTATGGTGTATATGTAGTCCAGTGAGCAAGAGGTTGATGGTCGTTAGGCCCAGCCCAATGGAATCCCATAACGAGGCTAAGCCTTTTTAGCCCAAAGCATTGGTTAGCTGTGTGGGAGACACCTAATCATTAGAAGGAATGCAGGCCAACAATGTGGAGTGACCAATGAACATGATAGCCATGAACTCATAACATGGTGATCGTGGTGTAACACACGATCTCTGTTCCTCAAAACAGGGAACCATGACTTTTTTTGTCCATAAATAAAACAAACTGACAAAGAGCTAAGGTAAGCATTAATATCTAGAGAAATTCCAATTCTTAAGAGGGTGACTAACTTGATCATCAGAGTTTTCCCCTGGAATCACTTCCGTGCTTATTTTACAGGAGGAAAGATTCATAGAGTCAACGACTAAGAGATCTACCTGAAAGGGCCACCACATCAAGTACAAAGGAAACAAAATTTATGCTACCATATAGTCATACGTAGATGACATTAATCTCAATATTGAAATAGTAACTGATCTAAATAAAATCGACCTTCCACGCATGAGAAACTGATGTTACAAAGACTGAGTAAAGAGCAACTTCAGATATTCATAGATATTTCAATACTTCCTATACATGTGCAATGTCGGTCCATGTTTGGTACCATATCGTATGGAGCGATTAACTATGACTGACGTCACACATAATATTGTGTTCATCCAAATCTAAGCCTTTTTTCTCACTCTTTACAAACATAACATTATATTGGAAACAAAAACAACATACAGTATATAACATGTAACACAATCCTCATACTTCATGAAAACATTCAAATCTTTGATGAATGATGAAAAAATAATACAGAAGGTATGGAAACAAAATTTCTAAATGAACATGAAAAGGATGGAAAACTACCTCAATTAATTTGAACCTGGAAATGCTCCATCCTTGGATACTTGTTGATGTTTGAGAGAAACAATTTGATTGAATCCTTTCATTGTTGTAAGGGTGTGAATGGATAGGGTGGTGTAGAGTTTGGTTTGTAGGATTTGTGTTGGAGATGGAAATGGGTGTTAGTGCTGAATGTTATTGACATGAAATAGGGGAGAGGGGATTTTGTTTCAAATTTTTGGCTAAAATATTTGGTTCCCACTAGAATTTCCAGATTGAGCGATGTCGTTTGTTCTTCGGTTTGATTCAGCTACATAATTGCCAAGACTTCTCTAAGGCTCCATGTTTGTACTTTGAGGTGGTGCAATAGGCTCATAAACAACACAACCAAAAATCCTTAGGTAAGATATATTTGGTTCTTGGCCTAATGCAAGCTGTAGTGCGGAGTATTTATGATATGCACTTGGCCTATGTGAATCAATGTCGTAGCATGTATTATTTCATAGCCCTATACTAAAGTAGGGAGCATTGTTCTTATTATCAATAGTCTAGTAGTGAGTTGGAGACGCTTGATCAGTGATACGGCCAGACCATTTTTGTGTGTACATGAGCAACAGGGAGCTCAACAACAATCCCTACTGATATACAATAATAATCGAATGTCTGGGATGTGAATTCACCGGCATTATCAAGTCTATTTTTCTTGATTGTATTATTAGGAAATTGAGCTTGTAATTTGATTAACTCAGCAAGTAATTTAGAAAATTTCAATTTTGAGTTGATAATAGACATACATGTAACCATTTTCTAGAGGCATTTATCAATACCATGAAGTATCAAAATGGCCCACATGGTGAATATATAGGTCCACATATATCACATTGAATACGTTCAAGAAATATAGGTGATTCTGTTTAAACCTTTCCGGGTGAAGTCCTTATGATTAGCTTTCCAAGATAATAAGCTTTACTCTAGAAAATGTTTCCTTGAGGTATCTTCTGGTCCTTCAATGGATGCCCATATGTACTTTCAATAATTGTTTCCATCATAGTTGAACTAGAATGACCCAGCCTATCATGCCATATGGTAAATATTGAAGATTTGATAACTACCGTATTTGATTCAATTGCATTTATATATGTGTGATGTGATCTAGTATGGAGCATTTGCAGTTTTTCATGTATTTCCTTCCATAATTATACATTGTGAGAAACATACATTTCATGGTACCTTCAGTTACCGACAGAGTATCAAATCCATGAGAATATATAGCACTGAAACTCAATAAGTTTCTTTTGCGCCTTGGAAAAAATAAGGCATCATTTATTGTAAATATTGTGCCTTTTGGAAATGTAAAGTTTTCCATGCCAACTCCTTCAATCATATCTATAGGACCTGATATTGTATTCACAATGGTTTGTGGTGGTTTTATCTTTGAGAAAAACCAGTTATCCTTTAATATAGTGTGCATTGTTCCACAATCGAGTATGCAAATTTCCTATCTTTCATTCTTTGGTTGGCATCACGATTAGTTTTATCCATTTCACCACTTTAAAAGAAAAAAAATGATAAGAAAGATAATTAATTAGACAGTAGAAGCCCTTTAAAGAAAAACCATTCATTGATATTCGTGTATACTTGGCCCAAAGGCTAGCCCGCAAGCCCAAAGTTTTAAATAAGCCCAAGACTAGCCTAAGATATGAGTAGACATAGAGGTAACACACGAACCATGAAAAACATTGATCATAGTTAGGCGCAGACCACGAACCATCCTTCTGGAGCCACGATCAAGCACACGATGGCAAACCCGAGAAAATAGAGCCATGTTTAGAATAAGTTATAAAAGGAATGGAGAGGTCACATATATAAGTAAGTGCAACCGTACTAGAGATGCCTGATTTTGAAAAGAGAGTATAGACTTGAGCATCAGAGCATTTTCCCCTGAACCACTTCCAGGATTTCTTTCGTAGGCATATCTTGGTGGACAAAAATCAACTGGCTGGATTGAGAATACCAAAACATTTGGCGTCATCCGTGGAGATGAAATTATCTTTGGGGGACTAGGAGTGAAAGAAGTCAAAACCACCAGACTAAAGAGCAAACAACTGGAAGAAATAGGAATTTACATCCCAGCAAAAATCAAGACCACATTCTCAGTAGAGAGCAAGAACATCCTATGGATGACATAGAAGATGAAGAAGATGCATAATCCCCTAACACGAACTATGAAAAGGAAAGATGAGTGCCCGCATCGTTTCTAGAAGCGAAAAAAGAGAAATAGTATAATCAGTTTCTAGCTACCCTCAAACCAAAGTCCCCCAGGGTAAGCTAAAAAATATGGGGATGAGTCGAGAGATATAATAGCGGATGACGATGCAGACAAGTCGCCTCAACCACCACACCTTCGCAACTTCAGAATGCCAAAGGACTTCAAGTTATCATTACATGTCAAAATCTACGATGGGATAACCAACCCAATGGAATTCTTACATTCCTATCCTAATAGCATGAGGTTCCATGATGCTGAAATCGAGTTGGTATGCAAGGCATTGCCCATATTTTTGTTGGGAACACCGATCACATGGTACGAAGATCTACCAAACGGAAGCATCACATCTTAGGCACATCTATCATATCTGATTCTAGGATGCTTCCATCGGAAGCATAAGTTCACCAAGACAATTGTAGAACTAAAAAATATAGCTCAGTGAAGTGATGAAAGTTTGGCAGAATATCACAGCAGCTTCATTACAGAGAGTTTGCAGGTTTGGGACCTATCGTTTCAATCTTCTTTAGGTGTGTTCAAAGAAGGCATGTGATCGAGAGAGTTCGACAAGAAACTAACAAAGAACATGCCAGAAAACCTAAGGAATCTACAAAAAAAAGATTGAACTGTATGTACGAACCGATGAAGACAACAATTGCAAAATAGAGCAGGAGCGAGGTGAGAAAAGAGTAATCGAAGACTCACAAAGAAATTTGGAAAATAAGGGGAAAAGAAACTTTGCTTTCAAAGGAAGAGAAATGGGAACACAAAATATCGCATCCCAGGAGACACCATAACAAAATCGTGAAGAGAGATCTAGCAAGTGAACAAATATCTATTCCGCAAACCAGCACCAATGGTAGCACCTCCAGATAAAAGATCAAGAGAATACTATTGTGCCTTCCATAGGGATCACTGTCATGATATTGAGTATTGCATAGATTTATGGAGGCAAATATAAGAAAACTTGGGGAAAGGTTATCTTGGACAATATAGGAAGGAGGGGGGCAGCAACATATACAACGAAGCGACGAAGGCAGGAAGCCCTATCGCTAAAACCCAAGCCACGGTGAACACTCGGAACAGAAACCAAAAGATTATGGTGGGTGTGAACTTTGAAGAGGATGTTCCCAACGAAGCTCCGGCAAGATTATTTTTCTCCATATATGGGTCAACAGAGTCCTTCTCAAATAATTTCTGGAAGGCTAAGGCCATGTATTCACCTCCACAGGAGCCCTTGGATAAAAAATTGTGTGTTGAGGAAACAATCACGTTTAGCAAAGATGACGTTCCTAATGCCTCACCACACAATGATTCCATGGTCATTATAGCTAAAATTGAGAACGCGACTGTTCAAAAGGAAGGACTTGAAAAAATCGACGGCTGCGCTCGTAGGATTCATATGACGAGAAGAGACACCGCTTAGCAATATTCAGCTGCCTGTAACAATTAGGGAGAAGAGAAGAACTGCACCATAATCTGTGACTTCGTTCTCATGGATGGTTCAAGTTAATTTAACCATATTATTGGCATGTCGTGGATGAACAGAGTCAAAGAAATATGGTCTACGTACCATTATGTCATGAAATTCCCTACCCCAACAGGGATTGTAATAGTTAGGGAGGAGCAACAAACCACTAGGTAGTGTATGCTCATCGTAATGAAAGCAGGAAGAACCGCGGAACAACCAACAATGGTTAGTGCTATCACCAAGGCTGACTTACTTAACCAAGTGGATCACCCAGTACATATGGGAGAACAAACTGAAGATGTCATTCTGGATGACAACGATGCGTCTAAATGTTTCAAAGTGGGGAAATATCTTCCAGATTGAGAGAAACAAAGGGTGACAAAAATTTTGAGAGATCACAAGGACATATTTGCATGGACTGTACAGAACATGGGAGGAGTTGACCCAAGCGTAGCAACTCATTCTTTGAACATCGTTGATTTGATCAAGCCGGTCAAGGAAAAACAAATAAGCTTCGCTAGTGATGGACAAATGGTAATCGTGAAGACGTAAAGGTGTTGTTGTAAGCTGGGATTATAAAGGAGGTGATATACCCAATATGGCTATAGAACCTGGTGATATAGAAGAAGGCAGACTCTAGGTGGAGAATGTGAATAGATTTGACCAATCTAACCAAAGTATACCCAAAAGATTGTTACCTCCTGGCAAAGATCGATCAGCTTGTAGATGCAATCTTGGGTACAAAGTCCTCGCATTCTTAGATGCCTACAAAGGGTATCATCAGATATTGATGAACCCTAAAGATCAAGAAAATAGCCTTCATAAAACGTTTTGGGATATTTTGGTACGTGAGGATGCCATTTAGATTGAAATATGTGAGAGCAACATATCAGAGAGTAGTTGATAATGCATTTCGCGACCAGATAAGGCATAATATAGAGGCATATGTGGATAATATGGTCCTAAAAATTAGGCGAGAAGGTGACTTTAGGAATGACTCAAAAGTAACCCTAGATAGATTAACTGCAATTGGAATTGGAATAAAGCTAAATCCCAAAAAGGGCACAATTGGGGTTGGCACAGGTAAGTTCCTTAGATACAAGGTCTCCTGGAAGGGGATCGGGGCTAACCCACAAAAATTACAAGCAATTGTTATTCTTCCCCAATCACGAATAGTAAAGGAAGTCCAAATCTTGATGTCACTAGCTTCGCTCAGTAGGTTCGTGTCAAAAGTAGCCAAAAGGCACTTCCCACTATTCAAAATCCTCAAGAATTCCAAGAAGTTTAGCTGGAGTGAAGAGTATCAATCAGCATATGAATCACTGAAGGGCCAACTTCAGGCACTTCCAATCTTGAAAGCACCAATTCAGCATACGAATCATTGGCTGTTTCTATGAACGTAGTAAGCTCAGTACTGGTAAAGCAAGAAGGCCAGAAATAGATACCCGTGTTCTACATCAGCAGAATACTGCAGTACGCTGAAAAGGCGTATTTTCCAAATGAAAAGTTGACCCTAGCATTGATATATTTAGCAAGAAAACTATGAACCTATTTCAACAGTCATTTGATGATTTTCTATACTGACCACGCAATCAATAACATCTTGAACAGACCCGAGTTATCTGGGAGAACCACCAAATGGGCTCTTGAATTGAGACAGTTTGAAATACTATTTTAACCAAGAACCTCAATCAAAGCACAAGATTTAAAATATTTCATTACCAAATGACAAGTGCGGGAGCGCAACGGGAGAAAAAGCAAAAGTTTCTTGACAAAGACTAAGGAAAGGCTAAATGGGAAGACGTCGCATGGAAGCTATTTGTAGATAGGGCATCTAGCAA
This sequence comes from Rubia yunnanensis, assembly GCA_037428765.1. NCBI lineage: Eukaryota > Viridiplantae > Streptophyta > Magnoliopsida > Gentianales > Rubiaceae > Rubia > Rubia yunnanensis. Next base: position 17,266,071 of record CM075066.1, read on the forward strand.
GGATGTGGAGCAGGACTACTGTTGAGTAACCTGGACGGTGGAGAATACAAATACTACTTTTGCTTTTATTTCTCCCTTACCAATAACGAAGCTGAGTACGAGGCATTAATATGCAGCTTAGACCTTATAGTTAACATGAAGGTGAAGAGCGTTTGAGCATTTAGTTATTCACATATAGTGGTCCAACAAGTACGAGGATATTATGAAGTGTGAAAAGAGCAATTGATGAAATACTTAACCAGGGTTTGTCAACTTATCACTCACTTTGATTTCTTCAACATCCAACACATCCTAAGAAGTGAAAGCTTGAAGGCAGATGCCTTAAGTAAGTTAACAACAGCAGGTTTTGAGTCCTTAGCTGACTACAAAGATGTGAACGTGGAAGTCATTCTGGTTAGAAGCACAGCAAGGACAATCGTGTCAACAATTCAAGCATAGGAAGTAAATTGGATGACGTCATTGACTGAATACTTAGACAAAGGGAAGCTACCGACAGATAAAGTACAAGCCAGAAAGCTAGAAATGCAATCCCACAACTATGTTTATGCAGATGGAACCTTGTACAGGAAAGGGTATCTATCTCCATGGATAAAGTACGTGGGGCCATCACAGGTAGGAGAAATCTTGAAATAAGTATAGGAAGGATTGTGCAGACACATCAAGATTCTCGAACGATCAAAAAGAAGATCATTCGACAGAATATTACTGGCCGGCCATGTTTAATGATGCATACAACTTCGTCCTTAAATGCAAAACTTGCCAGATAAATGCTCCAATATCGCACAAGTTGTAAGCAGCATTAACATAGAGTTTTGATAAATGAGGAATTGATCTCGTTGAACCTTTTCCAAAATGTACTGGCAGTTCTAAGTTTTCTATTGTGGCAGTCGACTACTTCAGGAAGTGGGTAGAAGCAAAGCCCTTAGGAAGAGTCACAGCAGAAGCTACGAGAAATTTTGTCTGGCAAGATAAAGTTTTCCACTTTGAAGTACCACAAACTATCATTAGCGACAATGGCATGCAGTTCACAAGTGGGATCTTTACATAATGGTGTTTGAAACTGGGAGTCACGCATAAATTCACTTATGTGGCTCACCCCCAAGCAAACGGACACGTAGAGGTAACAAACAGAATGATCGTTCAAGGCATCCAAAAAATATTGGAAGGAAAGCGAGTAGGATAGGTTGATGAGATACCCAATACCTTATAGGAATATAGAACAACAGTGCAAGAACCAACAGGAAAAATGCCCTACAATCTTGTATATGGGTACAAAGGAGTAATACCAGTTGAAATTGGGCAATCAAGACTTCGAGTCAAACAATACAAAGAGGACACCAACCCAAAGATGGTGAGGTTGGACTTGGATGAGCTCGAGGAATAGAGACAAAGGGAGGAAATCAAGATAGTAAAGTACAAAGAAAGGATAACCAGAGCTTACACCAGAAGTTCAAGGAAACACAAATTCAAATTGGCAACCTGGTGCTAAGGAAGAATGATGCTAGCCTAGCTGAGAAAAAAGGAAAGTTGTGCCCAAAGTGGGAAGGACTGTATAAGATAACGAAGGTGCACCGATCCAACTGCTACAAGCTAGAGAGAATGGATGGTAAAAGTGTTCCTAACACTTGGCACATAGTCAACTTAAAGAAAGTTTTATGTTTAGAAACAGCAAAGAGGCAGGAAAACCTAGTTTCCATGTATAGAAACAATGATATAATCACTGAGAGTGTCCATTCCTTTCTTCTGTGTTGAAGGCAATGTTATCGCAATATAAATCTTTCAGAGTACCATCTTTTCTTTTCAAACAGCCATACTTTGTATTTACAAAACTAAGTTACAAATTCTTAACATACAAACATATGATGACATTAGCATAATTATCATTTATGAACATTACTCAAATTCCCTCTTCGCAAAATACAAAGAAAAGAAAGTCATGAACTTTAAAATAAGGCAGATATTCCCACAACAAAGCAAAAAAAGAAAGGCATAGATCTTGCAGCTTCGCACTATCAATAAAAAGCAAGCTATAGATCTTGCTACTAGGAAAACCTAGCTCAAATATAGCGACAAAAGCAAGAAATGGATCTTGCGGCTTCGTACAATAAAGAAACCAATATATCTTGGAGCTTTGCACAATAAATCAAGCAATAGATCTTACTACGTGGAAGATATGCCTACGATACAGTAACTAAAGAAAGCTATAGAACATGCGGCTTCCTACAACAAAGCAAGCAATAGATCTTGTTACATGGAAGATATGCCTACAATACAACGACTAAGGCTAGCTTTAGATCTTGCGGCTTCGTGATAAACATAGTTACAATACTCAAACATAAGAGACAGATATATGAGAAAGAAATCTTATGAAGAAAAGAGATCTACGCAACCTAGAGCATTCAAAAGTGCAAAGACATGAAACAAAATGACAACCACACACTAGTGGAGAGGCATCTACTGAAGGAAACATTGGAAGGCAGTATTAAAAAATCTACCAAAAACTAACTTCCAGAGGAGTTTCCTAGCTCAGAAACTTGTGGTCGTACCCTAGGTGGTATTTTGAAGGAGGTTTTTTTTAAGATTTTACGGCAGTTTTGTAATAACTGCCTTTAAATGTGGCCAATGGAAAACGGTTGAGGTCAGAACCGCCTTCAAATGCCTCAGTTTAAAGGTGGTAAGTCATAACCGCCTTTAAATATACAGGTTTCGGAGTATGAACGACAGCAAATCCAAACTCGAAAACCATATTTTCCCTGGTACTAATGAGAAGATGTTAATTCTGGACACATAATTTTGTCTGATCTTGTTTCCGAGTTTGAAACCTAGTCGACGTGCCTTACTATTTCTAATCATCAGTTTCGAGTTTGGTAACTGCAGTAGTGTATAAAAAAATATGCTCCCTTCTCATTTAATACCCATGTTCCCAAAATTGTGAAGGGTTTGCTCCCCTTTTCTTGTCCATTGAGGAAGAGGTGATTTCATACTCCATTGGAAGAGGTTAGTCATGTATTTCAAACTATTTTCTTAGTCTTGCAAATATTAGCTAGGGTTGTGATGATTTCAATAATATATGGGATTGATAGTTTTCAAATGAATGGTCATGGATTGCATTGTAATTGACTTGTAGGAAAACGGATTGAGATGAACTCATTGGTAATGATCTTACAAAATTGCCAGAGTACATGCCCTTGATAGAATCATTTATTTCTGTTGTGTTTGAAGATGTTTCTAAAAAAGGTGAGGTACGAGCACGATGTCCGTGTAAGGATTATAGAAATGATACTTATTTAGGGAGAAATAAGATGTGGGAGAATCTCATGAGGAGGGGTTTTAAAACTTCCTACACTTGTTGGGTGTGGCATGGGGAATTAATTGAGGATCCCTCCAAAACTATTGAAGTGGAGAACATGAAAGTGGGAGATGAATTATATGGAAATGTTGAGTTTGATGAAATAGTGGAAGATATTGCAAGGGAGTTCAAAGGGAAACCTGTCGTTGCAGGCACTGAATAATAACAAAGGGACTCCCTTTTACAAAGGTTCTAAACACTCGGTTTTGAGTACGACATTGCAAGTAATGAATTTGATAGCAAAATTTGGTTGGACTGATAAATTGTTGACTGAGGCTCTCAAGTTTTTTAGGGATTCTTCCGGAAGGCAATGTGTTGCCTGGTAGGTCGTAAGCTACGAAAACATTTCTATGCCTCATGGGATTGGAACTATAGAAATTTCATGCATGTCCAAACAATTTTATGTTGTATAGGGGGGAATTAGACAAAGATCAAGACATTTTTTAGGTTTGCTATGAGTCTCAATACAAGTTGAAGAAGGGGGGAATTGTTGTAGGTGCTGAAGTTGTGTCTCAGCAAAAGAAAAAGACACCGGGAAAAGTGTTATGTTATCTCCCTATCATTTCCTATTTTGAGAAGTTGCAATGGAAGACAGTTGATGCCATGTACCCTGACATTGGCAAAGATCCCGACCATTTGAGGTTAGGGTTGTGTGCAGACGGTGTGAATCCATTTTGTGATATGAGCAGTATACATAGCAGTTGGCTGGTTATGTTGGTAAATTAAAACATCCATCTTGTTTGACCATGAAGCGCAAGTATGTTATGTTTTCTTTGATGATATCAGGGCCGAACCAGCTGGGTAACGATATTGATGTGTATCTTTCTCCTCTAGTGGAGGATCTGTTGACTTTGTTCAAAGATTGTGTTCGAATGTATGATGGTCTGGTAAAATATTTCTTCACTTTGAAAACTATGTTATTTTGCACCATTAATGACTTCCCGGCATATGGAAATTTGTTTGGATATTCTATAAAAGGGCACTTAGCTTTTCCCATTTGTGATAGGGATACTGACTTTTGTCAACTGAAATATGGTTGTAAAGCAGTTTATTAGGGACATCGGAGGTTTCTTCTGTAGGGACACCCATGGCTCTCGGAAAAGAAATGGTTGAATGGGAAAGTGGAGGATAGAGGACCTTTGGCTCCACTAAATGGTACATAGGTTTTTGATAATGTGAAGAACTTGCCCAATGACATTGGGAAGAACAAAAGAAAATCTATCGTTTATGGTCCTTGGAAGAAATGCTCTATTTTTTTCAATCTCCCGTATTGGAAGAATTTAGATGTTGGACATAGTTTGGATGTAATGCACATTGAGAAGAATGTTTGTGATTCATTGATTGAGACATTGTTGGATACCCCTTGGAAAACAAAGGATGGGCTGAAAGCTAGGCCTGACTTAGTTGAGATGGGAATTCGAAAGAATCTAGGGCCCATCAAGGAAGGGGAAAATTGTTATTTGCCCCCTACATGCTTTTCTATGTCGCTGTCAGAGAAGAAATCTTTCTGTGATACATTGAGTAGTGTGAAGGTTGCATGTGTATATTGGTCTAACATTAGCACTTGTCAGTTGAAGAGTTGAAGTTGGTTGGGTTGAAGCCACACGATTGTCATAACCTTATGCAGGAATTGAATGTCATTGTGATCTGAGCTTCACTCTCATTCCATGTGAGATTGTGCATTATGAAGCTATGTTTGTTTCTAAATTAATTTGTCACAAGAGTATAAGTATTTCAAAGTTGGATAGGTTGCAAGTAATGATTGTTGAAGTTTTATATCATATGGAAATGTATTTCCTGCCCTCTTTCTTTAACATTATGGTCCACTTATGTGTTCATTTGGTTCAGGAGATAAAGCTTTGTGGTCCAGTTTTTTTTTGAGATAGATGTACCCCTTTGAGAGATACATGAAAATTTTCAAGCTTTTTGTGAAAATTTGGTACAGTCCAGATGCTAGTATTGTGCAGCGATACGTGACAGAAGAGGCCATCAATTATTTAATTGACTATATGAAGCAAGTTGACTCCGTCACGGTTCCATCGGGTAGACATGATGGGAGGTTAGAGGGTGTAAGGGTGAGACATGGGGAAATTGTTTAGTCCTAGTGCTAAAGATTTAGTTACTGTTCATCTTTATGTATTGCGGAACCATGAAGAATCGGTTCCTTACATTGAGGTTCATATGGATGTCATACGAGTTATGCACCCACATTTTAATGAGGCTCAAGTCCTCGAACTGCATACTGGAACATTTGTGAACCATTTTAATGATGTCATATGAGGCACGTAGACCATTGGGAACCATTTTTTCCTACGTCGGTTACTACATTAACTGTTCACTTTTGGTACTAAAGCAAATGATTAAAAGAGTGTGTCTCAAAACAGTGGTGTGTCACTCGTCTCTGAAGCATTGTATGTAGGAGGTGCAAGTGTAAAGAATCCAATGTATGCTCAAAGGTGTTAATTTGGCACGATCTCTAAGATTTGGGAGCTAGACTATGTCACCACGAGGGTCCCTGCATTTAAATGTAAGTGGGTGGATATTATCAAGGGTCAGCGCATCGACAATTTGGGTTTCACCCTTGTTGACAGAAATGAGGTGGACTGGAAGGACGATCCATTCATTCTGGCATCTCAGGTGAATCTGGTTTTCTATGTTAGGGATCCTGTACATTCTAGGTGGGATGTTGTTGTTGAAGGAAAACAAGCTTTTTTGTAGAGAATAAATTAGAGGAGATCACTGGATTCGGACATCATACCTTGAGTGGTGGATGGAAAGATGGTATTTTCTTTCAGGAGGATGACACTAGTCTTCATGGTTTTCTTGGCCTCAATTACCATGATGAGGGTATGTGGGTTGATGCTAGAGGGAAGGTTAACCGTAGAAGAAAAAAAATCAAAAAAAGGGGTGAGGAAAAGGAAGCATAAGTGATTAATGGTACATCCTTGAGGTTTGTTATCTAACTTGTTGTGTTTGGTATCACTATTTGGGTTTTTCGTAATAGAATATTAATGCTTGATTTGAAGTCACTAGTTTCATTTATCACTAGATGGTTTAATTAGTAGTGAAAACAAGATGATAGTAGAATATAACAAATCCTAAGTCAAAATAAAAGTTGTAGTGATAACATGTAAATAATCCTAGCATAACGTAGATCAATGAAACTAGTCACTCTTCTTCATTTTCAACGGTGGCCGTTGAAGCGTCACAGTAGGTGTTGCTCGTAAGCTCTCTGTGACTTCTCCAAGAATTTGATCTTTGACTTCATTGCGCATAGTTCTTTACACATCCACTTGTAACAATCTTTGAAACCCTTTAGATAAGCTTTTTCGGTACCTTCAATATAAAAAATAAAATTATAATCAAAAGAATAAATCACTTTGGAAAAAATATATTTTAGTTATCTAAATTCACTAACCTTCCGCATTTTGTGGCATTTCCTTCACTCATGGCCTTTTTTTAGGCTCTGAAGCTTCCTCAGCCTTTTTAAACCACTTCCGGTCAATCAAGACCCAAAACTTCTTCTCGGAGTATGCTTTGTCAAAATACTTCGGCTCCTTCTTCTCCCCACAAATGACCAACCCCTCGACATTCTTCAAAATTAGTGTGATCAAATGGCCAAATAGGAGGCCTTTCATCAACTTCTCTTATGTAGCAATAGCTTAAAAATTTCTTCCCTGGGATTAATTCCCCTACCCTCAATGATATAATAAAATAGATTGAGCATTGGATAGTTAGGCTCGGTTACATGTCCTCCTGAGGGAACGAGAGTTCTGGCAATAATCTCATATATGATACGATGATCAACTGGCAAGACTTCTAGATCAAAAGTTTCTATCCTACCTAAACCCCTACTATCACATCCAAATATCTCAAACTACATTCCACAAATTCAACATATGGGGCTCACTATTTAACGGCCACTTCTTCCTAAGGTAACAATCATCCAAAAGGCCATCAGTATCTTCCGAATAAACTAGTCCGGGATGAGGTAAGGGCAATCCAACAACTTATTGATATCCCGTTGACTAATTGGAATGTCTATCCCACCAACCCTTGTTCCATAGTCCCCATTACCAAATCCATGTAAATTAGCGTAAAATTGACAAGTTAGGTAAAAAAAGTGCTCTCATTACAGCATAGCAACCTCTCGACATGTTGTTCACTAAATTTAGACATAGGGTTGACCAAACTGATAGCATGACATTGAATAAAATTAATCAAGTAGCAATCTAAAATCCTCTCATGGTCACGTGATTCTTTGTATTGTTTTTAAAAAAAAGTAGAAACGAACCTTGAATCCAATGTGTTGATGGTGGATCTAGACCTAGGGTTTTTGCTCTGGGAAGGTCCTCCTCTAGCCATTGAACCAAATTTTTGGGTTGGATGATTGATTTGGGGGGTGAGTTGAGTTTTTTAGTTCACAACTGTGACCTAGGGTTGGAATTTGGGGGTGGATTGTGGAGAATGCAAGATCGATCTAGTTATTTTAAAATATGGTAAGAGTTTCCAAGTTTGGAAACTCCGAATCGTCCCTTCTTGATATGGGTTAGAGGTGTTTATGAGTTTGGAACATTTTAATGTCCATTTTTTGGCTCATCAGTCAATTCCAGTAGCGGTCTAGATAATACACACGAGCTCAGAAACTTAGTTTCCGAGCTTGGAAACTGGGTCAGGCCTTATGCTTTACTAGACCCCTAAACTTTACAATCTCAGAAAGTGGGTTGGGCCTTATGGTCAACTAGACACCTAAAATTTATGAGTTTGGAATAGCGTATGTCCTATATCTGTGAAGGGAAGAGCTAATTCTACGTTTGGAATTAGCTCTGGACTAATGGTCATCTTCCAAAATGTTTGGAAGTCATGTCTTTTTTGATTCAACTCAATACATATGGATAATACTCGCTCATCATACTTTCACAGTACATAGGTGGACAATTAAAACATTAGTGACATATCATTAGCGTTAAATCAAATAATTAAACACTAAGGCAAAATCCAATTCCAAATAATAAAAGCCAAAATCTGAATCTACCCCCATAGACTATGATTGTCAATCATTAACCATCGTATTACACTTCTTTGAAAATGTCTTCAATTTCTTAGTTTGTCTCTTGATTTGGGTCATCGGTACTACTCCCCACATGTCTTATCCATGTTCACCTTCCTCCTCGGCACTGGTCTCTGACAAAATAGGATCGAAGGTTGTGCCATCTTAATCGTTGCTCAGTTCAAGGTGAAATCCTTGGGATTTTATGAACGCCACATGCTAGGAGTGGGCCCTGCTCAACATATCGTGTGTCTCGGTCACGTCGGCACGCAAGCAATCGAAATACTTCTTTAGCCTTGCCTTTTAATCGGTCTATGAACTTGTCAATGTACATGAATTATAAAACAGGAATATATTTACATTGTCATAAATTTCTTGGAAAATGAAATGTTACACTATATCTTACGGGATCTAGATGCCTCGGCTCTATCTAGTTCCGCCTCGCGAGCTCGCTTGGGATTCTTTTCCTGTTGACCGGGAATTACTTTCAGCTCTCATTTACCACTGTAGATGTCAAAATGGAGTTGTTTGTGTAGGAACCAAGCTTCATCGTAGTAGTAAATGGCGAAGGGCATGTCAACTACTGGCACTCCCACCTTCTTCAACATCACGGAGATTAATCCACCGTAGGGTTAATTATTTTTCTTTGTGTGAGCTGCCTTAAGCATGAACGACATGATAATGTAGCCGGGGTTGATTTTAACCCCTCCATGACATAGCAAAAAACCATCGAATTACCAATCGTAACTCACAAGTATGACCAGTTGTTGGCAAAACATTGAGGCAAATCCACTCGTAGATGAGTCGTTACTCAACGGTCAATATGCTAATGTTATAGGACTCGGCCTTTCCCGCATCAATACTCGATCTCTTAAAATATTAATACTCCATGTCCATGGGACACGGGGGAGTTTCCTCACTTACCCCCGGTCAACAATGAGTATGTTAGATCTCTAGAGGACCACAAGGGTCATCGGGTCTCATTTTTTTGGGGGTCATGTATGGCCATTCATTTATGGGATACTTAGACACAATAAAATCCTTCTTATCAACACGAGTTAATTCCCAATTTTTGTGACTTTGTCCAAAATTTGCATAAAATTATATCACCTCATCCACATGAACGGGTTCACCAATGCAAAGCAACTTCTCTAGATGTTGAATTCTAAAACGGGCTAGCAAATAATCTACTCCTTTTTTTTAAATTAAAACCATCCGGAGATGGGAGGGAATATATTAGGCTCCCCAAACCAAATAGAAATAAGCCAGAAGGCCCACTTGAGGGAAATCTTTACAAAAGATCATCCATTTGATGATCCAAGGGCCAAAAAAAGCCCTTGAAGCAATAAAGCACTTGCTTCCAAAAGCGGAGTTTCCACCTATTCTAAACTAAAGAAGAAATGTAGTGGGCTAAACGAGGTGTAACTTATTTTCTATCCGACTGAAATACCACGAACAGGACAGTGAATTGAAAAATCAAAACCCTTATTTGTCAATGATTTGCAGCCGAATAGAAAAAAAAATATACCACCTGAGTATCCGAGGATTGTTGCAATCAGTGGAGAATCATCCCTGACGTCCATGCAATCCTTTCTCGAGCATCATCTCTGGAAATTTGGTGTTGCTTGCAATCATCATTGACATCAGCTGAGGATATCAGCTGGGAAGAAGAAAAAGGCATCACAGCAACAGGCCTGCAAAGAAGAGAAGAGAGAACAGCAGTTTCCATTCTAGCCAAGAAGGGAAAATATATGATTTACTAGTGGATGCACTATAGCAAAATGAGATCACAGCAAACTTGTAGACCTAAACCTGGGCGAAACAAAGAAACTAGATGTTTGTACCGCCCAAAGGGGAACCAATTCACACCCCAGGAAAACCATTTTTGTCAAGTAGTAAAAGACCCCTAAGAAATGGTGGAACAATATCAATATGTAAATCTCCCTGCAAATTATTTTCCATAGCAAATTTTGCCAAGAAATCAGCAGCAGTGTTAGCTTCCCTGGGAGTGTGTTGGATTGGATTCACTATATATCCTAGGTTTAGTTTGCTACATATAGAGAAAACTCTCCACGGGCAGCACATTGGATATTGAATTCCTTTAATAGCTAATAAACAGTCAAACTCAATCACACAACAGTGAAGATCCAGATCTGAGCACAATTGATATCCAGCATGTAAAGGAGAAGCAGATTGAAAATTGTTAACTCTCATTTTAATCACCTCTCCCTTCCAATTCCTCACTATAACTGCAGATGAGGAATGGCCACCAATTTTCCATGTAGCATCTGTATTTATTTTGAAACCAATTAGTGGTTTTTCCCAACTGACCACAGTTATCAATTTTTTTCTTTTTTGGGAGGATTTTTGGTATGATTCTAGCTTGTATCAAGTCCTTATGCTTGTCAATATTACCTTTCAATTGATAAGCTGAGAAAATTAGGTATATCAGTTCTTTGACATTCTGAAAACATGCATCAATTGAGAAGGATATGTTGTCAAAGATGATTTTATTTCTGTGAATCCAGAGAGACCATGTTGTAACTGTTAGGGCAGCCGTAAACAAGTTGGACATTATCTTTGAATCAGCCCTGAAGGAGAGAAAGAATTCTGCTCTGTTCCTGAAGCTTCCAAAAACTGGTTGTTGAAAGTGTAATAGATTATTAACTCTAAGCCAAATAGAAATTGAAGAAGGGCAGGAGTTAAAGAAATGATCCAGAGAATCTGAATGGTTCATGCATAGAGGACACTTAGAGGCTAAAGAGAAACCAAGCTTACACAAGATATTATCAAATGGAAGAATTCCATTTAGAGCTCTCCAGATAAGAACAGACATCTTTGTAGGAATGAAAGGGGACCATACCTTGTGTAGGTGTCTGATGGTTGTTCTTTTTTGTCTGAATAATTTGTATACAGAGCTGATGGAGAAATCCCCGTCCAATGCAGGAGTCCAGACAAGCCTCTCAGCATGAGAGTTATCCAGTTTGACTTCCTGCAAGAAATGAATAGTATTGGTAGCCAGGTGAGGCTCCAGATTTGGAAGGTAAGAAACTTTGTTAAAAATGAATGACCTTAGAGAGATATCCGGAAATGGGATATCTATCTCCTGGGGCCATTCATAACACAAAGCTCCATCACCTGTCCAGTTAGCATTCCAGAATGAACATTCACCTATACCATAAATAACTCTAGTGAGACTATTAGCCTTAGCAGTGATCTTGCAGATCCTATTCCATGTGTGTGATTTTTTGTAAGATGCAGGGAGTGACCACAAATACTCAGAACAGTGAGTGTTATTTATTTGCAGTTTCCACCATAGTTTACAAGAGAAGGCATCTACAATAGCATTTAGGTCTCTAAAGCCTATACCATTCTCCTCTACAGGTAGACTCATTTTTTTCCAGGATCTCCATTTTTTCCTTTCTGTGTTATCACAATTCCCCCAGAAAAGGCCAGAAGCTAGTTTTTCCATTTTTCTTAAGACTAACTTTGGAGGACTTAAAACTGCAAACATGTGTGTGGGAATTGAAAGAAAGCAATGGTTAATCAGAATGATCTTACCTGCAGTGCTTAGCCATCTGTTCTTCCAATTGTTAATGGATTTCTCCATTCTTTCCAAGATAGGATGGTAATGAATCTGTAAATTACGACCTGGAAAGATAGGGACCCCTAGATACTTAAAAGGAAAAGTGCCTTTCACCATACCTAAAATCCTACGCACAGTTTGAACCCTTGCCACAGAGGTGTTTGGAGCAACAAAGAACTCAGATTTGGTAAACTTTACCTTTTGACCTGATGTTTGCTCATATGCTTTCAAAAAGCTTTTAAACCTTTTTAAGTTTTTGTGGTTAGCATTCAGAAAAACAGCCGTATCATCAGCATACATGAGGTGGGCAAACAAAAGTATTGCAGATATCCTATACTGAACAATTTTTTTAAACCTCGGGAGAAAGCTTCAGACAGAATATTGTACAGGAAAGGAGAAAGTGGATCACCCTGTTTAATACCTCTAGTAGAGGCAAAGAAGCCTTAAGTAATTCCATTAATTAAAACTGAAAAGTGAGCTGCAGCTATATTATGCATAATACGATGCACAAATTTACCATGAAAACCAAATTGAAAGAGGATTGAGTTAAGGAAAGACCATGAGACCCTATCACAAGCCTTTTGCATGTCTAATTTAACTATGAGATTTGAAACCTTAGATTTTCTAGAAAGAATTATGGACATCTCTTGCATTAAGATAACGTTATCGGATATATCCCTGCCTTTTATAAATGCACTCTGTTCAGGGGATATGAGTAAAGTCATTAGAGGTTTAATCCTTTCCATTATCATCTTAGAGAAAACTTTATTCACAAAGTTTGATAGGCTTATGGGTCTGAAGTCTGAAAAGGTGATTGGAATTGGTTTTTTGGGGATTAAAGTAAGCCAAGTGCTAGAGATGGCCTTAGGAATATTACCACTGTTTAGGAATTCATTGGTAGCATCAAGGAGGTCTCCCTTAATAGTGTCCCAGAAAGTAGTGTAAAAGGCACCAGAATAACCATCAGGTCCTGGAGCACTAGATTTATTTAGGTCAAATACTGCAAATTTGAGTTCCTGTATGTTAAAGGGTGACAGAAGAATGTGATTTTGTTGATCAGTGATCACTTTAGGAATTTCTTTGAGGAAGTGATGTAGATAAGATCCCATTTTTTTGGGGGGCCTCTTCATTAAGTAATTCCCTGTAAAATCTCACACCTTCTTCTTTAATCAATTGTGGTTCTGAAATCCAATTACCACTACCATCCTTGATTTTACTGATTCTAGATCTTGCTCTCCTTTCCCTAATGGAGTGATGAAAGTAACTAGTGTTTGCATCCCCATATTTAAACCAATTTAAACTAGCCTTTTGCTTCAAGTAGATATTTTTTTCTTTTTGAGCTCTCATAAGAAAATCTTTTGATTTAATCAGCTCAGCTAGGATCAATTCATCTTGTGTTTGCTGGAATGAGATTTCCAGTTCATTAACTGTATTTTCAGATTGTAGCAAATTCTGATTGACATTACCAAAGTGTAATTTATTCCATTATTTGATTTCCATCTTTAGCCTCTTTAATTTAAAAACTAACCTATGCATCCCACTGAATGGAGAAACTAATTCCCAGTTTGAGACAACTAGAGCCTAAAATTCCTGTCTATTTGACCACATTTCTTGGTATCTAAAAGGCCTAGGGACTTGTTCTTCGGCTGATTGAACAGATAAAAATGAAGGGGAATGGTCCGAAGTCATTCTATTTAGCACATGAATGGAGCTATTAGGAAATAGGTCCAACCAATCTAAGGTAGCAATACCCCTATCTAGCCTCTGAAACATTAAGTCCTTACATTTATCCCGATATCTATTATTGCTCTAGGTGAAGGAGTTTCCTACTGTAGGGATATCATGCAGGTCCATATTGTTTATATATTCATTAAACTGTTTCATGCTTTTTTTTGTGTTGATTTCCTTCCTTTATATTTAGATACAGATGCAACAGTATTAAAATCTCCAATATATATGGATGGATCATGTGTTGTAGTCTGTAAATCATTCCATAATGCCTCCCTCATTTGTCTATGTACACTAGCATATATGAAAAAACAATTCCAACTAACAGAGGAGGCAGTATCTGATATTTTAACTTGTAAAAATTGATTTGTCTCCCTTAAGTTTGTTATACTGAAGACATGATTCCATAAGATCCAAATTTTAGCACATTGAGCAGGAAGAGTATATTTGTATCCAAGGTTATGCATCAAAGCATTTAATTTCTGTTTATCATGCCAGGGTTCTATTAAACATAGAATGTCAATCTTATGCTTAAATTTTAAAGCCTTTAGTCTATCTAGAGATGTTCCAAAACCTCTAACATTCCAGACTAATATGTTCCCTATTTTGGTGTGTATTATCATTTAAAAACTGAAGGGGTTGCTTTTTGTGAAGATCTTAGGTTTCTAATTGTCTTGGCAGAATTCTTACCTTTGTTGCCAGACTTGCCACTACTATTCTCAATATTAACCGAAGTAGAAATCTGTTCAGGATTACTTACCTTGATCTGACAGGCATGCTCCACATTTGAAATCAGTTCAGATGATTCAGTAGCCTGATCTCCTTCATTGACCACTGGGATGGTAATTTGCTCTGTGGAACATGTTTGTGCATGCTCAAGAATAGACAAAGGAGCTGTTATAGTTGTTAAAATGTCATCAGAAGTAGAGTGCACTGAAACTTCCTGTGATTCCAAAGATTCATGATAAATCTCAACCACTTCACCTCCTGATCATCCTGTAAATCATCTAGGGTTTGAAAAGCATTTGATATTTTGATTGTATTATTTTTAGTTACATCTTCCCGAATAGGAGAAAGTTCAGAAAGTTGATTCTTTTTTCTCCAGAAAGTTGATTCTTTTTTCTCCAGAAAGATGTGGTTATTGGTTTAGAAATGTCATCCAGAGAGTAGAAAGGAGCATTTCTTTTCTTATGACTAACATTATAAGAGTTGAGGTTATTTTCATGTTGAAACCCTGTAGTCACTTTTTGAGTTTGAAAATCTTTCTCTTTTTGTGAGACAGATAGAGTTGAGGATCCCTCTATGATTTTTCTTTCTTTTGGAGGGGATTCTAAGCCTGTCTGAGTGTCAACATGTACTGGATATTTACTCTCCTTATGCTCATTGACTTCAGTTTTGTTAGTATTCTTTTTTCTCAACTCTGGATGCAGGAAATTACAATTAGTCTGACTGTGACCTATTATCCTACAATGAGAGTAGTATGTTGGCAAGTCATCATATTCAATAGGATATTCCGCTACCTTGTTACCAATTCCTACCACAATAGTAGGAGGGAGCTGGGATAATAGATCAATCTCGACACATACTTTGATGGCAGAGGGTCTAGTTAAGGCTTTTGTGGCTGCATCCATCTTAAGGTATCTACCTATCTGGCTGCTAATACCAATAATTGCAGAAGTATTGTAAAAATGAATAGGTAGTTTGTGTACTGTTACCCAAGCAGGAACAATGGAAGATTCCGTGGTTGGTGAGAAGTCCGGAGACCACTTCGGAACCTTCATAGTCGATCCTTGAATCATCCATTGGCCTTTCATCCAACATCTTTGATAGTTCTCGCTTTCCTGAAAATGGATAAGAACATGGCGATAATCAATGGAACCTAATTGAAATTTTGATTTGAAACCGATTGATTTGAAAGCCAACTGTAGAGTATCCATAGGGGGTTTCCCTCGATTAAACTTTCCGACGAGGGCCTTTTGATAGTGCGAGGCTACAAGATCGCCTTCCTTCGAGGGGAGGATGTAGGCTATCTTGCCCTTAAATTCCGTGATAGGATGCAAATTTGGAGTATCGGGAAGTGAAGATAGAAGCGGGGAGTGTTTTGTGTTGAGAGCTTGAAGAAAGCTTTTGTGAATGGGAAGCGTAGGATCAGGAGGTGGGATTGGCGTCCGAGACGCCATGATCGGCAACCAATGACAGTAAATAGGAGCAGTAAATAAGACCGTTGTTAGTGAAATTTGGGATGAGGAAGAAGAACAGCGTTGTTAGTGTGTGAATCGCACGTAGGAACAGTGTTCAGACCGTTGTGAGTCAGTTTTCAAATAATCTACTCCTAAATAACCAATCTTGGAAGCATCAAAATCCTTTGAATTTATCACTTTTCTCTTCGAAAAAGCTACATACCTCGCCTCGGCCTCTTCATTGAACAATTTTGGGGTTTGACCCACCTCCCTTATCGGGCGATTACTCCTATCACTCGCAAGTGACTTGCTAGCCTTGCTCTTCTTGGTCATTTTTTGAAATTTGGGGATTTGGTGGTTGGGTTAGGAATTTGATTTTGGGAATTTAGGGTAATGGAAGAGGAGGAGTTTGGATTGCAGATTTTTGGGGTTTAGATCCATTATCCATTTTGTTTATATATATTAAACCTATTTCCGAACTCATAAATGGTTTTTCCCTCTAATTACGAAGAACAGAGGTAATTTTGATCCTGGAAATGACCCTAACAGGGTTTCTGGGTTTGAAAACTCTTTTAAACGCAAAAAATAATGCTTCAAAAGGGTTTCCATCGGGCATTTACTGCCCATTTGAAAACCCCCTCCCTTTCCCACCATTTTTCCCATCCCCTAAGCTCTCAACCACCACATCTCAATTCTACCTCATTATCACTTCAAGATTTCATCTTCTTCAACTACAAGGTAGGGTTTCATCATGTCTTTCACATAAACCCTCTATTGTGCTATTTTCTAAACTCATAGTTTTCATATGGCTACGGTTTGTCAAAGATTGCATGTAAATCAAGCTACAAAGTAGTCACCATGATAATCTTTGATTGAGGAGAAGGTTAGTCATTGTTTAAAGTGAAAATCTAGGGTTCACTTTATAGAGACCCAAAAACCAAGGGTTTCCATGAAGTATTTCAATTATTAATTACATATGTTAATCTCGTTCAATTGATTAGAATTTTAGTGTTTATTGTATGGCTTTTAAGTATTAGCTTTGTGTTAAGTAATCAAAGCATGGTGGGTTTATTTGTGAAATGTATTATATATTTCATATGACTAGGGTAAATGTATTCAATATTTTATTTAGTGATGTTTCGGGATATGTAGCTACTTCTTTAATGGCTAAGTAAATTTATGGTTCATTTGTTAATGTAGCGTAAGAAATGGCGTCTAGCAAAAGGACTCGTGATCAAGTACCACTAATAAGAAATGAACATCCATCAACAACAAACGATGGTATGGATGAGGATGAGGAGGACGGATCCGAGGATGTAGGAATACCCCAAAATCATGGTAGAACCTTAGAATGTAGAATGGCTAGGAAAGAGTTAACCTTGTTTGTTTTCAATAAGTCAGCATTTGTGTGTCGGCCCAACATGCTAAATGGTCTAGTTGGGTAGCAAAGTTGGGTAGAACAAGGGTGGACATCAAATATGATACTTGGCATAAAGTCCCCAAAGTATACAAAGCCACTTTATGGATGGATTGCAAGGTAAAATTTAGTGAATTGTTATTTCCTCTAATGTTTTCCTTGATTGACAATGTATTGTTGTGATTGAACCCATAGATTTCAAAATCTTCATAGAGACCATTTGATATTGAATCACTGGAAATGGAGGATTTGAGAAGGAAGGCTATGTTGATGATGTCTAAGAGTTGGTGTCTTTTTTTTTTTTATTAAACCATCCATAGATGGGGGAAATTGTATTGGCTTCATCCTACTCTCTGTTTAAATGTTTCTTTTTCTAAGAGTTGGTGTCAACATAAATACACACTATCTAGGGACTACATTTTTAGTGAAAAGAGAGGAGATCGCTCGTGGAAAACTTACAATAACATTCAACCCGATAGTTGGGAGATCTACAAGGGGAGAGCATTGGAGAATAATTAAAATGTCAGTAAACCTCAATTTATTTGAAATTATTAATTATTTTAGATAAACATGTGTCTATAGTGATAATTCAAGTCTAACATCCTAACTTAGGGAACGAGAGAAGAAAAATGACAAATGGTGGGGAAGAATAAAATTCCTCACCAATTGAGCCACGAGGATTATGACAAGGCGGCACTGGACCTTATGAAATAACATTTTGAAGAAGGTGTCCAAATTGCAATAGAGGGTGGGATAACGGAAGGTAAGGCTAGGGTAACTGTGCAACCAATCAACACGGATGACATTGAGAGGCATGATTTA
This sequence comes from Rubia yunnanensis, assembly GCA_037428765.1. Lineage (NCBI taxonomy): Eukaryota > Viridiplantae > Streptophyta > Magnoliopsida > Gentianales > Rubiaceae > Rubia > Rubia yunnanensis. The sequence goes on from CM075066.1 coordinate 17,284,203, forward strand.
TTCCTCAGGGGCCAGCAAAACAAAGATGGAGAGTATGTCAAACCTAAAGAAAAATTGATTGCCGAAAGAATTGTAAGTACAAATTATAGCGAATATATCATTTGACACATGTTTTTTGTAAACATGGATTATTAATTACGTTCTACCATTTTTAGGAAAAAATGAAGAATGATTAATTGCAAGGGAACTTCATTCCAACTTATAAGCATGACATCCTTTGCAAAGCAATCGAAAAACCTGACCACCCGGGCTGTCCTAGGGTAGTGGGATTGTTCGTGAGTCAACGGGAGGCTTTTTCCATTGAAAGGTCCAACGATGGTTTTGAACCCTCAAGAGTCCACATCCAACAAAAAACCATTCTTCAAGACAAACGAATTGAGTAGCAAGACATCCTCATTAGTAGGTTGATCCAACATCCCGGGCTTGTTATTTTGGGCAACTTAGATGACCTGACACCTGATCGAACGCCTAAATCGAGAAGCCATTGTGAGAACTCCAAGAATCGAGCAGTAATTGTTCAAATCGGACAACTTGGACACTGCATTACAAGCAATTGAAATATATATATATATACTTATTGTATTCGTTAGATATTTTGTTAACAATTATAGTAATTTGTATATCAACATATATTTTTGTGGGAATGTAGAAATAACGACTATGTAAGCTGTATATCGACCAAGGCATAGATGGTAAACCACTCTACGTAGCCAATAGAATTCTGCATGACTTGATGAAACACCATCACTCTACCTATTGGTGAGGTATTTCTAGGGTTTTGTTAGAGGAACCATTGGTGATGGGGGCCCCGTTTCCATGTGCTGGTGGAGAATACAAGAAGGTTGGTCCTGCACGGGGAATGTTCCTAATATGGCCACATTGACATATTTATGCCGATCCCATAACAGATAAACATTCGAAGGAAACACAGGAAGCATCACCAAAACAAGTGAAAACAACACCAAGACCCATCAAACCACCACCTAAATTGGTCCAAACAACAACCATAAAGCTCAGGGGGGCCAAGTGTAAGAGCACAAGCCCTTCGACAATCACCACACTTCATTAAGGACATATTTAATTGGCTTCAATCGTATGATAGAAACTCAACTTACTCAATCTTGGAGAATGAATGTGTACTTGGACACAAATGGGATATAATTGCGATGTGGAGTGATTTTTAAGATCTGTGGATATATGAGCAAGTCAATCAAACATTCATGTCCATCTACGCCTTGTGAGTTATTTCTATAAATTTTAGTTTATCTGCATATACTAAATTAAAACTTCATAGGTACTAAAGAAAAATGAAATTTCATAGGTACCTATTCTTTACACATAAACAAAACAAGAAATGGATTGGATACATGTTCCCGGTGTCGATTCAAGAAATTGGTTGTAAAAAACAAAAGAGGGTCAACTATATCCGTAAGAGCCTAGGGCAGAAGGATAAGAAGCTATTTATTGCACCATACATAGAAAGGCTATATATATACTACATTTTTGTTGTATTAAACGGTTACACAGATCACTCATTCCGTGCATAATTTAAATATTTGTATTTAGGGACCATTGGAGATTAATTTTGATTGTCCCCGCCCCAAACCGGGTTTATTGCATAGATCCCCTGCACTTCCAACCTCCAGATGCAATTATTGAGATTTTGGAATTGCCTATGAAAGACGATACTGACCACAGTAGAAATTATTTTGAGGTGGTCGAAGTCAAGGTGGGCTATGATCATTGTTTATTCAGTTTATAGTACTTAATTATGTATTATAAGAATTTAATAAAGCAATTTGTTTTTATTTTAACCAGTTCAAAAAATAAGCGTAGACTTGGGAGTACGGCTACTATGTCATGCTATACGTGGCTGAGTGCATTCAAGAGGTCAAAGAATACTACTTCCGAATTGACAAGGTGCGCGTACAATTGTTTCTAGAAACCAATTAATAGAACTACGCTTTCTAGTATTTTATACCTAGGTAATGATTGATTTTCATGAAGAAATTGAACCCCTACTCCAATGATGAAATCAATAGTGCGAAGAATTATTTGGCGAGGCATCTAATACTAAATCGATTTGGAACTCTTGGGAATCTGAATAATGCTAAACTAACATGATTAGATAAATAATGAAGCTTAGAAGTATTGGAATAGATTCCTACTATTTTCTATTCCTATTTATAGATTGTTGCAAGGTTAGCTCTATCTATAGATTTTTGTCATCACACAAGATACTATCATGTAATACGTTATATTAGTTGGTGTGGAGTGAGGCCTTTTTTTAGAGCCGGATACATTTGGTAGAAAAATTCAATTACCATATGACCAGATCGGGTTTCCGAACTTGAAAACTTCATTTAATTTTTACATAGTCAAGATGATATTTTCCTATCACAAAAATAATACCCACAAATATATTTTCGAGTTCGTAAACAATATTTCATTAACACAAATTGTAGCAATGGATTAACAGAATAAGGACAGAATGTACGCATGAGCTCGAAAGTGTGCAAGTCAATGAAAAAGAGCCGATTACATAGTTTTCGATTTTGGAAAGTATGTCTTTCCAAACTTGGAAAAAGGTTCCTCGGTCTGACGGTTGTACAAAGTTTCTGATATCGGAAACATATTGAGGCAGTTCCAGCTAGATTTAGAAGGCAATTTTACCGCCTTTGTTGGCATTTTTGTAAAGGTGGTTTTGGAACCGCCTTCTAATGACAAGCAATGGATGGCAGGGCTAGAGAAGGCCCAATGAAAGTGTCTTTATTGGTCCAATAGAACCGCTTTTAATCCCCCTACACTATTGACAACATCCAAAAACCGCAAAAAAATAACATTATTGGAAAAAATCATCACATTTTATCTGCGCCTAGATGCTCGTGATGAACCAGAGGAAGATGAACCCATGCAGCGACGACTGTGCTCAGTTTCGCGATGGAGATGCTCAACCCTACATCAATGTTCTTCAACCTCTCGCTACTCACTAACCATGTGATCATATCTCCATTTCATGTGTAAAAAGGTATAATGGCGTGTTAGACCCCTTCGCTCCATATAACCAAGATACATAACATAATATGCCTTGAAATTGGTTAGAGGGTCAAACTCCCTGCGGTCCAGTTGCATACTCATCACATTGACAGTTTCCTCATATCGCTTCATTTTAGCCCTTAAATTTTGAACTCTGTCCTCTAGGCCATGGATATGCGATCGGAAATCCTTAGAAAAACTAACCCTTTGATCACTGGTTCCCAAAATGAGATCTCCACAGCTACTAGCTCTGTGAGATGAAGAAGGGAGAGCCTAAACTCTATCTTTGTACTCAACACTAGTTTTCTCGAGTTTGTTCACTAACGAATAAAATTGATCGCACTCAGCGCAAAGTTGCTCATTCTCACTTCGCATTTATGTGTTCATAGCAAAATGCTCGTCAAACTTACATTTCCAACCAAGTGCAGAAGAACTTAAAGTGATCACACTCACCCTGCTTTTTCTCCAACTTGAACAAACCATCAATATGAGCACGTTGTTTATCAATGATCAATGTTTTCTGATGGGCCTCGTGAGTCTTGCTTGCATTATAATTCCTAGCATCTTCCTGTTGTCGGAGCATCTTCACCATGTCCACATGTTGACATGGATAAGACCCTTATGCTCGTTGCAAATCCTACGCAAATCACGCACAGCATCCTAGGTGTCTTTCACATCCATGCCCCCATTTAACTTTTATATCGCTAATACCTAAGAGCGTGTATTTCAGACAAATACCTAGAGACAGCGCCCACTCCTGGATGCAAGCAGGGAGATTAAGAGATTGCATGTACATAACAGCATATTAACAATCAAGCAGCCCACAAACAATATCTTTGACAAGTGATTCAACATTGTAACCATCAGGAACAAACTGAGTACAAGGACATTTTGTAGATGCAAATGATGATGCAATGGGAATGGGAAGTTTCCACCTAAGGCATAACGAAAGCAACTCCATATGACAGAAGCAATAAAAAAACAATCTCTTCATATTCTTTAGTGAATGACTGAGAAGCATGAATTAATCCAACATGGCATTTAAAATCAGAGGAAGGAGATCCATAGAGATTGGAAAAATGATCAATATATCCAACAAAATTCAAGACATTTCAAAAACTTATGATCAATCAAAATATTGAAACCCTACATATAAATAGGTATAATAAGAAGTTGAAAAAGATAAATGATAAAACAACAGTGATAATCCTAATCACGCAAATAGTACAAACTTATACCACAATATTGTTTCAAATTACATTTCAAAATCTAAAAAGTTCTAGTACACTAGGAATTAGCTAACTTCAAGGGTGGAGGTAGGTAGAGGTTGGACAACGATGGCAGAGGTTTCCTGGCTTGACGACTGAGCGGAAGCTTTCTGGCTTGGCTCCTGGATGGGGGCTTCAATGCTCGCATTAACCTCACTGGCCACGGTGGCATCATGATTAGGAGTTGGAGTAACAATACGAAATTTAAATGGAACATATTCCAGATTATCCACTTCGCAGCCCTTTAGTTCAGCCGCAAAAGAAAGACAGGGAAGGCTAGCAAAATGCTAGAGCAAAGCATAGGGATGTACCCCATCATCAATCTTTTCAATAAAAGCTTCATTGTGTTTTTCCTTATGCTTATCCATTGTCTCAGTACACATCTTCAGCAAGGGCAGACTTTTCAGCGAACAGGTTGGATTCCACTCACATTAATCCTTCACAGCCTGGCAGTACCCAATAGTGCAAGCATTGTTGGAAACATCCTCAAATAATTTAGTGAAATACTTAGTCTTCCAAAATTGATCTACCAGGATTTAAGGATACTTTGAAGAAGCAGGCTCATGGGTATGCATCTCCTCCAACTCAAAATGAAGCTGGCTCACTTCTGCCTCTACAACCCTAGCACGCTCCAGAGTGGCTTTAAGGGAAGTCTCAAGAGTCGCACATTTTGTTTTCTGTGCCTCATACTCCTCTAGGCGCTCTACATGGGAGAACTAGAAAGCCACTCGCTTGCGATTTGAAGGCTCTCGCCGACCTTACAAAATGATAACACATAGGACAAAGTTAATCAACATTTTACATAGAAAATATCATAGTATAGAAAAAGTCACTAAATTTTAGCCGCGAACTCACCGTAGCCAGTGTATCAGGCAGAGAGAGGTTGGAGAGAATATTTAATATCATTCCTTCTACTAGAGGAATTATGGTTTGCACCAAAGTTTAAGGGCGAGATGCATTGGGACCACTCCTCTATTTCACAAGAGGAAGCGAATGTCCTGAAGGACTTTCACTCATATCCTTCTTGTGTATTTTATCCTTCTGCCCATCAACGGAGCGATTACCACCTGTCTCCCTGCCTCCATAAGACTTACCCTTATTACCAGCGCCTATTTTGTTACCACCCTGCCGGGTGATGTTACTTCTAGTAGCATTATAAGGCTTAACAAAAGTCTCAGCCACCTCCTCATCGTTGCCATCAAAAAGTGATCTGAAAATGTCACCTTAAGATAGATTCATATCTGAAACAAAACGATCATCATATATCCAACGAATGCATACAAAAAATGATTGTTCGCCAACATAAGAGACAATACAGATCAAACACATCATTAAAATAATGAACAGAACACCTTCAGCATTAAAATCAAAATGGCGTAGATGTTACGCATGGGCACGAAGTGTGGCCACAATTTCCATCTCAGCAGTAAAACGGACATTCAAACTATGAAACTTATACTTGAGAACCTTGTAGTTCCAAGAAAGCACAGCCACTTCGGGATTTTGATTTAATTTTATAAAAAAAATATTTGTATGCCATGGAACAACATTTCTAGGGAAACCACTAACAATCTCAACCCTAGCAATCACAGGATAAAAGGTGAATTCATTTACTGTGTTTTTAACTTTTTGCAGATGATAGAAATTGTGAAACAACTCAAGAGAGAACGGTATATCTATTTTCTCACAAACCTTAAGAAACCCCATTATGATAGCAATGCCCTTGGGATGAAATTGGGACAACACAACCTTGTACGAAAGGAGAAGATCAGCAACATTGTGAGGGAGAGGAAAATAAAGGCCAAAGTTCAAATAGGCCAAATAACGGGATATATAGCCAAGTGGAGGAGTGCGAACACATTCAGAATTTGCAAGAGCACAAAGCTTAAAAGGAGCTAGAAATGGGAAATAATTCTTCGAGCCATCTAAATACAAACCAGACAGCATACTGCGTATTATAGAGAATACGGTGATATGATGGAATCACCATCGGAGTGATCATTTTCTACAGGAGACTCAACAATGTTAGAGGAAGACATGTGGATAGACGAGGGTCCTAGAGTTGGAAGTAACAACCTTAATTAGGGTTAAACACTGCGGACGCAATTTTTTCAGAGTAAAGATTAACAGAAAATGCGCCGGAGAAGATAACCGAAAAATAGTTAGAAATGCAACAACTACTAAAATTACTAGAGATTGAAGAAGAAATTCAACGTATCAAGTCCAAAACATGTAGCAAAGAAATTGTAAATCATGTTAAGGACAAAACATACTCTTAAAGAAGATGAAGGAAGATGATACGCAGAAAACCTAGGGATGATCAGAGAGGATGAAATCTTGGGCAATAGAGGAGATGAACTTAAATGAAAATGATAGAAGATACTTAAATATGAAAAATAAGTGGCAAGAACGAGGTAGGAAAACTGTTCAAAAATGCAATGATGATAATCTGACACAAAAAGCAAATTACCTTTTGCTAATATCGTGACGACGGCGGTGTATGAAAAGACAACGCACTGAATGAGGGAAAAATTGAAATACTAGTTTCATATCCCTTATTTAAGAAGTAAATCGAAAACAAACATCAGAAAAATGCGGAACGGAATAGAAAAAATGAGGATCGAATCTCGGCCTTTAGAAACAAAATCTTCGCAAATAGATCCCTATCACGAGGAATTCAAAATTCAAAAGTTCAAATTTTAAAAGGGTTCGAGGACAGAGATAAAGCCAAAAATCTAACGTCACTCCGCAATGGTAATTAAGGTGGTATTAAATTATGAACAAACTATTGACTATCATCATCAGTTCGCATTTAAACCACAAATACATGCCATCACTCTATTTCTTTTATTCTTCATGGCTAGGAGTGCTTATGGTGTATACCTAGCCCAAAGGCAGGCCGGCAAGCCCAAAGCTGCAATTAAGCCCCAAGACTAGCTTGCGAAGCGAGCAGAGATAGAGACAACTCACGAACCATGAAAAATGGAAATCATGGTCAGGCGCCGACCACTAATTGTCCTTCTCGGAGCCATGACCAAGAAAATGATGGAAACCCAAGAAAAGAAGAGCCACATTCACAATAAGCTATAAAAGGAACGGAGAGGTCACAGATACAGGTAAGTGCAACCATACTAAAGAAGCCTGATTCTGAAAATAGAGTACTGACTTGAGCGTCGGAGCATTTTCCCTTTAACTACTTCAGGGATTTTTTTTCTGGGCATATCGTGGTGGACAATAATCAACTGGTCAGATTGGGAATACCACAATAGCTATATATATAAGAGATACAAAAACACATCGGACCATTTAGCTTCATTCTCAATAATAGTTATACAATCACCCTTCTTTTAATTTTCACCATCCGCTTGTTCAGCAAAATCACCAAATGTGTTAATGAAATAATCATTGAAATCGGATGCTTCGAGATGAGTGGATTCATTGAAGTTAACCTCCTTCCTCTTTTTTTATGAACTCTTTGTAGAGTTCACATAAGTGCTTCGAGACTCTGCAAACTCTTGACCAATGCCCTTTATCAACACATCTGAAATAAGAGGTTCTAGAGCCCTTTGATGAACTAGCATTTCCCCCCTTTTATGGGTACTTTCATGGTTCCTCTCATATTGTTGCTTCGTGTGGTAGTAGCTACCGGACTTATAAGACAAGTTGTAACCACATTGACCTCGTGCGTAACCCCGAACATGACCTCGACCTCTCTCTCGACCCTAAAAATATTTTTTGTGTTAAGGTTCATCGGAGTTAACAATATTTACTTCAGGAGACACTTTTGAGTCTGTCAGGCGAGATTGGTGATTCTTCATCAGCAACTCATTATTCTTCTCTGCAACAAGGAGACAAACAATTAGTTCAAAATACCTTTTAAAACCCCTCAAGGTCACATTTGATGTGTGGAAAGTAGAAAGAGTCTTTTCTAACATTTTAGTATCAGTTACTGTAAGCCCGCAAAATTTCAAGTGAGTTACTATTCCAAACATTGCAGGGTCATAGTCACTGACTTTCTTATAGTCTTGGAACTGTATATTGTTCCAGTTATCGTGGAAAAAAGAGAGCATTACATCTCTTTGGTCATCATATCTTTCTGTCAAGTTTTTCCACAATTCAAGCTTCACAAGGTTTGACATGGTGATAACTAATAGGGAAAATAAAATAATTCATTAGATGTAATTCAAAATACATAAGTCTACAATGATTGAAAATAATAAAGAGAAATACATGATTCAGACCATTAATGAAAAAGAACAAAATTCTTTCTGCGAAATATCCACGGTGAGAATACAAACATGTAATACAAAACTAATTAAAAAAACAATGACAAATATTAATATAGAAATTTTATTCGAAAATTTAGTGAAATTATGAGGTAAACGAGAAGATGTGGTTTTGTATCATTAGATGTCTTTGTATATATAGTGTAAAATATAGCCTTTTATAGCCATTATAATCCCGCTAGAAATATAGCCATTATATATTAATTAATTATAATTAAATGTTAAAAGTATATTAGAAATGTAATGTCATCAAATAAAATGTAAATATAGGCAAATATATTAGAGACATAATTAATCATAGAATTATTAAAATGAAGCAGTTAGAGGTTTGGTTAGATGTAGATCACAACATTTTACTATAAGGTAACTGAGCCTCCTGTGTATAGAAACATGGTGTTATGCATTCAGAAAATTAATTATTATGAATCACATCACATCACATTACCATAAGGTGGCAAAGCCTCCTCTACATAATAATATGATGTTATGTAGTGGATAAGTTAATCCTTATAAATCACATCACACTATCATAAGGTGGCAAAGCCTCCTGTATATAGTAAAATGATGTTATGTAGTTAGAAAGTTTATTATTATAAATCACATCACATTACTATAAGGTGGCAAAGCCTCCTGCATGCAGTTTTATGATGTTATGTAGTGACCTGCCTCCGCCCTGGATCGTTAAAACCAACAGCTTAGAAGTCTAAACTCGGTTCCCAGGAGGAGGACTTGGTCAGATGATAAGAAATTTATAGTTCTGCACCAGTTCCTACTGCTACGCTACCTATAGGGTAGTTAGCGGTAAGCCCTGCATTTGTCCACAGAGATGCTAGGTCTAATGTATCTACTCAAAACAAAACCGTGTACAGGTTGTCAATCCGTGTGAGTAAAAGAAATAGCTATTTAAGTAAAGATGCAAATAGGGGGGTTTTGTTTATCAAAGTAACAACTACAAAACATAAAAAGTAAAAACACAACAACAATATTAGCTAAGCACTTGGGGAAATCATTGAGACACTTGGTTAATCTAATGGTTCTATCCTCGATTCTTACATATAGAGATCTAAAAAAACCTAATAGAGTGTCCATAACACGTGGTGTTGCCGATGGCATACACTTCCCCGTCTCTGTCACCGTGGGTGCTCTCGCAACCCTCCATCGACACCACCATCGTAATTAGGGGAGTGCAACAACGACTGGCCATTTTTGTAGTTCGGATTCTCCCCTGTATGGTTACGTCTCAGGCTTCCACCATGAATGCAACTACTTCCTTTGGGTCCTATCAATTAGGCCCAAGGGTCATAGGCACCTAATCTATGATACTAGGGCTTCTTGTAACCCTAGATGTCTACTATTAAGCTATCTCTACCTGGAACCTCTTGGACAACTTTACGAAGTCTTTTTTTTAAAATTAAAACCATCCGGAGATGGGAGGGAATATATTAGGCTCCCCCAAACCAATTATAAATAAGCCCGCAAGGCGCCACTTGAGAAAATCTTTACAAAAGATCATCCATTTGATGATCCGAAGCTTTGAATATATGAATCACTTGCTTCCAAAAGCGGAGATTCCACCTATTCTAAACTAAAGAAATATAGTGGGCTAAACAAGGTGTAACTTTTCTTCTATCTGGCTGATAAAACCACGAACAGGGCAGTGAATCGAAAAATTGGAACACTTATTTGTCAATGATTTGCAGCCGAAGAGAAAGAAAAATTACCACCTGAGTATCCGAGAATTGTTGCAGTTAGTGGAGAATCATCCTTGGCAACCATGCAATCCTCATTCGGGCATCATCTCTGGAAATTGCTTGCAATCAGCATTGCAATCTGCTGAGGATCAGCTGCGGATGTGAGCTGAGAAGAAGAATGCACAAAAGCACACCACCTGCAAAGGATAAAAAGGAGAAAACAGCAGTTTCCATTCTAGCCAAGAAAAGAAAATATATGATCTACTAGTGAAAGCACTAAAGCTGAATGAAATCATAGCAAAATTGTAGACATAAAACTGGTTGAAATAGAGAGAGTAGATGTTTAGACCGAAGGGCAAACAATCCGCACCCCAGGATAACCATTTTTTTCAAGTAATAAAAGACCCCTAAGGAATGGTGGAACAAAATCAATATGTACATCTCCCTGCAAATTATTTTCCATAGCATACTTTGCCAAGAAGTCAGCAGCAGTGTTAGCTTCCCTGGAGGTATGTTGGATTGGATTCACTAGGTGTCCTAAGTTTAATTTGCTACATATAGAGAAAACTCTCCACGGGCAATACATTGGGTATTGAATTCCTTTAACAGCTATTTGATAATCAGACTCAATCACACAATAATGAAGATTCAGATCTGAGCATAATTGATATCCATTCTGAATGGCAGTTAGTTCAGCATGTAAAGGTGAAGCTAGTTGAAAAATGTTAACTCTCATTTTAATCACATCTCCCTTCCAATTCCTCACTATAGCTCCAGATGAGGAATGACCACCACTTTTCCATGTAGCATCTGTATTTATTTTGAAACCATTTAGTGGATTTTCCCAACTGACCGCAGTAATCAGTTTACGAAGTCAGCTAAGACTGGTGCGATGGTAAGTGGATTAGAGTGACCTCGAATCTCCTATGCACACACCCACGCGAACGCGTTCTCCTCCACCCATACAAAGATCCAGATTTCTTTTCCCAAGAGGGCATCAATATTTTCACCTAGCAAGAATACAGCCCAAAGTGTGTGCTTATATGTGGTGCAATATTCATGCATTCAAACATAAAATCAAATCACAATAATATTATAAACACACAATTAGAATGAACTAGAGAATCTCAAAAAGAATAAAGATTAAACCAAGTCACTAAAATTATTCCCATGCTATGGAAAATACTCCCTTGAAATGGAATTCAAATAAATATTTAAATTCCACTTCTTAGGATCAAAGCAAAATAAAAGAAGGAAAAGATAAATTTTACTAAGGAGAGAGTCTCCAAACTACACTTCTAATCTCTAGTATAAAATGATAAAGTATGATACAATAAATTAAACCCTAGTAGACAAAGGTTCTATCTCTAGTCAAAATAAGGTAAACCCTAGCTTAGCTGCCGCACGGTGAGGGGGGGTCACGGATGACACAGCCCGTGGAACATACTTAGTGCGGGGCGAGAGGACTGACACGGGCCTTGATGCTTCATAGACACAAGGCACCTATTCTTTGGCATGGCACAGATCTTCAAAGTGTGTGGGGTGCAAGGGCTAGCGCAAGTCGTGTCTGGCACTAGCACGGGCCACGTCATCTCCTGCAGGGCACCGTAAAAGTTCTGAATCTTGAACTCTTAATCTGCACCCGTGGTCGTTGGTGCGGGCTGTGGTCAGGATGGGTGCCTTGCTCAGAAACTTAGATGCGGGTTGCATGAATTCCCACACCGCGCGTGCTGGTCTCAGCATAATGAACTTGGAATGGTTTGAGACACTAAAAATGGTACGTCCCACACCCATACTTAGCCTTAGGGAGGGGTTCTTTGTTTGGTGCTGGCGGCACGTGGCCTTTGGCACGGGTCACTCCAAAACCTCGCGCTAGTCTCCTTAGTGCAGGGCATCTCCTTTGGCGCAAGCCATTGGTGCCAAACCATGAACGGCCCGTGCTGACATGTTGATGCCTTAGTCGGCTGAACTAGTTTCCCTTGCTATGGGAGAACCGTTATTTTAGTTTGAGAGTTTTAGTATTCAGTTTTATAGCACTCAAGAAGATGAATCCAATGAAACCAGTCTTGAAGGGTATTTCTTCTTGGATCGTTCTCGAGCTGAAGCACAACTCATTGGACCACTATTCCCTATTTCTTTGTTGGCTGATTTGAACTTCGTAGCCTTCTATCTTTGGCTTCAATATCCTTCTACCATGCATTGATGATTGTGGCCTTCATCTACTACCATTCTAATGTGAATAGCCTTCGTCTCTACTACAGTCCTTGTGAACGGCTTTCGATATCTTCTACTACCCTTACAAACGGCCTTCACATAGAATGTAAACAAAAAGTACCCATGGGCGACCTACTAAAGATGATCACAAGGAAGATTAAGGAGCCTGTGGATACAAAATTTCCATTCGTACCAATTAAGTCTACAGAATGCGGGATTTAGATAAGAAAACAAAACATGGCCGTCTAAAACCCTTGTCACATAAACTTAACTAATACTAGCAATCCACCAAGTAAAAGTAACTAAAAATTATTTCAAACGCATCGGTTAATGCATGCATAATGAAGCTAATCGGACTCCGCATACTTAACCCTTTACCCGTCTTCGAGTAAATAGGGGACAAGAAAAAGAAACAAGAAAAATGTAGCATGGAAGAGTTCATTAACCGAGGCATTCAACTTATTCCAAGATTACCCAGTTTCCCCTAAGAAAGTAAGAATCTCACAACTCTCACGCTCCCCGAAAGACATAAGTAATCAAACCACCAAAAAGCAAAGTTTGGAAAAAGGTAAGCTAAAAAGATAAGTGTCAAGCTAGCTTAATTTTCTCAAAATGATCCCAAAAGCAATCAAAGGGTAGAACTCAAAACAAATCCACCGTGGAAGCATGCATTCAACCTAGTTTTTTGTTTTCTCTCAATTTCTCTCATTTTGCCTAGGAGCCCTTTTGGGTTTTCAAACCTAGCTTTAACACACTAAGGGTACTCACTTCTCACCTTTTTTTCACACGGCCTCTCATTTTTGCCTAGGCTTGTAAGTCTAACTAGGCATAACCTCTCATTTTTACCTAGGTCTTTCGACCTATCCGGGTTTTTCCTCATGTTACCCAAGTCGCCCTTTTGGGTTTCCGACTTGTCTAGATTTTTGTATTTTTTCAGTTTTTTTTCAATTTTTTTAATTTTTTTTTGTAGCACAAAAATGCCCCAAAAGTGGGCTTCATACTACAAAGAATAGTCAAAAATAAAAATACACCACCAATTTCCTAAAACATCCTACCCCATGCAAACTAAAAGTCCTAGGAATGCATGTCATGTGATGAGACGTCAAATGCATGTATTTTCCAAAGTATTTAACATCACTTTTTTCATATTTTTGTTGTAATATTGCTAGATTTATGTAGGTTTACATGATAACGGGTTTAGATAACAATTTTTGGTTTTTATATCTAAATCCTTCATTTTGTAACATATGTTTAGTCTAATAGATTTTTGGTCCTTATGAGCATCTAGATTCATTTTTTGAGCTTCATTTGTAGTTTTCTTGTGAGCCCTTTGGAGTGGTATAGTGAAGGCCACGTGTCAAAATATGGTAGAAGATAGAAAGGCCAAAGAAGGAAGGCAAAGAAGCGGATGAATTATCCCTCGGAAGTTTGGACAAAGTTCTTAAAACTATCCAAGAATAATCAGCCTACATGGGGGGCGTCATTAGATTTGTCTTCTCGAGCACTATAAAATTGACTATAATAACTCCCAAAATGGATCAACGGTTCACCCGTGGGAAGCAAAACAAGAAGCCTAGACGAGGCCATTTCTGAATTTTTGGGATGCAACCTCCGCCGCCTGGACAAGACCATTTCCTCCCGGGCAAGGCCATTTCTGCATGGGCGATGCCTGCTATGTTTTGACCTTCTTTTTTACCAACTTGGGCTATAAATAGCCCCCTTCTTTCCCATTTATCCAATCCCGACTTGGGGGCTCAAAAACCCTAGTTTTTCACCATTTTCTTCCATTTCTTCTTCTTTCTTTGTGGATATTTTTTCTATGTTATGGGTTTTGATTATCTAGCTTAGTTTTGTATTTGGGAGAAATTGATCGAGACTTCCTTACTAATGTCTTGAGAATCATTTCTATCTATCTATTGTTTTCTCTATTGTGCATTTATTGAGTGTTGAATGTGGCTTGTTATTGGCATTAATGTTTTTGAAAGTGGGAGTATATGAATTGCTTGTATGCTTTCTTGTTAGGGTTAGGAGTAAGTAGCTAATTTCCCCTCTTTTAATGTGGAATCCAAGAGCATGAGTTGGAGTTTCTAAATGATGTTAATGTGTTGATAATTTCTAGATGAATTTGATGATGTTGAACTCCTTGTCATGTTTTTTTAGGTAGCAAATGAGATAAGTCTATGAATGTCGATCGTTCTTGACTAATCTTCTGTAAATGCATGAATTGGTTAAATTCTTAGACAGGGTGTAGTGTTTATAAGTGTTACTAAGCTTGTTGATTCTTCATGCTCAATGCCATCAATAGGATACATTTAGTCATGTTTCGACTAAGGGAGTCATTGGTGAGGTTTGACAAGAGATGTCGAATTCACTCTTGCAAACTACTATCTAAGAAGGATAGAAGATTTATCTTCACAATAAGTTGTTAAAGCAAAGAATAGATTGGTTCACTCGTTCTTGAAGCTTTTGTTATTTAGAATTCATGTGTTCTTAATGCTATGTTTTACTTCCTTTATGATGTGGGGTGTTTGAGAATAGGAACTGTTTGTATGATTAAAGTGTTAGGGTGTTAGAAAAGTGACAAATTCCTTAGCTCTTTGGCATGAAAATCCAAGAACATGGACTTAGAACTTCTCGTGCATAATGTGTTATGATTCTTGCTAGATAAGTATGTTAATGTGGATTGTTCTCATATTTATCCTATAGATGCAATGAAAGGTTGAATCTTGAATGTGATTTGTTCTAGGTTTAGCCTAGTGAATGCTATGTTGGGTTAAATGGCTATGTCTTTGGTAGAAGGCTTGTTGTTGTGAAATCTATGGTCCTTCGTGTGAAATGCCGTTGATGAAATACCTCTATGGTGTGGTTTTCTTAGAGTTATTTTCAACGAGGTTTGCAAATGGTTGTTGTTTGTCTTTGCAAATTACTATTAAGAATGAATGAATGTTGATCTTTGAATGGGAAGTGATAACATTCCCCATAGGTAAAAAATATGATAGAATTAGTGAATGGTTCAATGATCTACATAAGGTTTAGAAGTGGATATCAATTTCCCCCAAGGCTTTATCTTTTGTAGTTTTTACCCCTTTTTCTTAGTTTGTTTGATGATTAGCATAGTTACTTAACTTTGCTAGTTAGTGTGTCTTTTAATCATAACATAGGAAAACCAACCAACCACCCCCCCCCTTTTTACATACTTTTCTATATATATATATATATCTACTTCTAGTCTATTATGAAGCTTATATGTTTAAATGCTTAAGAAAATCCACCTTCTTTGCGGACGACCCTGATTTGCCACTATCTACTTAATTGTAGTAAGCATAAAGGGCTTATAAATTATAACTTTGAGAGGTACGACAACGACCTCCCATCATGCCACCAAATGTTCAACCAAAATAATCCATCAACAAACAAAAACTAACATCATAAACTAACAAGAAGAAAAACTACCAAAGCAGATCATGAAATGCACCAAGGAAATCCATGAATGAAAACCCCCTAAGTGCTCACTACTCCCTCCCCACACTTTGCCCCCAATGCACAAAAAATCACGTCAAAACATAGGTGAGGTAGGGAGAATAGTGATAATCACTCTCACGGCCCCAAAGGGCCTTCATCCTCGTGACTCATGAAGCTCATATCCATGTATCTTGTTGCTTGAAGTGTGGCCTCAATGATATCCATCCTCGAGCTAAGATCTTCCACTTGCAAGTACATTCCTCCTATCGCTTGAACTACCTCTTGTAACACTTGATAGGTGCTCTCGGAGTGGACTCGCCCTTGGCCTCCTCAACATCTACCTCCAGGTTGGACATAACTCTACAGAACTCCCTCTCAAACTTCCGGTCTGGAAAAATGAGTAGGTTATTCAACTCATATCATGGTCAATGGTGGTGCACTTTGGTTGTGGAATAATTATAAAGTTACATGTGCTTGCTCCGCCATGGAGCCAAACATATCTACCCTTCAATGTTGTCGGTCCCACCATGGATGCCTTCACAAACTTCTCTATGTTGTACCTTGTTCCCGATCTCCCTAGGTTAGCTAGAGCCCTTTGTGTGAAAAGATGACCTAGATACTCTACCAAAATACCAATCATGCCTCCCATGGAAATTTTCTCACTCTTCATATCTCTCATCGCTAAGCATTCCTACACAACGTACCCCACCAAGTTTGGGTAAAAGTTACCCTCAGGAGTCATTGCCCAAAGGCAATGAACATCCAAACCTGGGCATTGTGTTAGTTCACCATGGAAAAAGACTCCCATAGCCAACAAATGGTGAACATAATGGAACGCCAGATGAACTATGGTGGTACTCTTGCACAGGTTCTTCTAATCCGTGCATGTCAGTGCACCCAAAAGCATACAAAAGAGAAAGGTAACCCTTACCGATGTGTCTTCTGGATCTCATTTCCTTACCTCCACCCAAAGGCTCGTGCTACCTCCCAGTGGGTCATCTTTTACTCCTTGTCATCCAGGTTGAATTTGATCACCATGTGTCCATCATATCTATGACCGACCATAGAGTGGCTAGGAACTCTAGGGTCCACCTAATGTACAGCTTTGAGTGTTTCTCGAGACACCCCTCTAAACCAACTTGGCTCAACATGTAAGTGAATGGTTCGAGTAAACCTAGAGCCGCTAAGGTGTCCTTGAAAACAAACCCCATATCCAAAATACTCCTCTTCTGCTCTCTTAAGTTCCTCCACCTCCAAGCTACAGTCCTAGAAATGTTGGATAAACCCATAAACTCCTCGGTCACAAATGTGGGGTTAGGAAAAATGGAAGTTGTTGGCTCGGGGTTTGCACCCTTCGCCAACTTCTTCCTCTTCTTGCCTCTAGTGGACTTGCCCTTCTCCGAGGCATTCTTCTTAGGTGGCATCCTAACAAAATGAAGACAAGAGTGGGGATATGATTATAAACAAAGCATGGCCTATAATTCAATGAGAAAATATTCTCCCAAATCATCCAAACATTAATAACATGATATTCTAAGCATGTGAGCTATTCAAACAGGAACATTCCTCATCAAACAACAATCTCATGTAAGTTATGACCAACCCATCAAATAAATCATGCAACCAAGGCTCACTCTATAAAATCACCCAACACCAAAGATCATATCTTTCGACATATTAGAACATCCATCCTCCCAACATCCTCTTCAACACAAGATTATACATACAAACTCAAACTGAAACACATATCTCAAAACACATGCATTCAAGATTCATGCTTCAAATAACACCACCACAATGTCAAATAAATCATATAAACAAAGAGTTCAGTGGGTTACCCAAAATTTCAAGCTAGGATTTGCAAGACCCACAAAAGAAGTAAAAATTGCCAACTTTTGGAAGAAAAGCTTCACTTTTTTTAGTTCACCAAGAGTGTGTGAGAGTGAGTTTTTCTTGAGAAGAAATAATGTGTCAAATGAGATAATTAGGTGGAGAGATGTATTATGGCAATGGAATTTCATCCTAGGTGACTAGGGTGAGAGGTACAATTAGGATAAGAATGGAATTTTAAAATGCTCAATTATGGGACAATTGTACAAGCCAATTGATTCCAAGGGATTTGGAAGTACTTTCAAGAGTCCTAAGGAATTAGGGAATTCCAAAATTCTTGAACCAAAAATGCATTTTTTTAAAAATTGAGAATCAGAATTTTTGAAAATGTGCATTATTAGAACAAAGAAAATTGAAAATTTGGGTTTTAGACGCAAAAAGGTGCATGGCGCGAAGCATAGCCTCGTGCTAAACCACCTGGCACAAGACATAGCCCCACGCTAAACCTTTGGCACGAGACATAGCCTCATGTCATTCTAGTCCCGACACGAAGCACAGCCTCGAGCCAGCCTACTTGGTTCAAGTGTCCTAATCTCTTAGTTGGACTACGCTTTTTCTTTGTGCATGCAACTCTAAGAAATTTAGCATATGATGGCACATGTTCAATTATTTCCAAGATATGGATGGTTACCTCAACCTTTTCAAAGATTTTTTGAATGTTTGTATCATCGATCACCACCTTTGGCCATTCTCTCAGAGCATTTTGAAATGGATGTGGAATAGCGACTTGTGCCTCAGGTGGTGGAAGCTCATTGGAGGTTGCTTCCTTGACCGCAATCTCCTCCTCTTTGAAGTGTCCTTTGGTAGCTTCCACTATCTTTTCATCTTCTTACATTGTCTTCTTCTCAATCTCGTGGACTTCCTTCCCTTTTCTCAATCTAAGTGCGCACACATTCCTCGGATTCACCTCTGGTTGGGAAGGTAGTTTTCCGGACTCCTTGGCCTCAAGTCGGCTTACCAAGGTGGCAAGTTGCCCGACTTGAACTTCAAAATTTTTTATACTTGAGAAAGCTCTATTGCCAAGGTCCTCAATTTCTTGTCTTGTCCGCTCCATGAAGATCTCATGTTTCTTCTCCAATTGGTCGATGGCTTCCAAGATCTCATCCCATCCGATTTGTAAAGTGAAGCATGATTGTTGGAAGGGCCTTCACCTATAGGATATTGTTGATGTGGAGCTTGTCCACCCCGGTATCCTTGAGGTTTGTTGTCCTCCCTCCATAAAAAATTAGGATGATCTCTATACCTCTGATTGAATAAATTTTCATAGGGGTTCAGGCTTCCATCTCCTTGGTTCCCTCGGAACCCTTGTGGTTGACCCCTAGCAAATTGTGTTCTCTACCGGTTGTTGTAGTCAATTTCCTTCACCTCTTGTAAATCATTTACGACTTTGGTGCATGCTTTGGAGTTGTGGTTGAGGTTGCAAACTCCACACACTTGGACTTGATGAAATTTTCCTTGAAAATGCTCCTTCATCATGGGAGCAAGAGCTTAGACTTGCTTATCCAACTTAGGTCAGTGTGTGGGTTCATCCAAGGCCTTCACCCTCAATCTAGTGCCAAATTACCGCATACCATTTTTCATTTCTTCAAAGAGGGTCATAGCATCCTTGGGACTTTTGTTAGCTATTGAACCATTGCAAGCGACATTCACTCTCACCATGTCTTCATCACATAATCCCTCGAAGAAGTAATAAACCAAATTTCCCTCCATGAATGGATGGTAAGTATAACTCGCCAATAGCTGCTTGAAGTGCTCCCAATAATCATACATACTCTTCGTGGCACTTTGGGTGATGTTCGACAATTCCTTCTTCAAACTGGAAGACTTAGTCGCCGAAAAGTATTTCTCTAAAAACCTCTGCTTCATATACATCTAAGATCCAATGCATTCTGGTGGAATGTAGTAGAGCCAATCCTTGGCACTACCTTGAAGGTAAAATGGGAAGGCTCTTAGGTTGTAGTCATTTTCGGACACTTCCGGGGGCTTCATGTTAGTGCACACCAAATGGAACTCCGAGAGATGTTTGTTCGGGTCCTCCCCCGCCAATCCATGAAATGTAGGAAGGCAATGGATCATGCCACTCTTTAGCTCACAGATCACATTGGTGGGTAATGGTAGGAAGGTGATGCATAGAGGTTAATTCTTCAAGTTGGATGCCATGAGCTCCCGTAGGGTGGGGTTGTCTTCCGCCATTGCTAACAAATCTTCTACTACTACTTCTTGCCTTAATTAAACTTGTGCTCTTGTTCTTTTCCTGCTTCTCCTCCGACCACTTGTGTTCTCAGTCGGATAGTGTAAGATGCTTAGATTAGTGGCATGGGTGTGTACTAGAAACTAGGGCCAACAATACCCTTCCGAATACAACACTAGAAAACGGATCAAAAGCTAACCAAAATAACTAAAACAATAGCTCCAACCAATAATAAACAATATAAACAAACAAACAAATAAAATCTAAACTAACTACTCTACTAACGTGTTATGCCTAAGTTGATACTTAGACTGATAGCATCCCTGGCAACGGCGTCAAAATTCTGACCTGCCTCCCCCCAGGGTAGTTAAAACCCACAACTTAGAAGTCTAAACCCTATTCTTATGAGGAGGACTTGGTCATAAGATAAGAAATTTATAGTTCTCTACCCAATCCTACTACTACGCTACCTAGAGGGTAGTTAGCGGCAAGCCCTGGGTATGTCCACAAAGATGCTAGGTCCAATGTATCAACTTTAAACACAACTTCGTATGGGTCGTCAATCCGCACAAGTGAAAGCAATAGCTAGTAAAGTAAACATGCAAATAGGGGGGTTTAATTTTTCAAACTAACAACTACAAAACATGAAAAGTAAAAAACACAACTACAATATTAGCTAAGCACTTGGGGAAATCATTGAGAAACTTTGTCAATCTAATGCTTCTATCCTTGATTTTTTTCACATAGAGATCTAAATAAACCTAATAGAGTGTCTATAACAAGTGGAGTAGCTGATGGCATACACTTCCCCATCCCTGTCACGGCGGGTGCTCTCGCAACCCTCCATCGACACCGCCATTGTAATTAGGGGAGTACAAGAATGTCCGACCATTATTGTAGGTCTGATTCTCCCCCTTGTGATTATGCCCCAGGCTTCCACCATGAATGAAACTACTTCCCTTGGGTCCTGTCAATTAGGCCCAAGGGTCGTTGGCACCTTATCTATGATACTAAGCCTTCTCGTAACCCTAGTTTGCTACTATTAAGCTATCTCTACCTGGAACCTCTCGAATAGCTTTACGAAGTCAGCCAAGACTGGTGCGATGGTAAGTGAATCAGAGTGACCTCGAATCTCCAGTACACACACCCACGCAGACGCGTTCTCCTCCACCCATACAAACATCTAGGTGTCTCTTCCCAAGGGGACGTCAATATTTGCACCTAGCATGAATACCTACCAAAGTGTGTGCTTATATGTGGTGTAATATTCATGCATTCAAACTCAAAATCAAATCATAATAATATTATGAACACAAAACTAGGATGAACTAGAGAATCTCAAAAAGCATAAAGATTAAACCAAGTCACTAAAATTATCCCCAAGCTATGGAAACTACTCCCTTGAAATGGAATTCAAACAAAGATTTGAATTCCACATCTTAGGATCAAAGAATAATAAAATATGAAAAAGATATAGTTTCCTAAGGAGAGAGTCTCCAAACTACTCTTCTAATCTCTAGTCTGAAGTGATAAAGTATGATATGATAAGTTAAAACCTAGAAGACAAAGGTTCTATATACAGTAGTAGGAGATTGGGCCTAAAAATAGACCCAAAATAGGGTAAACCCTAGCTCAGCCGCCGCCCAGCATGGGAATTATGGATGACATAGCCTGTGGCATGTACTTGATACGGGGTGCAAGGACCGGTGCATGTTGTGATACTTCATAGATACGGGGAGACTGTTCTAAGGCGTGGCATGGATCTTTAAAATGTGTGGGGTACGAGGGCTGGCCCGGGTTGAGTCTGGCACTGGCGCGGGCTGCATCATCTCCAGTGGGGTGCCATTCGAGTTCTGAATCTTGAATTCCTGATCTGCGCCCTTGGTCGTTGGATCAAGTCGTTGTCAGGATGGGTTCCTTGCTCAGAAACTTGGGTGCGGGTCGTGTGAATTCCCACATCCCGCGTGCTAGTTTTGGCATAAAGAACTTGGAAATGTGTGGAATGCCAAAAATGGGACGTCCCGAGTCCATATTTAGCCGTGTGGAGGGGTTCTTCATTTGGTAATGGTGGCCCGTGGGCTCTAGCGCGGGTTGTGCCAAAGCCTCGCGATGGTCTCCTTGGAGCAAGGCATCTCCTTTTGCGTGGGCTGTTGGTGCCAAATTGGGAGGTCATCGCCGTACCTCTCAAAGTTAAATTTATAAACCCTAATGCTTCCTATCTACAACTAAGTAGATAATGGTAAGTCAGGGTTGTCCACAAAGAAGAGGGATGTTTCCATGGGTTTAAACATATAAGGTTGATATTAGACTAGAAGTATATATATAAGCAAGTAGATATGGGTGGTTGGTTTCCTAAGTTATGATTTTAAAGACAAGATAACTAGCAAATTTAAGTAACCATGCTAATCATGTGATTGGAGTTCATCGTCGTACCTCTCAAAGTTAATATTTATAAGCCCTAAATGCTTACTATCTACAACTAAGTAGATAGCGGCAAGTCGGGGTCATCCACAAAGAAGAGAGAGTTTCTCAAGCATTTAAACATAGAAAGTCGATATTATGCTAGAAGTAGATATCTATATATACATATAAAAGTGAGTAAATGGGAGGGTGGTTTGGTTGGTTGGTGGTCCTAAGCTATGAAAATAAAAGGACAAGATAACTAGCAAAGTCAAGTGACTCGATGATTCAATGATTCGATGATCATTTGAATTTCTTCTTAAGAGTAATTCACAAAGGTGATTCGATGATCATTTGAAAACCTCTTTGACAATCACTTTAGGCAATAAACGACCATAAAGATATTTCATCAATGGCATTATGCGCGAAGAACCATAGCTTTAATAAAAACAAGCATTCGACCAAACGTGAGAGGCCATCACCGAACCTCTCAAAGTCAATATTTATAAGCCCTAAATGCTTACTATCTACAACTCAGTAGATAACAGCAAGTTGGGGTCGTCCACGAAGAACAAGGATTTTCTCAAGCGTTTAAACATAAATAGTTGATATTATGCTAGAAGTAGATATATATACACATATAAAATCAAGTAAATTGGGGGGGGGGTTAGGTTGGATGGTGGTCCTAAGCTATGAAAGTTAAGACAAGATAACTAGCAAAGTCAAGTGACTATGCTAATCATTGATAGCGGCAGTTGTCGCACCCCTATTCAAAGATAATTTATAAGCCCTTTTTGCTTACTTTCTACAACTAGGTAGATAGCGGCAAGTCAGGGTCATCCACGAAGAAGAGGGATCTTCCTAAGCGTTTAGGCACAAAAGGTTGATATTAGGCTAGGAGTAGACATATATATATACATATAAAAGCATGTAAATGGGGGGGGGTTTGGTTGGTTGGTTTTCCTAAGTTACGAAAGTAAAAAGACAAGATAACTAGCAAAGTCAAGTGACTATGCTAATCATCAAACAAAACTAAGAAAAAGGGGTTTTAAAACTACAAAGATAAAAAGCCTTGGGGGCAAGAGATATCCACTTCCAAATCTAATGTATGTCATTGAACCATTCACTCATTATATCATATAGCATTACATGACTCAACATCAACATACCCATCTAGCAAGAATCACAACACATTATGCACAAGAAGTTCTAAGGTCATGCTCGTAGATTTTCATGCAAAGGAGCTATGGAATTCGTCACGTTCCTAACACCTAACCAATTCAATCATACAAGCACTCCCTATGCTCAAACAACTCATGGCACAAATGAAGTGAAACACACCAACAAGAATACATAAATGCTAAATAACAAATGCTTCAAGAATGAATTAAAATCATCTATTCAATACTTCAACTACTTGTTGTGAAGATAAATCTTCCATCCTTCTTAGTTCGTAGTTTGCAAGAGTGAATTCGACATCTCTTGTCAAACCTCACCAATGACTCCCCTATTGCTAGGAGTATCCCATTGATGGCATTTAATCACGAAGAACCAACAAGCTTGGCAATACTTATGACCACTACACCGTGACTAAGAATTTAACCAATTCATGCAATTACACGAGATTGGATGAACGTGCAACGCACATTCATCCAAGAGCATATAACTCTCTCGTTTGCTACACAAATGAACATGACGAAGAGTTCAACATCAATCACATTCATCTAGCACATTATCAATCCATCGACACAATCAAAAGCTCTAAATCATACTCATACATTCCTAACAAGAAAAGGGGAGAAATCAACCCAAATCCCCTAAACCCTAGCTAGCAATTCATACAAGTATTTCATATGCTCAAGCTTTCAACAACATCAATGAAATCAACAATTAACATTCAAAGCATAATAAATGCACAATAGCAAAAACACCAAATAGATAGATAAAATGATTCTTACTACATAGAAATGGAAGCTTCAATCCTTTGCTCCCAAGATAAAAACTACCCTAGATAAACAAAACCCATAACATAGAACAACAATCTACAAAGAAAGAAGAAGAAATGGAAGAAAATGGTGAAAAGTAGGGTTTTGGAGCCCCAAAGGCGGGCTTGGAAGCTGTGGAGAAGAAGGGGTGAAGAGGTATTTATAGGGGAAGAAAAAGGGGAGAAAAACGCTGCTACAGGGCTGAATTCACGCTGTCGTCGCGACTCGCGACCAGTTCCATAGCGAGTTGCGACCAGATCAGTAAACTCCAGCCCTGTTTTGTTTTGCTTCCTCCGGGTGAACCGTTGATCCGTTTCGGGAGTTCTTGTAGTCGATTTTATAGTGCTCGAGAAGAGGAATCCAATGGTACCACTCTTGAAGGATGATTCTTCTCGGAAAATTATGAAAACCCTGGACCATCCTTCACCCGTTGCTTTGCTCTCCTTTCTTCACCTCTTCACTTCTTCAAATCTTCAAAAAGCCCAAGTGTAAGTCTTCAAATCTTCAAAGATATCTTTCAAAGTCTTCAAATCTTCAAAGTCTTCAAACAAATCACCTTGTCACACAAAATCATCTAAAAAGTGATAAAAACGTCAAAGTCGCTTTTATCCCTCCTTAAATGATTTCAAGGCAGAATGCCACATGTAGAGCACAAAATTATACAAAATCCAATCCTAAAAACCCTAATATAACCGCATAAAATGGCCTCATCAATCATCAAACAAACTAAGAAAAAGGGGTTTTAAAACTACAAAAACAAAGCCTTGGGGGCAATTGATATCCACTTCCAAACATAATATAGATCATTGAACCATTCACTCATCCTATCATATTTATTACCTATGGGGAATGCTAATAGAAGATCAACATTCATTCCTTCTAAATAGTAATTTGCAAAGACAAACAACGACCATTTGCAAACCTCATTGATGATCACCCTAGACAAACAACGACCATAGGGGTATTTCATCAATGACATTATACACGAGGGACCATAGATTTGACAACGATAAGTCTTCTACCAAAGACATAGCCATTTAACCAAACATAGCACTCATTAAGCTAAACCTAGAACAAACCACATTCAAGGTTCAACCTTTCATTGCATTTATAGGATAAATATGAGAACAATCCACATTAACATGCTTATCTAGCAAGAATCACAACACATTATGCACAAGAAATTCTAAGTTCAAGTTCCTACATTTTCATACAAAGGAGCTAAAGAATTCGTCACTTTCCAAACACCCTAACACTTCAATCATACAAACACTTCCTATTCTCAAAAAACACATGGAATAAATGAAGTAAAACATAGCATTAAGAACACATGAATGCTAAATAACAAAGGCTGCAAGAACGAGTGAAACAATCTATTCACTACTTCCACTACTTGTTATGAAGATAAATTTTCCATCCTTCTTAGATAGTAGTTTACAAGAGTGAATTTGACATCTCTTGTCAAAACTCACCAATGACTCCCTTAGCCGAAACATGACTAAAAGTATCCCATTAATGGCATTGAGCACGAAGGATCAACAAGCTTGGTAACACTTATAAACACTACACCGTGTCTATGCATTTAACCAATTCATGCATTTACACAAGATTGGTCAAGAACGATCGACATTCATAAACCTATCTCATTTGCTACCTAAAACAAACATGACAACGAGTTCAACATCATCACATTCCAGTAGCAATTATCAACATATCAACATCATTAAGAAGCTCTAACTCATGCTCTTGGATTCCACCTAAAAAGAGGGGAGACATAGCTACTTTCTCCCAACCCTTACAAGTAATCTTACAAACAATTCATATACTCAAGCTTCCAACAACACCAATGCCATTAACAACAATGACATTAACAATTCACATTCAAAACTCAATAAATGCACAATAGCAAAAGCACTAAATAGATAGATATGGTTCTTACTAGATAGATATGGAAGCTTCAATCCATTGCTCCCAAGATAAAACTAAGCTAGATAATTAAAAGACATGATTAACCTACAAAAACTAAGAAAAGAAAGAAGAGAAAAACTAGGGTTGGAACCCTGAAAAATTGCAGGAAGAAGAGTCTCTAAAGAGGAGAGGATAAGGTGAGTATTTATAGTACAAAAAAACAAGAAAGATTTCTGGCCATACGTTCGTCGCGAGTCACAACAGTGCCCAATTCAAGCATCTTGATTTCTTTCTTCTTTTTCTTTCATGTCCTCCTCTTCACTTCACTTTTCTTCAATTCTTCAAGTCTTCAAAAGCTCAAATACAAGTCTTCAAATATTCAAAGGTATTCTTCAAAGTCTTCAAACAAATTGCCTTGTCACACAAAATTCTCTAGAAAAGTAATAAAAGCGTAAAAGTCACTTTTAACTCTCCTTAGAGAAATTCAAGGCAAAATGCCACTTCTAGAGCACAAAAGTGTACAAAAGTGAATCCTAAAAGTCCTAATATAACCGTATAAAATGGGCACATCAAACCTCCCCGCACTTAAACCTTACTCGTCCTCGAGTAAGAAAAGATTTAAGCACATGAAGGAATTCATATGTCCACATCCTATCTAATATTCCCCCAATCAAAACCTCACAAAAACTCTCAATATCATAAATCCCAAAATCAAAGCTCAAACGAGAATTTTTCACATACACAACTCCAATTCTTAAACCTAACTAAACCTACCACTTATCAATTCACTACCCATAAAAACGTTTCAAAGTCCCGAATTGATAATCCCAAATTCCAATGACACAAAATGAAGTTAAAACCATAGGGAAGGTTCAAGCACATACTTCACTTCATACCAATATATCAACCAAAATTCAATGACACAAAATGAAGTCGAAACCATATCGGAGGTTCAAACACATACTTCACCCCATGCCAATATATCAACCAAAACGAAGTATAAAAGAATTAATAATTTCATAACCATACTTCATTTTCCAACCCACTAAGTTACCCAATCCCAAGAGGTCTAAATATGTGAGCTACCCAATCCATCCATATGACAACCGCAACCTTATGACTCCAAAGCTGGCAAATGAGTGAAATCATAACATTTTCCCCTTTTTTCTCTCTTTGTCTCATTTTGCCTCGGAGCCCTTTCGGGTTTTCATCCTAGCCACACATCATGTTTCTTTGGTTCACATCTCACATTTTTCCGCACGTTTGTCCTCTCATTTTTGCCTAGGTCGCCCTTTCGGGTTTTCGACCTATCTGGGCCCCCAATGTTGCCTAAGTTGCCCTCTCGGGTTTTCAACTTAGCGGATTTTCTTTTCTTTCCCCCTTTTTTTCATTTTGTATTTTGTTTTCAAATTTTTCAATTTTTTTATTTTTCAGTTTTTCATTTTTTTTCCTTTCTTTTTCTCATGTTTTTCCAATCAAAAGTAGCAAAAAAACATTCCAAATGAAGCTAGCATGCATGAGTCTTCTAACCCCTCCCCGCACTTAAAATATTACATTTCCTTCAATGTAAACATGTAAGGCAAGAACAATAAAACTCAAGGTAAGAGGCAGAGTGACACCCGTTTCTCCGCATAGTCACCGATGATATGGTGCAATCCAATGTAATTGTATGGAATTGGTCCCAAAATTGGTTTTGGAGCCGGAAGGGAGAGCAAAAGTGTCGTAGAAGAACTCACCCCTCGAGAAAAATGTTGCTCCTTGGCACCGTTTGATCAAGACTAACACCATAGAAAACAACATCAAACTCACAAGTACATAAGGATTTGTAATACTAGGTTTAGCATGAAGAGTTAATAACCATAGTATTCTCAAAGAACAACCAATCCATTATGCAATCACCATTATAAGATTGTTCAATAAAAATATCCAACATATATCTACACATATCCAAGCATCATTATAGAATATAGCAATTATAGTAACAATGATGTAGTCTGCATACTACAATCAACAAAGATACTATAAAGATGCAAGAATTTTCATATGTCAATATATGTAAGATGGTGGAGGAATAAGTGAATGTGTCGTGGTTCTTGGGAGTATTTGGTGGAGAAGAAGGAAGGATTATGCAATGTTTAAGCACAGTTGAAAAGTTGGTCTTTCCATCGCGACTCGCGACAGCACTGGTCGTGACTCGGAATGCATCGTCGCGAGTCGAGACAAGTAGGGAAGGCTCGGGTCTGTCTAGTTTTGAGGATGAAATATTTGGTCTCAAAGGGCTCGGGTCTGGCTGGGCTCGAGGATGAAAGATGATATCTCGAGAGGCGTTGGTCTCGAGGGGCTAAAAAGGCTTCACTGGTCTCGAGGGCTTCTGGTCTCGAGGACCGAGGTCTTAAGGGGATGGTGTCTCGGAAGCTTTAGTTCAAGTTAAGGGATTGCAGCCTCAAGGACCTGAGGTCTCGAGAGTTTCAGCTCGAGTCGAGGGATTGCAGCCTCGGGGACACGAGGTCTCGAGGGCTTTAGCTCGAGTCAAGGGCTTGTGGCCTCAAGAACCCGAGGTCTTGAGGGCTTTAGCTCGACTCGAGGAATGATGGTCTCGAGGGATGGTCTTTCAGGTTCGGCTTGAGTCAAGGGCTTGCGGCCTCAAGGACCTAAGGTCTCGAGGGGCTAATGTCTCAAAGGCTTCGGCTCGACTCGAGGAATGATGGTCTCGAGGGATAATGGTCTTTCAAGCTCAGCTGAGTCAAGGGCTTGTGGCCTTGAGGACCTGAGGTCTCGAGGGGCTGATGTCTTGAGAGCTTTGGCTCGACTCGAGGAATGGTGGTCTAGAGGGACGATGGTCTTTCGGTTTCATCTTAAGTCGAGGGCTTGGGGCCTCGAGAACTTCAGCTCAAGACTAGGGCTCGTGGCCTCGAGGACTAGTCTCGAGAGGGTGATGGACTCATGGGTTTGTGCCCTCGACAGGGTGATGAACTTTCAGGTTTGGCTCAAGTTGAGGTCTCGAAGGGATAATGTCTCGAGGGGCTGGTCTCGAAGGACCCGATGTCTCGAGGGTCTCTGGACACGAGGACCTGTTGCCTCGAGGACCCGATGTCTCGAGGGGATGATGTCTTGAGGACCCGTTGGTTGCAACTCACGATGGGCTCGTCGCGACTTGCAAAAAGTGGAGGCCGGGAGCTGAATTTTAACACAACATTCCTGATCACGTCGCGACTCGCGATGGTCCGTCGCAACTCGCAATGGCAGGATTTCCCAGCACTTAGAAACTATTCAATCTTTTCTTACCAACATTCCAAGCTTTCTTCCTTTCTCATGGATCACATTCCTCTATCTCCTCCAATGCAAAGCACTTCACTTTACTTTGCTACAAAATCACAGAAAAACACACTGTAAAAAGAACAAGACAAAATAACAAAAATTAAACAACAAAAACCAAAATAAAGGCCAAATTTATTTAAGTCATCAACACGACAAAGCTCCGTATATTTAAGGTCGTTAGCACGACCCTAATGTTACCCATATGGTGAAGGCTTGAACCCCTTCACCATGAGTATCCAAAAGTAGAGAGGTGGGGGTACAAAACTTTCAAGAGGAAAGTTTTGTTGAGGTGGAGATGGTTTAAAGGGAGTTGGGTGGTTAGGAGGCTTGGGGTAGTCTTTTGGCTCCTCTCTTGCCTCCTCTCTAGTCTCCCTCAAAACTTCCAAAAATGGTGGAGTTGGTTCAATAGGTAGGGGTAGGGGTGACGATGCTAATGAATGTAGCACAATCACCTCTTCCTCCTTTTTATCATCCTCAACAACCAACTCCTCATTCCCTTCAAACCCAAGATCATTTGCCATGGTGACCTCACTCATCGAATCCTCAAGTTCAATTTGGGATGGTGTATTCTCGGAATCACGAGCTTCCATTTGGGGCCAACGCTTCTAATATACTCCTCACATGCCCCTCAATAGCCTCAACACTAGAGGAGAGCCGGGTGTCTGACTCCTCACTAGTAAAGTTGTTCAAGTTAGCTATTGTATTCATGACTTCCTCACGTGTCAAATTTGAACTTCCTTGTTGGGCTTGTTTTTGGGGTATGGTATAAGGTGGTGATGGCCAACTATTTTTCTCGTATTGTTGGTTTTTTGGCTCATTATCATACCACCAATCCGGATTACCACTCCATTCCGAATTGTAATAATTGTGGTATGGATACTATTCTTGAGCTTCTTGCCCTTGAAACCCAACATTTCCTACCTCTTTGTAGCACTCTTCATAATACCCTTAGTTTTGAAAACCAATGATTTTTTCCCCTTCATAATGCTCTTCCCACAACAAATAGCAAGACTCGGTAGGATGGTCGGAATGACACATCCTACAAAATCATGCTTGTTGAGCCTCTCTTCTCATCATGAGTTCCCTCAAGGTGAGAGGCTCCATTATTTTTTTTATTTTCAAATGTCCAAACACATATTGCAATCTCCTACCTCTTAATAGCACTATTCATATTACCCTTGGTTTTGGAAACCAGGGATTCTTTCCTTCTCATAGTACTCTTCTCTCAACATATAGCAAGACTCGGTAAGATGGTCGGAATGACACATCCTACAAAACCTTTCTTGTTGAGCCTCTCTTCTCATCGTGAGTTCCCTCAAGGTGAAATGCTCCTTTTTTTTCTTTTTCAAAAGCTTATAATCATATTGCAAGGATTCTCGATAAAAATTCACTAAAAACTCAAGCAATACGTACTCTGAACAAAAACAACCACCAAGAAGTGGAAAATTTAAAAAAACAACTAGCTAACATGCAACCAAATATGCCCAAACACTTAAAAATAAATACATCTTCCCCGGCAGCTGCGCAAAAATTTGGGTGTCATCGTCGTACCTCTCAAAGTTAAATTTATAAACCCTAATGCTTCATATCTACAACTAAGTAGATAATGACAAGTCGGGGTCGTCCATGAAGAAAATGGATCTTTCCAAGGGTTTAAACATATATGGTTGATATTAAACTAGAAGTGTATATATATATATATAGAGAGAGAGAGAGAGAGAGAGCGCAAATGCTCAAAATGGTACCCCACTTTTACCTGAAATTCATAGTTAGTACTAAATTTGGTATAAGTATATATATATATAGAGAGAGAGAGCAAACACTCAAAATGGTACCCACTTTTACCTGAAATTCATAGTTAGTACTAAATTTGGTATCATAAGGGTACCCAAACTTTCATTTATGTTCCAAAATGATCCAATTACATGTAGAAACTGGTTTTAGTGAGGTCAACTATGTAGTAAATGGTTAAAGGGGTCATTATGTAAAAAACAAATTGAGGGGTTGGAGGATAAATTCCTAAAACAAAATTAATTTTCTACCGGGCGGAGATTTCTTCTTTTTTGTCTGAAACTATCTCGCCGGGAACTTCCACGCCAGTGACCGTGTCCCCGACTTCTCTCACTCCCACTTCGTTCAATAAACCGGCGACCGAATCCGTGAGCCCTAAGTGCAGATGCTGCCACCCAAGCTTCTGCTACTGCGCAGTAGTAAAAATTGCAGCGTAACCCACCCTACCAAGATCCAGCTCTCATGTGCTCACTGTAAAGCCAATGGTCTCTCATGCTTCAATTGCCCTCGTTGTGGCGTCGATTTTGCTGATGATCTCCGTAAGATTCTTCCCCCCGCCGCCTCCTCCTCAATTTTTCCTCTCGCCCCATCCCGAAGAAGAAGTCAACAATTTTCTCACATCTCATTCTTCACCACACCCTATCGTTGCTATTAAGGGACTTCCATTACTGGGTTATTAATTATGCCTCATACTCTGTTATTTTTCAGGTTGAAGAATTTGTTAAATCAGAATAAGAAGAAAGGTTGAAGAACAGAGGAAGCATTCTTTTCATTCATCCAAAATCATACCCAGAGTACCGAAAAATAGAATAAGCTGTAAAGTTTGTTATAACAGCTAACCAAGAAAACGTTCTACCTATGGAGTGAAGACACGTGTATATGCTAATGCTAAACAATCAGAAGAAAGCAAAACAACATTGAAGAGCTGCGTTTTAGCAACTTGGAAAGCTGGCGCCAAAAGTTTAAAAACAAGAACACCCGCCATTATTCACTCAATAACTTCTTCTGCAGCTTCTCCTCTGCCATGAGCTATCTGAACTGGTGCAGTAGATTGCTGAGCTGAGGATGAACACTTTTTCAGTTTCTTCACCCCCTCCTCAAGATCAGCAGATGGAGAACAAAAGCTGAGCTTGAACAAATTGGATTAGAAAGGAGTAAGAGGCAAAGATTTTGTGAGAACATCAGCAAGTTGCATTCTGGAATTAACAAAAGAGGGAAGCAGAAAACCCTCAAGATAGTAATCCCTGACCAAATGGCAATCAATTTCCAAATGCTTAGTCCTTTCATGAAAGACAGGATTAGCAGTGAGATGCAAAGCTGTTTTGTTATCACAGAAAAGAGGAATAGGATAAAGAACATGCAGATGGAGATCCCTGGCTATATAGCTGATCCATTTAAGCTCAGAAGATGTCATAGAAAGACTTCTATATTCAGCCTCTGCAGAAGATTTGGAAACTGTAGATTGTTTCTTAGACTTCCAGGAGATTAGAGCTGAACCTAGAAAGACAACATATCCAGTTACTGATCTTCTGGTGACCTTGCAAGTGGCCCAATCAGCATCACAGTAGGCATGAAGCCTAAGATCATTTGTGGAGGCATAGAAAAGGCCATGATCTGGATGATGGTGAAGATACCTGACAATGTTTAAGGCTCCAGTCATGTGATGAAGAGTAGGAGACTGCACAAATTGACTTAACTGATGAACTGCAAAGGTCACATCAGGTCTGGTGTAGTTCAAATACAGTAACCTTCCAATCAACCTTCTGAATACACTGGGATCAGTCATGAGAGGAGAAGTCTCAACGTGCACAAGCCAGGAGGAGGGAAAAGGTGTTGAAGCTGGTTTACAGTGTGTCATTCTGACACAATGTCTTGAATATATTTTCTTTGATGTAGATGCAGGCCTGAAGATGATCTGAGCAGTTCCAAACCTAGGAAATAATGAGCAAGACCTAGATCTTTAATAGTAAACTTCTGATGCAAAGAGTCTTTGATCATTTGAATTGCAGGAAGTGAGTTCCCCATGATCAGCACATCATCTACATACACAACAAGTGCCAGTGTATATGTTGCAGTATATTTTAAGAAAAGGCAGTGATCATGATGAGACTGATCAAAGCCTAGGCTTAGCAGATGCTGAGTGAATTCCTTGTTCCATTGCCTTGATGCTTGTTTGAGGCCATACAAGCTTTTGGTAAGTTTGCAAACCACCTGTGTATCAGGAACTGAGTATCCATCTGGCAGCTTCATATATACATCTTCATCAAGATGCCCATGCAGAAATGCATTATTAATATCAAGCTGATGAATGTGTCATCCTGAGGCTGAACTGATAGCTAGCAGTATCCTTATGGTGACTGCCTTGGCATCAGGGGAGAAAACCTCAAAGAAGTCTATCCCTTCAATCTGATTAAACCCCTTTGCTACCAGCCTGGCCTTATATTTGGAGAGTGATCCATCAGCATTATACTTTACCTTGTATACCCACTTTGAGCCTATAGCCTTCTTGCCAGGTGGCAATTTGACCAAGTCCCAAGTATGATTTTGCTCAAGAGCTGCCAACTCCTCTTTCATAGCCTGGATCCAGTCAGGAGAATGCTTTGCCTGAAGATAACTGTAAGGTTCTTGAACCTGTGAAGAACAAGCCAAGTGTGTAGGAATAATGGACTGAGGCTGTGATATGGATTGAAAAATAGAAGACACAAAGTCTTTTGCCCAAACAGGTGCTCTAATCACTCTAGAACTGTGTCTGACAGATGATTCAGGTGGTGGTGAATAAGAAGAAAGGTTGAAGAACAGAGGAAGCATTCTTTTCATTCATCCAAAATCATACCCAGAGTACCAAAAAATAGAATAAGCTGTAAAGTTTGTTATAACAGCTAACCAAGAAAATGTTCTACCTATGGAGTGAAGACACGTGTATATGCTAATGCTAAACAATCAGAAGAAAGTAAAACGACATTGAAGAGCTGCATTTTAGCAACTTGGAAAGCTGGCGCCAAAAGTTTAAAAACAAGAACACCTGCCATTATTCACTCAATAACTTCTTCTGCAGCTTCTCCTCTGCCATGAGCTATCTGAACTGGTGCATTAGATTGCTGAGCTAAGGATGAACACTTCTTCAGTTTCTTCACAGGTGGCAACTTAAATGGAGTTGGAAGAAGATGAAGCCATGAAGGTTGCACGGCTGGGGTAAACATTTTCTATGTAATTCTCCCCTCATATATGCATTTACATTTAATTAAGAGGCTAAATTCACTTACTATTATTTTATGAACCTTGCAACTGCAACACTCTCCAAAACTATCAAGTGGTCCTTTTAACCCAGGCCCTGTCGTCAAATTCCTCAAGGTCCCCGCGTTCGATGCTGGTGTATTTCTTGGTCATCGCGATTGACGTTCTTGTATGGACCAAGTCGGAGAAATGTTGGTGTATTGAACGAAGTGGGAGTGAGCGAAGACGGAGACAGTGTCACCAGCGTTGAAGTTCCCGGCGAGATAGTTTCAGACGAAGAAGAAGAACTCTCCGCCCTGTAGAAAATTAATTATTTTTAGTAATTTATCCTCCAACCCCTCAATTTGTTTTTATAGAATGGCTCATCTAACCGTTGACTACATGGTTGACCAAACTAAAACCTGTTTATACCGGTAATTGGATCATTTTGGAACATAAATGAAAATTTGGGTATCTTAATGATACCAAATTTAACTTTGGGTACCAAATTTTGAATTTCAAGTAAAAGTGGATACCATTTTGAGCATTTGCTCTATAAAATAGGTAAAAACTACAAAAGACTAAGCCTTGGGGGCAATCAATATCCACTTCCAAATGCATGATTAATCCTACAAAAACTAAGGAAAGAAAACAGAAAAACTAGGGTTTCTAGTCCCAATGTCGGAAGGAAGAGATGAAGAGAGAGGGGACAAGGTGAGTATTTATAGAACAAAAAAAGTAAGAAAGGTTCTGGTCACTCGTTCGTCGCGACTCGCGACCAATCTATCGCGACTCGTAATCGAGCCAAGTTTCAGCATCTTGATTTCTTTCTTCTTTTTGTTTCAAGTCCTCATATTCACTTCACTTATCTTCAATTCTTC
Source organism: Rubia yunnanensis (assembly GCA_037428765.1). NCBI lineage: Eukaryota > Viridiplantae > Streptophyta > Magnoliopsida > Gentianales > Rubiaceae > Rubia > Rubia yunnanensis. The sequence goes on from CM075066.1 coordinate 17,319,737, forward strand.
AAGTATTTGAAAGCTAAAATGCAAGTATTCAAATCTTTAAAGGTATTCTTCAAAATCTTCAAAGTTTTGAAACAAATTGCCTTTTCACACAAAATTCTCTAGAATATTAATAAAAGCGTAAAATTCGCTTTTAACTCTCCTAATAGAATTTCAAGGTAAAATGCCACATCTAGAGCACAAAAGTGTACAAAAGTGAATCCTAAAAGTCTCAAATTAACCATATAAATTAGGCATATCACAAACCATGCACGGCCCGCGCCGACCCGTTGTTGCCTTGGTCAGCTGAACTAGTTTCCTTCGCTACGGGAGAACCGTTAGTCCAATTTGAGTATTTTAGTAGACAATTTCATAGTACTCGAGAAGACGAATCCAATGGAACCAGTATTGAAGGCTTATTCTTCTTGGATCATTCTCGAGGTGAAGCACAACTCATCGGACCACGATTCCCCATTTCTTCATTAGCCGCCTTGATCTCCGTAGCCGCCTATCTTTAGCTTCATCTCCTTCAACCACGCATTGATGATCATGGCCTTTGTCTACTACCATTCTAATGTGAATGACCTTCGTCTCTACTACTGTCCTTGCAAACAACCTTCGATATCTTCTACTGCCCTTACGAACGGCCTTCACATAGAATGTAAACAAAAAGTACCCATGGCGCGACCTACTAAAGATGATCACAAGGAAGATTAAGGAGTCAGTGGATATAAAATGTCTTTTAGTACCAATTAAGTCTACAAAACGTGGGATTTAGACAAGAAAATCAAACATGGCCATCTAAACCCCTTGTCACGTAAACTCAACTAATACTAGCAATCCACCAAGTTAAAGTAACTAAAAAAGTATGTCAAATGCATTATTTAACGCACGCGTAATGAAGCAAATCATGTAGTTAGAAAGTTAATTATTATTGCAAGTGAGCAGATCTAGGAAGATGCTTAGAGCTCTCAATGAAGTGAAAGTACAAGTACTGATGGCGTATAATCTGTTGATCTATGAAGCCTATTTTAAAGAGAATGCAATCCAAATATAATCAAGTTATAACACATAAAGTTCCGAACATCCACAAATTAATATAAAGGTCTGGACCGGTACCCTAATACCAACTACTTTGATTCATATCACAAAATTCTTACAGCATTTGGAAAAGAACTTACTTGATGAAGACGGAGAGTGATCGTGCTGATAGCATGTTGTGAAAATCACTCTCTTTGCACTAATTAATTAATAGTTTAGCTAAGAACTTGATATTGAAAATAATGAGAGAATGGAGAAGAAGACATTATATGAGATGGAGTGAGAATGAGAGAATGAGAGGTATATTTTTCTTCATCCTCCTAGGGGGTATTTATAGAAGAATTTAGGGGGTAGTTACATAATGTTCCCCTAGGGTAAATAAATACTGAAATAATTAATTATCACAAATTTAGTTTTTTGCTAATGAGCATTTCATTATTCATAACACTTTAGATTTTATTGGGACTCTATGTCTTTTGTTTAATTTGTTGTTTGATGGGATGTTTTCTTTTGTATAGTAGCATTATATGTTTTGGATTACGTACCTAGCTTGAGTCTTACCAATGTAACTCGATGAAATTTGAGACTGATTGTTGTGAACTTAGAATGGGAACATTAGATGGTACATTCCAAGTTCTAGCTGTATTGGTTAACTATCATTGATTTATTAGGTATAATAGAGAAGTGTGATATCGCACTTCATTCGCACACATGATTTTGAGTTTATTGACATGTTACCGACTAACCTACGACATCGCATGAATTAATTTATTTGAATGGGTTTAGGCACATGGTTTGAATCTAGGGGCATGTGCGACTTTGCATGGTGGAAAATGCGACGTCGCTCCCTAAAGCCGAGAGGAATTCGGTCAAATCGACTGCTGGTGCAAAGTCGATCTTCTCACCATTGACTATTACAACTAGGTCATACCCATATTGCCAGGTCGCACCTATGTCGGATATACTTTTTACTTCAATTTTTAAAAATATTTACCACGGTAATCGTAGAACCACGATAAAAAAAATTATTTACCTCATTTTTAATAGAGGTAAATAATATTATTTACTTTGAAAAAATAACCTAGGTAAAAGAACTTTTTACCTTGGTTATTTGACTTAAGCTAAAAAATCAAGGTAAAAAGGGCAAAGTAATAGGTTCAGTTTATTGTAGTGTAGTAACAGCTTGTGAAGAAAAGGAAATTTTTGGGAGTTAAAATTTCATCAATTAATGTTCAAAAGAGCTATTATAGCTTAGTTTAATTCCAACTAGCACTGCCCAATTCAAGGAAGAAGACAATTGTAGATCAGACGTGGCAAAAATGATCAATTTGGCAAAAAAAAAATTGATTTTTTTTTTTGCATTTTTGCCCGATGGCAATATTGTTCATCTGGCATGAGGCATGCCACGGGTCGTTCCACAAGAAGGCGTCGTGCCATTTCTTCTAACACGGGTCTTGTAACTTGGCACGGCCCATGCCCTAGATACTCCTGGGCATTTTCAGCCCCTTTTGCGACTTTTTCAACCTAAATTCTACTTCCTTCTAACCAAAACCACAAGACTCAATGTGGATAAATTACAACCAGAATTTCCAACAAAACTTCTTCCTAACATACAAAACAAACAACTAACACAATCAAAACAAATATATGCACTTTATTTTTATTGTCGTTCTCACGACTTATTTTCATGCATTCGAATTCCACCTAATTCAACCTTACTGGTTGGGTCTCCGGAGTCGCCATCCCCAAATCCACCCACGATGACATCTTTGTAGAGAGGCCTCCACAAAGAGTCATCCTTACCTTTAAGCTCATTCATCATCGGGGATTCATGTTCAACTTTAGTTAATGTCGAGACTTTAGGTTTCTCCTTAGGTTTAGGAGGGGGTCTAGGATGCTTTAACTCATTCTCATACTCTACAACCCGTTGCATAATAATATTTAAAAACATGGAAAAATAATTAACCATAGGCATAATAACACTAAAGTCATGCAAGGTACTAAAATCATCAACATCTTCATCAAACTTAAAGCTCTCAACATGTAACCCCTTATCATTAATGCAAGGACTCACAATTCTATCATTCATGCAAGATATTTTAAACTGATCATTCCCTCGTAACATAAAGACCATTGCGTGCAAAAGAAGAGTTAAATGATCCATGATTAGATTTATAGATTTGAAAGCCAACCTTCTTTGTGTCACTTCTAGGGTTAAGATTCCTAGGTAGACATCTACTTTGATCCTTGATGTTTTTAGAAATGGTCTCCCCAACAAGATTGGGGGTACACCTCCATCGCGCAACATATCGAGGACATAAAAGACCTCCAGAAACACTAATTTACCAACTGTAACCATCACATTCTTAACTAGACCCCTAAGACTAGCTTGAGAATGGTCGACCAATTGGACAACTACCCTAGTCTCCCTAAGCTCTCCTAAATCAAGAGTCTCATATAGGCTATATGGAATGGCATTTATAAAGGCCCCTAAGTCAATCATGGCATTCTTAACATTCTTACCACCTAAATGGATGGGAATGGAAATATATCGGGATCGTCACACTTCTTAGGTACACTTCTATGAAACAAAGTGGCTAATCCCCATATTTTCACTGTTCCCCTCAATTTTTATATTTTTAGCATTCTTCTTAGTAAATGCACTCTTAATAAATTTGGCATACATTGGGATTTGATCAATTACATCCAATATGGGATACTTACCTCACACTTCTTAAAGATTTTTTGAATTCGCTCCTTGTTGGGTGCCACCTTTGCTTTGATCCTCAAAGCCTCCTAAAATGGAGGTTGGGGTGACTTACTTCACCATAGTGGTAGAGGGCCCTTGCTCGGACTCCTCCTCAACGAGCACTTCCTTTTCTTCAAGAGTGGACTTCGCTTTCTCCACCAATTTATCATCACCTTGCACTAACTCCATCTCGGCTTCCTTCACCTCTTTCCCAGTTCTCAATTTAAGCACTCACATTTTGTGGATTGATTCCAAGTTGGGAAGGTAACTTTCCGGAGTCTCTTACCTCGAGTCAGCTAACTAATGAGGCTAATTTTCTCACTTGAATCTCAAGGTTCTTTATGCTTGAGAATGCCCTGGTGCCTAACTCTTCAATATTGCGCCTAGTTCTTTCCGCAAATAGCCCATTTCAACAATTAATCCCTTTCCAGCTTGTTTATGGCCCCACAGTCGTTGAAGGTCTCTCACCCCTCGAGCAGGGTTGTGGTGGAGCACCTCCTCGATTGTACCCTTGTCCACCCCTACATGCGTTCCCTTGCTCTTTTTGGTCGTTGTACCAACAAAAATTGGGATGATCACAGTACTGAGGGTTGAATGAATTGGCGTAGAAGTTTTGGTTCTTGTCTTTTCCTTAGTTCTCTTGGACCCTTGTTATTGCCCCCTGCCAAACTGCCGGTTTCCCCCTTGGTGCTCTAAAGCTTTGACTTCCTCAAGCTCTTCCACCACTTGCAGGCACAAATCCGTCGGGTGATCCAAGCTACACACTCCACAAACCTTCACCTGATGAGCTCTCCCATTTATGAACTATTTCATCATAGAAGCAAGGGCTTTGACTTTGATTCTCTAACTTAGGGGAGCGAGTTGGCTCGTCTAATGCCTTGGTCCTCGACTGGGTCTTAACTAGCGTGTCCATTTTCCATCTCTTCAAAGAGGGCGGCCATTACATCTTTTGGGTTCTTGTTGGCGATCAACCTGTTACACGCGACATTCACCATTCTCATATCATCATCACACAACCCTTCAAAGAATTAGTAGACTAGGTCTTTATCTTTGAATGGGTGGTAAGGGAAACTCGCCAGTAACCTCTTGAAGCGTTCCGAATACTCGTAGAGAGACTCATTGGGAAGCTATGAGATGTTCTACAATTTCTTCTTCAACCCGGCAGACTTAGAACTGGGAAAGTACTTCTCGTGAAACCGACGCTTCATGTTCATCCAAGATGTTATGCACCCTAGTATGAGGTAATACGACCAGTCCTTCGCCGCATCTCGAAGTGAGAACGGGAAGAACTGTAGGTTGTAGTCTTCCCCTGAGACTCTCAGTGGCTTCATATATGTACACATGAAATGGAACTCGGACATATGCTTGTTGGGGTCCACGCCGGGCATCCCATGGAATGTTGGAAGGAACTAAATCATACCACTTTTTAGCTCGCAAGTCACGTTCTGCGGAAGGGGAGGGAAGATAATACAAATGGGTTGACTCTCCAAGTTAGGAGCCATAAATTCCCTAAGTGTTTTGTTATCTTCCGACATGATCACTGTCTCAGTCTTAACCTATACACTTGGCCCTTGCGGAACTACCTTACTAACCCTTGTCTTTCTCATTCTTTGTCTACCTATGTTTTCTGTTAAGTAGTGTAGGGCTCCTAAGTTAGTGAGGCGGGTATGTGCATACAATATTAGTCCACAAAGAAACACTAGCACACAAGTTAGGGAAAACAAAGAAAGGCTACCAAAAAGCTCTACATAGCAACCAACTAAACAACAACAACAAAAAAACACAAGTTATGTAAGCTAACAATTAAATTTAAACCAGTGTCCCCGGCAGCGACACCAGCATTTGACCAATACCCCCTGGGGTCGTTCTTTTCACCAAATTACCAAGAATAAGAATTTTTATTGTTGCTCCCATACTCACTACTAACTACTATAAAGTAGATAGTGAATCACTAGAATTTAAAGGTTAGCTTGACACAACCCACAATCGGGTGTCACCCTAATTGTGTGTCGGGAATAGCGAGTGCTTAAGCAGATAATGGGGGGGGTGTTTGTGATTGACAGCCTACAGTCATGTACTAAATGAGAAGTAAACTATGGTTAACTAGTCTTGGGGGTATTTGCGTAACATGACAGATTAAATGACTTTGATCCTAGATTATATCACATTTAGACATATAAACTTAATCTCATGCCTAGTTCACATAGTGTGGAGATGGCCGTGATTTCCCACTAGTTATATCACATTTAGACATATAAACTTAATCCTAGATTATATCTCATTTAGACATATAAACTTAATCCTAGATTATATCTCATTTAGACATATTAACTTAATCCTAGATTATATCTCATTTAGACATATTAACTTAATCCTAGATTATATCTCATTTAGACATATTAACTTAATCTCATGCCTATGTCACATAGTGCGGAGATGCCTGTGATTTCCTACTGGTTGTCACACAGTGATTCTGCTCCCTAAAAACCATCTCGTCACCTCTGTAATTAAGGATGCGCTCCAATCCTTCCGACTCCGCTTTTCATCCCCTTAACCTCACTTAATGCCAACAAGCCTCTTCGAAGGAATTCAAGCCTTCACAGGCAACACTGTTGGATACGAGAGCGAGTCTAATACGTCTCGAGCACTCCACTATGAATACCAACACTAAGCCTAGAGAAGCAAGGGAATTGGCATCTTGTGATGACTCTAGGGTCGATATAACCCTAGTTTCTACAAACTACAATACTTATCTATCTGGGTAAGCCAAAGGTTTCCCCTCCTTTGGAATTAATCTAACGCCCCTAACATGCAATCACTCACACAACTAGCCAATTGAAATTTTAGTCCAACAATCTTCCCGGTATTCCCTAGATAGCATGAATGCACTCATCTCATTGGTACTCTCAAGACTACAATAGTCCTAATCTAGCACTCCCAAGATAGCATTTTAGCCTAGCACGATATTGTACTATGCATAGAATTGTGGATGCATCATAAAGCATAACATAGCATAAATCATACATGAATGGAAACTACAAATCATACACATATATGGGTTGATACCCGTGAATTTATCCATTTTTAACCCGTGAATTGAATAATTTTTTACTCGCGGGTTGAGTGGGTTTCATCCCGACCTATTTATGACCCAACTCATTTTAAACCCGTTATAAAATGAGTCAAATGGGTTATACCATATTGTTAACCTACCCATATTACCCGATCCGTATTCGACTCGTCCGCCCATTTATCACACCTAATAGAGGAAAATTCCTATTAGACTACAAATATCTTACAAAATAGAGAAGTTAACATGAATAACCAAACAAGGTGGTTTTAATCCTCTATCATGCAAAACACCTATAATTCTAAATGTCCACTAACAAAAACATCTTAAAATGGTGTTAAATGCTCTAAGAAAACATGCATCTCCCATCTCATTAACAAGGATCTCAACATGAAATTCTCTAATTAGAAGCTTTATTTGACTAATTTAAAGAGACGTGTATCATGTCATATTAATGCTTCCACTTAACTGTTGCATTAACTTTTACCAATATAATGCGTTAATTGACTTTTACCAAACCAACTCTTGCATTAGAGATGAGATGCTCAAATATCAACTTAGAAACATGATAAAAAGGGCTAATGATTATAAGACAGGTCTAGAGTTCCTCAAAGTGGAGCTTCAGAGCCCAGGCAACGGCTCTTTAATGGTATATGAAAATTCAATCCACTGCATTAGCATTTGCTGGCAGTCTAACTTGCCTATTTTACACCTTCAAGGGATGATGCTATATATAAGATCTACCCTAACTGGAACTGTTGCATAAGTTGCTCATTCTGGGCATTGCACGAGAAAACAGCAACCTTGTGTTCCAAACAGCAGCAGAGAATGTTTTTCAAACTCCATTATCCATGGAAACCAGGAAGGGATTGCTTCGGCTAGAGTACTAAGTTTAGCTTTCAGGTTCCCCAGGAAGTTGTCGACTCCACCCACCTGGTCCACCTTTGCGCTCTCCACGTTTTCTTTTGTTTTTTGGGACCTGAATCTCTGCAGCTATGCCTGATTTTTGAGCTGAATCTTCTTCGGTTGCCTCTTTGTCAAGTTCTTCTTTTACTGGAACTAGTAGCTTCATGCTTTCTTCCTCACCACTAATTCCAGCATCGTGCTGATTCTCTATCTTCATCTCCACTTTTGTCGTCATCTCCATCTCAGCTGCTTCGTTATGTATCAAAATATTATCCACAATCTGAAACCATAATCCATATTAAAGTTAAATACAGAAATAAACATCACTTTGTCAGCCAAGGTATAATTCTAAGAACTGTGCAGGTCCATAATCCTTGCACACACCCCAAAAATTTCCCCAAGAATTCTATTTTACATCCCCAACTTGCATATAACATTGTTTTCCACTCGCATCTTTTTTCAGCCAAGGTATACCTTTAGTTGTCTCTATTGTATCGGACATTCAGACCAACCAACTCTATGCATTAGAGATTCCGAAAATAACCAATGACTAACAAGATGTTCAGCCTGGTTGGATCCAGCTCTAGTAATCTAGTATTCAATATCATTTTGGATGATATTTTCAATAAATGCAATCATAAAGTCTTAGTTTTTAGATGTGGTAAACATTTTGCATGAGTCGTGACCAAAGAAGAAAAAGGCCATATTGCAGAAGCGAAAGTGAACAAAATCTGCAGGCACATATATATAGAATGCAAACAAGTGGTTCTATTTGAGCAACATACAACACTTAATCTTATTCTAGAAACATCAATTTTTGCCACCCATTTTTTCTAACAAATGTCCTTCACTAACCTAATCCTTCAAGCTTAAACCTCACTCCCTTAATTTTAAGAAATGTCTAGTATGAGAATATAATAGACAATTTGACTGTTATCTTTAAGAATGGGACTTCTTTTTTTTGGGGGGGGGAAACTGCTTTGAAAGGGGACTCTCTTTTGTTTTTGGGACGGAGGGAGTATATAAAAGAAATAAAAGGCATAACATTAACGAGTCATACCTTTTCACATGAATCAACAACTTGTGCCTGATGCTGGGTCACATCAACAGAGGATAGAAGTCCCACTGTACTCTCAATTATATCAGGAATCAGAATGCCCTCTCCATAACAAGAAACTGCATTGTCGGGCATGACAAAGTCTCCAGGATCATACTCCATCTCCTGGATTGTTTGATACAAACCTCCAGGTGACATTGTGCCACCATTGCAGGCAGAGAAAGTAGGACTGCGAACAGAGGTACTCGGTAGATCACCAGGCACAAGATGACTCAAACTATCAGATGAAGAAAACTTTGTACCATATTTTGTCATTATTGAGTCCAGTTGGGATTTCATCTTGTGAACTCGGGTGTGTATCAGATCAATCTTACGAAACATCTCTTCATTGTAACTATTAATTTCTTCCTGAGCTAACCAATCATTAGTATAGGAAAACTCATCACCACCAGTGAGATCCTGTCCAGGAAAGACTAGAAGAAAAACTTGTTCAGTAAGACTTGGAGCATGATAGGCTGAACAAAGACAAAGATATTCAGTAATACATTCCTAAATATTTTTGTGACAAAAGAATTTGTAAACAACAAGCTTTGGCTGTAGAAATATGCAAAGACATGACTAACTGTACAAAAAGTTTACACTTCAAAGTTCAATGAAGGTACCATTTTTTGGTGAATTCATCGAGTAAGGTAGACATGATGGAAAAAGAACTGTACTCCAAGGAGGATATACACCTCGCGGTTTGCATAACAATTGAAATAGCATTAGCCACAAGAATTTAGATAAGTTGTTTCAGAATGCAGTGAACTAGTTAGGTGTTAGCCAGGCGATATTGACACACAGGAAACTCGGTGTTTTTGTGCACCATACCATGTCACTTGATGGCTGGTAAATTTTGAAAATTACCCAAATTCTATGTTCCTTGGGAACTCCTAGTTTAATATGAAACCTTCCCCAGGGGGAGTCAATATCACCGACATAAGACACCAACGTAGATACTACAGTTTGAAACGTGAGTTACAGTGAAAGGCATTCAACAATGAGATTTCAGATCCGTTAAAGATTCTGAAAAATATTGAACTGTATTACATGTTACTGGAGAACAGTAATGAAGCGGAGCTATCTTTCTATAAGTGGTTCTACTTGTATTATAGACAGGTTCCATTAGAAAGCTAACAGAAGTCCTCAAATCATTACAAAATTTTGGAAACAGTAATTTGTCTCTACCAGAAAAACGTATACCTACTTCATGGTTATAGCACATAAACAAAGTATATTTGAAAGTGTAAGCATTATTCTGTTGATCAGAACATACCAGGATTACCAAAATCATCACCAGCAGTAGTTCCATCCTGTTCAGACCTCTTATTTTCTGCGGCAACCACAAGCCAGAACAGGAATTAATCACAACTGGAAAAATCACAATGATGCATACCAGAAACAAGTGAAAGATTTAGTACCTTGATAGGAGAAAAGATTATGATGTGCCATATACTCTGTCGTATCAATTGTAGTTTCAACCTTCTTTCTGTTCCTCCTCTTTAGGGGCTTTTTTCTACTGCTACCAGATGAGTATGGCAATGACTTAGAGCCAAATTCTTCTACTCTTGCTTGGTCTAATGGCATATGTTTCTTATGGTCATACACAGCAAGGCGCCCATTGTACTTTGAGGCCAGAGTTTCGAACTCCTTTATCTTTAGCTCTGCCCATTTGCACCTCCACATTAAAGGATGTATGAAGTTTTTCCAGTGAGTAGTCACTTTCTTCTTCCTAAAGAAAGTGCGTTCAGTTAAATTCGGTTTCAGAGACACTCTTTGATATGGTTGAAACATATTAACATAGTTCCTAATTTAGATAATTTCCTAATTTTTATCTAAATTAGTTGACCCAAGGCTTCCATAACAATATATACCTGCTGCATATTTGAAGCGTTGAAGGAGCATGTAAAAAAATACGAAAAATGGAGAAAATGACAGCAATTGAGTCTTTATACAACTATTGCAAAGTCAGTTATATGGATCAAATCTAGCTATTGTATTCGTTTGAGACACGTGGTGTTATTTATATTTTAAGAAGCCCATGTCTCTTTTTATTTATTTTTATTTCCCTTCCGATCATATCTAGGGAATTCCTTATCAATTCTAATATGGATTAACACTTGCCTACTTTCTAGATCTTACTATGGAGTTAAGAATCTAAGGGTCCCCAATGCACATGTCCAAACTCCGAACAATCTGATTCAAACAGTGATTCTAATTCTAAATTTTTGAACAAGTGCAATGATGCTTTAGGAATGCATGAAATATCACTGACGACGCGAAACAACACAAATAAACAGTTCAAGAAACACACAATTACTCCAAAACAAACCATTACCTTATCGGAAAGAAACTGCTCAGTCCATCATATGAAGATCCTAAACCACCATTGTCATATAGTTGAGACTCGCCTTCTGCATCACTCAGCCCAGAGGAGTTCTCATCTCCAGTTGTAGTATCAGCAAATGAGCTTGAGCATTCAGTCACATCCGGATCTTCCTCTGCAGAAACTCTGCTATCTAGGTTCCTTTTGGGCCCAGTTACATCAATAGGAACATCATCAGTGACCTTTGGAAATTTATTTTGTTCATTCAACATATCAGCAAATGGATCGCGGGAAGTCTTGATATTGCTTGCAGACTTTAAGCACTTCTCATCAGGGAGCTCACGGTTCTTGCCAAATTTCTGACCAGAAGTTGTATGTGCTCGGGAATTAGCTATTCTATTAGAATCAGAGTCTGGTAGGAGTTGAGGAGGAGACATGATCACAGCCTTTCATCAACTTTGCTTCATTCCCACCCATCCGCTAAATGAAACTATGCAACTAATAAAAACCTGAACAAAAGGTGAACCGCTTCAGCTTCATGATGTCATATCAAACCAACAAAAAGTAGCATATTCTGAACTGGTCTGGAAAGAAAACAAGCTTGAATCTTTATACAACAAATCAAATAGTCACATACAAGAGAAATATTCTATTAAACCATTGAAATTAAGTAGTATTGTTCTACATTTATTTTTCTTTTTTCCAGTTTTGTGTATCAAGCAAACTCTGGTTGATATAACCAAGTATGTTAGAATTCTGGTTAATTAGAACAAAACAAATGGTAAGCCCTCAAAGTGCATTATACTAGTATTCCCACGAGATGACTGAATTTCTAGAATCAAAGCAAAAAAACTTATCTAGAACTCTCAAATACAAACCTTAAACTGAGAATTAGACGGTTTCATATAAAATCGTAAAGAAAGTCATAAGAATTTCAATTACCACTGCCGATGAAAAGAAAATTAATGGGGACAAACAAGGAACTAACAAAATTTGACAAAGCAAGGAGTAAAACTTCAGATTATCATGAGGGCTCTCAACATTGTGAAAACAAAGAAGAAATTCAGAAATTTAATCAACAAAGAGAAGGCACAAACTATCCAATCAATCGTTTAGCAAAACTCACTTATGATCTAAGTTCAGCACACAACGAGTAAGTAAACCAAGAAAACTTCAACAAGCATGAGTTTGGAAAGAATCCCAGAAGATTATAATCACATGCACGTAAGCAAAAAATAATATTTAAAAAAATCAAACAGGGAACAATCAAGCAAGCTCGAACCAAAACAACCCACCATACCATTAAAGTTAATATTTGAAGAAAGAAGTAAACTTTAAACTACTTAAGCTGAGAGTAATGCATGCAGAGAAGATGCAAAGAAAGGGGCAGGCACCTGTTGCGTTGGGAATGAGAGGGCGCAAAATGAGTCGAGAAGAGAAGAGAAGAGTTGGCGGCGGCGGCGCCGAAGGAGACACTGGGAGAGTGCGGGTGCGGAAAACAACTTAACGTCGCAACAATATAACCTAATGTCTTTCACAATTTATTAAGACTTCTTTACTCTTTGGGTAATATGCAAATATAACCCTATATGTTGGAGAAGGTGTAAATATAATTCTGAGTTATTTTTTAGTGTAAATATAACTCTAACTATTATATATATGTGCAAATATAATCCTGACTATTATACATATGTGCAAATATAACCCTGACTATTATACATATGTGCAAATATAACCCTGACTATTATACATATGTGCAAATATAACCCTAAAATCATTATTCCGGCATTGACTGACTAGGGTTATATTTACACTTTCAATTATCGCAGGGTTATATCTGCAATTTCATTATCGTAGGGTTATATCTGCACTTTCATCAATTATATAGAGTTATATATGCACTTTTCTCTAGTCCTTTTCCCATTTTTATTCACGTTTTGAAAATACGAGGGTAAGTGTTACCTAAATACTTCTTCCTTCTCACAAAAAAACTTTCTAATTCTTTTTTTCCTTTTTATACAAAAAAATCACCTAAAAGGCCCTCATGCTTAGTGCCACGTTAGTTGAACCCCACATAATTCACCTAAACTTCCTATTTTAGACCAACCCTATGTGTTAAAAAAGGTGTTACGTCAATTGCATAAATATTTGCCCCATATAGAATTTGAAAGTTTAATAGGGACAGCAAATGTACTCTTGCTCAACCAACAATTTTTATTTCTACATTTAAGAGTTAAACCCAACTAAGTTTGATTATTAAATTTCATTAATACATAATATATTATCTGTGATATGTTATTTAATTTATATATATATATATATAAATTATTATTTGATGTGGTTGATTCCTTGTAACTAATAGTAGTGGTCAGGAGACAATGTCCACTGGTGCCACTCTCTTATAATCATAGTTAACGTCCACTGGTGTTACTCTTTTATAATCATGCAGCTAAAGTGTCTGATTAGCTCTGGGGTAAACAACCAGATGCTTAAATAAGTATCGATTCTCTTGAGAATATAATTTTTGGAATTTGTAACTTTCCTTTCTCTCTGGATCTCTCCACTATTTGTGGCGTGTCGAGGTACGGCCGTGAAGGCGCATGGTCCACCTACCAGATGTATGGTAGATCATGGTTATCGAGGCGATCGAGACTGGTGGCCCCTGGTACATTAGTTGTGGTGATCGTGGCTATCTTGGTGGCTGCACGATCCACTTTCGGATATATAGGCAAAATGGTCGTGGCCTATATTTTTTTGTGTTATGGGTCGAGTTGCTTCCTGTCAATTTGTATGAACAAAAGATGGTTTTGTCAAGTTTGTTTGGGATGTTTGTCTGCAATTCAGGCTTGCTGTTTGGACCCTGGTATATATAACTTGTCTAGTTCGATCCAGTTAACATAGCACAATGAAACAACAAGCCAGGAAACACAAGGAGCCACTTCATCTATCGGCATAGATGAGCTAGTTTGCCCAAACAAAGCCACATGCATAGCATTATCATTAACTGATATGCCACAGATATAGCGGAAAACATTACCAGCAAAAAGCCCACGACACTCCATATTTGGATGTGTTACGCACAAACAGGGGCACTATCCAAGAATGAGGACATGACAATCACACCATGGTCACACCCCAGAAGAACTATAAATAAAGAGGAGAAACACCAATAGAATGCAAGTAAAAAGTCATCAATGAAAAGATAGATATACTAACTTAGGCATCGGAGTTTCTTCGCATGGATCAACCCAGGGATCTTTGCAAGTATTTGAAGAGTGTTAGGCTCGTCACGAGACAATCATGGGTATTATTATCATTCAAAAGGAATCAACCACATCAAAGGCTTCGTTTGAAGGGATTTGACTTTTTTTTTAGTTTTGATAGTCCAATCCCCAAGAGATACCTAGTGGGGACTCGAGCATCGTGAGAAAATTTGGATCCGGACAACCAATATGTTGCCCTTATTCTTACCTATCAACTGTAAGATAGATAATGGCAAGTCCAGGCGTTATCCACATGGATAAAAAGGGTTTAAAAGATAGCGCCGCGAAGTTCACCCCCAATCGTCACCCCAAGTCTGTGTCAGAAGTACCAAGCATGACAATGGGGGTTTGTGTTGAGATTAACTTGAAACTATGAACATAAAATTACAACGAGATTAAGATAACTATAACTAGTCTTGGAGGTATTTGCATCACATGAATGACTTAGACGATTTGATCCTAGACTTCTATTCACATTAAAGATCTATAATTCTATTTAGTGTTATATCACATGATAAGGAGATGTTAATTCCTTTGGAACTCCTTTGGCCTGTCACACGTTTGTTCTGCTCCCTCCTTAACATCCCACCTCCAAAACATATAGCTAGAGGTGTGCTGCACACGGACCACCTCTAACCCTCACTACTGCAGCTAATAGGCCCCACTTAAAGGATCAATGCCTTGCGCCAACTGTTAGACATTGTAGTAGCATGGATCATAAGGGGACCTCTATTGTGAATACCTATTCAAGAGTTCATCAGTACCTCGTGATAACTATAAAGTCTATAGCTACCAAGGCCCAATGATTAGTTTCTACAAATTAGAAATTAACTCGTGGGTATCAATCGTGATTCCCATGTTTAGAATTTAATAACACCCTAACAGATCTGAACTCACCATAGGAATTATAGGATGCTCCTAAACATCGGGCACGACTAATCTAGTCATCATTATTACTATATTACCACCTCGGCATCTCCCAAGGTTTGTGTTACCCCCCGGTGCTCATGAGACTATAAGCAAGTTTTAGAATCCACACTCATAAGCTAAATTCAAAGCCTAGCGATAAATAATGGATGAATTAAACTAGGTGTACATCCTAATCGCATTCAATACATTGATTATGAATATAAGTTAACGCACTATATTTACAGCAACAAAAACAGAAGTGAATCTAAAAGTCTCACAAATATAAAATCATTACATGCTTAAAAATATCCCCAAGTTATAAATTTAAGCTCACTACAGCTAAACCCATGACATTCAATGGATTAAATGCCATAGAGAAGTGATATGAATGAAGAGAGAGAGGGAGAGAGAGAGACCCTAGATCGATTACAGGTGCAGTCACCCTCTTTATGCAGGTTTAGAATAATTAGGCCTTTATAGTGAAGAGGGAAAAAGCCCAAAAGGCCCAACTCAAAACCTCAGCTGTTGACCCGCCTCCACTCGAGGTCATCAAGCTGTAGCTAAACTAACCCGAGTGAAGGCAGAGGAAGGTCAAAGATAGAGATTTATAGTTCTGCACCCAACTCACTACTAAGCTACCTATAGGGTAGTTAGTGGCAAGCCCGTGTATGTCCATAGAAATGCTAGGGCATAATAGTCAATTAAACACAACCATGAACGGGTCGTCAATCCTTCGTGTTGTTAGGAATAGATAGTATGTTTAAAATGGGGGGGGGTGGTTTTTTTCAATTACCAACTAAGGACATGAAAGTAAAAAAACAAGTAAACTATATTAACAGACACTTGGGGAATATTTGCGTAACATGGTTGATTAAATGTTCCAATCCTTGATTCAATCACATTTAAGATTTCAACAACCTAATCTAGTGCTCATAACATGTGGTGTGGTCGATGGTTAGCACTTCCTCATACCTGTCACGTAGGGTGCTCTTACAAATCTTTCATCGGCACCGCTTCTATAATTAGGGGAGTGCAACAATGGTCTGACCATTGTGCATATCTGTTTCTCCCCCTTACGATTACGTCCTGGTCACTACATCACAGATGCTCTACTCCCTAGGCCTATAAATGAAGCAAAGGCATGTAGGAACCTTATCGATAACACTAGGACCTCTTACAATCCTAGCTTGCTACTATTTTCTATCTCTACCCATAACCCTTCATACCAACTCACCAGTTAAGACTGGTGTGCTATCATGTAACAGTAAAACTTGAAAAAGACCTACGTACACACACCTACGTGGACCCGACCCTGCTACTCATATCACATACAGGTTTCTCTTCCCCGGGGGGTATCAATATTTGCACCAACATGAATGTAGACTAGAGTGTGTGATCATTCATGCAATTATAACAATTCAAGAACAAGCCATCATAATATCATAAGCACGTAAATTGAGAAGTTCTAAAGAATCTCGCAAGAACACATTCAGCACATGAATATGAATTTATCCCAAGAAACTACTCCCTAGAAATGGAATTACAAGTATTTCATGAATTCCACATCTTAGGGCTAAAGGAAAATAAAAAGGGAAAAGAGAAAGAACTTAGAGAGAAGAGAGAGTATTTCTCTCTTTAAGTTGCTCTTCAAACTACAAGTGAAATGATGAAAAATGGTTCAAGACTCCTAACCCTAGTAAACTAAGGCTATATTTATAGTAGTGGGGGATTTGGCCTAAAAATAGGCCCAGATTAGGCCAAAATATGTCAAAACCCTAATCAGCCGCCACTGACACGAACCACCATAGATGGTGTGGTCTGTGCTTGCAATTGCCTCATGCTATCCATGACTTATCAAACACACCAGATCCGGTGCAGGCCAATTACTCTTTGTCATCCAAATGAAATTTGATCGCGTGATGTACATCCTTAACCGTGACTTACCATAAAGTAGCTAGGAACTTTAAAGTCCACCCGATGTAGGTCTTCAAGTGCTTCGAGGAACCCCGCCGGGCCTACCCATCCTAATAGATAGGTAATAGGCTCGAGTAAGCGTAAAACCTCTGAGGTGTCTTTGCATGTAAATCCAGTCTCTAATATGATCCTCTTCGACTCTCTCAAATGCATCCACTTCCGTGCTGCAGTCCCGGAGAAGTTGGTCAATCCCATGAATTTTTCAGTCACGAACGCGGGGTTGCGAGGAATGGGAGTCACCGGCTCGCGGTTTGCACCCTTTGCCGGTTTCTTTCTTTTCTCGCCCTGTGAAGCCTTCCCTTTCTCTGACACACACTTTTTCGGAGGCATCCTAACACAATGAAGGAAAAAGTGGTAATGTGATCATAAACAAGGGCATCCCTCGCAATATCATTCAACAAACCCTAAATATCCTAGTCATTCAAATCATAATATTCTTAACATGAAGGCTATTCCAACAAGAACGTTCTCATTAAACAATAGCTCATGGCAATTCATAATATCCCATTAACAAGATCATGAAATCAAGATTCATCGCACCTAAATCACCCAACACATAAAGAACATATCATTCAAGCATAATAGCACATCAATCCACTCAAACTTTCTTTCAACACAAGATTATGCATACAATCCAAACACATTTCTCAACAACATACACTCATTCAAGAATCATGCTTTACAAAACACCACCACAATTTCAATAAAGCAAATAAACAAGGAGTTCAATGGATTGCCCGGGATTTGAAGCTAAGAGTTGCATGATCCATACAAGAAGAAACAAAAATTGCTAATTTTTGAAAGAAAAGCTTCAAATTTTCAAGTTCACCAAGAGTGTGTGTGTGAGTGAGTGTTCCTTGAAAAACTTGAATGTGTCAAACGACTCAATTAGGTGGAAGAATGTACGAAGGATCTAAAAATTTAGTAAAGGTGATAAGGGGGGAGAGGTACAATTAAGATGAGGATGAAATTTTGAAAATTGCAAATTAGGGGACACTAGTACCAATCAATTAAATTACAAGGGATGTTGGAAGTACTATTTGCACAAAAAATCCTTAGAAATAAGGGAATTTCAAAATTTATGAACCAAAAATGCATTTTTTAGCTTAAAATTTAGAATTTTTGAAAATTTGCATTTTTGGAACAATTTGACATCTCAAATGGGGTGACGGTATGTATACCCTCGTGTCAGGGCTATCTGTGTGGCCCCCTCGTGCCAAGGTCATGTCGTATGGATCGTATTGCTTGGCGCGGGTTGTGCTAAAACCTGGCATGAGGCCCCACGTGCCAACATGCTCTGGCACGAGTTGTATCGCTTGGCGCGACTCGTGCATGAGGATGTCAAAATTTTGACCCTTTTTCCTCAGTTTTTCCCTTTTTTTTTTGCAAAAATTATGTCACCCATCAAACCTAATTCCATTCGAATAAAATCACGAGACTTGAACATCACATTTACAAATCAACAAGAGTTTCATCTCAAAATCCTCATCACAAAACAAAACTTAAACATGCAAAATCTATCTAATCAAAATCACAAAATCAAAGCAACAAAAAGCACTGTATATTTACTGTCGTCCTCACGACTTATTATTTTTCATGCATTTTAGTTAGGACGGCCTACCACTGGGTCTCTAGAATCGCTATCTGCGACTCCACCCACGGTGACATTGTTGTGGAGTGGTCTCCACAACATGTCAATCTTACTTTTAGACGCCTCATCCACCATAGAAAATGAATTCCCGAGTTTTTCTAAGGTTGAGTCCGTAAACATCACTTTGGGTTTAGGAGGAGGTTGATGTATGTTATATTGTGTTCGTATTTTGTGGGATTATTATGATTTTATTGAGATATAATTTGCACTTTTAGGTGTTTTTGGTGAAGGAATTCATGAATTGTGAAGAATTGAGAGGGATCTATACATTGTACTCTTTTTCCCTTAACCAACAATTTTTTCCCAATGAATTTTCCAGGTTGGGATAGTATCCTATGAGGCAGTCTAAACTTTAGGCACGGCCTTTCTACAATTTTAACAATATTTTAGATCCAGGTATATTTATAATAATTTTACAGGGACATATTCCTAATTATTTTACAGGGACCTATCGCTAATGAATTTTTAGGGGCTTTTTCGTCCAATTTATTCCAATCATTTTCCCGCCACCTGCAATCTACAAAAAAATTCAAAAAGAAAATCTGAAATATTTTTAAAAAAATTTTAGAAAAGGCAAAAAATAATAAAAAGAAATGCAGCAAAAAACTGCATCAACCTCAATAGAAAATAGCAAAACATCAACGAAACATCATAAAACATCAACTAAAAAACTATAGCCAAACATATATTAAAAAATCAAATGAAATAGCAAAAAAAATATAATATAAAATAAAAATCAATAAAAAATTGAAAAAAACGTCGATTACGACTTACAATAAATCAACTGAAAATCATAAAAACATCAACAAAGTTAAATTATCATTTTTTTTTAAAAAAACTACAAACATCAACTCCTAACAAGAAATAATTGAAGCACTTACAATTTATAAAATAAGCACCTACAACCTACATTTGAAGCACTAACAAAAAATAAAAAACGTCAACGTAAGGAAAAAAATACTACAAAAAATCAACCATATCATCAAAAAAGCTATAAACATCAACTCCTAATAAGAAACAATTGAAGCACTTACAAGCAACGATTGAAGCACTTACAAGAAACAATTGAAGAACTTACAAGTTATAACATAAGCACCTACAACCTACATTTGAAACACTAACAGAAAATGGAAAACATCAACGTATGGAAAAGAACACTACAAAAAATAAACCATATCATCTAAGAAGCTACAAACATCAACTCCTAGCAAGCAACGATTGAAGCACTTACAAGCAACGGTTAAAGCACTTACACGCAACGATTCAAGCACTTATAAGTTTTACTCTAAGCACCCATTTGTTTTCATAACACACACAAGTTATAAAATAATCTTACATTTGAAGCACTAACAAAAAATGAAAACATCAACGTGAGGAAAAAAACACTACAAAAAATCAACCATATCATCAAAAAAGCTACAAACATCAACTCCTAACAAGCAACGATTGAAGCACTTACAAGCAACGATTAAAGCACTTACAAGTTATAACATAAGCCCCTACAACCTACATTTGAAGCATTAAAAAAATGAAAAACATCAACGTAAGGAAAAAAACACTACAAAAAAGCAACCATATCATCTAGAAAGTTACAAACATCAAAACTCCTAACAAGCAATGATTGAAGCACTTACAAGCAACGAGTAACACACTTACAAGTTGTACTCTAAGCACCAATTTGTTTTCATAACACACACAAAAGTTATAAAATTAGCACCTAAAACCTACATTTGAAGCACCAACAAAAAATGAAAAATGTCAACATAAGGAAAAAAACACTACAAAAAATCAACCAAATCATCAAAAAAGCTACAAACATTAACTTCTAACAAGCAACGATTTAAGCACTTACAAGAAACGATTCAAGCACTTACAAGCAACGATTTAAGCACTTACAAGCAACGATTCAAGCACTTACAAGCTATAACATAAGCACCTACAACCTACATTTGAAACACTAACAAAAAATGAAAAACATCAACGTAAGGGAAAAACACTACAAAAAATCAACCATATCATCTAAAAAGCTACAAACATCAACTCCTAACAAGCAACGATTGAAACACTTACAAGTTGTACTCTAAGCACCAAGTTGTTTTCATAACACACACAAGTTATAAAATAAGCACCTACAACCTACATTTGAAGCACTAAAAAATGAAAAAAAATGTCAATATAAGAAAAAAAACACTACAAACATCAAATCTTGTTACCAAAAAAAAACAAATCAACCATTTTATCAAAAAAGCCACAAACATCAACATCTATCACCTAAAACTCATCTATAAAATGAAAAAAAAATCAACATGAGAGTAAAAAAAACTAAAAAACATCAACAAAAAATTACAGTACCTCAAGAGTATAAATTATTCACTTTGAAAATCATAAAAACTCAACAAATATTTTTATAAAAAAACTACAAATATCAACTCCTAATACCTGAACCTCATCTAGAAAATGAAAAACATCAACACAAGAAAAAAAACTACAAACATCAACTCCTATTTCCAAAACCTCAGCCAGAAAATGAAAACATCATTATGTGGAAATAAGTAAATCTCAAGTAAATCAAGAAAATCTCACCTGAATAATGAAAAACGTCAACATAAAAAAAAGCTAAAAACACAACAAAAATCTACAGTACCTCAAGAATAAAAATTCTTCAAAAAAAAAGGTTCTAGTGGAATTTGAACTTGAGTCACCAATTTCAAAGCATACATCAATAACCACAAGACCATAGATTCTTATTGAACATTTACTTAGTCAGATAATATTAAACCTCACCATATACATCACGAACATTAAGTCTTCAAAATAAAAAAAATCATAATGAGAATTGAACCCTTGACCTCCAACCTCACCAGCATGAGTACTAACCACTATACCAAACAATCTTTGATGACATTAACCTCAGTCAAATAAATATTAAACATCAGCAATTCTTAAAAAACACAAAATTAATCCTCACCTCTCAGAGGTCGAAGTTCAGCCGTTACCGTCGACTGCCGTGTCACCGCTGTCACCACAGGTTGCGTGTGGGTTTATGCGCATCTTCTTCCTTCAGGTGCGTGCATCTCATGCGCCCCTCTTCTTCTTTCGAATATGCTATTCTTCTGCTCGTCGATTGCAGTGCTCTTCCACCGCGAGCTCGTCGGTGTCATTGTCTCTAACGCAGTGCCACCGAGAATGTCATTGTTCAGAGGGCCGAAGAATAGTGCTTCATCTCTAACGCAGTGCCCCCGTCGTCCTCGATCGAGTAGCACCGTCGTTGTCCTCGCCATAGCAGTGGAAGAAGAAGCTCAGTGAAGCTCCACCGTAGCTTCGCAGTCACCTCACCGGCTACCTAAGGTATAATAGCAGAGGCTTTGCCGGAGCTACATCAATTTGGAAACTTCGCGGTGGAGGCCGGAACTGCAATCTAGAGGCTTTGAGATGGAGGCTCCGCTGCGATCTGGAAGCTTCGCCATAGAAATAAGAAAAATCGCCGCCAGAACCTTAGCTCTGCCGCGACACTGGCAGAAGAAGAAGAAGCGCGACAACGGAACGGTGGTTCCGATTGGTGGAACGATGACAGTTGGTGGTGGTTACAAAATTCCGATCGGAGGAGAGAATTCTGATCAAAAGAAGAAAAATAAAAAATCTAAAATTTTTTGTGATATTTATATTTGTTTGATAATTGCATAGTAGGTCCCTAAATTATTGGCAAATTTCAGAAAAAAATCCCACCTCAATTTCAAATTTATAATAATTGCAGAATAAACCCCTACCTAAGTTTAGGCTGCCTAAAGTAAGATTTTTTGTTCCAGGTTAAGGTTTTAATGAGACAATGTGCTCCAATGGGGGAATGTTCTTATTTTATAAGACATTATTCCAGAGATGAAGGAAATTAGGCAAAAGTAGAAGTGCTGAATTTATGGAGTGGAAAGTGAAATATTGAAGAGATTTGGATTTGAAGAATTAAAGATATTCACTTCCCATATTAATAAAGATTTTATTATCTCTTCCCATTTAAAATTCTTTAGCTTTAGGAATTAGTTATTAGAGTTAGAACGAATATTATTTTATTTCCTTTTGTTTTTCTTCCGTAAGAAGAATTCGAATTAAAGTTAAATTCTGTTTTGTTTTCTTAGACCCGCACGGATGTATAAATACTTCTGCGGCATAAGAGATACAGAAATATTAGTTTAGTTACGCAAGGGTTTTAGTTAATATATTAATCTTGGATCTTAAATACTCCAGATGCAGCTGTGCTTATTTTGTACTTTGGGATTAATTTTTGGCATCACCATTGAAGGGTGCCGATTCAATATTCTTTATTTTTTAAAAATAAAATCCCGGGGTGGGTGTGGTGGTGGTGGTGGTTATGTATTAGGTATCCCAACCTTTAAGAAATGAGAAGTACAAAAATATAGTGTTCAAGTGAAAAGTGAAGATTTGAACCTTGGGATCAAAAGCAGTAATTTATCCCATGTTTTATGAAGGAGAATTTTGGGGATGTTTCCAATTTCCTCACCTCCACCCCACCCCTCGTGTTAGTGTAGGAAAATTGGCTGGATCTCCAAAAGACTCCTAAGTAATTGTTTACATTCCAAAAGATGTATAGATAGTCTATGCCCCATGCATAGGTTATCCATATTGAGTTTTGAAAAGATCTTCATTTGAGAGCATTAACAAAAAATCACTTCAGCTAAGCTTGCTCATTCTCTTTGAGTTCTGCATCTCTTGCTTGATTCTACCGTGGAGTAACTTCGGTTCTTTGGCAGTTGCTACCCTTGGGTTGTAGCCTTGCTTGAGGTTAAATTTCCTTATAATCATTCCAGTTTGCATCTTGATGTTGATGATCTTTCCAACCTGCATTTTCATATCAAAATCAGCAGTATCCATTCCAGATTCTAAGAGCAGGTATTCGTTCTTTGTCAAGAGCTAGAAATCCTTTGGTTTTCTGATCAAGGTCATGGTGGTTTAGAACTTTTGGTTCCTTACCCCTTCCTACTTTACTTAATTTATCAGCAACCATATTTCCTTCACTTAAAATGTGTGTAATTATCAGTTCCCCCATCATTTGTTTGATTCAGAGGCTAAATGATACAATTCCCATGTAGGGTCTTTCATCACCTCCAGTATATTGGCACAATCAGTTTCAAGGGAGAAAGAATTTAAGCACAGATCAGTTGCAAAACTTAGTCCTTCTTTTAGAGCTAAGAGTTCAGCATGGAAGCTTATTTTAGCTCTAACAGATTTATAGCATGCCTTAAGAAATGTTCCATATTTATTCTTGATAACTATCCCACTCCCACAGAGTCCCCCAGCTTCTATGATGCATCAAAGTTGATTTTGTATTCCAGGTTAGGTTTAGACCATCTGGTGCATTTGATTTTAGGTACTGTGGGTTTTTTCATAGGTGAGATTAGACCAATTGTAACCCAGTGTTTATCATTAACCTCTCTACTAACCTCTGGTTTAGTATAAAAGATAAGGAACATGTCTCTGTTGATGTTATCAATCATTTTCTCTCTATTTGGTCTAATATTTTCAAAAATGAAACTGTTTCTAGCTTTCCAGATTTGCCAACGAATGAGAGAAGGAAAATGGTGATTAATGTAGAGTGTATTTTTGTCTCTCCATTATATGTCCAGTAATGTGATAGTCTGTCAAAGATGGAGTTGAAGTGTTGGTGTCTCAGTCCTATCATATGGTCAAAAAAATATCCACATGTCTATGGCTAGAGAACAATCATTGAAACAGTGGCTAAGTGTGTCAGTGTTGGTGCAGAATGGACACTTAGATTCAAGGGAAATGTTACTGAAAATCAAAAGGTAAAATTGCATTTAAAAGTTTCCACATGAACACAAAGTTTTCATTGGCAGTTTTGAGAACCATACCTTCTTCAGGATTCCGATTTCTAATTTTTTCTGGGCTACTATCTTGTATGCTGACTTAAAGCTGAAATCTCCATTGTTTGATGGCTTCCATATTAATCTGTTCTGTCTGAAGGGGTGTACCCGAAGCTCCATCAACATGTGAAAAATATGATTAGGTAATGTATGAAAAGCATACAAGAAGCTTGACTTCATGTTTGCAAACTGTTGGATGGTAGTGCAAGGTGGAACCACTGTATATATATATATATATATATATATATATATATATATATATATGAGTCTACATAGTCTTGTAGTGGTCCCATACCAGTCCAGTTAGCAATGATTAGCTAAACCATTGCCATGTATTATTCTTGTTTGCCTTTCAGCAAACTGGTTTACTTTTTGAATTCTTTTTCTAGATTTGGGAGCTTCTTTGATTTTCAGGGATGTACCATAAGAATTTAGCCCATAGTGTCTCTCCTTTCTGTAGTTTCCACCACAATTTAAGGGAGAAGGTCTTAATTATGTCTTTAATGCTTCTAATCCCAATACCATTTTGGTTTACTAGATAACTCATATTTGTTATGCTCCTCCACACTTTTTTAGAACCAGTATCATGCTCTCCCCAAAATAAATTGGAGATTTTCTTGTTAAGTTTCTTTATTACTGATTGTGTTGGAGTCATAACAGCCCATAAATGCCGTGGAAGAGGAAAAAGGACAGATTTCATGAGTGTGAGTCTTCCAGCAGCACTAACCCATTTGTTTTTCCATGATTTTAGTTTTTTATCATATATTTCCATTAGGGGCTGAGAATGTATCTCTTTTGTAAAGCCAGTGTAAATAGGGCACCCTAGATATGTAAATGGAAAAACTCCTCTGGACATTCCTAAGGAATTACTGATCATTCTTAGGTGTTTTAAAAAGGCATGCTTACTTATGAAAAAATTTCTTTGCCCATAATTGATCTGTTGGCCACTGTATTCCTTAAAAACATGTAAGAAAGCATTGATTCTTTTAATGGATGTCTTAGTGGCTTGAAAGAAGATGATTGTGTCATCTGCATAACATAGATGGTGAGATAATGCTATTGTATGCAGAAGTTTTAAAAAGATTGATCTTCTTATTTTGGAAACAAATAGTCAAGCTTCTAGAGAAGGATTCAGAAAAAATATTGAAAAGCAGAGGGGATAAGAGGTCTCCCTGTTTGATTCCCCTTGAAGCTTGGAAAACACCTGCAGGTTTGGAATTGATAATAATAGAGAACCATGCACTAGATAAATTATTTAGGATCATGTTGATGAATTGCTCCTGAAATCCAAATTTCTTCATAATTTGACTAAGAAAAGACCATTTAACTCTGTCAAAAGCCTTAGTTAGGTCCAATTTTAGGATACAATTAGGGGCTCCATGTTTATTATTTATGTATCTTGACATTTCTTTGACATAGATGACATTGTCAACTATTACTTTGCCTTTTAGAAAGGCTAACTGATTTTGTGAGATCAGTTTTGGCAAGATACCAGTTATTCTCTGAACTAAGAGTTTGGAGAAATTTTTTTTAGTAAAGTTAAAAAGTGATATGGGTCTGAAATCAGAAAAGGATATAGGGATATCCTTTTTTGGTATCAGGCATATCCATGTACTGGATATTCCAGCAGTAATTTTTGTGCCTGACATGAAATCAGAGACTGCTGATAGAAGGTCAGGTCCTATTATATCCCAGAAAATCCTAAAAACGTAGGCAGAGAATCCATCAGGGCCAGGGGCTCCTCTCTGATTCAGGGAAAATACAATTTCCCTAATTTAATTTAAGGTGGACATCTTGAGCATTTATGAATTGTTATTGCTATCTATGATCTGATGGATCTAGCTCAAAAGATGAGATTGAAATTTGTCATCTCTAGGGTTAGAGTCATCTGTCAGTAGGTTTTCGTAAAAGAGAATTGCTTCTTTTTCAATCTCAATTGGAATGTATGTCCATACTCCTTCTGAGTTTTTTAATCTTCGAGATGTTTTGTTTCTATCTTCTTTGGTTTATAGTTGAGTGAAAATACTTAGTATTTTCATCTCTTTCTTTAAGCCATTTTATATTAGCTTTCTGTTTCCAAAACATCTTTTCTTCAGTGAGTGCTCTTAGCAGGAGTGCATTTTTTGATTAAGCTCAATGAGGTCAGATTCTGAATTTGTTGTCTCATAAATAATTTCCTGTATTCTGAGTTCCTCTTCTGCCTTTTTGACATTCTTATTTATATTACCAAAAACTTCCTTATTCCATATTTTTAAAACTAGCTTCAGTCTTTTTAATTTCGAAAAGAATCTTAGCATACCAGTGTCTGATATGGTTCGTAACTAGTTAGTTTCTATGATCTGTTTCAATTCAGGCCTATTTATCCAAGCATCTAGGAATCTAAATGGCTTAGGCGATGAAGCTATTTTACTTTATATGGTTAGTAATAATGGACTGTGATCAGAGGTGTGCTTGTTGATTGTGTGCAGTGAGCTGTTTAGAAAACTTTCATCCCAGTCATGGTCAATTAGTGCCCTGTCTAGTCTTTCTAATGTAGGAGGCCTTCTCTTGTTTGACCAAGTGAAGGTGTTTCCCACTGTATAAAGATGTACCAGTTGTTGGCTTACTATGAAATTAGAAAAATCTCTAATGCTTTTTTACATTAGGCTTATTGGGACCCTTATATTATGTTATGGAATTTATGGCATTAAAATCACCAATTAATAGTTTATTGACATTGCCATATTCTTTTCCTGCCTGTTCTTAAAGTAGATGCATGAATGAAACATGCACACATTTCAGAGCTAAGCAGGGGGGAAGAAATGGCAGTTTTAGTATATTGATCAGTCTTAGATAAGATGCTAACATTACAACATGAGTTCCATATTAGCCAAATGTTATTTCTATCTAAGCTATGGTGACACTGTTAATTTAAGCCCGTATATGTCACATTGTCTATAGTTATGCGTAGGTTCTAATATACAAAGTATTTGTATATTATGAGTCGTAATGATCATTTTTTAACCCATCCAGGGATGTTCCAATTCCTCTTTGGTTCCAGACAAGAGCCCTAATATTTAGGTGTGTATCTATCATTTAAACTATCCAGAGTTTCCTTTTGAAGTAGACCTTAAATTCATCCTATTCAACTTGTTAAAAAGTGTCCTCTTCCTAGTTGTTTTACCAGTCATCTTTTCAGTGATGTTTGTTAGAGTACTTACTTGATCCAGCTAAAGCTCTTTAGTACTTGGGCTACAGTTATCTGCCGTGTCAGATTCAAGTTTCTCTCCTAATAGTTGAAACCTGTTCGAGCTTTTGGGGCTGGATCTGCAAGATGGTGAGTAATATAGATCATTACTTCATTCATTTAAAGGAGAGTTAGGGATGATACTTGATAAGTAATCTTTGGTAAACTCTCTGTGTTTGCCTATTTCTTCTGTAAGATCAATTAACTGGTGGATTTTGCTTCTTTGTAATTCAGCCTCATTGTTATTGCCTTTGAAGACAGCATTGTGAGGTTGTGAGATCACATCCTGTTGATCCTCCCCAGTATGTAAAAAATCTTGATTGACTTCCCCCCCTTGGAGTTCCAGATGAGAGGTCTCTCTGCCTATATTAGGGCTATCTATTCCAGCTGCAGTTTCTTGGTGAGGTTGGTGTTCAGCTTCCCTCTATTTCTGGGCTATTGGTACTCCTGATGTATATGGATCAATGTTTTTGTGTACTGGCTGCCAAGTAGCTAGTATTTCAGGGTAGGTAACCTCTTTTGGTTCTTTGCTGTGTTTGTTGCTAGGCTTTGGTTTACTTGTTGCATTTATTGGTAGGGGTTCATTTCTATTCATCTGGGTTGTAGAGACCTGTTTTGGGGATCAATTCAGTGTGGTGGCAGATTTAGGAAGTCTCAGCTTAGGGTTAACTATTCTACACTTGTCTGCATGGTGACCAATCTTCTTACAACCACAAAAGTACATAGGCAAATCTTCATATTCTACGGTATAATTTTCATTTTCCAAAGAAGTGCCTAACCTTATGTGGTTCAGCACTTGGGATTGAAGGTCAATTTCCACGCATATCTTGAGGGCAGATGGCCTTGTTAGCCTATCTGTGGCTTGATCCATCTTGATGAATTTTCCAATCTAGTTTCCAATTGCTTCTATGGCCGGGACATTGTAGTGGTAGAGAGGCACGTGTCTGATGGTGATCCACGCCGGGACAGTCAAGGATTCTGTATCCGGCTTGAAGTCTGGCGTCCATATGAGGATCCTCATAGTTGTGCCGTTTAGAGACCAAACCCCTTTGATCCAGCATCGTTGAAAGTCTTCCTTCTCCTGGAACCTGATTAGGATGTTCTTGAAATCGATTGCACCCAACTGGTATATTTCGCTGAAACCCACAGTTTTGAAGTCGGCTTCCAGCTTGTCCATTGTCGGCCTTCCTCTTGGAAAATTCCCAATTAGAGCTTTTGCGTATGAGTGTGATAAGATGTAGTGGATAGCTCAGATACTTGCTCCGGAGAGAAAAGAACATCCGCTTTGCCCTTATATTGAAGAATTGGTGTTAGATTTTGAGTGGAAGGAAGGTTAGTGGAAATAGGAGGGTTTCAAGTTTATAGTGCTAGGGCAAAGCTTTTGACGGCAGTAGCTGCCATAATGGCGCCTTGTAGATCCATCAAGGTTAATTAGTGGTTGAATGAGTGATGTTTCCGGTAAGGAATCTTTGATTTAGCTGTTGGTGGCTTGGTGGTAGGGATGATGAACAGTAAAAGCGAGATCAGAGAAAGCGAGGAGAGAAGGCGTTGCTTAATGAGATGCACTTATACCGATTCAATATTCAGTATCACAGTTTGCTGCTTTAAATTTCTTCTCATTTAATTTCGTTGATTATGTTTAGTTATTATACTCTTTGTTTTTTTAGTTTAATTAATATGAGTAGCTAATTTATATATCAGCATGGAATAATTATCATTAGTTTATGAATCGCTATACCTAATTGTTCGATAATGTATTCTTATGTGTTCTTCATTGTTCTTGGTTAAGTTTTATTATTGATATGTTTAAGCTTGATCAACTTGAATATTATTGGGATGATGTTATCTAATTCCACCAATACATAATTGTCAGAAAGGACTAGTAAGTAGCGAGTTCTTGTGGAATCTATAGAGATAACTAGTTTAAGACTGTAACAACAAAATGTGGAACAATTAAGTGTGCGTTATTACTTGCGAATACTTGGGTAATTGCTATATCATGTTCTTTTCATTCTTAATGTTATTGAGGTGGAAGGAAGGTTAGTCGAAATAGAAGGGTTTCGAGTTTGTAGTGCTTCGGCAAAGCTTCTGACGGTAGTAGCTATCATAGCGGCGCCTTGTAGATCCGTCAAGGTTAATTAGTGGTTGCGTGAGTGGTGTTTCCGGTGAGGGATTTGTAATTTAACCGTTGGTGGCTTGGTGGTAGGGATGATGAACGGTAAAAGCGACAACGGAGAAAGTGAGGAGAGAAGGCGTTGCTTAATAAGATGCAATTATGCAAATTCAATATTCAGTATCATGGTTTACTGCTTTAAATTTCTTCTTATTTAGTTTTGTTGATTATGTTTAGTTATTATACTCTTTGTTTTTTTAGTTTAATTAATATGAGTAGCTAATTTATATATCGTCATGGAATAATTATCATTAGTTTATGAATTGCTATACCTAATTGTTCTATAATTGATTCTTACGTGTTCTTGATTAAATTTTATTATTGATATGTTTAATCTTGGTCAACTTGAATATTATTGGGATGATGTTATCTAATTCCACCAATACATAATCGTTGGAAAGGGTTAGTAAGTAGCGAGTTCTTGTGAAATCTATATAGATTACTAGTTTAAGACTGTAACAACAAAATGTGGAACAATTAAGTGCGCGTTATTACTTGAACGATTAAGTTCATAGATGCATATGAACTAATTTATCGTTGGAAAAGGTTAGTAAGTAGCAAGTTCTTGTGGAATCTATACATATAACTAGTTTAAGACTGTAACAAAAAAATGTAGAACAATTAAGTGTGTGTTATTACTTGCGAATACTTGGGTAATTGCTATATCATGTTCTTTTCATTCTTAATGTTATTGAGGTGAGTATCTAGTTTAGGAAATCCTTTATGGGGGTATCTTGGTAAGAGAAATAATTGATTAATTATAATTAGTCAATTGTCGACAAAGTAAGAAAGAATTGGGAGATTCAGCAAATACTTCTCATCCTATAAGTGATAGATGCATATGAACATATTTATCTTTGCGCCTATGATCAATATTTAACTAATGTGAGTTATTTTGAGCCGGTTACATTCATTATATATATTTTTTATAGATTCTTATATTTGGTAGTTTGCATTTTTATTTTATAATTGATATTTTTTAGTTTGCATTAATTAGTTAGTTACATCATTAGTAGTTAGAAAAATCTTGGAAATTAAGGCGTGGTGGCTATACCAAAAGTATCTTAGTAGGTAATTTATTATAGTTATTGCTCCGTTCCTCGTGGGATCGACTCTGCTTGCTATTATACTAATTTCATCATTAGAGTTTGCAGATTATTTTGGTGAGTGAAACGCCATTTACCAGAGGTCGAGGGTGTTTTAAGCCCTTGATACTCTTCCTTTCCCACTGCAAGTTAGTTAGCATGGAAAAAAAAATCTAATGTAGAGATGCAATACTAGAATCATGCAATGTAAATGACTCATCAACACTATCATCATCAACAATGGGTTCATCCAAACATTCATTTTCATTGTCATGCAAGAAGTTTCACATAGATCATGCTCATCACATAGGGTTATGCCTTTGCACAAAAAAAATGAATTGTCGAATCATGCCTAGACTTATAAATGCCAAATCCAACTTTATCCATATCATCTTCTAAGGTTATCCCAAATGGACATCGATTTTAGTCCTTGACATTTTAAGGAATGGTCTCCTCAATAGGATTGGGAGTGCACTTCCATCATGCTCCATGTCAAGGACATAAAAGTCCGTCGGGAACACCAACTTTCCAACATGTACCATCACATCCTTCACTAGCCCATGAGGGCTAGCTTAGGAGTGATCAGCGAGTTGGACAATCACCATAGTGTCCATAAGTTCACCTATATCTAGGAATTCAAAAAAACTATATGTGATCACATTTATGGATGCTCTGAAGTCTATCATGACATTCCCAACTAGCTTTCCACCTAAGGAGATAGGAATAGAGAATATTCCGAGGTCGTCGCATTTCTTAGGCAAATTTTTGTGGTTCAAAACGATGACTCCCCCCATTTTTAAATGTCTAACATTCTTAGTTAGTCTACTTGTCTTTTTTGTGCATGCAACTTTAAGAAACTTAGCATTCGATGGAACATGTTCAATTAGCTCTAAGATAGGGATTGATACCTTGACCTTTTCGAAGATCCTTCGAATGCTTGCTTTGAATGCTTGCATCATTGGTCGCCACCTTTAGCCTTACCCTCAAAGCATTTGGAAATTGTGGTGTGATAGTCACTTGTGCCTTGGGCCGTGGTAACTCCTTGGAACGAGCTTCCTCAACCACAATTTCATCCTCTTTAAAATTTTCCTTGTTAGCCTCCAATATCCTATCGTCTTCTTGCAACACCTATTTCTCGGACTCACAAACTTCCTTTCCCCTTCTCAACTTGAGTGCGCTCACGTTCCTTGAATTGATCTCCGGTTGGGAAGGGAGTTTTCCAGATTCCCTGGCCTCAAGCCGGCTCACCAAGGTAGCAAGTTTCCTGACTTGGACTTCGAGATTCTTGATACTCAAAAAGGTCTTATTGGAGAGATCTTCAATTTTGCATTTTTTCCTTTCCGCAAAAACTTCATGCTTTTTCTAATTGACCGATGACTTCCAAAATCTCTTCCCTATCCGACTTGTAGAGAGAAGTTTGGTTGTTTGAAGAATCCTTACCCCTTGGATATGGTCAAGGTGGAGCTTGTCCGCCTTGATACCCTCGAGCTGGGTTCTCCTCCCTCCAACAGAAATTTGGATAGTCCCGGTACCTTGGGTTCAAAAAATCTGCATAGGGATCTTGCCTTGTGTCGCCTTGGTTCCCTCGGAACCCCTGTGGTTATTGACCCCTAGAAAATATTGGCCTATTCCCCATTGTTGTATTCCATGACCTTCACCTCTTGTAAGTCTTCCGCTACTTTAGGACACGCCTCGATGTTGTGGCCAAGGTTGCATACCTCACACACTTTTACCTGATGAACCTTCCCTCTTAAGAGCTCATTCATCATGGAATCAAGAGTTTGGATTGGGAGGGTTCATCCAAGACCTTAACCCTTGACCTTGTGCCAAATTGTCGCATTCCATTGGCCATTTCTTCAAAGAGAGCCATCGCATCCTTCGGGCTTTTGTTGGCGATAGATCCGTTTCATGTGGCATTCACCATCTGCATGTCTTCATCACACAACACTTCAAAAAACTAGTAAAATAGGTCTCCCTCCTTGAAAGGGTGGTATGGACAGCTTGCTAGCAACCTCTTGAAATGCTCCCAATAGTCATAGAGTGACTCAGTAGCTCCCTGGGTGATATTAGATAGCTACTTCTTCAGTCCGGAAGATCTGGATACCGGAAAGTACATCTTCAAAAATCTTCTCTTCATATCCATCCAGGGAGCTTATACAACTGGGGGGGGGGGGTAAATAGTATATCCAATCCTTAGCCCCATCTTGAAGACAGAATGGAAAAGCCCTTAGATTATAGTCATCCTCCTAAACACCCAGAGGCTTCAGGTTTGTACATACCAAGTGGAACTCCGACAAGTGCTTTTGGGTTTTTCCCTCTCATACCGTGGAAGGTGGGAAGACAATGGATCATTCCACTCTTTAACTCGCAATTCATGTTCGACGACAAAGGTGGGAACGTGATGCACGATGGCTGGCTCTCTAAATAATAGACCATGAGCTCTCTTAATGTTATCTTATCCTCCACCATATCTCACAGCTCATCTACTACCAATACCAGTCTAGGTTGAACCTCTACTCTAGTTCTTCGCTTCCTTCATTTCCAACTACCTATGTTATCAGTCGGGTAATGAAAAATTCCTAAGTTTTTGGTACAAGTATGTACCATAAAATAGGGGTTAACAGTACCCTACTTGAGGTAGCACTACCAAAAAGATTAAAAGGCAAAAAGATTACTAACAGACAAATTCAATAAAATAAATAACCAGCACAAACAAAGAAAAACAAAAGTGATACTAGCTACTCAACTAATGCGTTATGCCAATTGACAATAAAACTTAACTAGCATCCCCAGAAACGGCGCCAAAATATGACCCGCCTCCACTTGTGGTCATTAATTTGTAGCTAAATTAACCCGTGCAAAGGCTGAGAAAGGTCAAAGATAGAGATTTATAGTTCTGCACCCAACTCACTAATAAGGTACCTATATGGTAGTTAGTAGCGAGCCCATGTATGTCCACAGAAATGCTAGGGCCTAATAGTCAATTACAATCACAAACGGGCCATCAATCCATATTGTTTCTAGGAATAGATAGTATGGTAAAAAAAGGGGGTTGATTTTTCAATTAACAACTAAGGATATGAAAGTAAAAAAACAAGTAAACTATATTAACAGACACTTGGGGAATATTTGCGTAACATGGTTGATTAAATGTTTCAATCCTCGATTCAATCACATTTAATACTTCAACAACCTAATCTAGTGCTCATAACACGTGGTGTGGTCGATGCTTAGCACTTCCCCATACCTGTTATGTAGGGTGCTTTTGCGAATCTTCCATCGGCGTGCTATCATACATGACATGTATGGGGAAGTTCTGACCATCAACCACACCACATGTTATGAGTACTATATTAGGTTGTTGAAGTATTAAAGTGATTGAATCAAGGATCGGAACATTTAATCAACTATGTTACACAAATATTCCCCAAGTGTCTGTTAATATAGTTTACTTGCCTTTCCAATTTTTACTATTACGATGATAGCACACCAGTCTTAGTTGGCGAGTTATGCTGGAACTGTTGGTGCAGATGCCTCCTTTGGCACGGGCTGTTGGTGCCTAATCATGAACGGCCTGCGCCAATCCGTGGTACCTTGGCTGGCTGAATTTGTTTCCTTTGCTACGGGTGAACCGTTACTCCGATTTTAGAGTTCTAGTAGTCAATTTTGTAGTGATTGAGAAGAAAATTCCAATTTAATCAGCCTTAATGGCTAATTCTTCTTATATCATTCTCAAACTTTGGCACAACTCATCGATCCACGATTCCCCGTTTCTTCGTTGGCTGCTTTGTCTTCGTTGCCTCCTATATTTGAATACAATCTCTTTTATACCATGCATTGATGTTTGTGGCCTTTGTCTACTACTATTTAAGAGGTGAATGACCTCAGATCTCTTATACCGTTCTTGCAAACAACCTTCAATATCTTCTACCGCCCTTACGAATAGCCTTCACAAAGAATGTAACCAAAAAGTACCCTTGGGCGACCCACTAAAGATGATCAAATGGAAGATCTGGGAGCCCGTGGACACAAGATGTCCATTAGTACTAGTTAAGTCTACAAAATGCAGGGTTTCGACAAGAAACCCACATATAGCCGTCTAAACCCCATGTTACGTAAACTCAACTAATACTAGCAATATTCCAAACAAAACATGCTAAAAACTATGCCGGATGCAAAGGTTAACGCACACAAAATGAAGCACATTAGAATCCCCACACTTAACCCTTTACTCATCCTCGAGTAAATAAAGACAAGACAACGAATTAAGCAAAATGTAGCGTGCAAACATAAGTTAACCAAGGCATCCCACTTATTTAGAGATTTCCATGTTTCCCCCAAAAGAGTAAGAATCTCACAACTCCTACACTCCCTGAAGAACATAAGCAATCTAACCACCCAAGAGTAAAATGTAGAAAAAGGTAAGCTAAGAATATAAGTGTAAAACTAGCCTATTATCCCAAAATGATCCCAAAGCAATAAAATAGTCGTCTCCAAAAACAATCCACCAAGGAAATCCAAGATCCGTCAACTTGGTTGTAACATAGGGATAATTCGTGATTCTCAACCTAGTTACAACCAAGGAGTTAAATGTATCATCAATCTAGTTTTCTGTTTCCTCTCAATTTCTCTCACTTTGCCTAGGAGCCCTTTCGGGTTTTCATCCTAGCTTTAACACACAACGAGTATTCACTTCTCACCTTTTTTCACACAGAATCTCATTCGTAAGCCTAGCTAGGCCTAGCCTCTCATTTTTACCTAGGTCTTTCGACTTATCAAGGCTTTTCCCAATGTTACCCAAGTCTCCCTTTTGGGTTTTTTGACTTCTCCAGGTTTTTGTATTTTTTCATTTTTTTCCATTTTTCAATTTTTTGGTGTAGAACAAATTGCCCCAATAGTGGGCTTCATACTACAAAAGATAAGATAAATAAAATACACCACCAATATCCTAAAACAACGTACCCCATGCAAACTAGAAACCATAGCATAGCATGTCATGCCACCAAATATCCATTCAAAATCATCCCTCAACAATAAAAAACCAAAATCACCAACAATCAAGAAAAACTACCAACAAAAAATAGAAAACGCAATGAGGAAATCCAAGAATGAAACACCCTAAGTGCTCCTTAATTCCCTCCCCACACTTAACCGATGCATAGTCTCCAATGCAACAAAAATCATGCAAAACATAAGTAATGTTGGGAGAGATAGTGACACTCGCCTTCCTCCTCGTCGTGACTAGTGAAGCTCCTATCAAGGTATCCTATTGCTTGAAGTGCACCATCGATGCAATCTATCCTTGAACTAAGATCCTTCACTTGCATCCTCACTCCTCCTATCGCTTGGACTACCTCTTGCAACACTAGGGTAGAGCTCAAAAGCTGATTCCCAAGTACTTGCAATTTATCAATGATGTCCGTGGATAGAAAGAGTGGCTATGATGTGCTCTTGAAGATGTCCCATCTTCGACCTCCTCAATGTCTATCTCCGGGGTGGCTAAGAATCTATAGAACTCTCTCTCAAAGCGTTGGTCCGGCTCAATAAATAAGTCATCTAAGCATGTGTTATGAATGATGGCGGTGCGCTCCATGAAACTACAAGTGCCCGCTCCGCCATAAAGCCATACATATCTATCCTCTAATGTTGTAGGTCACACCATGGATGCCTTGGCTAACTTCTCGATATTATACCTCGTACCCGATCGTCCCAAGTTGGCCAATGCTCTCTGTGTGACCGAATGCCCTAAGTTTTGAGCCGGTAGACCTACAATGCCACCCATAGCTATCACACCACTCTTTATTTCCCCCATCACCGTACACTTGTGTACAAAGTTCCCCACTAGGTTTGGGTATAAGTTACCCTCAAGAGTCATTGCCCAAAGGAAATGAACATCCAAACCCAAACATTGTGTTAGCTCACCGTGGCAGAAAACCCCCATTACCAATAGTTGGTGAACATAATGAAATGCTGGATGAACCAAAGCGGTGCTCTTACACACATTCTTCCGACTATAGGTATATTAAAATCTCTTTTGTTATCATTTCATGGGTATATTTCTAACTTTAGATAGGTTTACATCATAAGGGATTTAGATGACCATTTTTTTGTTTTCATATCTAACTCCATCATTTTGTGACCTATTTTGAGTCTAATGGATTTTTGTCCACACAAGCATCTAGATTCTATTTTGTGAGCTTATTTGTACATTCCTCGTAAGCACTTCAGAGTGGTTTAGTGAAGGCCATTCACAAGGATGGTAGAATACTGAAGGCCACAAGTCTAAACATGGTAGGAGAAAAAAGGGCGAAGAAGGAAGACAAAGAAGCGAATGAATTATGATCCAGGAGTTTAACCAAGTTTTGGGAAAGATCCAAGAAGAATCTGCCTCCAAAGGTGACACCATTGGATTCGTCTTCTCAAGAACTATTAAATTGACTACAAGAACTCCCAAATTGGATTAGTGGTTCACCTGTAGCGGTGCATACAAGTTAAAGAAAAAGCTAAGTCTTGGTAGTGTAGAAGAATAGGCACGAGTCGTCTAAGCGGCACGACCTATGCCGAGCCCAGTGTAACCAAGTTGGGGCCTAAGATGGGCCGTGCAAACTTGCACGACTCGTGCATGAAGAATAGGTGGAGACTCAAGTTCAGACGACTAAATGTGCATTTTGGCACGCCCCATTTGCTCAGAAAGAAGAAATGGGGACCTAGACAATGGGCCGTGCAACTTGACATGGCCCGTGCACTCAATTATTGGTTTGCAGCATGCCGACACCTCGAGCATGACTGCACATGCCGTGGTGGCCGACACATGCAGTATGGTATGGGTTGTGCCAGCGTGGCACCAGGGGTGGCACTAGGGTTTCACCATGAATTCCAAACTCGGTCTTTAGAGGCCTATTTATTGTCCCTACAAATGGAGTTTTTAGTCTCCTAAGGTTTAAGCAAGTATCCATAATGTATATTGTTTAGAGAAGGTAGGAAGGAAGAGGAAATTCTCTCTCTAGAATTCATCTTCTTTTTCCTTCACTTAGTTCTTAGATCAATGGCATTTAATTCAATGATTACCATGGATTTAATAGTAATAGAGTAGATATTATCTTGGGGTAGTATTTGTATTCATGACTTGATTATGATTTTGTGAGATTTAATATTACCCAATATTTAATGTCCTATGAATTTTTGTGTATGATTTTTATTTCTCATTCTTGTATGATTTATGCCATGTTATGCCTTGTGATGTATCCATAATTCTTTGCATAGTATAATATCGTGCTATTCTATTTAATGCTACCTTGGGACTGTCATGAGTGTATTCATGTTGCCTTAAATAGTGCCGACCCGAAAAATGTTAACTCTAATTGGCTAGTTGTTTGAGTGATCGAATGTTAGGAATAGGGGACCAAGGGTTTCCATTTTAACACTCTTAATGAGGGGGGAAACCTTGGCTTACCCTAATACATAGGCATTGTATTTTGTAGCGACTAGGGTCGTGGCAACCCTAGAATCATCACGATATGCCAATTCCTTTGCCTCTTAGGCCCATGGTTGGTGTTAATAGTGGAGTGCTTGGGATGTAGTGTCCTTACTTTTATATCTAATGGTTGCTACCTATGCAAGGATGTGATCCTTTATGCAGGGGCGCGTTAGCATCAGAAGTGAGATGTCAGGGATGAATTTCTATTTCGGAAGATCAAAGCACATCCCTATTTACGGAGGTGGTGAGAGGGCTTTTAAAGGTATATAGACCTTTGTGTGACAGACATTGGGAATTCCCGGCCATCTTCACACAATGTGACTTATGAATGAGAATAGGTTTATATGGTTATATGTGGTAAAATCTAGGATCAGAGTCATTAATCAGTCATTTTACACAAATACCCCCATGACTAGTTAATCATAGATTAAATATTGTTTCTTGCATGCCTAGTAGTTTGTTAGACACAAGCCCCCTCCCCAATTACCTATTTAAAGAACTAGCTATTTCCGACACACAATCGGAGTGACACTTGATTGTGGGTTGTGTCAAGCTAACTTTTGAATTCTATTATCTTTGTAGATGACCCTGGACTTGACACTAGCTACCTTAGAGTAGTTAGAAGTGAGTACGAAAGAAACTTATAAATCTTTATCTTTGATCTCTTACATCCTACGGGTAATTAAATGACCCTGTGACCCACCTCCACTCGGGGTCGTTAAAATGAGGCGTAGCTAAAATTAGCCCAAGTGAAGGTGTCTGAAGTGAAATAGTTCATAGAGATTGAATGATCGGGATGTTAAATTTAAATTTATAGTTCTGCACCCAACTCACTACTAAGCTACCTATGGGGTAGTTAGTGGCAAGACCGGGATTGTCTAGAGAGATGCGAGGGTCTAATAGTCAATTAAACAAAACCACGTATAGGTTGGCAATCCGTCCAGGTTCTAGGAATAGCTAATATTGTAAAATGGGGGGTTTTTGGATTTTTTTCAACTAACAACACCAAACATAAATTTAAAACACTAGAAAACTATATAGACAGACACTTGGGGAATATATGTGTAACATGGTCATTTAAATGTTCCAATCCTCGATTCTATCACATGTAAGACATCGACAACCTAATCTAGTATTCATAACACGTGGTGTGGTTGATGGTCAATACTTCCCCATACCTATCACTGTTGTGTGCATTAACCGTTGCATTTGGCATAGTTTTTAGCTTGTTTTGTTTGGTGGATTGTTAGTATTAGTTGAGCTTACGTGACAAGGGGTTTAGACGGCCATGTTTGGTTTTCTTGTCTAAATCCCTCATTTTGTAG
The DNA here is from genome assembly GCA_037428765.1 of Rubia yunnanensis. NCBI lineage: Eukaryota > Viridiplantae > Streptophyta > Magnoliopsida > Gentianales > Rubiaceae > Rubia > Rubia yunnanensis. The sequence continues at coordinate 17,359,878 of CM075066.1, forward strand.
ACTAATTAATACTAATAGACATCTTGTATCCACGAGCTCCTAGATCTTTCATGTGATCATCTTAGTAGATCGCCCGTGGGTACTTTTTGGTTACATTCTATGTGAAGGCTGTTCGTAAGGGCGGTAGAAGATATTCAAGGCTGCTGCAAGGAAGGTAGAAGAGATTGAAGGCCATTCACCTCTAGAATGATAGTAGATGAAGGCCAAGAACATCAATGCATGGTAGGAGAAAATTGGAGTCAAAGATAGGTGGCAATGGAGATCAAAACGACCACGAAGAAATCGGGAATTGTAGTCTGACGAGTTATGCCAAATTATAAGAACGATCTAAGAATAATTAGCCTTTAATTCTAATCCATTGGATTTGTCTTCTCAAATGCTATAAAATCGACTACTAAATCTCTCAAATTGTACTAACAGTTTATCCGTAGAAAAGGAAACAAGTCTAGTTGGCCAAGATACCACGGGGTCAGCGAGGGCCATTCATGGTTGGCACGAATGGCCCATTCCAAAGGAGTTACCTATGCCAACAGTGTTCGGCACGAGGCTATGGTGTGGACGGCACCAAATGCAATGGGCCTCGCGCGTATTAGTTTCCATCTTAACCAAAACTCGGCCAAGTATGGGCGCAGACCATCTTAATTACGATGGCCTTCACCGTTCCAAGTCTAATATGTCGAGACAAGAAGGTAGGGTGTGAAGAATGACATGGTCCATTCCAAGTTTCTGAGTGAATCAGCCTTCCAGACCATGGTTCACGCCAAGAGCTGCATCCCGCACAGTCAGAAGTCTAAGACATGTCTTCTAGATGACAGTCCGTGCCAAAAGTATTGTCGCAAACCATGCATGATCTGACAACTCATAGTAGTACAGATCTATGGCCCATGTCATATGTAGCGCCCCATGCAAAGGTATTGGCACGGCTCACGCCAGATCATGCATCTCGCGTTATGTACACGGCGCTGGCTACCGCCATCCGCGACGGCCCACGCTAGGCAGCGACTGAACTAGGTTTTAATCATTTTTGGCCTATTTTGTGCCTATTTTTAGTACCAATTCCCCTATCTTATAAATATGGCCTTAGTCTACTAGATTAAAGGTCAAGGATATAGAAAGTAGAGTAGGGAGAAGTAGATAGAGTATTATTCTTCATATTGTAGAGAAACTTTCTCCTTTACTCTAGTTTTATTTTTTATTTCATCCTAGATGTGGAATTAAAATCCATATTTGAATTTCATATCCATGGAGTAGTTTCTATATCTTGGGGATAAATTGTAGGTGCATGGTTTAATCTTTGTTTTGTGTGATTCTATAGTTCATCCTAATTTTGTGTTCATGATATTATTGTGACTTGTTCTTGAATGTCTGAATTTCATAAATAGTACACCACATATAAGAACACACTTTGGTCTATGTTCATGTTGGTGCAAATAGTATTGGTAAGGGAGTACATTGCGTCTGCATGGGTGTGTGCACGGGAGACCCGAGTATTTCTCTGACTTACTTGCCATCGCATCAGTCTTAGCTAATTATGTAAAGTAGTCCAAGAAGTTACAGGTTGAGATAGTGGAAAAGGAGCAAGGTAGGGTTGTAAGAAGCCCTAGTGTCATAGATAAGGTGTCAACAACCCCTTGACCTAATTGACAGGTGATTGGGAAGTAGTGCATTTGTGGTGGAAGCCCATGACATATTTGAATGGGGGAGAAATAGACCTACAACAATGGTCGGACCTTGTTGTACTCCCCTAATTACAATGGTGGTGTCGATTGAGGGTTGCGAGCGCACCCGACGTGACAGGTACGGGGAAGTGTATGCCATCGGCCACACCCCGTGTTTGAACACTCTATTAGGTCTGTCTAAATCTCTATGTGAATTAATCTAGAATCGAAATATTAAGTTAACAATGTTGCGCAATGACTCCCCAAGTGTTTAGCTAATTATATTACTTGCCTTTTAATTTCATGTTTTGTAGTTGTTAGCTGAAAAACAAAAACCTCTCCCTTTTGTTTTCTCTACTAGCTATTCATTTCACTCGTACGGATTGACGAGCCCTACGGGGTTGTGTTTTCATTGACTCTTAGGCCCTTGCATTTCTATGGACATACCCAAGGCTTACCGCTAACTACCCTATCGGTAGTGTAGTAATGAGAACGGGTGCAGGCTATAAATTTTATCTTTGACCTCTCAAAGCCTTCACTCGGGTTAATTAGCTACAATTAACGATCCCAGGTGTAGGAGGGTCAAATTTTGGCGCCGCTTTTGGGAATGCCATTCAGTGTAAGTGTTAATTAGCATAGCGTGATAGTAGAGTAGCTAGTATTGCTTTTATCTATTTCTTATTTTGTTTGCATGATGATTGAAAAAGAAAATTTTGTAAATTCCCAAAAATAAATATTTCCCGATATTGAGACTCTATATGCCTTATCTTGTGTGAATGATCTATTTTGTGATATTATTCTTGTAAAGCATGTTTCTTCGAATCTGAACGAGGATATTTCACCTCGAAATCTCATGACTAACATCCTGTGAGGAAGGAAGCGGGAAAAGGAATTAAAAAATCCTAAGTCCCAACCCCCAAACTCAACAAGAATATATCCACACTTGAGAATAATGGGTTCCCTTGGTTCATCACTCCAAAGGTGAAAGGTAAACCTAGAATGATGTGGCGACCCACCCATCGTGATGTGGTCACTGGTGGCATTAAGGATGGTGATTCCGGTGACCCACCAAGCCCTTCTTTTCAGTTTCAAAAATTGAGGAAAAAATAAGTCGTAAAGACGACAATAAAGAAATGTTGTTTTTATTTCAATTTGGAGGTTTCTTTTGAATGTTCTTAAAATTTTAGGGGTGATTTTGATTTTTAGTGGAAATTTTTAGGAAATTTTAGTCATCAATTATTTGTGTGGAACAATACTACTCTGGTTTTTATTGTTTTTGGATGCAGGTGTGAGAGAAAATTCGTAGGAGAAAGAAGGACTGATGGTTCGTGCCTAGAGATTTGGCACAAACCAATGCTTCGTGCCAGGCGTTTGACACGGACTGCTGGTTTGTGCCTGGAGATTTTACACGAACATATGCTTCATGCCAAAGCCCATCAGAACGAATCGGACGTGGCTTCCACGAGGACACGGACACAGGCCTAGCGACTCCAGCGCGAGGCTGGCGTGTGAATGGCGCAGATGGATCCATGCTGCCCACTTACCTAAGCCAATCCTAACCTAGCCCATTCCCTATTTATATCCTTACACCCTGAATTTTTGTTTCCCACACCAACCTTTAGCCTAAACACTTCTATGTTCTCCCTCTCTCACTATTTTGGCCATAATGTTCTCGTATTTCAACCAATTTCCCCATACCATATATCAAAATTTTCCTCTTTCCAAAATCTATCCAACCCACTAAATCCTAACCTCAGAAGATCCGTGAATTTGAGCATTTTAATTGAAGAATCTTTCTGCCAAAGTTGGTATTTTCTCCGGGGATTGAAATTTTTTATTCCTTTTGGAACGTTGGAGCTGCTTTGAACCGCTCTCGGAGAGGTGCTTCATAACCCTCAAGCAGAAATTCAACCACACTCACCATTTGAGGCAATTTTGGTTAAGCTTACTCTTATTTGATAGAATCAGATTAGCGTATTTACTGTGGGATTGTGCTTGCATGCTTGGGATTTTTGGTGATTAGTGTTATTGGTAGATTTACTTGGAAATCATTATTCTGTGTTGGGAGTAGTTGGAGGGAAGTTGTGCTATACTCTATTTGTTTTTGTTTATGTATTCTTGGATATTATGTCTCGTGTGCCAAGAGAGAGGGGAGAGTCTAGTATGTAATCCTACATGGGATTGACTACTCTGACTAGGGCCCATAAGGAAATGTGGGGTGGCTCATGGGGTGCCCCATTTTAGAGACAAAGTTTGTAGACGAAGAGACCCTCAAGGGTCTAATACTCTACAAGCCTATCCATTTGCTGTTAGGTAGGGTAGGTATGAAGAAGTTTACCACGCTATCTGCTCCCACCCACACTAGATATACGTTGGAGTTTTTGGTCACTGTCGAGAAGTATTGAGATAAACAGGGAAGGCAATGTATTGGATTCCATTTGGGTGATGAGCCCTACACCTTGACCAATAAAGAGCTGGGGAAAATATTTAAATGGAAGGAGCAGAGAAAAGTATCAGGGTTCATGGAGCCAAACACATGCAATTTGTTCACATTCTGGGGTGCACCAGACAGTTGAGGGTAAAGAAGAGCAAGAACAACGACATAGTGCATCCCGCACTCAGGTACGTGGCCATGCTGTTATCCATTATAGTGAGTTGCCATGGGGAGGCCACTGCCTCTACTGATGATGACTGTAGGATTGATCTACGGTCTATGTTCATGGAGAGATATTTTCCCAACTTGATGGATAAGTTTATCTCTGGAAGTATGAACCTCACTTTCTCATCTGCCCGCACTGGCAAGATATCGATTGAAGGAATAGTTACGCTTTTATCACGGTACTTTCACCTTCAGGAAAGTGAGTACATGAGGGCAAACCTAGGAGCGATCTTTACACTCACTCTATTGGTCATGGCAGAGGTGAGGCTTATATAGAAGGAGTGTGGTTCCATCTTCTGGAAATACAAGGGGACGAGATTCATGAGGCTACCCCAGAGTGAGAGAACCATGTTGAGAAAGTATTTCAAGTTGTCAGATCTTATTATTATCGAGCCCAATGTAGGTTTAGAGGCAGTTTTGGGAAAGTACGACATGACATATGAGGAGTCTTAGGAGAAGCATGAGCAGTGTGAGCAGCAGATTCCCATTGGTGTTATCATAGAGCAACCACCTCTACTTCTTTCTATGCCACCACCTATGGAGAACCCTATGGCACCACCACCACCTTTTCAGCAGGTATCAGGAGGACCACCTCCTTTTCTGGGGCCAATCAGCATGCACGAGGGTTCTTATCATTCCACATAGTATGACGCTAGTATTGCACATAGACATAGCATTTCATCTCACCATTAGGATTTCTCGGAGTTTAGTAAGCACAACATCCATGGGTCCCTCCACCCTTTGAGCCTCACAGACATAGCATTTCCAGTCCCTCTCATCATGGAGCTCACTCATGGCAGCACCCGCAGTACAACCCTTTCCGAGAGCACGAGTCATCGGGTTCTCAGTCTGCTTCTTCTTATCCCATGTGAACCGAGCCACCTCAGTAGTACCAGCCAGATTGGGCATGATCCTTGGAGGATTCCATCTTTAGAGTGAGGCAGGACTTGGTCACCACCGGAGCTCAACTAGATGACTATTATTGGGATACAGTTGCCAGATTTGATAGGGTTAATGGCCAGTTGCAGTATCTGACAAAAGGTATGGGAGCTCTCCACGAGGGACTCATGGATATTAGTGACATGTTGAGGAGTGCAGGCATAAGGGAGTGCTACATGGATCCTCTGCACAGGCAGGGGTAGGAGCCAAACGTCACAGGAGGAAGTGATTTTTATTATGATTCCAACCTTTCCTTCACCTTAGTTACTTGCATTGGAAACATTGCAAGAAACTAAGTGTGGGGAGGGGTTGGAACATCTTTTATGATGGCATTCCCTTTGCTAGTATCTCTTTCAGCCTACGTTCTACTGCTTTGAACTTCTGGATGATTATCTTTTCCATATGTTTTTGTTTCTTTCCCTTATTGAAATTTTTGTTGTTTTCGGTGCGAGGGCACCTTCTGTAGTAGTTTTGGGATGTTTTTTTGGGAATCTATTGGTGGTGTAATTTTTGCTTTGATCTTATCTTTTGTAGTATGAAGCCCACTTTTGGGGCAATTTTGTGCTACAAAAAAAAATTGAAAATTTTGAAAAATTAAAGAATATAAAAACCCGGACAAGTTGAAAGCCCGAAATGGAAACTTGGGTAACATTGAGAAAATCCCAGACTGGTCAAAAGACCTAGGTAAAAATGAGAGGCTAGGCCCGGCTAGGCTTACCAGCCTAGGCAAAAATGAGAGGCCGTGTGGAAAACAGTGAGAAGTGAGTACCCTTTGTGTGTTAAAGCTAGGATGAAAACCCAAAAGGGATCCTAGGTAAAATGAGAGAAATTAAGAGGAAAAAAAACTAGATTGATGATACACTTGACTCCTTGGTTGTAACTATGTTAAGAATCGTGAATTATCCCTATACTACAACCAAGTCGATGGCTTTTGGATTTCCTTGGTGGATTATTTTTGGGAGACGAATGTTTGATTACTTTTGGGGATCATTTTGGGAAATGTAAGCTAGCTTTACACTTATCTTATTGGTTACCGTTTTCCACATTTTACTTTTTGGGTGGTTAGATTGCTTATATTCTTCGGGGAGTGTGAAAGGTGTGAGATTCTTACTCTTTTTGGGTGAAACAAGGCAATCTAGGAATAAAGTGGATGCCTCGGTTACTTATGCTTGCAAGCTACATTTTTCTTACTTCTTTTTCTTGTCTTTATTTACTCGATGACAAGTATAGGGTTAAGTGTGGGAGGTCTGATGTGCTTCATTTTGCATGAGTTAACCATTACATTCTATGTGAAAGTCATTTGTAAGGGTGGTAGAAGATATTGAAGGTCGTTCGCAAGGACGGTAGAAGAGATCGAAGGTCATTCACCACTAGAATGGTAGAAGATGAAGGCCACAAATGTGAATCCATTGTAGAAGGAGATTGGAGTCAAAGATAAGCGGCAACAGAGATCAAAGCGGTCAACGAAGAAATGGGGAATCATAGTCTGATGATTTGTGCGAAATTATGAGAATGAATCGAGAATAATTAGCTTTCAAGGCTAGTTCCATTGGATTCTTCTTCTTGAGAACTACAAAATTGACTATCAAAACTCTCAAATTGGACTAACGGTTCGCCCGTGGCGAAGGAAACAAGTTAAGCTGGTCAAGGTACCACGGGTCAGTGCGGGCCACTCATGGTTGAAGCCAACGGCCTGCGCCAAAGGAGTTGGCCCTTGCCAACAGTTTTCAGCACGAGGTGATGTGCCCATTTTATATGGTTATATTAGGGCTTTTAGGATTCATTCTTTTCTTAGTTTTTGTAGGCTAAACATGTCTTTTAATTGTCTAGCTTAGTTTTATCTTGGGAGCAATAGATTGAAGCTTCCATTTCTATGTAGTAAGAACCATATGTATATATATATATATATATATATATATATATATTTGGTGCTTTTGCTATTGTGCATTTATTGAGCTTTGAATGTGAATTTTTAATGGCATTGATGTTGTTGGAAGCTTGAGTATATGAATTACTTGTATGATAACTTGTTAGGGTTGGGAGAAATTAGCTAATTCTCCCTCTTTTAATGTGGAATCCAAGAGCATGGGTTAGAGCTTCTTAAATGATATTGGTGTGTTGATGATTGCTAGATGAATGTGATGATGTCAAACTCATTATCATGTTTGTTTTAGGTAGCAAATAAGAGAAGTCTATGAATGTCGATCGTTCTTGACTAATCTTGTGTAAATGCACGAATTGGTTAAATGCTTAGACATGGTGTAGTGTTTATAAGTGTTGCTAAGCTTATTGGTTCTTCGTGCTCAATGCCACCAATGAGATACTTTTTGTCGTGTTTCAGCTAAGGGAGTCATTGGTGAGGTTTGACAAGAGATGTCGAATTCACTCTTGCAAACTACTATCTAAGAAGGATGGAAGATTTATCCTCACAACAAGTAGTCGAAGTAGTGAATAGATTGTTTTGCTAATTCTTGAATCCTTTGTTATTTAGCATTCATCATATTTGAGAGCTCGTCAAGCTGGATCTTGAAGCTTCTTCAGTAGTGACAATCATCAGGCTTGGATAGGTGGATCTTAATGCCTTCCTAGTTTAAGGGATCCAAGCTGCTAATGTTCATCCCTTATACATAGAATCTTGTATTTTAGATGAGGATAAACTCTGTTTAGGCTATGAGGATGTCTCTGACTGTCTTGTGTTTCGTTAATTCGACTCACTAACAAGTTCGATGACTCTCTTCCTAGCCTAAAAATTCATGTCATCCTCTCTCTATCATCCATATTTCTGTAATCTTTTGGAAGCAATTACTATTGCTTCAAGAGCTGAACTGCTCACTCTTGTATAGCCAACTAAGCTTCGGCTTCCTTTATCTTACTTTTGTTTATTTATGGTCTAGGGAAGGCCTAATTCAATTTCCCCCATCTCCGGATGGATTTAATTAAAAAAAATTTATTTAGCATTCATGCGTTCTTAATGCTATGTGTTACTTCATTCATGCCACATGTTGTTTGAAAATAGAAAGTGTTTGCATGATTTAACTGTTAGGATGTTAGGATGTTAGGAAAGTGACGAATTCCTTAGCTCCATTACATGAAAATCTAAGAACATGAACTTAGAACTTCTTGTGCATAATGTGTTGTGATTCTTGCTAGATAAGTATGTTAATGTGGTAGGTAACAAATCTGATATGATGAGTGAATGGTTCAATGATCTACATTAGGTTTGGAAGTGAATATCGATTGCCCCCCCAAGGATTTATCTTTTGTAGTTTTAAAACTCCTTTTTCTTAGTTTTGTTTAATGATTTAGCATAGTTTCTTGACTTTGCTAGTTGTCTTGTCTTTTAACTTGTATAACTTAGGACCACCAAACAACCAAACCCCCCCTCCCATTAACTTTGAGAGGCACGGAAATGGCCTCCCAAATTTTGGCTCCGCTGTCGGGGAAGAGGCATTTATTTTTAAGTGTTTAGGTGTATTTGGTTGCATATTAGCTTGGTGGTTGTTTTTGTTCGGAGTAGGTATTGCTTGAGTTCTTGGTAAAATTTTATTGAGAATCCTTACAATATGATGTCGGACCTTGAGGGAACTCATGATGAGAAGAGATGCTCAACAAGAAAGGTTTTGTTGGATGTGTCATTCCGACCATCCTACCGAGTCTTGCTATTTGTTGTGGGAAGAGAAATATGAAGGGGAAATAACCCTTGGTGTCCAAAACCAAGGGTATTATGAAGAGTGCTACCAAGAGGTAGGAGATGTTGGTATTCATGGGCAAGAAGCTCAAGAATGGTATCCATACCACAATTCTTACAATCCGGAAGGGAGTGGTAATGTGGATTGGTGGTATAAGAATGAGCCGGAAAACCAACAATACAAGCAAAATAGTTGGCCATCACCACCTTATACCATACCCCAAAACCAAGCCCAACACGGAAGTTCAACTTTAACACGTGAAAAAGTCATGAATACAATAGCAAACTTGAACAACTTTACTAGTGAGGAACCAGACACCTGTCTCTCCTCCAGTGTTGAGGCTATTGAGGGGCATGCGAGGAGTATATTAGAAGCGTTGGCCTGAATGGAAGCTCATGATTCCAAAAATACACCATTCCAATTCCAACTCAAGGATTCCGTGAGTGAGGTCACCATGGGAAATGATCTTGGGTTCGAAGGGATAAGGAGTTGGTTGTTGAGGATGATAAAAAGGAGGAAGAGGTGATTGTGCTACATTCATTAGCACCATCACCCCTACCCCTACCTATTGAACCAACTCCACCATTTTTGAAAGTTTTGAGGGAGATAAGAGAGGAGCCAACAGACAATTCCATTCCTCCTAACCACCCAACTCCCTTTAAACCATCTCCACCTCAATAAAACTTTCCTTTTGAAAGTTTTGTACCCCCACCTCTCTACTTTTGGATACTCATGGTGAAAGGGTTCAAGCCTTCACCATATGGATAGCATTAGGGTTATTCTGACAACCTTAAATATATGGAGCTTTGTCGTGCCAATGACGTAAATAAACTACGCCTTTTATTTTGATTTTTGTTGTTTAGTTTTTTTTGTTATTTTGTCATGTTCTTTTTTTACGGTGTATTTTTCTGTGATTTTGTAGCAAAGTGAAGTTCATTGCATTGGAGGAGATGAAGGAATGAGATCCACGAGAAAGGGAAGAAAGCTTGGAATGTTGGTAAGAAAAGATTGAATTCTTTCTAAGTGCTGGGAGGTCTTGTAATCATGAGTCACAACGACCTTGCAATGACCTCGCGATGACCTTGCGATGGACCATTGCGAGTCGCAATGTGATACGCAGTTTTGTGCTAAAAATTCCCCTTCCAGCCACCACTTTCCACGAGTTGCGACCAAAGGGTCCTCGAGACAGCATCCCCTCGAGCCTCAAGTCGAACCAAACCTGAGAAGCCATCAGTCCTCATGGCCACACACCCTTGAATCAAGCTGAAACCTTCAAGACATCATTCCCTTGAGACCTCGGGTCCTCAAGGTCAAAAAGCCCTAGACTCAAGTTGAAGCCCTCAAGACCCTGGGTCCTCGAGGCTGCAAGACCAGCCCTTCGAAAAGTCAGGAGTCTCGAGACCATCATCCCTTGAGATCACTCCTTCAGTACCAGTCAGCCCTTGAGACCTCAGGTTCTTGAGGCCGCAACCTCTTGGCTCGAGCAAAACTTGAAATTCCATCAGCCCTCGAGACCTCAGGTTCTCGAGACCAACCCTTGAGACATCATCCCTTCAAGACCTCGAGGAAGCAAGCCCTCGACTCGAGCAGAACTTGAAATTCCATCAGCACTCAAGACCTTAGGTCCTCGAGACCAACCCTCGAGATATTATCCCCTCGAGACCTTGAGGTAGCAAACTCTCAACTCGAGCAGAACTTGATAAACCATCACCCTCTCGAGGCCAGTTCTCGAGACTAACCCTCGAGACATGATCCCCTTGAAACCTCGAGGCTGCAAAGTCCTTGGCTCGAGCCGAACTTGAAAGACCATCATCCCTCGAGACCATCATTCCTCGAGTCAAGCCGAAGCCATCGATGCATCAGCCCCTCGAGGCCTCAGGTTCTTAAGGCCACAAGCCCTCGATTCGAGCAGAAGTCCTCAGGACCTCGGGTCCTTGAGGCTACAATCTGACTCGTGTTGAAGCCCTCAAGACCTTGGGTCCTCGAGGCAACACGCCCTCAATTTGAGCAGAAGTCCTCGAGACCTTGGGTCCTTGAGGCTGCAATCCCTCGACTTGAGTTGAAGGCCTCGGGACCTCAGGTCCCGTGAGATATCGAGTGCTCAGGATCAAAAGCCCTCAACTTGAGACGACGCATCGCGATTCGCAACCAGTGCTGTCGCGAGTTGCGATGAGAAATCCAACTTTTCAACTGAGTTTAAACACTGCATAATCCTTCCTTCTTCTCCAAATACTCCTAAGAACCACCACATATCCACTCATTCCTCCACCATCTCACATATATTGACATATGAAAATTCTTGCATCTTTATAGTATCTTTGTTGATTGTAGTATGCCGACTACGTCATTGAGTCTTTAATCGCTATATTCTATAATGATGCTTGGATATGTATCGACATATGTTGGATATTTTTATTGGACAATCTTATGGTGGTGATTACATGATGGATTGGTTGTTCTTTGATAATTCGATGGTTATTAACTCTTGATGCTAAACCTAGTATTACAAATCCTTATGTACTTGTGAGTTTAATGTTGTTCTTTGTGGTGTTAGTCTTGATCAAACGGCGCTAAGGAGACAACGTTTTGCTCGAGAGGTGAGTTCTTCTATGGCACTTTTGCTCCCCCTTTCGGCTCCGAAACCAATTTTGGGACCAATTCTATACAAGTACACTGGATTGCGCCATATCATCGGCGACTATACAGAGAAACAGTACCTTGAGTTTTATTATTCTTTCCTTACATGTTTACATTGAGGGCAATGTAATATTTTAAGTGCGAAGAGGGGTTAGAGGACTCACATGCATGCTAGCTTCATTTGGATGCTTTTTGCTACTTTTGATTGGAAAAACATGAGAAAAAGAAAGAAAAAAAATTCAAAATTTTAAAAATTGAAAAAAATAGAAAGAAAAGAAAACCCATTAAGTTGGGCGACCTAGGCAAAAATGAGAGGCCAAAATGTGTGGAAAAAGGTTAGATGTGAGCCAAAGAAACATGATGTGTGGCTAGGATGAAAACCCGAAAGGGCTCCTAGGCAAAATGAGAGAAAGAGAGAAAAAAAGGAAAAATGGTATGATTTCACTCATTTCCCGGGGTTGGATTCATAAGGTTGCGGTTTTCATATGGATGGATCGGGTAGCTCAACATCTTTAGACCTCTTGGGATTGGGTAACTTAGTGGGTTGAAAAACGAAGTATGGGTATGAAATTCTTGATTATTTTATTATTCGTTTATACTTCATTTTGGTTGATATATTGCCATTGGGTGAAGTATGTGTTTAAACCTCCTCCATGGTTTTGACTTCATTTTGTGTCATTGGATTTTGGTTGATATATGTGCTTGAACCTTTCTTATGGTTTTAACTTCATTTTATATCATTGGACTTTGGGATTATCAATTTGGGACTTTGGAACTATCAATTTGGGACTTTGGAACATTTTTATGGGTAGTGAATTGATAAGTGATAGGTTTGGTAAGATTTAGGAATTGGGGTTGTGTGTGTGAAAAATCCTCATTTAAGCTTTGATTTTGGGATTTATGATATTGAGAGTTTTTGTGAGGTGTTGATTGGGGGAATATTAGTTAGGATGTGGACATATGAATTCCTTCGTGTGCTTAAATTTTTTCTTACTCGAGAGCGAGTAAGGTTTAAGTGCAGGGAGGTTTGATGTACCCATTTTATACGGTTATATTAGGGCTTTTAGGATTCACTTTTGTACACTTTTGTGCTCTAAATGTGACATTTTGCCTTGAAGTTCTCTAAGGAGGGTTAAAAGACACTTTTACACTTTTATTACTTTTATGAAGAATTTTGTGTGACAAGGCAATTTGTTTGAAGAATTTGAAGAATACCTTTGAAGATTTTAAGAATTGAAGAAGTGAAGAGAAGAGAAGGATATGAAACAAGAAGAGAAAAGACATCAAGCTGTCGGAAAAAGGAGTCTGTCGCGAGGTCATCGCGAGCCCATCGCGACTCGCGACGGACGAATGGCCTGAAATCCTTCTTGCTTTTTGTACTATAAATACTCACCTTATCCTCTCCTCTTTACATTCTCTCTCTTCCTCCTACGATTTTTCTGGGTTCAAACCCTAGTTTTTCTTTCATTCTTTTCTTAGTTTTTGTAGGTTAATCATGTCTTTTAATTGTCTAGCTTAGTTTTATCTTGGGAGCAATGGATTGAAGCTTTCATTTGTATGTAGTAAGAACCATATATATATATTTGGTGCTTTTTTGTGCATTTATTGAGCTTTGAATGTGAATTGTTAATGGCATTGATGTTGTTGGAAGCTTGAGTATATGAATTGCTTGTATGATTACTTGTTAGGGTTGGGAGAAAGTAGTTAATTCTCCCCTCTTTTAATGTGGAATCCAAGAGCATGAGTTAGAACTTCTTAAATGATGTTGGTGTGTTGATAATTGCTAGATGAATGTGATGATGTCGAACTTATTGTCATGTATGTTTTAGGAAGCAAATGAGAGAAGTCAATGAATGTCGATCATTCTTGACTAATCTTGTGTAAATGCATGAATTGGTTAAATTCTTAGACACATTGTAGTGTTTATAAGTGTTACCAAGCTTGTAGGTTCTTTGTGCTCAATTCCACCAATGGGATACTTTTAGTCGCGTTTTAGCTAAGAGAGTTATTGTTGAGGTTTGACAAGAGATGTCAAATTCACTCTTGCAAACTACTATCTAAGAAGGATGGAAGATTTATCTTCACAACAAGTAGTTGAAGTAGTGAATAGATTGTTTTGCTCATTCTTAAAGCCTTTGTTATTTAGCATTCATGTGTTCTTAATGCTATATGTTACTTCATTTATGCCACACGTTGTTTGAGAATGGGAAGTGTTTGCATGATTTTAGTGTTAGGAAGTTAGGAAAGTGACGAATTCCTTAGCTCATTTACATGAAAATCTAAGAACATGAACTTAGAACTTATTGTGCATAATGTGTGGTGATTCTTGCTAGATAAGTATGTTAATGTGGTAGGAATAAAATGTGATAGGATGAGTGAATGGTTCAATGATCTACATTAGGTTTGGAAGTGGTTATCGATTGCCCCCAAGGCTTTATCTTTTGTAGTTTTAAAACCCCCTTTTCTTAGTTTTGTTTGATGATTTAGCATAGTTTCTTGACTTTGCTAGTTGTCTTGTCTTTTAACTTTCATAACTTAGGACCACCAAACAACCAAACTCCCCTTCCATTTACTTTCTTTCATTTGTGTATATATATCTACTCCTAGCACAGTAGCAACCTTTTGTGTCTAAATGCTTAAGAAAATCCCCCTTCTTCGTGGACGACCCCGACTTGCTGCTATCTACTTAGTTGTAGATAGTAAGCATTTAGGGCTTATAAATATTAACTTTGAGAGGCACAACGATGGCCTCCCAAAAGGCTCTGGGGCAGGCTGCGCCAAATGCCATGGTCTGCACTCACACCAGTTCCCATCTTTACCAAAAATTGGCTAAGTATTGGCGTAGACCATCCCAATTCCGATGGCCTGCACTGTTCCATTTCCAATATGTCAAGACCAGCCGGTAGGGTGTGGAGAACAACATAGCCCGTGCTAAGTTTCTAAGAGGAATAGCCTTCCAGACCACGGTCCACGCCAAGGGCCGCATCCCGCACAATCAGAAGTCCAAGACATGCCTTCCAGACGACGTTCTGCGCCAAAGCCAACGGTCCATGCGAAAAGTGTTGGCGCATACCACACCAGATTCGGTAGCCTGTAGTTGCATGGATCCATGACCCACATTAGATGTAGCGCCCTGTGTTAAGGCGTTGTTAGTGCTCACGCCAGATCTTGCATCCAGCATTATGTACACGGTGTGGACCGCCCTCTGCAATGGCCTACACTGGACGGCGGCTGAACTAGGGTTCAATCATTTAGCCTATATTTAGCCCCAATCCTCTTCTCCTATAAATATAGCCTTAGTCTACTAGATTAAAGGGAGAGAATATAGAAAGTAGGGTCGAGAGAGTAGATAGAGTTTTATTCTTCATATTGTAGATCAATTTTCTCCTTTACTTTTCTTTTCTTTTTTCTTTCATCCTAGATATGGAATTCAAATACATATTTGAATTATGTATCCTTGGAGTAGTTTCTATAGCTTGGGGATAAATTGTAGGCACATGGTTTAATCTTTGTTTTGTGAGATTCTATAGTTCATCCTACTTTTGTGTTCATGATATTATTGTGACTTTTTCTTGAATGTTTGAATTGCATAAATAATACACCACATATAAGCACACACTTTGGTCTATATTCATGTTGGTGCAAATATTAATGCCCCAATGGGAAGGGAAACCTAGATGTTTGTATGGGTATGGGAGTACGTTGCGTCTGCATGGGTGTGTGCACGGGAGACCCAAGTATTTCTCTAACTTACTTGCCATCACATTAGTCTTAGCTAATTACGTAAAGTGTTCTGCGAAGTTATAGGTAGAGATAGTGGAAAAGTAGCAAGCTAGGGTTGTAAGAGGCTTTAGTGTCATAGATAAGGTGCTAACAACCCCTTGACCTAATTGATAGGTGATTGGGAAGTAGTGCATTCATGGTGGAAGCTCATGACGTAATTGCATGGGGGAGAAACAGAACTACAACAATGGTCGGACCTTTTTGTACTCCTATAATTACGACGGCGGTGTTGATGAAGGGTTGCGAGCGCATCCGACATGCAGGTACGTGGAAGTATATGCTATCGGCCACACACTTGTTGTGAACACTCTATTAGGTTTGTTTAAATATCTATGTGAATGAATTGAGGATTGAAGTATTAAATTAACCATGTTTCATAATGACTCCCCAAGTGTTTAGCTAATTAGATTACTTGTTTTTAATTTCATGTTTTGTAGTTGTTTGCTGAAAAATGAACCCTGTTAGCTTTAGTAGCTATTCCTTTCATTGGTACGGATCGATGACCCCTACGAGGTTGTGTTTTCATTGACTCTTAGGCCCTAGCATCTCTGTGGACATACCCATAGCTTACCACTAACTACTCTATCAGTAGCATGGTAGTGAGAATAGATGCAGAATATAAATTTTATCTTCGATCCCTCAAAGCCTCCGCTCAATTTAATTAGCTACAATTAATGACCCCGGGTGGAGGTGAGTCAGCCACGTATGGTGCTCTTGCAATCTTCCATCGGCACCCTCTATAATTAGGGAAGTGTGATAATGGGCATGTAGTTGTGCATATTTGTTTCTCCCATGTACGATAACGTCCCAAGCACTACACCACAAATGCTCTACCCCTAGGCCTATAAAGAGGCAAAGGGAGATGGGCACCTTATCTATGGCACTAGGATTGCTAAACCCTAATTTTGCTACTAAATTCTATCTCTACATGTAATCCTTTGGACCAACTCGGCAGCTAAGACGTGTGTGCTGTCATCATAGCGGTAAAACTCAGAAAAGACCTACGTGCACACACCCACATGGACTTGGACCCTACAACCTATATCACATCTAGGTTTCTCTTCCCCGAGGGGTATCAATATGTTCACCAATATGAATGTAGACTAGAGTGTGTTCTAGTGGAGTGCATCATTCATACAATTATAACAATTCAAGACAACACAATATTACAAGCACATAGAATTAGGAAGTTCTAATGAATCTCACAAAACATAAATCAATGCATGAATACAAATATTATCCCCAAGCTATAGAACTACTCCCTAAACATGAAATTCAAGTATTTCATTGAATTCCACATTTTAGGGAAAAACAAAAAAAAAGAGAAAAAAAAGAGAAAGAACCTAGAGAGAAGGGAAAGTGTTTTCTCTCTCTAATCTACTCTTGGAACCCAAAATATGATAAAAACTCACAACCCTAGTATACTAAAGCAATATTTATTGTAGTAGGGGATTGGGTGTAAAAATAGGCCAAAAACCATAGCAGCCGCCACTTGACACGAGGCGCCATAGATGGAATGACCCGTACCGCTGGCGTGGCCTCGTGTTGGCATGGGGTACTGGTCTTGGCATGCCGTGGTGGCACGAGCCATCGTCTGGAGCTCCACTTTTACACTTCTGATCACCACTCCATGTCGTTTGGCGCGATCAATCAAACTGGCATGGGCTGCACTATTATTCAAACCCAGTTGGCTGGTCTTGACATTTGAGACTTGAAATGGTGTGGGCCGTGTGAAACAAAATGGTCTGTGCACATACTTAACCAAAATTTGAGTGAAAGGAGGACTTGAGGACACGACCTGCAGATGTTGGCATGACTCGTACCGGGATTCGACACGACCCATGTTGCTTGGCACGACTCGTGGCAAAGGCCCCTGACACGGGTCGTGTATTGTGGTACAGGCCATGAATGGTTGGCCTCGTGCTTACCGTGAATGGTGTGTGCTGACTCGTGGCTGGTTTGGCTGGCTAACGTCTTTGCTCCGCTATAGATGAAGTGTTAGTCTGATTTGAGAGTTATTGTAGTTGATTTCATAGTACTCGAGAAGACATATCCAATGGTTCCACTCTCAATGGATAATTCTCCTCAGATGTTTTCAATAAAGTTGTGCAACTCCTTGACAAAAATCCTCCATTTCTTCCTTGGCCGTGTGTAACTTCAAATCCGCCTATCTTTAGTTCAATCCTTCTACTACCACAATTTAGAGTTTGTGGCCTTCTTCTACTACCATTCTTGCGAATGACCTTCGATATCTTCTACCATCCTTGCAAACGGCCTTCTATACAAGTGTGATGAAAAGTACTCACGAGCCACATACTAATGATAATAAAAAAGGAATATCTAGGTGCCCCTGGATACAGGGTGTCTATTAGTATCAATTAAGTCTACAAAACGCGGGATTTAGACAAGAAAACCAAACATGGCCATCCAAACCCTATGTCGTGTAAACCTAACTAATACTAGCAGTCCAACAAGTAAAACAAGCCAATTATTATATCGAATGCATTAGTTAATGCATGCATAATGATTCACATCACCCCGTAGTGTGCGGGTTAGATGTGTAAGCTAAAGTCGGGGATGATACAATGTTTCTCTATTTTTCACGGGATGAGTGGTGACGACTTGAACAAGCATCTCTTAGAGTTCCATCTAGTGTGTACCAACAGGATGCCCAAAAATGTTTCAGAGGAGGAATGTAATCTTCGATCTTTCCCATTTTCTTTAAAGCACGTGGCGAAGGATTGTCCATACTATACCATGTACCTACGGAGTGCATAACCACTTGGATGGATATGAAGAGGAAATTCCTTGAGAAGTTTATTTCCACGTCCAAGTCAACAGGGTTCAAATTGTCCAACATGTGAAAACCCCTACCAAAATGGAACTAGAGTACATGTAATTATTAAATTTTATCAAATATTCCAATCTTTCCTTTAATTTTTCCAAAAAATATATATGTATATATATAAATAAATAATATATATATAATAATACTAATAACAATAAGTAAATAAATAAATAAGAGAAATTACCAAGAAGAATATATATATAATTATACATACATATATATATATATTATATGATAATAGTAATAATAAAAAATGAATATATAAATGCAAGAAATTACCATGAAGGAGAAACTGGCAGCGAATGTGAAAAAAATTATCCAAAGTAATTTTTTGGCAAGTGGAATTACCGGGAATAAGAAACGGACGGCGAATGTGAGAAGTTTGTCCAAAGTAATTTTGAGCAAGTAGGCTTGAGATTTACAGGATAAAATTTTAGGTTAAGTAGGTGTCAGAACCCTAAATTTTACCTAGTATAAATACAAGTGATATCCTGCCCAAAAGTTATAGCCTTAAGATACTATGAGTACCAAAATTCAGAGGTTAAGCAGTGAAGTAGAAATGGAGGTTGTCAAGCCAAGTTTAACTAAGGCGAGTGTTGCATCTCCCTAGAACGAATTGAGTTAAATTGGGTTTATGTTTACGTATGTATACACAAGATGCAATCAGAACCTGACTCTCTCTCAAACTAAACCCTCCACCTCTCGAACCCCTGCCAAAACTCTACCTCTCGAACCCCTGCAGAAACTCCACCTCTTGAACCCCTACTGAAAAACTCTTACCTCTCAAATCCCTGCAAAAACTCTACCTCTCAAACCCCTACCGAAATTCTACCTCTCGAAACCCTACTGAAAAACTCTACCTCTCAAACCCCTGCCAAAACTCTACCTCTCAAACCCCTACTGAAAAACTCTACCTCTCGAACCCTTTCTAAACTCTACCCCTCGAATCCCTACCAAAACTCTACCTCTCGAACCCCTACTGAAATATTGTACCTCTCAAACCCCTACCAAAACTCTACCTCTCAAACCCCTACTGTGAAACTCTACCTCTTAAACCTTTGCCGAAACTCTACCTCTCGAACCCCTACTGAAAAACTCCACCTCTCGAACCCCTACCGAAACTCTACCTCTCAAACCCGTATTGAAAAAATCTACCCCTCAAACCCCTACTGAAAAACTCTACCTCTTGAACCCCTACCAAAAATCTACCTCTCGAACCCCTACTGAAAATCCCACCTCTCGAACCCCTACTGAAACTATCACCTCTAAAACCCCACTGAGAAACTTCTCCTCTCGAACCTCTCTGAAAACCTCACCTATTGAATCCCTACTGAACCCTTCACCTCTCAACCCTCTAATGAAAACTTCACCTATCGGACCCACTGAAAGACTTCACCTCTCAAACCCCCTCTTAAAACCTCACCTCTCGAACCGCCACTGGAATCCTGTATCTCTCAAACTAGTATTACTAATACCTTTACCTGTGGAACAGTACACCTTGAACCTATGTCTCGAACTAGTACCATTGATACCTTTACTTCTTGAACAATATATCTTGAACCTACCCCTCAAACTAGTAACCTCGATATCTTCACCTCTAGAAACCTTTTCACTGGAACCCTCACTACTAGAACCTTTACTTCTCGACCTCACCTCTCGAACTTGTGCCACTGAAACCTTTACCTCTCGAACTATACCTATCAAACCTTACCACTGAAACCTTTACCTCTCAAACCTATACTTCTCGAACTAATACCACTGAAACCTTACCTCTTGAACCTCATCATCTGAAACTGTACCTCGAGAACATCAGCCACTGAACCAGAGAATATCTCACGAACCCCTCACTAAAAACTGTACCTCTCGGAATGAACCTCCTGAACTGTACCCCTTGAACAGTACCTGTTGAATTCACCTCTCGAACCTGTACCTCTCCAACTCATACCACAGAAACCACTACCTCTCGAACCTGACCTCTTGAACTAGTACTACTGAAACCTTTACCTCTCGAACCTTACCTCTCAAACTAGCACCACTGAAACCTTTACAAAGTTACCTCTCGAACCTTACCTCTTGAACTAGGGCCACTAGAACCTCACCACTCGAACAGGTACCACTTACCACTCGAACCAGTACCACCTGATACCCATACCACTTGACCTTCTCCACTTAAATTCTACACTCGAATCTCCTGTACTCGAACCCAATTACTCACACCGTGAGTACTCAAACCTATGTACTCGAACCCATGTACTCGAACTCATCTACTCGAACCCCCGATACTTGAAACATGATACTCGAACCTTTCTACTCGATACTCAAACCGTGAGAGAGAGATATGATGGTTACACTCAAATGATGGTATTTATTGACTGTTGAATTAAGTGTGTATTTTATCATACTGTACTATATTATTGTGAAACTGGACTCCTGAACTGCTCTGATAATTTCTGTGAAAGACCAGCTTGTACTTTATCTTGCTGTGTCAAACTTGAATCATATACTGCTCTGATGACCGACTTGTACTTTATCTTACCATGTCAAACTTGAATTACATACTACCTGATTACCTATCTGTGATTTTGGGGGCCCCAACACGATTGTAGTTTGGTCGAAGTCGGTGGGGAACGGTACAGACCAGACCGTCTGATTAGACCGGCTACACGTGGAGTTTGGTATGCTAGCTTAACCACCTGACTGATACAAGCTCGAAACTAAACATCGACGTGAATAGGGAAAGTTAATTCTGGACTAATAGCCTTCGAGCATCCCTGACTGGGTTATGTCGTGTATGTTAGTCATAGTTGCTATACAGGCAATTGGCAGCAACTCGGCATTAACCACCAATATCCTTTTACTGTGTGCTAGGACATACGTGGCTAGTTGTTAATTGTAAATTTTTATTCTGTGATCACTAAAACTCAACTAGGTAAATACAGGCGATGGAACCTCACTAAGCAAGGAGCTTACCCTAGTTAAATAACCCTTTTTCAGGTGAAGAAGAACAGTAAGAGAAAAGGGCTTGATGTGTTTACTTCTTTTGAGAAAGATCCTGGCTATTTGAATTTTAATGTGAACTTTCATGCTGTAACAGTTAGGAGAAACTTTTGTTTGACATTTGTAATAAATCATTTTCACTGTAATAGTAAATTAGGTTTTTTAATTACTTAAAATGCTTCCACATAACTTTAATTGCTCGTTATTACTGGCCCTTTTGGTAGGACGCTCAAACCCGACCTGAAACTTGTATTGGGGTTTGAGGGTGTTACACAACATCTCTCAATGCCCCAAAAACCTTATATGAGTATTGGGAACAGTTCAAGATATTCCTTGCGAGTTTCCCGTATCACCCATTAAATTATAGGGATCAAGTTTTCTATTTAGTCAAGGGCTTCATGGATGAGGTCACGTGTATGGTAAATGTGGCTTGCTATGGGTCTATAGCTAATAAGAGCCCCAAGGATGCAATGGATTTGTTTGAGGAGATGGCCAATGGTACAACGCAATTTGGGACTGGGCAAAGGGAGTCAATATGTGATGAGGTGAATCCCACCTCCCCTATATTGGAGGAGTAAGTCTAAGCTCTTGCTTCTATGATGAAGAAGTTGATGAATGAGAGACTAGTGAGATGTCAAATGCATGTATTTTCCAAAGAATTTAACATCTCTTTTGTTATCTTTTTGTTGAAAGATTTATAGATTTAGGTAGGTTTACATCATAAGGGTTTTAGATGACCATTTTCAGTTTTCATATCTAAATCCTTCTTTTTGTAACCTATTTTGTGTCTAATGGATTTGTGTCCTTATGAGTGATGTGCTCATCTCTTTTTAGCACATTAGAAACTTATAGTTGTAATAGATTAGGGGTTTATGTTAGGATAATAGAGGTTTTATTCTAAGAAGGTTAGGATGATGATTTAGGATTTATGATGTGTCCATTTTAATTTCATAGTTTAGTACTTTTTGGGATCACTTTTGTGCTCTTTGGTTATCAAGAGCTTGTGTTTTACCTTGAAATTCTCTTAGGAAAGGTAAGAGCGACTTTAAGCTCTTTTACCTTTTCTAAGTGGATTTTGTGTGACAAAGGAAGAACATGGAGACTCGAAGACCAGAGGTGACAAAGGAAGAACATGGAGACTCGAAGACCGGAGGCCATTGAAGATCACCTTTTGAAGACTTTGAAGACTTGCTTCAAAGATTTGAAGACTTGAAGACCGGAGGCCGTTGAAGATCATTCTTTGAAGACTTGCTCAAAGATTTGAAGACTTGAAGACTGAGAGGAATTATTGTGAAGAAGAGTGCTTGCAACAAGAAGAAGAAAAGAAGATAAGGTTCTGTTCTAGCACCCATTGCGAGTCACTATGCATGGGCGGCCAGAACCTAACCTTATCCCTTTATACTATAAATAGCATTATGTTTTCACTCTTTCATATATCTTCTTGAAGCCCGATTTTGGTACTATTCTAACCTTATTTTCCACCATTTTCATCTTTGATTTCTCTTGTTTTATGTTTGGTTTGTTAGCATTAATTTGTATAAACTCTAGTAGGTAAACCTACTTCTTGGGAGCAATTGACCCAGCCTTCCAAACCCATGTCTTAAGAACAATTTGTAGCCTATTTAATACTCTTACTATTATGCATTTATGGAGCATTGAATGGGTTTTTTTAATGTCATTAATGTTCTTGAAAGCTTGAGTATATGAAGTACTTGTACGATATGCTTGTTAGGGTTTGGGGAAATGGGTTGATTTCCCCTTTTCTTGATAGGAAATCCAAGAGTATGATTTAGAGATTTTGATTGTGTTGATGGATTGATAATTTCTAGATGAATATGATAATGTTTAACTCTTTGTCATGTTTGTTTCTTGTAGAAAATGAGAGAAGTCTATGAATGTTGAGCGTTCTTGACTAATCTTGTGTAAATGCATAAACTTATTAAATGCTTAGACACGGTGTAGTGTTTATAAGTGTTGCCAAGATTGTTGATTCTTCGTGTTCAATGCCATTAATGGGATACTTTTAGTCGTTTTGACTAAGGGAGTCATTGGTGAGGTTTGAAAAGAGATGTCAAATTCACTCTTGCAAACTACTATTAAGAAGGATAGAAGTTTAGTCCTCACAAAAAATAGTGAAAGTAGTAAATTGGTTGCATGTTCAATGATGGATAAGAGGTTTAGAAGTGGAAGTCAATTGCACTCAAAGATCCGTTAATTGTTGGTTTAATCACCTTTAGTTGTTGTTGCATGCTTTGCATATTTAACTTGCTTGATTATTTAACTTGTCTTTCAATTCATAATTTAGGACCAAAACCAACCAACCTTCCCCCCCCATTTACATGCTTAAATATATATGCTTATATCTAGTATGTTTTCTCCTATATATATTTAAACGCTAGAAAGATCCCTCTTCTCGTGGACAACACCAAGTTTCCATTATCTACTTAATTGTATATAGAAAGCATTAGGGCTTAAAAATATAACTTTGAGAGGTATGCCAATAACCTCCCAAATTTTGGTGCTGTTGCTGAGGAAGAGGCATTTATTTTTAAGTGTTTAGGCATATTATGTGTGATTATGTGCTAGTTTTAAATATTTGTTAGTTTGCTTTTGTTTTGGATTTCTTAGTTGACTTGCCATTTTTGCTTGCCATGGAGACGTATTGGTCGAGTTCTTGGTGTATGGTTCACATATGATCTTTTTCACAAGACCCCCTACACTACGACCCTGAGTTAGAGTTTAATTTGAGAAGGGCTAGGAGGCTTTTTTTGGAAAGTGTCAATAACACCGCTCCTAGTGACCATTTTATGGATATTTCTACTTTATGGAGCATCACCATGATCACGAAGATGAGCATCCGGGAGGAGGGCCTCAACATCCTCCTCTCCAAGGGAGAGTTTCTCCTCTATAAGGAAGGGAGATTCCTTCGGGGCAAGCCTTGTTGAGGGATATTATGGCTCCCAACCTTGATCAACAACCGATGTGCATTGAGTATCCTTTGGTTGGACTGAATAAGAACTTCAAGCTCAAGACCGGGTTTATAAACATGCTACCTATCTTCCTTGGTAGGCAAGGGGAGAATGCCAACAAGCATCTCACCGAGTTCTATTTTTTATGTGGTGGTATGGTCCCCCACAGAGTAGGTGAAAACTTTTACAAGTTGAAGGTATTCCTATTCACATTGAGGGATAGTGCAAGATATTACCTCCACTACCTACCACCCAAGAGCATCAAAAGTTGGCTTGACATGAAAACCAAATTTCTAGCCAAGTACTTCTCAGCCTCAAAGTCTACCACTTTTAAGGGAGAAATAAGCAACATCCTCCAATGGCATGGAGAGTCTCTTTTTGACTATTGGGAGAGGTTCAAGAAGCTTCTTTCGAGTTGTCCTTACCATGGCTATTCGGAGGGAGATTTGGTCTACTATTTCTACAATGGTTTTTTTTATGAAGACCAAAGATTATTTAGGAGTTCTTGTGGTGGTACCCTTGGGAACAAAACTTCAACAGAGGCTATGCAATTATACGAGGAGCTAGCGGAGGAGTCAAAGAACATTAGCTCGAGGGCCAATTTGAGAAGGAGAAACCCAATCTCCATAAGTGACCTTACCAATAGTGGAAAGCTTAAGGATCAAGCCTCAGCCCTTTCTTCTATGGTGAAATCCTTGATGACTAAGCCCAGAAATGTGAAACATGTTAAATCTTATGAAAATTGTTACTCAGCGTATCCTACGGACGCTTGCCCTACTTTGCAAGATGATTATGTCGAGAAGGTGAGTGTCATGGGGTATCAAGGTAACCAAAGCTATCAAGGCAACCAAAACTATCAAGGCTACCAGGTGGGCAATGATATCAAAGAAATCAAGGGTACCAAGGTGGCCAAGGCTACCAAAACTGGCCTTACAATGCGGGTAATAGAGATCACCCAAATCTTTGGTTTAGAAACCCTCAAGGAGGCCAAAATGCTCAACAATATTGGCCACCTTAACAATAATACCAAAGGCTCTAAGATAAGCCCCAAGATCGAGAGGAAAGCTCAGGTTTGACAAAATATAAGGTGATGCAAGCCATTCACCAGTTGAGCATGTGTGCGGAGAAAGGCAAAAAATTCCAAGATGAAGCCAAGGCAAGCATCAAGAACTCGGAAATCAAGTGAGCCAAATAGCTCAAGTGGTGAATCGTATAGAGGCCCGGGAAGAGGGCAAACTACCCTCCCAACCAGAGATCAACCCTCGATAAAATGCTAGTGCTATCGCTTTTAGAAGTGGTAGAGAGGTTGGCACTTCCCCGGGTGATGAAATTGTTGAAGAGGAGACTAGAAGGGTTGATGTGTTTGAGAAAGAGGTTGGATGAGAGACCGAGAATTCAGTCAAGGAGAAAGCAAGGAAGGGGGAGGAGAAGGAAGAGGAGGTTATTGTTGAGAAGTCAACCTCTATTCTGGAACCTTCATCCCCTCCTCACAAAAAAGAAAAAATGGTGGAGATTCCTCCATATGTACCGGAACCACCATTTTCGGAAGCTTTGAAAGACAATAGGAGGAAGGAGGACAACAAGGACATCTACGAAGTCTTGAATGCCATTGAAAAAATTCCTAGATATGCTAAATTTCTTAAGGAATTATGTGTTGTGAATAGAAAACAAAGAGCCAATAATAAGTTGAAAAATGGGAAAAATGAGCAGGTTTCTGCCTTGTGTCAAAAATAGCTACCCCTTAAGTGTAGCGATCCTGGCATGTTCACAATCCCTTGCATAATAGGAAATACACATTTTGGAAAAGCCATGCTTGATCTCGGTGCATCGATAAATGTGATTCCTTACTCTTTGTATGAAAGCCTCAACTTGGGTACTTTGCACAAAACCAAGGTGGTAATCCAATTGGCCGATCATTCTAGTGCATACCCTAAGGGTATTGTCGAGGACGTGTTGGTTAAGGAGGACTCCTTAGTTTCCCCCACATATGTTTATGTCCTTGCATGGAACATGATAAACATGCCGCCCTAATTTTATTGGGGTGGCTATTTTTTAAAACTTCTAGGATAATGATTGATGTGTATAAGGGTACCCTCACAATGGAATTTGATGGAATAAAAGTAGAGTTTAAAGTATATGACTCTATAAAGTATCCTAGTGAAGAATATGCTTGCCATGCCTTAGATATTGTTGAAGATGTTTTGCAAGATGTTTTTGAGCTAAGTGGTGATGATTCCTTGTTAGTTGCTTTGCAATGTGATAGTGATGATGCATACAATGTATATTCTATGAGCACTAATTTAAAGGAAAGCTTTGAGGACTTGAACTTGCTTAAAGAGATGAAAATAAGCCTCCCAACCCCTCCCCCCCTCTACTCTTAGAGGAACCCAAACCAAAATTCCTTCCATCATTTGTGAAGGTCCCGGTGATCGAGCTTAAGCCTTTTCCAAGTGACCTCAAGTATGCATTTCTTGGGGAATGGGAAACACTCCCAGTTATCATTTCAAGAAAGCTCACCCATGAGCAAGAAGAAAAGTTAATGGTGGTGTTACGGAAGAATAACGAAGCTTCAATCCTTTGCTCCCAAGATAAAACTAAGCTAGAAAACTAAAAGACATAATTAATCTACAAAAACTAAGAAAAGAAAGAAGAGAAAAACCTAGGGTTTTAGCACAAAAAATGCAAGAAGGAGAAGGGGCCAAAAGCTGCTGAAGAGGAGAAGATAAGGGGAGTATTTATAGCACAAAAATCAAGAAGAAATTCAGACCACCAGTACATCACAAGTCGCAACGTGCTTGCGACGGCCTCGCGATGAACCATCGCAAGTCGTGACGTGCTTGCGATAGACGCAAATTTCAGCATTGTTTCTTCTTTCTCTTTTATATCTCATATCCTTCTCTTCTCTTCACTTCTCCACTTCTTCATGTCTTCAGAAAGCTTAAATCCAAGTCTTCAAATCTTCAAATCTTCAAAGATATTCTTGAAAGTCTTCAAAGTTTTCAAAGTCTTCAAACAAATTACCTTGTCACACAAAATTCTGTAAAAAGTGATAAAAATGCAAAAGTCGCTTTTAACCCTCCTTAGATAATTTCAAGGAAAAATGTCATATTTAGAGAACAAAAGTGTACAAAAGTTAATCCCAAAAGCCCTAATATAACCGTATAAAATGGGCACATCAAACCTCCGCGCACTTAAACCTTGCTCGCCCTCGAGTAAGAAAAGATTCAAGCATACGGAGGAATTCATATGTCCATATCCTAAACTAATATTCCCCCAATCAAAGTCTCACAATAACTCTCAATATCATGAATCCCAGAATCAAAGCTCACATGAGAGTTTTTCACACACACAACCCCAATCCTAAATCTAATCAAACCTACCACTTATCAATTCACTACCCATAAAAATGTTTCAAAGTCCCGAATTGATATTCCTAAAGTCCAATGACACAAAATGAAGTTAAAACCATTCAAGAGGTCTAAGCACATACTTCACTTAATGCCAATATATCAACCAAAATCCAATGACATAAAATGAAGCTAAAACCATATAGGAGGTTCAAACACATGCTTCACCTAATGCCAATATATCAACCAAAAATGAAGTATAAAGGGATCAAGAATTTCATAACCATACTCCGTTTCCTAACCCGCTAAGTTACCCAACCCCAAGAGGTCTCTAGATGTTGAGCTACCCGATGCATCCGTATGACAACCGCAACCTTATGACTCCAACGCCAGCAAATGAGTGAAATCATAGCATTTTTCAATTTCTCTCGCATTCTCTCATTTTGCCTAGGAGCTCTTTCGAGTTTTCATCCTAGCCACATATCATGTTTCTTCGGCTCACGTCTCACCTTTTTCCACACATTGTAGCCGCTCATTTTTTGCCTAGGCCGCCCTTTCAAGTTTTCGACCTATCCGGGCCCCCAATGTTACCTAAGTTGCCCTCTCGGGTTTTCAACTTAGCGGGTTTTCTTTTCTTTTTTTTTCTTTTTTTTCATTTTCTATTTTTCAATTTTTTCTCATGTTTTTCTAATGAAAAGTAGCAAAAGGCATTCTAAATCAAGCTAACATGCATTGAGTCCTCTAACCCCTCCCCGCACTTAAAACATTACATTGCTCTCAATGTAAACATGTAAGGAAAGAACAATAAAAATTCAAAGTGAGAGGTAGAGTGACACCCGTTTATCCGCGAAGTCGCCGGTGATATGGCGCAATCCCATGCATTTGTATAGATTCGGTCCCGCCATTGGTGTCGGAGCCGAAAAGGGAGCCAAAATGCCGTAGACGAACTCACCGTTCGAGCAAAACATTGCCTCCTTGGCGCCGTTTGATCAAGACTACACCACAGAGAACAACATCAAACTCACAAGTACATAAGAATTTGTAATACTAGGTTTAACATAGAGAATTAATAACCATAGTATTCTCGAAGAACAACCAATCCACCCTGCAACAACCCCTACAAGATTATCCATTAAAGATATCCAACATATATCGGCACATATACAAGCATCATTATAGGATATGCAATTACAGTCACACTGATGTAGTCGGCATACTACAATTAACAAAGGTACTATAAAGATGCAAGAATGTTCATATGTCGATATATGCAGGATGGTGGAGGAATGAGCGGAGGTGAAATGGTGAGAGGCGGCGAAATGGAGAAGATTGAAGGTTTTTTTTTAAAAAAAATTGAGCAGCACGCTGTCGCGACTCGCGATGTATACATCGCGACTCACGACGGGTAGGGAAGGCTTAGTTGTGACTCGCGACGGTCTCGTTGCGACTCGCAATTATCCGTCGCGAGGCCATCATGGCTCGTGGAATGTGGAGGCTGGGAGCAGATTTTTAGCACACAAGTTCTGATCTTATCGCGACTCATGACCTCCACGTCGCGACTCGCGATGGGCCGTCGCAACTAGTGAAATGTTGAGGCCGGGAGTAGAATTTTAGCACAAAATTTTTGATCACGTCGCGACTCATGACCTCTCCGTTGCAACTCACGATGGGCCATCGCGACGCCATCGCGGCTCGCGGAAAGCTGGTGCTGGGAATGGATTTTGATCCCCTATTCGTCGCGACTCACGACGACAGGGATTCCCAGCACTTGGAAATTTTTTTTCTTACCAAGCTCTTTTCCCTCTCTTACGGATCTTATTCCTTCATATCCTCCAATGAAATACACTACACTTTGCTACAAAATTATAGAGAAACACACAATAAAAATAACAAGACTAAATAACAAAAACTAAATAACAAAAACTACAACAAAGGCCGAATTTATTTACGTCGTTGGCATGATAAAGCTCCGTATATTTAAGGTCATCGGCATGACCCTAATGTTATCCATATGGTGAAGGCTTGAACCCCTTCACCGTGAGCTTCCAAAAGTAGAGAGGTGGGGGTACAAAACTTTCAAGAGGAAAGTTTTGTTGAGGTGGAGAAGGTTTGAAGGGAGTTGAGTGGTTAGGAGGCTTGGGATAATCTTTTGCTCCTCTCTTGTCTCCCTCAAAACTTCCGAAAATGGTAGAGTTGGTTCACTAGGTGGGGGAAGGGGTGACGGTGCTAATGAATGTAGCACGATAACCTCTTCCTCTATTTTTCTATCCTTAACAACCAACTCCTCATCCCCTTCGAACTAAAAATCATATCCCATGGTGACCTCACTCACAGAATCCTCGAGTTCGATTTGGGATGGTGTATTTTCGGAATCACGGGCTTCTATTCGGGCCAACGCTTCTAATATAATCCTCACATGCCCCTCAATGGCCTCAACACTAGAGGAGAGCTGAGTGTCCGGCTCCTCACTAGTAAAGGAGTTCAAGTTTGCTATTGTATTCATGACTTCCTCACGTGTCAAACTTGAACTTCCTTGTTGGGCTTGGTTTTGGGGTACGGTATAATGTGGTGATGGCCAACTATTTTACTCGTATTGTTGGTTTTCCAGGTCATTTTCATGCCACCAATCCGGACTACCACTCCATTCCAGATTGTAAGGATTGTGGTATGGATACCATTCTTGAGCATCTCACCCTTGAAAACCAACATCTCCTACCTCTTGGTAGCACTCTTCATAATATCCTTGGTTTTGGAAACCAAGGGTTCTTTCTCCCTCATAGTGCTCCTCCCACAATAAATGGCAAGATTTGGTAGGATGGTTGGAATGACACATCCTACCAAACCTTGCTTGTTGGGCCTCTCTTCTCATCATGAGTTACCTCAAGGTGAGACGCTCCATTTTTTAATTTTTTTTTCAAAAGTTCAAAATCATATTGCGAGTGTTCTCGATAAAAACTCAACAAGGACTCAAGCAATACCTACTCCGAACAAAAACAACCACCAAGGAGTGGAAAATAAAAACAACTAGCTAATGTGCAACCAAATACACCTAAACACTTAAAAATAAACGCCTCTTCCCCGGCAGCAGCGCCAAAATTTGGGAGGTCGTCGCCGTACCTCTCAAAGTTAATATTTATAAGCCCGAAATGCTTACTATCTATAATTAAGTAGATAGCGGCAAGTCGGGGTCGTCCACGGAGAAAAGGGATCTTCCTAAGCATTTATGCACAAAAGGTTGATATTATGCTAGGAGTAGATATATATATATATATATACATATAAAAGCATGTAAAAGGGGGGGGGTTTGGTTGGTTGGTTGTCCTAAGTTATGAAATTAAAAAGACAAGATAACTAGCAAGGTTAAGTAACTATGCTAATCATCAAACAAAACTAAGGAAAAGGGGTTTTAAAACTACAAAGATAAAGCCTTGGGGGCAATGGATATCCACTTCGAAACCTAATGTAGATCATTGAACCATTCACTCATTCTATCACATTCGTTACTTGGCTTAACATTAACATACCCATCTAGCAAGAATCACAACACATTATGCAGAAGAAGTTCTAAGTTCATGTTCATAGATTTTCATGCAAAGGAGCTAAGGAATTCGTCACTTTCCTAACACCCTAACACTTCAATCATAAAAAAATTCCTATTCTCAAACAACATATGACATAAGTGAAGTGAAACATAGCATCAAGAATACATAAATGCTAAATAACAAATGATTCAAGAGCGCGTGAAACAATCTATTCACTACTTCAACTACTTGTTGTGAAGATAAATCTTCTATCCTTCTTAGATAGTAGTTTGCAAGAGTGAATTTGACATTTCTTGTCAAACCTCACCAATGACTCCCTTATTACTAAGAGTATCCCATTGATGGCATTTAGCATGAAGAATCAACAAGCTTAGCAACACTTATAAACACTACACCGTGTCTAAGCATTTAACCAATTCATGCATTTATGCAAGATTAGTCAAGAACGATCGACATTCATCGACCTCTCTCATTTGCTACCTAAAATAAACATGACAACGAATTCGACATCATCACATTCATCTAGAAATTATTAAAACACCAACATCATTTAAGAAGCTCTAACTCATGCTCTTGGATTCCACATTAAAAGAGGGGAGAATTGGCTGCTTTCTCCCAACCCTAACAAGCAATCATGCAAGAAATTCATATACTCAAGCTCCCAACAACATCAATGCAATTAACATTCAAAGCTCCATAAATGCAAAATAGCAAAAGCACCAAATAGATAGATATAATGGTTCTTAATACATAGAAATGGAAGCTTCAATCCTTTGCTCCCAAGATAAAACTAAGCTAGAAAACTAAAAGACATAATTAATCTACAAAAACTAAGAAAAGAAAGAAGAGAAAAACCTAGGGTTTTAGCCCAAAAAATGCAGGAAGGAGAAAGGGCCAAAAGCTGCTGAAGAGGAGAAGATAAGGGGAGTGTTTATAGCACAAAAATCAAGAAGAAATTCAGACCACCCATCCATCGTGAGTCGTGACGTGCTCATAACGAACCATCATGAGTCGCAACGTGCTCGCGATGAATCATCGCGAGTCGCGACGGTGTCGCGAAAAATGCAAATTTCAGCATTGTTTCTTCTTTCTCTTTTATATCTCATATCCTTCTCTTCTCTTCACTTCTCTACTTCTTCATGTCTTCAAAAAGCTCAAATCCAAGTCTTCAAATCTTCAAAGATATTCTTCAAAGTCTTCAAAGTTTTCAAAGTCTTCAAACAAATTACCTTGTCATACAAAATTCACTAAAAAGTGATAAAAATGCAAAAGTCGCTTTTAACCCTCCTTAGATAATTTCAAGGAAAAATGTCACATTTAGAGCATAAAAGTGTAAAAAAGTTAATCCCATAAGCCCTAATATAACTGTATAAAATGGGCACATTAGGTACTCAGGGTATTTTTAAGTAGCCATTGCCCTCGAAGACCAAGAGAAGACCACCTTCACGTGCCCCTTTGGTACGTTTTTTTTACCGGGGATGCCTTTTGGGCTATGTAATGGCCCACTACTTTCCAAAGGTGTATGGTCACCGTTCATGGTAATTATTTTGACAACTGTTTAGCAAATTTGGCAGAAGTTCTTAAATGTTGCATTGATACTAATCTTGTGTTATATTCCGAGAAGTGTCATTTTATGGTAGAGCAAGGCATTTTCTTAGGCCATGTTGTTTCCTCTAAGGGTATTGAGGTTGACAAGGCAAAGATAGGCATGATTCAAACTTTGCCTTATCCTACTAATGTGCGCAAAGTGCATTCTTTTCTTGGCCATGCAGGATTTTACCGCCGGTTCATCAAGGACTTTTCAAAGATAACATCTTTTTTGTGCAATTTGTTGCAAAAGGAGGTGGAATTTGTGATGGATAAGGGCTGTAAAGGGGTTTTTGATGCATTGAAGTAAAGGTTAGTCTCGGCTCCTATCATACAACCCTCAGATTGGTCTTTGCCTTTTGAGATCATGTGCGATGCTAGCAATTACGCCATTGTAGCAGTGCTTGGTCAAAGGGTGGGGAGAGCATCTCACGCCATCTACTACGCATCCATATCTCTCAATGAGGTATAAAGAAACTACTCCACCACAGAAAAGGAGTTGCTAGCAGTGCTGCTTTCTTTGGAATATTTTTGATCTTACTTGCTTGGTACAAAGGTTATTGTGTACACTGACCATGCATCACTTCTTCATTTAATGACGAAGAAAGAGGCCAAGCCAAGATTATCAAGGTGGATCCTGTTTTGAGCGAATTTGATTTGGAGGTACGAGACAAGAAGGGCGCGGAGAACCTTGTAGCCGATCATTTGAGCCGGTTGACTCCATGCCTAGACATTGAGGTATATTCCTCAATGAAGGAGCAAATACGGGAGGAGTTCCCCGATGAACAATTTTTCACAACTAGGGACCTCTAACCGTGGCATGCCAACATTGTAAATTTCCTTGTCGCCGGTAAATTCCCTCCTCATTTATCTAAGGCCCAAAAGGATAAATTGAAGAGTGGTGATAAATATTATGTGTGGGATGATCCTTTTTTTGAGACATTGTGTTGATCAAGTTGTTATGAGATGTATACCCGATAATAAAGTACACTAAATTATTGAATTTTGTCATTCTCATGCATGTGGCGGTCATTTTAGAGCGAAGATGACCTCTAGGAAAGTCTTAGAAAGTGGCTTCTATTGGCCTATGTTGGATAAGCATGCATAAACCTTTTTCAAATCTTGTGATGAATGCCAGAGAGTAGGAAATATCTCCTATAGGAATGAAATTCCCCAAAAGCCTATTTTGTATTGTGAAATCTTTTATGTTTGAGGTATTGACTTTATGGGACCTTTCCCTAATTCTTTTGGTTGTACATATATTCTTCTTGCCATTGATTATGTGTCAAAGTGGGTTGAAGCAAAACCCACTAGGACTGGAAATTCTAATGTGGTTACAGAATTCCTTAAAGATAACATCTTCTCTAGGTTTGGGGTACCCTGAGCCTCGATTAGTGGCCTTGGCATCCACTTTTGCAACCGGACCATAGAGGCAATCCTGAAGAAATATGGTATCACTCACAAGACATCCACCACCTATCATCCACAAACAAATGGGCAAGCCAAAGTTTCAAATTGTGAAATTAAGTTCATCCTTCAAAAAATGCTTAATCCTATTTAGGAGGATTGGAGTTCTCGGTTGAACGATGCCTTGTGGGCGTATAGGACGGCTTACAAGACACCAATCGATACGTCACCATACCGGTTAGTGTTTTGTAAGCCATGTCACTTACCGTTGGAAATTCAACACAAGGCTAACTGGGCAGTCAAAGAAGTCAACCTTGATATAGATTCCAGCATGCATAGGAATCTACAATTGCACAAACTAGATGAGATCTGAAGGGAGTCCTATGAGAATTCCAAAATCTATAAGGAGAAGACAAAGGTGTGGCACGATAAGATGATCATTAGGAAGGAATTTGACGTGGGTCAAAAGTTCCTCCTATTTCAATCCCGCATTTGCCTATTTCCCGGTAAGTTATAGTCTCAATTGAACAGTCCTTTTGAGGTGGTGAAGGTATTCCCACATGGTGCGGTGTAAATCTTAGATCAAGCTAAGTCCAATACATTCAAATTCAATGGATAATGTTTGAAACCTTACCACGGGAATATTGTCCTGGAAAAGGGAGAGGATGTTGATCTCCTTGATCCAGTTTGTGATTAAGATCTAAGAAATGGGAGTGAGTCATGCCAAAAATGTTAAATATACTTGGTTTTGATCATCCAAATTGTCATTTCTAACTTTCCATTGATGTTGTTTGGTTTTGGGTTTTTGTCTTTAGTTTCATTATTTTGCTTTGTGCTTTTCACGGTTTGTTTTTCCATGATTTTGTAGCAACTTGAACCCAAGGAATTGGATGGATGCGGGGAGAAATACATGGAGTCAAGAAGGAAAATCTTGGGCAAGGGATGAGATTGAAATTTTTTTCTATGTATTAGGTAGGCTACCCGTCACTAGTCGCGACCACCTTTTCGTGAGTCGCACGGGATCATAAATATTTTTCAATTTTGGAGCCCTCAGGATTAAATGGTCGCGAACGCGACCAAATCAGAAATATTTTTCTAAAATAGGAACTCCCGGGTCCACTTTTCATGACTCACGACAGTCTCATCACGGGTCGAGACGCACCATTGCGAGCCACGATGAATTGGTTGCTAGTTGTGATGCAAGATTTGATTGGAGGTGCCTTTTGACCTACTCATCGTGAGTCACGATGAGCATAAAAACATGTTTTTAAAGCGTCCAAAACCCCATCAAATCACAAATTTCCTTCTTCTTCCCTTCATCTCCTCTGCCACTTCACTAATTTCCACCACTCTCCAACCACCACTCTCCGGCGCTCAACCAAAAATGAACCCTACACCACTCCCCAATCCATCATACCCAATCTCTACCCACAAATCGGCCTAGTTTGTTGAAGAACACAAAACCCTAGAAAATTTGGGGGGTTTTGTGATTTTTATCAATCCAGATTTAAATTGTTTGTGGGCTTAGTTCCTACTTCATCCTAAGAATCTAAGTGGTACATTCCCTCACTTTCTTGAGCTTGAATTGTGATTATGTTGTATAATCTATTTTATTGGATATTGTGTGGATTATGTGTGATGCCTTAAGGATTTAAATTGTTGGAACATTGTAGATTCTTGTGAATATATTGTGCTTATGATTTGGTTTGATGGAGATATTGTGAATATATCGTGCTTATGATTTGGTTGGATGTGGGATAGCATTGTGCTCATCTTGATTGTGTTTATTTGCTCATGTTGGTGTTGTGCTTCCATTGTATTAACACTGTTTCTTTGGTTGAGAATTTGGTTGTGGCTTGTACTAGAGATTTGGCATATTGGCTTGATTAAACATAGTTGATATTTGTATGCACTGTTATCATGCTTAAGGTAGTTTAGCCATAGCACTTGAATGTTAACGTTATAAATGTACTAACAGTAGCTAAACTAGTTAGGCATGGTTGTGATTATGAGATATAGCATACTGGATGTTTCAATATGTGACAACCTAATGGACTTAAAATTATGGGCATGTTGAATGTGACACGGATTGTATATGCAATTTTGGTTAGGACTTGAACTAGTTGGCTTGGATTTGATTTGGTTTGTAATGATTGGCTAAACAAGTTTGAGATTAGGTGTGATTTTGTTACACTGCATGTATGTATATTCTTGTGCGTTTGACTTGTTTGTTGTGGTTGTTAGATATTGCCCCTACCAAGAAACCTAGGGCTCCTCCACGAGGTGGGCACACCACCGCTCCACCTTCACCTCCGCCGCCGGCTCCGGAATCAAGCCCCGTACCTCCTCCTTCTGATAGGTACATAGGTTTGACCCGGATTAACGGACCCTATGCGGAGAGATGGGATGTCAACCGCTATCTGAAGGAGACAAGCTTTGTTAATGTGCCCACACTGGACGCTCTTGGGCTAACCTAACCAGTCCTATGCCTCCTCGCCAAAGAAGGGTTGGAGGGTTTCATGGGCAAGAGTGCCCCCTCCTACCGGTGATACACACTAAAGTTCCTATCCACAGTTAGGATATGCAGTATGAGGGATGATCAACCATGCTAGAGGTACATCACTTTCCACTTAGATGATATTCCGAGAGATGACCGTCTCACAGGTTGTAAACGTCTTTGGATATGACACATCTGAGATCCAGGCGAGGCTGGACCCATGGGCCCAGGACCGACTGATTGAGGACGACATGCATTTCTAGAGTGTCATCAACATGAGGGAAAAGAACTCCCACGACAAGAGCATTACCATCATCCACCCTACACTCTTTTATGTGCACAGACTTTTGGCCGGCACAGTGCTTTCCTTGGTGGAGCCGATGAATGTGTCGGTTAATGACATTCACTTCTTATGGCACTTGACGAGTAAGGGGTTAGGATATGGGTTATGGGCCGAGCTGTGGATGAAGAGGGTTGTAGAGGTAGCTAGGAAGCCAAAGGGGAAGATTATGGTTGGAGGCATGATTGGCCTCTTAGCAGAGTACCTAGGATTAGTCCCACCAGCTAATTTTCCATGCTTGGGTAGGCACACTTCATACCTCATCACTGCAGAGAGGTTGGTGAAATTTGAGATGCTTGGCACCATGCGGACCATGGGGGTGTTTAATTGGTTATATGGCGCCAGGAAGGTCACCTTCAAAGCACTTTCTCTGCCCAACAAGACGAAGTTGGAGTTTGATACACCTTGGCAGACCTGGAAATTCCACCCAACTCCTCGTGAAGAGAGGAATTTTAGCTCGAGCTTAATTACCTTGGTCTAGCTACTGTTAATGCAGTGATAGTATCTTGCATTTCACTGGGTGCAACAACAACACTCTCTACAGCCTCCATCGGAGACCGAGCCTATACAGGAGGATTATGTGCCACCTCACTCCCAGCCTCTGCCTAATTTCTATGAGCGTATGATGCAAACTATGCAAGATGGATTCTGCTGCCAGGACAACATGATATTTAAGCACAATGTTTTTGTCTCCTAGAGCTTGATCAATATGGATGAGGAGATTGACAATTTGTTAACTTGCATCCATGAGATGAAGTCCCAGGCAGATGGTGCCTCAGGGCTTAATCCTGGAGCAGAGAGGTGTAGAGCTAGGAGGTAAAGGAATATGGATTGGCTGGCTTGTTATCAACATCATTATTTTGGTGGTGGTCCTTCTTCCTCTTTTGGTGGTGGTCCTTCTTCCTCACAGTAGTGATTGTGAGCATTATATTCTTACCCTTTCCACACATCGCTTTTTACGCTTTTTCCTATTTTGTCTACATTGAGGGCAATGTAGCATTTTACTGATTTCACAGCTTGGTCTGGGGATGTTTTTCTAGACTTGCTACTTTTGGGATATTTTTTTTGCTTTGTTTTGGATAATTTTCCTCCTTTTGATGTACTTTGATGATGTTAGCTTTGATATTTTTCTTAGCCTTAACATTTGGAAAGCACTTTGCTACTTTTTGATTGGAAAAACATGAAAATTTTGAAAAATATTTTTGAACAAAAAATCCCGCTAAGTTGAAAACCCGAGAGGGCATCTTATGCAACATTGGTGGTCTGGATAGGTCAAAAACCCAAAAGGGAAACCAAGGTAAAAATGAGAGGCTAAATGTGTGGAAAAAGGTGAGACGTGAGCCAAAGAAACATGATGTGACGCTAGGATGAAAACCCAAAAGGGCTTCTAGGAAAAATGAGGGAAAGAGAGAAAATAAATATAAAAAATGCTATGTGTTCACTCATTTGTCGGCGTTGGAGTCATAAGGTTGCGGTAGCCATATGGATAGATCATGAAGCTTGACATCTTGAGACCTATTGGGATTGGGAAATTTAGCGAGGAAAAAAAAGTAAGTTATGAAATTCTTGATTATTGATATACTTCATTTTTAGGATGATATATTGGTATAAAATGGAGTTTGTGTTTGAAATTTATGCATGCTTTTAGCTTCAGCTTGTACCATTGGATTTGGGATTGTCAGTTTGAGATTTAGAGATGTTTTAGGGATATCAAAGAAGTGATAGATTGATAAGGTTTGGGTAGACTTAGGAATGGGGGTTCTGGGAAACTTCTCATTTGATCTTAACGTTGGGATGTGTGATATTGATATTTTTGTGAGGTTTTGACTTGAGGGAATAGTATTTAGGATGTGGATACTTCAATTCCTTTGTGTGCTTGGATCTTTTCTTAATTAAGGGCGAGTAAGGTTTGAATGCAGGGAGGCTTGATATGTCCATTTTATGTGCATAATTTAGTACTTTTTGAGATCA
Source organism: Rubia yunnanensis (assembly GCA_037428765.1). Taxonomy (NCBI): domain Eukaryota; kingdom Viridiplantae; phylum Streptophyta; class Magnoliopsida; order Gentianales; family Rubiaceae; genus Rubia; species Rubia yunnanensis. Next base: position 17,398,748 of record CM075066.1, read on the forward strand.
CTTTTGTGCTCTTTTGTTATCAAGAGTTAGTTTTTTACCTTGAAATTCTCATAGGAGAGGTAAGAGCAACTTTACGCTCTTTTACCTTTTCTAAGTGGATTTTGCATGACAAAGGAAGAACATGGAGACTTGAAGACCGGAGGCCATTTAAGATCATCTTCTGGAGACTTGGAAGACTTGCTTCAGAGATTGGAAAACTTGAAGACCGGAGGCCGTTGAAGATCATCCTTTGAAGACTTGCTTCAAAGATTTGAAGACTTGAAAAATGAGATGAATGTTTGTGAAGAATAGTGCTGGCTAAAAGAAGAAGAAAAGAAGACACAGTTCTGTTCTTGCGACCGTTGCGAGTTGCGATGCACGGGTGGCCAAAACGCAACCTTATCTCTTTGTACTATAAATAGCATTCTCTTTCCACTCTTTCATATCTCTTCTTCCAGCCCGATTTTGGTACTATTCTAACCTTAGTTTTCCACCATTTTTATCTTTGATTTCTCTTGTTTTATGCTTGGTTCATTAGCATTAATTAGTATGAACTCTAGTAGCTAAACCTAGTTCTTGGGAGCAATTGACCAAGGCTTCCAAGCCCTAGTCTTAAGAACAATTTGTAGCCTATTTAATACTCTTACTATAATGAATTTATGGAGCATTGAATGTGTTTGTTAATGTCATTAATATTCTTGAAAGCTTTAGTTCATGAAGTACTTGTATAATAAGCTTGTTAGGGTTTGGGGAATTGGGTTAATTTCCCTCTTTCTTGATAGGAAATCTAAGAGTATGGTTTAGAGCTTTTGATTGTGTTGATGGATTGATAATTGCTATATGAATATGATAATGTTGAAATATTTGTCATGTTTGTTGCTTGTAGCAAATGAGAGAAGCCTATGAACATTGAGCGTTCTTTACTAATCTAGTGTAAATGCATAGATTGGTTAAATTCTTAGACACGGTGTAGTGTTTATAAGTGTTGCAAGGCTTGTTGATTCTTCGTGTTCAACGCCATTAATGGGATACTTTTAGTCGAGCTTCGACTAAGGGAGTCATTGGTGAGGTTTGACAAGAGATGTCGAATTCACTGTTTCAAACTACTATCTAAGAAGGATAAAAGTTTAGTCTTCACAACAAGTAGTGAAAGTAGTAAATAGTTTGCATGTTCAATGATTGATAAGAGGCTTGGAAGTGGAAGTCAATTGCGCCCAAGGATCCGTTAATTGTTGGTTTAATCACCTTTTAGTTGTTGTTACATGCTTTGCATATTTAACTTGCTTGATTATTTAACTTGTCTTTCAATTCATAATTTAGGACCAAAACCAACCAACCTCTCCCCCCCCCCTGGTTTGATTGATTATATATACATATACACATATGCGCTTATATCTAGTATGTTTTCTCCTATATATGTTTAAACACTTGGAAAGATCCCTCTTCTTGTTGGATGATCCCAACTTCCCATTATCTACTTAATTGTAGATAGGAAGCATTAGGGCTTAAAAATATAAATTGAAGAGGTACAACGATGACCTCCCAATTTATATCTTAACTCTTTAGTTTAAGGGGTTTTTGGAATGCCCTTCATAATTATGCTCACAATTAAAGATTCAAGAATGAATATTCACAAGGAAAAAAGATCTTATAAGTGAAGGCCAATACAATTTGGTAGAAGAAAAGATCCAAAATTGAAGAAAAATACCAGTCGGCCGACCGGCAGGGTGCAACTGACCAGGTGCGTGGCCCAGCACGTTGCTGCACACTCACACGTCCAGAGCAAAGGGGCAAACAACCCTTGGATGGAATTTTGTGTGGCCCGCATGGTGGAGTGGGCAGCTGCGCTGTTGCTGCTCAGACCTCGCCCAATGGGCGCGCGACCTGCGCATTTCACGCATGGCCCGTGCACGTCCGCTAGATTTTTTACTTTTCTTGGCTCATTCTTGACCACTTAGAGTATAAATAGCTTCTATCTTATCCTCATTTGATATTTTTGACTTTCCCCCTCTAGAAACCTAGTTTTCATTAACCTTTCGTTCTTTACTCTTTGTTTACCATGGATTCTTGCTCATTTTGTTATGGGTTTAGCTTATCTAAGCTAAATATACTCTTGGGAGCAATTGGTAAGCATTTCTAGTATGAATTTGTGAGATTGATTATCCTATTTTTTTCTTTGATTATCAAGTATGTTTTGTGCTTTGTTGCATGATTAATGCATGATTTAGACTAGGATGATCAACTAGTTGATGATTGTGAATTGATTGTTTGCTAGGTTTTTGGTCAAACCTAGAAGACATTTTTTTTGTTGATGTGATTATTGTTGATTAACGTTAGGTTGTAATTAGGGTGACAAATAATTATGATTTTTTATTGATGAAATTGCTTAGGTCTAGGATGAACTTGAATGTGTTTGCCTAATTATCAATGTGGCTCACAAACAACGTCTCGCATGAAGGCCAATCCTCGTAGTCGTTATTAGTAAATATACTTGTGCTATCTGTATGTTTATCACTTGTAGGACATTGTGTTAGTTGTGTTGGGTCTCCATATTTATTGCTATTCTCGAGAAAGTCTATCACGCAGATAGTCTACAGTAACCCAAGAGTAAGGATTATTGTGTGTCGCCGATTGCCCACTCTAACTATAACCGAGGAGAGGTGAGAAATGTCTTCACACACTAGGTGTTGACAAGTTCTCCACAATATGTGGTCAATGCATTAAAAATAGGATATTTAGTCGATGATCAAAGGATAACTAGAAATGTAAATCAAGTGCGCCCAAGACTCATTATAATCACAGTTACATCTGTCGTGCTTGTCGTGATCGTATTTACATCATTTTTTCTAATTTTTTTGTTAATCTAGTAGCTTAAAGTAGTCATAGTATTTTCTAAACTCAAACCCCCACTTTGCTACCACACACTTAGAGTGACATATTTGTGTGCTTTTAACTATGTTTAAAACTCGATAAAAACCCCTTTTCCTGATGGACGACCCCGACTTGCCACAAACTACTTTTTAGTAGTTAGCCACAATTAGGGCCTATAAATAATATCTTTGAGAGGCATGAAAACATCCTCCCAGAGACTAACAAAAGTGAAATCTCTACCGACATGTGCCCTAAATTGCAAAGGGACTCATTTGAGGAGGTGAAGGTCGTAGGATACCAAGGGAAAGGTTCCAAGCCAAAAAGGGCTATGGAGGAGGTCAAGGTCAAGGGTTCCAATTGAACTAAGGATTTGAGAAAAAGTGCGACCCGTACTCAACAACCTATAATCCTGGGTGAAGATACTATCCCAACTTTTGATGGAGCAACGACCGCGAGGATCCCCTTTACTATAATGGTGGTTAAGATTCAACCCGGGACCTCAACAACCTTACCTTCAAGATTAAGGTACTTTGAATCTCCAAGGAAGGAATAGAAAGTTGGATCAGGGGTAGTTGATGGAAGCTATAGCTCAAGTGGCTAATATTATTGAACTTGTAGAAGTCCGGACAAGAAAATACCTTGAGGCGTTGGGATTTAGAGAAATTTGAGCATAAACTTGGAAGTCCAAGTTGGCCAACTAGCCACCTGCGTGAGCCGGATTAAAGCAAGGGAATCGAGTAAACTTTTATCTCAAATGGAACTAAACCTAAGACAAAATGTGAGTGCCATAACATTGATGATTGAGAACAAGTTCAATTAGGCCAAGAGAGAAATTGATTATGAAGGTGATCAAAACATCAAGAGCACCAAGGTTGAACTGAGGAGGAGGTATTGGTTAACGAACATACCAACAAGTAGTTGGAGATTTTGGAAGGGGAATCCGAACCCATAGTGTGTCCATAAGCATTTTCCAAGACCCAAATTTAAAAGTTCACACCTCCACCACCATTTCCGACGGCATTAAGGGCGAAGAAAAGCACAAAAGTTGACAACGAGGAACTTATTGAAGTTTTCCAACAGTATGAGGTAAATATTTCATTAATGCAATTTTATTAAATTTATTGCTATGCTAAGTTTTTGTAAGAAGCTTGTACTAAGAAAAGGACAAAGGCTCTAAAGAATGTGGAAAAGGTGAAAATTGGGTGACTTGTCTCAATAATTCGCCATAGGGAATTTCCTAAGAAATGCATTGACCCCTTTGTGTTTTCCATCCTAATTACCCTCAGAGGTGCCTTAGTGAAGGAAGCTATGATTTATTTAGGGCCTTCAATTAATGTTATTAAATTTTCTATCTATAAGAAGCTTTACCCAGGGGAATTACAAGAGACAAGGGTAATAATCCAATTGGCCAACAATTCCCAAGCTAGTTCTAAGGGGGGTAGTTTGGGAATTTTTTGTTAGGGTTGAAAAATTTGTGTTCCCGACCGATTTCTTTGTCTCTGACATGTCCTATGACGGAGATGCATATCCAATCATATTGGGGAGATTGTATCTTAAAATTGCAAGGAAAAAGATTGATGTCCACAATGGGACCTTAACCTTAGAGGATAGAGAGGAGAAAATATTTATCCGCCTCTACTCAGGGTCGTTAAAATGATGAGTAGCTCACCCTTCAGATGGAGTTTCAAAGAGAAGGAGATCAAATTTAAAATTTATATTCTGATCCCAAACTTACTAATAAGCTACCAATGGGGTAGATAGTGGCAAGACCGGTTCTGTCCACAGAGATGCTAGATGTCCAAAAGTTAACTAAACACAGCCAAGTCTCGGTTGTCAGTCCGTATGTGTGTTAGGAATAGCTAAATATTTCAAAATAGGTTTTTGGGGGTTTTTCAACAAATATTACAAGCATACAAAATCACAAGAGAATAAAACTATAAATTCTAACACTTTGGAAATACTTGTGTAACATGATTGGTGAAAATTTTTTATCCTCGATTCCATCACATACAAGACAATAAACCTATTCTCGTGTTCATGTGGTGTGGTCGATGGTAAACCCTTCCCCATACCTGTCACATATCGTGCTCTTGTAATCTTTCATCGGCACCGCCTCCATAATTAGGGGATCGCAACAACGGCCTTTCCATTTTGCATATCTATTTCTCTCCTGTATGATTATATCCCGGGAACTACACCATGAATGCTATATTCCCAGGCTTACAGAGGCAAAGGAAAATAGGAACCTTATCAATGACTCTAGGGTGGCAAATGAGCTAACCCTAGTTTGCTACTAATTTCTATCTCTACTCGTAATCCTTTGGAACAAATAGCCGGCTAAAATAGTGTGTTGTCATCGGAATGGTAAAACTTAGAAAAGACCTACATGCACACACCCACATGGAACCAAATCCCGTGGGAGGTTGTCACCGTACCTCTCAAAGTTAAATTTATAAGCCCTAAATGCTTCCTATCTACAACTAAGTAGATAATGGCAAGTCGGGGTCACCCAAAAAGAAGAGGGATCTTTCTAAGGGTTTAAACATATAAGGTTGATATTAGTATAGAAGTAGATATATATATATATAGATATATAAAAACAAGTAAATTGGGGAGGGGGTGTTGGTTGGTTTTGGTCCTAAGCTATGAAATTAAAGACAAACAACTAGCAAATCAAGGTAACTATGCTAATCATCCAAAAAACTAAGAAAAAAGGGGTAAAAACTACAAAAGATAAAGCCTTGTGGGCAATTGATATCCACTTCCAAACCTAATGTAGTTCACTGAACCATTCACTCATTTCATCACATTCATCACCTATGGGGAATGCTATCACTTCCCAATTGAAGATCAACATTCATTCTTTCTTAATAGTAATTTGCAAACGCAAACAATGACATTTTGCAAATCTCATTGATGATCACTTTAGGTAAACCACACCATAAAGGTATTTAATGAATGACATTATACACAAAGGACCATATATTTGATAAAAACAAGCCTTGTACCAATGACATAGCCATTTAACCAAACATATCATTCATTAGGCTAAACCTAGAACAAACCACATTCAAGATTCAACCTTTCATTGCATCTATAGGATAAATATGAGAACAATCCACATTAACACACTTATCTAGCAAGAATCAAAACACTTCATATACAAGAAGTTCTAATTCCATGTTCTTGGATTTTCATGTCAAAGAGCTAAGAAATTGTACACTTTCCTAACACTATAACACTTCAATCATACAAACATTTCATATTCTCAAAAAACCCATGGTATAAATGAAGTAAAAAACAAAATTAAGAAAAAATGAATTCTAAATAACAAAAGCTTCAAGAAATAATGAAATAGAGGTTCCTACTACATAGATGTGGAAACTTCAATCAATTGCCCCTAAGTACAAAACTAGCCTAGATAATCAAAACCCATAACATAGAACATAAATCACAAAAGACTCTTAGATGGTGGTTTTGGTAGTGGTTTTTGGTGGTGGATTGTGGTGGTATTCTTGTGGTTTTGGGTAAGTTGAGGACATGTTTGAGGATTTTTTTCAAGAAAAGAAAAAACACTAACCTAACTTAAAAGTTGGGGTTGACTCCCGAGAAGCTCCGTATTTTTAAGGTCATTGGCATGAACATAATGTTATCCATATGGTGAAGGTTTGAACCCCTTCACCATAAGCATCCAAAAATAGAGAGGTGGAGGTACACAACTTTCAAGAGGAAAGTCTTGTGGAGGTGGAGATGGTTTAAAAGGAGTTGGGTGGTTTGGAGGCTTGGGGTATTCTTTTGGCACCTTTCTTATCTCCTTCAAAACTTCTGAAAATGAAGTAGTTGGTTCACTAGGTTAGGGTAGGGTGATGCTGGTAAGAATAATGAATGTAGCTCAATCACCTCTTCCTCCAGTTTTGCGTCTTCCACAACCAAATCCTCATCCCCTTCAAACTCAAACTCATTTCTCAAGGTGACCTCACTCACCAAATCTTTCAGTTTGACTTGGGATGGTGTATCTTCAGAATAACGAGCTTCCATTTGGGTCACTACTTCCAATAAATTGCTCACATGCCCCTCCAAAGCCTCAAGACTAGACGAGATTTGGGTTTTCAATTATTCATTTGTCTTGGCTCAGATGGTTAAGTTTGTTATTGAATTCATTATATCTTCATTTTTCAAACTTAAACCTTCTTCTAGGGATTGTTCTTGGGGCATGGTGTATGGTGGTGGGGGATAAATATTTTGCTCGTATTGTTGTTTTTCCGGCCCATTATCATACCACAAATCTGGACTACCACTCCACTCCGGATTGTAAGAGTCGTGGTATGTATACCACTTTGAGCTTCTTTCCCTTGAAAACTAACATCTCCAACATCTTGGAAGCACTCTTCATAATACCCTTGGTTTTGGAAACCAATGGTTCTTTCCTCCTCATAGTGCTCCTCTCTCAACATATAGCAAGAATTGGTAGGATGGTCGGAATGACACATCCTAGAAAACTTTTCGTGTTGAGCCTCTCCTCTCATTATGAGTTCCCTAAAGGTTACACGTTCCATTCTTTTTTTCAAAAGTCCAAAATCATATTGCAAGGATTCTCGATAAAAATTCACCAACAACTTAAGCAATACCTACTCCGAACAAAAACAACCACCAAGAAGTGGAAAATAAAAGCAACTAGCTAATTAATATGCAACCAAATATGCCCAAACACTTAAAATAAACGCCTTTTCCCCGGCAGCGGCACCAAAATTTGGGAGGTTGTCACCGTACCTCTCAAATTTAAATTTATAAGCCCTAAATGCATCTTATCTACAACTAAGTAGAAAATGGCAATTCGGGGTCATCCACGAAGAAGATAGATCTTTCTAAGAGTTTAAACATATAAGATTGATATTAGTCTAGAAGTAGATATATATAGATAGATAGATAGATAGATAAAAGCAAGTAAATGGAGGGGGAGAGTTGGTTGGTTTTGGACCTAAGTTATGAAATTAAAGACAAACAACTAGCAAAGCCGAGTAACTATACTAATCACCAACAAACTAAGAAAAAGGAGTAAAAACTACAAAGATAAATCCTTGGGGGTAATTTATATCCACTTCCAAACCTAATGTAGATCAATTAACCATTCACTCATTCCATCGCATTTATTACCTATAGGGAATGCGATCAATTACACCATTCCTTCTTAATAGTAATTAGCAAACAGAAACAATGACATTTTGCAAACCTTATTGATGATCACTTTAGGCAAACCATACCATAAAGATATTTCATCAATGGCATTATACACGAAGGACCATAGATTTGATAACAACAAGCCTTCTACCAAAAATATGGCCATTTAACCAAACATATCATTCATTAGGCTAATCCTAGAACAAACCACATTCAAGATTCAACATTTCATTGCATCTATAGGACAAGTATGAGAACAATCCACATTAACATACTTATCTAGTTGGAATCAAAACACATTATACACAAGAAGTTCAAATTCCATGTTCCTGGATTTTCATGTCAAAGAGCTAAGAAATTTTACACTTTCCTAACACCCTAACACTTCAGTCATACAAACATTTCATATTCTCAAACAACCCATGGTATCAATGAATTAAAACACAACATTAAGAACTAATGAATGCTAAATAACAAAAGCTTCAAGAAATGATGAAATATAGGTTCTTACTAGATAGATGTGGAAGCTTCATCAATTGCTCCCAAGTACAAAACTAGCCTAGATAATCAAAACACATAACATAGAATATAAATCTACAAAGAAAGAAGAAGAAATGGAAGAAAATGGTGAAAAACTAGTGTTTTGGAGCCCCCAGTTGAGCCAAGAGGGATAGGGAATGAGTGGATGAAGTGTTATTTTTAGTAAAAGAAAAAAGGGAGTAAAAAAGAAAGTTTCAGGGCAATTTTTGCAAATCGCGATGCCTCCTTCATGAGTCGCAACCAAATCAGGATTTTTTTGTGAGAATTGTGACCTCTTTGGTCCATTTGTCACGAGTTGCAACACAAAAAAGTCAAGTGTGTTTTTGCTTCCTCCAGTTGAACCGTTGATCCGTTTGGGAGTTCTTGTAGTCAATTCTACTATACTCGAGAAGATGAATCCAATGTACCACTCTTGGAGGTTGGTTCTTCTCGGATCATTCTCAGAAATCTGATTCAAAATATAGATCATTCTTCACCCTCTACTTTGCTCTCCTTCTTCACTTTATCTTTTACCACTTTGTTAGTGGCCTTTCATCTTCTACCATCCTTGAAAATGGCCTTCACTAAACCACTCTGAAGTGCTTACGAGCAATCTACAAATTAAGCTTACAAAAAGGAATATAGATGCTCGTAAGGACCTAAAATCCATTATACTAAACATAGGTTACAAAATGAATAATTTCGATATGAAAACTGAAAATGGTCATCTAAACCCCTTATGATGTAAACCTACCTAAATCTAGAAATATTACAACAAAAAGATGACAAAAGAGATGTTAAATGCTTCATAAAATACATGCATTTGTCATCTCATCAAATCTCTCCACACTTAAACCATTACTCGTCCTCGAGTAATCAAGAACATGCAAAGATCAAAGCGTAAAATAGTATGCAAAATTTTCCCCAAAACATCCAACATCATATTCCTAGACTACCCTAATCCCCAAGACATAAGAATCTCTCACACTCTCACATCTCAAAGTTTAAGATAATCTAAACATCCAACAAACCATAACAAAAGGTATACATATAATGCCAAGCTAACTTACTTTACCCAAAAAGGCACCCAATAGACAAATAAAGAGAAGCATAATATTTTTCAGTTTCTCTCATTTTCTCTCATTTTGCCTAGCAGCCCTCTAGGGTTTTCATCCTAGCTTCACCCTTTTTTTTCAATGCTCATCCTCACCTTTTTCCAAACCATTTGGCCTCTCATTTTTGCATAGGTCACCCTTTTGGGTTTTCGACCTATCTGGGCCTCCCAATTTTGCCTAAGCTGCCCTCCCAGGTTTTCAACTTAGTAGGAATTTTTTTTCATTTTTCATTTTTTTTCAAATTAAACAAATCAAAGTGGAGCATATGCAAAATACAATACAATACAATGAGATATATTTCTCTTTACCTCCCCACACTTGAAACACACATTGTACTCAATGTGAAAAGGACAAGATAAAGAAATAAGAGAGGAAGAAAGAAATACTCACAACTAGGAACTTGAATGTCCTTCCCGATGATGGCAATGCTAACTTCTCAATGAATGTTCTCTTCTCCGTGTTCTCGAACTCCGCCCAATATGAAACTTTGATCCATTCACTACGAAGCCACAACTATGCCAATCCCGATCAACACTCACAAAAGACAACAACCAGTAGTACTCGTGGATGGTGGTTTTAGTAGTGGTTTTTTGTGGTGGATTGTAGTGGTATTCTTGTGGTTTTGGGTAAGGGTTGAGAAAATGGTTGGGGATTTTTTTTCAAGAAAATAAAATTACTAACCTAACTTAAAAGCTCGGATTGCCTCCCGAGAAGGTCCATATTTTTAAGGTCATTGACACGACCCTAATGTTATCCATATGGTGAAGGTTTGATCCCCTTCACCATAAGCATCCAAAAATAGAGAGTTGGGGGTAAAAAACATTTAAGAGGAAAGTCTTGTGGAGGTGGTGAGGATGCTTGGGGTATTCTTTTGGCTCCTCTCTTATCTCCTTCAAAAATTCTGAATATGGTGGAGTTGGTTCACTTGGCGGGGGTAGGGGTGATGATGGTAAGAATAATGAATGTAGCACAATCACCTCTTCCTCCCTTTCTTTGTCTTCCACAACCGACTCCTCATCTCTTTCAAACTCAATCTCATTTCTCAAGGTGACCTCACTCACCAAATCTTTGAGTTCGACTTGGATGGTGTATCTTCAGAATAACGAGCTTCTATTCGGGTCACCACTTCCGATAAATTGCTATCGTGCCCCTCCAAAGCCTCAAGACTAGAGGATATTTGGGCTTCTAGTTCTTCATTAGTCTGGGATCAATCTAAGAACAAGCCAACATAATATCATAAACTCATAGAAATATGTAGATCTAAGGAATCTTACAAAACATGTACCAAATTCCGAATACGAATATATCCCCAAGAAAATTAACTACTTCCTAAGCATTGAACCTAAGTATTTCATTGGATTCATTGCCTTTGATCAAAGTAAAAATAAAGAGAAGAAAAGAAAAGATTCTAGAGAGAAGGAAGAGCTCATTTCTCTCTACTTACTCTTAAAGTATAAAAATGGGCATAAACTTAAACTCTACTAGACATAGGTCCATATATGTAGTAGGAGGGAATTAGGCTTCAAAATAGGTCCAAAATAGGTCTAGAAACCCTAGCAGCCGCAATGGATGTGGCCAGTGGAAAACGGCACCACCCGTGCCTGCCGAGTTGCCTTTATGCTGGAACAGCCCGTGAGGCTTCACCAGCGCAGTCTGCTCGGCCTTGCTGGTATGGGCCGAGACGTTCGTGTCAGGTCATAAATGAAGATCTAGGTTCCCATGAATGAAAATTGTCCATTAGCTTGTATTAAGTCTACAAAACTTGAGATTTAGAAAAGAAAACCAATAATGGTAGTCTAAACCCTTTGTCGTGTAAACCTAACTAAAACTAGTAATCAACCAAGTAAAACATAGTAGCAGTTGTGTCAAATACATTGGTTAACACATGAAATACGGTGCACATCAATCCCTCCACACTTAAACCCTTACTCGTCCCCGAGTAAAATAAAACAAGAAAAGATTCAAGAGGAACATATCATGCAAAGATAAGCTAGCCAATGCATTCAACTTATTCCCAAGCTACCCCAGTTCCCCCAAATATTTTAAGAATCTCACAACTCGCACTCTCCCTAAAGATGTTAAAGTAACCAAACCACCCAAAATCCATCGAATAAGAAAAAGGCAAAGTAAAATGATAAGTGCTAAACTAGCTTACTCCGCCGAAAAAGCTGCCAAAGAACAATCCAAGAGATGTTGGTGAAGAAACCGCCAAGATGGCCCAAAGATTTTCAAATTTTTAGCTTCCGATTTCTCTCACTTTCTCTCATTTTTCCTAATAGCCCTTTCAATTTTTCATCTCGGCTTAACACGTAAATGGTACTCACTTCTCACTTTTTCCACATAGGGCCTCTCATTTTTGCCTAGGTTTTTCAACCTAGCCGGGCCTTGGCCTCTCATTTTTACCTAGGTATTTCAACCTATCTTGGCCTTTCCTATTGTCGTCAACTTAGCCAGGTATATATATATGTTACATTTTTTTTCTATTTTTCCAAAATGCTCTAAGAAGAGCCATTAGCTACATAGAAACAACTAAGAATCATAAGTGCTATCTAATCCCCTCCCCCACACTTAAAACTTGCGTGGTCCTCAATGCATATACACAATCATAGATCATATGTTAAGGGAAAGAAATAAGAGAGCACTCACAATGAAAAATGAACACTAAAATCAACCCTTGGTGGCACAATAATGGAATTTAATGAACATACTACCATCACCCCGATAAACTACACCGAACCTTTAATCAAGCAAGTTCAATCACAACCACTATCATGCACTAAAAATTGAATAAAGAATTGAGACGCAATGGAGAGTTACCTCTTAGGTTTAGAGTTGTGTGTATAAAGGGTTTTGAGGGAAATGGGCTTGGGTGGTATTTTGGGATGGTAGGGAAGAAATGGTGATTAAGATGTAGTAGGGTGAGTGAGCTTCACGGGTCGTGTACGTCTACACACCCCGTGAGTTTGGAGTTTGGTTTTCCTCCTTGTCCGCTATTTTGAGCATCACAAACCATATACATATACATGGTCCACGAGTTGGACTCCCCGTTTGCTCACCTTCCTCCACGAACCATATGCTTCCTACAAAACAAGCATTCACACCAAGTGTATTAGTGTCCAAAACCAAAAACTAAAAATAGGATAACACACCAAAAATGCTAAACATCTACAACACAATGCAATGGGGCATCTTTCCTCCCCCACACTTACAACACACATATTCCTTAATGAAGAAACATGACATGAAAGGAAAGGGAGGTAAACAAAATGATAGGAAATCATAACTTCCCAATCTATCGTTCCCACCTCAACATCCTCAAATTTACCCCAACATGAAATTCAAATAAAGCCATTAAAAATCCACACTAAACAAGTATCAATCAACATACACACAAATAAACAACTAGTGTGCAATCCTAGGTTGTGTATTTGGTGGTGGAGTGTAGTGGTGTCTAATGGTTTTGGGTAAGAATGGGAGGATAAAACTGAAGATTTTATTTTCAAAGGAAAACTAAATAAAATAATTTTTGAATGTTTGGGTTGCCTTCTGAGAAGCTACGTATATTTAAGGTCATTGGCATGACCCTAATGTTATCCAAATAGTGCAGGTTTGTACCCCATTAGCACAGACAATCAAAAATGGAGAGGTGGGGGTAAGAATCTTCCAAGAGGAAGATGTAGTAGAGGAGGAGTCAACCTTAGAGGAAATAGGTGATTTGGAAGCTTAGCAGATTCAATTGGCTACTCTATGGTTTCCTTTACGGGTTTCGAAAATGTTGGAGTGGATTCTATAGGTTGAGTTTGAGGTGAAAATAGGTAATATCTTGAATTCAGTATAGTAACCCCTTCCTCAACTTCTTTACTCTCTACAAACCACTCCACATCCCCTTTGGGTTCATCTTCCAAAATTTCAAGTTCAACTACGGATGGTTCATTTTGGGAATATTGGGTTTCTGGTGGGCTCATCCTTTCCACAAAGTTACTTACTTGCCCTTCAATTACCTCAATGCTTGAGGAGAGTTGATTCACCAAATCTCTAATGTCACTAAGCATTTATGACAATTATTTTTGTTCTTTGGGTGAGGTGTTGGCTTTCTTTCTAGAGTTTGCTTGGTTTGGGCAGGTGCATACCATAAGCCCTCTATCCAGGGAGCCGTGTCAAGCTAAGTGAGCGAACTTTTTATCAGAATGAGAAAAGTTCATACGTGAGCTAGATTAATAAATAAAATTTAATGTCATTGAAGAATTGTGATAAGAAGTCAATTGCAGAATGAGTATCGACTTCTTGGGTAAAGATATATGGGAAAGTGCGATCAAGCTCTTACCTCATCTCTTTTTTTCAGGCAGCAGATGTTAGTGGCCTGAGAAAATAGGGGTAAATTCAAAATATAAATGGAGCGGTAAGGGCATTATTAACGGTAGTGCATTTAACAATCATTTCAAATAATTACTCCGAGTAACATGCGAAGTCTCTAAATCATTGGAGGGAGATACAAATAAAGCCTGCTTTATGTAATTGCATCATCAGTAATATTAAATTATTATGGGAGTGGGTTTTAGTATTTCACTTACTGTAATTGATGTGGATTCATTGAGGGAGTATTATCCCTATTTATCAGTTTGTGAGATTAAGGTTCCCTGCACTGGTGATGTTGTGTTCAGGCTGCGTCAAGCTTTTCAGTGTGTATGGGCATCACTCGCAGTATGGCCTAGCTCTACCTATCCCGGATTACTTCATGAGCTTGTTGGAGGATTATGGTGTTCCTCTTGCGCAATTGTATCCTCAGGGGGTGACCACACTACTACAAACTAAGGCTAATGTACTACTTTCCTTGAAACACTTATTAAAAATGTTACAATAGCTTATAAAGTGTTACTTAAATCTTTGAAAAGTGTTACATAAATATTGAAAAGGGTTACCTAAATTTTAAAAAGTTCTAAGTTTGATCTAATGCAACATCACCTACGGTAATACTCGTAAAAGTGTTGAAATAGGTTCAACTTAGTATTGTTAGCACCTAAAGTAACACTATTACAAGTATTACATTAGGTGATGTTGCATTAGATCTAAAATTTAGGTAACACTTATCAATATTTATGTAGCACTTATCAATATTTATGTAACACTTTTCAAAGGTTTAAGTAACACTTTATAATCAATTGTAACACTTTTAATAAGTGTTGCAAGGAAAATGTTGCGATAGCTATAATTTGTAGTAGTGCCATATTGGTTGGTTTTGAATAGGTTTTTCGTAAGTCCGGGAGAAATTTAGTGTAGAATTATTTTCTACATTTTATCATATTCCCCAGGTGGACGTGGTTGAATTCTACCACTAAGCACTAAGCTAGTGGAGTTTAGGGACCCAGTGAAGGTCCCTTGAATGTGATGAGGTCTCAGGGTGGCGTTGTTATTGTGAACACTAGAAATTTATCCTGGCAGTGTGCGATTGGTGTTCACTAGTTTTCTAGTATGGTTGGGTCTAGCAATGAGGCATTAGGCTTTACTAACAGTCGCCATGTACTTTTAATCCCT
This sequence comes from Rubia yunnanensis, assembly GCA_037428765.1. Lineage (NCBI taxonomy): Eukaryota > Viridiplantae > Streptophyta > Magnoliopsida > Gentianales > Rubiaceae > Rubia > Rubia yunnanensis. The sequence continues at coordinate 17,413,942 of CM075066.1, forward strand.
ATTATATTGTATGTATGTGCACGTAGGTGATGCTTTGACCAACATGCTTAACGTGTTGTTGAATATGTGAGCAAGTTCTAAGAATTTAGGTAGAATCTGGAGCTACTTGAATCGTCACTGGAAAAGGGGGTGACACTTAGGAATTAAATGGAAACAGAGCTGGCAAGATTATGGCCCTCTGTGAGGAGAAGGCTGCTGTCACCTCTCCTCTACGTGGTAAGTATAGAGCTCTTAAGAAAGATGTCTGTGCTCATCCAGGTTATCCCCATGCGTTAGTTTATAAGCATGATGAGACCCAATATTTTTTTAGGATTACTTGAGGATATGTACGTGAAGTTGGCAAGGTTGGGAGGTGTGAGGTTATGACTTGCATTTTCCAGAAGAATCGTGAACTTGATATAACTGGTTTGTGTGAGGGGTATGTCCCAGAGGAGGCATTGGAAATGCAAAGTGCACTATGGACGACGGTCTAATACGGATGGTGAAGAGAGGGGGTGCTTCCTTTCGGTTGGTTAGGGATCTTTCTAGGATAGGCTCATTTCCTTCTATGGGAAAACTGGATAGCTGAGAGGTTGATTTGTGTGTGGTTGTTATTGAGCCTGGTCGAGTTAGTGGTGAACTATTGTCGTGTACTGCGGCTGATGCCTATGGTGCTAGTGTTATTGTTGTGGGTGAGGGAAGGGTGTTGCCTGGTAGTCTTATCATCAAAGATGAGATGATCAGTCATAAGGTAGTTTGTTTGTTTAATATGTTAGATTGCTAGTATTAGTTGAGTTTACACGACAAGGGGTTTAGACGACCATATTCAATTTTCTTGTCTAAAGCCCACATTTTTTAGACTTAATTAGTACTAATGGACACCTTGCATTTGCGGGAACCTAGGTTTTCTTGTGTGATCACCCTTAGTAGGTTACTCGTGGGCACATTTCTTTACATTTTAAGTTGAAGGCCATTCAAAAGGACGGTAGAAGATGTTGAAGGTCATCCATATTAGAATGGTAGTAGATGACGGCCACACACATTACATCAAGGTAGTAGAAGGAGGGAGCCAAAGATAGGTGGCATTGAAGCTCAAAACGGTCAAGGAAGAAACAGAGGATTATGGTGCGAGAATTTCTCCAAGTTCTAGGAACGATCGAAGTAGGATTGGCTCTTGAATTTTGTTTCATTGGATTTTTTATTCTCGAGTGTTATTAAAACGACCACAAGAACTCTCAAAATGGGCCAACGGTTCATCATTAGGGGAGCAAAGAAGTTCAGTCAGGCAAAGCATCAACGGGCAGGCACAAACCACTCCTGGCTAGCACGAGACCAAGAACCAGTAGTCTGCACCACGCCATACAACCCGTGCCAAGGGCTTCCGGCATGAGCCATATGAAGGGGCATGATTCGTACAAAATCCTAGCACTGGTCATGCCAATCACTGCAGGCCGTGTGTTCGAGAGGCCTTTTCCACACCAAAAATGGCTAAGTATGGGTGTGAGCCATCCCATTTTACATGGCCCGCACCATTCAAAGTCCAAAATGTCAAGACCAGCCAGCAAGATGTGTAGAATGAAGCAGCTTGTGGCAAAAGACTGAGCAAAATGAGGAATCTAACGACGGCTCACACAAAACGATATGGACCATAGATCAGAAGTGGAAAAATGACCTTCTTGAAGATGGGCCACTCTAGATGATGCAGAATTCACCCAGCACGGTCATTCCCAATCATGCGCCCTATGCCGAAACGAGAAATGCAATCCGCGCCAGTTCTAATGGACTGTGCCGGCACAAGTCAACAGCAATGCAGGTCGTGCCATCCACAACGGTCCGTGTCAGTGGTGGCTGATTAGGGTTTTGACATATATTGGGCCTATTTTTAGGCCCAATACTCTTCTACTATAAATATAGCCTTAGTCTACTAGGGTTAGAGTCTTGAGACCATTTTTTCCTTAGTTCATTTTGTAGATTGAAGAGCAACTTAAAGAGAGAAGCACTATCTCTTCTCTCTAGGTTATTTTTCTCTTCTCTTTTTATTTTGCTTTGTTCCTAAGATATGGAATTCAATGAAACACTTGAATTCTATGTACAGGGAGTAGTTTCTATATCTTGGGGCAAATTTGTAATCGCAAGAATGATTCACTCCATTAGCACACACTTTAGTCTACGTTCATGTTGGTGAAAATATTGATACCCCTTTGGGAAGAGAAACCTGGATGTGATATAGGTAGCATGGTCTGGGTCTACGTGGTTGTGTACACATAGGTATTTTTCCAAGTTTTACTGTTATGATGACAGTACACTATTCTTAGCTGGCGAGTGGGTCCAAAGGGTTACGGGTAGAGATAGAAAATAGTACAAGCTAGGGTTGTAAGAGGTCCTAGTATAATTGATAAGGTGCCTACCTCCCTTTTCCTCATTTATAGGCCTAGGGCATAGCCCATCCATGGTGAAATGATCGGGACGTAATCGTACAGGGGAGAAATAGATCTATGCAATATCGGACCATTGTTGCACTCTCCTAATTATGGAGGTAGTGCCAATGGAAGATTACAAGAGTACCCTACATGACAGGTACGAGGAAGTGCTGACCATCGACCACACCACATGTTATGAGCACTAGACTAGGTTGTTGAAGTCTTTAATGTGATTAAATCGAGGATTGGAACATTTAATCAACCATGTTACGCAAATATTCTCAAAGTCTAGGTTAATATAGTTTACTTTCTTTTTACCTTCATGATTAGTAGTTGTTGGTTAAAAAAGACCAACCACCCATTTTTTACTATGCTATATATTCCTGGTAACACGAAGGATTGACGACCCATTTGTGGTTGTGTTCAATTGACTACTTGACCTAGCATCTCTGTGGAAATATTTGGCCTTGCAACTAACTACCCTATAGGTTGCTTAGTAGTGAGTTGGGGGCAGAACTATAAGTCTTATCTTTGACCTTCATTAGCGTTCACTCGAGTTAGCTACTTAACGACCCTAAGTGGAGGCGGGTCAAGTTTTGGTGCCGTTGCCAGGGATGCTAGTCAAGTATAATTATCAATTAGCATAACACATTAGTTGAGTAGTTAGTATCTCTTTTCTTTTTGTTTGTTTCTGTTGGTTATTTATTTTATTGAATATGTTTCATAGTAGTCTTGTTTCCTTTTAATCAGTTTGCTAGTGCTTCCTCTGGTAGGGTACTGTTAACCTCTAGTTTATGGTACATACTTGTACCACAAACTTAGGAGTTTTACATTACCTAACTGATAACATAGGTAGTCGAAAATAAAAGAAGCAGGGATCTAGAGTAGAGGTTCAACCTAGAATGATTTTGGTGGTAGAAGAGCTGTGAGAGATAATGGAAAATAATAAGACACTGAGGGAGATCATGTCCCATAATTTGGAGAGCTAGCCATTGTGCATCACATTCCCCATTTTCCGCCAAATGTGAAGTACGAGTTAAATAGTGAAATGAACCATTTACTTCCCACCTTCCACGGTATGGCAGGGGACGACCCAAACAAGCACTTGTCGAAGTTCCACTTGGTCTGTACAAATATGAAGCCTTCAAGTGTTTCAGATGATGACTATATTATAAGGGCTTTTCCATTCTCTCTTCAAGATGGGGCTAAGGATTGGATGCACTATTTACCCCCCGGTTGCATAAGCTCTTGGATGGATACGAAGAGAAGATTTTTTCAGAAGTACTTTCTGGCATCGAAATCTGCTAGACTGGAGAAGCAGTTATCTAATATCACTCAGAGAGCTACTGAGTCACTCTAAGACTATTGGGAGAATTTCAAGAGGTTTCTATAAAGCTTCCCATACCATTCTTTGAATTGGGGAGACCTAGTTTACTAATTTTTCAAAGGGTTGTACAATAAAGATATGTGGATGCTGAATGCCGCATCTAATGGATCAATCACCAACAGAAGCCTAAAGAACGCGATGGCTCTCTTTGAAGAATTGGCCAATGGAATGCGAATGTTTGGCACAAGGTCAAGGGTTAAGGTCTTCGAGGAACCCTCCCAATCCCCTAAGTTGGAGAAGCAAGTCCAAGCTCTTGTTTCCATGATGAAGGAACTCTTAAGAGGGAAGGTTCATTAAGTCAAAGTGTGTGGGATATGCAACCTTAACTACAACACCAAGGCGTGTCCCAAAGTAGCAAAAGACTTACAAGAGATGAAGGCCATGGAACACAATAACAACAACAATAGGCAACAATTTGCTACAGGGAAACAATAAGGGTTTTGGGAGAACCAAGGTAATGCAAGGCAAGACCCCTATGAAAACTCATTCAACCCAAGGTACCGAGATCATATAAACTTCCATTGGAGGGAGGAGAACCAAGCTCAAGGGTATCAAGGCAGACAAGCTCCACCTCGACCATATCCAAGGGGTTAGGGTCCATCCAACAACCACACCTCTCTCTACAAGTCAGACCGGGAAGAGATTGTGGAATTCATCATGAAATTGGGGAAAAAGCATGAAATTTTCATAGAGAGGACAAGGCATGAAATAGGAGGTCTAGACAATAGGGCCTTTTCAAGTATCAAAAATCTTAAAGTCCAAGTCGGGCAACTCACCACCTTGGTGAGCCAACTTGAAGCCAAGGAGTCCGGAAAACTCCTTTCCAATCGGAGATCAATCCAAGTAATGTGAGCACACTCAAGTTGAGAAGTGAGAAGGAAGTTCGTGAGTCCGAGAAAAAAGTGTTGCAAGAAGACGATAGGGTATTAGAGGCTAACAAGGAAAATTTTGAGGAGAATGAAATTATTTTTGAGAAAGCACCCTCCAAAGAGTTTCCACCATCCGAGGCACTAGTAACTATCCCACTACCATTTCCAAATACTTTGAGGGGGAGGCCAAAGGTGGAAATCATTGGTGCAAGCATTCAATGATCTTCAAAAAGGTCAATGTATCAATCCTTATCTTAGAGCTAATCGAACATATGCCATCGTATGCTAAGTTTCTTACATTTTATGCACAAAAAAGAGAAGTAGACCAAGTAAGAAGGTACAACATTTAAAAATGGGGGCAGCCATTGTTTTGAACCACAAAATTTTGCCAAAGAAATGCAATGACCCCGAAATGTTCTCTATTCTAATCTCCTTAGGTGGAAAGCTAGTTGAGAATGCCATGATAGTCTTAGGAGCATCCATAAATGTGATCTCATGTAGTCTTTTTTAATGCCTAGACATTTGTGAACTTTGGGACACTAGGGTGATTGTCCAACCCGTCGATCACTCCCAAGCTAGCCCTCGTGGGCTAGTGAAGGATGTGATGGTGGGGGTTGGCAAGTTGGTGTTCCCTATGGACTTTTATATCCTTGACGTGGCACACGATGAGAGTGCACCCCCAATCCTATTGGGAAGACCATTCCTTAAAATGTCAAGGACTAAAATTGATGTCAATTTGGGAACCCTAACCCTAACCCTAGAAGATGATATGGACAAGGTAGGATTTGACATATATAAGTCTAGGCACGATCCGTCTAATTCATCTTTTGTGTGCAAAGGAAAACCCTATGTGATAAGCATGATCTATGTGAAACTTCTTGCATGAAAAATGAAAATAATTTTTTTAGTGAACCCCTTGTTGATGATGATAGTGTTTACGAGTCCATCACATTTTATTATTCTAGTGATGACATATCTGTGCTAGATAGCTTTTCCATGCTAACTAACCTGAAGTGGGAAAGAAATACTGTCGAGGGCATAAAACCCTCTCAACCTCTTCCTAAACCCAAAGTGATGTCTACAGACTCAACCTTAGCAAAACTAGGCAATTCATTTTCTACGACGGATGAGGTGTCTAAAGTTAAGGGTGACATGTCGCGGAGACCTCTCCACAATGATGTCATAGTGGGTGGAGTCGCCGATGGAAATTTTGGAGACCCAGCGGTAGGTTTTTCTAACTAAAATTGCATGAAAAAGAAATAAGTTGTGAGGACGACAATAAATGTAAGATGCTTCGTTTTGCTTTAATTTTTCATGGTTTTGTTTTTTTATGAGGATTTTGAGGTGAAAATCTTATTGATTTGTAAATTTGAGTTTGAGTCTCATGATTTTGTTTGGATGGAGTTAGGTTTAATGGGTGACATAGTTTTTTCAAAAAAAAAGAGGGAAAAAACTAAGGTAAAGGGTAAAAATTTTGGCAGCCTCGTGCCAAATTTTTGCGCGATCTGTTTCAAGTGATACGACTCATATCACAGGATTGGGCATGAGGGCCATGTTCAATGTGATACGGTCTATGCCAGATGACCTTGGCACGAGGGGTTCTGCACATGTACCCTTGACACGAGGGTATACGTGTCGTCACCCCAATTAGAGCTGTCAAATTGTTCCAAATATACAAATTTTAGAAAATTCTAAATTTTAAGCTAAAAAAGCATTTTCGGTTCAGAAAATTTTAAATTCCTTTATTCCTTAGTATTTTTTTATGCAAATAGTACTTCCAACATCCCTTGTGATCTAATTGATTGGTACTATTGTCCCCTAATTTGCAGTTTTCAAATTTTCATCCTTATCTTAATTGTACCTCCCCCCTTATCACCTTTGCTGGATTTTTAGATCTTTGACACATTCAAGCTTTTAAAGAAACACTCACTCACACACACTCTTGGTGAACTTGAAATTTGAAACTTTTCTCTAAAAAATTAGCAATTTTTGCTTTTTCTTGTGTGGATCTTGAAACTCTTAGCTTCAAATTCTGGGTAATCCATTGAACTCCTTGTTTATTTGCTTTATTATCATTGTGGTGGTGCTATAAAAAGCATGATTCTTGAATGAGTGTATGCTGTTGAGAAATGTGTTTGGATTGTATGCATAATCTTGTGTTGAAGAAAGTTTGGGTGCATTGATGTGCTATTATGCTTGGATGATATGTTCTTCATGTGTTGGGTGATTTAGGAGGGATGAATCTTGATATCATAATCTTGTTGATGGGTTGGTATGAATTTCCATGAGTTATTGTTTAATGAGAATGTTCTTGTTTGAATAGCCTTCATGTTGAGAATATAATGATTTGAATGACTAGGCCATTTAGGAGGAATTGTCTTGTTCAATAACATTTTGGGCATTCCCTTGAATATGATCACATTACCACTTTTTCCTTAATTGTGTTAGGATGCCTCAAAAAAAAGTGTATCGGAGAAAGGAAATTCTTCATGGGGCGAGAAAAGGAAGAATCCAGCAAAGGGTGCAAGCCACGAGCCGGTGACTCCCCATTATCGCAACCCACATTCGTGATCAAAGAATTCATGGGATTGAAAAACATCTCCGGGATGGCAGCCCGGATGTGGAGGCATTTGAGAGAGCCATAGAGGAGCATATCGGAGATTGGATTTCCATGCAAAGACACCTTGGAGGCTCTAGGCTTACTCAAGCTCGTTACCTATCTATTATGACGGGTAAGCCTAGAGGGTTTCCTCAAGAAGCACTCGAAGACTTACATCTGGTGGACTTTAGAGTTCCTCGATACTCTTTGGCAAGTCACGGATGCGGATGGACATTGGGCAATCAAATTTCATTTGAATAACAAAAAGTATACAATGACACAGAGGGAGCTGGCTCACTCTTTCAGGTAGAGGTACGGTAGAGACGTTCCAAGGATAAATCGGTAGGGGATTCCATTCTCTCTTGGTAATTTTTAGAGGTAGGTAGCTGACGGGGACAGACTAGAAGAACTTGTGCAAAAGCACAGCCATAGTTCACCCGGTAATGCGTTATGTTCAAATGTGTCTAGCAATGGGGGTATTCTGTAATAGCGAACTAAAGCAATGCCCGGGTTTGGATATGCATTGCCTTTGGGCAATGACTCCTGAGGGTAACTCCTACCCGAACTTGGCGGAGGTTTATGTACAAGAATGCTTGGCAATGGGGAAGAGAAAAAGTGGAAAGATTCTGATGGGTGGCATGGTAGGGCTTTTAGTGCAGTATTTGGGACATCAAGTCACTTAGCGTGCATTGGTCAACTTTGGAAGGTCGAGAACAAATTACACCATGGAGAAATTGGCTTAGGCTTTCATGATAGCACCTACAACTTATGAGGACCATTTTGTGTTGCTACATGGAGGGTCGAGCACTTGTAGTTTCATGATCCTTCCTCAGCCAAAGCATACTTCCATTACCCATAAAATGAGTTTGGATGACTTGTTCATTGAGCCCGACTCGCAGTTTGAGAAGAAATTTTACAAAATTCTAGCTAACCCAGAGATAGATATTGAGGATGCCGAGGGTGAGACTTCTTCTAGGGCACCACCTAGCTGAGCTAGCCTACCCACGAATATCTTAGGCCGATTGTATAAGCTTGGGAAACAACTTGCTAGTTTTACCCAAGCTATGCAAGAATTCTTTCTCATGGTAGGTAGCATGAAGTCACAATTGGAAGTTTTTAGCACTATATTGGAGTCCATGGAGGCCACGATTCAAGCAACGGGGTACTTTGAGAATGATCAGGCGAGCCAAGACAAGGAGAGCCCTCTGAGGCCACAAGTGTAAGTGTTACTATCTTCACGTCCTCACTTATGTGCTTCTACTTTTTGTGCACTGGGGATAATGCTTAGTTTAAGTGTGGGGAAGGGAGTAGTGAACATTTAGGGAGTTTTCATTCTTGGGATTCCTCGGTGCTTTTTGGTGTTTTCTTATGATTTTTTGTTGTTTGTTTGGTGATTTTGGTGTTTTCTTGTTTTGGGATGTTTTGAATGCTTATTTGGTGGTATGACTTGCTTGGTAGGATACATAGCTTGTCTTTGGAAAGTTTTTTTAGAAAATTGGTAGTGTAAATTTTTTCATTATCTATATGTAGTATGAAGGCCAACTTTGAGTCATTCTGTGCTACACCAAAAAAAATTTTAAAAAACCCAAAATGAAAATTGAAGCAGCATTGGGAGAATCTTGGATAGGTCAAAAACCTAGGTAAAAATAAGAGGCTGGGCCCAGATAGGTTTACAAACCTAGGAAAAAATGAGAGGCCATGTGGAAAAATGTGAGAATATGAGCTCAACATATGTGAAAGCTAGGATGAAAACCCGAAAGGGCTCCTAGGAAAAATGAGAGAAAGCAAAAAACAAGGTTGATGATAGATTTGCAACATCCTTAGTTGTAACTAGGTCGAGAATTTAGAGTTATCCATATGTTACAACCAAGTCGATGACTCTAGGATTTCCGTGGTGGATGTTTTTGGAGACGACTCTTTGGTTTCTCTAGCTTAACACTTATCTTTCCTTGCTTACCATTTCTTCACTTCATTTTGGGTGCTTAGATTACGTTAGGTTCTTCGGGGAGTGTGAGAGTTGTGAGATTCTTACTTCTTTGGGGGAAATAGGGTAATCTAGGAATAAGTTGATTGTCTCGGTTAACTTATGCTTGCATGCTACATTTCGCTTAGTTCATTTCTTGACTATATTTACTCGAGGAAGAGTAAAGGGTTAAGTATGGGGGGGGGGGGGTCTGATGTGCTTTAACATACGTGCATTGACCGATGCATTCAGCCTAATAATTAGCTTGTTTTATTTGTTGGATTGCTAGTATTAGTTGAGTTTACGTGACAAGGGGTTTAGACAGTCATGTTTGGTTTTCTTGTCTAAATCCCACCTTTTGTAGACTTAATTGGTATTAATGAACACCTTGCATTCATAGGAACCCTAAATCCCAGCACGGTCCGTGCCAAATCCCGGTACGGACCCTGCTATTCATTGCAGGCAGTGTGTTCAAGAGGCATTTTCACTCCAAAAATGGCTAAGTGTGGGTGTGGATCGTACTATTTTCCATGGCCCGCGCTGTTCCAAGTCCCAAATGTTAAGACCAGTCATCAGGATGTGAAGAATGAAGCGTAATGGACCAAAAGACTGAGCAAAATGAGGAATATGATGATGGCCCACACCAAACGACATGGACCACGAATTAGAAGTGCAAAAATGACCTTCTTGAAGATGGGCTACACTAGACAATGTGGACCACACCACCACGGCCGTGCCCAATCGTGCGCCCTATGCCAGTACGAGGCATGCCTCTCGTGCTAGATCTGATGAACTGCACCGACACAAAGCCACGTCAGTGGCACGGGCCATACCATCCGCAGCGGTCCGTGTCAGTGGTGGCTGATTAGGGTTTTGACATATTTTGGCCTAGTTTGTGCCTATTTTTACGCCCAATTCCCTGCTACTATAAATATAGCCTTATTCTACTCGGCTTGGAGTCTTGAGACAATTTTTCCATAGTTCATTTTGTAGATTGAATAGCAACTTAAAGAGAGAAACACTCTCTTTCTCTCTAGGTTCTTTTTCTCTTCTCTTTTTTATTTTGCTTTGTTCCTAAGATGTGGAATTCAATGAAACACTTGAATTCCATGTCTAAGGAGTAGTTTCTATAGCTTGGGGATAAATTTGTATTCATGTGTTAATTATGTTCTTTTGAGATTCATTTAATCATCCTAATTTATGTGCCTATGATATTATGAGTGCTTGTTCTCTTATTGTTGTAATCGCATGAATGATAAACCCCATTAGCACATACTCTAGTTTACATTCATGTTGGTGCAAATATTAATACCCTCCCAGGGAAGAGAAACCTAGATGTGATATGGATAGCAGGGTCCGGGTCTACGTGGGTGTATGCACGTAGGTCTTTTATGAGTTTTACTGCTATGATGACAACTACCCGTCTTAGCTGGTGAGTTGGCCCAAAGGGTTACGGGTAGAGATAGAAAATAGTAGCAAGTTGGGGTTGTAAGAGGTCCTAGTGTCATCGATAAGGTGCCTACCTCCCTTTGCCCCAATTATAGGCCTAGGGGCTAGCACATCCATGGTGTAGTGCCCGGGACATAACCGTACAGGGGAGAAATAGACCAGTGTAACAATTGGACCATTGTTGCACTCCCCTAATTATGGAGGCGGTGTCTATAGAAGATTGTAGAGCATCCTACGTGGCAGGTACAAGAAGTGTTGACCAATGACCACACCACATATAATGAGTACTAGATTAGGTTGTTGAAGTCTTAAATGTGATTGAATTAAGGATTAGAACATTTAATCAACCATGTTACGTAAATATTTCCCCAATGCCTGTTAATATAGTTTACTTTATTTTTACCTTCATGATTAAAAGTTGTTAATTAAAAAAATAAAAACCCCTCCCCCCTTTTTACTATGACATATATTCCTAGAAACATGATGGCTTGACGACCCATTTGTGATTGTGTTCAATTAACTATTGGGTCCTAGCATCTCTGTGGACATACTCGAGCTTGCCACTAACTACCCTATAGGTATCTTAGTAGTGAGTTGGGTGCAGAACTATAAATCCTATCTTTGACCTTCCTTAGCCTTCTCTTGGGTTAGATACTTAATGACCCCGAGTGGAGGCGGGTCAGGTATTCTACGAAATGATAAACTCCTCATCTTTTACGACTATGTACCTTACATTGTAATGTTATGCATAGCTTCTTTTTTGTCTCTCTTTTTCCTCATTTTTAATGGGTGTTTGTATGTTCTATATGAGGCTTCTATATGTGGTTATTTGCATGGTGTTGTTCAGGAGATGTGCTGGGTGTATGTAATATGGTTTTGGCAGTTGAGTTTCCTCAAAAGGTTAGGGCTGGGGATGGCTATGGTTGGTCGACATAAAGCTGGGTATCCTAGTGGTGCTTCACACGGTGACATAACTAAGGTTATGAAGGCTTTCATATTAGATATGGATGAAGTTAATGAATATCTTAAAGATATAGGGGTTTCATTGGAGGTTAAGGAAAGCTTGGAGGTCGTATTAGGGCGCTCTTGTTACGATTTAATGAGTTTGAACTGGGGTGGAAAAGGCACTTAGAGAAAGATCTTGCATTATTGGATGAGTATGATCCTCATGCAATAGAGAAATATTTTCATATCCAAAGGTTAAAAATGTAATTGATAAACTTAATGCACCTAGAAGGAGAGTGGCAGAAGTTTTTGGTAGAAAAATCCAAGGAGGATGAACAGAAGGAGACTACAATTTTGAAATTGGTTAACCAAGTAAATCATCTGCTAGATGAGAATGATAGATTGGAGGTTGAATATGGCCATTTAACAGCAGCGATGTGATAATCCACTTCATTTGGATATATTGGGAGAGTTACTCCAATTTTTTGGGATGCATATTCGAGTTATATCCCTTGTGGGATGTTCTAAAAATATGCATGCTATTCGTAAGTGTGTATTTTAAAAATGTTTTACATTTTCATTGTTTTCCTTATCTGGTATGTTTTATGGTCTTGGCAGAGGATCGGCATGTGAGATTTGCATACGTAGGATCGGGATGGAGAAGGAAGAATCTCCATCCACTGGACCAATATGCCTACGAGCTGAGTAGGACTGATATGAGGTAAGGTCCAAACTTGCAATGGTTGAACTATAGGGGAAAGATAGCCTACATAGTACAAGGACTCGTGAAGGAGGACTGGACAGGATTCACTAGTCCGTTCAACCACAGACTATGGCGGGTGGTTGTGCCTGTGAAGTAGTCATTCACTTTTTGTTGGTATAACCGCTCATATTTATTAGGAGGTTGGTGCCTCTGGTCATAAGGGACATTTCAGGAAATGGAGGTGGTGCAGTGGGAGAATGTGTGACCATTCTCTAGCAACTCCCATTCTATCATTTATAGTCAAACTAACTTACAAATAGGGACTTTTTTATATATAAACTCACGTGAGTGAGGGGGTGTATATTCGGCTTCCCGGGCCTTTCAAAAAAGAAGTTCATTACGTGTAATACATTAGTGGAAGCTAATTACAACCTGATGTTTACCCAAAACCTTCATCTAAACACCCTATCTCAATGAAGGATTTGGCCCTATACCCCGTTCAAGGACTAACTATGGCCTTACACTTTCTTGCCTCCACACCCCAGTGTCGACAAGAAGAGGTGACCTTCCATAGTGTCCTCTTGCAATTATCTTCCCCCAAAGATAATTACTGAAATTTGTAGATTATGTGCAGCAGCTAGATCTTTCTCTCTCATTTGCACCTTGCATATAGTCTTCAAAGCTCCTCTCTTCTTTATTTGAAACGAAATAGCAGCCAACAGTAAATAGTTCGAGATGATAAAGCGGTCTAACTCAAATCATTTTTTTCTGATGTTACATAATCAAACAGAATGAATAAGTGGCAAAGTATAACAACATACAACAGGAATCTGAGAATTATATGCTAATAAAATCAGCTAAATTCTTCTGATGGAAGGTAAACCTTGTTTATCTGCAATTATTATAGCTTTCAAATCTCTCGGTAACTGAGTATAGGATTTGAAAGTATTTACCTTATCTGAACTGGCCATTTTGGCTAGAAAATCTGCTGCTCCATTGGCTTCTCTGTAGATATGATTCAGAGAGACTTTAATCTTTTTCATCAGTCCCCAGATTATCCTAACTTCCTCAATGATGTTCCAGTGAGGTTGTAGTTGTTTGGTTACAACCTTAATGAGCATTTGATTGTCACTTTCAATTTGTAAGTGATTAATACCCATGGAAAATGCCAACTGTAAACCTGCTCTAACTGCCCCTGCTTCAGCATGAAGGGGAGAGGGGCTATTTATCTTCTGAGCATCAGCTATTACAAATAAGGACTTAGGTATCTATTTCTCAATGCAATAGATTCGTGATTCATTAGTTGTAATTTTCCGTAGGGGGGTTGTTTTAGTTTAGGAAGACATATTTTGCTGTAAACCTCGCCACTAATGTGGGGTTCCTTACGGGTGATTATAGTTCCCAAAATAAGCACAGTGAGTTTAGTCTCCTAGAATACCTGTAAAATAGGTCCCCAGAGATTTTCCTTGGGGAGAAATATCCTACGCCCAAGTTAGGGTTACTTTTATTATCAGTGTTTTGTTAGTTAAAAATGATTTACCTTGTTTGTTACCATTTGTTTGGTTTACAGAGTTTGGATTGTGTGATTGTGGTCCACGTATTGTGTTCCTCCTCCTAGATCGTGGCCTAACAGGGGGTGAGTGGTGTTTTCCCATTGTTTCTGGGGTTGATTACCCTTGAGTGAGGTGTCATGCGTGTCTACCAAATCGGTTCGTTCCTATGAAGTGATTATTCCTATGCAAGACTTTGCTTGACTAGGACTGGGTAAGTTATGTATATACCAACTATATTTTTGAAAAAAAGGACTTCCACATAAAAATGAATTAAATACATCATTCATTAATATACTTTATTAATTAAGTATGACAATATGTTTTGATAAAATGTAATGAATTGTAATTTTAAATCTTAATATGAAGTTAATTAAATTTAATAAGTTAAAAAATATAATGAATATTTCAATATGATGTAACATGAAAGAATAATTTAACTTGAATCTTCTAATTGTTTAATTTCTAGTTTAAAATTTTTGAATTATATTATTTCTAAAACAATTCCAAATTACAATATTTTTAAAATATATAATATTTGTGATGCGGGTGATTCCTTCTAGACCACCATAATATCTAGAATTGACGAAGTGTTCCATGCAAGCTCAATGACACCTACAGAATAAGGTCTGGGGGGGGGGGTCACTGGATCTTTCCTGGATGCCTAAGTCAATATGTTTGGTATATGAGTAATCTCCAGAAAAATGCTATTACCTGTTCTGCTGCTCTGATCACCTATTTATGATGATGTATTCTGCAATCCTTGCAGGTCATGGACCATGTTCCTAGATCATGGTTTTAGTGGCATGGTTATAGGTGAGAATCATCCCCTCTTCTAGGTTCACTTAGGGTGGCTCACTATAAATGAAGTGCTACTCTTAGCGAGGCTCCCTTCTCCAGCAAACAGGTCTTTTACTTGGTTCGTTGGGCTTTAGTTGCCATCTTTACTTTGGACTTCACATGACTAGATGAGGTGTATACCATAAGTCCCCCCTAGCTATGAATTGCCACGAGAGTGTAGTTTTTGTGTTTTTTATGGGAACATTTTCTGTAAATTATAAAATACACTAATCACGCAATATCGTAGATTAAAAAATTTCTTTTGTAAAGATAAAATATTCTAAAAGTTATTTTTTTGTATGGGTAAGTAACTATTATAGGCACATTAAACGATTCACGGTTCCCTTTTTTAACTGACTTACGTAATTTTCCTGAGTTAAAAGGTGAGCTTTTTGAGGCATTATTTCATATGTGAAGATTATGAATAATAATTATTGGGATTTTGTGAGGTGCCCTGAAGTAATACCGTTGTAGGTGGGGTTTTTTAGCGAGTTCTTTGTAAAGCTTCTAGGTTTCTCAGGTATTTTTTCTATTGTATTCCATTGTTCAAATATGGTTACTATTCGATTGGAGACATCTTTCTCTGTAACCCGTTCTAGTACGGACGATGATGGGGTTACACGTAATATCGATAACAGTTCCTCGGAGAAGCGTGTGGCTAAGAATAACGATAACGAGGACATTGATGATAATGACAATATCGTTAAAAGTACCTCATTTTCAAAGTGTCTTAAATTCCATCCTTTCATGGACAAGTATGAAATTAAGTTTCCCAAAGTAAGGGAGAGAGTATGGAATCCTCCTTTAGGTATTTTTAGCATCTATGAATATCATATCATGCATGGGCTATCATTACATGTCCCTAATTTTATTGAAAATTTTCTTCATAGATATAATGTAGACCTTGCTCAGCTGAATTCACAGTGTTTATTTGTATTAATTAGATACATAAAATTATGCGAGGATTCTAACAGGATTAAAGAAATTGAGAACTTTCTTAAGTTCTGTAAGTTGTGTAGTGCTAGTTCCATAGGTGTGTACGTTTTATCGAGCAAATCCTAATGTGCATCTTGTGGATGAACTCCCTAGTAACTATGGTGTATGGAAAACCATTTTTTTCTTTATTAAAGAAGTAGAAGGTATGCTTATTCCTTCTTGGAATCATTTTTTTATTATTGAACCTCGACCTAAGGTAGGAAGGTTGACTAAAGAGACTGAGCTAGTCAGGGAAATGTTATGTCATACCTTGAAGATTAGTCGTCCTCAAGGAAAACAAGGTTGTTCTTATGTATTTATGATTACTTAAGTATTCAATATATTTTTTATTTGTTCATATGTTATGTAGGGGAGAGAACTCTACCAGAGCGTTCCTCCCGTAAGAATTGTAAGGTTATTCATGAAGTGTCTCCTTGAAAAGCTAATCTTAAGCTTCATTCTGGTGGTGAAGGAACCGATCATATTGTTATTGCTATTAAAAGGGATATTCTCTCTCGATTGTTACAGGTTTGTGACCTATCCTACTTAACTTTAGCGGATGCTTATTATAGTGTATTAGTGAATGCCTAACTTTAAACCGTAGCTTAGTGAGATGGTCAAAGAAGCTGGGTCAAAGATGACTCATATGCAAGGAAAATTGAAGATGGATGAAGAAAAGTGTCTAATGATGGAAGTGAATATAGAGGAGAAAGATGCACTACAAGAAACAACACCTATTACTTTGGCCCTTTTACCTCAGTTATTTGGAATTTGGAAAATAACCGAGGTAAAAAGTTCTTTTACCACAATTTTATAAAAATAAAGTAAAAAAGTATTATTTAATTCGGTTAACAAATAGTTTAAAAAATCAAGGTAAAAAGTTTTAATTGACCGACGTCGCACGCCTTTCTCTCTTACCAACATCGATTGTTTTTGTAACCGGCATCGCACATCCCTTTCACAAAAATGAATGACCGACGTCGCACACCTTTTTTTGCTTACCAACGTTGGTTCTGTTTGTGATCGACGTCACACTTCCCACTCACGGACATGAATGACTTACATCGCATGCCTTTCTAGCTTACCAATATGGTTGTTTTTATGAACGATGTCGCACACCCCCCTCATGGGCATGAATGACGGATGTCACATGTGTTTCTCACTTACCAACGTTGGTTGTTCATGTGACAAACGTCGCGTGTCCCTCTCACAGACATGGGTCATAATCATACTTAGCCCCATTTCCTAAAATGGTAATATTTTAGGCCTTTGACATCTTAAAATAATGAGAAAGTCTAGGGAAATGCGGCTTTTTCATAAGCTTATGAACAGTTCACATGGGCTTTTACTTTAAATGTTGTAATTTTTTTAAAATTTAAATATTGTATTTTATAAGTTAAAACAAGTAATACTATGTATTTGAAGGTGAAAATATAAATATATATATGAAATAAAAATATATTTTCAAAAATTCTAAATTTTGTATGTAATTTATAGCATATGTAGTGTATAAGGTAAAAAAATAAGTGATATGTCCATAAGCTTATGGACATGCTGCCTATCAAGACTCTCAAATAATATTCAATACTCTAAATGAAATGTCAAACTTATACATTCGCTAATTTACATTCACCCTTTGTAATTTATTGTAAATATTATTGTTTTATTTATTAGTATATGAATAACTAAGACTTGGGTTTCTATATATAAACACTAATTACTAAAATTTGACCCTTTTTGGCCCAAATCCTAAAATAGCAATAGTTTAGAGATTCCATATCATAAAATAATAACATACGATGGATACAACGTAAAAATAATATTCACTGATAGGCATTCACCCTTTGTATTTTATTGTTAGTATCATTAATTTATTTCATTATTATTATTAAATAAGACTTAATTTTCTATATATAAGCAATAGCTAAGGCTTCACTCTAACTAATCATCGATCTACCCTTACTTGAATTTCTGTAGATAAACATAAATGAAAGGGTTTGACTTTAACTAACTAATGATCAACCTTAACTTGACATTCTATATTAAACAGTAGTGAAAACGTTTGACTTTAGCTAATCAACAGTCACCCCTTGATCTGCTTCACTACGCGTGCGTTAACCGATGCATTTGGCATACTTTTTAGTTATTTTTATTTGGTGGATTGCTAGTATTAGTTGGGTTTACGTGGCAAGGGGTTTAGACGGTAATGTTTGGTTTTCTTGTCTAAACACCGCATTTTGTAGACTTAATTGGTACTACTGGACATCTTGTATCCATGGGCTCCTTGATCTTCTTTGTGATCCTCTTTAGTATGTTGCACGTGGGTACTTTTTGTTTACATTATATGTGAAAGCCGTTCGTAAGAGTAGTATAAGATATTGAAGGCCGTTTGCAAGGACGGTAGTAGAGACGAAGGCCATTCACATTATAATGGTAGTTGACAAAGGCCACGATCATCAATACGTGGTAGAAGGTGATTGAAGCCAAAGATAGGCGGCAACAAAATTCAAAGTGGCCAACAAAGAAATGGGGAATTGTGGTCCGATGAGTGGTGCTCAATTCTGAGAAGGGTCCAAGAATAATTAGCCATCAAGGCTGGTTCCCTTGGATTCTTCTTCTTGATTACTACAAAATCAACTACTAAAACTCTCAAATAGGACTAAGAGCTCTCCCGTAGCGAAGGAAACTAGTTCAGCCGGTGAAAGTACCAATGGGTCGGCGCGGGCCATGAATGGTTTGGAACCAACGGCCCACGCCAAAGGAGATATCCCACACCAGGAAGACTAGCGCAAGGCAATGGTTCGGACCGCGATAAAGGCCACAGGCCACCAACACAAAGTGAAAACCCCTCCACACGGCTACATATTGGTACGAGATGCCCCATTTTTGTCGTCCCGCACCGTTCCAAGCTCAATATGCCAAGACCAGTCGGTGGGGTGTGGCAAAACACACAGCCTATGCAAAATATTCTGAGCAAAGCACCCTTCTAACCATGGCCAGCACCAATGACCACGGCCACAGATCAGAACCTCAATTTTTAGAAACTTGATGACTCCCTGCAGAAGACGACGTGGCATGTGCCAGTGGTATGACGTAGCCCACACGAAGCCTTTCACCCTACATGACATGAATATCCATGCCATGCCCCACATTTGGTACCCCGTGCACATGAAGGAACAAGGCCTGCACCAGTCCTCGTTTCCCACGCCAAGGACAAGCCACGGGTTGCATCATCTGTGACGCCCAGTGCCGGGCAGTGGCTGAGCTAGGGTTTACCCTATTTTGGGCCTTTTTAGGCCCAATATTTTACTACTATATATATAAACTTTGTTTACTAGGTTTTCATATATTAAATACCATACATTAGATTAGAAGAGTAGTTGGAGGCTCTCTCCTTAGGAGAAACCTTATCTTTTTCTTCTTATATTTTGCTTTGATCCTAAGATGTGGAATTCAAATATTTACTTAATATCCATGTCAAGGGAGTAGTTTTGATAGCTTGGGTCTGGCTAAAACTAAGAGGCTAGGCTTGGCTAGGCTTACGAGCCTAGGCAAAAATGAGAGGCCGTGTGGAAAAAGGTGAGAAATGAGAACCCTTTGTGTGTTAAAGCTAGGATAAAAACCCAAAAGGTATCCTAGGTAAAATGAGAAAATTGAGAGAAAGACAAAAAATTAAGTTGAATGCATGCTTCCACGGTGGATTATTTTTTAAGACGACACTTCGATTGCTTTTGGGATCATTTGGGAAAAGTAAGCTAGTTTGACACTTATCTTTTTGTCTTACCTTTTTCCACACTTTACTTTTGGGTGGTTTGATTACTTATGTTTTTCAGAGAGTGTGAGAGTTGTGAGAAGTTGGATGCCTCGGCTAACTTATGCTTGCACGCTAGATTTCGCTTGACTCTTTTTCTTGTCTTCTATTTACTCGAGGAAGAGTAAAGGGTTAAGTGTGGGGAGTCTGATCTACTTCATTACACGTGCATTAACCAATGCATTTTGCAAATCTTTTAGTTAGTTTTATTTTTTGGATTGCTAGTATTAGTTGAGTTTATGTGACAAAGGGTTTAGACGGCCATGTTTGGTTTTCTTGTCTAAATCTTGTGTTTTGTATAATTAATTGGTACTAATGGAAATATTGTATCTACGAGCTCCAAGATCCTCCTTGTGATCATCTTTAGTAGGTCGCCTATGGGTACTTTTTGTGTACATTCTATGTGAAGGCCATTCGTAAAGGCGGCAGAAGATATTGAAGGTCGTTCGCAAGGACGGTAGTGGAGACAAATGCCATCCACATTAGAATGATAATAGATGAAAGCCACGATCATCAATGCATTGTAGAAGGAGACTGAAGCCAAAGATAGACAGCAATGAAATTCAAAGCGGCCAACAAAGAAACAGGGAATCATGGGCTGATGAGTTGTACTCAAAGACGAGAATGGTCAAAGAATAATTAGACTTCAAGGCTAGTTCCATTGGATTCATCTTCTAGAGTACTAAAAATCTCAAGTCGGACTAACGGTTCTTCTGTAGCAAAAGAAACTAGTTCATCCGGCCAAGGCACCAACGGGTCGGCGTGGGTTGTGCATGGTTTGGCACCAATAGACTAATCAAAGTAGATGTCCTATGCCAGGAAGACAAGCGCGAGACAATGGTGTAGCCCACGCCCGAGGCCACGGGCAGCCAGCACAAAGTGGAGACCCCTCACACGCAGCTATGTATGGGTGCAAGATGCTCCATTTTTGGTGTCACGTGTTGTTCCAAGCTCAGTACCAAGACCAATCAGTGGGGTGTGGGAAATAACACTACCCGTGCCAAAGTTTCTAAGCAAAGCACCCTTACTGACCACAGCCCTTGCCAATAGCCACGGGCACGGAATAGAACCTCAATTTTTAGCAACCTAACGATGCCTCGCCGAAGCAGACATAGCCCGTGGTAGGGGTTAGACACGGCCCGCATAAAGCCTCACGCTACGCACAACTTAAAGATCCATGCAACACCTAAGATCCGATGCCCCGCACATATGAATAGACATGACCCATGCCAGTCCTTGCGCCCCTCGCCAAGGACAAGTCGCGAGCTGCATCATCTGTGACACTCCGCGCCGGGCGGCGGATAAGCTAGGGTTTACCCTATTTTGGCCTATTTTGGGCCAATCTCTTACTATTATATATAGAACCTTTGTCTACTAGGTTTTCATATATTACATTCCATACATTAGATTAGAAGAGTAGTTGGAGACTCTCTCCGTAGGAGAAACTTTATCGTTTTCTTCTTTTATTTTACTTTGATCCTAAGATGTGGAATTCAAATATTTATTTGAATTCCATTTCAAGGGAGTAGTTTCGATAGCTTTGGGATAAATTGTAATGACTTGGTCTAATCTGTATGCTTTTTGAAATTCTTTATTTCATCCTAATTTTGTGTTCTTGATATTATTATGATTTGTTCTTGAGTTTATAAGTATAAATAGTACATCACATATAAGCACACACTTTGGGTTTGGTCCATACCTTGTCCAAACACGCAGTAAGCACAAACCACGACTAGAGCCCGAATCGAAGTAGTGAAGCAAGTTTGGGTCAAATAAATGCAGAGGGAATAGTGCAAGCCCACGAGCCAAAAATAATGGAAGCCTTGACCGGTCGCTAACCACAAACCGAATTTCTCAGCCCCACAATTACACACACGATGACAGTTCCGGACAAAGTGTAACCACGTTCACAACATATTATAAATGGAAGAATAAGGAGACAAATCTGGGTAAGTACAACTAAACTAGAGAAGCCTTATTCTAAAAAGGAAGCTACTGACTTGAGCGTCAAAGTTGTTTCCCTGGAGCCACCTCAGGGATCTCTTTTCTAAGCACATCTTTGGTGAACCACAATCAACCAACTAGAGAGGAGTATACCACAACATAATGCACCGTCTGTGGGGACCAAATTTTTTTTTCTAGTTGTTCATTTCTAGTGGAGTTGATAATGGTATTCACTAGAAGTGAAAGGAGTCAAACCCACCACACTCAAGAAAAAACAACGGGGAGAAATAGGAATGCACATTATATCCAAGATCAAGAACACACCCTTAGCAGAGAACAAGGACACGACGGAGAAGATAGAGCTGAAGAAGAAGAAGAAGCAAGTCTCCTAACCTAAACAAAAAATAAGAGAAATGAGCGTTTGATGCTTTCCTAGAAGCAAACAAAGAGCAATTGTACAATCAATTCCTTGCCACTCATAAACCAAAGTTCCCAAAGGTAAGTCAGAAAGTGGTTCAAAAAAATGGTGACCTTAAATGAGGGGACAAATTGAGACACATAGTTGCAGAGGATGACACAGATAAGTCATCACTCGCACCGTATCTCCACAACTTGAAAATGCCAAAGGACTTCAATTACCATTGCATGTCAAAATCTATGATGGAACAACAGACCCAAAGAAGTTCCTGCACTCATATCACTTTTGTATGAGGTTTCGTGATGTGGAAATAGAATTAGTATGCAAGGTGTTTCCCATATTCTTGTCCGGAACAGTGATTACGGGGTATGAAGATTTACCATGCGAGAGCATAAAATCTTGGGCACAACTATCATATTTGTTTTGGGATGGTTCTATTAGAAGTGGAAGTTCACTAAAACAATTGTAGATTGGAACAATGAAGTGACAAAAGTTTGGCAGAATATCATAGCAGGTTCATTACAGAAAGTCTACAAGTGTCTTCTTTAGGCACGTTCACTGGAGGTATGCGATCAAGATAGTTCCACAAGGAACTAACAAAAAACATGCCAGAAAACTCAAGATACTTGCAAAGGATGATTGAACAATATGTATGAACCGAGGAAGCTAACAACCATAAAATTGAGCGGGAGCAAAGTGAGAAAAGAGATATGGAGGATTTTCAAAGGAATTTTGCAAAGAAGGGGAAAGGAAACTTCACCTTCAAAGGAAAAAAGGAATACAAAGCATCTTGTCCCAAGAAACCCCATTAACAAAATCACGAAGAGAGATCTGGCTGGGGAACAAAAAACTATTCCGTGAACCTGGACCAATGGCAGCCCCCCCCCAGAAAAGAGATCAAGGGACCATGGGCATGATATAGATTATTGTACATGTTTGCAGAGGCGGGTAGAGGAAAACTTGAGAAATGGTTATCTAGGATAATACAAGATAGAAGAATGTAGTCACAGGTACAACGAGCTAAGCCAGACGGGAAGATCTCTACCCAAGACCCAGGCAACTGCGAACACCCAGAACATGGCCCAAAAGATGACCGCTGTGATAGGCTATGAGGAAGATCATCCTGATGAGGCACTAGAAAAAGTGGTCTTCTTTATATATGGATCAATACAATCCTTGTCAAATAACACTTGCAAGGCTAAAGTTAGGTATTCGCCTCCAGAGCCTATGGACAAACGATTGTGCATGGGTGAAACAATCACATTTAGCGAAGAGGACGTTGTTCCTAACACTTCGCCACACAATGACCCCATGGCCATTATAGCCAAAATTGGGAATGCAATTGTCCATAGAGTATTCGTGGATGTTGGAAGTGTAGTAGAAATCCTCTTTGTGGATTGCTTTGACAAGATTGGATTTAAAAGAAGTGACTTGAAAAAGCCAAAATCCACGCTCATTGGATTTATAGGAAAAGCGGAAGTGCCACTTGGCAACATCCAGTTACCCGTGACAATTATAGAAAATGAGAAGAAGTGCTCTATAATTTGTGAATTCATGGTTATGGATGCTCCAAGTTCATTTAACGCTATCATTGGTAGACTATGGATGATCAGAGAAAAAGTGATTTGGTCTCCATACCATTTGGTTATGAAATTTCCAACCCCGACAGGGGTCACAATGGCAACAGAAAATCAACAGACTGCCAGGAAATGCATGATCATAACAATGAACGCAGGACCAACCATGGAACAACCAAATATGGTTAGTACTATCACCAGTAGTGACCCACTCACCTAGGCAGATCGTTCAGTGGAAATTGGGGAAGAAATTGAAGATGTCATTCTAGATAACAACGTTGCTTCCAAGTATATCAAGATAGGGAAATTTCTTCCCGACTGGTCCGCCTCCACCCAGGGTCGTTAATTGCAGCTAATTAACCCAAACTTAGGGCTTATGGGTAAAAGATAGAGAATTATAATTTTGCACCCATTCTCACTGCTAAGCTACCAAGGGGTAGTAAGCGGCAAGCCCTGGATTTGTCCACAAGGATGCTAGGGCTCAAGTGCTAGTTATAAACACAACCTCATGAGGGTCATCAATCTGCACTAGTGAAAAGAATAGCTAGTAGTGTAGACATGCATTTGGGAGAGGGGGGTTTCAACTAACAACTACAAAGCATGAAATTAACAAATAAGTTAACTATTTATACTAGGCACTTTGGAATCATTTAGAAACATGGTAGTTCTAATTCTTCAATCCTTAATTCATTCACATATAGAAATACAAAAGACCTATCACTGTGTTCACAGCATGTGGTGTGGCCGATGGCATACACTTCCCCAACCCTGTCACGGTGGGTGTCCTCACAACCCTACATCAGCACTGCCATTGTAATTAGGGTAGTACAATGAGGTCCAACCATTTTTGTAAGTCTATTTAACCCCCGTGCTATTACATTTCATGCTTCCACCATGAATGCAACTACTCCTCCCAGGTCCTATATACACTAGGCCCGAGAATCGTAGGCACCTTATTTGTGATACTAGGGTTTCAACACAACACCTAGCTTGCTACTATTAGCTATCTCTACCTGCAACCTCTCGGACAAAAAATACAAAGTTAGCTAAGACTGGTGTGATGGAAAATAGGTCACAGCCTTCTCAAATCCCCCGTGCACAAACCTACGCGAACGCATTCTCCCCTATCCATGCTAACATCTAGGTTTCTTCTAACATCTACGCTTCTCATCACAAGGGGGAATCCATAATTGCACCATATATGAGTATATCCCAAAGTGTGTGCTTA
Organism: Rubia yunnanensis; assembly: GCA_037428765.1. Classification (NCBI taxonomy): domain Eukaryota; kingdom Viridiplantae; phylum Streptophyta; class Magnoliopsida; order Gentianales; family Rubiaceae; genus Rubia; species Rubia yunnanensis. Next base: position 17,438,599 of record CM075066.1, read on the forward strand.
TATGTGGTGTACTACTATGCATTTATAACATTCAAAAACAATCACAATAATATCATAAAAACAAGGAAAGGGTGAATCTATAGAATATCATAAAGCATATAGAACATACAAAGTGAAAAAATGAATCCCAAACCAATCTAAATACTCCCTAGACATGGAATTCAATTATGGATTTGAATTCCACATCTTTGGGACAAAGCAAGAAGAAAACAAAAGAAAAGATTACAAAACCTACAAAAGGAACTTATTCCTTTTCTTCAAGCTCTCTACTCTCCAAATGTGTTTCCAAATATGTTCCTTCTCTTTCAAATGAGTAGACTATGATTCTATATATAGTAGTAGGAGATTAGGCCTAAAAATAGGCCCAAATAGGCCAAAAGTAGCAAAACCCTAGGTCAGCCGTTAAGGTTTCAAGGACCGAAATGGATGCCACGGTCCGTGAAGCATGCATAGCTATGGGATGTAAAATCGTTCACGGTCCATGAATTTTCATAGCCGTGGTTCGTGGGATCTAGCGCGGTCTGTGAAGCTGGGTCCATGAAGGTTTCATGGACCGCGAGCAGCACATGGTTTTTTCTTAGAGTCTTCCCATGGTCCGTTAAGGTTTTGGTGAACTGTGAACAACTTGTAGCCTCCGCTCAGAAATTGTGTCATGGCCCATGATGGTTTTCACAGACCGGCTCCATACTTAGCCAAATTCTTCAACTCTTCATCCCCTTGCTTCACGGCCCGATGCTTTTGTCATGTCCCGACGCTTTGCCTCATGAAGGTCTCATGCAAGTATTCATGGAAACCCTGGAACTCTTGTGTATTATAGGCTGCATACTTTGTAACGGGCCACTGGTGGTTGACCATGGGCGGTCTGTGACCGGCCGCTGGTGCTTCGTTGGCTAAACTTTCTTCGCTCGCTACGGGTGAACCGTTAGTCTGAATCGGGAGTTCTAGTAGTGGATTTTGTAGTATTCGATAAGAAGAATCCAATGGAACCATTCTTGAAGTCTAGTTCTTACTGGATCGTTCTCGAACTAAGGCAACAATCATTGGACCACGATTTACCATTTTCTCCGTTGACCATCTTGAACTCTAAAGCTACCTATCTTTGGATTCAATCTCCTTCTACCATGAACTAATGTTCATGCCATTTGTCTACTACCATTAAAATGCTAGTGGCCTTAAAATCTTCTATCGTTAAAAGCAAACGGCCTTTGCAAGAATGTAATGTAACAAATAGCATTCACGGGCAACCTATTCAAGGTATTCAAAATGAAGACCAAGGAGCCTGTGAACACGATATGTCAATAATCACTAATTAAGTATACAAAACCCATGATTTAGAATAGAAAACCAAACATGATTGTCTAAACCCCTTGTCATGTAAACTCAATTAACGTTCCCAAACCGCCAACCAATAGTAACTAAAAACTATGTCAAATGCATTGGTTAAAGCATGAAAAATGATGCAAATCAAAATCCCCACACTTAAACCTTTACTCGTTCTCAAGTAAATAAAATCAAAGAAAAAGTTTCAATCGGAATGAAGCATGCAAAAATAGCCAATGCATTCAAATTATTCCAAAGCTACCCTATTTCCCCCAAGAAGGTGAAAATCCTCACAACTCTCAAACTCCCCAAAGTTCCTAAAGCAACCAAACCACCCAAAGCAAGTAAATGTGTATGGAAAAAGATAAGTGACAAAAGATTGGAATAAATCAAAGCTTACTTTCCCAAAAGTAGTCCCAAAAGCGATCAAAGAGTAACCCTCAAGCAAACAAATCCACCAAGGAAATCCAAAAGCCATCAACTTGGTTGCAACATAGGGATAACTCAAGATTCTTGACCTAGTTGCAACCAAAGAGTCCAATGTATCGTCAACCTAGTTTTTTGTTTCTTTTTTTTCTCTCAATTTCTCTAATTTTTCCTTGGAGCCCTTTCGGATTTTCATCCTAACTTTATCCCACAAAACGTGCTCATCTCTCACTTTTTTCCACACGGCCTCTCACTATTTCCTAGACTCGTAAGTCTAGCTGGGCCAAACCTCCCACTTTTACCTAGGCCTTTTGACCTATCCGGGCTTTTCCTATTGTTACTCAAGTCGCCCTTTCGGGTTTTCAACTTGTTCAGGTTTTAATTTTTTTTTCATTTTCAATATTTCCAATTCTTTTGGTGTAGTACAAAATTGCCCCAAAAGTGAGCTTCATACTACAAAAGATAAGCAACAAACCAATACACCACCAAGTCCTAAAGCCACATTCCACATGCAAACTAGAATCCTAAAATCCCAGCGTAACATGCAAACCACGAAAACATTCCAAAATCATCCCAATCACTATTGACCAAAAATATACCAAGAAAAAAAAACAAAGCATGCATGCATGAAGAAATCCAGGAATGAAAATTCCTAAGTGCTCACCAATCCGTTCCCCACACTTAAACAATGCATAGTCCCTTATGCATTCTCATGTAAAATCAAAGGTGAAGTAGGGAGACTAGTGATGAATTCCTTGTGACACCATGAAGATGAATAGTACTGGAAAAAAAACTGCATCCAAAAATGAAACACAAGCGTAATTCCATTCCAAACAAAATCACAAATCTCGGAAACTCAATGAAACATTTTGCACACAACTCAAACTCATATCTCAAGAAAAAAATTTCATTTATAAATCATGCTTTTACAACACCACCACAATGTTAATAAAGCTTGTAAACAAATAGTTGACCAAGACTTCGTGTGTGTAAGTTTTCCTTTAAGAAGGGAGAGAGTGAAAATGATGAAATCAAGTGGAAAAACATGTATATTTATTCTCGTCTTCACAACTTATTTCCTTGAATTCAAGGTGTCATGAGTTTTGTTTCCCATGGAGGGGATCACCCCCTCCCCCTATTTTCGTCCCCCCCCCCCCCTTGTTTTCTTCTAAAGCTCCAAACTCAAGATAAGGCTTCAACCTTTTCCCATTAACTACCAACTTTGTGCCATATTTTTCGCTCTTCACTTCAATTGCTCCATGATCAAACACCTTTGTCACTTCATGTCGTCCTTCCTACTTTGATCTTAATTTTCCAAGAAATAGATGAAATCCAAAATGGTAGACAAGGACTTTTTTCCCCACAAAGAAATCCGTCTTCACGATCTTTTCATTGTGTCTAGCTTTTGTTCTTTCCTTATAGATCAAATTGTATCATAGGAATTTCACCTGAACTCTTCAAGTTCTAGAAATTCTATCTTCCTTTGTTTCCTAGCTTCCTTCAAGTCTAAATTCATGCGCTTGACAATCCAATGTGTTTTGAACTCAAGTTCAACCAGTAGGTGGCCTATTTTACCAAAAAGAATCCTTAAAGATGACATGCCAATTGGGGTTTTGTATGCAGTGCAGTAGGCCCAAAGAGCATCATTAAACCGAGAACTCCAATCCTATCTAGAGGTGTTAACTGTCTTCTCGAGGATGGCTTTGATTTCACGGTTGGATATTTTTGGCCATTTTTTTGTGGGTGGTAAGTGGTGGAAGTTCTATGGGCTACTGCCACAAAATCTCTAGCATTAGCAAGTATATTAGGCCAGTATAGACCACAATATGTTACCCTCCTTGCAGTTCTCTTATAACAAAAATTCCCCCAACTTAGAATGAGTGGCACATCTCGGGAACACGTCTGAATCTTCTGATTTCTTGATTGGAAAAATACTTCCACAGGTAGGGGTTATCCCAGACATACTCATTCACTTCATTCATCAACCTCTCCTTTCTTGATTTGTCAAAGGACGGAGAAAACTCCCCGGTGGTGAGGTAGTTCACTATATTGGCATACCAAGGCTGGCTAATCGCTACCCCAAACTATTGCTCGTCGGGAAATTCTTCCCAAATAGGTTCTAACGTTTCCTTTTCTTTGACTGATTCTGGGCTTTCATGAATTGGAAATCGGCTAAAATGGTCGACCACTACATTTTCGGAGCCCTTTTTTCTCTATCACATCTAGGTCAAACTCACTCAAAAGGAGTATCCACCTAATAAATCTCAGCTTAGCCTCTTTCTTCATCATTAGATAGCGAAGTTCTACATGGTCGGTGTATACAATGACTTTGGTTCCTACGAGGTATTGACAAAAAAATTCTAGGGAAAAGACTACGGCTAATAGCTTCTTCTCGGTGATGCAGTAATTGCATTTAGCATCATTGAGGGTCACTGACTCGTAGTATATCACATGTGGTGCTCTCAGAACACTGCATATGGCATGGTCACTCGCATCATACATGATTTCAAAAGGAAGGAACCAATATAGAGGTCGGATGATTGGGACAGTCACTAACCTATCTTTTAAGGTATTAAAGGCCTTTTTACACCCCTCGTCGACAATAAATTTGACATCTTTTTGCAGCATCTTGCAAAAAGGTGAGGATATTTTGGAGAAATCCTTAATGAAACATTGGTAAAAATCGGCATGTCCTAAGAATGATCTCACATCCTTGACATTGATCGGGTAAGGTAGGGATTTGATTATATCTACTTTGGATTTATCAACTTCTAACCTTTAGCTGATGCAAAATTCCCAACACTATGCCTTGTTTCACCATGAAATGGAATTTTTTTCTGTACATCGCTCTAGCACCTGCGCTAGATGATGTAGGCACGAATCGAAGAAATCTCCATGGATGGTGAAATCATCCATGAAGACCTAGAAATATTTCTTGATAAATTCATAGAAAATGCTAACCATGCACCTTTGAAAAGTGCCTGGGGCATTACAGAGACCAAAAGGCATACGCCTATAAGCAAAGGTGCCACAGGGGTAAGTGAATGTGGTCTTCTCCTGGTCTTCTGGATCAATGGCTATCTGGAAGTATCCAGAATATCCATCAAGGAAACAGTAGTTTGCATGACCGACTACCCTTTCAAGCATATGATCAATGAAAGGTATGAGAAAATGGTCCTTACGAGTCATCACGTTCAAACGACGGTAATCAATACACACCCGCCACCCATTTTGAATACAGGTCCAAGTCGCCGTCCTTGTTTTTTACCACTGTGACTCCACTCTTCTTGGGTACCACCTGGGGAGGACTCACCCAAGTACTATCAGAGATAGTATATATTACCCATCCTTAAGTAGCTTAAGGACTACACCTTTCACTACTTCCATCATAGGCGGGTACAATTGCCAATGAGGTTGGCGTACATGTCTTACACCCTCCTCTAATAGGATACAGTGCATGCAAGTTGAAGGGATTATCTCCTTGATATCAGCCAATGTCCACCCTATTGCCATGTTGAGTTTTTTTAATACCTCAATCAACCTACTCTCTTGGTAACTAGACAATTTACTCAAAATGATCATTGGTAATGTTTCATTTTCACCTAAGAATGCATACTTCAAATGCTCAGGCAAAGGCTTAAGCTCCACCATGGGTGGCTCTTCTACCGAAGGCTTGGTTTCTGGTAAGACTAGTTCATCTAAGTTTTTAGGCAAGGGTTCCACACAATTCTTACCCAAAGACTCGATCCCTTCTACACTCCCAACAAGATTAGCCTCCAAGGTGTCATCAAATATAACATTTAAAGCATTATCCTCCAAAGCTAACCCCTTGTCTATATCAAAATTTCTTGCACAAAATTGTCATATATATCAATCATAGGGAGGGGGAAATTTCTATTAGGATCAATTGGTTCGTGTTCAAATCTTGATAAGAATCACCCATTTTATTTAGCAATGCCTTATATTCATGCAAAAAATTGAGAGTGTCAAAAGAGATATCACTCACCTTATTGTGACAGATTGTCACACATGACTCTCTTTTCCTTAAGTCTATAAAATAAATTGATGGAGGTGCCTTCTCACTATTTATGTTCAAGAGTGGGCGCTAATCTTGGGTATTCGTCTTAAGTATATGCTGATAGGTATGAATGACCTTGAGGTGAAGTGGGTTATGATTCTAAAAGAGACTCAGGATGCTATTCGTGATCTACAAATGATTTGAAACGAGCAGAATGGTCTTATTTCTTGGCAGCAATCGAATATGGTGAAAATGCTTCGTCAACAAGAAGAGATTTTGAGCTATGCCACGGATAAGATCTGCAAATTCCACTAGAAAATAGCAATCATTGACAGGCAGTGTACTCGTCTAGATGATTTGTATGAATGATTGAAGAAAAAGTAGAAGTAGTGTGATCACTTCTCAACTTCCGCTATTGGTTGGAAGACAAAGTTCGATGAGCAGTTTGCTATTAAAACACAAATGCATAGTGAGAATGAGAAACTTCTTACTGAATGCCACCACCTTGATTTATCTGTTCAACACCTAGAGGAAACCTGTGTTGAGTATAAAGATGGGCTACAGGCTCTCTCTTTGTCATCACACAGACCTACTGGTCGTGGAGATGTTATTAGGGGAGTTGGCGGGCAAAGAATCAACTTGTCTGAGGCCATCTGATCCCGTATTCGCAACTTAGAAGATACGGTGCAGAACTTAAAGGCTGAAATAGAGTGGTATGAGGAAACTATGAACGTCATGAGTATGCAGTTGGGCCGCGAGGAGTTTGGCCCCATTACTGATTTCAAGTCATATTATCCTAGATATCATGGGAATATGGAGTGAAGAGGTCTTATACACCATCCTTCTTATTTACATATGAAGTGGCAGTACGAGCATCTGGTTAGCAAAGAGCAGGTAGCTGAAGAGAATAGACGTAGGGCTAATCTTTCTCATAGCAAAGCTGAGGGCGGTCACTGCTGTGGTGGATCGTCATCTTCTAGAACCTCGCGAGACCTAAGGCGTAAATAGATCTACTATCTTGAGCAACTTATCCTATCTTTTTTTAATAAATTCACTAATGACATTATGAACCATGTGTCTTCGTCATTTCTAAGCAATCCATCTTTCTTCTACTTTTTATTATATCTTTTTCCTAAGTGAACGAGTCTTTTTTGAGACCTAACTTGAGAATAGCTCAGACTAGTTAACTCTCGAGCTATTTGGAAGATCTATAGTTTGCATTCTTGTGAATAATTGAAGTGCAAGATCTAAAGCTTGTAAGAAACGATAGTTACGCAAGATCTAAAGCTTGTGGTTGCTTAATTTGTGAGTATGACACTTACGAGCAAATTTTCTCTTGAGCAAGATCTATAGCTTATGTTTGTGTATTTGCTCATCTTGCAAGATCTAAAACTTGCAAGAATCGGTAGTTAAGATTTATAGCTTACGGTCATTTGAATTGCAAAGTTGCAAGATCCAAAGCCTGCAAGCATTGATAATTTTTCAAGAGCTATAGCTCATGATTACCTGTTTTTCGAATATGACATTTAGGAGAAAATTTGCTTTTGGGCAAGATCTATTGCTTGCATTAGTATGTATGGTTAACATGCAAAATCTAAAGCTTGCAAGAGTTAAATGTTACGCAAGATCTATAGCTTGTTTGCCAGATTAAATCAGACTTATAAAGTTTGAGTGTGTTGGTCACAATATGTTACGAAAAAACTATCTTATAACATACGTAAGTAAAGAATGAGAAATTTAATTATGGTATAGAAATGCGGTTTTTTATATTAAATATGTATTATCGCGATAATGTCGCATTGGGAACAATGGAATGGAAGAAACCAAGGACAATATCCTGGTGTCTATATAGGTGGGTGTTCACTATCTTTCTCCTCAAACCTAGACATAAAACTTTCTTAAGTTGATCACATGCCACGTATTCGGGACAGTGGTACCATCCAACCTTTCTAGTTCATAGTTGTTGGATTTGTGAGCTTTTTTATCTTGTACAACCCTTCCCACTTGGGGCATAATTTTCCCCCATTCTTCAGACAGGCTAGCTTTGTTCTTCCTCGGCACTATATCACCAATCTGAAACTGTGTTTCTTTCACCTTCACATTGTAAGCTCTAGACACTCTTTCCTTATACTTAGCTTCTGTGACTATTGCCAAATCTCTATTTTCTTCAGTTCATCCAATTCCAATCTTAAAACATTCGAGTTGTCTTTCTCCTCGTAATTGCATACTCGATTGGTTGAATTACCAACTTTCACTGGTATAACTGCTTCATGACCGTAGACCAAATTATACAGAGTCTTCCTTGTTTATTCTCAAAAAGTTGTTTTACATGACCATAGTATTTTTGGTAACTCATTTACCCATCCAGTTCGCTTTCCTTCCAGCCGCTTCTAGATTCCTTGAACGAATTTTTGGAGAATTCCTAGCTTCGAACACCAATCTATGAATATACCGCTTATGAACTGCGTATCATTATCCGTAACGATGGTATGTGGAACCCCGAAGCGACATACTATGTTTTACCACACAAACTTCCTAGTGTCCTCAGTTATGACTTGAACCAATGGTTTTGCCTCTACCACTTTGTAAACTAGTCGATTGCTACAACTAGGAATTTGGCGTTGCTCTCGCCTTTTAGAAATGGTCTGACTAAGTCGATACCCCATTTGTCAAATGGCCAGGATCCATATACCCCTGTCAAAACTGCTTGTGGCTTATGCAACAACGAAGCGTTGATTTGTCAACTCCTACACTTAAGCACGAAGTTGTGTACATCATTGAACATAGTCGGCCAGTAGTATCCAGCTTGGATAATCTTCTTTTCTATAGTCCTTGCTCCCTGATGCGTTGCACACAGCCCTTCATGAACTAATTTTTTAATTTCTACTGCATGTATTGGTCCTACGCATTTTATCGAAGGAGACAAAAAACCCTTTTTGTACAAAATTCCATCTTCGTAGGTGTAATTACTATATCGTAACTCCAACTTCCTAGCATGCACCTTATCCTCTGGTAGTGTTCCATTCGCAAACAAATGTATTAGTTGCATCATCCAATTTACTTCATTTGCATGAACTGCTAACACAGTAGTTGATGCTGTGCTTCTGACTGTAATGACTTCTACCATCACATCTCCATATTCACTGAGTGAATCAAACCCTGATGTTTCTAGCTTTCTTAGTGCATCCACCTTTGTGTTTTCACTTCATGGTACTCGCTATATGTCAAAGTATTCCAGTTGGGCTATGAGTTGTTGGACTTTCTTTAAATACATTACCAATTGTTCTTCTCGTACCTCATAGTTTCCTCGCACTTGTTGGGCCACAATTAGCAAATCACTAGAGACTCGGACACTTCTAACTTTCATTATGATGCTAAGATTAAGTCCACAAATCAAGGCCTCATATTCGGCTTCATTGATGGTGAGCGGGAAATCGAAGCATAGTGAATATCTGTCTCCATCTGGGTTTACAAACAGCATTTCAGCCCCCACAAACTTCTCTGCTAGATGTGCCATCAATGAACAATGTTCATGCCACTTCCTCCCAATTTAACTTGCTTTTGTCGATTCTTAGGTTGTGATACATGCTTACTTTCTAAGCTTCTTCACCAGTCATCTCCACAATAAAGTCTGCCAGTGTCTGAGCCTTGATCGTTATTCTTGGTTAGAATTGGATCTCAAATTTGCATAGCTCCAAAGCTCACTTTGTTAATCATCTTAATAACTCGGCCTTGCTTAGAAAATTCATGATTGGGAAAGCCATATAGACCACGATTGGGTGACTGTGAAAATACATTCTCAGTCTTCGTGCTGAGTATATTAAAGCTAGTGTTAATTTTTCTACTTGCATGTACGCTCTTTCTACATTTTGCAATATCCTGTTGATATAATAGACCGGCACATGTTCTGGGCTTCCAGGAAAACTAAAACGGAACTAATTTCATTCCGCGAGATTGCCAAATATAAGTATAATGTTCCTCCCGGGACAGGTAACTTCAAACTTGGTAGTACTCGGAGTTGTTCCTTCAAATTATCATATGCTCTCTGACATTCTTCGGTCCAACTAAACTTCTTAGCCTTCTTTAGTACTTCGAAGAGTGGGAAATTCTTTTCTGCCACTTTTGAGACAAACCCGATAAGCACTACTAACGACCCCATCAGAATATATACTTCCTTGATTATTCGTGGTTAGGGAAGGCTCACTATGGTTTGGATTTTCTCTTGTTTAGCCTCGATGCCATTTGAGGATACCTTGTACCCCAAAAAGTTTCTAGCACCTACCCCAATCACACATTTCTTGGGGTTGAGCTTCATACCTATAGCACGTAATGTGCCCAATGTTTCTTGTAAGTCTACGGTAAAGCTACCCACTTTTTTGATCTTGATAACCATGCCATCAACATAGGTTTCTACATTTTGTCATATCTGATTATGAAATGCATTATCAACTACTTTCTTGTACGTGGCCCTACATTCTTTAATCCAAATGACATCTTTATGTAACAAAATGTTCTGAAGCTTGTTATGAAGGTCATTTTCTCTACATCTATCATATTCATTAAAATTTGATTGTATCCCTTGTATGCATCTAGAAACACCAGGGCTTCATACCCTACAATTGCTTTGACTAACTGATCACTCTTTGGAAAAGGATAACAATCCTTTGGACATGATTTATTCAGTTCAGTAAAATCAATGCACATTCTCCATCCTACATCTGATTTCTTTACCATGACTGGGTTCGCTAGACACTTAGGATATATCACCTCTTTCAATATTCCAGCTTGGAGCAGCACCGTGACTTCCTCTTCAATTGCCTTTTGTCTCTTGGTAGCGAAGTAACGATTCTTTTGCTTGACTGGTTTAACCGAATAGCTAATGTTCAATGAAGGCATGGCGATGCTTGGGTCCACTCCTCCCATGTTCTAGACATCCAACATGAAGGTATCTTTGTGGCTTCACAGGATTTTTGTCACTCTCGTCTTTTCCCTGTCCAGGAGATGTTTTCTATTTTTACACATTTGGAACTGTCTTCATCATCCAGGCTAACCAGCTCTGTTTCTTCCCCCCAGGTCCACTACTGATTGTAGCTACTCTGGCGATCCTCTATTTGAGATTGTGTTAACCATATTTTCATTTTCTTAACTTTTCCCTGCCTTCATCGCGATAATCATGCATTTTCTTACCGTTTGTTGGTTTCCTCTTATGTTCGTGATTCCTGTCGGGGTTGGAAATTTCATTACCAGTTGGTAAGGGGACCATATTACTGTTAAAGGGACCATATTACTTTTTCTCTGTTCATCCATGGTCTTCCTATGATGGCGTTGAACGCACTCGAGGTATGCATGACTACAAAGTCACAGAAAATGGTACAATTTTTCCACTCTACCCCATAGTTACCGGAAGTTGTATATTTCCTAACGGTGTTTCTGCCCGTCCTGTGAACCCTACCAGCGAAGAAGTGGACTTTTTAAGGTCAGTTCTCTTGAACCCTACCTTTCTAAGAAGTCTACAAACAATATCTTGACTGCACTCCCATCATCCACAAACACTCTGTGAACTGTAGCATTTCCAATTTTTGCTATGATAACCATGGGATCATTGTGAGGTGAAGCGTTCGGCACTGCGTCTTCCTCACTAAATGTGATCACTTCGTTCGAACAAAATATCTTGTCCACAAGTTCTGGTGGGAGAGAATAACTCGCTTTGGCCCTCCACGCATTGTTAGACATTGATTCTGTGGAGCCATGGATGGATAATATTACCTTTTCCAAAGCTTCCTCGTATGCATCATAATTGTAATCTACTGACGCAGTCTTTTTTTCTTGGTACGGTCGTCGTCCCTTGGTTTCTTACAGGGGGCTCGTTGTTTTGGAGGTGTCCCAAGACTGGCTCCCCCCCTCTTTTTATATTGGCTTAAGTAGTCATTCCTTATATTTTCTTCAATATTTCTTCTTAGGTCTCTGCAATACGTAATTTTATGACCATAGTCCTTATGAAAGGCACAATAAAATTCCCTCAAACATTTTTCTGGCGGTGCTAACATAGCCACTAGTTCTTGGAATACCTCCTTGTTTGCTTTCCATGTCTCTTTTCTTGTTTTTGTTAGGGGCGTATCATGGAACGATGTGTTTTGCGAATTCTCTTCCTTTGAGAGGGGTGTTTCCCCTTCCTTTCTTCGTGATTTCCTTTTGCAAATCCTCCATCGTTCTCTTCTCGCTTTGCTCACATTCTATTTTTAATTGTTCGCTTCATCTGTTTGCACATGTTTCCCCATCATCTTTTGCAGTTCTTTAGGGTTTTCATGCATGTTATTCTTTAGTTCTTTATAGAAATTACCTGAACGCATGCCCCCTATGAATGGTCCAAATGACGACTAGAATGACAAGTCAGGAACCTGCAGACTTTTCGTAAGAAACCGATTGTGATATTCTGCCAAACTTTCATCCCTTCGATGGGCTATGTTATTGAGGTCTGCAATCATCTTTGCAAATCTTTGTTTCTTATAGAAACATCCCATAAATAAATCAGACAATTTCCCCCAAGACTTGATGCTCCCTTCTGGAAGATCCTAATACTAAGTGATCATTGTTCCAGAAAGGAAGATGGGGAATGCTTTCCACACTAATTCGATGATTGCATTGCAGAACCTCATGATGTTCCTGTATGAGTGTACGAACTCTTTTGGGTCTATGCTCACATCATAGATTTTGACATGCAAAGGGAGTTTAAAGTCTTTTAGCATCTTAAAATCCCACAAATAAGGTGCTAAGGGCAATCTTTCTGCATCATCATCTGCAACGATGTCACGTAATTCTTCTTCATACTTGAGATCTGAACGCTTCTAACTTACCTTATTTACTAGTTTCTGAGGTTTTTGTTTGAGCGCCCTCAAGAACTAGTGGTAAAGATATTTTCTGTTCGCTTCTAAGAAGACCGTGAATACCCACCTTTCCTTATTATGGTTATCATTCGGGGATTCTTCCTCTTCTTATGTTTCTTGTTTACTGTGTTCTTTTTCTCTATTTGGAGAATGATCTTGATTATGATGCATTCCTCTATCTTGTCAAGGTGCTTGTTCTTGTGACTGATTAGTATGGCTCTTTTCACTCCTAGTGAACACCATTGTTTACCTGATTGAACTTAAAACAAAAAAAATTCCATTCCCCAACAATGGCGCCAACTAATGTGGTGGTCCAATTAAGAAGAACCTTTGCTGCTCACTTTGTGAGCCTTCTTTCCACCAAAGTCAAGCCCAGAAGTGATTCCGAGAGAAAAGGTTTGATGATCAAGTCAGTCACTCTCTCAAAACAGAAATTTCTCAAAGTATTTGCACTAACCTTCCTCGGCATTACTCTTGATATATTTATAAGGGTCCACTATCATTTCTCCATATTACTCTCTTCTGAGAACATGGGTTGTACCATAACCCCTACAACTCCTGTTCGAGGTTAAAATTCCCCACTGTGTCTTTGATCATTAGCTGCTTCTATTAGTTCATGATCGCTTACTTCCAACCAGGCTCCACTTTTATAAGTTCGTCAACCTTACGGTCGTTTGTTCTTTGAGTTGGGCTTACATCCCAAATAATACCAGCTATGGGCTAGGTACACACCATAACACCACTCCAAGAAAGTGGGAGAAGTCGGAATGCAAAATTGGAAACACCCTTATTTAATTCAAATTGTCACAACCATGTTGTTCCAATTCGGGCATCAACGGGTCAATGGAAGGGCCCGAAATATTCACAGGGAGTATTTGACGATATCTTTTTTTGGAAATTATGCTATAGCCCATGTATGTGATGTCGCAAGCACTTTGCTTGGAATGAAACTTGAACCATTCTGCTACTGACATCGGTTACCCTAAAAATTATAGCGGGAACCAAAAATTTGAGCTAAAATTTCCCCCACAATCCTATTTAATCTCAATTTTAATCAGCAACTATACCCATTTCACATCTCCAAAACACTTCCTCAAAAACCAACTCCCAAGATTCTTTCCATTCACACCATTACAACAATTCAAGTGCTCAATCAAATTTCTCCTCTCAAACATCCACAAGTACTAATGGATGGAGCATCTCCGGGTAGAAATTAATTGTGGTTGTTTTCTAACCATTTCATGTTCATTTTGCAATTTTATTAGTGCTTTTTTTAATTGTTTTTTAGGAACAAAGATTGAATATTTTCATGAAGTATGATGAATGTGTTACATGTTATATAGTGTATAGTGTTTGTGCTATCAAAATAATTTCATGTTTGTAATTAGTGAGAAAACAAAAGGCTTAGATTAGGGTTGATTGTGGACAGTAATTACATTATAGTAAGAACACACTTTGAATGTGTGACGTCGGTCTCAATCAATCGGGACTTATGATATGTTACTGAACAATGACCAACGTCGCAAATGTCTAAGAAATATTGCATATATTGATGTTCATGCTACATGTTATCTACTGGCTAGTGTAAATTTTGGAAGAATAATGCAATGTACAAGTGATAAGAAGTATTGGTCGTATATTAGGGTTCATTCTAAGCAAAAACAAGAAAATTCTTTACAAATCTATGAGCATCTGACGTCGGTCTGCGTATCGGCATGTGCAATAGCAGGGTCTAAAATGATGACATCACACCCAAGCAGATGAGTTACATTTTCCCAGTTGAGATTATTGCCGTCTGTGTATGACTATATTGTGTGTATTTCATTTGGGAACTGTCCATTTTTAATATAAATTTTGTTTGTTGTAGATTGGTTAAAATGGGACAAAGAGAGTTATCGATGGACTTTCAACATGTAGATGAATTGACTTGGAATTTCACTAGTCACACTTACATAATGTTGTACAGCATAGACAATGGAGATTCAATACCAATTATATTTCAATTTCATGTCAACGTTATATATTTTAATAGTTTGTATCATATCTTTGTAATATATGTGATAGTTGGGTGGGTTCTATCATGTGATTCCATTCCTCATTAATCGAATAATTGATGGTTGTATGACGTTTAATCATTCCATGAGTTATCGAATATCAAATAACATGTAAGGGCTAGTGACAAAAAAAATTTTGTGTCATCAAATATATAATATTATAATATTTTACGAGAATCAACGCCTCTCCAATGAACAAGCGATATCCCACACAAAAGTATAGTGACGGCACGTAACCAACATCACACAAACTGGTGTCGATAGATTGTGTACGAGATCGGTTTTTCAATATAATGTTGATTGGTCATAATTATACGTCAACGTGTACACAACATAACTGAACTGCAATGTGCAACGTGGGTTAAAATCTTTTGCGATGTCACTCTCGTTCTGATTGATATTGGCCTAAACGAATTCTCAACAATGGTCACCCATCATCTGCCTTCGTGCTACAACCAATGTTGGTCACAATAGCTATCGATGTCCGTCTAAAATTGAGGTAAAAAGTACTTTTACCTCGATTCTAAACCGAGGTAAAAAGTGTTTTTTATGGACTACCATATTATATAGAATTGATGCAGTGTTCTATTCAAGCTCCATGACACCTGCACAATAAGGTCTCGGGGGGTTACCGGGATCTTCCTCCGATGCCTAAGTTAGTATGTGTTTGATATATATATATATATATATATATATGCTATTAACTTTAATGCTGCCCATATCACCTATTTATGATTGGTGTATTCCGCAATCCTGGCAGATCATGGACCATGTTCCTAGATCATAGTTTTAGTGTCATGGTTCAAGGTGAGAATCACCCCCTCTTCTAGGTTCACTCAGGGTGTTTCTCTATAAAGAAGGTGGTGCTCTTAGGGAGGTTCCCTTTCTTCTCTAGCGAATAGTTCTTTACCTGGTTCGCTGGGCTCGAGATTCCATCTTTACTTTAGACTTCACATGACAAGGGGAGGTGTATACCAATTTAATTTCTCATTTATTTTAGATGTAATTAATTTATATTTGTATTCAAAATTTTATTTAAAAGGGGACTAATTTAGTTCCACTAATGGAGAAAGGCCTATTCAATGAGGTTATATCATACTAGAGAAGGCACTTTTCTTTCTTTTGATCAATTTTATTCAAAGGAAGTTTAAAAATCACTGTTGATCGGGTCCAAATTCAATTCTGAATTCAAAACTCATTTTGGGGGTTCTAAAAAAACACTGTAAAACCTAAGGTTTCTGGCAGGAACAAGAGGTTTCCGGCTGCAAGCAAAATATAGATATGGAAAATAGATGGAAAAACATTCACAAACATCAAGAAACATCAACGCGGCCAGGCAGAGTGAACTCGGCGGTGGAGGACCACAATGGTAGAGACAATGCCGTAGAGGGGCTTCCCGATGGAGGGACCTTTGCGGTGGAGGGGACACAGTGGTGAAGGGTTGCAGCAGTGGAGGCTTTGACGCAGGGACCTTCGGTGGATGGAACTTCTTGGTGGAGGGTGCTTCACAGCGAAGGGGACACGACGATGAGGGGCTTCGCAGTGGTGGAGACAACACGACAGAGGGGGATTCTTGACACAGGAAACAAATGGGTAGAGGAGAGGGAGGGAGGAAGATGGTAGGAAAAGGGAGGTGTGAGGTAGGCGTGGGGGAAAGTAGGGTGGCGGTAGATGGAAGAAACATAAATCTAGGTTTTAGTTCGTGGGAAAATTGTTAAAGCATAGAGACAGTGGGTGAATTCATTGGTGTGATTAGAAATAAATACTAAGGGAAGAAGGGAGAAACCCTAGCTATATATACTTAGGCTGAAAACTAAAATAAAGACAGCCAATTAAAGGAGGTTCTTCAATAGAGCCATCTTTAATTGATGCCCTTTAAAGGCGGTTGATTTTAAAACCGCCTTTAAAACGAAATACGTGACTTAGGAGGGAGTTCCAAAGGGAAGCTGCCTCGGGCCCTCATCAAAGGCAACATGAGTGTTCTCCACTAGTGTTCTCCTGCTTAGCCCAATCAATCACGTACAACACGAGTCAACACATGGGTTGGACACAACACTTCACAAAAAGTACAAAGCACGTGGAGAGCCAAATTTTATTTTTTTTAAATGACACAAAATAACACAAAACACGAGAGATACCAGCACAATAATTAACCTTAAATATATTCTGTAAGAATCACTAGTGGGAAATTCTTGATGAAAGACACTAAAATTAAAGGCGGTACTTGAGGAACCGCCTTTAATGAGGATCTGAGGGAGGTTCCGAGTTTGAAACTCCCTCCCAAGTCACCCCACAAAATTTAAAGACACATTTTAATCAATTCAAGGTGATTATATTGAAGAACATCTTTCAATGGGCTACTGTAACACCCTCAAACCCAAACACAAGTTTTGGGTTGGGTCTGAGCGTGCTACCGAAAGTGCTAACAATAACGAGCAACTAAATTTTATACAGAAGCGTTTTAAGTAATTCAAAAGCCTAATTTACTATTACAGTGAAAAGGATTTATTACAAATGTCAAACAAAAGTTTCTCCTAACTGTTACAGCATTAGAGTTCACATTAAAATTCAAATAGCCAGGATCTTTCTCAAAAGAAGTAAAGACAACAAGCACTTTTCTCTTACTGTTCTTCTTCACCTGAAAAAGGGTTGTTTAACTAGGGTAAGCTCCTTTCTTAGTAAGGTTCAATCGCTAGTATTTACTCAGTTGAGTTTAGTGATCACAAAATAACAATTAACAACTAAGAACTAGCCACGTAGGTCCTAGTACACAGTAAAAGGATACGGGTGGTTAATGTCGAATTGCTGCCAAGTGCCTATATGGAAACTCTGACTAACATACCTGACATAATCCAGTCAGTGATGCTCGAAGGCTATCAGTTCATAATTCACTTTCCCCAATCACGCCGGTGTTCAGTTACGAGCTTGTATCAGTCAGGTAGTTTTGATAGCATACCAAACTCCACGTGTAGCCATTCTAATCAAATGGTCTGGTCTGTACCGTTCCCCACCAATTTTGACCAAACTACAATCGCGTCGGGGCCCCCAAAATCACATATAAGTAATCAGGTAGCAGGTAATTCAAGTTTGACATGGCAAGATAAAGTACATGATGGTCATCAGAGTAGTATATGATTCAAGTTTGACATGGCAAGATAAAGTACAAGCCGGTCTTTCACAGAAATTATTAGAGCAGTTCAGGAGTTCAGTTTCATGATAATCTAGTACAGTATGATAAAATACAAACTTAATTCAATAGTCAGTAAATACCATCATTTGAGTGTAACCATCATATATCTCTCTCATGGCTCGAGTGTCGAGTAGAAAGGTTCGAGTATCAGTTTCAAGTACCAGGGATTGAGCAGATGAGTTTGAGTACAGGGGTTCGACTACTCACAGTTCGAGTAGTTGGGTAGGAGGTTCGAGTAAAGAATTAGAGTGGAGAAGGTTCAAGTGGTATGGGTATCAGGTGGTACTAGTTCGAGTGGTAAGTGGTACCAGTTCGAGTGGTGAGGTTCAGTTGGAAAGATTCTAAAGGTATGGATTCAGTTGGTGAGGTTCGAGAGGTAAGGTTCTAGTGGCACTAATTCGAGAGGTAAGGTTCGAGAGGTGAGTCCGTAAAGGTTTCAGTAGTACTAGTTGAAGAGGTAAAAGTCTCTGTAGTACTAGTTCGAGAGGTAAGGTTCGAGGGGTAAGTTTGAGAGGTAAAAGTTTCAGTAGTACTAGTTCAAGAGGTAAGGTTCGAGATGTAAGTTCGAGAGGTAAAGGTTCAATAGTACTAGTTTGAGAGGTAAGGTTCGATAAGTAAGTTCGAGAGGTAAAGGTTTAACTGGTACTAGTTTAAGGGGTAATGTTCGAGGGGTACAGTTCAAGAGGTAACGATTTCATTGATATTAGTTCGAGAGGTACAGGTTCGAGAGGTGAGTTCAGGAGGGACAGTTCGGGTGGTACGGTTCAAGGGATACAGTTTCGAGGGTACGGTTTGGGAGGTGGTAATGGTTCGAGAGAATGTTTTGAAAGGTAAGGTTTCAGGGTACTAGTTCAACGGGTAAACGTTTCAGGGTACTAGTTCGAGGGGTAAACATTTCAGGGTACTAGTTCGAGGGGTAAAGGTTTCAAGGTACTAGTTCGAGAGGAGATACATAATGGTTCTAATAGTGAGGGTTCCAGTGAAAGGGTTTCTAGAGGTGAAGAGATTGGGGGGTACTAGTTCGAGGGGTAGGTTCGAGATCTATTGTCCTAGAGGTAAAGATATCAATGGTACTAGTCCGAGGGATACAGATTTCTAGTGGCAGTTCGAGAGGTGAGGTTTTCACAGGGGGTTCGAGAGGTGATGGTTTCAGTAGGGGTTTGAGAGGTGGGATTTTTAGCAGGGGTTCGAGAGGTAGAGTTTCAACAGAGGTTCGAGAGGTAGAGTTTTTCAATAAGGTTCAAGAGGTAGAGTTTCAGCAGGGGTTCGAGAGGTGGGATTTTCAACAGGGGTTCGAGAGGTAGAGTTTTAACAGAGGTTCAGGAGGTAGAGTTTTGGTAGGGGTTTGAGAGGTAGTGTTTTGGCAGGGGTTCGAGAGGTAGAGTTTCAACAGGGGTTCGAGAGGTGAAATTTCAGCAGGGGTTCGAGAGGTGGAAGGTTCAGTTCAAGAGAGTCAGATTCTGATGGCATTATATATATATATATATATATATGTATGTATGTAAACATAAACTCATATTTTAACTCAATTCGTGCTAGGGCGATGCAACACTCACCTTAGTTAAACTTGGCTTGACAACCTCTGCTTCTACTTCACTGCTTAACCTCTGAATTTTGGTACTCAAAGTATCTTAAGGATGAAGTTTTGGGGAGGATATCACTGATATTTATACTAAATGAGACATAGGCTTCCGAACACCTACTACCTAAAATTTTATCTCTTTAACCATCAAGTGCCTATGTCCACTTGCCCAAAAATTACTTTGAATACTTTTTTCACATCCGCTGCCAGCTTCTCCTTCCTAGTAATTTCTTGCATTTATTTATACATTTTCTTATTTATTTATTTGCTTATTAGGACTATTATTATATATATATATATATATATATAATTTCACAGAGGCAGTAGTTGCCATTTATACTAGATGATGACATAGGTTTTTGACACCTACCACCTAAAATCTTATCATTTAGCCTGCGTTCACTTTACGAAAAAATTACTTTGGATAAATTTCTCACGTCCGCCGACCTGTATTTCTCTCCCATGTATTTTATTATTTTATTTTATTTTATTATTTATTTATTTTAATTCTTGCTTTGTTTTCTCTTGTACCTAAATATTTCCTTACGGCACCACATACCAGCGTACTATTTGTTTTCCTTTTTTTGTACATATTTTACTTTGTTTGTTTACTTATTGTCTCATCTCATTTTTATCCGTTCCTTTCTTTATTTAATGACTTTTTTATTTTTAATTTACAATACTTATAATCAATTTTATATATATATATATATATATATATGTACACACACAATTATATTCCTTGAAATCAAAACAATACTAGAATTGATAACTTTTTATTTTATTCTTATTTGTAATTACGTATGAAAATTACTATTATATATAGTTGTGATAAGTATGAAAAATATTAGGAAGTTATAAAATTAGTGTTCCTCAATAATTTAAAGGAATATTCGTTTTTGAGGAAGGTACAAGGTAAACTATTGGAGATGATTTTATAAAAATCTAGATAATTATTTAACAACTCAATTTATCATTTCTTACTTAACTCTTTTAAAATGTGAAATTTTTATATCGCGTTTCCATTCTGATTCTATGTACTATTATTTCCTTCCTCTTTCTTAAGTGAAACTTATACTACACCAATACTTTATCATCATTTGATATTACCTAATTAAGATTATTAATTCAAATTTACTTCGTCCGAGATTAACATCTAGGTTTATCCATAATAATTATTTTTTCCAAATTTATACTTTATAATTAGCACATCGTTCAAGATTTTTATAAATACATATGTTTTCCATTTAGAGTGATATTAAAAGGTTCAAGTCAGATAACATGATTTGTATCGGAGGTATATTTTATTTATTAATCTAATTGGGTTAAGGGTTTCACGGCAACCTTCAAATGGCACAATATATAAGAGCCCATTAGGTTTTCTCCCCTCAGTCATTTTTAGATCCAAATTACTCCTCTTTCTAATTTTCATAAAATTCTCTCCCTTAGTCTCTTTTCCCAAACGCTACCAACTTCCACAAACACGTCGTCATACCCCCACACCTCACCGCCATACCCCTACCTTCACCACCCTACAACACCCTCCAACAAGTCGCCACCATACCCCCACCTTCACCACCGAACACCATCCTCCGCCGCTCAGCCCGCCTCCACCACCCTCCGCCACTGAGCCCTGCCACGAATTTCTCTCCTGCCATGCACCCCACTCTTCTGCCATTTGCCCGTTGAGCACGCCTTTACCCAGTGAGCACCACTCCTCCAGCCAATTGAGATGCGGCTCCTTCACTCCGTTGAGACGCCGCTCCTTTGCTTCATTGACACACCGATATCCGCTCCTACGTGACGCCGTCATCGGCTAGGGTTTCCAGATCTATTCTGTTTCTATTTTTTTGTTTCTCTTTTGTAGTCCTTATTTCCTGGTTGCTGTTGTAAAGACTTGTGTTCATCTCTTTGTTTTTTTTCGGTTATTGTTGTAAGGACCTATGTCCACTTCTTTATTTTTGGTCACAGCGTTACATATCCCTTAATTTGCTTCGCTGCAGGAATCCAATTGGTTTTTGGCAGCCTTATTTTTGGGACCCCCATAGAACGCGATTTTGGGAACCACCTTTCGATCAAAGGTGGGACCATAGAAGACACTTGAAAAATTCCTTGTTTGGTCCGATAAAACTTCCTTTAATCAAGTTTTTTGAACTAGTGAATATACGACATCAGTATGACACGAACACAGCATGAAATTACCCACTCCACCAATGCCTTCTCTTTTCCATTAACTCTCCATACACTACAACAAACAACACCTATTACCTCAATTTTTCAAGCCTTTTTAACTCGATTTTTTGCCCCTAGAAAATCGAGGTAAATTTGGGTGAAGTAAAAAGTATACCTTTTATCTAGGTTCGAAACTGAGGTAAAAAAGAACTTTTTAACCTTGATTTTAGACCAACGTCGGTATGTTCTGCGGCTGATCTCGCACCAAGGAAGAAGGTTGACTATAGTACCTCGTAGCTGCAACATCGTTTAAATCGACATTTTCATCCATAAGAAGTGAAGTGGATAACAATAAGAAGGTCATCGATGGCACTGGAACAACTGCGACATCGAAGAGATCGACCATGCGGATAGTTAAAACGATGTCGCTCATGATTGTAAGCGAAATTGCATGATCCATTGCACCCTCATCGTTTGCATGCTAACGTGGAGGCTAACCAATGCGACGTCATTTTGAATATGCGACATTGCAAAAAAATTTGTAGTTGTTATATACAACGTTGGTTCGGTATCGTAACTTTATCGGTATATGCAACGTCGCATAGGTGTCATATCTTTACTGGTTTGTGCAATGTCGTGGTATGAATCGTGGAGAAATTGGTTGTTTTACAATATGATAGTATTTACTTTCTGATGATACAACAAAAACCCATGAACAAAAATTACCAATAAATGTCAGAATATATTTAAATACATATGGTTAATGTGAAAATGAACGATTAATTGTATTTGACATCATTGCCTACGTCCTACGGCATCCATGCTAAGAGTCCATCGTAACTCTCTTTGTCATATAAAAACAAATGCACATGAAACAAAATTTATGTCAGAATTTGGCAGTCCCAGAATGATGTACACATAATAATGACAAGTGCAGGTGACAATAATCTAAACATGGAAAAGTACCTTTACTGATGGAATGCAATGTTGCTTGGTTGTTAAAGATATGTCGATTAAACCGACGAACGTGTGACGTTAGACATTCAAGATGGGGATGTCAGTTCTGGACAATACAACATCTCACAACATTTTGGCTCTATTTCATATAGGGCGATGAACAGAGTGCGACGACGCACATTCAACCTGTGCTCATACGAAAATTTGAATACTATCTACAATCAGCACTAATCTATGATTTTTTCCACAAACCTTACAAACAAAACATTTTTTGGATGGACAAACTTTATAACTTACAAAAAATATAACATAATCATCATACTCCATGAATATATTCTATGAATGGTCAATGTGGAAAAAAACATATAAAATTGAGGAGATGCTCAAATGTACTAACTCAATTTATTTGAACCCATAGATGCTCCATTCTAGAATAATTGTTGATATTGGATAGAAGAAATTAGATTGGGTCTTTTAGTGATTGTAATGGTGTTGATGGAAAGGATGGTGTGGAGTTGTATTGAGAGCAAATGTGTTGGAGATGAGAAATGATTGTATTGGTGCTTGATATTATTGTAATGATATGGGTTTGGGGGGAATTTTGGTTCAAAATTTTGGCTCAAAATTCAGTTCTCGCTGGAAATTTTCAATCGGAGAAAAATCGAATGGATGGTGGCAACAGATTCGTTTCATGCGACAAGCATTTACAAAATCGAACGAGTGGGGCCAAAGTATAATTTTAGATAACTATCATCAAAGAGTCCATGTCAATATTGCGGCCGTGTTCGATGACCCGTTCATGCTAAATAGGAACAAAATTATCATGTAAATGTGAATAAAAAATGTTATATCCAATTTTGTTTTTCAACACCTCCCAGTTTCTTGGAATTACCTAAGAAACAGACGATTACCCCGTTTCGGGGATGGGACCCTTGCTATCCCCCAGTAAAACTCATGATCACCGTTATGCATGACAAAGAAACTGGCATGATCCCACAGAGAATTATATAGGTTCATCCTGAATGAACCCTGTATACTTATAAGTAATCATCTACAATTTAAACTTCACGATGTACTAGCACTTTCTAAAATTTGATGGAAGAAATTTTATTAGCTTTTAATTTCATTAAAAAAACCAACAATATTAAATTTCATGTGGTTCTATGTGGTGAAAATGATCTTTCTCATAACACTGATATTAAGGGTATTAATGAAATACTCCAAAAATGTGAACGATTACCCCAGTTTGCGAACGGGACCCTTACCAACCCCCAGTCAAACTCATGAGAATGAAATTTAGATTACTGGGTAGCTCCAATTTTGCATTTCATTCTCCCCCACCATCTTGGAGGGACCTAAGCGTAAAAATTAAAAAGTTCACCGGCTATGTTAAAATTGATCCGGATCGCACCAAAAATTAATATACTTCATGGACAATTATAAAATTTAATTTAAAATCATCCAATGTACAATTACCCAATTTTAAGGTCAATTACGCTTGTCTAGGTCAAATGCGGGCCCAGTTTCCATCTTAGTGGGCTGAAATGGTGAGACCCAATTTCATAGGCGCCAATGTCGGTGTTATGTCAGATTCATGTTGCTAAACTAAAATAACATGCGACCTCACACAAGGATTGGTCAAACACATGCTAATTCCTATACTAGTGGGCTGTAATGGTGAGGTCTACATTTATATTAGCCGACGTAGCACAACAGTCGGTATGAGGTCGATAAGTGCGATAGAAATGCAAAGTCGGCTTGCCCTAGGTAGAAGTCACAATGCTTCATAAAGAATGTAGAAATGGAGCCACCTCTAATACATCACTTCAAACTTTCTACATTCTCTAGAATTTCAACACTCCTCCCTGCCCATCTTCTAAAAGGTATGGTTTTCACATGTGTTTACATTAATTTTGTTTTTGTATTTATCCTTGAAATTGTTATTTGGATTAGGGTGTGAATGTGTTAATTGTTTTAAGTTTTGAGGTTTCTATGGTTTGGGGTGCTAGAATATGGTTTGGGGTGTTAGAATATGGTATTAAGGTCTTGGAAAATATATGGATTGGTGTGCTACAATACGGTGTAAGGGTGGTCAAGTTTCTGTTGTTTTCATTATTTGCTTTAATGTGACTTCGCTGACAGTTCGGGCTTGCTTTTGTTGTACTGATCTTTATGCGATGTCGCAATTATGCTTTATGTAAATGGCCAAATCAATGCGAACTCGCACATTCATCGGTTAACCAATTGGTTATACCGATGCTTTTGGGATGTCGCCTTGAATTGGTCAAAAAATAGATTTTATGTCTTCATTTTCCATTTTCTAACTGTAACATTTAACATCCCTGACAATATGAATTATAGGAATCATGGCTAACAATGCTGGTTCCATCCGTGAACTGATTGAGGAGAGCAATTTTTTGTTACGTATTCAACATTCCTTCTATTTCATTTCTAAGAATTTAATTGAATTTTTAATAATTTCATTGACCAATATAGATCCATACTGATTCGGATGATGACAGTCTACGTCACACATTCTCGGGTAGATATCCGCGTTTTGTACATACTCTAACCCAGACACACTTTAAATCAATTCCAGTTATGGTAATTCCTCCCTGTTTCAAACAAAATGAATTTTCAATTGACTTTTTCAATAGATTACTTTCATAAGTACTAACAAAGATTTTTTGTTTAGTGATAAGTGCCAATATAACCCTATCTACTTGAGTAAGGGCCAATATAACCCTATGATAATTTTTAGTGCAAATATAATCCTATCTACTTAATGAAAGTGTCAATATAACCCTCAAACCCCATTTCTGGCTGACCTCAGTTTTTCGGCGTTGACTCAATATAAATTGACCAAAATACCCTTTGGGCTAATTCTGAAATTATGAGGATAATTTTACCCTCATAGTTCGCTGGACCGCCGCTAGACCACCACCGGATCGTCGCTGGACTGCCGCCGGATTAGGTAGGGTTATATCAGCACATTATGAAAACTGGTAGGGTTAAATCAGCACATTCCTAAAATTTATAGGGTTATATCAGCACATTAGTAAAAAAAATGACGGTCATATCAGCACATACTGTAGAATATAGAGTTTTAATGATATTTTGTTTATTTTGTTGTGTTTAGCCTGGATTGATGATTCGATGACCTTTGGTGTTGTGTGTGATTGTTATTTTGTTGTGTTCTTCGACCTAGGGTTTTTAATGTTTATAAGTTTTGAAATGAGGCTATGATATGTGATAATGGTGTTTAATATTAATGATGGTGTCATGATGTCAAATTTTATGTTGTATATGATATTGTTATGATGTTATAATGGTGTATATGATGATGTGGTTGCCCATTAAGGCCAGCCGAGTACCACACACTTTATATTTATAATATGTGCTGATATAACCCTATAAGTTTTAAGAATTTGCTGATATAACCCAATAAGATTTCATAATGTGCTGATATAACCCTACATGTTCCGGGGGCAATCCGACGGCGGTTCGGCCGTGGTCCGGCAATGGTCCGGCAATGAGTCTAAGGGTAATAACATCATTTCCTATTTTTTTGTATTTTAAATTTTTTTTAGAAGGGAAAACATGTAATTTTATTAAATTCCGGCTAAAAGTTGCCGGAGAGGGTTGTATTGGCACTTTCACTAACTAGATAGGGTTATATTGGCACTTTCAAATACTAAAAGGTTATATTGCCACTTATGTCAACTAGGTAGGGTTATAAAAGCACTTTTTCTTTTGTTTATAATTCAGCATATCCCTGGAAAAATTGCTGAGTACCTACTGCCATACAAGTTGGATGTTGTGATTAGGTGCAAAAGAAGGGAGTACAAAATGCACTACTCAGGGAACAGGATGCTCAAGACCCTGACCCCAAAGGGGTTTGGGCAGTTTCTTGACACAGAGGAATTTGAGATTGGAGATGCATTGTACTTCGAACTCATAAATGATGTTGGGACCATACTTTTCCGTGTTGTCATTGTTCCCCGCAAACATTAGAGGGATGGCTTAGACTTCGTATGACTATGTATTTAAAAATAATTTTCTCATATTTGGATGAATTTGAATTGGACGTTTATATCAGATGTCTTAAAATTTAAAATTTGGTTGTTTATTATTATTTTAATTTTATTCAATGTTTAATATTTAACATAACATGTTATTCGGTGTTATTCTAAATTTTTAAAAAAAATTGGAATTGTTGACCGGCTGGGTGGTAGACTGAAATAATTGTTAGGCCTATATATATGCGACTTCAGTCTCAGGTCGGTATGCTTTTTATATGTACCCACATATGTGCAACATTGCACCTTAAGAAGCGAACTTCAAAATCTGGGTAAAATGACGTCATTCCAAAATAGGTATAAATATGGTAGCCCTAACAGAGAGTTCAAGCTTTTCTTCACAAGTTTCCCGTGAATTCCAATGGTCTCCACCTTCCACCCTTCCCTAGTGTACTAAAACAAAGGTATGGTTTTTTTAATATCCTAACACATAATTTTTGTAATTCTTACTTCACAATGTCAAATATGTGGTCTATGAATTTGTTTTGTTTACCCTGTTTTCTAGCTTTTGTTTTGAATTTATGAGAGTATGAACTTTCCTTGACTTTGAGCATTGGTACTATGTTTTGGTATGTTTCTAAAGGGTTTTTTTTTATTTCATGTTGATGAAGCCTCATTTTTTTCCGGTTTGATGTGTTTCTTCCCGTAGAAACTTGTGATATCTGCGACGTCGGTATTCTATCTGACACAGTTTGGTTCATCTGAAACATATGCGACCTTGCATTTTTTTTTTCTAGTTGCTCATTATTGAGTTTCTGATGTCGGGTCTATCTTGGTATGACATTCTGTTTGACCAAAATGTTACCGACTTTGCATTATGGCCTCTAAGTTTACTTTGGATTTCCCCACTAGACATCGGTATTGTGTCTATTTACTATTTGGTGTATTCGACACAACACCGAGATTGCATTTATATGTCGACCAAACCACTACATTGTACCAAGATGTACCTGCGACGCTTGTTGCGACATCGCACCTAGCATTCAACAATGCGATTCCGCACTTCACGTTTTCACTTTTTATGCTGGACTAATGGCTGGCGAAGGATCGTCTGATCGGCCCTTTTCAAGTATTTCACCCATTTACATATATGTAATTCCAAGCATAACTCCACACTTCGTAACAACTAGTACATTCTGGTTTTCGTACAGTTCACCACACAACGGAGGCACTCAGAGCCTTTTTTCTTCAACATTGAACATCATTTTATGGTTATTGATAGCCCACGTTTCGACTGCATATGGAAACAGCTGAACTTTGGGGAAATAACAGCTTTGGTAAAGCTTTTTTAATAAATTTTATTTGTTGACAATTGCATATGTATATACATATTTGTTTCGGTGACTTAGTACATCCCATGGGAGATTGTACCAGTACTACCGACTGAGAAGACCCGCGTAGTGCTGAGGTGCTACGGGACAGAGTGGCATATGAACTACTCGGGGGTGAGAGGGTCAAGGCCTTTTCCCCAAAGGGTTTGGCGAGTTCCTTACGGGAAACAAACTACTCATCGCAGACACCTTGTTCTTCAAGGTGATACAAGCTAGGGGGCCAATCATCTTCAAGGTCATCATTGTTATAGCTGATTGAGTGTATTGTCCTTTCTGTTATGTTGGAACTAAGATAATTCTTATTCAAATTAAATTATGTACTATATAATTGTCAGGATATTTTCATGACAACTATTTTTCTAATTATTTGACTGTCTTATTTGAACATTGAACAAAGGGGGTACTGGTTGTGTTTAAATTAGGGCATGATTTGTAGGGTGTTTGTAGCATAATGATTGCAAGCAATTTTTGTGCCTAACTAACATTAATTTTACATTCTCCCAAATTAATCGTGATGATGGGATATGGGAGATCATCGCTAAATCTCTCAAAGTTTATATTTTTAAGCCCTAAATGCTTACTAACTACAACTAAGTAGATATTGGCAAATTGGGGTCGTCCACGAAGAAGAGAGATTTTCCTAAGGGTTTAAATATATAAGGTTGATATTAGGCTAGGATTATATATACATATATATATAAGGAAGTAAATGGGGGGGGTTTGGTTGGTTTTTCCTAAGTTATAAATTTAAAGACAAGCTAACTAGCAAAGTTACGTAATTATGCTAATCATGCAACAACTAAGAAAAAGAGATAAAAACTACAAAAGGTAAAGCCTTGGGGGGCAATTAAAATCCACTTCCAAGCCTCATGTAGATCATTGAATCATTCACTCATTCTATCACATTTGTTACCTATGGGGAATGCTATCACTTCCCAATTGAAGTGCAACATTCATATCTTCTTAAGAGTAATTCATAAAGACGTTCAACGACCATTTGCAAACTTCATTAACAATCACCTTAGACGTTCAATAACCATAAAGATATTTCATCAATGGAATTATACACGAAGAACCATAGATTTGATAACAACAAGAATTCGACAAAATGCATAGCCATTTAACCTAACATAGCATTCATTAGGCTAAACCTAGAACAAACCACATTCAAGATTCAACCTTTCATTGCTTCTATAGGATAAATATGAGAACAATCAACATTAACATATTCATCTAGAAAGAATCACAAAACATTATACACAAGAAGTTCTAATTCCATGTTCTTGGATTTTCATTTCAAAGAGCTAAGAAATTGTACATTTTCTTAACATCCTAACAATAAATCATATAAACACTTCATATACTCAAACAACACATAGCATAAATGAAGTAAAACATCAAATTAAAACACATGAATGTTAAATAACCAATTCTTCAAGAAAGAGTCAAATAGAGGTTCTTACTATATATATTTGGAAGCTTCAAATTGCTTCCAAGAACAAACTAATCTAGATAATGAAAATGCATGATTAATCCTAAAAACACCAAGAAAAGAAAGAAGAAAAAATAGGGTTTTATATCCCAAAGTCGGAAAGAAGAAGAAGACGATAAGAGAGAGACGATAAGGTGGGTATTTATAGTACAAAAATGCAAGAAAGAAGTCTAGCCACCCGTTCATCGTGACTCGTGACCAATCCTTCGTGAGTCGCAACCAAGCCAAATGTCAGCATCTTGAATTCTTTCTTCTTTTTGTCCCAAGTCCTCCTCTTCACTTCACTAATCTTCAGTTCTTCAGATCTACAAAAACTCAAATTCAAGTCTTCAAATTTTCAAAGACTAAATTATTTTTTTGGTCCCTAACATATGATCTAATACCATCTTTTGGTCCCCGTTTCCAAAACCACCTCCTTTCGGTACCCTACAAATTCAAAACGATTTGTTTGGTCCCCAAGGTGGTTTTCAAGGTGGTTTTCAGATGGGTTTGGGGACCAAAAGATGGTATAAGGTCATATGTTAGGGACCAAAAAAATAATTTACTCTACTTGAAAACCACCAGGAATCTGGTTTGGGAACCAAACAAATTGTTTTGAATTTGTAAGCTACTGAAAGGATGTGGTTTTGTAAACGAGAACCAAGGGATGTTATTAGGCCATATGTTAGGGACCAAAAAATAATAATTTAGTCATCTTCAAAGGTAGTCTTCAAAGTCTTCAAACAAATTTCCTTGTCACACAAAATCCTCTAGAAAAGTAATAAAAGCGTAAAAGTCACTCTTAACTCTCCTTAGAGAATTTCAAGGAAAAATGCCACATCTAGAGCCCAAAAGTGTACAAAAGTGAATCCTAAAAGTTCCAAAATAACCATATAAAATGGGCACATCAAACCTCCCCACACTTGAACTTTACTCATCCTCGAGT
This sequence comes from Rubia yunnanensis, assembly GCA_037428765.1. NCBI lineage: Eukaryota > Viridiplantae > Streptophyta > Magnoliopsida > Gentianales > Rubiaceae > Rubia > Rubia yunnanensis. The sequence continues at coordinate 17,469,029 of CM075066.1, forward strand.
AAGAAAATATTCAAGCACGCAAAGGAATTCATATGTCCACGTTCTAAACTAATATTCCCCAAAATCTAAGTCTCAAAAAACTCTCAATATCATAAATCCCAAAATTCAAGCTCAAAGGAGAATTTTCTCACACACAACCCCAATTCCTAAATCTAACCAAACCTACCAGTTATCAATTCACTACCCATAAAAAAGATTCAAAGTCCCAAATTGATAATCCCAAAGTCCAATGGCACAAATGAAATTAAAACCATATCAAAGGTTTAAGCACATACTCCACTCTATACCAATATATCAACCAAAATCCAATGGCACAAAATAAAGTCAAAACCATATAGGAGGTTCAAACACATACTTCACTCTATACCAATATATCAACCAAAACAAAGTACACAAAGAATCAAGAATTTCATAACCATACTTCGTTTTTAACCCGCTAGGTTACCCAATCTCAAGAAGTCCTATGATGTTAGGCTACCCGATCCATCGATATGTCAACTGCAACCTTATGACTCCAACGCCTGGCAAATGAGTAGAAAAGTAAAAAAATATATTTTTCTTTTATTTTCTCTCTTTCTCTTACTTTGCCTAGGAGCCCTTTTGGGTTTTCATCCTAGCCACACATCATATTTCTTTTGGCTCACATCTCACCCATATTTAGCCTCTCATTTTTGCTTAGGCTGTCCTTTTGGGTTATCGACCTATCTGGGCCCCCAATGTAGCCTAAGTTTCCCTCTCGGATTTTCACCTTAGTGGGTTTTATTTTTAAAAATAATTTCTTTTTTTTCAAAATTTTCAATTTTTCAATTTTTTCTTCCTTTTTCTCATGTTTTTCCAGTCAAAAGTAGCAAAAAGCATTCCAAATCAAGCTTACATTCATGTGAGTCTTCTAATCCCTCCTCACACTTAAAACATTACAGTGCTCTCAATGTAAACATATAAGGCAAAAACAATAAAACTCAAGGTAAGAGGTAAAGTGACTCCCGTTTCTCTGTATAGTCGATGGTGATATGGCGTAATCCCATGTATTCGTGTAGAATCTGTTCCAAAATTGGCTTCGAATCCTGAGGGGGGAGCAAAAGTACCATAGAAGAACTCACCCCTCGAGAAACACATCGTCTCTTTGGCGTTGTTTGATCAAGACTAACACCACAGAGAACAATATCAAACTCACAAGTACATAGGGATTTGTAATACCAGGTTTAACATCAAAAGTTAATAACCATAGTATTCTCAAGCAAAAACCAATCCATCATGCAATCGCCACTATGAAACTATCCAATAAAAATATGTAACATATATCGACAAATATACAAGCATCATTATAGAATATAGCAATCAAAATCACAATGATGTAGTCGGCACACTACAATCAACAAAAGTACTATAAAGATGAAAGAATATCCATGTCTATTTATGTAAGATGGTAGAGGAATGACTGGAGGTGTGGTGGTTCTTGGGAGTATTTGGTGGACAGCAAGGAAGGATTGTGCAGTGTTTAAGCTCAGTTGAAAACCTAATTTCTCCATCGCGACTCACGATAGTCCCTTTCGCAACTCGCAATGCCTTATTGCGACTCGCGACATATTCTTCGTGACTCTCGAGAGACAGAGTTTTCCAGCACTTAGAAAAATAATTCTTGCCAAGTTTCCAAGCTTTCTTCCATTTCTCGTGGATCTCTTTCCTTCACCTCCTCCAATGCAATGAACTTCACTTTGCTAAAAAATCATAGAAAAACACACCGTAAAAAGAACAAGACAAAATAACGAAAAATAATCAATAAAAACTAAAATAAAAGCAAAATGTATTTACCTCGTCGACACAACTTAGCTCCGTATGTTTAAGGTCGTTGGCACGACCCTAATGTTATCCATATGGTGAAGGCTTGAACTCCTTCACCATGAGCATCCAAAAATAAAGAGGTGGGGATGGTTTAGAAGGAGTTGGGTGGTTATGAGGCTTAGGATAGTCTTTTGGCTCCTCTCTTATCTCCCTCAAAAATTTCAAAAATGGTGGAGTTGGTTCACTAGGGGGTAGGGAATGATGGTAAGAATCACGAATGTAGCACAATCACCTCTTCCTCCAATTCTTTGTCTTCCACAACCAACTCCTCATCCCCTTCAAACTCGAACTCATTTCTCATGGTGACCTCAGTCACTGAATCTTTGAATTCGACTTGGGATGGTGTATTTTTGGAATCACAAGCTTTCATTCGGGCCACCGCTTCCAATATATTGTTCACATGCTCCCCAATAGCCTTAAGACTATAGGAGATCCAAGTGTCTGGTTCCCCACTAGTCTTGGCAATATTTTTCTTGTTGGGCTTGGTTTTGGGGTATGGTATAAGGTGTTCGAGGCCAACTATTCTGCTCATATTATTGATTTTTTGGCTCACTCTCATACCACCAATCTGGATAACCACTCCACTCCGGATTGTAAGAATTGTGATATGGATACCATTCTTGAGCTTCTTTCCCTTGAAAACCACTATCTCCAACCCCTTGGTTGCACTCTTCATAACACCCTTGGTTTTGGAAACCAAGGGTTCTTTCCCCCTCACAGTGCTCCTCTCTCAAAAAATAGCAAGACTCGGTAGGATGGTCAGAATGACACATCCTACAATACCTTTCTTGTTGAGCCTTTTTTTCTCATCATGAGTTCCCTCAAGGTAGAATGTTCCCTTTTTTTCAAAAAAAAAATCTTTTTCAAAAGTCCAGAATCATATTGCAAGGATTCTCGATAAAAATTACCAAGAACTCAAGCAATATCTACTCCGAACAAAAACAACTACAAAGAAGTGGAAAATAAAAATAACTAGCTAATATGTAACCAAATATGCCCAAACACTTAAAAAATGCTTCTTCCCCGGCAGCGGCGCCAAAATTTGGGAGGTCATCATCGTACCTCTCAAAGTTAATATTTATAAGTCCTAAATGCTTACTAACTACAACTAAGCAGATAGTGGCAAATCGGGGTCGTCCACGAAGAAGAGGGATTTATACATACATATATATATATAAGTGAATTGGTTGGGGGGTTGGTTGGTTTTTCCTAAGTTATGAATTTAAAGACAAGCTAACTAGTAAAGTTAACTATGCTAATCATGCAACAACTAAGAAAAAGAGATAAAAACTGTAAAAGGTAAAGCCTTGGGGGCGATTAACATCCACTTCCAAACCTCATGTAGATCATTGAATCATTCACTCATTCTATCACATTCGTTACCTATGGGTAATGCTATCACTTCCTAATTGAAGAGCAACATTCATTTCTTCTTAAAAGTAATTCACAAAGATGTTCAACAACCATTTGTAAACCTCATTGACAATCACTTTAGACGTTCAACAACCATAAAGATATTTCATCAATGGCATTATACATGAAAAGTCATAGATTTGATAACAACAGGCATGCGACTAAACGCATAGTCATTTAACCAAGCATAGCATTCATTAGGCTAAACCTAGAACAAGCCACATTCAAGATTCAACCTTTCATTGCTTATATAGGATAAATATGAGAACAATCCACATTAACATATTCATCTAGAAAGATTCATAACAGATTATACACAAGAAGTTCTAATTCCATGTTCTTTAATTTTCATCTCAAAGAGCTAAGAAATTGTACACTTTCCTAACGTCCTAACAATAAATCATACAAACACTTCATATACTCAAACAACCCATGGCATAAATGAGTTAAAACATCACATTAAAACACATGAATGCTAAATAACCGATGCTTCGACTACGAGGAAAATAGAGGTTCTTACTACATAGATTTGGAAGCTTCAAATTGCTTCCAAGAACAAACTAATCTCAATAATGAAAATGCATGTTATTCCTACAAAAACTAAGGAAAGAAGAAAAACTAGGGTTTTATATCCCAAAGTCGGAAAGAAGAAGAAGAGGATAAGAGAGAGACGATAAGGTGGGTATTTATAGTACAAAAAAGCAAGAAAGAAGTATGGCCACCCGTTCGTCGTGACTCGCGACCAATCCTTCGCGAGTCGCGACCGAGCCAAGTGTCAGCATCTTGAATTCTTTCTTCTTTTTGTCCCAAGTCCTCCTCTTCACTTCACTTATCTTCAATTCTTCAGGTTTTCAAAAAGCTCAAATGCAAGTTTTCAAATCTTCAAAGGTAGTCTTTAAAGTATTCAAAATCTTCAAACAAATTGTCTTGTCACACAAAATCATCTAGAAAAGTAATAAAAGCGTAAAAGTCGGTTTTAACTCTCCTTAGAGAATTTCAAGGTAAAATGTCACATCTAAAGCACAAAAGTGTACAAATGTGAATCCTAAAAGTCCCAAAATAACCATATAAAATAGGCACATCGGGATATTAGGAGGAGAGAGACGCCAAACACAATGGGGAACAGCGCACGACCTCCAATTTATTGCATTTTATTTTCTTTTGTCATTGTCAAATTCCTTACTTTAACTTGTCTGTTACATATATGCGACTTCGCTAATCGTTCGCAATACCAATCGGCAACAACGTATCTAGCGAAGTCGGGAAAACTTTTCAAATAATATATGTGACGTCGCACGTTATTTGGTAACATTATTTACTAATTTTTAAACATTTTACTCTGGTTCAAATAATAACCGATGTAAAAAAAATTTATTTACTTAAATTTTTTTTATAATTAAGGTAAATAATATATTTTACTTTGAAAAAAATAATCGAGGTAAACGTACTTACGAAATAATAGTACTTATTATTCCCGGTAGTGATAGTGCACGTTGGCTTCCAATCAATTTCAACTTCGTGACGTACTGGTTGAAACGTCATGATGCTAACATCAGCACATACGTAGTAAAGATGGGGTCAAAGCAATACGGGTAGACCAAACGGAATTAAATAGATTCGTTTTTATTTTTAATTCGCCAAAACTTTTCCCGTCTACGTCTAAGTATGAACCGAGCGTCTGTGTGAACGGTTTGAAAATCTCTTGCGAAAGAGACAAAGAAGACCAAAAACAAGGAAGTTTTATTGACAACCAAGTCATTTTCGTTCATTTGGATATTGGGAACCACACGCCATAAACATGTACATAGACATTAATTAATTAGTATTATCCCTTCTGCAATTGTGCAATTCTTTTCTTTGTCTCGCGACTTTCGCAGAAGGTGAATTTGACGCAACAGAGCCATTTCCTGAGAAAAATAACTCTATGAGTACTTTCTCTGCACCAATTCAAATTGCCCGCTTTAAATTTTTACATTTGATTTAAAATTGTGTGATCCTTCATATTTTTCATTGAATATTATTAAAATTTATAAAAAAATTAATATTTTAAAATATATGTTATAGCAAATGTAACAAGGTCTAACATAATAATATTTATATTTGTATAATAATTTAATTTTATGATTATAATTAAAAAAATTTAACTAAATAAATAATTCAATTATACCTTAAAATAAGACAGAGGAGCGAGTATGCTTTTATAAAAATGAAGTCAAGTCTTCAACTGTATGAGGGGTGGCCATTAATTACCGGAGGAGGAGTAGTCTCTTGATCAATGGACATTTTTAAAAAATTAAATACTATATTTTCAAGTAAATAATGATAATTTGAAAATTAAATATTATATTTGAAAGAGTCCTTCTCTTGAAAAATCATCTTTTCATGTTTAAATTGCAAATAAGAAAAAATAAAGATAAAATTCTTGGGTTGCATGGATTGAGTTGTAAACTTTATAACTAGTACATGTTGCATAATAAATTTTTAATATTGCAACTAAGACTTTTTACTTTTTATTATTCTAATTAAACTCCATCTTTCTATAAGATTATAGAAATACGCTCTTTCCGCCTATTTAAAATTTTTAATAAAACTATTTGGACTGTAAAAATATAAAACATACTATTATATAACATTCCTCTTTTTTGTAAAGTAAAGGCCTCCCACCAAAGGTTGAAGTGGGATTGCATATTTTTTACATTCAAAATAGTCTTATTACATATTGTTATATTGAAAATAGTCTTATTACATTCTCCCTCTATTTCTCTATGGCACACTTATTTTGTTGGGTTATTTTTTTTATATTGGCACACTATTTTTGGCAAGATTTTTTAAATTTTATCCACTCATTCTACTTTTTATTTTCTAGATTCAATTTCATTTACTTATTTATTTCACCTAAATCCAAGCACCTAAATATATGGTGTCATTATTAGTGAAACGGAGTCCCCCCGTTTCGCTAAGAGTGGCACACTAGGTTTAGGCTTTTGAATTAATGTGAAGAAAATGAGAGGTTAAAATTGAGTGTAGAAATTTAAAAGTAGAATAAGTGGATAAAATTATAAGAATATTGTCAAAAATATAAAGTGTGTAATTTAAAACAAATAGAGTATTTCTAAACTCATGAAAAGCTGTTTTCCTGATACTAAACCCAATGAATGAAGCCTGGTCTGTGGCCATTAATCAAGTAGACTTTCGTAGGTTTCGTCAAGTCAACACAATATTAAATTAAATAGGTTTCGTCGATTTATATTCCTTTTTTTGCTTTACATTTTCATATCTAATTTAAAGAGTTGTAAGAGTTTTAAAATTGTGTCTTTGATTCTTGAAAAATCAAATCCCAAATGAGTTCAAATTACTTTTATTAAATAAAATGTTAAAAGTTAAACCAAGTATAACTTGGATAATTATTAAAGGTAAAATTAGATTTTTTAAAAAAAGAATTCTATTTTTTTATTGGACTCTACCATATTAACAACGACTCCTACCACTATAAACTACATCCTTGATTTCTTTTTTCTGGGCACCACTGCCTTTTTTACCTCTAAAAAACAAACCACACTAGATAAATACAAAATAACAATAATCAAAAAAAAAATTAGGGGAGACCAAGCACCTCCGGTTCCCTAAATGTTCCGCCCCAGGCCCGTTCCCTATTGAGATATTTCATATTTTACATTCCCAAATTTAAATAATATTTTAAATTTATCTTAAATTAGTTATAATCCAACTTTAAAAATTATAGTAATTAAATTTGTTAGAATTTATCTGACGGCTAAACAATTATACAAAAACGTTCTTTATAATCATTATCACAAAAACAATCTTCCTTCAACACCTTCCTACACAAAACAAACTCTATCATTTAAAAATTTGTATAGATATGACCGTCGATATAAGTTCATTAAAATCTTGACGTCTGTTACCATCAAAATATTCTGTATTTTAAATTTTTGGCGTGTTGATACCCAGGACCAGGGCCCAATCAATCATTAACACTCGTGCATCGATGGGCATGTGATATTTACAATAGGGAAATATTCAATATGTTGGTAAAATTTATGTAGCATTTTTTTTAAAATTAAAGCATCCGAGGGTGGGGGATGATATATTAAGGTTCCCCAAACCTAAGACGAAGATCAATAAAATGTACATGATGTTTAGCTTGTTCATAAGGAGCATTGAGGCAACATAGTTGTCTCCAAAAGTCCTAATTATCTAAAGAGTAGTATGTGTCAAAACTATCCAAACAAGTAGAGGATAGCTATTGAAATTGCGATTCTAGAAGAAATAATCTTCACCCCTTGTGTTAATTCTTCCCTTTGGCCAGGCAACTTCAATCCAAAATTACAAAGATTAATCTGAAGAAAATCCAAACCTAGCAAAAAAAGACTTGAGATTTCTTCTTATCAGCCACAGATGTATTGTTTGTAGCAAACTAAGTTGGAAGTCCATTAAATTATTGCTGAGGTGAGCGTCAGGTGTTCGAGCACACAAAACGATATGGTATTTGATGGTGAGTCCCAAGGAACAAATAAAGCTCCAAAACCCATGTTCAGTATATCGTCCTGGTGAAAAACCCATGGCAGTTTGAAATGCTCGAAGCCCCGTCCAGGACTCGAAGTATCCTCGAGACTCGAAGTCCTCTGGAAGACTCGAGACCCCCTCGAGGACTCGGGCCCCCCTCGAGGACTCGAAGCCCCTCATGGACTCGAAGCCTTCTGAAGGAATCGAAACCCCCTCAAGGACACGAAGCTCCCTTGGAGACTCGAAGGCCCCTCGAGGACTGGAGGCCCCTTCGAGGACTCGAAGCCCCCTTGAGAACTCGAAGCACCCCCTCGAGGACACTAGCCCCCGTCGCAGACTGGAAGCCCCCTCGTGAACTCGACGACCTGAAGAATACTCGAAGCCCCCTTGAAGACTTGAAGTCCCTTCGAAGACTCGAGACCCCCTAAAGGACACGAACCCCCCTGTTGGACTCGAATCCTTCTCAAGGACTCGAAGCCCCCTTGAGGACTCGGGCCCCCCTCGAGGACTCGGGCCCCCCTCGAGGACTCGAAGCCCCCTCATGGACTCGAAGCCTTCTGTAGGAATCGAAACCCCCTCGAGGACACGAAGCACCCTGGAGGACTCGAAGGCCCCTGGAGGACTAGAGACCCCTTCGAGGACTCGAAGCCCCCTTGAGAACTCGAAGCACCCCCTCGAGGACACTAGCCCCAGTCTTAGACTGGAAGCCCCCTCGTGATCTCGACCACCTGAAGAAAACTCGAAGCCCCCTCAAAGACTTGAAGTCCCTTCGAAGACTCGAGATCCCCTAAAGGACACGAACCCCCCTGTTGGACTCGAAGCCTTCTCAAGGACTCGAAGCCCCCTCGAGGACACGAAGCTCCCTTGAGGACTCGAAGCCCCGTAGAGACTCGAAACCCTGAGGAGGACTCAAAGCCCCCTCGAGGACATGAAGCCCCCTTGAGGACTCGAAGCCCCCTTGAGGACTCGAAGCCCCCTCGAGGACATGCGGTCCCTCCAAGTTGGTCGAAATCCTGTTGGACCGTTGCTTGAAAAACTGCCATACGAAGCATGCATTTGAGTTCAATGGTGTTGTCGTGTACCTGCGATAAGAGAAAATAACAACAGTAGTCTATTCCAATAACTAACATAGGGAGAATAACTGGATTTATTGTAAGGAAAATTTGCAAGCATCACGATGAATTAGTATTTTTTAGGTAAATCAGAAACAACCGATTCTAGTCATTAATTCTTATATTTGGTATCCCAGTTGCATCTAGTAAAATCAGACCCCTGATTTCATTGGAAACAGAATCCAAGTGAAAAATGACCATTTTGCCTATGAACCGCAGTTTTGGCCAGCGCATCTGCCACTACAATACCTTGTCTAAGTGTATGCACAAGCTTGATATTTCCAAGGCTCAATTTAGATTCATAACATAAATCAAATAAGGGTCATGGAGCTTTATATGGATCCATGATATGCAGTATAGCTTGTGAACTATCTTATTCAATTACACTGTTATGCGAGGCTAGTTGTAAGAGATAAATTCCTTTTTGGATTGCCAAGATCTCAGCCTCTACAGAACTGCGTGCCTTCGTAGAATAGCTAGCCATGGTAATTACCCTACCATTTTCATCTCTGAGAATGAGGCCTAAACCAGCAGAATTATCAGTCTTCCAAGCTGCATCCACATTTAGCTTACTACCTAGTTCCGGTTTGTTCCACTTTACAGTAGCTATATGAGGTAATGGTTTTGTTGGCCATTTTGGTAATAAACCTGACTGTGTCAACAGTCTGGTATCATCACAGTTAGTGAACAATGGCCTTGCATAAAAAATGTTGAAAATATACTCCCTAATCCTTGTAATAGTAATTTGAATATTAGGGGTTGTATTATCAAACATTTTTTCACACCTTTCTTTCCATAAGAACTAGCAAACCACCATAGGTAAAAGTCTAAATAAGTAAGAATGCAATTTAGTTAGAACTGGATTTGTGAGGTAATATGATAATCTATTCCAGAGAATTGAAAAATGTGGAGGAGTTATCCCTATAATGCGGTGAATTTCTTTCCAGATAAGAGTAGCAAAGGAACATTCATTGAAAAAGTGTTGGATGCCATCAGTGTTGTTACAGAACAAGCATTTAGAAGGAAGCTGAAATCCAAAAACTCTGAGGACATCATCAAAAGGAAGAAATGCATTGAAAAGTTTCCACATAAAGATGGATATCTTTTTCTGAGCTCTTGGAAACCATAACTTTCTAAGAGTAATAGAGGTGCCTCTGTTAGGTTGGAGTAGCTTATAAGCTGATTTGAAAGAGAAATTTCATGCTATGTCAGACATCCATATGAGTCTATCCGCTCGGTCTTCCCGGATTTAGGTGTCCTGCATGACAAGACAAATTTTGGGAATTAGCAATGGATAAATAGAGACAGAAAAACTTTCCCTATTTAGCATGAAGTGGCTAACGGTGCAGTTAAAAGGAATGTTGGTAAGATCATGAGCACAATGATCCATCAATGGACCTTTGCATGTCCAGTTTGATAAGTTACATTTCCCATCCCCAATAATAACCCTGGAATTTCTCTCGGCTAAAGAATTAACTGATTGAATCCTGTTCCAAGTTTGGGATTTTCTAGCAGAAGGGGATAAAGAGCAGATAAATTGTGCCCATGGAGCCTTTCCAAGCTGAAATTTCCACCACAATTTAAGAGAACATGCTCTTATAATTGTGGGGATTGATCTGATTGCAAGACCATTCTGGTCCAGTGGGTAGCACAGATTACTCCACCTCCTCCAAACCTTTTTTGGACCCAGATCAGTCTCTCCCCAGAAAAACTTAGACATCATTCTTTCCAAACTTTTGATAACATGAACTGTAGGCTTCATAACAGTCCAAATGTGTTGAGGGATAGAATAGATACAAGATTTAATTAAAATCATTTTAGCCCCAGTACTTAACCATCTATTTTTCCAGTTTTGCAACCTTCTGTCCACCATTTCTAAAAGGGGCTGAAAATGAGCATTTAGCACTCTACCCTTAAAAATGGGACATCCCAAATATTTAAATGGAAAAGTGCCCTGCTTCATTCCTAAAATCTCTTTAACCTGCCTTGTTTTTGCCACAGTAGCCCCTTTACCCAAGTAAAAATTACTCTTTTCGAAATTCACTTTTTGCCCAGTAGTGTTTTCAAAAACCACTAGGAAAGCTTTCATCCGAATTAGGTTCAATTTACTAGCTTTCAAGAAGATAATAGTATCATCTACATAACTAAGATGGGAAATTGGGATTGCCCCTTGAGGAAGATCAAAACATTGCAGTTTACCAGAATTAAACACATATACTAAACTTCTTGTGAAAGCCTCAGTAAAGATATTGAAAAGAAAAGGGGATAGGGGGTCACCTTGTTTTATACCTCTAGAAGATTTGAAGAAACCTACCGGCTTACCATTAATTAACACAGAAAACCAAGCCTGGGTGATATTTTTCATAACCGAATGAACAAAGTTACCATGGAGTCCAAATTTTAACAAAATACTATTAAGAAAAGCCCAACTGACCCTATCAAAGGCCTTTGTTAAATCCAGTTTAGTAACACAATTTGGATCTCTGTTCTTCCTGTTCAAGAATCTCAGCATCTCTTTGAGATAAATAACATTGTCAGAGATGTCCCTGTTGGTCATAAAAGCTGACTGATGTGGGGATATGAGTTTAGGCATAATCAGTTTTAACCTCTCCATTAACAGTTTTGAAAAAATCTTGTTAATGAAATTGGACAAACTAATAGGCTTGTAAGCATGAAAAGAAGATGGAGATTCTTTTTTAGGAATAATAGTGATCCATGTTGCTGTAATTCCTCTAGGAATGGGAGAACCAGAAAGAAAATCATTTACAGCTATCAACAGATCCTGGCATATTATTTCCCAGCTTTTTGTGAAAAATTTTGATGAGAAACCATTAGGCCCTGGACTACTATTTTTATTTAGACCAAAAACAACCAAACTAAGCTCATCTAAGGTAGCAGGCCTAATAAGCAAAGCATTATCCTGATCTGTTACAATTTTAGGAATTTGACTCAGAAAGTGAGAGAAGAACTCACCATTTGAATCAGTTGAAGGTTCAGAAAGAAGATCAGAATAATAATTAATAGCCTCAGTTTCAATTTCATGAATATCCTCAATCCAGACCCCATGTGAGTTTTTTATCTTAGAAATACTGAGTCTTGACCTACTTTCTTTAACAGAGTTATGGAAAAATTTAGTGTTCTCATCCCCATCTTTGAGCCATTTAATTCTGGACTTTTGTTTCCATAATTTTTCCTGTTCTTTGAGGGACCTTAGGAGTAGAGCCTGAGCCTGTTTAAGCTTAATCAATTCAGTTTCTGAACTATTTAAGTCATAAATGATTTCTTGAATTCTCAACTCCTCCCCTGCATTTGTAACATTATCCTGAATATTACCAAAAACGGTTTTATTCCAAACCTTAATTTTTTTTAACCTCTGAAGTTTTAAGAAAAAACCAAGCATTCCAGTTTCAGCCAGAGATAATTCCCAATCATTCTTTATCAGTGTTAAAAATCCAGGCCTATTAAACCAAGCATTGATAAATCTAAATGATTTAGGGGATGAGGGAATAGAGCTACCAACAATAAGAAGAAGAGGGGAGTGATCAGAGGCACCTTTATTAAGTACTTGGATAGAAGAAGAAGGAAATTTTGTACACCATTGGAGGGTACAAAGTCCCCTATCTAACCTCTGACTGGTAGGGTTTTTAAGTCTACCATTTGACCAAGTAAAGATGTTTCCAACAGTATTGATGTTATAGAGTGCATTATCATCAATGAACCTATTAAAGTCATCCATACTGGATTTTGTTTTGGAAACGAGGGACCTTTATACTCATTGAACGAAGATATTGTGTTAAAATCCCCAATGAGTAGGGTATCATTCATATTTCTGTCACTCAAAGCTTTCCACAACAATTTTCTCCCAGCAATTGTTCTGAGTGCATAAACAAAAATCCCCTCCATTGAGGTATTTAGTTTAAGACTGTGAATGTTAACTGACAGAAATTGCAAATGATCGACTAACAGAGTGACATTAATTTGATCATTCCACATTAACCATATTTCACCATTTGAAGCCTGCATGTATTTAGTGAAGTGTAGATCTTTCATGTATTTACCACATTTTTCATTATTATGCCATGGTTCAATAAGGCATAATAATTGGATTTTGTGTGTCTTTACAAGATCATGTAATCTACAGAGTGATTTTTTCATGCCTCTAATATTCCAGACCATAAAATTGATTTTAATGGTTGTACTAATCATTAAAACCTTTTTTATTAAAACCTTTTGAAGATCTAGTGATGATCTTGTTGGGACTGGGTTGTTTTCCAGGGGACATTATCTTATTGAGCTGAGTGAAAAAATTATTTTTTCTGGACTCCTTACGATCTTGCATATTATGAGTATTTTTAGGACTACATACCTTTGTTGTGTCTACCTCTTCATTACGGACAATGTTTTGTTCAGCAGTGGCTTGGGAGAATAAGAGCTCTTCAGTATGCTCCTCAGTATCTGCAGTAGCATTTACCTCAGAAGATTCTGCATCCTGATCCTCCTCGTCCCCATCTACCCCATTTTGAAGGGCATCAAGTAGAGGGAAGAATCTGTTATTCCTGTGACCTTCTTTGGAGTGGAAAATCTTTTCTGGAGAAGATCTCCTTCCGATCTTCTTTTTATCAGTCCAGAGATCATCCTTGGAATAGTTCTTCCTATAGACGAAGTTGGGTGTAAAGGAGATCATTTCAGGGGCAGGAGAGGAAGCTCTGTCCCTACTACCATTTTGAACCTCTATATTCTCATTGTTAGAGGTCAAGTGGAGAAACTCGGATGAGTGTTGGGTGTTTGAGGTAGAGAGGGGGAGCTCAGTTGAGAATTGGGCTTTTTTAAGGATGTTTGAATTGTCAGCACCAGGGGATTTTGTCTTACCCCTCGGAACATAGTAACTTTTCTTCTGCTGAGTTTTAAAAACCTTGTCCTTTTCCACTGTTGACAAACCAGATGCACCTTCCTGAATAATCGCTGGATCCCCAGAGCTTGTACCTTTTCCATCAGCTCTGTTGCCATTGTTTCCTATCACTTCATCAGTAGTACAACCAGCCATAGCATCAGGGTTTAAACTAAGATTGGTATCCTTAGCTTCTTGGTTAATTTTCTGACCAGCTGGTTTATATCTACTTCTTTTGAGTTCAGGATGCAGATAAATACATGTAGAGTCGTCATGTCCAATAAACTGGCAATGGTCGCAGTATAATGGTAAGTCTTCAAACTCAATGGGGAGCTTTAGAACCTTATATTCAGTTCCATCATCTTTAATACCTACCCTAATGAAAGCAGGGAGTTTTTTTCCTAAGGTCCACTTCTACACATAGTTTCACAGCAGATGGCCTAGTAACTCTTACAGTTGCAACGTCCATTTTTATGAATTGACCTATCTGGTTGCCCATACTCTGAATCATGGTTTCATTATAGAAAAAAAAATAGGCACGTTTTTAATGGTAATCCATACCGGGACAATAAATGACTCAGTATCTGGAGAGAAATCTAAAGACCACTTGAGTACCTTAAATGATGCCCCAAGAAAGTTCCACTGCCCCTTTAGCCACATCCTCTGATAATCCTCCTTTTCCTCAAACCTAATCAGCACATGACGGTAATCAATTGAACCCAGTTGAAATTTCCCTTTGAATCCAACTGACTTGAAAGCTTCATTAAGTTGCTCCATGGTCGGCTTTCCCCTTATGAATTTACCAACTAGAGTGTTGCTATAGTGGCCGGCGAGAATCTCAGCTTCCTTTCGAGTAACAATACATGCGATGTCACCCTTGTAAGTGGTCTTTGGTGTGATTTCTGGGTTTGATGGCAAAGAGGCATAGAGTGGAGGTGGTCGATTAGCGAAGGCTTGAAGGAAACTCCTATCCGAATGGGTGCCACCGCGTTTCAGCGGAGGCGCCGCCATGGCGCGGTGGAGAACAGTAGACGTTTGGGACCGTTATGTTGAAAGAACGGATATAAATGGGACGGAACAATACAAAATTGTGTAAATAATAATTGGTTTAGAGAGAAGGGAGAGAAAAGATGAGAGAGAAAGACGAAAACGGTAGAAACGTGATAAAATTTATGTAGCAGTGTATGAAACATAATGAACGGTTACCGGTCTTATAAAAATTGTTTTTGGAAATTACTGTACGGAAAAGGATTTAGTTTGGAAAAGAGAATTTAGAAAATAAGTACGTTCTAAGAAAGCAGAACTGTGGGCATGATAAACCACTGCCTTTGAAAACGAAATTCGCCCAACCCGTAGTGCAAGGTTCAATTCGGGCGTTCGTTCCCCAAGATACCACAAAAATAGGTGCCGTGAATTCGTGAATATGCCATTATTTTCACAAAATTCACAAAAATAGGTACTATATTCTTCTACCCTATCTGGCCGAAGTCGTTTTCTTTTTGCGACCTAGTTGGTTTTCTGCCTTAGTTTTGTAGATTACAAACTTTTGTTCTGTTTCATCTTTAGTTCTTAGAAAGTAAATTTTGGTATATCTTGAAAAATCATATACAAAGATTAAGTACCGTTTTCCACCTTTACTCTCAAAATTTCTAATATCCGCTAAGTCTGTGTGAACTAACTCAAAAAGTTTAGTTACAAGTTGAGTTACTTGTTTAAATAGTTTCTTAGAGATTTTATCTTCTAAAAAGTTTTTGACATTTTTCTAATTGATTTTTAGGAATGTTAGGTAGCAAGTTCACGTGTTGCATTCGTTTAAGTGAATTTGCGCTTACAGGTCCTAAATGTGCATGATAAATATCAAAAGATTTAACAATATAAGCAGAATTAGATGCTTCATTGATAGCAGTGGCGTTCACAGCAAATAGCCCCTCAGACATGTCACTAGTGGAAAAGCCTTGATTAAAGGCAATGATCAAAGGCGGTTACTGAGGAACTGCCTTTGATAGAGAAGCCGAAAGAGGTTCCAATACCGAAAGTGGTTTCGGGTCCAATTAAAGGCTGTTCAAAATTGATAAAAAAGAACCGCCTTTGATGGACATCAATTCAAGGTAGTTCTATTGTAGAACCGCCTTTGATAGAGGAGCTGAAAGAGGTTCCGATGTCGGAAGTGGTTCGGGTCCAATTAAAGGTGGTTTGAAATTGATCAAAGGCAACATTAATTAAAGGAGGTTCCACTTGAGGAACAACCTTTAATAGAGGTTCCGATATCGGAAGTGTTTTCAGGTCCATCTTTAATGGGCTGCACTTGGGCCATATAAATAGTATTTATATGCCTAGGGTTTATCTCAAATTTTTTCACTAACTCCCAACACCTCTCATCTCCATTCACACTAGTTCTCTCATTTCCATTCACCACCGCCGCCTTTCCTCCTCCACCACCACCTTATTCTCCTCCTCCACCACCGTCGCCTTATCCTCCTCCACCCCACCACCGCCTTATCCTCCTCCACCACCACCGTGCCATATCATCGGCCATGCTGAAACTACCAGAGAAGCTTCAATCGGAGAAGCTTCAATCCTCCTCCCCATCGGTATTGCCCTCATCTTCGGGTAGCCACGTCTTCCACCCTCCGGTGAGCCGTGTCCTCTGCCCTCTGGTCTGACGAGAAGCCTCCGCCACTGGTCTGACGAGGAGCGTCAGCTGCTCCTCCAACAAGAAGCCTCCGCCATCTGTGATGTTTTAGATCTGTAGATTATGTTGAAGTGTTTACTGTAGATTCTTTAATTTCAAGTGTTTTGGATTTATAGGTTCTTTAGATCATTACATATTAATCTTATGAATCTGTTTAGTGTTATATGTTTTAATGCCGTCGGAGTTTTTTTTGTCCAATCTATGTATTTGCTTGCTGGTTTCCGGCAACCTTTTTTCGGGACCTCATTAATAGGTTCCGAGTTCGGAACCTTTTTTTGGGACATCTGAACAAGGTTCAGAATTTGGAACCTATTTTGGTTCAGATAGAAGGCGGTTCTCGGAACCGCCTTTGATCAGGGGGATCAAAGGCAGTACCAGTGAAGACACCAAAAAAGTGCCTTCTTTGGTCTAATAAAACCGCCTTCAATCCCTCTTTCCTCCACTAGTGTGTATCCATTTCCAACAAATTGGTCATTTTGAGTGATAACTAGTTTGTCAGCTTCAAACACCAAATTCAGACCAACCTTGTTAAGCAGACCTGCATATATTAAGTTTCTACGCATGGAAGGAACATAGAGAACATTCTAAAGATGTATATTTTAAGAAATCAAAACAGTGGGTATAAGTCACTGCATTTGAAATGAAATTTGCCTAGCCCGTAGTGCAAGCTTCAACAAGGGTGTTCATTCCCCAAGGCACCAGAGGAGCCTCCATTTTACTTGTGCACTCAAGTAGTGGAGGAGGAACTTGAATTATGCTCAAACTCAGATAACATAAGTTTTTTAATAGAAGGGAAGAAATGTTATGAAGTGTGTACTCGAACTGCTCCCGACTGGCCTTTTTATAGCCATTCAAGCCAACCATCAGAGTAGTTGCATCGAAGAATTGAAACCACTTCAACTAAGAGATCGGAACAGTTCACAACAATGGAATAAAATTTACCGAGTCAAAAGGCAGCGTGGATATTTAGCAAGTCCAAATTCAAATTTTAAAATGTGTCAATTAAAAATACCATTGTGGGTTTTGCTGAATAAAAATATAAGGAGAAAAATTAGGGATTAAGTTTAAGACAAAGTTTGATCATTTAAAAGGTCTCATAAAACTGGACCCTCAAACTAAGCGGGACCAACAAGATTAATATGGGTGTAAGGCCCGGCTCGACCGCATTGCCTCACGTCGTCACTTTTGGACAGGCAATATAGGAGTATTCTCCTCCTTTCTCACTCAAATTGGTAGTGAAGCATTTCACTATGTAAAATAAAAACCTCCCCTTTATACTTCCCATGCGGGACAAAGAGTAAAACACAAGCAATTCTTTTCCTTAAAATTGATTTTGGGATGAAAGACTCATTTGAATTACTAACAAAATATATGCTCCAGTATGGAAACTATTATAGGTATCATAATCATAGTCAAACACTAGTATTTGTTTTATAAATAAAGAGTATCCTAACCCTAACACAATCTCCGTCCTATAAATACATAGATATAATCTACTTTGAGACATTCATGATCTTATACACTTCTTCATACATGCTTGAAAACTAAACATCCGATATTTTTCCCTCGAGACCTCCCAAAGATTCTGTCCTTACAAATCAACATTCGAGTATCGACGGCGTACATTGACGATGTCTTAAACGCATTATAACAGAAAAATATTAGTGAATGGGAAACTAGACCCGGAACGATAACTTCTATCTAAGAGAAAGAAAATGAATGGGACCTTTTATTAGATACATGTTTAAGGATCAAGATGCAAAAGAAACAAAAATTGCATGTTTACGACAGATTTTATTCGAAAGCATAAGGGAATGGAATTGGTTGGTTTAACTTTTACCATTACTCACCTTGTCAAATAGATAAGAATTCTAAAGGGATTTCCTTCATTTCCCGTACTTCATCTATTTTTCTTACATTGTCACACTTTTCATTTTAATTCTAACCCTAGTGTTGGAATAGGGGATTAAAGGCAATTCTATTGAACCTAGAAGGCACTTTCAAAGTGCCATCTCCGTCCTGCCTTTGATCAGCCACGGTGAAAGGCGGTTCCAAGAATTGCCTTTAAAAAATGTCAAAAACCACAGTTATGAAATGCCTTTAAAAGGATGGTATAACCGCCTTTAATAGGTTCCAAGTTTTAAACCTAGGTAGGATGGCTCGGGCCCTTCTTGGGAAAAAATTGCTTCAAAAATGATTTAAATCACTTCCAGTTCCGAGTTTTGAAATTATTTTGGCTTGGTTAGTTCCGAACTCGGAACAGAATTTCAGTTCGATGGTATGAATGACATATAAAGAGGGGAATAGTTTTCTAAATTCGGAACTATGGTCGGGTCCTATGGTAAAATCTTTATTTCACACATAATTCCAACTTTAAATAACCTGTACATAGAAATTCACAATGTGACAAAATACAAGACATGATCGTACACTCTAACAAAAATCTATAAATAAAGCTAAGTAACAAATAATCCATAGATAGGAATAGAAATCACTAGAAATCTATTTCAGACAATTCATATCTTCAATATTTACGTAGTTTTTGTTCCTCTACAATTTTAGGATTTCCTAAGGTAACTGAGCGGGTGTGAACTAAATTCCTAGTGATGAGACATCAAATGCATGTTTTCTTAGAGCATTTAACATCTCTTTTTCAATACTTTTGTTGGTGGATAGTTAGGTTTAGATGGGGTTTTTATTATAAAAAGTTAGAACCACCATCTTTAGTTTTCTTATGTAACTTCTCTATTTTGTGAGCCGGTTGTGAACCTAACAAGATTTTACCCTTGTGTGTATCTAGATCTCTTTTTGTGAGCTTTAAAATGTAGATTACTCATGAGTGAAGGTCATCCGCATGGATGGTAGTAGATTGAAGGTCAATCACAAGGTTGGTAAAAAATATGAAGGCCACTGAGCATAAAATTGTAGAAGATTGAATATCCCAGAAGAAGGAAGCCAAAAGTCCAGAAGAAAGAGAGAAGGCGTGAGCCTTACCGTATTGCACGGCCCGTGTAAACAACTTTGCTTACGGGAAACTCCAAGATACTAGCCATGAAAATAAGCATGGCATGTTCAATCAGAGAAAGAAAATGAAGGCTCTAGGATGCGGGTCGTACAACTTAGCACATCCCTTACAAGCAACACGACCCAGGACAAAGCTCCAGGACACGGTTCATGCATGTAGTTAGCACTGAGGCACCCTTCTAGGTTACAGTCTGTGCTGATGTGCACAGACCGTGCAAACCTACACTGGCCTTGCACGTCTGGCAGTTAGGATTTAAGAGTTGGGCTTTTGTTCTTTTTTTCTCTCTTTACTATATTAAGGCCTAACTCTTCTAGGTTAAAGAGAAGGAGGTTGTATTTATTCTAGATCTAGTTTTCACTCTCTCTCTCTCTTCATTCATATCACATTTCCTTAGCATTTAAACCATTGAATATCATGGGTTTGATCCTAGTAGTGTAAAATATGACTTTGGGATATTTGTAAGATTGTTTTAACATTTGAATTGTGATACTTCGAGATTAACATCTATCAATTATGCTATAAATATCATGCTTAGTAATTTATGTATTGAACGTGATTAGAATGTACAACTAGTTATATTTTTTAATGATTCAGTGTTAGGCTTTGAACTTAGCTTGGGAGTGTTACTTTATCAAACTTGCTTGTAGCCTTGTGAGTACCGGGCACGAACCTTGTGAACTATAAAGGTGGTAATAGAATGGTACTGTAATTGGTATACGAATGCAAAAAAAACTTGGGAGCATTGGGTGATTGGTCCGGGTGTTGTTAAAATCCCAATTGGGGTCATGTGGTCAATAGCCAAGAGCAAGGGTCTTAGTTTGTGGCGACTAGGGTTTGTGCCAATCCTAGGTTATCATGAGATACTGATTTTTGAAGCACAAGGGGCTGAAGATGGGTACTCACGATGGAGTTCTCGATGATCCATGCCACTACTGGGTTTTACATGCAATCGCAACAAGGCATTGACCTTTAAGCTCGGCCTTACACTACAAGAAACATGACCTTTTACATGGAATTTTTTACCTAGGTAATTTGATTTAGGGAAAATAATCGAGATAAAAAGTCCTTTTACCTCGGTTATTGTTTTCAAAGTAAAAAGGATTTTTCACCAGGGGTAAAAACAGCCGAGGTAAATGATAGATTTTTACCTCGGTTATTTTTTAACCAAAGTAAAAAGGTTGTAAAAACTAAGTAAATATTTTTACCGAATGGCGTGCAATGTCGCATATGTTGATTTATGAGAATGGCTGACTTCGCATCTTATGTCATTTTTGCTGACATATTGATGCGATAGATGGCCGACGTCGGTATCACATGCATTTAGCTAGCTAGGCCTTACCAAAGTGGGGTTAGTCCCGAAGTTTTCCTGCTTCAAAGTGGTGATGAATTTGGGGTTATCTGGAGACATAGTAAAGGGTTCAAGATCGAACACGAGAGGATCTAGGGTGGTGCTCTGTTGTGCGGTTAATTGTAGAAAAATATTGGATTATTTAATGTCATTTGTGAATATATAAAA
The DNA here is from genome assembly GCA_037428765.1 of Rubia yunnanensis. Lineage (NCBI taxonomy): Eukaryota > Viridiplantae > Streptophyta > Magnoliopsida > Gentianales > Rubiaceae > Rubia > Rubia yunnanensis. The sequence goes on from CM075066.1 coordinate 17,490,041, forward strand.
AGTAACCACATAAAATAAATGCAGCTCATATATATAGGTGTATATTTACATAAAATAAATCGCTAACCTGAAAAAATAGGAGATTGGAAAAATAATTTTCCAGACATTACTCCTGAATTTTATAAGAAACTAATTCGGGCAAAAAATCATTGAAACCCAAAGAGTGTGACGTCGGCCATGTATCACACATACACATCGGTCCCAAACAGTGTCATGAAAAACTTGTATGAGCGATATCGCGCATCAGTTGTTTTGGCCTAACATGGCTACCGACAGACAACTGAGTTCGCATTTAAAATTCTAAAGAAAAATGTATGATTGCAAATGCATATATGCGAGGACGGTAATCTGTCGCTAACACCGACAGGTAAACCAACACATGTGTGACATTTACTTCAAAAAAAACTACCACCATAATTATGAATAAGCAGCGTCGATCTACCATTGCATTAAATGAATATCATCCGATAGGCGGCTGACTTTGCGTTTAACCCAAATTTCTGCGACCAAAACTCTGGAAACCAAGAAAAAACCATGCTTGTAAAATAGAAAATGACACAAAATCTTCCAAAAATATACCAAAACATATTACCTAAATTGACACATAAGAAAAGTTCACACTATAACTAATCTTCACAGGGAGTATTCAACGACACTTTTTTGGAAATTATGTTATGGTCCAAACTTGCTTGAATGTATCCTACGCTTCAGACTTTGCACCCGAACATAAGGACAAATGTTTGATGTGGAATTATGCGTACCGTCTAAGAGGGACGCACAAGGGAGGTATAGTGTGTTCATTTCTTAGTATTCCATTAATACCCTTATGATGGGTGTTATGAGAACGATAATTTCCACCATATAGAATCACACAGAATTACATATTCTTGGCTTTTTATGAAATAAAAAGATATAATATTCTTTCCATTTTTTTTAAAAAAGTGCTTGTACATGGTCTAGAGTAAATTAGAGATGATTACTTATAAGTATACAAAGGTTAATCGGAAGAACTTGTGGAAGTCTCTGTGGGACTAACCAAGCTTCTTTATCACTCTCGGGGATTATAAGTTTGACTGGGGATGGTAAAGTTCCCTTCCGGGACGAACAAAATCGATTTTGGCGCGACCGATGAAAATTTTACTTTTTGCACTTAGGTCCCTCCAAGAAAGTGGGAGATGTAGAAATGTAAAAATGGAGATACACCTATGTTGTTCACATTATCATGACCATGTTGTTCCGATTTAGGCATCTGCGAGTCAATGGAAAGGTCCAAAATCTTCACAGAGAGTATTTGACAACACTTCTCGGAAATTACACTATGGCTCAAACACACGACATTGAAAGCACTTCGCTTTAAACTAAACTTGAACCGACCTATTATTGACGCCGGTTACCCTAAAATATATAGTGGGAACCGAGAATTTAAGCTAAAAATTTGAGCAAAAATTATCCACCCCCTACCCTATTTCATCTCATTATTATTCAACAACAATATCCATTTCACATCTCCAAAACACTCCCACCAAAACATACTCCCAAATTTATTTCCATTCACACCAAATTTATTTCCATTCACACCATTAAAAGAATTCAAGATCTCAATAAAATTTCTCCTCTCAAACATCCACAAGTACTAGAGGATGGAGTATTTCCAGGTACAAATTAATTGAGGTTGTTGCCATCCATTCCATGTTTATTTTGCAATTTAATTAGAGAATGTTTTATTGCTATTTTTTTATGGAAGAAAGATTGAATATTTTCATGAATTATGATGATTGTCTTACATGTTATCTGGTGTAGAGTGTATGTGTTGTCAAAATAGTTCCATGTTTATAAGTACTGAGAAAACAACTTAGATTAGGGATGATTATGGACAATAATTACATTTTCGTAAGAACACACTTTGAAGATACAACGCCGGTCTCAATCGATTGGGCCTTGCGATATGTTGAAAAAATTATAGACGTCGCACATGTCTAAGAAATGTTTCATGTTTTCATGTTTGTGCTACATGTTATCTACTAGCTAGTGTAGATTTTGTAGAAATAATATCATGTACAAATGATGAGAAGTATTGGTCATGGATTAGGGTTCATTCTAAGCAAAAATGCCATTTTTGTATGAAAAAACTGTGAATGTCCAACATCGGTCAGCACATCATCCTTTGTTATAGTAAAGTCTAGAATGACTGACGTTCCACCTATGCAGATGAGTTACGTTTTTCTGATTTAGATTACTATCATCTACGTATGACTATATTGTGTGTATTTCATTTGGGACTGCCTATATATTTCTAACATAAATATTGTTTGCTGTGGATTGGTTGTAATAGGACAAACTAAAGAGTTATCAATGAACTTTCAACATGTAGATTAATGGACTTGTTATTTCACTAGTTGCTTTGTCACTGTTAATGCCGGACAACATAGACAATAAAGGTTCAATACAAATAATATTTTAATTTCTCATGAAGCTTATGTATTTAAATAGTTTGTAGTATATATTTGTAATATATGTGATAGTAGTGTGGGTTCTATCATGTGTTTCCATTTTGCATTAATTGAACAACAATTGATTATTGTCTGAAGTTTAACCATTACATGATTCATCGAATATTAAATAACATGTAATGAATAGTGATGAATGATTATTTTTGTTATAGAATATAAAATATTATAATATTTGATGAGACCTGACGTCTCTTCGATTAACTAGCCAAGCTAATACCACGACGACATGTGACCAACATGGCACTCACCGATGCCAGAAAATTGGGTGCAAATTGGCCTCTCAAAACGATGTCATTTGGTCACAGTTCCATGTCAGCATGCACACAACATGACTTCCCTACGTCATGCATATCGGTAGAATGCATGATCCGCTCTACGCTAGGTCATTAAACTGTCAACCTTTTGGGAGATAGAATTAACTCACGGAGCGCTTGGAATCAAAGATAGAGAATTTATATTGTTTCTCACGTTTTTACTACTAAACTACCAAGGGGTAGATAGTGGAAAGTTTGGGGCCGTCCACAGAGATGCTCGGAATTAAAAGGTTAACTATGCAAATACGTAAACAGGTCATCAATTTGATCACATGTTAGGAATAGTTAATATTACAAACAAGGGTGGGAGGGGGCTTATCCATCAACTACAAGCATGCAATATCAAGATTGTAAATTATATAAAGCTATCACTTGGGGATTTTTGCGTTACATGACCGGTATTTTATTTTGACCCTAAATTCAATCAAATAAAATACGTATAAACCTATCCTAATACTTATGTCACATAGTGTGGTCGATAGTCAACACTACCCCTTGTCTGTCACACAAAGGTGCTCTCATTTTCTTCTATCGACATCGCCTCTGTAATTAGAAAAGTGCATCAACAGCCCCACCATTGTGCAAATCTACTCTTCCCCATAAAAAATTACATCCCAGACACTCCACTATGAATGCTTCTCCCTAGGCCTATAGAGGCAAAGGGATTGAAACCTTATGGTGACTCTATGGTTGCAATGACATAGGTCGAATTATGCCAACCCTAGTTGCTACTAACTATCTTGTCCTCTTATAGAGCTACCATTCCAGCTTATACTAGCATACTGTCATTGGAGCAGTGCTCACGGACCACATGCATACTCCCATACCGTCGCAGACTTCTCACTCCCCCTATTACCCTAGTGACACTCCCAAGAGGACAACAATAGTTCACCATACATGAAAGTAGACTAAGGTGTATGCCAACATAGTATATCAATCATGCATTTAAAAAGAATGTAAGACATAAGTCAACATAATATTCATAAGCATTAAAAGATAGGGAGATCTTAGAATCTCACAAAACAATTACCAAATCATGAACACAAATTTAAATCCCCAAGCTAATGAACTACTCCCTAAGCATTGAACCCAATCTTTCCATTGGTATCAATTCTCTTGGGCAAAACAAGGAAGGTTAAACTAAGAGAGAAGGGTTAGCCCATTTCTCTCTCTACCTACTCTTAGGGAAGACTAGGAGAATGAACTAAAAGCAATGCAAAACTTAAACCCTAATAGACACAAGTTCTCTTATATAGTAGATAAAAATTGGCTTTGTAAGAAGCCGAAAAAGGTGGCTAAACCCTAGCTGGCCTCCATACACAAGCCAAGCAATAGCACACGACCTGTGTGGTATGCCCCATGCAATAAGGCATGGGTCGGCGGCTGAGCGTGTGTCCTACGGTCTTCTAAGAGTACGACGTGTGTTTCATTATGGGCCACCAGATTGAAGAATTTTCTAAGCATTTGAACAGCACATGCCATGTGATTCCTCATGGGCTACTAGCTAGATGCATAGCTTCACCTTCTGAGCAGCACAACCTGTGCAATACCTTGAGGGCCGCCAGCTGGGAGTCAATTTCCTTGCAACTGATGGTGTGGGCATGCAAATATTCATGGGACGTGGTATGGTCTTAGGATTTTCAAATTCAAGGGCACGGGTCGCGCAATATGGAACGACCTATGCTTCATACTTATCCGTATGACGTCGTTGATTAGAATGGGCCATGTAGTTCCCTGCGGCTCATGCCATGACCCTTTGGCACCATTCTATCTGGCTGGCACGGCCCGTGCAATACAACACGCTCATACGAGTTCTTCTCTTGATCAAGCTTCGACTCCATTACTCCTCTTGGCATGATTCCATCGACTACCACATTTTTATGCGTGGACTTATTTCTACTACCATCCTTGCGAATGATCTTCCATTATCTACTATCATCCTTGAGAATGGCCTTCTACAAACTACGGTGAAGTACTTACGAGCAATCCACAAATAAGCTCACAAAACAAGATCTAGATGCTCGTAAGGACATAGTGTCCATTAGGTCTAAATAAGTATATAAAACTAAGGATTTAGACAAGAAAACCAATAATGACTATCTAAACCCCTTGTGATGTAAACCCGACTAAACCTAGCAATCAAAAAACAAAAACATACTAATAAAAGTGTCCAATGCATTGGTTAACACATGTTTTTAGGTGAATATCAATGCCCTTGAGATATTACTCACTATAAGACTGATGCCGGTCTGAACAAAGTCGCAGCAATGGTCTCAAAATGTCTGCCTTATTGTAATTACTGACTTCGGCTACAACCTATCAACGTCGGGTCAAAAACTGAGGTAAAAGATTTTTTTACCTCGGTTCTAAACCAAGGTAAAAGTGTACCTTTTACTATGCCGGTATTTACCTCAGTTTTTTGACTAAAAATTGCAGTAAAAATGATGTAGAACCGAGGTAAAATGTCATGTTTCTTGTAGTGTTGTTAACCCCGGTAGTGAGAATTAATGTCGTCACTGAATAAGTGTTTCTCTATGCTACATATGGAGGAGGCAAGAGGTTAATGAGGGGGATTTAACATGGCGTGATAGCTCATGGGAGTTTCTGGAGAATTAACATCTCCACATCGTGTGATATAGCATATAGGTAGAATTATAGTTCTTGAATGCGAGTAGAGGTGTAGGATCAAATCATAAATATTAATCACGTGATGCAAATACTCCCATGGCTAGTTATTATATTGTAATATCATTTTTATATGCTCGTAGTTATTGATGTAATCATATTAACACAAACGCCCGCCCCTTTATGCATGATATTCCTGACACACACTTGGGGTGATGCCTGAGGGTGAATTTCGTGACGCTATCTCCTGAACCCCTTTATCCATATGGATGACACCTAGACTTGTCAGTGTCTATTCTATAGTATATGGGGCTAAGAACAAGAGCAACACATAAAAATATTATCTTTAAATTGCGATCCACGGGTGTCTAGTGGCGCCGACAGGGTCTTTTCATCTAGCCAAGCAATTTGTTGCAGTGTTGATGTTATCATTTGAATAGGGCTTGACTATGTTTGGGAAAATATTTGAATATAAAATGAGAAACATTATAGAAAATGTGTTATAGAAAATACAAAATGTTTTATAGAAAATGGTCACAAGAAACAAATTTATACTTACTTTGTTAATATCTAGGTAATCCAATCGTACTTCTTGAACGCACTCCGCTTGGTATAAAATTATGTAATATTCGCACTCCCATATTTTCATTTCTTTCTTGTTATATATATCAAATGAAATTATGTAAATCTAAATAACATATAACTATATTATATATCACAACACGTAAAGAAACTTGACATTGGTTTCGACAACGTCTAAACTCGTATCACTTTTATCGCTTGGGTCATTCAAAGAAGATGGAAAATTTTGACAAATGTTTCAGATGGTTGCAAGTAAAGTGGATCCTACCAGTACATGTGCTTGTTTCCACGGACAAAAAAAATCAACAGCCAATGTTCCCCACACATGAAAGATTATTTACCTTTAAATATGAGTAAATGATATTTAAAAATGTAATGAACATCGTAACCATCACTTCTGAATATATGGTGCAATGAATAATTTCTTATCCGTCCGCCATAGACTCTTGCACATCTAGTCAATCCTCTATTGCTTTGTACATCCAATTTCTTGAGTCATCACCGGGAATAAGTGTCCAAGCTAACCCTTCCCCTTTTGATTAGCAAAGAAATACATGTACTTTCAAAATAACTTCTGGCACATTAGAATAGCAAAAAATCAGAAATATTAGATAGAAAATTTTAATTAATCACAAAAGGTAGAGGGACATTAGCATTTGGTTAACTTGCTCACATCTCCATAGGTCTTCAAAATCACTCCATAATGCAAAGATTTCCCACTTCTGACCAAATAAGCATTCATTTACCAAAAATGCATATATTGAGTTGCGCTCATGACTTGAAATTATATCACACGACACTCATACGAAGTGGGGTGAATCCCTAATGACTTGTGCTCTTGAAACCAAAGGTCTAACCCCTCTTGGGAGTTCTTTGCACAATTTTTGGTGTCGTAGGCAGGGTGACTTTTAAATGTAGATCCTTTATAGGGTCGACGTATATTGGACGACGAGGCCACAAAAGAAACATTCCTCATGCGGTTCACTTATAGTGCCCACCAGAAATTTGCAAGAGGGTGTTAAGAAACAACAGATGCTCCAGTAAAATTCGAGAAATACCATAAGCAATAAAGTGATGATGTCGCATCAACTCGTGCAAATTCCATCGGCTACGCGGAGTGGTCTACCCTTTTCACCTTGATAAATGTATAGCTCACACAAATTTGATGTCTACACAATATAAAAAACTTGTGTTTAGGGTGACACTAATTAATTATTAATAAGTAAACAAAGACAATTAAATTCGTACCATTTTGTTCTTGGCCATGATGACTTTTTCGAGATTGTTGGCCTCATTTGTTGCGTTTGAATAAGGGGTTGCGGTTAACCTCAATCTCTCCAAGAGAATGGTGTGATCTTTGGGAAGCCAGAGTCCAATCGGGCGTCAGATCTTCTAAATTTTCCGGTAGAGCAAGTCTGGTGTCTTGTTTCTCTATTCTTTTGTCTCAAAGAAGTGCTTGTTTTTACAGTGTGTGAATCCTCAATGGTTTTGCTCGATCAAAGTGCCGAACAATACCAAATTCCTTTGTTTGGGTGAAGAACACACCCACTCCTCTAACACATCTCGGGTGGTTGTGTTTTTGTCTAGCCTCACAAAGGATGTGGTGCTTCCCCATCAGAATGGATTGGTCTTCCAATTGATCATGCTTTAACTTAGCATGCATGTACAATGAAAAAAATGATAGTGTATGTAAAAGGGAAATGTGTTCAAGTGTAAAGAATGTTTTAGGAGCTACTACTCGTTCGTCTTTTTCAATTTTTTTTGCCTTTTCAAATGTACATTCCTTGTTTCGCTGGACTTTTAGGAATAGGTCACACCCCTTAATTTCATCTACATTGATTGGTATTATTGATGAACTTGCCTCATCTTGAGTCATCCCCCTTCGATTGCAATTTGAACATCCCTTTCGAAACGTTCGTGCACTAACTCGAGTGCCGCTAATTCATAACCCTTAACAATTCTTTTCGTGGCATACAACCTATCGGCCATAAGATTACCTTTCAGAAGAAAATACCTTAAAAATTACAGAGTTTCGGTAATCAACTTATGGGTCCATCCAAATTTGGTCTTCAAATTCATTATTCACAAAGTGGCACTCAAAACCAGAGTGTTTTAAACCGCTATACAACGACGTCTTCTTGTCATTATGTAAATCTTGAAGGTCCTCAGGTTTACTTTCGAACTCTCTAGCAACATCATCCATCATTTCAACAAATTCCACATTTTCTTCTAATTCATCACCCTAATTCATCGTATCCAATTCAACTGTACGAGATGTTCCACAATCTTCCCCGTGTCATGCCCGACAAGTATAGCTAGTTTGAAACCCCCTCATTACAAGATGTTCCCGCAACTTCTTCCTCCCCAAATACACATAATTTCTACAATCATTGCACATGCATCAAGAGCGCACCTCACCAATTTTGGATGCATGTTCAAATGCTAAGAAAACAAAGATTCTGTCAGTGACATGTAATCAGTTGATTTCCTAAGATCATTACAAATGAGCTCATTTCGATCCATTCCCACTATCCTACAAGTAAATTACAATGCAACCCATGAGCATGCAATCAATGAATATACAAAATTCCGTTACCCTAACATGAATGACAACCGTAATTCAACACAAACACACATACACAAACACACACACACAAACACACATACACAAACACACACGCACACATTTTAAAAACAAATTCAACCTTTATTTCTTCTTTGCAAGCAATGGATTTTTATAAAATAAACCTTCTCCAATGACAATTGATATATTCCGATGTAAGAATTTGCTTCTTCATCAATGGAAGAGAAATGTAAGAAAACAACCCAAGTTTTCTACTTTTGGTGAAGAACAAATTTGGTTGCATTTAATACTTTTATATATCTAGTGTTGAGTTCGGAACAGGCATTTGAAAAGCAACCCAAATCAAAAACACGCTTATGAATTTGGAAGATTGGACCAATCATTTTTTCGAGTTTGGAACTGAGAACTGAGAATGCTTCCGATAGAGAAACCTTATTTGGTTACATCAGGTTCGACGTGCCTTTTACGAAATTGGAAGCATTGTCGGTCCTTAGTTCCGAACTCAAAAATGTGTATAATCAATGACGGTTTGACCGAACCGCCTTTCAAATTGAACTATTAAGTTGATTATATAACAAATCACTTTTTTATTACTCAATAAAAAGCAATTATTAAGTTTAACCACCTTCAAACCAGTGTCTGAGCCCCTGACAATGGGTTCCGAATTTGGAACCTCTTCAAGAAGGCGGTACTTCATTTTTATTTTTATTTTTTGGTAGAACCACCTTCTAACAACACCTTTAACAAGCTGCTCTCTACCAACGTAAATTATATATTTTTTAGGGCAAAATACTGATATGACCCTATGTTTTGAAGGTTTGTGCTGATATGACTCTATAGAGTTGGAAAGTGCTATTGTAGCCCTGTGTTTTGCATCAAAAGTTCCGATATAACCCTGTGGCACTATTCTGGTGTTGACTAACTAATTTCCAGCTTTGACTGAATTTAAAAGGACAAAAATGCCCCTGACTTAAAATCTGAAAAATTAAAGACAAGAATACCCTTCTTCTTCCCCATCTTCATCTGCAAAATACCTCTAGCAACACCTTCATTGTTCCGCCACCACCCCCTCATATCCACCACCACCACCTCATAACCACCGCTCAACCACCACACCGCAGCCGCATCACATTCAATATACAAAAATTTAAAACAGCACAAACAAGAATAATCCCAACACAAACAAGAATAATCCCACCCAATAAACCATTTTATCGCACCCCCGCCTCTGCACCACCGCATCCAGCCTCTGCACAACTGCTTTGCACCACCTCACCCAGTTTCTACACCACCGCCTCTGAACCACCGCCTCTGAACCACCGCACCCCTGCCTCTGTACCACCGCACCCAGTCTCTTCACCACCGCCTCTGAACCACCACACCCCCGCCTCTGCACCACCGCACCACCGCACCACCGTACCACATCCAGTGAAATCAAGACAATTCCTACTCTTCTTCTTCTTCTTCATATCTCTTCATCTCCAAAGCAACTGATGCTCCGCCGCCTTCTCTCCACCACCGAGCTCTTCTTCTTCTTCATCTCCTCATCTCCTCATCTCCAAAGTAACTGATGCTCTTCCGCCTTCTATAACACGTGAAGCCCGCCATCATCACAGCCACCGGCTTTGGTACCATCCCTGCCATCGCCACCTTCGTTAATGGCACCATAACCGTCCCCACGCCCTCCCTCAAACTGAACCTAAAATGTCATCGTCCCGCCGCCGCAGTCAATGCCACCATAAGAGTAGAGTTTGGTTCACCGAATCCTTCCCCTCCACCGCTCGTCGGCACCAATTCAATTCTCCAACTTCGCCCTGCCCCGGCCCGCCCACCACCAGACCCGCCCAGATCCACTCAACATAGATTGAAGAGCCTACCAATGGATGGCACCGCTCGTCCGCCCTGCCCCGACTTCTGAATCCCGCTGCTCCACCGCTCGTCGGCACCAGGGAAGATTTATTAATACGATGGGGAGATGAGAGACTTGCAAGAAGAGCACGACGGAGGAGATGAAATCAAGACAATTCTTTGAGAGAATTGCTTCAGGAGCTCAGAGAATTCTTAGAGACAACTCACCTCCGCCACCATTTCCGCCTTCGATTCACCTCCACCGCCTTCGATTTACCTCCACCGCCTTCGACTCACCTCCGCCTTCGATCCACCTCCACCGCCGCAACTTTGCATTACCAGGGAAAAAACCAAAGCTCGAGAAGAAGAGGGAGAAAACAAAAGAGAAGAAGAAGAGGGGAAACTGATGAGAAGAGAAGAAGGGGAAACTGACGAGAAGAGAAGGAGAAGAGGGGAAACTGGCGAGAAGAGAAGGAGAAGAAAGGAAACTTGCGAGAAGAGAAGGAGAACAGATCTAACAAGGGTATAAATGTCTTTCTACCTTTTCTAATTTTTATTTTTTAATTACAGAGGGTATAATAGTCATTTCATGTATTTCCGGCCAAATTCAGGCATCCAGGGTTATATTAGCACATTCTAGCAAAACACAGGGTTACAATAGCACTTTCCAACTTCACAGGGTCATATTAGCACAAACCCTCAAAACATAGGGTTATATGAGCACTTAACTCTAATTTTTAACATCATTCAATTATATTAAGTTTTAAATTATTTCATTCGATTAAGTTATTTTTTCGACATTCAATTCAGTGTGTTTCCCTTAATTTAAACAAAATATTGTTCTTAACCGTTCTTTATCGGATGAAGTCATTATATAATTGGTTAAAATAACTATTGAGATAATTTAATATTTATTTTCATATATTGTAAAAAAGTTTCTATAATTTTAAAAATATTTCAAAATAATTTCATTATATAAATAATTACTCTATATAATTAAAATTCAAAAGTTATAAAAGATAGTCTAGCACCTCCATCAAAGCTTAAAAGTTTTAGAAGAAACTCTAATAGGAGGCGTTGTCCTAATTTCGTATATCGTTTAAACTCTTACCTTATAAATGGAAGTGATAGTATAAGACTATAAAAACGAGTACAATTTTACTTTTACGTATAATTGTGGATTGCTATACCACGCCCTGTATTTTACTATCCTCGCCCTAATATGTATACAGTGTATGTTTTTAATTTAATTTCAATAACTGAATTTAAATTAATTTAGATAATTGTAGTTAGTTAATATTAACTGAATTAATGGAAAAGAAATTCTGCCGCCGCCGGACCGCCGCCCGCCGCCGGACCGCCGCCCGCCGCCGCCGGCTCCAGTTCGCCACAGCCTGGGCGCGAGCCGCCGGCGGTCCGCTCGCCACGGCCTGGGCGCAAGCCGTGGCGGTCTCCGCTCGCCACCGGCTGGCCACGAGCCGCCGGCGGTCCGCCAGCCACCGGCTGGCCGCGAGCCGCCGGTGGTCCGCTCGCCACCGCCTGGCCGCGAGCCGCCTTCGGCCCGCTCGCCACCGACTGGGCGCGAGCCGACCGGCGCCGCTCGCCGTTCCCTGGGCGCGAGCCGGACCGGCGCCGCTCGCCGTGACCTGGGCGCGAGCGGAACAGCCCTCCGCTCGCCGCCCCTTGGGCGCGAGGCCGACCGAGTCCGGTCGCCAGGCCACGGGCGCGAGCCGGACGCGCCTCGGCTCGCCGTGGCCTGGGCGCGAGCCGTGCCAGGCTGCCTCCCAAGTTTGTACTGCTATAAATTAGCACGAATTCTACTCATTTTGAGGGCACTCGAATTTTTTTCTATCCAAAGACGAGCAAAAATTACTCCAAAAAGGGTGTTAGAAATTCCATGTCTTCGGAGGTAATTTTACTAATTAGTTTTCTGTCCATAAGTAGTTGTTAAATTTAATAATTTTTGCCGTAGAAATTTATGTTCGTCTTTGTGTTTTAATTTATTAACTGTTACGTAGAAATTATTGCACATTTATCTCCTATGAATTTATCTCCTATTAATAGCAGTAACGTTAATTTTGTTGTTAATTTTGTTACGTAATGCTGTTTCTAATTTATCTACAATAATTTATGTCCTATTAATTATTGTAACGTTAATTTTGCTGTTTTGTTAATTTTGTTATTTTGTTAATTATTGTACCATTAAGTTACGTATTTTTACGTTATTTTGATATTTTAATTTGTTGAACTGTAAGAATGTAATATTAATTCTAGCCACAATGTTATTTCATTTTTTTCCATTACATGTATGTTTTAGCTGTTAATGAGAAAGAAATTTATGCTCATCTTGGTTTTTTAATTTATGCTCATCTTAGTATTTTAATTTATTAATTGTAACGTAAAAATTATTGTAACGTTAATTTTAATTATTGTAACGTTAATGTTGTTGTTTTGTTAATTTTGTTATTTTGTTAATTATTGTGACGTTAATGTTGTTGTTTTGTTAATTTTGTTATTTTGTTAATTATTGTAACGTTAATTTTGTTGTTTTGTTAATTTTGTTATTTTGTTAATTATTGTAACGTTAATTTACGTTTTTTTACGTTATTTTGTTATTTTAATTTGTTGAAATGTAATTACTTTGTTTCATTTTACATTATTCAAATGCAAGTATTAAAAGTTAATCTGAAACGACCCGGTTGCATTTTGGATTCCAAAAGTTCACTAGTAAACATTAAATTCGTTACGTTAATTAATTGTAAACCTTAATGTGAAATGTAAGAATGTAATATTAATTCTAGCCACAATGTTATTTCATTTTTTTTCCATTACATATATGTTTTAGCTGTTAATGAGAAATGACGGAGTGCACCCTTAAGTCCATTAGGAGGACAGTTTGAAATGGATGAATGTAATTTTAGTTTAGGGAGTTAATTTGTGTACGGGAATTTTATAACTGTAATGGCATTTCAGGTAGTATAATTTTATCTTTATGTTGTCTTCTTTAAGTATATGTTTTAACGTTTTGACAGTAATTTTATCTTTATTCGTTCATATGTAAACGTTAATTGACGACATCATTGTCGTTGGTATAGCAGTTGAGTGTAACTAATTACTTGATGTTTATTGCTGTTTAAGGATGACAATCAGTCATGTGAAGCTGCTGCAGGGCGGAATGGATACTCTCCATTTGCCACCTCAGCTGTGTTCCCAGGTGTTGCCGAGGCTTATTCCTACCTGCAACGGATTGCTCTGCAGGTGGGATTTGAACTTGTCACGGGGTCCTACAAACAGAATAGGAATGGTCCCCTGAGGTTATATTGCATTTGCAATCGGGGCCGAAAGGATAAGGATGTAGATACGAGCGAATCTGATGTAGTCCGACGGAGTAGCAGCTCGACCAGAAGTTGTGACTGCCCATTCGCGATTGTCTTGAAACAGAGCATCACAGGGGATGGTTGGAATGTAGTGCCGTGCAAGGATCCTAGGCGAGAGATGCACAACCACTCTTTCTCAGTGTACCCCGAGGGTCATAGACAGAGCAGCAAGCTCCATGCGGACGCGAAGCAAATGATCAGAGATTTGACAGATTCAGAAACAGCCCCAAGGCATATCAATGCCAGCCTCAGTAATTCGTTTCCGGACCTGCATCAGAACATTAGGCAGGTGTACAATGAGAGGTCGGCATATGTAACAGAAAGGCGAGGCGGACACAACACAGCGGAGAATTGTTTGCATCTGGCCACCGCGAAAGGGTATGTCCCTAGTCACCGCTCAGCAGGTGATGGTACTTTGACTCATTTATTCATGGCCAATCCCGATGCTGTTGTGGCATTTCGCACGTTTCCGTGGGTTGTGGCCATCGACTCAACGTACAAGACCAATCGCTACGGCATGCCATTCATTGAGATGGTTGGGATGTCCCCTTGCAACACAAACTTCCTGATTGCCTACGCAATTGTCGTTGACGAAACGGCAGATACCTATGAGTGGGTGCTGAACGCGCTGAAGAACTTGCTTGTGGATGGACCGTTCCCTGAGGTTGTGGTCACCGATCGGGAGATGGGACTGATTAGGCCACTTCGGACTGTGTTTCCAGAATCGAATCATTTGCTCTGCACCTGGCATATTAACAAGGATGTGGAGGCACGTGTTACTGTGCTGACAGGGAATAAGAGGAACGGGGCAGCGTTCAAGAATGGTGCATGGTTCCGGGTTTGCAATGCGTCCACCGTTCCAGAGTACGAAACCGCCTTGGTAGATATGAGGGCTGGATGGTCTTGGAGCGAGGGTGTTATTAGTTACGCTGAGACGACGTGGCTCACCCCCCATAAGGAGAAATTTTTGAGGGCATGGACGAACAGATTTCTGCATTTCGGGAACACAACTACATGCAGGGTCGAAAGTGCACACTCGTCATTGAAAGGGTGGTTACAAACGTCGACTGGTTCACTGGACACGGTATGGAGGCGTGTCGACCTGCAGATAGCCCAGCAGATTACTATGATCAAGACTGGCCTGGAGAAATCAAGAACGTGCATTGGAAGATTGCACCGTAGGGCCCTTTTCAGCAACTTGATCAACAATGTGTCCAAATACTGTCTGGATAAATTGACGGTCGAGTCCGGGAGGATTGATGCACTCGGAGCACAGGTATACGCTTACTGTGGCTGTGTGCTGCGCTCGACACACGGAATACCGTGTGCATGCTTCATGGCAGGGGCAGTTGCTGAAGGAATCCCCTTGTACTTGGACGACATTCATCTGCTGTTCAAGAGCCTGGCATTAGGTGATCACGTGCGGAGCACGGAAAACATTGCGAGGGCCGAACAAGATCAGTCGCGGTTCAACACTCTGTTGGAGGAGCTGGCACGCAGCGACCCTTCGGTCCGCCGACGAGTTTCATCCTACATAGATGCGCAGTTGCGTCCGGAGGAGAGCGGCATTGGCGAGCCGGACAATTGTACTAGTGCACATGGGAGACCAAGCGAGCAGGTCCCCCGATCAAGATCAACCCGACGTTCACCGAGCTACCACGAGCACGTGAACAGGCGATACAGGAGTAGTTCAAGGTCCCCGGGGCGTGCTTCAGGGAGCGGTCGCCGGCACGGTAAGTACAAGCACCATTCTTCCTAATGAACGCCGCCTGCACAAGATATTTATCTTAATGTGTTCTCCTGCAGCGACATTCCCGTTCCTCGAAAGTGTCCCCCACATTGTCCGGCGTTACATCGAAGGCTGGAACGATGTCGTGACTGATGGAAACTGTGGTTTCAGATGCGTTGCTGATGCGTTCCACGTAGACGGTGAAGGTGAATGGTCTACAGCGCATCGGGCAGTATTTAACGAGATATCAACTCATTGGCCTGACTATGTTCCCATATACGGTTCACAAAATGACGTTGAACTCGCCAGAGCCCGTATACACCACACCAGCGGTCCATGTGGTCCAGAGCATTGGTTTACGGTCATTGCAGACATGTTTCCTGTCGCCACTACTACAACACGGTTGTAGTTTTATATTACATTTTAGAGAATGGGTTGGCGGACCATTGCTGCACAGTCCTTCCACTGAGGGCGGGTGGGGGCGAGGATGGAACAAGTAGGGAGCTACTACGTTCGCAGTGCAAGCCATTTCGTCCGGGTACACGTGAAGGAAAACTGTCCCATGCCCCCCGTGGTTAATATGTGGACCACATTGAGGAAGGCTGATGTCGTAGGTTGGGAGTTACCCTTTCGTAGGAGGATAAGGGCTTGGAGAAGAGCATACTCTGAGAGTAATTAACTGTTGTAACCCAGCGAAACATTTCGGCATGTACGCAACCGTTACAGTTATTATCGAAGCGTCGAGTAATTATTTTGAAAGCGTTACTGTTGCAAAAATCGATGACTTATAAATTTGATATGCACAAACAGTTACCGATTACATAAATGAGCAAACTATGGCAAAACTGTGGGTTCATACATAAGCAAACGGTCGACTAAGGAATGGGTCCATAACCGAGCCTGCGGTACTCATCGCGATGACTGACAAAAGTCGTCATCAACTCCCTCATGCAGGGGTCGGCGAGTCCATCAACGGTCGCCGAGTCAAACGGATCCAAGGCGCCCATCATGTCACTCAGCATCTGTTTGTACATATAGTGCTCATCTACAACACAAGATATGTAATTAGTATAACAACAATTGAATCAAACTGATATGATAACATAAATTAACATACATTTCAACAACGTGTGAACTAATATTTTCGAACAGTGCATAATTTCAATTTACTAATGGAAACTACATATTCTATAATGCATAGGAAAAAGTGGATATAACATAAAAAAAACCCACCACAAACAGCAAATTTAATTCTCGTACAATCCCATACAACGAACTACACATTTTTTTAAGTTACAAATTGGAAATTACATTACTAAATAATCTTATTTTTTTACCACATCACACTATTATTAACATTCAAGGAAACAATTGTTAAAACATATCATAATAATTTACTACACAATTGTTTACATCGGATAAATAAATTTTATTTAAATAGAACTATATTCTATTATGTCACATATACTTTCCAAATTACGGAAATAGTAATCATTTCCAAATTTAAACTAAATAATTTCTAAAAAAACACAATTTCTTCGTTTTAATTCCAAAATTCATTAAATTCCTAATATTAGATTTCTCCAAATTATTCTACATCTTAATCTCCTATTATCTTATGAAATAAATTAATTTAAGAGTAAAGCCTCCTATAATCATTTCCAAATTTAAATTAAATAATTTCTAACAATCACAATTTCTTCGTTTTAATTCCAAAATTCATTAAATTTCTAATATTAGATTTTTCCAAATTATTCTACATCTTAATCTCCTATTATCTTATGAAATAAATTAATTTAAGAGTGAAGCCTCCTATTTTATTATATTTACAACTAAACCCCTCATTCGCACGAAAACAAAAAAAAAATTCGCACGAAAACTAAAAAAAAATCCGCCAAAACTTACGTTTTCCGGCGATTTTCCGGCGGATTTCCGGCGGTGGCGGGCGGCGGAGCACCTGGCCGGATGGAATGGAGAGAGGGAAGGGGGAGAGGATTTTAGGGTTTTTAATTTTTATTTTTTTGAAAATACTAATACGTGTATTTATACGTATTAGGGCGAGGATAGTAAAATACAGGGCGAGATATAGCAACACCCGTATAATTTTATACTTCGCACAGTTTTAAAGGAACACATAGTAGAATTCTATTGGTGTAACATATATTGGTACATAAAAGTTTAACAGAAAATTTCGAGCCTGTAAAAATATATCATAGCTGATAATAATATTTTAAAATAGGTGCGTTACACAGTAATTTTGGTTCGTTAGTGTACATTCCCTTTTTCAAAAAATTATGCTCTATCTATCCCATTTCAATATGCAATTTAATTATGAGGGTCTCCTAACAGGTGACATGTTCTTAAGTTATGGACAGTCCATTGTATTTTTTCACTTATTGCATTAGTAAAGTTACATACTAAAACTAAAAATTTTAAAATGTATTTTTATATTTTTATATGATTATCACATTCAATTACATATTATTACTTGTTTCTATTTATAAAATACAATATTTAATTCCTTTTAATAAATTACAAATTTTAAAGTAAAAATTTGGAAGACAACACATAGGTTTGTAAATATGTCACATCTCCTAGAACTTTCTCCTTAATTATTTAAGACTTTAAATAGTCAAAACCTTTTAACTTTAATAAATTGGAATGTAAACATGTATATTACGTAATATCTTATTAATATAACATATAATGTTAAAATGTCAACTTTTCACCCTTAATAAAGGATTTTGAAATCAAACATATTTTTAATTTAAATGATAAAACTTAAAGCAGTACTCCCTCCCGTTCTCTAAAAATGACTTACTTTTCATTTTTTTATTATCTTTTTATATTGGCTCTTTTTTTTGACACATTTTAAATTAATTTCATTCATGTTTCTTACTTTTTACATTCTCAATTTATCCTCCATCACTCCTTTTCCGTTTTGAAAATAAGTGTGTCATTTTAAAGACGGATAGAAGAGAACTAGATGGAGCATGCAACTTAAATGGTATGTACTCCAAATATTTGGACTATGCAAGTGACACCAACAGAGCAATTAACAGTGCCGGCAAAGTTGAAATATGTGTAAAAATATCATTGAAGCGGTGGGATTAGAGTGGATAAACGCGTCTCCTGGCCAACACTGCAACAAATACATCCTCGCATTCGCATACTTTCTCTTTAACTAACACTTTTGACGATGAGAAATAATAGTGTTTAATTGATATAATTTAAATATTTATACTACACCCCTGTCCCAAATTAAATGGTAGAAATTTTTTTTTACGGTTATCAAGAATCATGTTTGACCGTTAATATGTTTAATTACGTATAATATCGGCAAATAAAAGTTACTTTTTTAAAACTATTTGTTAAGACGAATTCAACAATATAACCTATGATAATATTATTTCTTATATACCTATTTAAATATGCGGTCAAAATTTGACAGTGAATAATGTAAAATGTCAAAGTGTGCAGTTTATTTAGGGACGGGGAAGGACTTTTTTACTTTTATCAATTGAGTTGAAAAATGTTTGATCATTAATATTTTTCATTAAGGGTAATTAAAAGTTGTGAAAATTTGATATTTTGAAAATATATGTTATGACGAATCTAACAATGTATATCACACTGTATTTATACTTATATACTGATTCTATTTTAGGGTCACACTGTATTTATACTTATGTACCAATTCTATTTTAGGGTCACACTGTATTTATACTTATATACTAATTCTATTTTAGGGTCAAAGTAAAGAAGTTGTGACTAAATGAATAGTTAAATTACAGTTTGAATTGGGACAGAGTAGTATAATTTATTTTTATATATTAATATATTTTTTGACCTTAGATTAGATTAATGAGTTCATGAATATCAATTAATTTAGTTGTTCACGTTGATGTATTGTTTCCGATTGAGTTGTACATACCATGTATTCATGGTTCTATTTGAGTTTTGCATTAGGAGCCCTATTTATGGTCGATTTGTGCTTTTCAAGTTGTTTACAATTCGGACAATAAAATATATTTCATTGAATTAAATGATGTTACAATTGTTGAAGATTCACGTTTGGCATAATTGATGTGAAATAGTCTCCTCTTTATTGACATGTCATGATTTTTACGTGAAGAAAGTTAATATTTTGATAGGGATTACAATTTTTACTGGATCTTTAATTTGTAATTGCATTCACGATATCAGTCTCCTTGACATGTAATTGGATATCCTTTCAATAGATTAACTATTGCTAAGAATATGTTAGGCTAAATGTCAATTTCACTTATTGTAATCCTCTACTCAGCTTTTTCTTTTTTCCAGGACCGACGAATAATTTTTTTTCCAGCACCTTAAGTGATCGTGGTCTTTATGTGGTTGAACAATGTGGTGCTACCTTTGTTGCTTATGTTCACACCATTAAGCATAAGACTTCATTTGAAATTTTGCATGCAAGATTAAGTTTTACTTCTTTTTCAAGCATTTCCTTATTGAATAAATTGAAACTTGTTAAGGTCGCCTCTGTATTGCTTAAAACCTTCCTTTGTTCGTCATGCGAAGTGGCTAAGGATAAAGTCTTTCATTTGTGGACAATTTGAGATGGGCACAATATTTACTTGCAATGGTCCATTGCGATTTGTGGGGTCCTTCTCCCATTTTATCTAGAAGTGATTATTTTTATTATGCAATTTTTATTGATGATCTTTCAGGGTTTATTTGGTTATTCTTAAAGCAAAAATCGGATTTGCTTGAGACTTTCTTGTAGTTTCAAAATCTAGTGGAAAAGTAATTCACTTGTTCCATTAAGGCATTTTAGAGCGTTGAAGACAATGAGTTCCTTAATTCCCATTTGCATTCTCATTTATAAGCAAAATGAATATTTTATTAGAATACTTATCGATCTACTCAAACATCATCATGTGAAAAAAATGAGACTTTATATGCTCTTTCTTTTCTTTATTTTAAAAATTTTGGGGGATATTTATTAAGTTCCCCAAACTTATTTAGAAACCAAAAGATGTACAATGTTGTTTTGAAAATATTACATTGATAAGGCAACCTCGTTGCCCTCAAAAGAAAGGTCTAATACTAGTGGACTAATGGTTCCGGAGGAGAGGAAGTAGTACTTGGTGGCTCGAGGTCTCGAGGGCTCGAGACTCGATGGTTCGAGGTTCGAGTGCCTGATGGCTCGAAGGCGGAAGGGCTCAAGAGTTTGAGTGTTTGAAAGATCCAGGTCTTGATGCCTCCTATACTCGAGGGCTCGAGATTATGAGTGTTCGAGGTATCCTGTGATCGAGGGCTCTACATCTCGATGGTATAAGGGCTCGAGGGCTTGGGTGGTCGAGGGCTCGAGGGAGAAACTCCAGTGCTCGAGTGCTCCAGTGCTCGAGGGCTCCAGTGCTCGAAGGCTCCCGTGGTCGAGGGTTCCAGTGATCGAGGGCTCCAGTGGTCAAGGGCTCCAGTGCTTGAGGGCTCCAGTGCTCGAGGGTTCTAGTGCTCGAGTGCTCCAGTGCTCGAGGGCTCCAGTGCTCGAGGGCTCCAGTGCTCGAAGGCTCCAGTGGTTGAGGGTTCCAGTGATCGAGGGCTCCAGTGGTCAAGGGCTCCAGTGCTCGAGGGCTCCAGTGCTCGAGGGTTCCAGTGCTCGAGGGCTCCAGTGATCAAGGGCTCCAGTGCTTGGGATCTCCAGTGGTCGAGGCCTCCAGTGCTCGAGGGCTCCAGTGCTCGTGGCATTCTCATCTTCCACTTTTTTACTTGGATAATTCTTTTGCCACTACGATTCACACCAACAACAGGCTGCCCACGCCTGTTCTTCATAATGTTTCGCCATTTTTCCTGGAATTTGATCGTTCATGTGCTCTACATAAACTAGACCTCTGTAGCATGCCCTATATTTTTGTTGGATACAACTTTGAATATAATGGTTTCTCTGGATCCTAGAACCATGAAGGTTTTTCTTATCCGAAATGCTTGCTTTGGTGAAACTTCTTTTTCGTCTAGTACTAGCACATCCTCTACTACCTAGGTTTCTTTGGATGTTTATGTTTATAAACTTAGATGCTTCACCTCATCATACTCCAGATACACATGCACCTCTGTCTGAATCTCTAGTCTTATCACTGGGTGGTTTTAATATGCCATCTCCAGTTCCATCTCTGATTTTGTTTGAAACTAGATCTCCAATGTCGTCTCCAACTCTTTCTCCACCATCCTCTCCACCGAGAGACAAATTGGTCTCAGCCATGCATAATTACAACTCAAAATTACTCAAATTATGTGATTGCAGTTTTTCATGCGGCTCTTTTTGGCTCATACCAAACCTCGAGATTTTTTTTTCTCTTTTAGATCCCAAGTTGGTCATTGCTATGGATGAAAAAATCAAGAATTTTTCCGCAATGCACTTGGGATCTAATTCCTCATGGTGTCAACATTTTTGGTTCTAAATGAGTTTATCGCCTAAAGCATCATCATGATGATATTGTTAATCGTACAAAGATCGACTGGTTGCTCAAGGTTTCTATCAGGTTTGGGGCTTTAATTTCCCATATAACTCCAGTCATGTTGTCAAAGTATCTATTGCAAAAATAATTCAACCCTTTGTTGCTACATTTAATTGGCCTCTTTATCAATTAGACTTTAAGAATACATTTCTTAATGGTTTTCACGACGCACCAGTTTACATGGAACAACCTTTAGGCTACAAGGATCATGTTCATTCTAATTATGTTAGAATTCTCCACAAATCCATTTACGATCCTAAACAGGCTTCCTAAGCTTTTTTTTCATGAGTGGTGTGTCTGTCATATATCCACTATATAAATTACAACATGTATATGTACATTGACCCCGGACTATATATATGTAAAAATCATTCAAGATTAATCAGAGGATCAATCAAGAAAAGTCTGTAAATTTAACTATCTTACGCATTTATTTTTTAAATCTTTTTCATATCTTTTGTACTTTAATAAATATAAAATAGTGGTGGTGCCAGTGGTGGATTCACAACAGTGGTCCAGTTATGGTGGTGGTCAAAGGTTTTTGTGGAGATGGCCTGTCCGACCACGGTTGTGGCGGTGGCTAGCAGGGTGATAGTGGTGGTGACAAAATCACAATGGTGGTGGTGGCGCAATGGGACTTGTAATGATGGTGGCCCATTATGCTAGCACACCATGAATTGGTGTGAGTGATTGTGTCGTTGGCGCTCCAAATCCTTTCCACTCATATATAGCTAGAAAGTGCGATCGTTGCTACCTAATAACCATTATAAATAATATTCTATATAAATTCCATTGATTTAACCCATGACTAGAATTAAACATAAATAATAAATACACCTACTCATGTTCTACATGCGAGAAACATGTAAATGAAAGATAAGGATTGAGCTAATGCTCCCCATTTGAGCCGAATGCCGTGTTATCCTCTATTGGGCCGAAGCCTAGCACCTAAAGGAATATCTCTAAATTAGTTACTACCTACTAAATATAGTCATTTTCGAGGTACAATTATGGTATATTGAATATATGGTAACTCTATAATGGTAGGACGTCTATTTCTACATATATGTGCAGATTTTTCCCATTATGATTGGGAGAACTCTCCGGGATCAAACCCCTATAAAAATAAGCTATACCTTTATACTATTCATTCAATTCTCAATACTCATATTGAATACTTTTGGTCTGAATTTAGCATCAGAGCCTTTTCCCGGGCCACCCTATATGAGTTTCTTTTGAAGGCTATTTGCACTGAGGCAAGGTTAGGCAATCAGATCGCGGTTCGACACATATCAATTGGCTTTCTTGGTGGGATACGATTGTATAGAACTAAACATATTGCTCAATGAAACTCGCAAGGAGAACTACACATGGCAATAAGCCACCAAAAGTATCCAACTTTTCGCTGACAAAAAGCTTAACATAAGTAGTCAACACAAAAACAACAACGACATGGTATCTACTCGGCCCGCATCTGGGTTGCGACAAAGTAACAATTGCTTCCAAACTAGACGTGCTAAGCAAGAATATCTCTAGTTTATATCAGCAGAGTTCGATGACCTTCTTAAGGCTAGATACAACCCTCTCCTATAGTCGCCCTAGTCGTCGACCACATAGGTCGAAGAGCCATTTGACCATCACAGAATTTGGGGGAGAACATTGTTTGCCCCTTGACAGGGCCTTCACAACAATGGAGATCCAACCTAGCCAACCCCCATGCATGGTGGAGTATGGGGTCTCACACAGTCCTGATTACCAAGGCTAGTATATTACCAAGTTTCAGTGTTGCCACAGATGGTTGTGCTGAAGAAATACTTTCGTACGCATCAATTTGTGTAGGGTTCACTTCAATCCCAATGTAACCATTAACAGCAATAGCACTTGTGCAGGTAAACCTAAGTGGAGTTCATCTATCTTAGCAGATCCTTCAAGGATTGGCCTTGGCCAATCAATGATTCATGCCTTAGTCTTATTCCATATGGACAACATCACTGCCTCACTATTTAAACCCAGATCCTTATGCAGGAGTAATGTCGTAGCCTTAAATGTGGATAACAATAATTCCTCACATAGCACCATTCAGAATGCATAAAACAGTATGTATAGTTCATACCTATTTAAATGACTCTCAGATATTTGTGTGGGAACCATCAAAATAGACCAAATATATGAAGCTCAATGCTATGAACCAGGAGCTCGAGCGTAAGATTAAAAAGGCCCTACAAGAGGTTTCTTCATCCTTCATACCTTTCATATCAGCAACACATTGGGATCCTACACAGATGATTTGTACCTAAAAACATGTGTTAACCAATGCATTTAGAACATTTGTTAGTATCTTTTGGATGTTCATTGGTAGGTTTATTCGAGTTTACATCACAAGGGGTTTAGATAGCTATTGTTGGTTTTCTTGTTTAAATCCTTAGTTTTGTAGACTTTTTTTAGACCTAATGGACACCAAGTCCTTACAAGAATTAAGATCTTATTTTGTGAGTTATATGTAGTGACCCACCTCCACTCGGGGTCGTTAATGTAGCTAACCCGAGCAAAGGCTTGTGATCAAATAAACCAACAAGTTGAATGATAGATGATCAAATTTATATTTATATTTTTCTCCCAAACTTACTACTATGTTACCTTTGGGGTAGTTAGTGGCAAGGCCGGGTTTGTCCACAGAGATGGGGGGAGGTTTAATTAACAACTACAAGCATAAGAGATCACACTAAATTAAACTATATAAAAAAGCACTTGGGGAATATTTGCGTAACATGATTGGTTAAATGTTTTGATCCTTGATTCCATCATATACAAGACAAAAAAACCTATTCTAGTGTTCATAACACGTGGTATGGTTGATGGTTAACACTTCCCCATACCTGTCAAGTATGGTGCTCTTGTAATCTTCCATCGGTAATGCCTCTGTAATTAGAGGAGTGCAACAATGACCCTGCCGCTATGAAGATCTGTTTCTCCCCTGTACGACCCAAGAACTACACCACGAATGCTCTAGTCCTAGGCCTACAGAGGCAAAGGAAATTAGTCACCTTATCGAAGGCTCTAGGGTTGCTAAACCCTAGTTTTCTATCAAATGCTATCTCCACCCGTAACCCTTTGGACAAACTCATCAGCTAAGACTAGTGTGCTGTAATTGTAATGGTAAAACTTGAAAAAGACCTACATGCACACACCCAATGAACCCGGACCCCGCTATCACATCTAGGTTTCTCTTCCACGGGGGGTATCAATATGTGCAACAATATGAATGAAGACTGCAGTGTGTGCTGACTTAGTGTATCTTTAATCCATACAATTTTATAAGAAATTCAAGGACAAGCCAACATTATATCATAAACACATATAAATAGGTAGATCTAAGAAATCTCACAAAACATAAACCAATTCATGAATACAAATATAGTCCCTAAGCAAATAAGAATTGAACCCAAGTATTTCATTGGATTCAATGCCCTTTGGGCAAAGCAAAAATAAAGAGAAGAAAAGAAAAGATTATAGAGAGAAGGAAGAGCTTATTTCTCTCTCTACCCTACTCTTGGAGTCTAAAATGAGCATAAATAAAGTGGTTCGCTACCCACACTTTTCTCTTACACTTACACCTTAAGAAAGTGGTTGCTTCATTTGCTGGCACTGGCGTACTCTGAAGTTGCCCTGGTCCTCAGCTTCTCTTCAGTTCTGTTTTGAGCTAGCTTGATTTTATAGCACCCACTCCTTGATCGATGAGCGAATAAATGTTCAACTCTGGTAGCTGTTCGGTACGCATCATTATCCGTTCACATTTCTTCCTCCTGCCTTGTGGAACAAGGGGTTGCTGATGTGAATGATGACTCGTCTTTCCCCATCAAGGTTTACAAGGTTTAGCCTATTTAACCAACTCATAATGGGAAGTTTGATGGGGCGCGCCAGCTGGCAGATATATTTTTGGGATCCAAATCTTCTTGGCAACCGACGAACATTTTTTATCCTCCCTGCTCAATAAATCTCCATCTCTCACAGCCAGGGAGCAACCCATAACATGCTCAATCTCCAGACTTACTTAACAAAGTTCTTAGGATCCATTAGGCAAACCCAGTGCTGGTGTAGACCCTTAGGACCCTTCATTTTTGTTCTCCCGACTAAGATCTGCTGAACCGGGGTTCTCATCTTGTCTTACGCATATGATGAGCTGCAAAGCCGGGAGTTTATAGCCGGGTGATATTTTTGCAGTTGCTTTAACCGTGCGTGGATGGGTGCCTAAAATGTAGGTGTAGTTTCCATACGGGTATACGATAATCCATGCATCTCCAAGAAATTCCATGCCGAGGACTAAACCAAAGTCATCAATTTTAACGACATGGAAATCCATTATGGTTTCTATGGTGCTAACCTTGACCGAGAATTGCCTCGCAACACCTAGTATTGGTTGAGCTACACTCTTAACGACCTTCATCCTGCACACAACTTTCTCCAACTTGAGCCCCAATCTTGATGTTTTTTTTGGAAACATGCACATAGCTAGCTCCAGTATTGACCATCGCTCGGATGGGATTTCTATTTATGTGCAACTCTATATGAATCAAATCAATCTGTCACATGGTTTCACATGGACAATCTCAGGTTTGTCAAATTTAGGTGCGGCCTTCTCCGCATTCCTTGACTAAGCCGCAACTCTCTTTGCTTGCACTGCAACAAAAACCTGATCAATCTCGGGCTCCGTTAATGGATTCAACCACCCCAAATATATTGATCCCATCATGGAATTACACCACATATTCAACGTTTCTATGGAGCATGGTTCCTCTTCTTCAGGCCCAGACTCCTCAGCTGACTGCTCCTGAACTACCTCGCTTAGTGTCTCCCTGATTTGTCTCGAGTCCTCGAGCAACATAGCAGAAATCCTATGCTCTGTTGGACAGTTAACATGGGCAATACTCCCTTTACACATCCCGCACACAATCCGTGCCTTCCCGATCTTTCCGTCACACCTTGGTTTGGACCCGACTGAACTAGCCGCCTTTCACTCTGCATTCCTTCCCGCACCCGAATTGTGCCTGAAGCTACCTCGTAAGCTCAGACTGGGTATAAAATTACTCCCCACCTTGGGAGAACTTGCACCCACACCATTGTTCACCTTGGTAACAGTAGCACCGTTCACCTCCTTATCAACTCTTTGCAATCCTCCACCCCCATAGTCATCCAAAATTTCAAGGAATACCACCATCGAGTTATAGTTAGTGCAACGAGCTCTCATTATCTCTATTTTAGCTCATGATTCAATCCATGGTTGAATTCATGGAGTTTGTACTCCTTCGGATGGTCAAGCAAGTCAAGTATACATGCCTGGAAACCCGACACGTATTCCCTTATACTGTTGGTTTGCATTAGGGTTCTGAGTCTCAACCATGCATGTTCCTTCACGTTGTCGGGCATGAGTTTTTGCTTGACATTGAGCTTCAATTCATCCCATTTGTCGATGGCTGAATGACCTGCCTTTATCTCTGCATCTTGGGAGTGCCACCACACCATTGCAGAGCCCTCCAGGTACATTGTAGCAACAATGAATTTCTCAACTTCTGAATTTGTCTCGGTCGCCATAAATTTTTCTCTATTTTGTACAAGAATTTATCAAGATCTCTCACATCACGTGCCCCAACATATTTCTTAGGCTCGGGGACTTTCCGTCTATGTACAGAACATACACCACCGCTACCGCCCCCACCTTGGGACAAATTAGCCACAACTTGCATGAGTACGTGCACGTCGACTTGTGAGATGTAAGACTTGTGAGATGTTAAAGCTATCCTCAACTCAGCGATTTCCTCCTCAGCTCAGCGAGATGCCACATTCGCGTCAGTTATCTCGATGTCTCTATTGATAATGGCAACATTCGATTCTATCTGATCCACATAGTCAGCTAGGATTCTGGGCCCTTATGCTTCACCAAAGAGAACTCTCTCAATGTTCTCCAATTGATCGGTCTTTTTCGATATAGTGACGACCTTTTTCAATATGTTCTAAAGGATTGCTTGAGCTCTTAGACCAATTGTCATGGGTCACCCTCTTAGGGACTTAACCGTGTGGACTAACCGTGCTAGAGTACCATGAGTATTGCCTGTTTCCCACGTACATCAAACTCAGCTTGATTTCTCCCAGCACACTAAGCCTTTAAAGGGACGTGAACGAGTATGGAGCAGAAGTTCACACACAAGTTTAGAATGGGAGAAAGAGTTTATAAACGAGGGACGGAAGCAATATAATACCCATACAACTTGGAGAGCATATTCTTGTTATCAATATATTTCAAAGGTAACTAGATACGGGTAGCTCAGTACTCCACATATATGGTTCACAGAAGTAATTACAAGTACTAGGTATAAGAACAAAATAAGGTTAAAGAAAATAAATGCATGTAGGCCTGGACCTCCAAGAAAGAAACTAAGCTAATTTACTAGCTAAGTTATTACAAACAAAAGAGAAGATGGGACAAGGAGCTAGGGACAAGTCTTCTTAGGCCGTGACTCAACACTTAGTGTAATGGCCTAGCAGCCAACCAGGCACTGCGCACAAGGGCGTTGGGCACAAATGGCTCAGGCATTGTGGACATCACATTGGGGGTGCAGGGGGGATGCCACAGGCCGAGAGTGATTAGGCGAATGACATTGGATGACCCAGAGGTGCATGTGTTGTGGTTTATGGAGACCGGTTTGTAAACATGCTTTGAGCGGCACAGGACAGTAGCATGTTTGTTGCATGCGTGCAAACATGAGATTGCATTGAGGCTAGGTGATAAGCCCGACCTTGTAACACGGGGGCCTGAAAAGTATTGCACGGGCCATGCAGTTCAAGTGATTAGAATATGTTCCCAGCTGGTGGTATGGGAGGAAACACACGACCGCGCTACTCTGTTGCATTGAAACATACAGCCAGTCGGTATCCCGTGCAATATTACACGCTTGTTCCATATAGGTCGTGTGCTATTGCACGGCCCGTAGTGGTAGCCAACTAGGGCTTAAAAGTTTTGGGCCTTTTACAAGGCACAATTTCTATCTACTATATAAAGGGACCTATGCCTACTAGGGTTTAAATGTTTTTGCATTAGTTTTAGTTCATTCTTCTAGTTTTTCCTAGAGCAGGTAGAGAGAGAAAGGGGCTAACCTTTCTCTCTTAGTTTAATATTTTTAGTTTTGCCCAAGGGCATTGAATCCAATAGAAAGATTGGGTTCAATGCTTAGGGCGTAGTTCATTAGGTTGGGAATTTATATTTGTATTCATGTTGGTAGTTATTTTTTGAGATTCTAAGATCTCCCTATCCTTTAATGCTTATGAATATTATGCTTGACTTGTGCCTTACATTCTTGTTAAATGCATGCTTGATATCCTATATTGGCATACACCTTAGTCTATTTTTCATGTATGTCACAACTATTGTTGTCCCCTTAGAAGTGTCGCTAGGGTAATAAGGGAAATGGGATTCAGCAGCCATGTGGGTGTATGCATGTGGGTCGTGAGCATTGCTCCGATGACCGTACGCTAGTATGAACTAGAAAATGGTAGCCCAGTAGATGAGGACATTATAGTTGGTAGCAACTACGGTTGTCATGATTCGACCTATGTCGTTGCAACCTTAGAGTCTTCCTGAGATGCCAATGTCTTTGCCTCTATAGGCCTAGGTAGGAGCATTCATAGTGAAGTGCCCGTGAATTAATTCTTTACGAGGAAGAGGAATGTATAATGGCCGGGCCGCTTGATGCACTTTCCTAATTAGGGAGGTGGTGTCTATAGAAGAAGATGTGAGCACCCTTGTTTGACAGGCAAAGGAAAGTGTTGACTATCAACCACACTATGTGACATAAGTATTAGGACAGGTTTATACGTCTTGTATTTGATTGAATCTAGGATCGAAATATCCCCCCACCCCCAAACCTTGTTTGGAACATTGGCTATTCCTAACACATCATCGGATTAACGACCCAATTGTAGCTTTGCGTAGTTAACCTTTAAATTCCTAGAATCTCTGTGGACGACACCATAATTGTCACTATCTAGCCCTTTTTTGTCTATTAATAAGTAAAAGAGTGGCACTAAAAGCATCTTGGTTTTGTTTCATTGGGAAAAGAAAGAAATGTGGGGAGAAAGTGCTCAACGAATGAGATTTTGTAGGGTATGTCATTACGATCATCCTACAAATTCTTGTTCTTGGTTGAGCGATTATGGGAGAGGAATGGAAATGATTGTTTCACAAGGTCAATAGGAGCAAGAATGGTACCATACCATGACCCCCCCAATTGAGTTTTGAGTTACACCCCCAATTCATGGAACCAAGACTTAGATTTAGTTCCCAAATCCACATGTCAGGATATACTTATGGCTTTGGCTAATTTTTGTAGGACTAGTGAGTCACTCCAATCCCATGTATTTAGTTGCATTAAAGATTTGGGAATTCAACTTTCTTAGAGTGTTGAGAGAGTTGGGGGGCAAGTAAGTGAGTTGATATGAAAGGTGAGCCAACTAGTGGGAAGAAGGAAGATAATGGATGAGTAGGCTCCACCACCCCCTTCTATGGATGGGTTGAGGAATGGGCAAGGAGTTGAACACAATAAGAAGCCATTCGAGATCCTCATTCACCGTGAGGTTAGCCCTATACTTTTGACACAATTAATATTGTGTCTTAATTTAATTTGTTTTTGAAAGAACTACGTGCTTCGAGAAATGAATTTAGACATACATTGGTAGATCAAACCAATGGTCACCCCCCCTCTCTATGCAAAATGACCTACATATGGAAAATGAAAAGGAGACCACCCCTATATTGTTAGGGAGACCCTTCTTAAAAACCTATAAGGCTAAAACCAATGTGCATAGCGGGAAGTTAAACTTGGAGTGGGGTAAAAACATTGTGGGGTTTAGCATGAATGAGAGCATAAATTGTCTTATTGATGAATCTCCTCCATTTGTGATTGCTGTTCTTGATGATATTGTCAAGAGACTTTGGATGTTTCCATGAATTTAGCTTTAGAGAACGATCTATGAATGATACATGATTTAGTTCTCTAAATGCTACCTTATTGGAGAGTGTGGGGGAAGGTTGATCCCTAACTTGAGACTCGCATAGAGGCACTACCTAAGAATCTAGACAAACTAGTGATACTTGAGACCAAACCTTTAATATAGGAATTTCCTGCAGTCAAACTTAAGCCTTTTACCCGAAAACTTAAGGTATGTTTTCTTAGGTGAGGGAGAGACACTGCCGGTAATTATTTCTAGTAGGCTAACTAGTGACCAAGAGGATAGGTTGATTGAAGATCTTAGGAAATTTAAGGAAGCCATAGGTTAGACTTTAGCTGACATTAAAGGCATACGTTCCTCGACCTGTATGCACCATATATTGTTAGAGAAGGGTGCAAAGCATGTATGCCAATCTCAAAGGCGGTTAAATTCACCGATGATAGAAATAGTTAAAGGTGAAGTCCTTAAGCTACTTAAGTCTGAGGTGATATAACTTATCTCTGATAGTACTTGGGTGAGTCCCACCTAAGTGGTGCAAATAAATTGTGAGATGACTATGGTAGAGAACAAAGACAGTGATTTGGTACCCCACCCATATTCAAAATGGGTAGCCAGTGTGTAATGATTATCACTGCCTAAATGCGACAACTCGGTAGAACCATTTTGCCCTACCCTTCATGGACCAAATGCTTGAGAGATTAGTCGATCATGCTTATTATTTCTTCCTCAATGGCTATTCGGGATATTTCCAAATAGCCATTGATCCTGAGGACCAATGAAAAGCTACTTTCACATACCCTTTCGCCATTTTTTGCCAATTGGCACATGCCCTTTGGTCTTTGCAATGCCCCGAGTACCTTCCGGAGATGTATGGTTAGCATATTTTTTGAATTCATTGAGCATTTTTTTGAAGTATTCATGGAGGATTTCACCATTCATGGAGACTCTTTCGACTCTTGTCTACAAGATGAAGACTGGCACGACCATGTTGTACTGCATGGGTCATGCCAGCCAATCAGATGGTGTTAAGGTCATGGCATGGTCCACAGTGAATAGCATGGCCCGTGCCATTCATAGGGATCATGCGGCTAAGTATGAAGCACAAACTGTGCCATATTGCACAACACGTGCCCTTTGAAGATGAAGATCCTTAGACCAGCCTATGTGCAATGATGATTTGTACAACCACGCCATCAATTGCCAAGAAATTGACTTCCAGATGGCATCGCACAAGATATTACATGGGCTGTGCCGCTCGGAAGGTGAAAACAAGCTTTCAGCCGGTGACTCCCAAAGTATTGCACCAACCGTGCAGTTTAGGTGCTTAGAAGATGTTCCCAGCCGGTGGCCTATGAGGAAATGCATGGCCATGCCACTCAGTTGCATGGAAACATGTAGCCAACTGATGACCCGTGCACTATTGCATGAGCCGTGTGCTATTTCATGGCCCGTACTAGTAGCCAACTAGGGTTTCCTTACCTTTTTGGTCATTTTTCCAAGGCCCCTATATACTATATAAAGGGACCTATGTCTACTAGGGTTTAAAAGTTTTGGCATTAGTTTGAGTTCATTCTCCTAGTTTTTCTTAAGAGTAGGTAGAGAGAGAAATGGGCTAACCCTTCACTCTTTGTTTAATCTTCCTAGATTTGCTTAAGGGCACTGAATCCAATGGAAAATATTGGGTTCAATGCTTAGAGAGTAGTTCATTAGCTTAGGGATTTATATATGTATTCATGATTTGGTAGTTAGTTTGTGAGATTCTAAGATCTCTATATCCTTTAATGCTTATGAATATTATGCTTAACTTGTGGCTTACATTATTGTTAAATACATAATTGATATCCCATGTTGGCATACACCTAAGTATATTTTTCATGTATGGCACAACTATTTTTATCCCATTGGGAGTATCGCTAGGGTAATATGGGGAGTGAGAGTCCATGACCGTGTGGGTGTATGCATGTGGTTCTTGAGCACCGCTCCGATGATCGTATGCTAGTATGAACTAAAAAATGGTAGCCCAATAGGTGAGGACATGATAGTTAGTAGCAACTACGGTTGGCGTAATTTGACCTATGTCGTTACAACCTTAGAGTCATCATGAGATACCAATCCATTTCCTTTTATTGGCCTAGGGAGGAGCATTCATAGTGGAGTGCCCGGGTGTAATTATTTATGAGGAAGAGGAATGCATAACGGCCACACCGCTTAACGCACTTTCCTAATTACGGAGGCGGTGTCGATAGAAGAAAACATGAGCACCTTTGTGTGACAGACAAAGGGAAGTGTTGGCTATCGACAACACTATGTGAGATACGTATTAGGATAGGTTTATATGTCTTGTATTTGATTAAATCTAGGATCAAAATATTTTAGTGGTCATGTAATGCAAATATCCCCAAGTGTTAGCTTAATCTAGTTTATTCCCTTGCTCTTGCATGCTTAGTAGTTCATAGAAAAACTCCCTTCAAATCCTTGTTTGCAAACATTGACTATTCCTGACACGTGATCGGATTAACAACCCAATTTTGGCTTTGCGTAGTTAATCCGACCCTGGAATTGCCACTATCTACCCCTTGGTAGTTTAGTAGTAAGTATGAGAACAACAATACAAATATATATCTTTGTGAAGCACTCCGCTAGTTAATTCTATCTCCCAAAGCGGAGTGCGGATCAACAGTAACTTCCCAATAATGTTCTTGTTTATCATGGAGAAACCAATCTAGGATAGTTTCTAATGACTTTTCATCTAGTTATGGAATCACAGAGCATTAATATCAATGTAAAGTGTAAGTTAGTAGGATCTAACCTTAGAGGGAAGGCACCTCAGTGATTTGAGTATTTTTCTCGAAGTTAGTTCGTTGATTTTCATGCATTCGGTCGAAGTCTGTTAACCCATTTCTACTAGTTGAGAAAGTTCACCAAAACTGTAACCGATCTACTAAACCTTTGGCAGAGTCCTAACGAGTCAATGTCATCCTTCTATACGTATTTTACTGAAAAGAGTCTGACTGCTATGAACGACGAGAAGTTATCCAAAAAAATCGTGGCTGATCCTCCAGCCACCATTCAGCAGCTTTAGAGTGTTGTCGAAAGACACGCTTAAGTGGAAGAAACAACTAAATTTAAGAGATAAAATGACAAAATTTATTTTAGGGGTGAGAAAGGTCCAAACCCTCCATTAAAGTGCTACTCAAGAGGATACACCCATCTATCACATTCGAGGAGACATATCTTGGCTGTAAACTATCATATCCTCCAACCTATTACACCAGTTCAAGGCGATCGAAATAGGAGGGCATCGAATAACAATGTTGACTTTCACGAGGATCAAGGGTGTGACACAAAGTAATATTTTTAGCCAAAGTCTGGGAACGAGAGATGCATTGGTTGTGGAATACTCCAAGAGTACGTTCTACCTTCTCACACAAGGAATGATTGGCCATGAGATCAAAACCAAGAGCGCAATGAAAATATAATACCAAACAAATATAATCAATGCCAGGACAAACTACGAGGACATACATAAACATCGACGAATCATATGACGCTAAATGTAATCCATGGGGTGATTGGAATAAACCAGATAAAAAACAAGACTTCAGGTCAGCACAAGAACTCAACATAACCTAAAAACAATGCTATAATATGGATAACAAAAACCAAGAGCGCAATGAAAATATAATACCAAACAAAATAATCAATGTTAGGACAAATTGCGAGGATATACATAAACATCGACGAATCACATGGCGCTAAATGTAATCCACGGGGTGATTGGAATAAACCAGATCGAAAACAAGACTTCAGGTCAGCACAGGAACTCAATATAACCTAAAAAATGCTATAATATGGATAACACTATCACCTTCTCAAATACCGATGTGGTTCCCAACCAAACCTAAAACTCCGATCCTTTGATTATATCTGCCATCATTGAGGATGCCTTGGTCAAAAGGGTTTTCATCGATATTAGGAATGGGGTTGAGGTTATGTTCTCTACCTGCTTTAACAAGGTATGACTTAACAAGAAAGGATTAAGAAAGTATACATCACCCTTATCATGTTTCATCGGTATAGAAGAA
Organism: Rubia yunnanensis; assembly: GCA_037428765.1. Lineage (NCBI taxonomy): Eukaryota > Viridiplantae > Streptophyta > Magnoliopsida > Gentianales > Rubiaceae > Rubia > Rubia yunnanensis. The sequence goes on from CM075066.1 coordinate 17,525,192, forward strand.
TTCCCGATCAGCATAATCTAATTGCCTGTCATTTTTGGCGACTGAGAGAAAACTTGGATGATCAGCTACAAAAATTTTCCATTCTTAATGCCCCCTAAGCTTTTGATGTAGTTCTTAGTTGCCCATGGATCAACCATGCTAGGGTGCCATGTTACCAGAGAATGAAGTTTCCAACTGACAATGACACCACTTCGATAAAAGGGGATCGGTTAATGGCTCAACATTGTGTTATGGAAACTTGAAAAGAGATCAACAACATGAGAATTATTAGCGCAAATGTATGGAGAGGCGATCGATGGTGCACCTATCCACGTCAAGAAACTATTTGTCTGATTGTTAGGGATAGTGAAAATTGGTAAAGCTTTAAGAGTGTGGTAGGGATGAGATCATTTCAACTTCAAATCCCCTTCATTGGACAAAAAGTTAAATAATAATCAATGCAATAACTATGTTTCACGTTGAATCATTAGTATTGTTGGATGAATCAAATTGTTGCTCTCTTTCCTTATTTTTTGGTGATATTCATGTTCAAAATAAATGTAGTGTTTTCGTGTGTAGTAAGTGTGTTGGGAATCGGTTAGGGTTTACCATTATTATAATTGAAAGAATCAAAGTATGTAGTTATAGGGTTCAGGATCAATTTCCTTGGAATACTAAAAATTATATTGTAACTAATTTCCATTTGATTATAATACATGTTGATAGGTACTACAATGTCAAGGAAAAGTACTCAGGATGAACTCACACCTTTGCATGATAGAAATGTCGACACAATGGCCGACGAGGATGATGACACGGGGAGGGGATGGAGGTAGGAATTTCTAAGAAACTTTGTAGGACATTAGAATAGAGAATGACTAGGAAAGAGTTGACTGTATTGGTTTTTAACAAGTAGGGCGGGTGTATGTCGGTAAAATGTACTAAATATTCTATTTGGGTAAGAAACGTTGGTAGAACAAGGGTAGACATCTAGTACCATAATTGGCATGAAGTGCCCAAGGAATACAAAGACATCTTATGGATGGAGTGCAAGGTATCGTTATTTGAATATGTCTTATTCACACATAATCCTATTCATTTTATCCTAAAATCAACTCTTTAGTTTTGACACTGTGCCCTTGAAATTTCTTATGAAGGCCATTTGATATCGATCCCTGAACATGGAAGATTAAAGGAAGAAGGAAATGATTATGTTATCTAAGAATTAGCGAGAACACAAATACACGTCATCTAGAGATTGCATATTCTTAGATAGGAAAGGAGATCATTCGTGGTTAACTTATACACACATTCAACCATAGAGTTGGTAGATCCCTAGGAGAAAAGCCTTGTAGAATAAGGAAAATGTCGGCCCACTTCTTTAAAATAGAATGAATTTAGATTACCATTTAACACTCACCCTGGGCATTGTTGAAAAACTCGGGACATGAGCCAGTCAAAGATAAGATTTATATGTTGCTCTGTAATTTACTCCTAATAACCATTGGCATGTTTAGGCGTTATCCACAAACACCAGGGAGTCTAAATGATAGTTTCACGCAATTGCACACACGAGCGTCATCAATTGTGTATTAGTAACCGAAAAGAGGGGAAGATTTTTGTTTGAGTGATTAATATACCAACTAAATAGCATGAAAAACTAAAAAAAACAATGTAAATATGATATAAATGAGCCTTATGAGTATTTCCATCACATTTTTGACATTTATATTCGATCCTTGATTCCTATTTAAAAACCTATAATTTAACAACCCTATGCTTTATCACTTGATGTGGAGAGCTTTATTCATGGGGAAAACCCACAATGACTAATATCCTTGTTCTGCCCCTCTTCAAATGCTTGCCTCCTCCTGATATAGCTAGAGGTGCGCTATCACTGTCCAGCTCTAGTCCTCACTCACGTGGTTGATAAACCCGCTTCCAACATGCAATAAATTAATCACGGGAGTAGCGTTACTCACCGGGACCTCCACCGTGAACACCAACTGTACAACGCATCAGTTACAACCTAGAGCACTAGTATCTCATTTACTACCCCCTAGGAGTTTATCTGACCTAGTTCACCAAAAAAACAAGATATGACCTTTGTAATTAGACTACGCCCCTAACTTGAATTAAATTACCGGCCTAATTTCCTATAACTCATGTATCTTTAATGACCTAATTAGATTAAGTTCTCTAGCCCAATTCAATCAAATAACCACCAATTATGCCTAGTTGTCACCCCTTAACATAACCTTCACATTGACCTTTGACCAAACCCAAAAAAAAGACAAAATACTCCCAGGTTCATTCATGAGCCTAGCACTAAATCATGAAATAACTCAATTAGTACTAACCTTATTTATGCATAATCATAAGCATTAACTTCAAGTAACATAAATGATAATAAAGGCTTAAGATAATTGAATCTAAGAATCTCACAAATCTTTAGTCAAACATGTTTAAGAATGCTCCAAAGTAATTAAACCCATAGCAAATTTGGATTTAAAAGATATAAATGAGTTGAAAACAAATGAAGGAGAAAACCCTTGGAAAGTATGTCGTACCGCCTCCTGCCTTTATACAATGGACAAATGTTCTATTTAGGGTAATATGCAAATATAACCATATGTGTTAGAGAAAGTGCAGATATAACCCTGAGTTATTTTTTAGTGTAAATATAGTCCTACCTATTATACATATGCGCAACTCTAACCCTAAAGTCATTATTCCGCCATTAACTGGCCATTTCTGGCCATTGATCGATCTAAAATGACCAAAATTCCCTTATAACCTAATACAAAATTTTGGAGGACAAAAGGCCCCCAGAGGCCTCTGAAACCACCGCCGCCTCCTCTTTTCTTTGGAACCACTACCACAAAAAAATGCCACCACTGCCGCCGGAAACCACCACTCCATATTCTTTTCTCCTTCCGTCTGCAACCCTAGCCACATCTCCTCTACCGCTGCCTGAAACCCTAGCCACACAAATCGGCCAATCAAACACCTCTTGAAATAAGTGTTTCTGCCCCACTCCATTATCTCCATGAATGCCGCCTTGGCCTTCATACTCTTCCCTTCAACTCTCCAGGGAGTCGGATTCGCAGTGAAAGTTATTGCCTTCCCCTTCTATGGCACCTCGTGCAATTCAGAGACTAGGATACAGATGCACTATAGTACACCGCCACTGGTGAAAATTATTATACAAGAAGAACCCAGAAATAGGGAAAAGAGTCAAATATTGAATTCAAACAAAAGAGAGAAATCCCATCCAGACGTCCAATAAATTAAAGAGTTTAATGATCAATATACAGATTTTGATGCATAATTTCATAGCTATAATTCAAAATAGTGATTTCAAAATGAGATTAAAACTAACAAGCCCTTCGGCAGTAATTGGCAAAATGGATTTGGGTTGATTAGTTTGGGGAAATTAAACTTAGAGCCCCAAAACATGAACTCAACTTCGAAGAGTTCAGACTGTGTAGCCAACAAAATTTGGAAAACCAAAAGAAAAAGAGAAGAAAAAGGGGTATTGTTATTTTTAATGCCTTTTCTATTTTTATTTTTTTACAGAGGGGAAAAATAGTCTTTTCACTGAATTACAGTCTTAAACTGCCGAAAAAGGTTATATTTGCACATAATCTAAATATCTAGGGTTATATTTGCACTTTTAATTATTGCAGGGTTATATCTGCACTTTGCTCTTCTATTTATAGTGGAAAGAGAGAGAATGAAATAACCCCTTGGTCGAAGCCCTAGTAAAAAGGTAGCATTGACCGTGTCTATTTATTTTTTTTTAATTTTAACCATCCGAGGATGGGGGGAAATATATTAGACTCCCCAAGCCAAAATGAATGAAAGCCAAAAGGCGCAACATGAAAATGTACATTACAAAAAGATCATCCAATTGATGATCCAAGAGCCCTGATAAGCTCTTGAAGCAATTAAGCCTTGCTTCCAAAAGCAGAGTATACACCTATTCGAAGCTAAAGAAATTAAGAAGGCATTGGAGCGCTGACAGGGGTTCTTATTATTCCAATAGACTAGTATACCACGAACAGGTTGGGGAATCGAAAGCTCAAAACCCCTGTTTGTCAATGATATGCAGTCGAAAAGGAATAAAGAGAAGCAGACCATATGAGTGGCAAAATTTGTAGCACACAGTGGAGTAAGGGGAAGGAGGGCAGTGCACGCATCCTGCATGGAATCCAAAAGCTCCCTTTGCAGCATTATCTCAGCATCGTCTCAGCATCGAACCTGCAAAAAAGAAGAAACAGCAGTATCTATTCTAATGGGGAATAAGATGATTCTATGATTAACTATAGAAAGCCTCACAGCAAAATGAGAAAGCAGCAAATCATTTCCACAGAACCTAAGTCCTAATACTGTCCAAATGAGAGTCAATTCTAACCCCTGGGAGACCTTTGTTGTCTAGGAGTAAAAGTCCTCTAAGAAATAGGGGAACATTATCAATGTGTAAATCTCCCTGTAAATTATTTTCCATGGCAAATTTTGCCAAGAAATCAGCAGCATTATTAGCTTCCCTGGGAGTGTGTTGGATTGGATACACTAAGTGTTTTACATTTAGACTGCTGCAAATAAAGAAAACTCTCCACTGGCAGGTTATTGGATTCTGTATTCCTTTAACCGCCATTAAACAGTTAGACTCAATCACACAACAGTTTAGATCCAATTCTGAGCACAGTTCATATCCACTTTGAATGGCTGAAAGTTCAGCATGTAATGGGGAAGGAGAGTGAAAAATGTTAACTCTCATTTTAAAAAATTGCCCTCCTCCAATCCCTAACTATGACTGCAGATGATGATAGACCACCAAGTTTCCATGTAGCATCTGTATTTATCTTGAAACCTTTTAGTGGTTTACTCCAATTAACCGCAGTAATCAATTTTTTCTTTTTTGGTAGGATTTTGGGGATGATTCTTTGTTGGATCAGATGCTTATGTTTATCTATATTACCTTTCAAATTATGAGCTGAGAAAATTAGGTATATCAAATCTTTAATATCCTGAAAACATGCATCAGCTGAGAACAATTTTTCGTCGAAAATGATTTTGTTTATGTTTATCCAAAGAGACCATGTTGTGACTAATAGAGCAGCAGTAATAAGATTTGACAGAATCTTAGAGTCAGCCCTAAAAGAACCATAGAATTATACTCTACTCTTGAGGCTTCCAAAAACTGTTTGTGGAAAATGTAAGAGATTATTAACTCTTTGCCATATAGCAACGGAGGCAGGGCAAGAGTTAAAAAAATGATCCAAAGAATCGGAGTGGTTCTTGCATAGAGAGCATTTGGATGCTAAAGAAAAACCATACCTACACAGTATATTATCAAATGGAAGGATTCCATTGAGTGCTCTCCACATAAGGACTGACATCTTTTTAGGAATGAAAGGAGACCAAACCTTGATTATATGTCTGATAGTTGAATTTTTTTGTCTGAAAATTTTGTATGCAGAGCTGATGGAGAAGTTCCCATCAGATGTTGGGGTCCAGACTAGCCTATCTGTATGGGAGTTGACCAGTTTTGCTTCCTACAAAATATTAAGAGTATTGGTAGCCAGTAGAGGCTCCAGGTTAGGAAGGATTGAAGCTTTGTTAGTTATGAATATCCTAAGTGAAATATCCTCGAAGGGAATATCCAACTCTTGAGGCCATTCATAACACAGAGCTCCGTCACCTTTCCAATTAGCATTCCAGTATGAACATTCTCCAATACCATAAATGACTCTAGAGAGGCTGTTAGCCTTGGCAGTAATTTTACAGATTTTATTCCATGTATGAGATTTTTTGTAAGATGCAGGGAGTGACCATAAATGAGCAGACCATTGAGTGTTGTTTAATTGCAGTTTCCACCATAATTTACAAGAAAAAGCATCAATTATAGCATTTAGATCTCTAAAGCCTATTCCATTTTCATCTACAGGAAGGCTCATTTTTTTCCAGGATCTCCACTTTTTCCTATCTATGTTATCACAATTCCCCCAAAAAAGGCCAGAAGCTAGTTTTTCCATTCTTTTTAACACTATCTTTGGAGGATTTAAAACTGCAAACATGTGTGTTGGAATTGAAAGGAAGCAGTGGTTAATCAGTATGATCTTGCCTGCAATATTTAGCCATCTATTCTTCCAATTATTAATATATTTCTCCATTCTTTCCAAGATAGGATGGTAATGAACCTGTAAATTACGACCTGGAAAGATAGGAACTCCTAGATACTTAAAAGGAAAAGAGCCTTTCACCATTCCTAAAATCCTACACACAGATTGAACAATAGCCACAGGGGTATTGGGAGCAGCAAAAAATTCTGATTTAGCAAAGTTAACCTTTTGACCTGATGTTTGCTCATATGCTTTCAAGAAATTTTTAAATCTTTTCAAATTGTTGGGATTAGAGTTCAAGAAGACAGCTGTGTCATCAGCATACATCAGGTGTGAAACTGGTGGACAGGACCTTGGCAGACTAAAATGTTTCAAATATCCTACACTAAACAGTTTTTTTAAGCCTCTGGAAAAAGCCTCAGACAAAATATTATACAGAAAGGGGGAAAGGGAATCTCCCTGTTTAATACCCCTAGAGGAAGCAAAGAAACCTGTGGTTATTCCATTTATTAAAACTGAAAAGTGAGCTGCAACAATGTTATGCATGATGCGATGCACAAATTTACCATGAAAACCAAACTGAAGTAGGATTGAATTCAGGAAAAACCAAGAGACCCTGTCAAAAGCCTTTTGCATAGCTAGTTTAACTATCAGATTAGAAACCTTTGATATCCTAGACAGAATTCTGGTAATCTCTTGCATTTGTATAACATTATCTAATATATCTCTACCTTTTATGAAAGCACTCTGTTCAGGGGATATTAGTAATGTCATTAGGGGTTTAATCCTTTCCATTATCATCTTTGAGAAAACTTTATTCACAAAATTAGATAGGCTGATGGGTCTGAAGTTAGAAGAGGTAATAGGAATTGGTTTTTTGGGTATTAAGGTAAGCCAGGTGCTAGGGTGGCCTTAGGGATATTACCATTATTTAGGAAATCATTTGCAGCAGCTAGGAGGTCATCCTTAATAGTGTCCCAGAAAGAAGTGTAAAAAGCACCAGAAAAACCATCAGGTCCTAGAGCACTAGATTTATTTAGATCAAAAACCGCAAAATTGAGTTCATGAATATTAAAAGGTAACAGAAGATTGAGATTTTGTTGGTCAGTGATCACTTTAGGGATTTTTGTTAGGAAATGCTGTAGATAGGTTCCCATTTTTTGAGGGGCCTCTTCATTAAGTAATTCCTTATAAAATCTCAC